>OY998258.1:21972500-23222500 GCA_963922045.1 Persicaria maculosa | reverse complement strand
CACCCCACAGGCCCTGACATCATACAGACATGTTGGCGGCCCTTCCGTTACTTGGTTGACTGCCTTGTGGATCGCGAGACACGGGCCGCTCACCGACCCCGCCCCCGCTGATGACCCCGAGGCCGGAGCTAATCCTGAGCAGATTCGGCTGCGCACGCATACGGGAGGGGGGCACTGGGCAGCCACATGATGACCCTGCACAGCGTCGGTTTCTCCACATTGGGTGCCTAGTCATCGCTGTCGCTGCGACTCTGTTTGTGGACAAGTCGCAGAGCCGGATCCCATGGAAGATCTTCGGCCTTATTTGGGACATCCCCCGGACGGCCACCCTTGCTTGGGCTGCAGGTGCCCTCGCATGTCTGTACATGGGCCTAGGCGAGGCTACCCGAGCAGGTGCGAAGGGTATAGATAGCTGCACGCCGATTCTATAGGTACGAGACCGCTGAATTTGAGTTATAGTTTACAAATATTTATATTATATGCTAACGACATTCTGTTTTGTGTCAAGGCTTGGATATGGGCGTACTTCCCTCGCTTCCGAGGTGATTTCTCCAACGATCCGGCTAGGAAGGAAGACCCTCGCTTCTACGCGAAGTTCATCGCTCCGAAGGTTCCATAGCGCATGAAGGACGCGGCCAAGCTGGCGAAGGTGAAGAAGATGCGGGACGAGGTCGACCGCCTTACCATCTTCGATGTATGTATTCGAGACTCTAACTATATGACATATATTTCGTAATTGTGAATTACGCCTGATTTTTTTTTAATTATAGGTGGAGTGGATGCCATTTGGGCGTGATCTGGACTTCGACGACCTGTACCGTCAGTCTACCTATCGGGGCACCATCACATTCTACGGGGAGGAGGAGCCATATACGCCCGATAGGTGCCTTCGCAGTTCGGACGAGTACAGGGGATCCCGCTGCCCGTCATCCAGCCGAGTCAGGTCACCCGCGACGCCATCTTGAAGATCAAGTACGTCGCCGTGTTTGACCGCGAGCACAACAAGTGGCAGGACTTGCAGGACGAGGGTCGCTTCTACAGGCTGGCCGAGCACAGACGCACCAGCGAGGAGTGCCAGGCCGGTGTCATTGCAGATTACCTAGCTTGGTACGCGTCGCAGAGCCGGCCATACGTGCTGCCCACCACGCCACCCCATCCGGACCCTCCGGCGCCCGTCCACCCGATCGGCTTGGATCCATGGGTGGACCTGCCTCATCCCCCTGTTATCCCTCCGGCGGTAGCGGTCCGCTTGCATGAGCTAGAGGGCTATTGGAGGGCCCTGGCTACCGACCCTCACATTGATCAGCTTTTAGACGAGGTGACGGAGATTTTGGATGAGGCTGTATGCCATCCACCTGGACATTGATGTACATTTATAATTTTACAGCTTTCGCAGTAACTATCTTTATATTATACTTTTATGTTACGTCTTTCGTATTTATTTCTATTTTTCTATCTCGAGTAGACTCCTCTCATTTCTTCTGAGTCGTATTAAACGAAAACGTCAAGAACGAAAACGAAAACGTCAAGAACGAAAACGTCAAGAACGAAAATGAAAACGTTAAGAACGAAAACGAAAACGTCAAGAACGAAAACGTTAGGGAAGGGTAGTTAGGATTTAGGGTTAGGGTTTAGGGTTTGGCTAGGGTAGTTAGGGTTTAGGGTTAGGATTTAGGGTTAGGGAACGAAAATGCACGTCGTTGACCACGTGCATGCACGTTCTGTTGGACGTGCACCTCCGCGTACCTTTAACGCAAAACTGCCTATTTGAAGTGAAGGGGGATAGCTTGATTCCGCACTCCAAAACAAAGTCCGACTTCGTTCGATATATTCCTTCTCCGTTATAATCGCTATGGCCGAGTCGCAAATCAATCGTCGTCTCCAAGTTTGCCAGGTACGGATACGTTTCGTATAGTGAATATATTTCGTATGCCTTGCGTTTTGTTCATATTTCCACTAATGTTATTACAGTTTCGAGACTTCACCTCCGAGTTCTCGGACCCAAGGGTTTGGACTGACCGTGACGAAATGGTTACGCATTTCAAGGACTTGGGTCGGAGACACTGCGTGATTTTAGTAATCAAGCGGTCTTGGACGGGGGCGTCGAACCGTCCAGGCGGGGTTCTCCTTGCTTGCGAGCAGTATGGGGAGTACCGACCACGCGGGAGGAAGCTCCGAAGCACGCAATCGAAGATAAACGGTTGCCCATTCTCTACACGGGCACGAAGCTCCGCCAGGTCACTGGGTTATGACGGTAACCTACAGTGTGCATAACCACGGGCTTCCCACGAGCTTGAAGGGTCATGCCATCGCTGGACAGATGACAGAGGGGGGAAAGAAGATGGCTAGGTGGATGAAGAAAATTGGTACTCCTCTAAAAGGCATTGGGTACGGATTGAGGCAGTTAGATGAGACAAGCATCACGTCATCGCGTTCCCTTACCAACACGCTCAACATGATGGTCGCCGAAGAAAGGGGTAGTCGGACGATGACCCAAGATACCCTGCATTGTTTGCGGGAAAGAAGGTACTACTACGAGTTCAGACGACATCCGGATGACGACAACGTCTTGAGCGACCTCTTCCTAACGCATCCTGACGGGATACGGCTACTCCGAAGGTTCCATTACGTCATCGTATTGGACAGCACGTACAAAACAAATGCGTAAGTTACTTAATTACGATTACATTATTGTACATATAGCCAATTATAAAGTATTGTACATGTAACATATTTACACTTGCAGATATGGTATTCCATTGTGCGAGGTGGTCGGGTTCACACCCTCGGGCAAGACTTACTGCATCGCATATGCCTTCATGTCGCACGAGAACGAAGACACATACGTTTGGGTGTTGCGTCAGCTTCAAATCTTGCTTGGGACGGTTCAACCTAAAGCTATTATGACTGATCGGGAGCTAGGTCTCTTGGCGGCGCTAAATGTTGTCTTCCCCAACGTCCAGCATCTCCTTTGCTGGTTACACGTGACGAGAAGATGCGAGGAAGTTGCTCTGAAGATCACAAAGAATTTAAACCACGCTGGCACCTTCAAGGGCAACTGTTGGGGGTTGTTCCAATCGAGGTCGGAGGAATCATTCAACCGCCTTCGTCGGGCGCTACACGCTGCATGGCACCCATTCCCAGGTGTGGTGGCGTATTTAGAGGCGGTGTGGCTTCCGTACAGCAGGAACATCGTACGATGCTACGTAGATAATGTCTTCCATCTCGACACCCATACGAGAAACAGGTACACCTTACTTCATATCTCCCATTACAATATGATATGACATCAAACATTTAGTGGTACGCACTTCAATGTGTGCAGAGTTGAGGGTCAACACAAGGTTCTGAAGGAGGCACTGCACTCATCGACTGGTGACTTTCGCACCGTGATCGATGCAATCCATAGAGTCAACGATTGTCAACTGCATGAGCTGCAGACTGCTTTGGAGATCGACCACTTCAAATGGCCAACGGCGGCGCATAAAGTCAACATTTTTGATGAGGTAAAGACTTTAATCTCCAAAAAGTGCTTCGATTATCTGTACAAGATGTGGTAGGATGTCGTGAACCAAAACATTCCTCTGGAATGCACGGACCGACATTGGAGGGTTTGTTACGGGATCCCTTGTGTCCATGAGATTCAGGCATACGTCAACTCCGGTACTCTGATACTCACCGAGGACATCCACCCGTTCTGGATGGATTTGTCATGGACTGACATCGACGACACCCCATTGCCGTATGATCTGTCATCTTCATACACGGCTTCCAACGATGTATGCGGCGATGAGCTCCACCCACCCTCATCTGCAAGCGTCCGAAGGAAAGGGATGCCTCGAGGGTCGAGGAATGCCTGCAGAACCAATCCGTTGCCATACGAGGAGTTAAGGGAAAGATTTGAGAGAGAAGAAGCACGTGCTGCTCGAAATGCTGCTAGACATCATCCACAAGCGACCTCAGCTCGATGTGGACGTGATGATGTGTTCGGAGGGTTCAACTGGGGTCAAAACAACGTTGATCCCTTCATGCTCGGTCATATTGAGGGTGTGAGGGACACTGTTGGAGATGGTCATTGTGGCTACCGTGCTTTGGCGTCATTGACATCACCGATCGGCAAGTATGCTTTCCCGGAACTCAAAACGTTATTATGCAATCACTTGGAGGATCACGCCGATCTCAACGCCGATTGTTATATGGGAGGGTACCCATTCCAGCAGTTCGTCGACTACCAGAGATGGGCGGGACCAGTGCATGGTGATAGGAGAAGGTGGATAGAGCTACCCATCACGGGTTTAGTATTTGCAACGGTATATCAGATTCCTCTCGTCGTCCTAGCTTGGCATCATCCGTTCACATGTCTCCCCATGACCTCGCCGACACCTGCTAACAACCCCCAATCAGCAACGCTTGTTTTAGCCTGCATCGGAAACCAAGACCATTTTGCCGTGGTACGACTTCAAACGTCTTTTTTTATTACCTATTCTTGCTTTTCATCTATATGTCAATACTCTAACTCTAATTTTCCGTTCTCATAGATCTGGTTGCGTCCTAACGCTCCTATTCCGCCTCCTCCGCCAGAATGGGCCGCACATCATCAACCGAGCGTCGAAGGATGGGATGCTCCGTTTCAAGCTCAGTTTGAGAGTTTTCGAGCCTTACGTGTCGATTCCGGTCGCCCTTTACACTTTTCCTAGATTTTATTCCACCAGTTATTAAAATTATGGATGTAAAACTTTTTTCCCGTTCCTTGTAACATTATTCGCATATTATCCGAATGAAAACCTTAACAATTATTGCTTTCCATTTAATTAGACCCTAAATCCTTCAACTCCACTAACCCTTCAATTTTTTCAATTAACAATAACAAACCCTCGGAAACCCTAAACCCTAAACGCGAAACCCTAGTTTGCTAGTCGACGTGCACAGTTCCACACTTGCACGTTGTTAACGACGTGCATGCACGTCCTTAAGGACATGCAAATTCTTAATCACCATTTGCGGTGTATCTATCAACACCCTTTTTTACCAATTCAATTTACGAATATACCCTTCTATAACAATTATTTCCAACATGTTTATAATATGATTATAATATTATATTAGTATTTAATTACTAAAATGTAATTATAAAATTTAGATTTAAAATAAAATAGACAACTTCATTGATTAAAAAAAAAAGAAATTACACAAAAGCTAACACATAAACTAAATTGCAACGTACGAAATATAATACGAAATATAATATGAAGCGTAATAAGAAATTTGCGAAATCTAATTGCCTCCACGTGTGGATCCAAATTTTTGCCAAATATGTTCCTTCAAGTCTTCCCTAAGTCGGCGGTGCGTTCCATTATCACGACGTTCATGCCTCTTCTTTATATACTCTTGCATAGTCGCGTGGCGCTCGGTCGAAAACGTCCAAGCATCATCGTCAACCAGTGCAGCCTCACCGCTTACACCTTCCCCGAATTGTGGAATCATGTATCCATGATGACTATAATCTTCTCGCTCGTCTTCCACCATCATATTGTGCCAAATGATGCATGCTCTCATTATCTTCCCGGCCAAAATTGGATCCCAAGATAATGTTGGATGACAAACTATTGCGAAACGAGCTTGCAACACTCCAAATGCTCTTTCCACATCTTTGCGAGCGGAAGCCACATATTTAGCAAATAGCTTCATTTTGGTTCCTTGAGGAGTCTTTGATGATTTGACAAATGTAGCCCATTCAGGG
The DNA here is from genome assembly GCA_963922045.1 of Persicaria maculosa. Classification (NCBI taxonomy): domain Eukaryota; kingdom Viridiplantae; phylum Streptophyta; class Magnoliopsida; order Caryophyllales; family Polygonaceae; genus Persicaria; species Persicaria maculosa. The sequence continues at coordinate 23,216,760 of OY998258.1, read as the reverse complement.
TAGATCCCGCCAGTAAGATAGTACCTCATGGAGTACTCGTGTCCCCCGATATTGAAATTAACATTCGGATCTGTACCTTGTAAAATATCATCAAACACAGGGGATCGATCAAGAACGTTAATATCATTATTTGTACATGGGACACCGAAGAAAGCATGTCATATCCATAGGTCGTAGGATGCAACGGCCTCGAGTATAATTGTTGAATGGCCATGATATCCACCCGCGAATTGACCTTTCCATGCAGTCGGACAATTCTTCCAAGCCCAATGCATACAGTCAATGCTACCCAACATTCCTGGAAAACCACGAGACTCTCCTACACTCAGCAGACGTTGTATGTCTGCTGCATTTGGTCATCGAAGGTACTCGTCTCCAAAATAGTTAATGATTCCATCAACAAAATGGGACAAGCACAATCTTGTTGTGGCCCCTGATAGACGAAGGTATTCATCACAAGCATCAGCAGCAAGGCCATATGCCAGAATGCGAATTGCACTTGTGATTTTCTGCAACGCAGAAATACCCATTCTTCCGGTGCAATCCGGTCGTTGCTGGAAGTACACCATCTCCGATTCCAAACGTTGAACGATGCAGTTGAAAACTCCCTTACTCATCCTGAACCTGCGTCGGAAGACCTCATCTGGGTAGGTTGACATTTCAGAGAAGTAATCGCTTGACAATTGAGCGAAGCCCCTCTCCTTGCCTCTTTCAATGTGGGTGCGGCGACATCTCGTTCTTGAACTTTCAGGTTGTTGAAAAGTTTCTTGAACTCGAACAGTAGCAGCTTTCCATGCTTCAAAGCAAGCTTGAAGCTCACCGTCTCCCTCAGAGCTACTACTAGAAAGGAAAGTGTTTGTGTTTGAAGAATCTGAATCAGGGCTTGCCATTTGTTGGTGCTTTGGGAATGGATGAGTCACATTTTCAAAAGTTTCTTGAACTCGAACAGTAGTAGAGCTTGAAGCTCACCGTCTCCCTCAGAGCTACTGCTAGAAAGGAAAGGTTTTGTGTTTGAAGAATCTGAATCGGGGCTTGCCATTTGTTGGTGCTTTGGAAAGGGATGAGTTCTAGATGTGGTGTGATTTTCTTCAAAGTATACAATGTTCATTTATATACAAATTTAGAAGTCACATTTTCAAAATTTATTTTTTACAATTCAAGTTTCAGAATTTGGAATCTCGAACACTGACATTGAGTAGACAAGGCTCTACCACAAACCGACAACTCTCTAGCACATGCAGTTTCAGAATTTGGAATCTCAAAGACTGACATTGAGTAGACAATGCTCTACCACAATCCGACAACTCTCTATCACATGCAGATTCAGAATTTGGAATCTCGAAGACTGACATTGAGTAGACAAGGCTCTAGCACAAACCGACAACTCTCTATCACATTTAGATTCAAAATTTAAAAATGACACAAAATTTTAAATAAAGATAACTTCCATTACATGAAAGTCACCTGCATTACATTCAAGAAACATGCATTACATTAAAGAAACATGCATTACATTAAGGAAACATGCGTTACAAGAAGGAAACATGCAAAAATTGAAGGAAGCATGCATAACCACAAATGAACTTAAGCTTTCATCTCTGAACCAAAGGTATCCTCTCCATCAGTTGTTCGAGATCTCTTCGAACTCCCACTACTTGCATTGTAATGGTTGATTTTATCTAAATAATCAACACTCCACTTCGGCTCATCACGCAGTAGTACCCATGCATGCTCCTCTTTGAATCGCTTTCTATCAGTCCTTGAAGCATAAAGCTCATGTACCCTCGTAACAACATCTTTGTCCGCCTCGCCAGATGCTCCCATTCGACTTGCCTCCTGAAAACAACCAACAAACTTAGCTACATTTGAATTGATTTTTTGCCAGTGCGCTTTACATTTCTTTCCATCTCTTTTCACTTGGTGTGGTTTCCTATACTTCTCATAGAAGGCTCTGGTTCTGTCCCAAAATGCATTTGAATCTTATTCGGTGTTGATGACCGCGTCGGTCGAGATGTTTATCCAAGCACTAACGAGAAGATTATCATCTTCCACACTTCAAGTGGAGTGAGAAGAACGAATTGAATCAACACCTTCTCCAACTTCACCACGGCCTGAACCACGAGCCCCGACACGACCTCTCCCACGAGCACTGAGACGACCTCGACCTCGAGAACTAGAACCGACACCTTGTTGGGTGCTATAAGTTGGGATAAGTTGGGATTGTTGTGAATTTTCACTTCCACCAGTGTTTGGGGTAAGATTTTGTGGGTTTGAAGTTAGAAGTTGCTCGTAATAGCCTAGCCCATATTCTGAAGAAAGGGACATATTGCTCAAGCCAGATAAGAAGAAATTATCAGATTGATTTTGAGATGGATCCATGATGAGAAGAAGATGAAGAAGAATTAGTGTGTTTTGAAATGGTTGTGATGATAAGGTTTTATAGCCAAAATCAGAACACAGTCCAACTGAGCAGACAAGACTAATCAATAAATCTGAATTTGACGGGACAACACACTTCATCTATACAGATCATTTATACCAATGTCATAAATGACTTGACCACATTTTTACATCCTCCAAACATTCAATGAAGTGTGTTACGAACTAAAAAAAAAATTCACTGGACTCGGTTTGAAGTTTCAAAAATTGCCAGAAAGTTTCGAACACACTAAAACCCTAATTTGAGCCCTGAAACGACCCCAAATGGCTTAAAAAGCCCGTACGTCACGGCATTGCGGTGAGTTTTGTTCGTGACATGATTCCTTATCCGGAAAGGTATTATATAATAAGCAATCGGACACCGAATGACCAAGATCCAATTTACCGAGCAAAATTACAATATAATTATATCAAAATAAATCATTTTTTTCAAATTACGTCAAAACATATTCAAATTTAATGTCTATGTGTAGAGAAAAATGAATCTAGTATTATGGTAATTTTTTTTCCATTTTACATACCGAAATTAGCATTATTTGAAATTAATTAAAATCGGTCAGATTACATCCTGGCCGTCCGTGCCATTCAATCACAGTCGTCCGTGCTCTCCACCTGTGGTGTTGCGACAGCTGTCCTCCCCCCTCTGCAGAAGCGCGTCAACCACAGCTCCTTCCCTCCTGTGGTGTTGCGACATGTGTCCATCAACATTTATTTCCCCCTATAGCATCGATGCCAATTTACCATCCCACAAGCATCCGAGAACACCCTTCCTCATTATTTTATATTTTTTTTAACCTTAGCATCTCAAATAGTTACACCGTTAAAATTGCTCTAAGGTTATAAATCATTTCACCCCATACCCTTATCCTATTATTTAAACTATTCCGTTAGTGGGAAAATAAAAACAATTGAATTAAAAGAAAAAATGGAGGAGTTAAAAAAAAAAAGGAAAGAAGAGACGAAGAACAGAAGTTGAACGGAAGGAAGACGCGAAGAAGAAGAAGGGGTTGCTGGTGGCCGGAGCTGCTGGTCACCGGCGTCGGTTCTGGTGGGGGGCTCGACCCGGACGATGGCTGTGCCGGTGCTCTAAGGGACACACCATACCCTAGTCAACACCCACAAGGCTCATATGAAAGAACCCCTTTTCGATTGCTGCCATTTTCCCCTAATTGGACCCAACATTGGCAAACTAAACAGAGATCAAGGGAAAATAGAGAAAGGTTTGAGTAGAGATTCATCGACGACAGCAATACCTTCGGCGACGGAGGGGCGGAACTCATGGATTTCTCGACGACAGCTTTGGCCATCGGTGCCTGCTCCTCTTGCATCTTGTAGTCTTTGTAGAACTTGCAGAGATTCATCGTCGCTGGCGTGCCGAAGAAGCCACATCCGTTGGCACAGAGGATCGGAGCGTCCAATTGGTGAAAGCTAGTGGCGTACGTCGCTGAAATTATTCTTGGAAGCCACCGCTTTCTCTCTCGGAATTGGGAATCGATCAAAGCGAGGAAGACAGCCAAAGCTAGGGTCTTTTAAACTTCGTCCGAGATTGAAATTTGGAAATTCGAATATCCTCTCTCTCTCTCTCTCTCTCTCTCTCTCTCTCTCTCTTCTGGATTTGGCGTCTTCCTTCTGTTCTTCGCGTCGCCGGCCATCAGCAGCCCGTTCTTCTTCTTCTTCGCGTCTTCGTTCTAGCGTCTCTTCTTTCCCCCCACCCCACCCCACCCCCCTTTTTTTAATTCAATTGTTTTTTTTTTAATTTCCCAGTAACGGAATATGCTTTTTTTTTTTAATGAAAGTAACGGAATATGTTAAGTAATAGGAATGAGGGCACGAGGTGAAATGATTTATAACCTCAGGGGTACCACGTGAAAGGTGTAAAACAGTTGGTCACCGCGTGAATTAAGCGATACCTCGGAGGTACCTTGTGAAATTTCCTTATTATATATGTAGGTATATATGTATGCTTGAGTCCTTAAAAATTGGTTTGTTTTTTAGTGCTGACATCGTTTTTTATGCGTATTTTTATATGTGCTGACATTGTTTTTCGTTGAATATTATATATGTAGGTATATATGTATGCTTGGGTCCTTGAAAAATGGTTTGTTTTTTAGTGCTGACATCGTTTTATGCTTATTTTCATATCTGCTGACATTGTTTTTTAGTTGGATATTATATATGTAGGTATATATGTATGCTTGAGTCCTTAAAAATTGGTTTGTTTTTTAGTGCCGACATCATTTTTATGCGTATTTTTATGTGCTGACATCGTTTTTAGTTGGATAATATGTATATAGGTATATATGTATGCGTGAATCCTTAAAAATTGGTTTGTTTTTTAGTGCTAACGTCGTTTTTATGCGTATTTTTTAGTGCTGACATTAGGGGTGGTATACGAGCCGAACGAGCCGAGCTTGACATGTTCAAGCTTGGCTCGAACGGAAAACGAGCCGAGCCGAGCTCGAGCCCAAAATTTATTCGAGCTTTTTTTGGCGCTCAAGCTCGGCTCGCGAGCCTAGGATAAAACTCGAGCTCGGCTTGTTTCGGCTCGAACAAGCTGAACGAACGAGCTCAAGCTCGTTCGAGCTCGTCATCTGAGCTCGTTCGACTCGTTCGAGCTCTCGGCTTTGAAATAACATTTCACATGAATTCATTGAATTTAAGACGAGAGTTTGCTTAATAATTTTAATAAACCATAATTGATCTATTAAATTTAACAACGTTGAAATGAGATAACATTTATATAATTATATCAGTAGATGTGTTATGTGTACAAAAAAGGAATATTTTAAATTCGTTCAACTCATTTCTCATTTCAGATGTGTATGAAGGAATTTGTTCATTTATATCACCTTTCATCATTTCTCAAATGGCAATGAACATTGAAATACAATAAAAGAAACAGAACATTGAAATTCAATAAAAGAAACAGAACATTGAAATACAATACAAGAAACAGAACATTGATATTCAATAAAAGAAACAGAACATTCAGATTTCACATTTCTCAAATGGCAATGAATGTTCAGTATGAAGCAACAAGAACATATTGATTCGAAAGGCAATGAATAGATTTCTCAAACGGTAACTACCAGATTTCAGATTTCAGAAGAGGGAACGAGGAACGAAGTAACAAGAAGATGAATGAGGAAGGAAGACAGATCTGAGGAACAACGCTCACAGCCTCACCTGTACCGCTGAAGGAAGGCAGATCTGAGGAAGGAAGACAGGCTAAACAGCCCAACAAAGGTAGATCTGAGGAAGGAAGACAACGCTCGCTTCTCCTCAAGGCAACGAAGATGAATGACGAACGAAGGACGGACGGAAGGAAGCAGATCTGAAACCGTCGGCGCTGCTACTGTTCACCGGCGTTGCCTGAGCCGAGCTCGAAAGGATGGCCGTGTGACAGAGTAAGCGAAACCCAGGAAAGAGGAGAAAGCGAGCGAGTGACGGACTGAGGAGATCTGAGAAACCCAGGAGGCAGGAACTCAGGAAGAGGAGAAGCGGTGGAGTGAGATGTGAGCGAAAGTGCGAAAATGAAACCCTCAATCCCTCGCTCCCTCCTATCTCTTAACCCTAGGGGTATTTAGGTAATTTCGTATACCGAGCCTCCGAGCTCGGCTCGGGCTCGGTTCGAGCCCAAAACTATGTTCAAGCTCGGCTCATTTTCCTCTACGAACGAGCTCGAGCCGAGCTATTTTCGAGCCGAGCTCGAGCTGTTCGGCTCATATAACACCCCTAGCTGACATCGTTTTTATGCGTATTTTTTAGTGCTGACATCATTTTTATGCGTATTTTTATGGAGGTATATATGTGTTGACATCGTTTTTGCAATATAAGAGATGGATGAGGAAGGATGTACAATGATTTTGAGCGATTCGGTGGCATCGGCGGACGTCAGCGGAGGAGTCTCCAATGTCATCGTCGGTGGAGCTTGGAGGAAGATTTACATTGATTTTAAAATTTTATTTAATTACACTTTTGCTTAACTTCTTTATTTATTAAACATTTGTGTTTATATATGTGGTTTCTATTATGTTAAATTGTGTTAGCAAAATTAAATCTTTCAGTGTCAGCAAACTTTATAAAAATTCAGTGTCAACAAACATTATTGTTAATATTCCCGTAAGCAATCGTATATATATTTTTTTGAAAGTTTCTCGTCGGCAATTATTTTCTCCGACATCGACGTTAGCATAGTTCGCGTCAGCATGGATATCCCCGATGTTAGCATCGTCGACGTTCCTCGCGTCAACATTGTCGGAGTCCCCGGTGTCAGCGTCTGCAAATTCGATGTACTTGGTGTTGGCGTCAGCAACGCTGACGCGCGGAAAACTAAAATATGTTGATGCGGAGGGGGGGCACAAGAGGCACACCGGGGGGAGGGGGGCACGCAGGGAGGGACACATGGGAATGGACACTTTGCTAATTATTTCAATAAGGTGTTTACTTTGCTAATTTAGCCTCTATTTTTGGACACTTAGCCAAATGCTCCTTATTTTAATTCCTTGTTGTCATGATTCAATTTTACATTAGAAATTCATTCGACCGCCAATTAATTATATCATCTTTCATATCATCGTATTTGTATATCATCGTGTAATTTCATCATGGTATTTCATCATGTAATTAATTGTTCTCTACATAATTATTTCATCATGTAATCAATTTCATCTTTGTATATATATCATTAATGTAATTAATTTCACTGATGTTCTATATCCATGTTATGATGACATGAGTACTATACATATATTATATATATGCTGTAACGTATGGTTTCTGTTATTTTTATATATATAATAATCCCATGAAGAAGATAAACTAATCTCAATTTTTAAAGTGATTGAATAAATTGAATTTGTAATATCCCTTAAAGCGATAAACTAATCTCAATCCCTCCTTGTCAATTTGGGTACGATTCCTTGTTGGGTGATTAATGCAAGCTTGGTAAAGTTATTCGGCATATATGAGAACACTCGAGGTTGAAGATCTTGTCACCGTTTCTTTTAATTTATTCTTAATTTTTGCTGCTTCTACATATCTACATTAAAAGGTATGATTAATTTATTTATTCAAAAATTCGGATCACTAACTCAATTTAATAAACTCTACTTAATTGAAAGCAAAGATGACCAAATTCTTATACACTGATAAAACCATCGACCCAAAATACCAAAAATTAAACAATTCATTGTCTGAATCCTAATTCCTAAACAAAAATTAACTTAAAACCATGGCTTAAGATTAAAAAATGGATGATTTAGATAAATACATTACAAAATTGTATGATTTAGTTAAATAGATTACAAAATTGTATGATTTTTTAGATTTAAATAAAGCATGTTTTACATGAAGAAGATTTTATATCTAACTTTCCTATACATGGATGTTACACTACAAACTATTTACTAATATAAGGCCATATTTTTAAATTCATGGGAAGGAATTGAGAAATTTAGATTTAGATATTGCAAAGTTTGTTTAAATGAATAAATTAGAGGGGTGATTACTACGATGTCCAAAATTTTGGGCTTTATTAGGAAAATGTTTACCACCCTTTTCATATTAGCAAAATATCCACCCCTAAAATAAAGTTGCTGAAATTGAGTTTTTTTTTCCGCATTGTTGGAACTCCTGAAACCGAAGTTGCTGAAATTGAGTGTTTTTTTCTCCATATTACCATTTTTTTTTCGCTTTTTTTTCCACGTTTCCAGAGTTGCTGAAACTCCTGTGTCACACTCTGTTTCAGCAGTTTTTTTTTCACGTTACTGTTTTTTTTTTCACGTTGCCGAAACCGGAGTTGCTGAAACCTCGATTTCAGCACTATTGTTGATGTCGAAACCCCTCTCATGTTTCAACAGTTTTTTTTTCGCGTTGCTGAAACTGTTCTTTTTTTTCCGCGTTGCTGAAATCCCGATTTCAGCACTGTTGTTGATGCTGAAACCCCGGTTTCAATAACGTTGTTAATGCTAAACCCACGGTTTCAGCAACGTTGTTGATGCTGAAACCCCGATTTCAGCAACGTTGTTGATGCTGAAATTGTTGTTGAAACCGTGTTACGGGAAATAAAATTTAGCCTATGCGGGATTCGAACCCACGTATTTGCGCATAGCACATCGCTCTGCCATTGAGCTAAGAGGCTTTTAAAGGAGACTTAAAGCAAGTTCAACAACAACAATTTCAGCAAATTCTAGTTTTAAAGCAAGTTCAGCAACAACAATTTCAGCAAAAAGAAGGACCAAACTAAGAGTCCTCACCAAAAGAGTAAAATTATTCCTCTCGCGAGTCTAACTCCAAATTTCCTTCCACAACGTTGTTGTTGAAACCCCGATTTCAGCATTGTTGTTGCTGCTGAAACCCCGGTTTCAGCAACGTTGTTGATGCTGAAACCCCGGTTTCAACAACGTGTTGTTAACATAATAAACAAACTCACCACGTCCATTGTTTGCAGCAAATTGCCAAGCAGGTGAACATGCCCCTCTTTATCATTCACACCATCAAGCATTATGTACTCAATGAAGCACTCCATGACAATTGGTATCCTGTGAGCCACTATGAACACAGTGCAATCTGCAAATTCCACAAAATTGATTTCAGCATAACGAATTTTGCTAATAAAAATTAATTTCAGCATTTCAAATCCCACAAAAAAATTTGCTTTTGTTGATGCTGAAACCCCGATTTCAGCACTGTTGTTGATGCCGAAACCACGGTTTCAACACTGTTGCTGATGCCGAAACCACGGTTTCAGCACTCATACTCTTTATTACATATTGATAAAACTATGCGAATCATATATTTAAGATTTAGTTTCAGCATTTCAACCTAACTAATTTCGCTAATGAGAATTAATTTCAGCATTTCAGCATTTCAGCATTTTAGAACAAAAAAAAAGGTAATAAGCTCTTCAAAAGTTTCAGCAATGCAAACGAAACTGCTGAAATTACAATAGCAATCCAAAGATCTCAACAAAGCAAACTCAATCACAATAGCAAGCTAACCACAAATTCACTGTTTGCTACTAACGAGAATGCTTAAAACAAATTGTATTTTTAATATAATGCAATATGATGTAGAAAAAAGAAAGAAATATAGTGGAAAAAAGAAAGAAATATACTATGAAAAATCTTAAATGGATCATCAATCGGATGTTGAACATTACCGATGCTGAACTCGGAATGAGACATTGCAGAACATTGTCGATGCTGAAATCAAGAATCCCGGGCTTGTGGACGAGTTCAAGGTGATCGGCCTTTCCGGAATCGCAAGGGTCGCCGCCTCGCCAATAGATCTAGAAGTAGATCCGGTGTCCGCGCCGTTCTGTCGACAACCAACAATCCACGGCGGCCTTCATATCTGAATTCGGCCTTGCTGGAATCGCAGGCATTCACTAATGGCCTTCAGATCTGAATTCGACCTTCAAACAAAGAGAAATCGTTGGCCTTCATGTCTGAATTCGACCTTCAAACGGAGAGAAATCGCCACCGGATTACAGATGAATCGCCACCGCCCATAGATCGGCGTCGTCGAGATCTGGGAGGAGCAACGACATACCTTCAACGGAGCACCGTCGATCTGTTGTTGTCGTCGTTGATCTGTTGCTGTCGTCACTTGAGAGCGAACGATGGACTCGAATTTGTTGTTGTTGTGGCTGCTGGAGCTTTCTTGCGATTTACGGATGCAGTTTTCGAGAGCTGCCATCTTCCTCAACCACCATCGACACCGTCGCCGCCGCCGCCTCCTATGCGAAGTAAACTGGACCTCCGCCTCCTCCACCGTCGTTGCCTGTCGCGGGGCACGATGAGGCGGATCTTGCGGTGGTCGTTCCCGCCGCTGTCTCCTGCGAAGTTGATTGAGGAAGGAGATGGAGGACGCGGAAGGAGATGGAGGAGCCGGTTGAGGATTTGGGGTTTTTTTACCTTTTGGTGCTGAAACGGCGAGGGATTAATGAAGAAATTGATGGAGATATGAGATTAGGTTTTTAGATAAGAAGGGTAATTTTTTCCAGAAAATTTTTGGTGGACGAAACCCCAATTTGTCACACTTGGGGGACACTCTCTCAATATGGTAAAAAATTTTCGCCTTCGGCACAAATTTTCTCTAATTTTTTTTTTGGTCATAAAGGGGGCCTAGAACCCCGTTTTATTAAGAGCTAGTTCATGGACTAAGGCAAATACAAAGGGTTGTCTAAAGCAGCAAGGGAAATAATAGACACGGGGGGGTCTCGAATGTGGTGACAACCTTGATGTCGTCGGGGGCTTTGTAAGCCAGCTTTGCTAGTGCATCGGCAACCATGTTTGCCTTTCTGTCAACGTGACGGACGTCAATGTTCCACCCTTGGGAACTGATCAAGCCGCGGGATTGGCAAACCAGGAGCAGGTCAGCGTGAACATCGAGGGGTTCCTTTTGGAGCAGCTTGTATACACCAGCCTAGTTTGTTTCTAGGAGCACGTTCCGGTATTCCATGTTGCGGCACATCCATATGCCGTGGTAGATTGCGAATAGCTCCTCCCGCAGAGCTGAGCATATTCCCAATTTGACATGAAAGCCTCTCAGAAATCCTCCGTTGGCATCGCGTAGGACTCCACCACAGCTAGATAGCCCTGGGTTACCACGAGATGAGCCATCCACATTGAGTTTCACGTAGTTCGGCGGGGGGGTTGACCACAGGTTTTGTCGGGGGGGGGGGGGGGGGGGGGGGGGGGGGGGGGGTGGTTGAATTGGGCAGACTTAGGCTTTGATTGCGCCAAGTCTGCTCAAACAATCCCTCTGACAACTTTGCCCGATGCATTACCGAGATCATGCCTTCCGAATCTCCCCGGAAGACCTTGTCATTTCTCTTTCTCCAAGTGTAGCATATGAAATACCCAAAAAGAGAGCTTCTAGCATCAGAAATGGAAAGATTGCGGAGTAACCAACCTCTCATATCCAGCGAGAAGAACTGATCAGGTAAGCCATGCCGATTTGACATCTGCACAATCCCGCAGGACGTGCAGGCCGGTCTCGTCTTCCCCACAAAACTCAATCAATTTCTGGTTCTTCCTGTTATATTTCCCACTTTCTCATTTCTATTGGGACATAGTAAAGGGCAACATGGCAAACAAGAAATACCTGTGCAGTGAGTAATGTGTATGATGAGTTTTTCTAAAATAAGTATCTTATTAAGAACGTACATAATAATAGAAATAATAGATTCCTATGAAAACCATGCTATTGAAGATTAAGGTTTAATCCTAAAATCAATTGACAATAGTAAGAGTAACTCGTTACCTTTTATACTAAGGATTGTTTGTTCATATTATCAATGTGGGACTCTTTGAAATTTTCATATTCTCTCTAACACATTGTGACATTGTGAGAATTTGTAAGGAAGTATTTTTTGTAACATCATTAATTCGTTATTATGAAGCTCCTCCCAACAATACTTGACAAACAAGGCAGGATACAGCAAGAACTTGATCTAAGATCCTCTCCAAAGTATCCAAGTACAAACCTTCCTAATTAAATCTTCATTAAGCCTTAGCATCTCCTCCAATGGAGACTACAGTAAAGCACAACTCCATATCCAGCAGCTGAGTAAACTGTATTGCACTATTGCCGGCCTCTCTCGGTATACATATGATTTTTTATGAATGTGTAGGAAAGGGGCCAATGGGTATACTCTATGCAGGCCGTGCAGATAGTTTTGGGTAGAGCTGGCAAAACCCGACCCGAACCCGAAAATCCGACCCGGTCAACTCGAAACCGATTATTTTGAACACTGACACAACCCGTCCATTTTGGACCCGAAATCCGAATGAACCGAACCCGATTAACCCAAAACCCATTAAGACCCGAACCCGTTATAACCGAAATCCAAAATAACCCGAACTTTAAGCTACAATCTAGTAAATTTTTTAAAATTAATATTGAAATAATGAAAACCCAAGACAACTGAAACCCGAATAATTGAAACCCGATACAACCGAAACCCGAACCCGACCCAACCGATTGACCAAATTATTAGACATTACTCGTAACCCGACTAACCGAACCCAAACCCGACCCGTCCGATTGCCACATGGGGGCCATGTGCAAAAAAAATTTAGACATTATTCATATATTGTGTTAACGATTTTATCTTTTTTATTGCATTATGTAATTGTTTTACTATTATTATAATTGTGTTTTTATTTTTAAAAATCAACACAATCCTATTTATATTTACAAAAATGCACAAAAAATATCAAAATGCCAAGGACAGTAAGGAGTATGGTAATTCAAAGTCAACTTTATATACATTAAATTAATCAAAATAGAAATAAGGTAGAATTTGAACACTTTGAACATTCTTTTAAATATAAAATGGTTGTGAATGAATCTTTAAAAATGATACATATGATTTTCTTAAAATTTTTATATGAATTTCGTAATAAGTTCACTAATTTTTTTATTATTTTGGGGGAAAGTCCACTAATTTCTCTAAGTAATGGGCTTTGTTTGTTTGTTTTTTTCTAAAAAAAAAAAGAGAAAGATAATAAATTTTTTAAAATGATTAAAAAATAAATTAAAAGGTGCAAATTTTGAAGGCTCCTTAATAAGTTAAAAATGAAAAAAAAAGATATTTATATACTTAATATTGTAGTAATATTATTGTTTATGATTTTATGAAAGATAAAGAAGAGCAAATTATACCCAAAAAAAAATGCCAGGTTGCTGGGAGTTGAAACGTTGCACAAGGCCAAAGATGAAAATCGTTGTAGCATAGCATGCCAGTGGATCACATTAGACAATATGCTTCATTGACAAACCATTTTATTTTTTTAAACTAAAACTAAAAGGTTATTGGGCCCCTTAAGATTTGGGGGCCAGGTTCAGCCGATTCGTCTGAACCTAGTGAAGATCCTCTACAACATCCCCTACTCCACGTTTTTTTTAACATATACTACGTGTTTAATCTTAAAAAAATTTAAAAAATTATATTTATAATCTTAACATCTATGTTTATATATTTATAAAATTTTATTTTAAAAAATCATGTTTTAAAATTCGTAATAATTATATTGAGTCAACTATTGCCTTTGTAATTTTTAAATTTTAAACATCATTTTTCAAAATAAAGTTTTATAAATATATAAATACAAATGTTAGGAATATAAATATAATTTTTATATTTTTTAAGATTAAATAAATAGTAAAATAAATTAGTGGAGTAGAGAGTGGAGTAGGAATTGGGTCGTAGGGGATCTTGTTTGGCCTGAACCTCCCTTGGCACGGGCCTCTCTGTGATTGCAGTAGTAATTCGACGCACCGGACAGGCCCGGTGGGTCAAGAGGCCGAGAAACTCGGCGACAGGTAAACCGTCAATACAAGCTAAATATCAAGACATAACAACAAAGCATAAACCCAAAATATAGAGATGCAGTAACAGAAGCAAGCTAGAGCTATCGCTGGAAGCACGGAAGTGACATCTCTTCTGCCAGTTGCTAGAGGCACACAGGGAATCCATGGAGAACTAATTGGAAACCTCATATATGGACTCTGAAATCAAGAGCCTTCAGGCTTCGATCACGTCCAGACCTCTCGCGCGTCGACAAAGGAGAAGAACACCGCTCAAAAATCTCTAGCTCGAAGCCAAACTGCATCACAAGTATCTGGAGCCAGGCTACAATATAAACAAAAAATACACGATTTTTTGTTTCTTTGGGCCCTAGTATAAAACTTGGACCCAAAGACAGATTATTGGGTCAGATCAGGGTCAAAGCAGGTCACCACGAGCTCAAGATGGACAGCCAACAGCAGTAGCAGGCATGAGATCGAAAACCTAGGAAAACGATGGCGAATCCCAAGCCTCCGAACCTGGTCGGCGGCCACGAGGACAACCGGACACTGCCATACCGCCGGACCATCAACCGCAGGGCAAGCCCGACAAGGGTGGACGAGGAGCCAAGATAGAAATCAAGGGTGGATTGAAGAAAGGGTTGTGATTTGGGAGAACCAACGGGGTTCGATAACCAAGGATTTGAAGCCGAGGCGGCGAGCAGGCGGAGAAGGCCTGAGGGGGAAGAAGCAGCACGTGGATAGGCCGCCAACGGAGGAAGAAAAACGCCAGAAAGATGGAGGGGGAAGATGTGGGTAGCGATGAGGAAGAAATCGGATCGAACAGAACCCAAATTAATGGGAATCTACAAAGGTTGGAACACAAGGGAGAAGCCCCAACTCAATTTCTACAAATTTACACCAAATCAGGGATTGCAAAGTGAGATTTGAAGCCTAGGGTTCTACATGGGTAGACCTGTCAATCAGATCATTCGGGTCGGGTCATTTCGGGTTTCGGGTAAACAGGTCTCGTGTAGATCCGGGTTAACTCAAGATCGGGTTTGATCCAATTTCGGGTCAATTTCGGGTTTGTCAAATTTTTTAATTTTTTTAATAAAAATTCTTATTTTGATGACTTTATAAATTAATTAATTATAATATATACTTATAAATAAATTAATTTTAATAATATATAATTATAAATTAATTAATTTTATTAATATACTAATTACTAAACTTACCATAATATGATTTTGAGATTTTCTTAACTTTTTATTAATTAATGAAAGTATTGTTTTAACAAATTCGGCGGGTCAGTCGGGTCACCGGGTCGAAACCCATTTGACTCAGAAAAATATCGGATTTTCGGATTCGGGTCCAAAAACTTTTCCAGGTCAAAATTTTCGGGTCTTGACCGAAAAAATTTCGAATGATCAAGTCGGATTTTCGAGTCGGGTTATGTTTTAACGGGTTTATACATGGGTGTGTGGGAGTGGTAGAGAGAGGGCTGAGCCCCTCTCTAGATTTTTTCACGGCCCTAGATAGTTGATAACTACATTTTAGGAGGAATTCTATGATTGCAGCAATGATCGACGTGCTACCAACCGAAATAAAATGTTGACGTTTCTCATATACTAATTAAACAATTAAAAACATATATACAAATTGTGTATATATATGCATCATTGATTCAGCAAAACTTTCGATAAAAAAAAAAAACCAAAACAATTAGTTGAGCAAAAAAAGTCAGTAAAATGGAAGATGAAAAGAAAAGTAGCACCTCCGAACCAATCTCCACCGTGGATCCCTACGAATACCTCCAGATCACCCTTCATCCCGACGGCACCGTGAGCCGTGGTCTTGTTATTCCAACGGCGCCACCCTCAACCGACCCCTCCGCCGGCAGTGCCAGCCTCTCCAAAGACCTCCCCATCAACCACCAAAAGGGCACCTGGGCCCGCCTCTACCTTCCCAAATCCGCCCTCAACAACCCCGATTATCTCCGCAAGCTACCCCTTGTAGCCTACTTCCACGGTGGAGGCTTCGTCGTATCCCATGTCGACTCCAAATTCACCCACGACTTCTGCGACCAGCTGGCCCCGACCACGCCGGCGCTGGTTGTCTCCGTCGAGTACCGCATCGCTCCCGAGCACCGCCTCCCCGCTGCCTACGACGACGCCGCGGAAGCGCTAACGTGGATCAAGCAATCGTTTTCCGCCCAACCCGACGATGACGAAAATTGGATCCCTCGGTACGGCGATCCGGCGAGCTGTTTCTTGATGGGGACGAGCGCGGGAGGGAACATTGCGTACCACGTCGGGCTTCGGGCCGCGTCAGGGCTCGACTTGAGCCCGGTGAGGATCCGGGGGCTGATCTTGCACGGCCCGTTCTTCGGCGGGGCGGGTCGGACAGAGTCGGAGCGGAGGCTGTTTGACAACCCGTATCTACCGGTGGCCGGGACGGATGTCATGTGGGAGCTAGCGCTGCCGGAGGGGGCTGATCGGGACCACGAGTACTGTAACCCGGTGAAGGGGGGCGGGTCGGGTGAGTTGGAACGGGTCAGGGAGTTGGGCTGGAAGGTGCTTTTGACGGGCTGCACCGGGGACCCGTTGATTGACCGCCAAGTGGAGGTAGGGAAGGCTATGGAGGGGAGAAGGATCGGTGTGGTGACCCACGTAACTGAGGGTGGGTATCATGGAGTCGAGATGCTGGACCCCACAATGACATCACCTCACCTGGAGTTGGTCAAGGATTTTATTGTCTCTACTCTCTACTGAAGATGAGTCGGCCCAATTTAAAAAACAGTTGACCCAATTAAAAAAACAAATGTCAACTAATTTTATTTCCTTGTGATTGAACTTGAAGTGAGTTGGGTGATATAATGTGATGTGTTGGTTGAATTGTAGTGTAAGGGATGTAAAATGACTTGATATTACATACATACTCCTTATTGATAATGAAGAATGCGCTTGTTAGTCAGTCAAATGCATCACATGGAGGTGCTTTATGGATCCTATTTCTCGAGGGCACATCTTGTTGTTTGCAAGATTGATAACCGAGATATATTTGATTCAAAAAGGCAAATTAGGAAGCGACCCTGATAGACGATTTCCAGAGAGATTTATTATATCTAATACAAGATTCGGTGTTCTGAGCTGCAATGGGCGAAAACTTGTAAATCTATTATATAACAAATCCTAATTGAATGCATTGAACAAAAAATAGCGGAATAGCACCATGAAAGGAATTATAACAAGAGACAATGAATGCTAAGTTTGTTATCTTGCAATTACTTTTACTGTGAGAGAGAGATTGAAGGATGAAAAACTATTAGGTAATTCCCAAAATGCACAGGGAGATATATTGATAAAAACAAATAATTAGCATTTTATCAAAACATAATAAAATATTCATCGAATTATATTTTAAAACGCATCCGATACCTGTGACACTTAAAGATGAACGCCAAGCCCAAGTTAAGTTGTACTATGGATAAGATGCATCATGAACAGCCTACTGACTGGGGATTTTAAAAGGGTGTCGTTCGATACACCGCAAATCCCACATGAAAAGTGCACGTCCGTTCAGACATTTCCAATTAATTAGCATGCTAAAAAAATTAATTAATCCACTTCAACACTGCACGTCGTCGGAATTGACGGGCGGGATTTAGTTTCACTGTTGGAAAATGGAGGTGCAGAGCTTTTCGATCAAGCCAGTTTCCCTTTGCAAGCAAGATCCAGGATCTTTAAAGGCGTTACATCACAGTTTCTGGTTTGTACAAACTTAACCATACGAGCACACTTCTCCCATCCAATGAGCATTGGCTCATTCCAAGCTCTAATCAGTCAAAACGTTATGTAGGAATTCATGTCATGTTGGAAAAACAACTTCCTCGCGTGGAACAAGGTGCAGAAGGAAGGATCTAGCCTCTAGGGAGTCAACATGGAAATCCATCCTTGCAAAGGAGGTGAGCAAGATCGCTGATACAAGAAACAAGTATGAGCAAGAGAACAACTTTGTCCCTCGCGCAGGGGAAGCGGCTGCTGGAGCACAAGGCTTGCATCAGGTCAAAGCACACATCAAATATAAGCTAAAAACCCGCAAGATCACAAAGGATGAATGAATCAATGACTTGTACAAAACTTGAATCCATGGCTTTCAACTTCAAAGCACACAATTAACAAATGGCAAAAATCACATTTAACCTCATTGGAGATGCAGCAATGTTAAGAAATTACGTGTTGAAGAAAAGCCTCAGAGTTATTTTACCCCAAACCCAAGATCTCTAAGTTGCTGAGGATCAACCTCTGCGGGTGCTCGTGTGAGGGCACACTGGGCGGTGGTGGTTTTTGGAAAGGCAATAACATCACGGATAGAACTAGCGCCTGCAAGGAGCATCACAAGCCTATCCAAACCAAAAGCAATCCCTCCTGGACACGTTGACACGAAACATAAAAGACTTTATAAAATAAAAAAATCAGAATGTCATTATATTTAGTTATTTTCTCAAAAGTTGAGGGGTAATTTGAACATGAGATTAAATATGATAAAAGCCCTGAAAGCCTAGTATGGATAACAGATGATCAAATGCAATTTTTTTCTTATATAAAAATAATAATTAAATGGTTGTATACTGTGAAGTGGATAAAAAAGTAAAGAGTAGTTTTGTGCAGTTTGGCCTAAAATTAAACCATCCAGAAATATAGAAGATTATTGGTAACGAGGACAAAGAAACGCACCGTGGGGAGGTGTACCCATGTCAAAGGCCTCCAAAAGATATCCAAACTTCTCTTCTGCCTGCCAACAGAAATAAATCCCGAGTCAACATCAATTTCATCATGCTACTGACACCAAAATTCACTTCAACACAAGGAAGCTGAAGTAACAGAAAAATAACAAGAGTGCATAATCACTATAAAAACATCACCTCTTCACGGGAAATTCCCAGAATACCGAACACTTTTTCTTGGATCTCCCGCTTGTATATTCTTAGACTTCCGCCACCAATCTGAAAAAACCTTACCAATGTAAATTTATAGAGTCTTCAACTAACATCTAGATACTCATTAGAATAAATTACCTCTACACCATTGTAAACCATGTCATATGCCATTGCACGAGCAGAGGGCAAATCATTCATGTCATCAGGGTTTGGGGCAGTAAATGGGTGATGCAAAGCCTGCACAGAGATCCATAGATTAAAAAATATGTCAATAGTACCATCCAACTATAAATCCTCTTTCAGAAGCCGAGAAGGCGGGAGAATAGCACAAATGACAGCTGTATCATAAAGTGATGTCACAAAAATCAGGAAGGCTAGTGGAAGAAAAAGAATGTGGATATACAATTTGATATGTTGCATAACATAGATTTCTTTTTGAGATATAAAATATTTATCATAGAGTGTCGTGTTATCGTCCAGAAAGGGCAAAAATAAAGACATAAATATAATGCTCGACATTTCATGTATTATACGTGATACAATGATTTGCTTATTTTAGTCCATTCAACGTATAAATTCAAGGACTAAAACTCCAAAAGAGTCTGGTGAGAGAAACATTAAATCAAGGAGATCATTATTCAACTAAAACTTGTTAAATCGAATACACTACCTCAAGACGCTGCTCCAAGTCGTTCCATTCAAACATTGGGAAATCAGTCACCCACAGAATTGCATGCTTGGTCTTATACCATTCAAGTAAAAAAATTGGTTATAGCGTCTATGCTGGGCAGAAAATCTTAAGAGGAAATGGATGGATCATAGTCATCTTATGCACGGAAAACATGCTGATACTCACATGGTCAATAAAACCCAGTTCATTGGCAACGAATAATCTCAGCCGGTCCAACGTTTTATTAACGGACTTGGTCTGACCCACTGCAAACAATATAAGGTCACCAGATCCAGCCGAGCAACGAGTCAGTAAATTCTCTTTATTTTCTGAACTCAAACTTCCCGATAAAGCTGGAATTCCTTCCAATCCACCTAAAAACAACTCATTTATGGTTACTTACACAACCAATTATCTTTTCTAAAAGGAGAAGAAATTGAAAAATGTCTACCATCACTTGACACCTTAAGGAAAGGCAACCCCTTGGCTCCAGATTTAAAAGCTTCATTGTAGATGTCCCCTTTCTTTAAAGCTGTATTAGAATAGTCTTTTGCACCTGAGGGCACAGTCAATGCCTTTATTATTCCCCCATTTGACAAGCCATCGCTGAACACCTTGAATGATGAATCTAAGAAGATATCAGACACCTGATGGGAAGAAGAAACATAATAATAAGTTAAATCAGTGCATTTTGCTTTGTTAATAGCCCAATAACATTATGAATACGATAGATGTTCATACAGTATCTCACACAACCTAGATACAAAAATATTGCACAATCATCTCACAAACTGTTGGTCCTCAATTTACTAGCCACAGCTTTCACAGACTTCACAGTGATAAGATCACAACACAAATGCCCCCCCAAAAAAAAAAACTTCCGGCCTATCTGATCCATAACGATCCATTGCTTCAACATAATAATAAAAATGCAGGGAAACTTTTAGATGGAGATAATGACATACATCCTTCAACTCGAGATCAAAACGAAGATCCGGCCTATCTGATCCATAACGATCCATTGCTTCGGCATATGTAAGCCTTGGGAAGGGGTCAGGTAAATCAATACCTTTGATCTCTGAAAAGACCTGCAATAAGTTTTTGTATTTCATATCTTATTAAGAACAAAATAACAGAAATAATAGATTACTACGAAAACTATGCTATTTAATGTGGTTGTACAACTATGATGAAAAAATAATAACAAATGGGCAGAGAACTAAATTTACAAGATATCCAGACCAACCACCACCAATTTCACTGGGAAATGTGTATGTGTTATAATAGATGATCAATACAACCACGCGAGCAAAGATTTGGTCAAATTTTCATAAAGTATTGAATGACCACCCAAGTATTCTGAT
This sequence comes from Persicaria maculosa, assembly GCA_963922045.1. Lineage (NCBI taxonomy): Eukaryota > Viridiplantae > Streptophyta > Magnoliopsida > Caryophyllales > Polygonaceae > Persicaria > Persicaria maculosa. Next base: position 23,196,044 of record OY998258.1, on the reverse strand, counting down.
TTGAATAACTCGTTCTCCAGGGGACTATTATCATGCATTGTGAGAATTTGTAATGAAGTCTTTCTTGTAACACCGTTAATATGAAGCTCCTCCCAACAATACTTGACAAATAAGTCAGGATACAGCAAGAACTCTATGATCCTCTCCAAAGTATCCAAGTACAAACCTTCCTAATTAAATCTTCATTAAGCCTTAGCATCTCCTCCAATGGAGTGAAGGACAACTCCATATCCAGCTGAGTAAACTCTGGCTGTCTATCAGCTCTTAGATCTTCATCCCGGAAACATCTGAAAAAATGGGAAAAAAAAAAGGGTTAAGAAATAGGGGAGCAAGGGGAAACTATGTTGTATTATTGTTCCTGCTTGCAACATTTCTCTCTCAAACAAACAAATCAGAACTTCAAAAAAATGTAGAAATATTGTTGCAACTAGCAACACTTCTCTCTCAAACAAATGAATAAGAACTTCAAAAAATGTTTCTGCTAGAAAACACGAATTTTTTTAATAACTTTCCAAACTATTGATTAAAAAAATAAACTCAAATCTTGCAACAATCTATCTAATGAAGAGAAGTTCTGGTCCTGGTCCAGGGAAAGGAACATCAAAAGTATATAACTAACATCACAATCAATATTGCAAGGAACTCACTTTGCTATTTGATAATATTTATGGAAGCCAGAGGCCATAAGCATTTGCTTGTACAACTGTGGACTCTGAGGCAATGCATAGAGTGCTCCTGGCTAAAATATATGAACCAAATGAATATTTTCTTAATAAATATCTCAACAAAAATTCACTAACATTCCATGCAAACCATATCTGTCAAAAAGAACTTCATCTACATATATTAATCAGAACTATCATCACATTCTAACAGATCATAAGCATCATGCATTTTTTTACTAATAATATATTTCATTATGCATGTGCTTTCACCATTCATCAGTTTGTCAAATACCTAGGAGGCTCGGATGGAGAAAGGCACACTTAGTCCGCTTCCCACATTATTATCATCCTACAAATTTTCAATGTCATTCATCAAGAACAGAATAACTTGTGTCTAATTCTCCTCTTAGAGTCTTAGGTCACAACATAAGTGTCCTGAATCTGTGCTCATCTCATCTTATCACAAAGAAAAAAAGGAGTTGAATCTTAGCAAAATTTAGAAAAACTCTGATGAGGTATTACACATGATAAACAGCCCAAATATTAAGGGAACTTCTCTGTGTGGGCAAAACATTCTAGCAAAGTTTGCAATGCAGGAAATTTTGTATCCTCGAAAAATTTTCAGTACATATTATTGCTTTAGGGGGATCCTATATTTTGGTTTCATTTTTAGTTGGCGATCCCCTCCATCATATGCTTCTTGTTTTCTCTTAATTCTAGTGTAATTTTATTTCATGGGGGAAATTGGCATACATTCACTTACTTGGTTAAATACAACCATCACCTTACTCATTTTTATTATTTCACTTTTGCCTTCGCCTCTTTCCAACAGCTTATATAGCATCCACTCTAAAATATTCTTTTTTAAACACGAGGAATAAGTATTTCATACAAGAGAAAATTACACGAAAAAAGAAGAAGAAAAATAAATAACATGCAAGGAAAATAAATAATCATATAAGAAATACCTGGACTCTTGAAGGAACTAAATAATCCCGAGCACCTTCTGGGGTAGACCTAGAAAGTATTGGAGTCTCGATCTACCTTGTAATCACAAAAAAAGGTCAGAAAATATTCTTGTACAGAAAAATCCTGAAGGAATTTAAAATTCTATTGCAAAATTAGGCAGAAAGGCAGTGTAAGTAAGCCATACATCCTCAAATCCATGCACATCTTCAAGGTATCTTCGAATGAATTTCACAACTCTAGCCCGCAATGCTATGTTAGAACACATAAGATGCCTGCGTAAATCCAGGTACCGGTATCTGGAAGGATTGAGTCCCATTAGTCCATCAGAAAATACATAAACTAAAAAAATGAACAAAACTGGACCCAACTTAAAAATCAGTGGTAGCTGGATTCCCCAACTATCAGCTACGGTTTAGGCCATAGGCGGAGCTAGAGGGGCAAAGCCAGCAAGGGGGAGTATTCGCCGATAACATTATGTTGATATATTATGTCTCATTCCAACACCCGAGTAAAAAGTTATAAACGTTTGAAAATTAAACACAAATTAATTATTTCAAACAACTTTTAATAAACCACGCTTTATATTTTACTTAACTTGATATTTTGATAATATAATTCAACTTTGAAACAAGAGATTATATTACTAAATTAGACAATCAGATAAGAAATTATGCAATTTAAAGTTTTTATATCTTGTTCCATATTATTGAATGCTAAAAGAACAACAAGTTACATATTGATTTTTCAGGTTTTAAAGAGTACATTTTTAGACAAAAACAATATTGTTATAGACTAAAACGACAGCTTTGAACTAAAAAACACTACCGTTTTGAACTAAAAAGACGTTGTCTTTAACTAAAACATCGTGGTTTAAGCTAAAATGTCATAGTTTTAATCCACGAAACTAAAGAAAAAATCCGTCGTAGAGTGACCGAATAATTTGTACAAAATTCCGCCTTCCCCTCGATAAGTTTAGTCACTGTTTAGGGCAGTTAAGCTGGCATGGCTATGAATGACTAAGCGAGGTCGTTTTTTGGACTGCAATCTACAAAGGATAAAATGTGAGAAGATTGTCTGTTGTGAGAAGCCATGAAGAACAAAGACATCTTAAGCCAACGTCGAGCATGTGAGAAAGCATATTACATGAACATGATCTTGTTGTATCAAGCTTTCACGTCATGCCAGCCCAAAACAATCGATACTTAATACTCCAAAATACTAGGATGCTACTAAAAGTCTAGTGTACAATAAAGCACCCAATCATATACATATACTTCACCTCAAACGCATCTCCTCTTTCACTGAATCTTTGGCACCATCTGCAGTAGTAACCAAAAATGGCAACTTTGAACGCACAGCATTTAAAATCTGAACATGCTCCACAGCAACCTGCCAAAAAAATTAGGACAGCAATATCAACTAAACCATATAAAAAAAAGTCAGAAATGAGAGAATGTGCATGCACCTAAGCTTTTTACCAAAGTAATGTACATACAAATAAAATACCTAGCGCTAAAACTACAAATTGGAAAAGTAACTAGGGTTTATTAACAAGGATCAGAACCAGCATTTGAGTTTTGATTGGTATGCAAGGAAGATCATAATATAAATAGGCAGTTCTGGAAAGAGTTTCACATACTGGGCTTTTATTAGGGGATCTCTGCCCTTTGAAAAACATAGTTGAGTTCAAAGCTTATTAATGAAAATCCAAATAGCAGGCATCATTTTGTATTTCTTTCCTCCTAGTGTAAGAGAATTGAACCAGCAAGGCAAGAAAAAAGCCACAATAGGCCAAAATCCAAATAGCAGGCATCATTTTCCACTTCTTTTCCTCCTAGTGTAAGAGAATTAAACCAGCAAGGCAAGAAAAAAAGCCACAATGAGCCAAATACTTGGAAGCGGAGATCAAATATTACCTCTATCTTTCCGGTTTTCATCTTTTCATTAACGGACTCACTCGGACGCAAACGAACGATTCCATCTAGGGTAATCACATACTCAAACCTCAAATCATTCGCTGTTTCATGAGCATCAGGGAATGTATCAGGAAGGGTTGTAACCTAGAGAAGAAAGAATTCAACAAGATTCAGGTGAGACAAGGAAACGATTCACCGATAAGAGTTATCAGTTATTCAAACGAAAATTGGAAGATCTAAGACGGACCTGAACAAGGCCGGTGTGGTCTCTGAGGTTAAGAAAGGTGAGGCCTCCGTGTACCCGGTGCAACGCAACCCATCCGCAGAGCCTGACCCGTTCTCCGACATCGGAATCGGACAATTCACCACAGAAATGGGTGGGAGCCACCCATTCCATGGATCCCCCGCCATGATTTCTGGGTGTTTCGGTGGAAGCTGAAGCAGGAAACGAAGAAGGAGCGGCATTGGTGTTATAGGAAACAGGTAGAGAAGGTCTCTGAGAAACCCTAACACCGGGTGGCTTAGGAGAGTGGAAGAAGGCGGTGAGTAGAACGGAAGAAGGGATAAGAAAGGGTGGTCTGCGACTAAGGGGGCTGAGAGGCGGAAGGGCTCGGAGGAACTTGGACATTGATGCAGAGCTTGATAGGGTTTTTGGTATGAAGGGGGCAACGGGAACCATCGCCGGCGGGATTCGGGAGATGTGAGTGTAGGCCGCCGTTTTGTAAATGGGCTGGCCTCATACCTTAGTGTGGGCCCAATATTATGGTCTGTTCAAAGAGATTTGGTTTTCGGGTTCTCACAAAGTAAAGTTTTCACCAAGCCAAAAAAAAAAGTAAATTTTTCGCCAAACCAAGGGAAAAAAAAGAGTAAAATTTTCGCCAAGAAATATTCTAAGGTAAAAATGATTACTGAAAGCGTATGGTCACGAGTCACGACTCTCGCTTCCGGTAATCGTTTTTACCTTAGAATAGCTGAAGAAGGTAAACATTTCATCGGCTTGAAAAGTCGGTATCATAATCGTGTTTTTAAGGATATTTTGATCGGGTATATAGTAGCCCTTTTTTTTGTACATGACTTTTAGCCTTACTTGACATTTCAAAGTAACATCAACTAGTGTTAGGCCATGTCTTAGTCACGGATATTTGAATTAAATTTGACATTGGTTATTGTTTATTTTTATTTAAAAGCGTGCGTATATATAGTTTTAGTTCTTTTTTATATAATTTTGTTAATATATCATATATTTTTAGTTATTATGAAGAAAATTACATCGTACATTAACCTCTCTCAATCAAATATATCTTACCTTTAATTTGCAAGCAGAGAATCTATATAATACAATGCACGTTTGCTTTGGACGTGGATCAGGACCTGGACAGAATTTGTGATGTATCTAACAACTTAAACATAAATTTACAAGAAGTGATAGAATTTGTGATGTATCTAACAAGTTAAACATAAATTTACAAGAAGTAATTTATAGTGTATCTAATTTGTAATGTATCTAACAACGTCTATTCCTCAAGTTACACTCTTACAAAGTAACACCCCATTCCTTTTTGTTGGCTTCCCTTTCCCTTCCCTTGTTTCGCAACATCAACGGATCTTGCAAAAACGCTACAATATTAATTACAATAATGGCCCATCCCCGGCCACCATCCTCTTATTGCGTGATCTTTCCAAACACATGAGCAAATCCAGTACGGCATACTCCTCCCCATCTCTCCCTCTCTTTCTGTCACCCTCTTCTGACTTGATTATATCCACCCCAAACAGCCGGATCGACGGCGTCTGGGACGTGGTGGCCGACGACGACGTCGTTTTATGCCTACAGTCGATGTATAGCTGGCTATCCCCGGGGGCGGTGGAGCGGTGGAAGCAAACGACGTCGCCGGCCTTAAGAGAGTTGTCCTTGACGAAGCGGCTCCATCCCTTGGTCAGCACGTAGCTCTGGCTACTGTTCCAGTACGAGTACCTGAACCTCCACACCTTCCCCTTCCCATCCTCGAAGTTCATCAGCAGCCCCTTTCCGCCGCCCCCCGCCCCCACCGGGAAGTGCTTCTCCGCGTGCTGCTTCGGGATCACCAGCCTGTTCAGCTTCCCCACGTCGCTCGGCGTCACCGTCTTCTCGAAGAGCTGCTTCCTCGGGCGATAGCCCCCTCTGCAGGGCCCTCCGCCGCCGCCGCCGGGGTTGGCCTTGAAGTGGCGCCTGCTCTGCGCCAGCTCGTCGGAGTAGGTGTGCTTGCGGAGCATGTCCACGATCTCCGCCTTCGAGTGGGAGGACAGGAAGGCGATCTCCACGGCGTCGTTTTGGTCGGACAGGGGCTTGAAATTGATGACTGCGTCGCGGCCGCGGAACCGCTGGGCCGCGACGTCGTAGGAGCGGGCGGCCTCGTCTTCGTCGATGAAGGTGCCGAGCCACACGCGGTGGTGCTTCTCGTAGATCTGGGACCCCCAGCGGCCGTTGGGCTGGGGGACCACCCCCTTGTACTTGGACGATGACAGCTTCTTGGAGTCCGCCGAGCAGACGCCGGATTCGACAGCGTCAAGGATGACGCTGGCGCCGCTCCCCATGCGGCAGAGCCCTGGTCCTTGGGAAGACTTGGCTGTGGAGGGCGGAGGAGGGGCCGCTGAGGCGGAGAGGGCGTCGCTGGTGCTGCTGTCGTCGGTGCAACTGCCTTCCATGTTGATGCTAAGGGTGTGTTGCTACTTGTAACTTAGGAAGGTTAGGTTCCTTGGGAAGGGGGATGTATCTACGTGTTTATATATATATATAATAATGTCAAATGAAAGTGGGGGGTTTTAAAGTTCTTCCTTGGAAAAAATTGCACTATTTACATTTACAATAATATCTTGAATGAGAATAAATTGTGTTTTTTTTGAAAAAAAGGTGAGGAAATGATATGGATGTTTTTTTTTTTTTTGGTGAACTAAATGATATGGATGTTTGTAACTTTTTTTTGTCACCCCAATAAATGTTTACACTAGTGTGTCCCGTCCTCCATAATATATACGAGAATATGTGAAACAATATTTTTAGAATACGAAAAAAATAATAATAAATCTGAATTACAATATGATAATCAAACTAATAAGGATAAAATTTTCCGGGAATTTGAAAACTGGCCATAGAGCTTCACACATTCACTTGCCAATACGTGAATCATTAGCTTCGGACTCATATAAGATAGTGCAATTTTAGAATACATGTTTGCAACAATAAGACATTATAGTGATTCACAACACTTTCTAAACAGAGAAGGAAATGCGTATGAAACAAATTCACTAGCTTCCCACAAGATCAACTATAAAAATCCAAAAAAAAAGGACACAAATTAGTCCATTTACAACACTTTCTAAACAAAAACTAAGGGCTCGTTTGTTTAGATAACTGAGAAATGAAAAGGTAAGATATTAAATTTTATAAATAAAATGTATATTATCATCATTTTTTTGTGAGCTTGGAGGAGAGGATGAGAGAGATTATTAGCTCATCCTAGATGTATTAGTTATCCTCTTTCAAATTAGGGAATAAAAGAGTAACAAATTTATATGAAAAATGGGAGAAGAAGGGGAATAATTAGAACAGTGATCAATGAATCTTTAACTTAAATATGGATTATATTCATAAGAGCAATTATTACCTTTTCGTACCAAAAAACAAACGGTGGGGTAAGATACTATGAGATAAAATCGTTCCTATGAACCAAAAGATCGAAACCTACTTTTGTTTTATAAATCCATGTTAGGGGACAATTCTCAGCAAACCACATTGATCCTTCCAAGTGTTTATATGCTTTCATTTTCACATTGATCCATGGTAGGACACGCTATTTCTGTATTTTGTCATAATGTTTTCAGATTGAGGGTACTTTTCTTTATTTTGGGTTATAAAGTTAGCAATTCAAATCCAAGCCCTAGTCGTGGGTGTACATAGATGCTGAACTCAAACCAACAAAACCTTACATCCGCCATTTCCAGCTGACATGGAAGATTGGTTTGCACAGATTCTCCCCGTATGTAGTATTGTTCAGAAACTCCCACTTGTCCCAGGCTAATAATAAAATAATACAAGCAGTGAAACATGAGGCTTGAGAGTTGAGAGGTATAAATGCAGAAATTTTAAGATGACAGTACGTCCCCTTACAAAACCATACCAAACACCCTATAGAGGACGAGTAATTCCAAATGGATTTATACAAGAAACCTAAAGGTGCATGAATGAATGAAGCTACAAAAGTAAATGATGGGAGAGCTGAGATAAGATGAATCAGTGAAATCTTGGATAAGGGAGGGACAAGTGGGTTGGGACCATCACTAAGCTAGGTAGGATTGGCCCTTGCTGTGCAACTTGCAACCAAATTCAATCGTCAATGTCAATATCTTCAGCTAAATACACCAACATGCCCAAACCAGGAACAAAACATATGGCGGTTTTCCACGATTCCAACTAATATTTCCATATAAAAAAGGTCATATTGCATTTTACATTACACGGTTGAGATGACCCATTCAGCCCCCAATTTGTCAAAAGATGCGAGTAGCTCAAAAGCTGCCTCCTTTTTTTGTCGATTATCCACCGAAACCACAGACCAGAGTTTTGTTTGTATCATTTGCATCTATCTCACAGTTGCCTTCTATGGATGCTGTAACTAAGATATTAAATTAATCAATAATCATGAGGTTTTCCGGAGTTACCTATCCTCATCATTGAGGATTCAGCGTTGGGATATATCCTTTGGCATGCTCGCTTTCCATTTCAAGATCCATTAATGATTTTTGTCTCTGATACCGATTTCTCTTTGCAGCCAGTGCTGAGACATGCAGTACGATCAAGTTATAACATAAGAATCAAGCACAATAGAACAATTATTTAAAGCATAATTTCATAGTCAATGGAAAAGATTAATAAATAAATACCGAGGCATCTTTTCTTGGAAGGAGGTAGCTATGTTAAATATGCTAAATATGAATAATGTGTCGCTTTAAGACTATGTCAATTTCTTGGTAGGTAATGAAAACCCATAAAGCAGTGAATGGATGAGGCTGCAGAAAACTCAGCTTCTTGGCACATGCCAGAAATTGATAAAGAATCTAAACCTCTTCAACTGAGTCTTCAACGGATTCTCAATCGGGGGATTTATTAAAACATTTAGGTATCTCATATCATGCCATCAGAATCAAAAGATACATTCATATTAGGTTGTCAACTCAATGCCAAAACAACTTTATATCACATTTAGATCATCTTTCTGAAGGAAGGTTTATTATCCTGTCTCTTTTTAGTGTTTCATAATATTCCCATTCTAACTGGCATTATTTATTATCATAATTCAAAGCTATTTATAGGAAAGTAGCAGAAGAAAGAATTAACAGAGGATATTAAATTGAAGAAAAATTAGGAAGCAGATTTTATGCAAACTTACACATCAGTTCATGAGGTAGACCAAAATCATAATCATTCCTCCTCTTTCTGATGTAGATGTATATGCCTAACAACAGTAGGCAAAAAAAGACCCCAAAAGATGCACCAACTGCAATTTTTCCGTGATTTGATAGCCGGCCATTATGCCAAAAGACTGGACAATCTGGCAAGGGAGAAACACCACACAAACCCTTGTTGCCAGAGAGACTGTAGAGAAATTTCAAGGATCAGTACAAGGCGCGCTAGTCCGAAAAAAAAATCAAGGATAGTAGTTGAAAATGAAGAATGGTTCCCAGAAAATTGGTTTTCTGCAATATGTTTCACAATGACATAACAAATGACAAGGCAGCAATTCCTCCAATGTTCCATTAATGTGGTATACATAATAAATAGAAGAAATATCAATATTAAGAACTTGATACTAAGGAACAAACCAAAAAAAAAAGTGTGTGGATTCTACTAAACTATACCTGCATACCCAAAAAAGTTTCAACCGAAGTCTATCTTTCTAGGGTTGCTAGAAAGATACAAAAGCTTGGGTGCTTGAGAGATGGATAAAGAATGGTGAGGAAGAAGAGTAGTCTTGGATCTCAAGCCTAGGGCCTTATTCTGTAGCATTTGGATAGCGAACTTGGGATTTTTAAACACTTTCGCTTAATTTTGGTTATTAGTGGTTATTTTTCCCCTCTCCATAGCAGGAGGGTTTCCCCACGTCAAATCCTAGGGCATAACGATATAATTTTTTCAAAACGATATAATTTTTTCAAAATCTCTAGGTGATTATTTTTCGGCAAACTTTAGTGATCAATACAATTTTTTCCAAATATTTTTTAATCTTAATTTAATGATAAAATAATTTTGCAGCATACATTTTTTGATAGGATTATACGGTAGAGGATTTGAAGTCTCCAGCTTTTAAAATTCAAGGAAATCAATCAAGTATACATTTAATTTTATCTTCAAACTTTTTTTTTTTTAAAGCTTATCTTCAAACTTTTAAAATTGTTTACATAATTACTTCTAATTCTATCCGTAGTATTACTTCTTTTTTCCCTTCAAAATTTATCAAAATATCATATTGATAAAAAGATACTCCCTCCGTATCGCAATACTTGTTGTTTTAGAGTGTTAAAGTTGTATCAAAAAACTTGTTGTTTTAACTATAATTATTGTCTTTATAGGTAATGATTGCTCTTTTTATAGGTAATAATTAGTCTTTTTAGTTATTTTAAGATATAAAAGTAAAGTAAAGTAAAGATAAGTTTTATTAATAGGTGTGCATAGAGCTAAAACAACAAGTATTGCGATACGGAGGGAGTAGATATTTATGGATTTATTTTATTATGATCTAAGAAAACCACGTTAGAAGGCTATAAATTGGACTATCAGGCGTTTTCGGTTCATCAATTCCTGCTGTCTTTCTCATTCCTTCGCTTTCTATCGCCTTACATTTGTTGCAATGGCGCTCAAAATTCATCCTTCCATTGCTTTCTTTATGATTACTTCGCTTCTTCTCCTTCTCCTCTGTCATTGCCGCCCCATTGCTTCTGATGGTCCACAACCTCGAGGATTTGATTATATTTATCAATTCGGAGACCCTCTCTCCGACACCGGCAACCTTATGAGGAGTCACCCTCTTCTTTTTGTTCTTTCCGCCCTTACGGTGAAACCCTGGGCGACAATCCAACCGGTCGTTGCTCTGATGGTCTATTGATGATCGATTATTTCGGTAATCTATAATTTTTTTTATTAAAAAGTGATTTTTTTAAGTACATATTTCGAGTAAGATTTTTAAAATTTAACCGTTTTGTGGTTGGAATGCAGCGAAAACCTTCAACGTTCCACGTCTGAACCCCTATTTGCAACGGGACGCTGACTTTACTCATGGAGTTAATTTCGCTGTTGCTGGAGCCACCGCCCTCGACGCCTCTCGATTCCCAATTGCACCCACAAATAGTTCTCTTCCCATCCAACTAGGATGGTTCCGATCCCATCTCAACGCCTCTTGTGCTTCTTCGTCTGGTATAGTTTCTTCTAATATTAGATAACACCACTTTATAAAAAATAAGTTTCTTAATTACAAACACAGTCTGGATATTTCAATATTCAGCAGTTTTATCTTCTGGATTAAAGTCAGTAATAGAGATAAAGTAACTGGTATAGTTTACAAATATCTTGCTGATTAAAGTTGGGATGGGATTAACTTTTAGATAACACCACTATATTGCAGCAGCTGTTATAGTTTATAAATAGTTTCTTTTCGTTTGTTACTTCTAACATTGAGTTAATGGTTTGAATGGTTGGATATCAATTACAAACAAAGAAATAACAAGGTGAATATTTTTTGGCAGATTGCAAGCAAAAGTTTGAAAGGGCTCTCTTTTTGGTCGGGGAAGTAGGGGGCAATGACTACAATTATGCCTTTTTGGCTGGGCAATCTATCAAAGATGTTCAAAATATGGTGCCTGAGGTCATTCAAATCATAGTCAATGCAGTTGAGGTGAGATCCGATCTGTATAATTTCATATATCTTGTTATTGGTTTGCTTACTGATCAAAGCTAAAAGTGTGTGTCAATGTGGGTATGTAGGAAGTGATTCCTCATGGGGCTCGTCTTGTGGTTGTTCCGGGAAACTTTCCAATTGGTTGTATGCCAGGGTATCTCAACATGTTTGGATCGAAAGATGCCACGTATGACGATCTTGGGTGTCTACAAGATTTAAATAATTTTGCCGAGTATCATAATAACCACCTCCAACAGGCTATAGAGAAGCTGCAACAAAAGCACTCGGATGTGGCCATCCACTACGGGAACTATTACGATGGACTAAGAACGATCATTCGCGATGCTTCTTCTCTTGGTAAGTCTTGAGATATCTCTAACTAATTAACTTACAATCAACGGTATTTTAATTCCCATCAAACTGTTTCGTGTTCAGGATTTGATAGGGATGCAGTATTCAAGCCGTGTTGTGGGAATGCTCCTACCCAACTATGTGGATCAGGGAAGGGAGTTGCACTTTGCTCAGACCCTGCCAAGCGAATAAGTTGGGACGGGATTCATTTGACTCAAGAGGCTTATAAACATCTTGCTGATTTTCTTTTGTCGACCATTTTTCAGAATCGTCATCATTAATACGATTAACTTTTAGGATTATCAAAGTAATTAGGGTTAGGATTAGATAGTATCTTGGTTAGTAGCTAAGACTTCATACACGAGATGTTATAGGCAGCTTTTGCTTTTTTCTGCCTTTTGTTTGTTTTAATTGAAAAGAATTATTGCAATAGATTGATTAATTCATTTCGTTTGTTTATATGGTAATTTTAAAAAATCGGTTCCAGCCAACATTGTCAATGCCAAACAAGTACTTCCCACTCGTTGTGGATGGAGAAGCGTTAATGTCTGTCTGAGAATACTCGTTGCCACAAAATCTCACGGCTCTAAACTATGCCTCTATCTAGACTGATGCTTAATCTCTCACTTAAATCCCATTTGCATAAGGCTGCAGGATCAATTGGCACGTTTTTTCTATTTCCAATTGAAGAGCTATTGGTTAATTTGCATTCTCTTTCTTTTTGTTGGGGGCTTATGTGAGAGTAAATTTTAGGATTTTGGTGATGGGGGCATTTGGGAGTTAGAAGAGAGGAGTAAATTGGGGTTAGAGAGCTAAGCAAGGAAGAGTTTGAGAGGTGGGACTTTGGGAGGCGGTAGTGACTTTCCAACGTGCAAGTGGTCGGATGGATCCGGGAATATAATGTGATCGATGGGGTGGGCCATGGGTGGGTTTAGGATTTTGGGGGAATGCAATTTGGTTTGGACAGGATGACAATGGTGCAGGAATTTAGGTCTTTTTCAGATTCACTTAACAAGCCATGACAGTTTCACTTAATGGATGGTGGTTTGTTCACTTTGATGACTGAACCACCATTATAGGTGGTTTATTGTAATTTTATATTTTAGAGGTGGTTAAGTGAAAACCACCATATTTAATGGGTGGTTTTCTGTAAATTTCCCAAACTAAAATGCACCATGCCACGTCTCCAGAATCATAACAGCAAAGTATGATGAGGAGCACAAAATACAACAGAAAGCAAAGTATACAAGGAACCTACAATTCATCAAGCTGGGAGGAAAGGATGAGATGAGAACATACTCTATAAGTCCACCATGTACGCCTATCGCATATAGCTCCTCTGGCACCTGCCCCTCCAGCTGATTATCATTCAATAACCTAGTGCAAGAAAAACCTCAGTGATCAGGTGAAAACAATTCATTTGACAGATTAAAGGAAGATCGTTTAATGGGGAAAAGAAATTAGTAGCATATATAATGACAAATTGACACATCGTAGACAACAAACAAAATGGGACTACTATATTACTTAAGGCTTATCCAATAAAACAACTGAAGTACCGAACTAATTCCATGGGAGGAAGTTACAATAAATATAAGATACGACATGTTTCTTTAATCTGGGAAATATGTTTACACCCAAAATAGAGCAAAAAATAGAGGAAATGGAAGCTCAAGACTTGCAAAGGAAATAACATATTAGAACCCGCGCCCTTCACGAGTCGACTATTGCCATCACTTAATTAAATATAGCATGAATATGTCATAAAAAGATATGATGAATTATGTTTCAACGATAATCATCAATAGTGAAATATCGCAGAGATCTTGAACACATAGATATTAAAGAAAATAGTAAATTATGCTACAAATTTAATCTCTTATATTTTCAAAAATATTTATTATTTTCCTTACAGAACAATACAAATAAAAAATTTCGATTGTTTAAGTTAGAGAGATACTTCAAGAAGAGAAAAATATGATGAATTATGTTTTAACGATAATCATCAATAGTGTGAAATATCACAGAGAGTTGGAACACATAGATATTAAAGAAAATAGTAAATTATGCTACATATTTAATCTCTTATATTTTCAAAAATATTTATTAGATAGTTAACCAACAACATGAATTTATTTTGTAAGGGAAGATTTTTTTTTCCCTTACAGAACAATACAAGTAAAAAATTTCGATTGTATATATAGATTATAGAGAAAAACTCAAGTAGATTTCATTTTATGTAGAAGATATACACCATTTTAGGTTTTTTTTTTCCTGCACTACTTTAGTTTTATAAAGTCGTGGTTAACTTGAGAAATATATACACACACAGACATACATATTGTCATATAAATAGGCCCAGAAAACCACACCAATTTAAGTTGAGAAAGTAAGAAAAAAAGGGACCATCTGGGAGCCTTTTTTAAAGGGTCAAGACTTGCATAAGGTGAGAAGTACTTACACGAGCCGCAATGTTGAGGAAGTAAGAGTATCCGGAATGGAACCTGTAAACTCATTGTTTGACAAATCTCTGCAAAAAAAGATATTGGAACTATAAAATAGTTTTTGTGTTAAAAAAACCTATGAAATTTTGTTCAGATTAATGTTATAAAGAAAAATGATACATACTCTAGTCAAAGAAGAATAAAATGGGCACATGGTGTGACTAATAAGAAAAAGAGCAAAACTTTGAGATATATAAGATTAACTAGTATACTCACAGTCGTACAAGAGGCAACTGACCAAGACCAACAGGCAAAGAGCCTTCAAGAGAATTCAAACTCAAGTTCCTGTTTTAAAAATAATACTGTACAATGAGTATTATTTACAGAATGAATAGTAAAAAATCATACAGACAACCTTCCTAAAGGAAAGAAAACAAACCCCAATCATAAGTTTTTAAATACAATTAATAAGTTGCTTAACTAACCTGGATGCTCTAACCCTTAATCTATGTGTGCATGAAATAAATTGTGCAAGCACATTTCACATTTAATTCAGATGCTGATTCATGAATGAGGAACAACCACCAGGGGAATTTAGGGATTATACATGAATGTGGAGTATAGTTCAAAACCAAAGGTCCCCAGTTCGAACCGCGGATATGGCCGCTCTTTATTTACAAATTCAAGGAGTATAGTTCAAATAGCATGACTTTGCCCTTACAGTCATACTTATTATTATTATTAAGGGAACCGTCTTTAGTTCAAATTGTTTATCCACAATCCTAACTTTAGCGTATGTTTCATCCATATGCACAAAATGACACAAATTCTGATCCCATATTTCCTAAATTATAGGATTCCAGTGATTCAGTCACATCATGTTATAGCTGTTAGTCTAGATTATAGCCACGACCATAAAACAGGACAGACCTCCAGGTAAGTCCTAGTCTAGTAATAAAATGTAACACAGCCTAAATATAATATCAGGAAATACTTAATAATCGAAGTTAGTCTTCACTAGATTTGGATTATTGATTTGACAAGAAGGTGTCATACAATCTAGCTACTTGAATATCAAACTGATTATGGGTCTTCAAAGATACTCACGTTAAAGAAGGCAAAGATAAAATTAAAAAGTCTCAGCCTTTAGGAAGGAAATCAATACAAGTGTACAAAGAAGTATTTTTTTTCTATGCTTACAATTAGAGAAAAATAAACAAGCATTAGACGGGGATATATTATACTCACAAGCTCATCAAATTTGTCAAAAGATTAACTTGATCACTGATAGAGCCTTTCAAACCTTGACTCGAAAGATCTCTGGGATAATGAACCATCAGATAAAGCATTAGGCATTAGGCAGACATAATGAACATAATAGGTCACTGTAATGCTTAGAACCAATAAAAAGGATGATCACTTATTTCCTAATCCAAAGCAGCACAAAGAGCTAAACAAAAGTGTGTGTGTGTGTGTGTGTGTGTGTGTATTTCTTTTTTGGTTTTCCCAAGCAAAAAGTTGGTGAATTGTTGATCAATGAAATTAATAAAGTAAAAGAACATCATCAGCAAGAGTCAACAAAAACATGCCTACCCACATAATGCAAAAGTAGATTGCATTTTCTTATACTAAATAGTCAAGTTATTCTATGACATCCATCTATGATAAATAGCAATATTGAACCTTCATTGGGTCCGTATTTGCCATATATTCCGTAGCAGTTGGATTCCTATCCTTCAAAGAATGCAAAATTAGTCGATCCTGTTTCGATGGCACTGATAGAACTGGCAAGGAAATAAACAGAAGTTGCTGAAACAAAATGGCTCTAAAGTTGACATTACAGAAAATGAAGGCGAAATTCAAATGATGCTGCACCAAGGATCATACGAGCTCAGTTAAACCCAATTTATCTTGTCTGCATATTACTTTCAATAAGACAACATGCCATAAACAAGATCCCTGGTCCAGATGCTGAATGACAATATATGAACACAATTGTGCTACAGGCCGAAAAATGATGCAAGTGAAAGCATGCCTGTCAATCGAGAAACAGAAATACGATAAAAAGAGAGCATACATTCCGGACACAATGAGAGCACTCCCATTCTTGTTCGTCCGACAGGTAACTCCCTCCCAAGCATCCCAAGTTGTAGGAGCACATGGATCACCATTCCAACCCATTCTATCAGGAACGTGAAATGAATCCTTTAATGCCCTCATAGCTGACACTGCAACAGAAAAGACACAACAGAGCAATCATGTATGACGTATGTCAGAACATTTGACATCCCTCTGCCATATCAGACTCCTTGTGATTTCACAACATTTCACTTCTCATCTTGCTGTAGTGGCAGTCAACCGAAAATATCTAAATATACATGATCAGGGCTTCAATGAATTGAAATGAAACTATGGTGACTATTTAATTGGAACTGATGTTTCTCGATCATATTGTTTCCATTTCCCGTTTCAATGTAACATAGTGCACAGCAATCAAAACTTGGTGTTTATCACATAATCCACACGGGCATAGATGCATACCTTGCTCAGGAGCAGTTGCAAGATCATTGGGGACAAGAGCATAATTTTCAATTGCACAGAGAATAGGAGCCCCGGAAACTGGAGCAAACCTCACAGTCAAAGTAGTAGTGGTCAGATTCTTAGCAACATAATGCCAATCGTAAGCAGCAAAGCCGCCCCCAGCCTCCTTGAACACATCGATCCTGTTCACATTGACGCCATTGATCAACACATCAAACACTCTCTGCCCTGCCTTGGTCACTTTGACATCGATCTCCGCGAAATGGAACCAAAGCAAATAATCCAGTTTCGCATCGACGTTCAATTCATACTCTAGGAGGCCGTCCTTAGCCACGGTCACCGCCGACTGATACAATTTCACCGGGAAGTAGTTGGGAGCGGAGTTCGCGTTGTGTATGCTCGTGTCCGTGTTAACAAGATGGATTCCCTTGGCGTCCTTGGATCGGGAGGTGGAATCGGGCTGCCATGAGCGGCCGAAGAAGTCGGTGTCATTGGTGAAGCCAGGGCCCCACTGGTCGTCGCCGCAGCTCAGGCGGCCGTAATTGACGAGAGTGTAATTGGAGCCAATGAGGTGAGCATCGTAGGAGGCCGGATCGACCTGGATGAGCTCGAGAGAGGCTATAACAGGGGGATCGGTGGCAATTGAGTAAAAGCAGACATCGGCTTCGCCGTCAGAGACGAACGCGAAGAGATCGGAGTAAAATCCACGGCGGGGAAGGCCGGCCTGCCAGGGAGAGCGGAAGCTGAAGACAACGGTGCCTTCGACGGAGACCTCGAAGGTCGGGGGATTGGACTTACCGTTGTAGTTGTCGTAGACGGTGAAGGTGCGGAAGAAGAAGCGCGAGGGGGTGGGAACGGGGATGAGGTAGCAGTTCTTCTTGCCGGAGGTGGTGGGAGGGAAGAAGCGGAGGGTCTTCTCGGGGGGCAGGTGGAAGAGGAGAGGCTCGGAGACGACGGAGGTGGAGCCGCCTGTGAAGAAGCGGTCGGAGAGCCAGGTGACGCCGTAGCGATCGACGGTGGTGTCGGAGCCGCCGCAGTCAATGTGAGTGGATAAATCTGCAATCAAAATTGGACAAAGAAGCGAAATTAGTTAATACAGTGAAGGTAATTAAGCAAGAATGGAAGGGAGATAAGGAAAGAGAGAGAGATTACTGAAGGGGAAGGAGAGAGAGAGGGGAGGGAGGAGGAGAGAGAGGGAAAGGATGAGGAGAGACATGGCGGTGAGGTGAGGTGAGGTGAGAGTGCAATGGATCGGACTTCGGAGGGATGGGAGGTTGTCAGAACATGTCAGTTAAAGAGGGTAAACGGAAGACCGAGAAGAAGAGTAGGGAGAAAAGGCGAGATTAGGGGCGGAGTGAGTGGAGAGTGAGACTCTCAGACTGGGGAGTTCAGCGTTGAGTACTTCTCTGGTCAACTGTCCAACCATCAATCTATGACCACTCTGCCGGTGGACTTCTCCTCATTTTCTAATTACGCTCTTCACGCCCACCGTAGATCTGCCGCTCTTACCTCACCTCACGTGTCTTCACTTTCCCAATAATTTTCTCTCCTCCTTTTTTTTAAAAAAAACAATTTTTATTTTTTTTTAACAAAAGCAAGAAATATCAGTCAATAGTTGTCCAAGAAAGGCTTAATTTTCGAAAGGTTGGGAGAACCGACAGATAACAAATCGTCAAGGCACAAAGTATACAATAAAAACAAACAAGTCACACTTCAGGCGACAGAAACAGAGTTGGAGGAGAAAGGCGTCAAAGAAAGCCACGCGTAACCACATGTCTGCACTTCAACCAAAGAAACTGGTGGAATACAGGTCAACCACACCTGAGGAATATCGTCAGAAAACATGTACAACAGGACACGATCTCCTAGTGGTGTGAAGAAATGACTCTAGAGAAGCTCCCTCCAAACTAAGAGTTGTCATAAGCTCGCAACGACGACCCGATCAGACATGACTCATACCGCACACCAACATCAACCAAAACACCAGGCATCAAGATCACGTCAAAATACCTACTCGAACCAACCATGAACAATCGGGCAAAGTGTATTATTTGTACATATTGTATGATAAGCTAAATGAGTTAGATTGATTTTATTTTAATTTAATTATTTTCACAATATATATTGAACACCAAGTGTTAGAAATGTATAAAATATTTTTTTTAAAATGTTTTTTTTTTGTGAAACATGGGCCCAAGGAGCGATCCTTGGAGCCCAAAGAGTTGCTTGGTTGTGGTGGTTGGCCCCCTTGTATTTCCCTCCTCACCCCCGAATTTAAAAAAAAATTAAATTTGAAGGAAAATTAAAAAAAAAAAAGAGTAAAGAGTGAGATTTTGTGAGAAAGGATAGGAAGACAGGGAGTGTTTTGTGATAGTGGATCTGAAAAAGCCTCGACGCACTAGAAGCCACCATTTTTACTGGGGCCCGGGAACTATTGAAATAACCTAACTTCCCAACGGGCTTACCTGACCCGCGACGAAAGAATCGACGCGGCCCAACCTGTGCCGCGGGAAATCAACCTATACTTAAAGAAGAAGGACGGTTCCCATGTCGAGTTTTTTCTGGACTACTTGGAAATTTGATTCGTTTACCTGTCGTTCTTTGAATGTCTCGAAGTCTATTAATGGTAGTCTCTTAATAGAAATTTACACTAAAAGATGAACATGGTTTTCGTTCGCGGAGTTCGGTGCAGTGAACAGTACATATCTTTCCATTTGACAAGTTCCTTTTCCACGCGTATGATCACTTCTAGTTCTTTATTTGAGTTCACCGTTCCGAGATCCGCCCTTTTCTCCTCTCCTTTCCAAAAAAGTCCTTCCATTACTCTTTGAAGTTCTTTCCTATTTATAGACTCTAGACAACTTAGTGTGGTGTGTCACGTGGTGTTTGGTTTTCAACACGTGTTATACTCGTGGGGTGTGGGCATGGCTGCCACGTATCTGTTCTTTTTCATCCGCGGATGATTGTATTTGAGTGGATTTTTCGGACCTTCGTCCGCGGATGAATGATAACATGAATTTCTTGTTCGTTTTTTGTCGATTGGTTGGTGCTTTTTATGTTCTAACAGATGTTTCCAATATTGGTTTAGTCACAGCTCCTCGGGCCGTGTTGATTCCGTCTAGGGATTGACGCGGATCGATAAAAATATAAACATCTGTAGCTTTGTTACCGTCATTGTTTACAACTTAGGGTTGATATGGGCCCTTCCTTCATCGAGTTACGGCCCAATTTGGGCCCATTAGGCCCATTTATGTTTGGAATTCTAAACGTCAGTAATTTTCCTATAAGTTACCCCGTTCCGTTCTCTTTTTCACCCAACATTTGTCTTCTTCTACTTTCCACGAAATTTAATCCTTATCCTTATCTTTATCTTAGTTTTCCGGCGGCGGTTTTCTAGGGTTCCGGCTGTTTGCTTGAGGTTTCTGGTGGTTTCCTTCAATTTCTTCAAGGTATTTCTTCTTGCTCTAGGCTGTTCTTGAGTTTTCTCTGTTGAGTTCTTTGATTTTTTTCCCTTTAGATCGTAGATTTGGGTATGGAATCGTCTCAAAGGTGTTTTTTGGATGAAATTTTACTTTGTGTGAGTAAAACTTCGTACAATTTTCTTCTAGTTTCTTTTAGAAATGGCTAATCTCAACAAGGAGGGTGATTCGCTAGAAGATTTTGAGAGGGATGAAGGATGGAGAGGTGGTGTTGCTTCATCCTCTCAAGCGCGTCCGTCCCCAGAGACACTTTCTTCCTCCTCTGGGAGTTCTTCTTCTACCTCTGATGATTCCTCGTCGGAGTCATCTTCTTCTACATCCGTGTCTATCCCGGATCGAGTTGGTCCTACTGGTAGCCCCATTAAGGTGAGAAGGCGTCGGAAGCGTTCTGACCCTGATTACTATTCTTCACCTTACTCAGTTTCTTCTTCTTCGAATGGATGCGTGGAAGATGAAAATCCAAAGGCCGTGGATGACTCAGGTGCTAGTTCTTCCGTGGACGCGGGGACCTCGTCCGCATCTCAGTCGGCGGATCAAGGGTTGGAGGAGGTTTGGATTCCTTATGAGCTTCCTCCAATTGGTTTAGCAGAAAGCCCTAAGGTAATTCGTTCTAAGGAGAACTTGAGTGACTTGGACACCCCTATGTACGACTTAGGGGATCTAGATTCTTGTCTCTTTTTTGGGGATTTCAAACCTCTTCCCCCTCCAACCAGCCGTCCACCAGTTGTGCTTGAAAGGGTTCATCCATGGAGGTCCCCAGTGAGTAAATTGAGGGGTTGTACTACTCTATTGAACCTTGGAGATCTTGATGCTCTTTCGCAAGTCTTCCCATGGCCAGCGGGTGTTGAATTCTGTCTTCCCGAGGAAGGAGGTGGTTGTTTGGACGCTTACGAAGATTGCTTAGTCGTATATGCAGCTAGTCTATCTCAGGGCTTTCGACTTCCTCTTCATCCCTTATTCTCGAAGTTTTTGGAGGAATATAACCTGAGTCCTGCTCAGATTGTTCCTAATGGTTGGATGTTCTTTACAAGTTTTATTATGAGATGCAAGGAGATTGGTGTTGCCCCTTCATTGAAGTTGATGCTCGGTATTTTTTCCTTAAAAAAGGGGACTCAAGACACAAGATTTTACCAATGCAACTCAAGTTGTAAGTATATGGAGAGGTTGTCTAGTAAACCAAATTGGAAATATAAGTGGTTTTTGGTCCGCGATAGATCCGGGCAAGGCTTTAATTGTCGAACGGTCCCAGGGCCTTTTTGCTCTGCCTCAAAACCGAAAATTTCCAATCTTTCTCAGTTCAAGCTGTCATTTTCTCATATTCCTAGATTTCCGTGGGAAAAAATGTTATCCGCGTTTCGTCTTGAGATGGCTGGCTTGAGCATGCCTCATCCGCGACTAGGTGGCTTCTTTGTTTATTAATTTGCGTTTTCATACTTTACCTTTCTTAAAATGGATAACTTATCGGGAAATGTATTTTGTTTTTCAGACAAAATGGATCTGGATGCACTTTTGAAGCGGCATAAAGCCAAATCGGGAAAGAAGAAGAAATCAAGTTCTGTAGCCAATGATCCTCCTATTCCTCCTCCTGTCTTAGAAGTGACGTCAAATGTTGATGTAAGTGTCGCGGACGAGACTGGAGCTTTAGTTGAATCTTCATCATTGGTTCCTGTATCTCGAGAGAAACGCACTTGTCCATCCGCGCCGGAATCTTCGAAATCCAAAAAGAGGAAATTTGCCATCGCTGTCGGGCCATCTGCTTCAGATAAAAAGGGGCTCTTTTTGGAGGGTGTGGCGGCTTTTCGTGAATTTCCTATCCCAGGTTTTGATCCGGTTGACCTAAAAGGTCTTGCTTTTCCAGCCAAGAAACGTTGTTTCCCAGAGCAAGGATATGTTAAACGCTTGGACCCTGTCACTCTTTCCACTAACTTCGATCGTATAATTCAGTGGGTAAGTTAAAATCCTTTTATTGTTTCCCATTATCTTTCTTGACTTTCTTGACGCGTTCTATTTTCAAATTTTCTTACTTTTACCCCGATTTTTATAGTTGAGGGTGATTCAACCGGATGTTGAGAGACGTATGGTATGCGGAGAGGAAGATCTTAAGAAGAAGGATGAAGAAATCAAAAAACTGAGCCACCAGCTTCGCATATTGGGGAATACAGTAGGGGACCCGGCTTCAGTGGAAAAGTTTAAGAAAAGATCGGTTGACCTTCACGAGGAGGTGCAAACTCTGAAAGAGGCCATGGCAGTTTTACAGAAGAAATACGATGATTTGAAAATTTCTTCAAACTCTGCTGCCTCCCGCGTCAAAGAGCTAGAGGCTTCTGATGGTGTCTCGCGGAAGCTTCTTCAAACTAAACAGGCTACCATAGATAAGATGGAGGAGGACTTCTCCATTCTTCACGAGGAGCTATCCATCACCAAACAGGAGCTTGACACTGTTAAGGCGCGCTCAGATCAAGACGTGGCTCTGCAATGGCTTCAGCGTCCTGAAGGTTTGAGCTACCTATCCTCTGAGTGGATCAAAACCGAGGCCGGTCTATCTTTTCTGTCCTCCGCGGAAAAAGCTTGCCTTCAAACTCCAAAAGGTTCTAGTATTCTGAAAGATAAATGCTTTAGTTATTTTCGGAAGGGTATGGTTGCAGGGATCAACCAGAGTGTTACGCGTTCATCAAATAACCCCGGTGTTCCTTTGGAAAAATCTGAGCCTAGCTTGGAGAGTGCTGACTGGGGGCTTTCGAAGGAGGAGATGGATGCGGAAGACTCTTATTCCGAAGATGACGATGATGAGAACGCGGAGGAAGAAGTTGAGAAGGCAGTCACTCCTTAGAAGTTTTTGATCTTTAGTTTTGTGTGCGGGATGAAACTTTTGTAAAGACATTGGGAATCTGTACATGGTTTCCTGGTTTTTGGTACATTATTGAGATACTTCTTTCGTTTTGAATACGGGTTGAAGATCTCTTTGGCTAAAATATTGGTATTGCTTGCATGTTTTATCTATAGTAAATATTTATATATTTATATTACAAATTCTCTAAGTGTTGAATGGGTTAGTCCTGGTGTTCAAAATTCTTCACCACTTGTCTTCATTCTCTCGGATGAATTTTTCTTCTTAAGACCTTAATCTTCATCTTTTTTGCTATCTCCTGAATTGTGTTTATCGATCGTGCTGCTGCAAGTATCATGTCTTCAGGAAATTTTAATCCTTGGGCCTTTTTTCAAAAGATTGAGAATGTGGAACAACTTTCTCGGCTAGTGAGTTTCTTTTAACTTTGTTTTAAATGAAGTTTGAACTTTTTAAACTTAAACCTTGATTTGGTTGACATGTAGGTTATGCCTCCCCAGTTTGAGGCTGAGTATGGACCTCTTCCGCCTCGATGGGCTTTTCTTTCGTCTTATCTTGTCCGCGATTTTCCCGTGGCCGTATCTTGGAGTGAAAACGGTCTCTTCCAAATTGACAATGGTTGGGATGAATTCCTTATGCTTCATCACTTGGGAATAGGAAGTGCCATGATGTTCTTTCATAAGGGCAATGTTTCCTTTCAAGTTTGGCCGCGTCGTGAAGTCAAGGATGAACCCCAGGCTACTTCGGACTCAATTTCTTCATCGTGCAGTTCTAATTGAGTTATTTTCGCGTTATACCTTTGAAGTTTTTCAAGCTTGTCTCTTGATATAAACTTTTTTCATGGAATAAAATAAAGAAAAAAGGGAATTTATGATTTCCTTAATATTCTCATGTACTTTCTCAAACTGAAATAAGAGGAGGGATCCTTTATTATTAATAATAGAAACTGCGTACAGAAACCTTTCACAGGGGTTGGATCCCTCTAAGATTGTTACATCGTTGTCGCGGAGAATTTTATGGGGAGATCAAGGATGGCCTATCTCTCCATTTTCTTCGCTATCCGGGCTGACGACGTCGACTTCGAAGATAGAATCACCCATGTAGGTGAAAATTAACGCGGACCCGACATTGACTCGATTTGCTTGTGTGAAGTCGCGCCATCCTTGGGTTAGCCAGAAAAGGCCATCTTCATCTTTGTCTACCTTCACCTCGTGTTCCTGGTTGGAGCGGGACCAGAGCCTAGCCTGAGTATGAGCGTCTTCGTCGATTAGAACATACATGAGGGGGAGGCGAAGGGTTTGAAGTTGTTCCTCCCTCTTAATGACTCTGTAAAAAGCCCTAGGCTGTGGATTTGGATCCATTTTGTTTTTAGGATTGCTTATTACTCATGGATACTTTGAGCATGTTTTATACTTGTCTTATGAGGTTTCCCTGTCCTTGGTTTCATCGCTTTTTACCAACAGGTAACTTCAATTTCCCTTACTGCAATTTTACTTTTACCGATCTTGGGAAAAGGTTTTAACATCCGTTTAACTTTTTCTCGGAAAAAGTGTGACGCGTGCCCTTGGTGATTGTGTCACCTGTTGCATGTCATGCATGTGTTCCTCTCCTTCTTTTCTTGTTTGACTGTTCCCTTGTGATTGATAAATAAAGGGATTTTTACTATATATTTTTTTTTTAAAAAGATCTTATCGAGATGCGGGGATCCATTATAGTTCCTCCCCTGTCATTTAGAGCGGACGGAGTTGTTGGGCCGGAAATCCGTTGGGCTTTCTTTCAAGCAATCGATTATCCAGAACAGTTCTTGCAATTGGTGAGCTAAATATATTGGAAATCTTTAAAGTGATTACTTTTAGCTAATACTTCTTTATTTTTTAGTTACTTCCACTTCGGTTCGAAGAGGAGTATGCAGATGCTATTCCTGGTCAGGTTTTACTCTCATCTTATCTACTGCGCAGCTTCCTTGTTTGCATAGAGCGGCGTAATGGTGGTCTTCTCTACCTTGGCCGCGGATGGAAAGACTTTGTAGATTCTCATGGCTTTGAGCAGGGGACCTCTATGATTTTTACTCATATGGGTGAGGCTCACTTCGAAGTTCAGGTGGTGGATCCGCGTGGGGGAAATAATGATGATCCTGCTCCTCATGAGACAATCTCGAATGGTTTTTAAGATATCCTAGCCCTAGAGGAATTAGGTTTTAGATTCCTCCATTTGTTTATAATGCCGATGTTTATCCAGTCTTTGACAACTGTTTCTGGGAATCCCCCCTGTTTATGCATGTTAATTTTCAGTCTTTCGAGGTCTGTTTGTCATGATGTTCTCCTCACGGGATTTCTGAGAAGTCCTAGTAACAGTATTTACTATTTTCCTCATGCATGGCGCCTGTGGTTTTTTGTCTCCACGATTTGACCTTTCAAGTTTATTCGCTCCACATTTCTATCTTTTGACACATGTCTAGATTCGTGCTATATATAAAAAGAGTAAGAGGAAACAACCGCTAGTCTTGTTATGTGCTTACATGATGCCTTCCTCCACTGGTTTACCTTGGTCCTTTTTTGAGAGGATTAGCTTTCCTGAGCAACTTCTTCATCTGGTTAGCTTTTTTCTTTATTTTGTTTGACCTTTCTTTCTATTGAGTTAGCTTGTTTTTTAACACCCCTTTAAAAATTTTGATAGTCTTTGCCTCTGTGTTTCGAGGATAGACTTGGTCCAGATCTTCCTAGGAGCGTACTTCTGACAACCAGGATTCTTCGTGATTTCCCGGTGGAGGTTATGCGTGGAGACTATAGGGTTCCATTTTTGAGGGGTGGCTGGAATGACTTTGCTGAGACTCACAGCGTCCATATTGGTTCTTCTCTCACTTTTATTCACAAAGGAGGGAATCGCTTCGATGTCCAGATCTTAGATGCTGTGGGGGATGAGGTGGACGCGGAGTGGGCCTCTTCGGAGTCAGATGGTCCCCCTTCAAATGGATTTCGTCTAAGTCAGGGCAGAACTCGTATCATTCCTGGGCGTTTTCCGCGGATATAAGTTGATGGATGTTTGTTTTTTCTTTATGTGAGATTGCCAACCCCTTTTAATCATAGTGTCCTGTTTTATCCTTGGTTTCTTTTTGCTTTAATTATGTATCAATCGCTGTGATTTCTTTCAATAATTATGATACTTTTTGGGAATCCCAAAAAAGCATCTCTTTTGTAATATTTTTAATAGTGATCCACCGATGAGTTTGGATCTTGGAACGGTTGGCTATATTTCAAGCTCTAGTGTTTTGATTAATAATGAAGTGTCGTCTCTAAGAACGTAGATTCGATCAGAGGCCTGACGCGGAGCCAAGCTCCAGCGTCTCAGGTCTTTATACGAAGTATCATCTCTGAGAATGCAGATTCGATCAGAGGCCTGACGCGGAGCCAAGCTCCAGCGTCTCAGGTTTTTATACGAAGTATCATCTCTGAGAATGCAGATTCGATCAGAGGCCTGACGCGGAGCCAAGCTCCAGCGTCTCAGGTTTTTATACGAAGTATCATCTCTGAGAATGCAGATTCGATCAGAGGCCTGACGCGGAGCCAAGCTCCAGCGTTTCAGGTCTTTATACGAAGTATCATCTCTGAGAATGCAGATTCGATCAGAGGCCTGACGCGGAGCCAAGCTCCAGCGTCTCAGGTCTTTATACGAAGTATCATCTCTGAGAATGCAGATTCGATCAGAGGCCTGACGCGGAGCCAAGCTCCAGCGTCTCAGGTCTTTATATGAAGTATCATCTCTGAGAATGCAGATTCGATCAGAGGCCTGACACGGAGCCAAGCTCCAGCGTCTCAGGTCTTTATACGAAGTATCATCTCTGAGAATGTAGATTCGATCAGAGGCCTGACGCGGAGCCAAGCTCCAGCGTCTCAGGTCTTTATACGAAGTATCATCTCTGAGAATGCAGATTCGATCAGAGGCCTGACGCGGAGCCAAGCTCCAGCGTCTCAGGTCTTTATACGAAGTATCATCTCTGAGAATGCAGATTTGATCAGAGGCCTGACGTGGAGCCAAGCTCCAGCGTCTCAGGTCTTGTTATAAAATTACTCAGAGGCAAGTTTGTGATTTATAAAGCGCCCTCTAACCGCTTTATTTTATTTTCGCGGGGGCAACTAAATTTTTATATTCAAGTAGCTACTTGGTGATTACACAAAGTACTTTTTTAGATTGTCCGCGTTCCAGGTCTTATTTAGAATAATACCTTCAAGGGTGCTGAGTTTGTATGCGCCTTCTTGAACTTTTTTAATGATCACATAAGGCCCTTCCCAGTTAGGGTCTAGCTTTCCTCCAGAAGTAGCTTGTCGTAGCACCAAATCCCCCTCCTTGAGATGCCGCGGAAAGACTCGCCTATCTCGATACTTGGAGAGTCTCCTCTTGTATTCTTGCTCTTTCAGAGCTGCCGTCATTCTGCGTTCTTCAATGAGATGGAGCTCGAACTCCAAAGCTTCGTCATTGGTGTCTTGATCATATGCCATTATTCGAGCCGAAGGAATCAATCTCTCAATTGGGATTACTGCGTCCATGCCAAAGACTAAGGAAAACGGGGTTTCCCCAGTTGGAGTCTTTGCTGACGTGCGGTAGGACCACAGTACCAGAGGTAAAAGTTCTGCCCACCTTCCTTTCGCTGTGTTGCCAAGTTTTTTCTGTATTCCATACAACAGTTGTCGATTGGTCGTCTCTGCCTGTCCGTTTGTCTGTGGATGAGCGACAGATGAGATTTTATGATTGATGCCAAGACCAACGCAGAAATCTCTGATTGTTTCGCAATCAAATTGCGGTCCATGATCTGTAATTATTGAGTCAGGTACTCCGAAGCGGCAGACAATATTTTTCCATAAAAATTTCCTTACTTTCTCCGCGGTTATCAATCCCATTGCTTCGGCCTCCACCCACTTCGTGAAATAATCCACCAAGACCAAAACATATCTTAACTGACCAGGAGCAGTGGGAAATGGACCTAAAATGTCCATTCCCCAGACAGAAAATGGGCAAGCACCTGTTATACTTTTCATTGTCTCAGAAGGTCGGTGATTCAAGTTCCCAAACCTTTGGCACGCATCACATTTCTGGATATAACTTTGAACGTCACGCTTCATAGTTGGCCAATAATATCCTAGTCTGGTTGCTTTGGCCACAACAGCTCTCCACCCTTGGTGATGTGAGCAAACTCCATCATGCAGTTCTTCTACCACAAGACTTACTTCTTTTGATGATATGCATAATAAGTCTGGCAAGCAATACCCCCTTTTATACAGCTTTCCTTCCCTGATAGTGAACCGAGAGGATTTAACAAGTATCTTCTTAGCAGCGGCTCTATCTTCAGGTAGAGTACCCTTGCCCAAATAATCCGCGATTGGTGCCCTCCAGTCTTCCATCTCGATTTCTTGTACCTGATAGACTTCTTGAATAAGTCTTCGGTTGCTCATCCTCTCAAGAACTACTTCTCTTCTACTTCTTCAGGCATTACAGCTCCCAACCGTGCTAACGCGTCTGCCTGCTGGTTATCATCCCTGGGAACAGCCGTTAAACAAAAACTTAAGAAAGCCTTGGATAGTAATCGCGCCTTTCTTTGATAATCAGGCATTAACCCAGTTCTTGCTTCATATTCCTCTGTTATTTGCCGCGTCACTACTTCTGAATCGGTATAAACCGATACCTGCCTAGCGCCTTTAATCAAAGCTATCTCCAGTCCAGCTAACAAGGCTTCATATTCGGCTTCATTATTTGTAGCTTGGAAGTCCAACTTGTAAGCATAATTGTACTGCCGTTCATCAGGTGCTGTTAATGTGACCCCTGCTCCGCACCCATCCTTGCTAGTTGCGCCATCTACTCTGAGTGTCCACTCACTTTTTTCTGTTTGAGAATCTAATTCGAAACTCGTTTCACTGATGAAATCAGCTAGAGCCTGAGCGAGGACTGCTTTCCGCGGAGTATATTCTATTTCAAATTCTGTGAGTTCGACTGCCCATTTCATCATTCTTCCTGACAAACATGGCGAGTGGAAGATTTGTCTCATCGGTAAATCCATCATAACTCGTATAGGATGGTCCTGGAAATAAGGCCTTAACCTTCTTGCCGCAAATATTAAACACAGAATCATTTTCTCCACTGGTTCATATCTTGTCTCAGCATCTTGCAGAACACGACTGATGTAGTACACCGGGAATTTTTCTTCTCGCGTCAAGACTGCACTGATGGTGACACTCTTTACTGATAAATACAAATGGAGGACCTCTTGTCTCTCAGGTTGGTGAAGGGTAGGAAGCGATGCCAGAAAGAGTTTTAAGTTTCCAAAAGCTTCCTGTAATTCGGGAGTCCACCGTATCGGCCCCTTTCTCTTGAGCAGGGCAAAGAAAGGTAATGACTTATCCGCCAAGCAGGAGCAAAAACGGCTCAAATAGTTTACCGCTCCATTTAAAGATTGTAACTCTTTAATCGTTCGCGGCGGTTGAAGGTTTTGAATTGCTGTAACTTTCTCAGGATTTACATCAATTCCTCTATGGCTAACCATAAAACCA
This sequence comes from Persicaria maculosa, assembly GCA_963922045.1. Lineage (NCBI taxonomy): Eukaryota > Viridiplantae > Streptophyta > Magnoliopsida > Caryophyllales > Polygonaceae > Persicaria > Persicaria maculosa. The sequence continues at coordinate 23,166,367 of OY998258.1, read as the reverse complement.
AGGAATTTCCCAGAATCAACCCCGAAGACACATTTTTCCGCGTTCAAATTCAAACCTCCTTTTCGTAGAGAATCAAAAGTCTCTTGTAGATCTGCCGCGTGATCTTCTGCTCTTTCACTTTTGACTACGATATCGTCAACATAAATTCAAACATTTCTGCCAATTTGACTACGAAAGATCCGGTCAACTGTTCTCTAAAATGTCGCTCCAGCGTTTCTGAGTCCGAAAGGCATGACGCGGTAACAAAAAATCCCATGATTGGTGATGAAAGTTGTGGCTTTCTTGTCTGAAGGGTTCAGGTTTATCTGGTTATATCCTGAGTAAGCATCCAGAAAACTAAGGACTTTATTTCCCGCAGTTCCATCAACGAGCTCATCTATGGATAGTAATGGATAACTGTCCTTCGGGCAGGATTTGTTAAGATCAGTGAAATCGATGCACATTCTCCACTTCCCATTAGATTTCTTCACCAGAACTACGTTTGAGAGCCATTCAGAGTCTTCTACTTCCTCTATGAAGCCTGCTTCTAGAAGCTTATCCGTTTCTTCTTTCGCCGCGGCAGCTTTTTCCGGAGCCATTTTTCTCCTCTTTTATACTATGGGTTTCGTTCCTGGACGAATCCTTAAAGTATGTAAGGCTATCGCGGACGGGACGCCTAGTAGGTCTCGAGGATTCCACGCAAAAATGTCTCTTGACCTTGCTATGATCTCTAAGACTCTAACTCTTTCTCTTGTCTCCAGTGCTTGTCCCAAGTAGACTTTCTCCTCTGGGTTTGGGAATGGTGTAAACGCAATTCTCTCATCCGCGGTAGGTACCTTAACTTCTGAAGGCCGGACTTCTAGTTCAGCTTCTGAAAGTTCAACTGAGTTATTGTCTCCGACCACGGATTCACAATTCTCACTCATACACATCAATTATTTATTCTTCTTGATGGAGGTTAGATAACAGCTTCTACTTTCTGGTTGCTGTCCGCGGACCTCGCCAATTCCTCCACCAGGCAAAGGGAATTTTCCTAAAAAGTGGTAGATTGAAACTACCATTTGGAATTTATAGAGCGAGACGCGTCCCAACAAAGCATTGTACACAGTGGGAATTTTTAACACTGTGAACACAATATTTTCCATACGGCGGTTTGGGGACGTCCCTAGGACAACTGTAAGCTCGATTGTGCCTGCCACTTGTACTTCTCCTCCTGAGAATGTGATTAGCGTTCCTGAATACGGTTTCAATGAAGCCGCAGAGATTCCCATTTGAGAAAAAGCCTCCCATGACAAAATATCTACTGAAGACCCAGTATCAACAAATACTCTCTTTACTGTCTTGGCAGCTATCTGCGCGTGAATGACCAATGGGTCTGAGTGCGGCATTCTTATTTCCTCTGCGTCTTTTGGAGTGAAGGTAATATTCTCATGTTGTGTGAAGGAAATTCTTCTACTTGACGCGGATGGTGGCTGTCTTCCTTCCCTTTCATAATTTATTTTCTCTTGCCTACTGGACCCAGCCATAGACAAACCCCCCGCGAGGGTGTTTATGAAGCCTTCTGGTTCCGGTATCTGTCCTGCCTCTGTTCTTTGAGCTTCTCTCTGGTTAACAGATCTCTGAGCTGCAGGCGTGTAATTGTTCCTTCCCCCGCGTCCTCTCCTTCCTCTTCCTCTTCCCCGGTTGTGGAATGGGAGATCTCTTCGCTGATCTTGTTGCCTATCAAACCGCTCTTGTGGATGACGAGCTTCGTTAAACCTGGGGTTCTGGTTCTCCCATCGAAGTCTATGATCAGGTCGATTCTCCCTTCTAGGTGGAGACCTCATATCACGGTCTCCGTGTTGATATTCTCTTGGATGATAAGAACGCGGATGATTTTCTCTATTGCGAGATCCTTGTCCCCTTTCTGAGTTCATATGCACTTCGTCGCGGCGAGGATGGAATTCTATTGCTTCTGGAGGATGTCTAGGAAGCTTGGCTTTTTCTTTTCTGAATTTTCTCGCCAATTTTCCAAAAAGACCTGGATTCCCCGTATTTGCTTTGGAGCTGGACGCGGCTGCTTCTTCTGCTTCAATCTGTCTTGAAACCCGCTCTCTCAAGTCATCGTAACTAGTTGGCTTTTTCCGAAACAAGTATGTTTTGAAATCTCCCTCAGCTAAATTGCCCATGAGTATGATAATAGCCGATTCATGATTGAAATTTGGGATTTGAACTACCATACTGGTAAACCGAGTGAAAAAATGCCCTAAGGATTCTCCAGCTCCTTGTCTGATGGAATTCAGGTCGAGCATAGTCTTCTTTCTTGATCGCGCACTCCCAAAGTGAGATGTGAAGATGTGGGACATCTGGGCAAAATTGGTCACGGAACCTTTTGGAAGGTTTGTGAACCATGTTAGTGCAATCTTCGTCAAAGTTGAAGGGAATGTTCTGCACAACATGGCATCATTATACTCGTTTATCCCCATTGCGGTAGCGAAATGACAAAGATGGTCTTCAGGGTCAGTCGTCCCATCGTATTTCATGAGGCTCACATCTCTCCACCGCTTTGGTACTGACGCGGAACAAATTTCTCGAGTAAACACTGATGGGAACCCTACCGGTGCATTTTCGTTTCTTTTTTCTACAGAGTCAGATTTTGTAGAAGTGGAAACGTCTGTTGATTTGTCACCGCGTCTATGTTTATTCTCTCGGTGCCAGTGATCGTTCTGCCATGTCTGGCGCGGTATTTCCTGATTCTGAAAGCCATAGTTCCAGTTGCTGGGATTGTCATATGCAGTGTTACGTCTATCAACATTTCCATACTGCTCTTCTGGTCGGTAATTCCCCTGTTGACGCGGATTCTGCCCCCACTGATCATAATAGAAGTATTGAGACTGCTCCTGCTGAAAAGGATTAGGTTGTTCGTGTCGCGTTTCATAATACCAGAAGTTATGTGGGATGAATCCTCCGTCCATTCCATATTGATAGCCGTAATGATGGGGAGGAGTTCCGAGGTTCTGTCCTCCCATCTCTGCATCAGGAATTGTTGGCGGTGTTACCGGGACATACATACTAGAGGCTTCCTGATCTTGGTGTACTCCTTGGCTCATGTCTTGAGTTGGATAGTTCTGGCTATCACTCATCTTCCTAACGTCGTGAATCTGTCGTGAAAGTTCAGTGTTAGATATCTAGAAACTTGTTTTTATAACTTTAGTCGCAGACCTCAACTTTCTCAAAAGTTTTGAGGATTTTTGTATATTCTTAGAAAGGAAACCCCTTAGTGTGAGGGGGTTCCCACAGACGGCGCCAGTGAAAAAACCTCGACGCACTAGAAGCCACCATTTTTACTGGGGCCCGGGAACTATTGAAATAACCTAACTTCCCAACGGGCTTACCTGACCCGCGACGAAAGAATCGACGCGGCCCAACCTGTGCCGCGGGAAATCAACCTATACTTAAAGAAGAAGGACGGTTCCCTTGTCGAGTTTTTTCTGGACTACTTGGAAATTTGATTCGTTTACCTGTCGTTCTTTGAATGTCTCGAAGTCTATTAATGGTAGTCTCTTAATAGAAATTTACACTAAAAGATGAACATGGTTTTCGTCCGCGGAGTTCGGTGCAGTGAACAGTACATATGCGCAAAGTTTCCTCCCGTGATATGAGTTACTATCTTTCCATTTGACAAGTTCCTTTTCCACGCGTATGATCACTTCTAGTTCTTTATTTGAGTTCACCGTTCCGAGATCCGCCCTTTTCTCCTCTCCTTTCCAAAAAAGTCCTTCCATTACTCTTTGAAGTTCTTTCCTATTTATAGACTCTAGACAACTTAGTGTGGTGTACCACGTGGTGTTTGGTTTTCAACACGTGTTATACTCGTGGGGTGTGGGCATGGCTGCCACGTATCTGTTCTTTTTCATCCGCGAATGATTGTATTTGAGTGGATTTTTCGGACCTTCGTCCGCGGATGAATGATAACATGAATTTCTTGTTCGTTTTTTGTCGATTGGTTGGTGCTTTTTATGTTCTAACAGATGTTTCCAATATTGGTTTAGTCAGGATCCACACTGGGTGGTTGGAAAAGGAGGGCAGAGGCGAAGGCGACGACGAAGAAGAAAAAGAAAATCAATGAAAAAATGCTCCACCTCACCAGGTTGATCTACTCTTATGCGGTTCAATTCATCTTGATTTTGTCTTTGAATCCGTTGTGTCTGATATCCCATTGAATGATTTTAAAGAGCCTAAAGGGTGGTTCGGGTCTCCTGAAGGAGCTAGATTTGTCATACACACTAAGGTGATCTCGAATGTGAATTTGGCGGTGGATGTTTAGGGCTACTGTTGGTGGCCCATCGGCAATGGTGGAGGATGCTGATGGTCGATTTGATGTTGATCAGTGGTGATTGAGGATTTGTCAATGGTAAAATTTTCGGTTGTATTTAATATATGCGTACTCTCTGGATGCATGGAACATCATAGAGACTATATACACACACACGCGCGCACACACACACCACAAATTGTCGTATTTTTAAATGTTGATCAACATCGAATTAGATGTTAAACACCGTTCAAAATGGCGTTGTTTTATCAACGACATTTTGTAATTACAAGACAAAAGTTGATATTGTAAAAATGTCCAATTAAACGTTATTAAAAACATGCAATTGGATATTGTTCTAGAAAGTCGGGTTGGTTATAATAGGTTTCAAGGTGAAAAAATCAAAAAAAAAAATATAAATGAACAATGTCCAAATGGATGTTGTTCTTCAACCTCTTCATAGTTTCCCATGGCTCGTCCAAGTCCAACCCAAACGCTAGTTGACCACCACTACCACCCTTGATTACATCACCCCTCCGGGAAATAAAACCGAAAAGCCCACCTGAGATTCCAAAGCAATCTCTCATGATCTGAACGTTATTCCTCTATCTTCTACCACCATTTAATCATCCTCCGTCCATCTTCGGGCACCAGCCGATCATCCACTCTCCAAAACTTACCAATTACGTGCGAGTTATTGACCACTACTCTGTCTTCGGTGTCAAGGCTCACCGCATACCCTCGTTATTGACCATCTTTTTGGTGTTTTTTGTGTGTCCCCACCTTTGCTTCCCCGGTGTTCGCTGAGCGCCTGAGCTAGGCGGCCGCTACTCCATCTCTGAGGTCGAGGTTCACCACCTCCATCTTCGATGTAAAGAATCCTTGCATTAAAAAATAAAATAAAATAAAATTGATGTCGTGCAAGGAATTTTCAACATATAAAAAAAACGGATGACTATTTGTATCAAAGTCTGACTTGGACTAATGACTGGAGGTCGTGTACATAAGCGCACATGCATTAGTAGCCTAGCACACAGGCGGATTGAGGTTCCATTCTAAAACCAATTGACAATAGAAAGAGTAGCCCACCGACTTATAAACTAAGGCTCGTTAGGTTCAACTTTCGATGTGAGACTCTTTATGATCTCATTCACATCTCTCAACACTTTGCACGACAAGGAGTTGTCACTTCCTTGTCACTTCACACGTATTTTATGTATGTATGGGTTAGACTAACAATTGGCTAATGAAGATTTACTGAAGGTAATAAAAATATAGACTTAAGCTCAAATTGGCTTCAAGCAAAAAATAATATGTATGGGTGGATAGAGTATAATAAGGTTAAAAAAACATTGTCTCAATCACTTTAAGGTCACATGCGATAATCCAGTTAAATGCATATTCAATAAAGATATTTAAACATAATTTAAAATGTGATTGAGACAATGCTTTTTTTAACAAAAGCAAGAAATATCAGACAACAATTGTCTCATGTCAAGTAAATTGAGAGGTCGAGAGAAGGATTCAAAGTCCAAGAAAGACTTGAATCTTTGAAAGGTTGGGAGAACCGACAGACAACAAATCGTCAAGGCACAAAGTATACAACAAAAACAAACAAGTCACACTTCAGGCGACGGAAACAGAGTTGGAGGAAAAAGGCGTCAAAGAAAGCCACATGTGACCACATGTTTGCACTTCAGCTGAAGAAACTGGTGGAATACAGGTCAACCACTACCTGAGGAACATCGTCGGAAAGCATGTACAACAGGACGCGATCTCCTAGTGGTGTGAAGACAGGACTCTAGAGAAGCTCCTCCCAAACTAAGAGTTGTCATAAGCTCGCAATGGCGACCCCGGTCAGACATTACTCATACCGCACACCAACATCAACCAAAACACCAGGCATCAAGATCACGCCAAAATACCTACTCGAACCAACCACGAACAATCGGGCAAAGTATATGATTTGGACATATTGTATGATAAGCTAAATGAGGTAGATTGATTTTATTTTAATTTAATTATTTTCACAATACTTGAACACCAAGTGTTAGAATTGTATAAAATAATTTTTAAAAAATGTTTTTGTTTTTGTGAAACATGGGCCCAGGGAGCGATCGTTGGAGCCCAAAGAGTTGCTTGGTCGTGGTGGTTGACCCCCTTGTATTCCCCTCCCCACCCCGAATTTAAAAAATATCAAATTTGAAGGAAAATTAAAAAAAAAAAAGAGTAAATGGTGGGATTTTGTGAGAAGAGATGGGGAGACATGGAGGGTTTTGTGATAATGGATCCACACTGGGTGGTTGGAAGAGGAGGGCGAAGGCGATGACGAAGACGAAGAAGAAAGTTAATGAAAAAATGTTCCACCTCACCAGGTTGATCTACTCTTATGCGGTTCAATTCTTCTTGATTTTGTCTTTGAATTCGTTGTGTCGGATATCCCATTGAATGATTTTAGAGAGCCTAAAGGGTGGTTTGAGTCTCCCGAAGGAGCTAGATTTGTCATATACTAAGGTGGTCTCGACGGTGAATTTGGCGGTGGCGGTTTAGGGCTACTGTTGGTGGCCCGTCGGCAATGTTGGAGGATGCTTGTGGTAGATTTGATGCTGATCAGTGGTGATTGAGGATTTGCCGACGGTAAAATTTTCGTTTGTATTTAATACTTGTGTACTCTTTGGATGCATGGAGCATCATAGAGACTATATATACACCATAAATTGTCGTATTTTTAAATGTTGATCAACATCGAATTAGACGTTAAACACCGTTCAAAAGAGCGTTGTTTTATCGACGAGATTTTGTAATTAAAAGACAAAAGTTGATAGTACAAAAAAAAATTACAATGCTTTCTAGCTTCGGCAGGAGTGTGGCGTGGCAATTGATACCCTTTTGCCACGGGAGTAGCCACGGGACGCGTTGTATCGCGAAAAAAAAACCAAATCAGTAGCTTCGGGATGTAGTGGTCGTAGCTAACACAAAAAAAAAGGAATTTGCCACGCATCGTAGCAACGGCAAGAGTTTGCCGTAGCGAATGGGTACATTTTATATATGGCTTAGCGGTGGCAAGGGCCTGCCGTAGCAAACCACCATAGCAAAACAAAAAAAAAGGAAATTTAATTAATTGGGGAATAAAACTGAAAGTTGGGACCCAAACTGAAAGTCAGGACACATTTCATCGATTGCTCTCATCACTCATCCCTCATTAGTAACCCAAACCCTAACCCCTAAATCCTTAGAAGGATTGACCTTGCTCCGGCGACCCCTAGCCGGTGAGCTACTGTGAAAGACAGACGGTGACGCCAGCCTACCGGGGCCTGTACTCCGTCCGTCCATCGTCGTCATCCAAGGTAAGCTTTTCATTGCTAGCTCTCACCAATAATCGAACCCTAACCGCACCTTCTCCCCCATCTTTTCCCTCGAAGAAGCTGACCGATGAAATAACTGAAGAGAGAAGGTCGCCGGTGCCAAAACTCGTAGATCCAGGTCGTCGGAGACCCACCTACAGATGATTTTGTGTAATATCTCTCTCCTTTATTTCTCAGATCTAGAGTTGTTGAATTTTTTCGATTTTGGTGTAGATTTGAGAATGGAGGTATTGAATGAGTTAGTGCTTGATACCCGTTTAGGGTTAGGGTTTAATTTGGGGAAAGTGGTCGGGTTTGCTAGAATATTTAGGGTTTTAATTTTTTGAAAAGATTATACTAGAATTTATTTCGAATTTGTGCCAAAGTGGTTAGAATTTTTGTGATTTCACTCTCCTTGATTTGTCAGATTATTGTTGTTCGATTTTTTATAATTCTCCCATGTGTGTTTTGATGTAGATTTGAGAATGGTGGTGGTGAATGAGTTAGTGTTTGAGTGTTTGCTAAGCTTATTTTGATTTTGATTTTGATTTTGATTTTGATTTTGATTTTGATTTTGATTTTGATTTTGATTTTGATTTTGGGCGCTTCGATTCTCCATTTAAGCAAGAGTTGCAGAATTGTAGACGGTAAGATCCGACTTTCGGCAATGCTGCTAAAATAAGCAATTAAGAGAGAGAATCAAGATTAAAACTAACACAAAACAAACAAGCTCTCTTGGAATTCAACTTGAATCCAGGAAAGAGATCTTCAATTACTCAAACAACTCTCAAAGGAGACACAACCCTATTTTAGAGGTAGAAAGTGATTCACTAGAAAAAGTGACCGAACACTCAATAAGATGGAAAATACCTCATTTCTTTGACTTGGTAAAAATGCCTTATTTCCTTCATGAAAAAGAATAAAAATAACTTATTGCTAACTTTAGGCTTGTATAAGGGATTCATTCTTCTTCTTCTTTTAACTACCAGTATATGCAACCTTATTTCCTTGGCTCTTATTTCGTTCATGAAACATAACAATTTGAGGATGAAATGCCATTATAACTTGATGACCTTATTTTGACACAGAGTGGGCTGATATGCTGTTGAGTCTTACTTGGAGCAGATTCTTTCTCATGGTGTCATGCAAACCTGTAAGTGTTTCACTAATGTCAATCTTTTGTCTATTTGCATCCGTTAGAATCTTTTTAACATTGGAGGATGCCTCTGCTGAAGAATGGTATTGGCATTTCTGAGCTTTTTGTTACAAGAGAAGTCAATAGTGTAGGATGTTTGAAAACGTTTATGGTATTGGCGTTTTTTTCTTGAACATTCATTAATCTCTTGTTCCAATCTTTACCTATTATCATTGTGCAGCTTAGCTAGTTCAGCTTACATAGAGCCACATGTTTTTTCTGACTTGTTGCTCTGTTTTTACTTGCCTACTTGGTTTTCGAACCCTTGAACCCTATTATATCCATTGTTATTCTAATTAGCCTAGTTGGCTTCAGAATTACAAAGCTAGCTGCTATTATGCTTTTTTATAATGAAGATTTCATGCGTTTGTGTGCTAAAAGTGCATTTTAAAGGAAAACTACTAGAAGCCCTAACACTTATTGTTTTAATGATATTCTCTTTTAGATTAGTGGTCAACATAGTGATATGGTTTAATTTGATCTTTATCCCCACTACTACAGAAAAGGGAAAATAACCCGGATATTTGACCCTTTATAACCCGGATATAGTCCGGGTTAAAAGTCAGCTGGTTATATTCTCAGTACACTATATAACACGGATCCTATATCCGAGTAAACCGGTTATATACACCATCCGGTCCGGGTTATTTGAGGTGTTAATATAACCCGGACATTAGAATATCCGGGTTATTTTATCCGAATAAGTCAGTTATCCACATGATTTATACACCATCCGGTCCGGGTTATTTGGGGTTCGGTCCGGGTTATTTGAGGGTGTGAATATAACCCAGATATTACAATATTCGGGTTATAAAGGCCTTATGAAATAACCCGGATATTTGAAGTCCGGGTTATTATATATTGTAATAATTTTAATTTGCTCATATCATATACATCGGTACGTGCATATCCGGCTTATATTTTCTCTCTTTTTTCACAGTCAAATCGAGAACAAATAACCCAGGGATTTCGAGGTCCGGGTTATATAATATGTCTTGTTTTAATATAATATATTCATATTTCATTCAATCCACCTGTATAAAATGCATAATATGTGCATGCATGTGCTTTAATACATACACCACTTAGAACATCTCAACGAATGTAATTACAAAAGTAGAAATAGATTTACCAAAATATAATAATCCCGTCATAAAGAGTACTTTAACACCATCCAAAATATAATAATCTCGTCATAAAGAGTATGAAACCATTATCTATAGAGGAAAACATATAAATTTGAAGACCATGCCTACTTCATCATCGATCAATCAACCTAAAAAGACAATTGTAGGAAAGTTAGTGATGGGGTTCCATAAGGCCACTAGGGATTTTTAGAACTACTAGAAGAAGAGTTGTGTAGGAAACCTGGATCAATGGAACGTGTTAGAGAATCCCGTCGTCACTAGGAAGTACCAAAAATGGAAGGAAAAGACCGTGATATAGTTTGGTTGGCAATGGTTGTGGTTAAGAGTATAAGACTTGATGCATGTGAAGAATATGTCTCTGAACTTCCCGAGATAGAGAGCAAGGTTTAACTTCTTATATGTATGTCTTTATATTTTTTTTACTTCTCATTTGAGAACACATTGGTGCTTGTTTCATTATTATTATATTTATGAACTTACTTTTATTATTATTTCTGTGCGTGATTTTTAGGGTACCGAGGCACAATCAAACTCCTAAACTGATTGGTTAAAACAAACTTTACCTAGATTGGACTTGAACCAAAACCTTTCCTAGGTTTAGCAACTATCTAAACTCATTAGATGAAAAATATCAAAGAGCATCTACCTTTGGGAGATCAAGGCTAACCGTAAAATCCAAACTCATCACAATCAAACCACATCAACACATATAACCATAATCAATCATTATTTCAACATAATTTTAGCACAAGTTCATCATAAATACACTTATATAAGCACAAATTCAGTAATTTCAGCACAAAATCATCCCCAAATTAACCAAAATTTCAACTAAATATGAACACAATAAAGTAAGAAAAGCATTGAAAAACACACCTTGTGACTTTCTTATTCTCGATTCAACAAAGATGGGGATGCGGTTTGTCCAGCCAGCAATAGATCTCTGAAGACCGAGAGTTTGATAAACATCAGAGAGTGGGATGACAGCAGCAATAGAGAAAGAGATAGAAAAGTTTAATCACCCACCCCAATTCAACACCAACCTACTTACTAATTACTCCATCCGTCTCGAAAAACAAGTCGTTTTAGACTAGTTTAGTTGTATCAAAATACATGTCGTTTTAGGTTTCTAGGTATGGGATAGTAATGATTAGTATTGGTTTTTGTGTTGTTGATTTTTTAAAAGATTTTGATTGGTTAAAAAATATAATGGGTATTTAAAAACAATAAAATTAATGAAAAAAGTTAGTGGAATGGTGATGTTGATTGATGTGTGAGTGTTTTATTAAAACTAGTGCACAATGCTAAAACGACTTATTTTTCAAGGCGGAGGGAGTACTAATTACTATACTTTACATAAATTAAGATCATAAAAACGACAACAACAACCCAGAAAATGCAATCACAACAACAACAACCCATAAAAAATGAACAATAATTCCTTTAACTTTTTATTCTCAAAAAGTACCGTTTAAGAAGGATGTTGCTTTACTCTTACAAAGTATATAGATTCCTTTTTAAAATTTTTTTTTTCTCTTAAAAAATTGAATACTGAGTCAATTTCTAAACCATGACTCACTTAATTGGTACAACAATTAAGTGATTCATTTACAACCGTTCATCTCTATCATTCTTGGAGCTATTTCCATTGTTAGATGATCATATAGCGTGGAATAACCATAAAACATCAATACAATGTTCAAATACAAGGTTTGCACATAATTGATATCAAAATTTTACTTTATCATACACTTAACGATAATTTACTAAATTAAAATTTGCACTAGCCAATTGTTTAAGAAGCTAGAGACAGCCTTCAGCTTTAAAGAAAACAGAGGAACACTGAAACTCAAATAGTAGAAGATTTTTCTTCGTAGGTGTGTTGCTTAAGTGATAGCCATCTAAAAAATGGAATACTAAATCAAAGTTAGATACATGGAGCTTAACATGCAAAATTCAGCTTCGAGTTCAGTTAAACATACATAAGTTATTCTTAAATTCAAAATATCAGTTAGCTGCCACCTTAATACCTTATCAATGACAACTGTAAGTTTTTAACTCGGAAAAATTTTCAGATGAGTCTTTTTGTTTTTCATGATAAAGTGATCATTTGCATTGAAACATAAGAATCCAAAACATAGCTAACAATTTCATCAGTGAGGTTAGGAAGGGCCACAAAATGATACTACATCCGTTTGGAAATATAAGTCAATTGACTTTTTGACACGTTTTCTAAGGAGTTAAAAACTATATAAAATAATATATTTTTTATTATTTTTTTTACATAATTATATACTTATTAGTAATATATATAAGACTATGTAAAAAACAATTATTTTATACTATAGTTTTTAACTCTTTAAAAAATGTGTCAAAAAATCAATGGACTTATATTTCCAAACGGATGGAGTATTAAAGCACTAGTTCCTTGATACTATTAGCAATTTCTTCCTAAAAATACAATATTGACCAAAAAGATTCACACCACTAGATCAAGGACGAGATCAAGGACGGAAAAGTGGACTCGGCTTTGGCTAAGGCAACCCTTAAGCTAATCCCAGTCTACATCATTTAATAAAAGCAATAGCCATAAAAGAGACACTACATTATAATATGCATCTTAGAGGAAAGGAAAATAAATAAAAAATGTCCCCTAGCTGCATTATTCTTTTCTTTCTATACTTGGAATTTTTTATTGATTGTGGTTCTTATTGCCTAAACAACCTAAAGTTAAAAAAACAAATGTTTCTACTTAGCTATGAAGAGGGACTTTCAGATCCAACCATAAACAAATTATATCTCACCTCCGACACATAAGTATTACCAGATCCACAGTATGTAAGAACTCACACTCTTGCTAACATTGTGCCAATGCAGAAGTGTCTGATTCCATGATCATACCGTATGCAACTTGGTGATATTTTATAATATGCATTTATATATTACAGGAGGTGCTTGTTCATGTAACTTATATCACTTCCTTCACTACAACTTAAGATGTGAGAACATGCAAGTTTCATTCTCTTCTGTCCAGTGCTAGATACAATCCTTGTATTAAAGTCCCATATTTATAGCCTAGTTATCAAAAAATTGCAATTGAGAACTTAAAAACACCAGTTAGCATTACTCATCTAGATATGATATAATATCCAATGGCTAGTACTCAATTTAGCTTCAGAAGTCTAAACCCTCAACTTCAACCTGTATTATATATATCCAATGGATAACAAATTAACGTCTAACAGTAGGCAGGCCAATTCAGGGGGGTGTAAAGTACTTAGCTTCATCCTATGTCTACACCAACTTTAATTTTGATGCAGAGGTCATGCTCTTGGAGTTTGATCAAGGTAAAACTATGGCAAATAATTGGAGTTTGTTGGATTATCAACACTATTTAGAAACCAGAATATCAGGAAAAGAATGGAAAAGATGGTCATAATTGGTTTAAACTCATCATCAATGGGAATTCAAATGGAGCATAAGACAAAGTTGTACAGTAAGAAAATGCATCATATTATAAATTATTGTTCATCTTTAATCACTAAGGGGATAAGAATGTTCCAACAAATCCCACTTTATAGGCATAAAATATGCATTTCCGTGCTCATGACCATCATAACCAACTTTGATTTGTCCAGTTAGATATATCAAGACCATCATAAGCAACTTTGTCTGGATTATTTTGATTTGTCCGCTCTTCGGCTAGGTCTTTGGCCATTCTTGTCCAGTTAGATCAAAAGCATCAACCCTAATTTCAACTAAACTTCGATTTGAAAAACAAATTCACAAAACTCTGATTTGAAAAACAAATTCTAACATCTACACATATTCAACCCGAATTAACCCTAATTTCAACTAAATCTGAACAAAAGAGTAAGAAAAACATTAAAAACATACCTTTTGTATTCTCAATGCTTCAATTGAGGCAACAACAAAGAGAAATCGAGTCACTTCATGGTGGCAGTTCCAAACCGAAGAAGACTCAATTCGAGGTGGCAGCAACAAGGAGAGAGTGACTCGGTAGGGAAGTGGACAGAATGGGGCAACGACGAGCAGAAAGGCCAAACGGATTGAGAAGGAAAGAGGGGGAAACAACGATGGAGAAGATTGAGAAGGGAAGGGCGGGCAACGACGTAGAGAACAGTTAACAGTTCGCGAAAGGGCTGAGAGAAGAGGGAGGCAGCGTGTTAGTCTATGACTATTCTATCTTCAAATTGGAATACGGGCCAAATAACCCGGATATAGGGAATTTTTTTTAAAGCAATATAACTCGGGCGTCTCATAATAGGGTTATTTGATTAAAAATTACACTTTTATATACCGGACATTACAATATCCGATATATAAAGGTAATCCGAATCTATTTTTTTTTGTTTCACCCCTTTATACACCGTATATGGAAAGCCCGGGTTATATTCTATGGGTTATTTCCCCAATTTTGTAGTAGTGCCCATTTATCATTGGTGACACCTCTTGATTTCTTTTACCTCCCAAGTAACATGTCAAGGGCTGGGTTTCTACATCCTATTTGAGGACATGACACCAACACATGGAGAGATATAGCTAGGACAAAGGGATAAGTTTAAGAAGTCAATAACTGTTAAAGAATAAATGTACAAGTATATAATCAAAGAGAAGCAAGAGGGGTCAAAACAGTAGGTAGCAGTTGAAGTAAGCACAAAAAACGTGTATAAGATAAGATCACCAATAAAATTCCTTAAGAAAACTACCCAACACACAAGTTGTAATATTAGTTTAATTTCAAGTATTAATTAATAGTCATATTTTCTCATCTTAAGTGTAAACTCAAAGAAGATTATTTTCAAACATTAAAACCATTTCTTTTAAGAAACCGGCAATCTATGTGCCATAATCCAACATTAATAGATCAACATTAACCAAACAATCAGTACCAAAATACCATAGGATTATACAACAACGACAGAAACATTTAAAACCCTCCAACAAACAAAGAAGTCCATAAAATACAGTACGAATAAACCAATACAACACATTCAAATAGAAGTCTATAGTAGCAGGTAGTGAAAATGGGGTTGCGTGGTCCATCTGGTTCCATTCCACTCGAAGTGTGGGCGCATATCACGTGCACGATAATCATGTGTATCCCCGGTCAGCGAGAAGTGGATCTTGAAAGTTGGAATATTCCCAAACCGTTGACACACCTCAATGACCTTACCTGTCCAATACCCATCGAGGCCGCGACAATCGACGCGGTCATCGATCGCGTAGACCTGATACGAAACCCGAGGCGGCTGTGGACGTAGGCGTCCAGCCTGCATTACTTCCAAAAGTGGTTCATCGTTTTCGTTTGTGAGGGTGACATACACCACTTCAAAGTGGCTTGGATCCACTCTCCTTAGAACGGTCGCCTCGTACAATAATCCTAGCATCCCACCTTTTGCCCCTATGACCTCCACTCTATGATTTGGGCGGTATGGCCCCGACATTGGTCCCGCATACAAGACAAACACAAGCTAATTTAGGGATACATGTAAAAAAAATGAATACTAAACCGATAAAAGCAGTGACTAACCTACGTAATCATACCCTTCGTCTGAGATGCCGGACGATATATTGATGGGGACAAGGTGGGCAGGGAGGCCAGATGAGGGGCCTTGGTGGTGTGAAGACGATTCCATATCGTTGAAGGGGAGAGGTTTGGGGAGAGATGCTTCAATTGCAATGATGAAGGGGTAGCAATCTGTAGGGGAGAGGTTATGAATGGGTAGCAATCTACAGGGGAGAGGTTATGAATTGGTAGCATATATATACATTGAAAAATTATGGTTTGACCCAATGTTCAACATGTGACTTTCTTTGATTTGGGTATTGTAGCAATCAGGTGCAATGTGTATACATTGAAGTGAGTAAAAATAGAAGCCTGAAAAACAGTAGCATTGATTAAAGTAGAAAAAACAGTAGTATTGATTAAGATCATGAACATTAGAGGGCCTTTGGGCCCTTCTAATTGCCAAATAAGCAAAATTAAAAAAAGGAAAATTAAAAGAAATTAAGAGCCCCATCGCAAAACCCTTATATAGAAGCCTCAAATTATGAGGCCCTTAGCACGCTCAACGAGAAAAGTTGTAAATTCACCGCTTAAAAATTCAATCTTAGACATTTTTTTAAATTAAAAAAATAAAATAAAATTATATTTGAGTGTGAAATAATTTTATCTACCCGTAGACACCCATTTTGTTTATGTTTTTTTTATAAATATTATGCCCATTTTTCCTATAAATAAGGTAACCAAATATTATTTGAAAAAAAAATACCCATATACTACGTTTTTTTTAAAATAAAAAATACCAAAATTTCTACTATCATTTTGCTTATTTTTTTTTAAAAAAAACAATACTAACATTTTTCCATCTTCCCAACATATTTCTCTCTTCCCAACAATTTAATAATAATAATAATAATAATAATAATAATAATAATAATAATAATAATAATAATAATAATAATAATAATAATAATAATAATTGAGTAGATGAAAAATATAAATAGTAAAAGAATAATTTAAGGGCCCAAGACTCGGGCTCTCCAATGAGGGTGCAAATAATAAAAATTTGAAATGGGGCTCTTAAGCTAATGTGGCAGAAAAAAAAAGAGTTAAGGGTCCGAGTTCGGTCCCTCTAATGTGCATGCTCTAAATTAGAAAAAACAATAGCATAAAAAATAGTGGGATTTTTTGTTAAGTGGCCATTTTGGGTCCAATTTTTAAGACATAGGCCACAAGGGTGGCAATATTAGGTAATAGGCCATAATTTCCAATTATACCCCTACCTTTATTTCTCCCCTTCTTCCCAAATTAAAACAAGCCGCAAGTACGTACTCAGATCTGGAGACCTTAGAGTGCGGAGATCTCGAGCCACCACCGCACCACCACCGATCGTCGGCGCCGCCACCGCCGCACCGTCGCCAGCGCCATCCACCCCTGCTGTTGTTGCACCCTCCCAAGCCTCACAACCGAGCCCTCCTCCATTGAAGGCCGAATCGAAGCTCCTCGTGCACCCTAAATCACGTTCGACCCAAAATCCAAGCTTTCTACCCGCTCAATCACGTTCTACATCTCTCAAGGATGGTTTTCGTGCAAAAACCCCTCTCAAATTTATACAAAATCGCTAACCGCCATTGTTGGACACCTTGGAGCTTCGTGAAACACCCTCTTAGCAGCCCCTGTTCAAGCATTCATCGCGTTTTGTAAGATCATCTTTCGACAAAATAAACACAACGAGACTGAAGTAGAGATTGCACTCGTCAGTTTGATAGGTCATACGCGTCAAACGGAGCTCTGTGTAAGGAGAACGAGCCGTCGGAAGATCGGCGAAAATCACTGTTGAAGGACTGCTCGAAATGGGGGAAGAAGAAGAAGAATTACGCCAAACCTCCCAGACTTTCTGTTTTTTATAAAATATGCCCCTGTGTTAATTTTTAAAATTTCAGAAATTATCCCGCAATTATAGAAGTTGTTCTAACTCGCATAATCTCCGTTAAAAAATTAAAAATGTAACTATTATTGTCACCATGATAAAAATAAAGTCATAGATACTGTCACCACTATAAAAACGTGGTCATAGACACTGTAATCAAAAGGAAATCTTATAGGGGCTAATGAGAAGCCAAAATAAATGTGGTGACAGTTCTCCTATAACATATGAATGGTTAAGAGGGTCATAGATGCTGTAAGCAAAATAAAAATAGGATCATAGACACTGTAACCACTATAAAAACACGGTCAAATACACTGTAATCAAAAGGAAAACCCTATAGACAATGTAACCAAAATAAAAACAGCTTTATAGACATTGTCTCCACTATGAAAAAAGGTTCATAAACACTGTAATCAAAAGAAAATCATATGATAAGGGAAGCACAACCCCTATAGGGGCTATTGAGAAGCCAAAATACATTTGGTGACGGTTCTTCTCTAATATATGAATGAGTAAGAGGGTCATAAACGCTGTAAGCAAAATAAAAATAGGATCATAGACATTGTAACCAAAGGAAAACCCTAGGACGAGGGAAGTATAAACCTTATAGGGCTAATGAGAAACCAAAATACATGTGGTGACAGTTCTCCTATAACATATGAATGGTTAAGAGGGTCATAGATGTTGTAATCAAAATATAAATAGTATCATAGCCACTGTCACCACTGCAAAAACATGGTCATAAACATTGTAATCAAAGGGAAATCATATGATAAGGGAAGCACACACCCTATAGGGGTTAATGAGAAGCCAAAATAAATGTGTTGACAATTCTCATCTAATACATGAATGGGTAAGAGGGTCATAGACACTGTAATCAAAATAAAAACAGTGTCATAGCCACTGTCACCACTATAAAAACAAAGCCATAGACACTGTAATCAAAAGGAAAACCCTATAGACGTTGTAACCAAAATAAAAACAGCTTTATAGACACTGTCATCACTATGAAAAAAGGTTCATAGACACTGTAATCAAAGGAAAATCCTAGGAAAAGAGAAGCACAAACCCTATAGGGGCTAATGAGAAGCCAAACTACATGTGGTGACAGTTCTCCTCTATATATGAATGGTTAAGAGGATCATAGACGTTGTAAGCAAAATAAAAATAAGGTCATAGACACTGTAACCACTATTAAAATAGGGTCATAGACACTGTAATCATAAGGAAAACCCTATAAACGTTGTAGCCAATATAAAAACAGCTTTATAGACACTGTCACCACTATAAAAAAGGGTCATAGACACTGTAATCAAAGGAAAACCCTAGGAAAAGGGAAGCACAAACCCTATAGGGGATAATGAGAAGCCGATTTTCATGTGGTGACAGCTTTCCCCTATACATGAATGGGTAAGATGGTCATAGACGCTGTAAGCAAAATAAAAATAAGGTCATAGACAATGTCACCACTATTGAAATAGGGTCATAGATACTGTCACCACTATAAAAACATGGACATAGACACTGTAATCAAAGGAAAATCATATGATAAGGGAAGAACAAACCCTATAGGGACCAATGAGAAACCAAAATAAATGTGGTGACAATTCTCCTCTAATACATGGGTAAGAGGAGCATATACACTGTAATCAAAATAAAAACAGTGTCATAGCCGCTGTCACCACTATAAAAACAAAGTCATAGACACTGTAATCAAAAGGAAAACCCTATAGACGTTGTAACCAAAATAAAAACAGCTTTATAAACACTATCACCACTATGAAAAAAGGTTCGTAGACACTGTAATCAAAGGAAAATCCTAGGAAAATGGAAGTACAAACCCTAAAGGGGCTAATAAGAAGCCAAAAGAACATGTGATGTACAGTATGGTTTAGGGTTTAGGGTTAAGTCTTTAGGGTTTAGGGCCTTGGCCCTAAACCCTAAATCCTAAACCCTAAACCCTAAAATGTTAAGTATAGTACGTCGTTAAAAGATGATTGTTGTCATCAAATGGAAAACCCTAGGACAAGGTAAGCACAAACCCTAAAAAGGCTAATGAGAAGCCAAAAGACCTTAGGAAATGGGAAGCAAAATAAAATCAAGGTCATAGACATTGTCATCACTATGAAAAAAGGTCATAGACACTGTAATCAAAGGAAAACCTTAGGAAATGGGAAGCACAAACCTTATAGGGGCCAATGAGAAGTTAAAATACATGTGATGACAGTTCTTCTCTAATTTCTAATTTATAGTTTTCTAGATTTTTTTAAAGTAGTGTAACCTCAATTAAAAAAAAAACTAAAAATGTAACTACTTTTGTCACCATAATAAAAATAAAGTCATAGATATTGTCACCACTATAAAAACATGATCATAGACACTGTAATCAAAGAGAAATCATATGATAAGGGAAGCACAACCCCTATAGGGCCTAATGAGAAGCCAAAATAAATGTGATGACACTTCTTCTCTAATACATGAATGGGTAAGAGGGTCATAGACACTATAATCAAAATAAAAAAGTGTCATAGTCACTGTCACCACTATAAAAACAAAGCAATAGACACTATAATCAAAAGGAAAACCCTATAGACGCTGTAACAAAAATAAAAACGGTTTTAAAGATACTGTCATCACTATGAAAAAAGGTTTATAGACACTGTAATCAAAGGAAAACCCTAGGAAAAGTGAAGCATAAACCCTAAAGGGGCTAATGAGAAGCCAAAAGAACATGTGATGTACAGTACGGTTTAGGGTTTAGGGTTAAGTCTTTAGGGTTTAGGGCCAAGGCCCTAAACCCTAAATCCTAAACCCTAAACCCTAAAATGTTAAGTACAGTACATCATTAAGAGATGATTACTGTCATCAAATGGAAAACCCTAGGACAAGGTAAGCACAAACCCTAAAGGGGCTAATGAGAAGCCAAAAGACATTAGGTGGACAGTTCTTCTTCAATATATGAATGGGTAAGAGAGTCATAGGCACTGTCACCACTATGAAAACAAGGTCATAGACACTGTAATCAAAATAAAAACAGGGTCGTAGACACTGTAATCAAAGAGAAATCATATCATAAAGGAAGAAAAAGCCCTATAGGGACTAATGAGAAGCCAAAATAAATGTGATGACAATTCTCCTCTAATACATGAATGGGTAAGAGGGTCATAGACACTGTAATCAAAATAAAAACAATGTCATAACCACTGTCACCATTATAAAAACAAACCCATATACATTGTAATCAAAAGGAAAACCCTATAGACGCTGTAACAAACATAAAAACAACTTTATAGACACTGTCACCACTATGAAAAAAGGTTCATAGACATTGTAACCAAAGGAAAACCCTAAGACAAGGGAAGCACAAACCCTATAGGGGCTAATGAGAAGCCAAAATATATGTGGTGACAGTTCTCCTTTAATATATGAATGGGTAAAAAGGTCATAAACGTTGTAATCAAAATTTAGTGTCATAAAAGTTGTAACTAAAATAAAAATAGAATTATCAATTGTGTCACCACTATAAAAATAAGGTTATTGACACTGTAATCAAAATTAAAAACATAATTCTAAACCACTGTACAACTGATAAAATGTGGTATACCTAATAAAATACACAAGGAACCCAATGTATTTTGTTTAAACATGTAGCTCACTGTTGGAGTGTTGCCCACACAATCCACTTGGCTTTTTCTCACCAACTCCATCCCTCTTTTTTTTTTTTGGTGGCAAATGACAGAGAGCAAAGCTCCCCTAAATTAAATAGGGGAAAATGAAATCTCATATAGCAGATACGGGGGGTAGACAGAGAACAAAACTCCCTCCCTTTCTCCCTCTCCCTCATCATCAAAAATAGGACGGGTGATAGCAATCCAGTACAAGCAACGTCCAATTTCAATCGCAACAAAAAAATTCATAACACAAAGCTTGGATTTGTAGAATTCTAGGTCAAAATTAACAGTGAACAAATATAATTGGAAGATCTAAGACTCGATAAATGGATTCAGGATCGCCGCCGGAAGTCGAAAGCAAGGTGAGCCGTGAGCGGGCTCAAAGACAGGCAACGAAGGGCACCAAATCAGCTAATCACGCGTCTCCTCCGCCCAATTACGGACCTTCTAGTAACATATCCGGATAAATGTATCGAGAAATCTGAAACAGGAGCGGAGTTGATGGCCATGGCACAATTCTCCCACTGCCACTACCCGTCGGCGCCGCCCCAGCCTCATGAAGCTTCTTCACCACCTTCTCGGTCACCTCGGGAGGCAGAACCTCGTTCCTACTACCGGAGGCAGATCGAAGAACCTCGCTCTCAAGTTCTGCTCGAGGCGGAGATTGCCGACGTCAAGCGCGTGATGGATCTCAATCTCATCGTCTTCCTCCACAATCTCGGACGAGAACGACCCAAACACCGCAATCTGAGGCCTCCTCCATGGATCTATGGAGACCCTAGCCGATCTCTTTATGTGCGCGTGCCGAGGTCTACTCGTCGGCGGCATCGGTCCAGAGGAGGCGCCATGGGAGAGGATCTATGCGGTTCTCAGATCTAAAAAAAAAAAGTGGATTGATTTAATAAGAGGATGAAGTAATAGGCAAGGGTAAACTTGGTATTATGAAAATATTTTGGCCATTTACTAGTAAAGAAAAGCCTTTAGGACATTTAGTAATTGGTCCAAAGGCCTTCGGCCTTTGGACCAAATTACTTCAAAAATAGTAGTATTGAACACTGGAAAAACAGAAGCCTCAAAAACAGTACCATTGATTGAAGGAGAAAAAACAGTAGCATGGATATGTGAAAAAACAGTAGCATTGAGATTTAGAAAAACAATAGCATTGATAAAAAATAGTAACAAGTGATAAAACGTTGACTGCAAAGGGTAACATAAAAATAACAAAGACATGAAAAAAAACAGTAGCATGATTAAAAAAACATTAGAAACAAACGTTAAAAAAACATTGAAAAAACAAACATTAGAAACAAACATTAGAAATAACATAGACATGAAAACAAAAATAGTAGCATGAGAAATAAAACAAACATTAGAAATAAAATAGTAGCATTGATGTTTCTACTGTTTCCTGCAGGCAAGTCCTTGAGGTTGTCGCTTGATTCAAAGGCATTGACATCCACCAACTAAGCAATAAGTTGTACCACAACATTTTTGGTTTGTTTCCTTCTCTATCTTTTCTTACCTTTTGTGTTCAAAGTCCTTATTTTACTCTCTCTGACTTCTCACTTAGTGAGTTAGGCAATTAAAATAGGGTTGTTATAAGGTTGCTTGTCTTTCACTACTCACGTGTGTGGGTTAATTGTGTTAACTGTAAAGTAGAAAGGCTACAAAAAAAAGAAGAATAAAGTTCAAAGTCTCAAAGCTTTAAATTAAGAAAGGGAAACTAATGTCCTACTTACATAACAAAAATAAAGGGAAACTAATTAATATAACAACATATTCATATATTTTTACCAAATACTAATTAATTACTTGCTATATGATATGTAGGTAAGTTGATGATAAATGAAAAACGAAAAGATGGTTTATCTTAAATGTTTTATGTACAAAATGATAAATGAAAAGACTAAGAGTACATATTCTAGTCAAGGTGGTTTTCATAATGTAGTTTCACCCTATTGTCATACATACTTATAACATTCCAATTTTCTGTAAAATAGGACATGACAATGCATGTAGACAAGTCATGGATTGATTGGGGTACTAGAGTATCCGATGCATATTTTGCAAAGCTAGATGAATTTCTAGACTTTGCATATGCCAACAAGGATGCTAGGACTCGCATATACTGTCCTTGTAGGAAATGTAAGAATAGGGGAATGTTTGTTAGAGAAGTTGTGCAGAAGCATCTTCGGGAAAACAGTTTTTTGGTTAGTTACAAGTTATGGACTAAACATGGTGAGACGATTCGTGATCTGATTGAGGAGCCGCAACTGAGGGGTGAAGTGCTAGCTGAGCCAGATGGTTTCATGGATGTGGATATGACGAGATTGGTGGAAGATGCGCTTGGTAGGATCGACGTTCCTGAACCGGAAATTCTGGAAGATGATGGCGTTCATGAGAGTGCTACTACTACGCAAACAGAGTGTACTCACGAGTTCCTGAAGCTAATGGAAGTTGCTAACTTGCCTTTGTATCCGGGATCTAAGAAGCACACTGCTTTGTCCTTCGCTGTGCATCTCCTAGAAGCAAAGAGTTTACACGCTTGGACATATCACTCATTCAAAGAGCTGCCAGAGATCTTTTCTGAGACTTTGCCTGAAGGGGTCAACCTCCCTAAATCTTATTATCAAGCCCATAAGTTAGTGGACGATTTAGGATTCACCTTCACCACTATGGACACATGTCCTAATAGTTTCTTGCTCTTCTGAAATAAAAATGCAAACCTAGATCAATGTCCAATATGCAATGAATCGCAATGGAGGCAAACCGTTGAGGGTTTTGAATCAGGCAAGCGAAAAGCTGCAAAACAAGCTCGATATTTTCCGTTGACGCCACGTCTCCAAAGGTTGTTTGCAACAACTGAGTCTGCCACCCTAATGAAATGGCATTGCTTGAAACGTGTTGATGACGGTGTGTACCGACATCCTACGGACTCCCCTGCTTGGAAGCATCTAGATGTTAAACACCCGAGTTTTGGATCTGAGATGAGGAATGTACGCCTTCGTATTGCTTCTGATGGATTTAATCCTTTCGGGAATCAATATGTGAATCATAGTACATGGCCTGTTGTCATTGTTCCGTACAACTTGCCACCTATGTCTATCATGAAGCAACCGTATGTATACATTTCTGTGCTGATTAATGGACCAAAAGGACCCGGAGATAAGATAGATGTATATTTGGAGCCGTTGATAGAAGAGGTAAAGGAATTGTGGAAAGTGGGCGTACAAACATTTGATGCTTCCATGAATGAAATGTTTTGAATGCGGGCTGCCATACTTTGGACCATCAATGACTTTTCAGCCTACGCGAATTTGTCTGAGTGGAGTACTAAAGGTGAGTATACCTGTCCAAATTACAACATTAAGCCAGGGGAAACGTACTTAAAAGCTAGCCACAAGTGGTTGTACGGGAAGAGTAGGTGGTTCTTGCCCTATGCTCACAAGTATCGACGAGACTCAAAGTCATTTTATGATGGACGAGAATTTGATCTTGCACCTTCTAGACTGACTGCGGCTGATCACCTCTCAGAGCTTGAAGCTAACAAAGTGCTTACTTGTTATAAAAAGGAGGACATGATATCGCAAAAGGAGATGGGACCAGATAGACCGGAAATGGATCCAGCCAAAAACAGAAGAAGCATAATTGGAAGAAGAAGACCATCTTGTTTGAGATATCGTATTGGAAAGACAATTTGTTGCCATATAGCATAGATGCGATGCACTCCGAGAAGAACTTCGCCGAAAATGTTCTAAACACTATCATGGGAGTGAAAGGTAGAACAAAAGACAATGTCTCTGCCTGTCACGACCTTGAGAGTCTTGGGATTCGCAAGGAATACCATGTGAAGGTCACTGAATCAGGTCGCTAGATGTACGAGAGAGCTGAATTTGAGATGGACAACGCCGGGAAGGATAAGTTCCTGTTAGCATTATCCAAGGCAAGAAGGTCGGATGGTTCATGTTTTAGCATTGCCCGGAGGGTTAACTTAAAGGATCGAACCATTGGGGGCCTGAAAAGCCATCATTACCACATCCTTTTACAACAACTAATTTCGCTCTGTGTACGGAGTTCATTGCCTGCGAATGTGGTCTCCGTTTTGATTGAAGTAGGAAAGTTCTTAAAGGTATTGAGCTCGAAGGTTAATACAAGCGCTTCATTGGAAGAGGCACGTTCTCAGATCACCCTAACCCAATGTGAGATTGAGAAGATATTTCCGCCATCTTTCATGGATGTGATGGAGCATTTAGCTGTGCATCTCGCGGAGAAAGCCTTAATCGGTGGACCTGTACAGTTTCGTTGGATGTACCCTATCGAAAGGTTCTTGCTAACTTTGAAGGATTATGTACGCCACCAAGGTTGGCCAGAAGCATCACTAGCCAAAGGTTACATTATGGAAGAGTGCATGAACTTTTTCTCTCAATATTTAGAAGATGTGGAGAGCAAGGTGCAGAAACCACCAAGAAGAAAAGATGATGTCGATAAAAAAGGGAAAGGGATTCATTTTACCAGAAGTGACACGTTCCCAAATTCACCTATGGGTGTTGTTCCATTCAAATGCAGTCACACCGTACAGTATCTAGAGTAAGTCATGTTCAACCTACCTTCAATTTGGGTTGCCTGGTTATGTAAGCATATATAATTGCTCCTTGATAACAATTTATGAATTCTTAACATTGAAGGGAACATTTGGCGTCCCTTAAACATCAAAATCCCACGGAAAATGATATGCCATTGGCATTAACCCAGTTCAGCACGTTCCCGGAATGGTTCAAGTCACATGTGAGTCTATACTCCTAGATTCCGAGTCAAAATATTGTGCGTTATCAATTTGCCTAATATGTGAAGCACAATGGCTGTCCCACCTACATTCTCAGGTTGTAGTGTTGTGCCGGGCAAGGGATGTGGCATTAAGCGATGAAGTCGTGGCATTGTCGACCTTCCCTTCTCCGGTGGCTTCACGACTGACCTCATACACCTCCAATGGCTATTTATTTCGTGTCAAAAGTGCTGACATCAAAAGAACTAGACAGAATTGTGGGGTGTACGTATTTGCATGGAGATATTGTACCCTATTATGGGAGATTATAGATATTATAAGGGTTACATATGCCTTAAATATCGAGTACATATTATTTAGGTGTGAGTGGGCACTTCCTTCAACAGGGTGAAGTTGGACCCTTTTAAATTACCCTTAGTAAACTTCGGGAAGTTACTATACCCACATGATCGTTTGGAGGATGAGCCTTTTATCTTAGAATTACAAGCACGACAAGTTTGGTATAATGCAGATCCTTTTGGACATGGGTAGTTAAATGTTGGGGAAGTTGAATCTAAAGTGTATGCCCATATGGATGATGACAATGTGGACGATGAGTTGTGAATTTATCTCATTACTAAAGCGTATACTCTTTTGTATAGAAATCCTTTTGTTGTGATACCTTTTCCATCGGCATCTAATATGTCAGGTATGAATCCATGATTTATGAATTTTACACACCAAGACTTTTCAAATATATCTTCCACTCATTTAGCTAAAATTGATGACTGGATTTGGATTACATGCTTAAATTGACGACTCTTAATAGTTCAAATGTATTTTCCAGTGTGTAATATATCCCCCTTTGCTTATATGCTAAACATCTTTTTTTGCTGACCAATTTAACTTATTCATAGGCATTCATGACGAAATGAAAGGGTGCACCCACCAGACCACGAACCGTGGCTGAATTCCTAGCGTCTGCTGACTCAGATAGTCACATGCTTCCCATACTAGCTCCTCATCGTCCATAGTAGCAATTGGAACAATGTCGCTCATAGCTCCATAACCGGCTCCACCATCGACTCCGCTTCCGGATGCAACTCCACAACTAGGTCCGTTTGCGACTATAGTCGCGACGAAGGTACGTTGGTGAGATCCAACCGTTGATATAGAGTAAGCTGCGTGTTTTTTTATTTGTTTTGTGTTGGCAGTGAAGATTTTCGTATTCGTATAGGCACCCCTGAAGAAACGCAAGATTGGAGTAGGCAGACCGCGAAAAATATCTGATTTTCTACAACCTACAAGCTCGAGATCCTCCCAGCTGAGTGGGTCCTCACCGCCTACATCAGGAGCTAGAACACTCCCTCTCACTGATCCAACATCAAATGCAGATGCTACTCCAGTCCCCCCACAGCTACAGGCCGGCTTTGCTTCCTACAACTCAAGCTGCTACTCAAGTTCCCCCATAGCCACAGCCTTCGCTTCTTCCACAACCAGATGCTGCTAATACTCCAGTTCTCCCATATCCATATGCTTTGCTTCACCCACAACCACATACTTCACTTCCTGCAACTCCAGCCGCAACTCCAGTTCTCACTGTTGTACCCAGTACTTCGCATCTAGAGGTAGCATCCGCATCGATACCGATGACGGCAGATGATCTAGAGACGGACGATCATTCATCTGGTAAGGCAATTAATGCATCCTTTTATACACTAGTGTATTCTTTTGATTATGCACATGTGTTCATTAATTATTAAATATTTGTTGTGTCAAGATGAAGAGGCACTTGTAGTTATTCGTAGAAGTCACAATCAGGGTGTGTCGGGGTGGAACATCGGAGCCAAGTATGAAGTCGAATTCAATGAAGTGTTCGTTCCATTTGGGGTTAACGCCAAACGTCTCAGGTCACAAATGGGGATATTATTGTGTGACGGGCAACGACTTCCGCTGACTGTACTCGAGTGGACATCTTTTAGAGAAGATGTGATGGATGGTATATGGGAAGAAGTGAAGCTATTTTATGTCCTATACAACCTCCTATTTATTCCCTCGCGTCTGGTGGACGAGATTTCTTTAATACTGAAAACAATAGGTTCATTCATTTGAAGAGGAAAATACACTAGGTAATCCATAGGAGAAAAGCCTTTCTTTGATAGAAGTGTGCCGACTTTCTTTAAAGAATCAACATTGCCTCTTTCTTTACCTCTTTCTTTACCTTATTAAGAGTCTAATTATTTTAAAGACGGTTTTTTAGGAAGCATCAAACAAAGACCAGCCATGCCTTCAACTTAGAGAACCTTTTGAAGAGTATAATTTTTACACGTTGACTTCAGCTTATGAATCCAATAGCTGAAGCTCTAGAGAGAGAAAGCATATCTCCTTCTAATTTCATGTGCAATTGAATGATGTTTTATAGCTATATATCTAGCTCTTTATTGCCTTCATGTTGTGTTTTATTTTGGTGTAGAGAAATTTATTGAATCCACCCGACGAGGTAAAATTGGTTTGCTTGCTCATGTGCAACCTCATGTGGAAAGAATATAAGTCAAAAACAAAGGCCAAATATTTTACCGTGGCCATGAATAAGCCTGATCTAGAGAAGTTTTGTCATCCGAATGTCCTGCAGGCTAATTGGGTTCTGCTCCTTGCATATTGGATAAGTGAATATGCTCAGGTATTCTTTATTTCCTCCTCATGTTCAATGGTCCATACGCAAAAAAATGTGCAGCCTCTTTGTAAAGTCTTATTATGTACAGAAACAATCTCAGCAAAACTCAAAGAATCGAGATAAGCATGGACCGGCGCATGTCACTGGGCGAAAGTCATTCGCTGAAGTAAGACATGAGGTTCGTATGGCGTACGTTGTCTGATTCTATGCATTTCTTTTGTTTTTAATGACTGAACTTTTGACTACTTGCATGGATTAAATCCACGAGGTTCGTATTTAATCTAAATTGGATTTGTTTCATTGAAATAGAGGCGCAAATCCAACCAACCAACTGATAAGATGCGCATGTGGATTTCATCCCGAAATGCAGATGATCCTGACGTTATTGAGACCATTGTAAGGTTCTTCACCTTTTCCATTTCTCCATGAGATATTTACTTAATTTTTGCAGCTGGGTTGCCATTGTTGAGCTTCATATGTTGACCTCCTTTGATAATGTAGCAAGAGTTCAACGCCCTCTTAGAACTGGAACCTAAGGATCAGCGAGGACTTGACTCCGTGAAAGATAGGATATTCCATGAGATCATTGGACCTGATGGTCATGGATACTGCCGCACATATGGTGTTAGTGCCCCTCCGCGTTTGGTCTATAACTCTTTATCAAACACGGCTCAAAAATCAGTGTTAGAGAGATGCGGGAGATTGCCCAACAACTGGAAGTCAACCTAAAAAACCACATAGAGACGAGACTTCAAGACTTCAGAACTGAATGGATGGCGAGTTGACGGTGCCATGACGAGAGAGGCTCACATTCACACGGACAGGTAAGTCAGGACTTTTTTAAATGAGTGCTAAGGAAAGTGGCTGATACATTACTGATTTTTTTGTTCACTTCATTCCTTCTATTATCAAACTCTAAATTGCACTTTTCAAACTTAGCTCCTTTGGATGGTTGTTGTTGCCATCTTTATAATGTTATTTTGCTTATTCCGATACCTAATTGGTTCTCATCTTCTTGTGGATTGTTGATATAGGATTATTTTAGTTAGTTTGTTTGATTTCAAATTGTTCTAGGTTAGGGACTTAGGGGAGAGTTTGTGCAGTTGATTAAATGTTCTTTCCAGTTTTCCAAAAAGAACTCGCAGAGCTAGTTGGTTTGATTTCAGATTGGTTGAATGATATTTATGTCTTTCTCTTAAGTAATGCATTTAGGGGAACGACTTCCATTTTTCAAACGACTTAGAAAGGTTCTTGAGTTTTACAAGTCAATCGGTTAAGTGTTATTGTTTGCTACTAGACCATACAATGATCGCCCCCACTTATTGGAATAAATATTTAGATGTTAGGTAAAATAAGCACCCATCAAGGTCATTTTTTATTTGCAAAGATCAAGACTTACGTTTCAATTATGAGCTACAGTTGTTACCTTTGATTTAAGTCAATTTTATGCTTTTCTATTGTAGGCAAGTGTTCATCAGACAAATCTGAGGGAGTCAATATCCTATCCAACAACGAGCAAGCTGCTGTCAACACCTCAACTGAACCAAAAGAAGACACCGAACAATCTGCCCACGGTGTGAATGACGAAGGTGTTGTCTGACATGGTGAATATGACGCAGTTTAGCATCAGGTTCTATGGACTTTTTGTTTGTTAGGCTATATGTATGGTTAGGTCGTTTGAATTAACAGCTTGAAGTAGATTTGGGACTTCGCAGTCTTCGTTATAGTTATATGCATGGATGTTTCCGTCTTCTGTTGGTTGGAATTAGTTGTTGATCTTCAAACAAGGTGTTTGTAGGATGTATTGGAATGGAGCTTTAACTTATGGTGTTGTTTATATATATATATATATATGAAGGTTCGACAATGTATAACAAAGTAATATAAAGATACTCTAGAAGGGGGGTTGAATAGAGTATGCCAACTTTTCGCAGATAATCTCAATACTTTTGAAACGCTTGCAAAACCCTTTGAGATTAGACTTAATTCTTTCCTCTGGAAAACCTGAATCACAAAAGAGTTATACAATTCGAAACAAGTGTGGAAATAAGGTAAAGCAATAAGTAACGGACGCAACGAATTGTTAACGAGGTTCGACACGAACTTGGCCTACGTCCCCACCTAGGGTTCTTCCACAACCCTAGGATTTAACCGGCACTACTACATTTTAGGCCCTAATGTAACATTTTTTTTGTAACATTTTTATAAAGTGTTACGATATCTATCTATTGTAACACATTTGAACTTGTAATAATAAATTGTTACATTAGCATAAAGTATGTTACATTGGATGTAACATCATTTAGAATAATGTAATACTTTTATATATGCAACACCTTTTACACTCTATTGCAACACGTGCTAGAAATTAATATTTTCCTTCACCTTCAAATATAAATTTTATTTCCATGAATAGATATTTTAAAATTTAAATTATTATTATTATTATTATTTTTGTGTGGTTCACTATTTTTTTTTTCGTGAATCATAATTTAATCCACCTTCCTTTCATTTTGTCTGTTTAAAAATTAAATTAATCTCCTTTATCCACATTGTCTACTTAAAATTAGAAGTATTGACGTTTTTAATGCATGTATTTATAACTAACAAATTCAATTGATAATTTTTAAAATCAATTTTCGGATTTCGTATTATTAAAATTGAAGGAATGAAATTACTTAAATGTGTTGATATTAATTCTTGTTATTTTATCATCAAAGTATACTATATATGTCATCATCTATCACATTAGAAAATGAAGTTTCTTATTAAACGTCATAAAAAATTATCCTTAATGGCATTTAAAGAAAAAAAAATTTCATGTGTTTGAAGCTGTAATTTTTTTATGGCTGTTATTTATACAACTCCATCTTCTTAAACTATACTATTTTTTTAATCCATTGTAATTGTTTAAACGTAATTCATTCCATAATGTTTGTAAACACATTAAAACCAATCCAGATTTTCTACTCCATCCCCTACAACCCTCCCTACTTCACTATATATTTTTTACATTTATTTAATTTAAAAAAATTTTAAAAATTATATTTACATTATTAACATCTATTTTTATACATATATAAAAGTTTATTTTGAAAAATCATGTTTTATAATTGTATTTTGTAAAATATTATCTTTTTAATTTTAAAAAATTGTAAAACATGATTTTTCAAAATTAATTTTTTTAAATATATAAAAATAGATATTAGTATATAATTATATTTTTTTAAGATTATATAAATGTTAAAATATTTTTGTGAGGTAGAGAAGGGAGTAGAGAGTAGGTAGTAGGAGATCTTCACTGCATTAAAAGGGGCGGTTCTTTTCCCCCCAAAAATTTGGACTAAATTTGAAACGAAAAAAAAAAGTTACATACTTATCCACTATACACATCCCGTGGCTCCGTCTAGATTTTCCCGACCCCCAAAATCCCTCTCTACCCCTCTCTCGCTCCCTCTCCCTCTCCCTCCCTCCCATTCCCCAAATCTCAGTTCTCTCTGTCTCTCTCAGCTCCACAAACCAGTCGGTTGAGTCGAAAGAGAAACAAGGCATTGTTGTTGGTCGACATAGCTCTTATCTGATGTTGTACGATGGGCGACAGAACCCTCTTCCTCTACTCTTCGGTACTTCGAGGTGCGGTTTTGGATTCGAGCTTCAGGTAAACTACATACTCTTGAATACCTATTCAAATTAGGACATTTTTTATGTTTCGCTAGAAAATTCAGTTCTTCCATGTGGGATTGTAAGTTGCTAGGGGTTTTTCTGAATTGGGTTCTTCAATTTAGTGTTGTAATTAAATTGCTCTGAATTTCAAGAATGGATTTGAATTAGGTTTTTGAAAATTAGGTTTTCCTTAGGCACACATCAGTGACCATGTATTAGGCGTGGCAACAAAGGGGTACGAATTAGGGGCATTATGGCGTGGGTTTTACTCTGCTAGAAAATCCGATGGTTTCTTTAAATTGATTAACTTGGAGCTGCGTTTCTAGCTTGCTAAGTTGTGGTTGTTTCATACTTTCATGGCTTCCCTAGTTTCTTTTGATACATTTTAATTAGGTTTTTGACCTGTAATTGCTTGTCTATTTTTCTAGGTTTACCTTAGTTCGATTGGGTTGCATGAAAGTCTGCTCGAATTTGCAGAATGTGAAAGGTGTATTTGACAACAAAATCAAAGTGGTTTTTTAGCCTTGGAGGAGTGGGACTGGGAGGAAGTCGCCAGAAAAACAAATCGTAGGAGCCCTGGGTGTTCATGCTCGTAAGTGCTCTCTTTTTGTGGCGTTTGAAACTAGTATTTTTTTCATTTCCCTGAATCAGTTCTGGATTCACATTGCTCACCCTGGTACCCTATGCTAATTGGATGATCTTTCTTTTCTTCATTGCATTCTTTGTGTAATCTACGTCTAGTTGCAATTACCTTTTCTTCGTTGCTTGAGTTTATGATAGATGCAACCCTTCTCTATTGTTTTTTTTTTTTTGCAAAAAAAGGGTCCATAAAATCAATCTAAACTAGAGAAGGAAAACATGTCTTGGTTCTTGGCATCAAACAAGGTGGGATGGAAACAGAAACCATGTTCCTTCATGGTAGAAGTTTCCATGAAAGATAAAGAAAGAAGATAAACCAAATAGGAATGGTGTTTTCTCCTTTTCTTTTGTTTAAATTGTTGAGTTATCTTGAATACTAGAATTTTTTCATGGTTCATATTGGTTAAACTACTTTATTTTCCATAGATTCTAGACTGCTATTAGTTTG
This sequence comes from Persicaria maculosa, assembly GCA_963922045.1. NCBI lineage: Eukaryota > Viridiplantae > Streptophyta > Magnoliopsida > Caryophyllales > Polygonaceae > Persicaria > Persicaria maculosa. Next base: position 23,133,093 of record OY998258.1, on the reverse strand, counting down.
ATTGAAATATACAAATGCTCTAGACCAGGTGCACCTAGACAATGGTTGTTTGTTGGTGGCACTAATTTTACTTCTAATATCTTTGAAGAAGATGTGAAGCATTTTCATTAGGTGTTTATCTTTTATTTTCATGCTCAAACTAGTGTTATTTTTTTTATCTTTAGAACCCGAACTTACCTGGGCAAAAGAAAGTGATTAAAACTTGGAAGTAATCTGCTCATAGTAAATAAGTTCACTGAAAAAATAGGGCACTAAATGTGCAGTGAACATTAAACCATTGTTAAGTCCTTTATGTGGCAGTTGATGCGACAATTGTAATATTTTGGGATTTGATTACTTGACAACTCAATAGTAACCAAAATCTATCAGTTTCAATTGAAAATTATACAAAAGGAATTTAATGGGGAACTACAAGTGAAAATTAGGGCTGGATTTTATACGGTGGCTTATGAATTCAGCGATTTTTTCTTTAAAAGTAGGGTTACTGATTTTTATCATTGTATTATCAATATTAGAAAAAACTAATTTTCCTAAAGTGCGTGTTGTCATGCTCCCGTACCTCTTGCTATCATTCTATTGCTCGTGCTAATCTACCAAATCTGTTGAGTTTTTGTCATCTTTTTAGCTGTTTGACTTAATAAACAAGAGACAGATCCCCCAAACTCATCCCTGAATCCCTAATTCATGTCCGTCAAACATAATTTTCTTTTCTGTATAAGGTTGGTATTAATCTTCTTAAATTTCGTTGACATTTGAAATATAGTTTCAAAATTCCAAATTGATCCAATTCTTTGCAGTGAATAACAGTCACTTACTCTAGGCTTGAGTTGCACTTTTATTTGTCTTATTTACTCTTATGAGTTGCACTTTGGTGCTACTACTAGATGTTGGCTGCACTTTTTGCTGCCTTATTTTCTCTTATGGTTTGCCTCTTGAGATGTAGTTGAGATTCATGTGTTGTGTTATTTTCACTATTGAGATGTTTAGGGTTGATTTTTTTTTAATATTTCTTTTGGGTTTGAAACTTTGAATTTATGAGTAGATGGACTTGACTGCATCACTTATTCAACTGCATAAGAGTATTTAATGGCGTGTAAACTAATTAGGAATTGACAAGCGGCTCGAGGGTAAGATTGGCATTGAATATGTTGCTGAATACACTAGAGCACTCTGTACGGATCTTAGAAACGAAAAGACCATCATCTAATGAAGTGATTTCCTCACCTAATCATGGTGTTTCAGTTTGAATTGGATTGTCCTTGTAGGGGCCAAAATTAATGAGTTGCTGATAAGTTGATGATCTCTGAATGCAAGTATGCTCTTCTTCTCCCTTAATTCCTTATGTATGCTCTTTTGTTTTTAAATATTTCATGCCACACATAATGTAACCTTCCCCCGCCCTTTCGAGTTACTGATATTTGCCTTATTGTAGAGAAAATTCTATCCGTGGTGAACTTTTGCATTTTTATGAAATTGGCAGTTTAAGAGAAAGATTGTTTATTTATTAAACACAGCTTCTAAATTCCAGGAAGACATGCAGAAGACCTAATATTGCCATGTTCGAAGCTTTTGTTACATGGATGAAGTCAAGTAGGTTTAGGTATGCAATCTGAATTGAAAATCTTCATTTAAGCAATAATTAGTTGCTATATAATATCTATTGTATGGTTGAAAAAAAATGCCTTACAAGTAAGTATGTCTTTACATGGGCCTGAAAAAGAATATTTAAGATATATTATGTTTTTCTTGTTTTCATGGTGTTGTTTGAGATGAATGAATGCAAAAATTAATTAGACACATTCATCTTCCAAATCTATATTATAAAACTGGTAATAATTGTGCTTGCAGGACTATAAATAGTCTACACCACTCCCTTTTTTTTGTGTGTGTTTTTTTGTTCTTCCTTTCACAGATGTGCAGTTTAAGAAGCATATGAAGGGTTTCTGAATAAGACACCTCCAATGAAGGATTGGCTAGCAAGGACATGACAATGCTCGAGATAGCTCAAATAGAGAAGAATAACAATTAGCAACCATTGGAGGCATTATCTACCTATGTTATTTGACATGCTACCTCCATGTTAGGGCCGCGTGCGTAGCCATACAAAACTATTGTGTGTGAACATATATAATTATGCACATGCAATGCTAATGAACTATTTAGGATATTTTTTGTAGTGAAACTTTGATTTTGGATAATGTATGCTAATGTTATTATTACTTTTAACTATTTTAAATTATTCTTATATATATATAATACGCAATATATATATATATATATTATATATTATATATTATATAATTGTAGTATCATAAATTGATAAATATCTATTGTAACCAAATTTAATTGAAATGTAATACTTTGAAATTAAAGTAACATTTTTCTTCAAATGTAACATTTTCTTTATATGTAACATAGTTAGTTAAAGGTAACAAACACTATTAAGGTAACATTTATTTGGAAATGTAACATTAAACACAAATGTAATAGTTTTTGTATCAAGTGTAACACTTAAGATTCATTAATGAACCAATGTTACATTAGCAAATAAAACTGTTACATTAGACCAAATGCAACGGCCGCAAATGTAATCCACAAAAAGTGTTACCTTTTCCCCTAATGTAACATATTTAAGGTGTGATGTAACAATTATTGGTGATACATTAGAGCTTGATATGTAGTAGTGCGGCTTTATTGATTCACAAGACTTAGGATCCTAATAGCTCACCGAGAAGCCTCTCTCCTATACAATTGCAATCTAGTCAACTCACGTTCCCTTGGAGTCCTAGACCAATCTAGAAGAGTCCCACCTCTCTCAGCTATCTAGTACAATCCTCTTACACTTCGTGAATCAATCGCCTAGTGTCCACTTCCTAAGTTACAAACTCTCGAGTATAACACTCTCTCGAAATATATCCTATAAGCTCAAGTACTGTGTAACTCTCAAATGCTTTGAAACAAAAGATACAACTCTTAACAACTAGTAGAGAGCACACGAAGAAGACAGATTGACTTGAAGGCTTGAGTGTGAATGAATGCTTGTGTTCAGCGAATGTGTCTGTCCTCTTTTCTTCATCTCCTTCTTATATAGATCAAATCGGCGCCTCCTTTCAAACAAGGATCTTCTCTCCAATGGCTAGAACAGATTACGAAAATCTTCATAATCTTCTATTTGGGGAAACTCGGAAGCCATGATCTCCGATTTGAATCTTCTCGACTTCAAGCTTAAGGAAGGAGATAATATTCGAAAACCTTGCTGCATATGTTAGTGTATAAAATATACAATAATATCTGGAAATATATTATAATAACATTCGGACATAATATGCACATAATACAGGTTTTGTGTTTCATCAACACAGTTGTAGCTTCAAGACCTTTGACACAAGTTGTGTGTCTACCCACCCACTCTCATTACAAACTCACCCTGCGCGTGTACTACGAAAAATGGAGTGTTTTCTTTATTTATTTATTTATTTATTTGACAATACATTAAGAAAGTGGGTGGTTTTTTTAATTTAAAAATCTTCAATGTTTATAAACCGAAATGCCGTATACAACATTCATCATTCCTACTCCGTATTATTTATGTATAAAAAAAATAGTGGTACCTACGATTCTGATGTTTATTTTTTTAAAAAAAAATTGTTTGTTGACAATTAATCTATACTACATAATTTTTCCATTTTTAAAAAATATATATACATATTGGTCAAATTTACTGAAATTGCATTTTTTATACGAATAATGATTCTCGATTTACCGAATAATGCATAGTTTTCTTATAAACCACCCCTTAAATATGCATAATTTATATATATAGTTGTTTCTAACTTCCTCGTATCTATGAATACTCTTTGTGATTTTACTGAATAATGTACAATTTTATTGATTATTATTTTAACATTCAAAAATCAATAAATATGTAAATAATTGCCCTCTTACATACGAATAATCTCTATAATTTGACCGAATTATCTCTCAAATTTAACCGAATAATGTACAAGTTTATTGATTATTATTTTATTATTAAAAAATCAATAAATATGTAAATAATAGTCCTATTACATATGAATGATCTCTATAATTTGACCGAATAATCTCTCAAATTTAATCGAATAATCATTAAGTTATTTGTTTCAAACTTTTTCTTTTATATATAATTGTTTCAAACTTCCTCTTACGTATGAATACCATTTATAATTTTAGTGAACAACAAAGATTTTTTATTGTTATTTTAACATCCCTAAAAGTAAAAATTTGTAAATAATAGTCCTCTCACATACGAATAATCTCTATAATTTAATCGAATAATATATCAAATTTTACCGAATAAGCATCTCTTAAATATCAATAAAAGTTTACCGAATAAGAATCTATTAAATATGAATAATCTTTCTAATTACCTAATTTCAATACAATTATCTTAGAAACAAAGGTAAAAACAAAAAACAACACACAAAAATAAAACCGAAACCAAAGAAAAAACCGCAATGGTCTGTGCATTAAATGGTAACTGTAAGAATTATTCCCACCTACAAAAAAAAAGAGGAAAATGTAAGGAGTGCGTGATTACACGTCTTTCTTCCATGGAGTGATGTTGTGGTCCCGGCCATATTAAAGAAAAATAAAAAAGAATTGCAATTAATCTAGACCCTCGATTTGGATCGATCCTATGGCCTAGATTCGTTCACAATTTATATCCTAAGGGGTGTTTACACATTAACCAACCCCTATATATATATAGTATTTGGGAGAATTTATATTGGTGTACACGTACAGTAGCCTACATGTATATATACAGTTCGACCTGGAGCAATGACTTCTAGCCGTGGAAACCATATTACAAATATTTGCAATTTAAAAAAAACACTAGCCACGGGGTCTAGGCGTCGCAAGATCGTTATACGGGCTTATGTAGTGGCTTCGGCTACAAGCCGTGGCTAACTCGTAGCCACGACAACTTTAGTGGGAAAAATCTCCCTCCAAATTTTGGGCACCAAAATTTTAGCCAGGCCAACTGTCGTGGCAAGCGAAGGAAAATGGCGCCAAAATTTTCCCGCCTTGAATTTCACTAGCGACGGCAAACAACCGTCGCATGTTGGTCGTCATTTTGAGCAGGGGTCGCTTGCCGTTGCTTTTGATGTGGCTAATATCCTTGCTACGGCTAGTAACCGAAGCTAGGATATTTTGCCACCGCCCGGTTCGCCACCCCCCATTTGTCGTCGCAGTGCCGAAGCTAGAAGTCTTTTGCTACCATAGAAAGGCGTTTTCCACGGCATTTTTCCGAAGAATTTTTTTTTTTGTAGTGTGATATTGTAAAATCGTCCAATTAAACGTTATTAAAAACATTCAATTGGATATTGGTCTAGAAAGTTGGGTCGGATATAATAGGTTTCAAAGTGGAAAAATAAAATAAATCTACATGAACAATGTCCAAAAGGATGTTGTTCTTCAACCTCTTCATAGTTGCCCATGACCCGTCGAAGTCCAACCCAAACTCTAGTTGACCACCACTACCACCCTTGATTACATCACCCCTTCGGGCAATAAAACCGAAAAGCACCTCGTCTCCAACACCACACATCACTTAAAACCCACTTGAGATTCCAAAGAAATCTCCCATGATCCAGACGTTGTTCCTCTATCTTCTACCACCATTTAATCATCCTCTGTCCATCTTCGGGCACCAACCAATCATCCACTCTCCAAAACTTACCACTTGCGTGCGGGTTATTGACCACTACTCCGTCTTCGGTGTCAAGGCTCACCGCATACCCTCGTTGTTGACTATCTTTTTGGTGTTTCTGTGTGCCCCCACCTCTGCTTCCCCAGTGTTCGCTGAGTGCCAGAGCTAGGTGGCCGCTATTCCATCTCCGAGGTCAAGGTTCCCCACCTCCACCTCCGATGTAAAGACTCCTTTCATTAAAAAATAAAATAAAATAAAATTGATGACTCCTTGTCGTGTAAAGAATTGTCAACACATAAAAAAAAATGGATGGCTCTTTGTATCAAAGTCTGACTTGGACCGATGATTGGAGGTCGTGTGCGCAGGAGCACATGCGCTAGTAGCCTAGCACACAAGTGGAGTGAGGTTCCATTCTAAAACCAATTGACAAGAGGAGTAGTCCACCGACTTATAAACTAAGGCTCGTTATGTTCAACTTTAGATGATGGAATCTTTATGGTTTCATTCACATCTCTCAACATTTTGCACGACAAGGAGTTGTCACTTCACATGTATTTTATGTATGTATGGGTTAGACTAACAATTGGTTAAGGAAGATTTTGTGAAGGTAATAAAAATTTAGACTTAGGCTCGAATTGGCTTCAAGCAAAGAATAATATGTATGGGTGGATGGAGTATAATAAGGTTAAAAAAAACATTGCCTCAATCACTTTAAGGTCACATGCAAATGCATATTCAATAAAGATATTTAAACATAATTTTAAAAGGAAGTAATCAAGGAGAGAATCCACATACAAAGAAACAAGAGGACATATATGTGTAGCTTTAGAAAGGCCAAAATAACTCAATATGTCAATTTGTTTAAACTTCAATACCGCTTATATTCCAAAGATCATACATGCTTAATTACTTTATCAATCATGTTCCAAAAAAGTCAATAAAAATAATTTAAAGTTTCAAACACTTCAAGCAAGTCATGGGTTATAAAATAGCATTAAAAATATATAGAGAGAGGACAAGTAACTTAGATGGGAAATAAGAATTTAATCTATATAAAATGCTTGACATTTTTGGGGTTTTGAATATGTAATATATGAAAACATAAATAAATATGATATAAACAAACATGATATGCAATCCCTCCCCCACACTTAAACATTTGATTGTCCGTAATGAAATTAAAGACAACAAAAGGAATAAAAAATATAAAGGAAAAACTCGCAATGATTGTGGACACAGATACATGCAGTGACGAAGGATCCTTGATTGATGACGTATAGCCGAACAAAGAAAAATCATTGAGATAAAATCAAACCAGACAGTCAGCTACAGTCATGGTTCCTGCTTCCAGTTCCACTCATCCGTGGTCCTACGTGGTTAGCCTTCGCACCAAAATTCCAACACATCTACTTATTATAAAGGGGGGGGGGGGGGGGACTACTTACCTACCTACCTCGAGTTGCCTCCTAAGCAACGTCTTTGGTTAACATCATAGACTCGAGGTCATGGTTCAACTCAAGACACTAATTGGACATAGTCAAAGCCCTCAACAACCTATCAATCTCTTGTGCACGAGCACAAGCACAACTAGACCTGAGCAAACACGGGTCAACCCGCCCAACTCTCCCGGCTAAATTTACGGGCTTGGATAAGACAATTGGCCCAAGCAGATCGATAAGCCCAAAAGGGTTAGGGTTCAATACTAGATATATTGATTATGGGAAAGCTAAATACACCGGTAATTTTAATGGATACACCGCTAAGTTACGCAACTCCATGCGGACCGAGCTACGCTACGAGATGCGGACCTCCCCGGACATCGTGCCAAACACGCCCTAAAAGACCCTCGACAAAACGTACGCAAGACATTGCGGAGAGAGGTCCGCGTTAGAATGCGGAGTCCCTACCTACACGTAAAAAAAAAAAACTCAAAAAGGTCCGCATGTTGTTGCATAACTTTTTTTTTCAAGCCTGTCCGCAAGACGTTGCTGAGAGAGGTCCGCGTTAGGATGCGGAGTCCCTACCTAGACGTAAAAAAAAAGGTCTGCATGTTGTTGCGTAACTTTTTTTTTCAAGCCTGTTTGGCACGACGTCCAGAGTATTCCGCAACCGGGTGTGGACTTAACTCCACAAGAAGTTGCGGATATTAGCGGTGTATCCAGTAAAAATTAGCGGTGTATTTAACAACCCCCATTGATTATATATTTTATACTTGTACATCTATTAGTACTTTGTTAATACTAAATGATTAAAATATTCAAATCACATATAAATTAAGAAATACAATACTGTTAAATAAATTATTTTCATTGAAACGAACCTAAACTAACGATTATAAGATGTGATTTCAAAATTGTGTAACTTGTGTACCTTTGTTTTGTATGAAATTTTAATTTTTTGGAATACTTAGCACATATTCTAAAGTATGAGATCAAACACAAAAAATAAAAATAAAAATTCACAAACTTTTAATGGGCTGCCCAGTGGGCTACCCGGCCCGCCCATGTGGGCAGGCTTGGACAGGGTAGTTGGCCCAAAAACTAGGTCCGACCCAAGCTCGACCCACTAAAATGGGTCGAGAATTTCACATAGGCTCGACCCAGGCCCGTCCAGCACGGCCCATGCTCAGGTCTATGCACAACCACCAAATAAGCATGCACTACATATAAATAAATTAAAACTAAATAGTAAAGACTTTAATAACTGCTTTAACTTATCGTATGTCTGAGCTTGCTTCTCGCAAAAGGGTGTATTTACTACCAATTCTATTTCATTACCAAACTTCTCCCATGTGCAAAGGGTAATAGTCTTTTGCTCAAGAGCGTCATAAATCGACTCCAGAATAGGTGAGATGGAGAGAATCTCTTCAAATGGAGTAACCAAAACACAGGGAACCTCATGTGTCAACTCATGAGAGTTCGTGTTAGGAAGCACTAGACTTTCCTCTCCATATTCGAAGAAACTATCGTTGTCTGCATCTTGACTTCCTTCTTCAACTTGAAGAGTGATAATCCACTCCGTCGTTATCTCACTCACCGTTTGAGGAATTTGGCATAGTTCCTCAAGTTGTTTGCTCAACTCGACTTGCTGCAATGGTTGCATGAGTTGTCTGTTCTGCTCAAAATAATCCTTGAATGGATCCTTCGTAAGTGTGTAGGAGGTCTTCATTGGTTGAGATACCGAAGTGAAGGATTCTTCTTGTGCAATCTGGTGACTCATGTAGCAGAAAAGATCTCATAATCTCAATAAACCTAATTGTGATAGGCCTCTATTACTCATGGACTCGGCAAGTTCCCATGTCAACAGTCATTCCCTCAAGTATACAAAGAACCATATCTCGCATGCTATCTTGATAACCCGCGAATCACGGATGTCAACATACCTCTGCATTCTAGTAAGATATTGGTGAAAATTCTCACCTTGAAACTGTATCAACCTCAATATCTTAAAAGTTAGTAGTACGATGTCTTGAACCATAAGATAGGTTCACAATAAGGTTAGGTGTATACAAAAATTGGTAAACACACAAAATAAAGAAATAAACTTTAATTCTTCGGTAACGACGCCAAAATTTGACAGGTGGAAATTAATAGGAATAAACTTCAATAATAACCACAAGATAATCAATACGAATTAATAGGAATAGAACAAGGATATATAGAAATCTCACAATTTTATGCAAATCAAATCTTCAATTCATTGACAAAGCGAAAGAGTTTTAGCATTGCATGACCATGGAGACTTTCTTCTAAGGTTTTCTCAATTGCTAATCTCAAAGTATATTAGTTGATAAATTAAATCCCTAAGAAAACAACCCTAGATTTCCTTGAATAGTCCTAAGAAAGTCGGCAAAAAATAAGATAGAAATATCTAGATAAAAGATAGGAAAAAAAGAAGAAGAAATTTCACGTTTCGGACACGCACTGTTCACATCATTTTTTCCTTTTGAATTTGGTCTCGGTGTCAACACGAAAGTTGTAGCTCTTGAAAAATGCTTTCCAACACATACCTATAATAGTTAATTGAACTACCGAGACATCCAGAAAGTGCGTTACAAATGAAGTTTGTCGTACAACAACTTTTATTGACTTGTTTTTTTACTTGACTCTCGAACTTCAACTCCGCCCTCAATTCTTCACTTTTCTTTTCTTTTTTCATCCATTAACCTCCTCATTTCTCATAAGATTTACATCTACCTGAAATAATCCATAAAAACAGGTAGATTCCAACTCCACCACTAAAAAAAATATAAATGCAAAGCCAACTTAAACTATACATTATACACATCAAAATCATGCTAAATGAAATATAATATGCCTAGCTAAATGTACTATGGTATATGCTATCACTCGTTAGTCGTTAATCAACTTGTTAAAAAAGTAAGGCTAACTGATTTCAGGTTTGCGAGCATCGGCCCAACATACTCCAACACCTGACCCGTCGGCCCAATATATACAATAAGTAAGCCCGTCTATACAGTCAAATATACGGAGTAACAAAAACGGAGGCGGGCGTGTAGCATGTGGTCTGAATTCCACGGTGATCCTGGATTCCTGTTCTGTGCCGGGAATTGGGACCCCTCTGTGCGCAAGCGATTCATCACGTCCACAAAACATACCTGAATTACCTGTCGCACTCCACTCAATTGGATAAACCCCCCCCAAATTCCCCAAACAAAGCCATACTCCGTAATACTGTATCCCTCCCCTAAATTTGTCCTCCAAAATCATAATCATCATCATCAAAGTAGTGGAATTCGTTCAGTCCAGTCGGCAGTCAGTGATTTTATGAAATTAGATGGCAGCAATTTCAATTGCACCCACACCGGTGCCAGGGTTTGGGCGAATCTCAGCTAGCACCCACCAGGTTCTGAATCCGAAGCCCCAATCTCACTTCTTCGGAAGAACCCTCCTCTTCAAATCTTCCTCCACTTCACCCTTCCCCCTCTCCTTCTCCAAGAAATGCTTTGTTGTGTCGGCTTCCGGGTTCGAGCTGTTCGATCCGATTCGGGAGCTGTTCTTGGGGGTCGGAGTGGGGCTGCCTTGCACCGTCATGGAGTGCGGGGATATCATCTACCGGAGCACTCTCCCGCGCTCCAACGGGCTGACCGTGACCGTGCCGGGGGCTATACTCGCGCTGGGCGCCGTATCCTACCTCTGGGCGACCCCCGGGGTGGCCCCTGGTTTCTGGGACATGTTTGTGCTTGCCTTTGTAGAGAGGCTTTTCAGGCCTGCTTTTAAGAAGGTCGCTTTGGTTCAACTCATTGTGAGGGTTTTGTTCTCACCACTTAGGGTTTATTGATTTGGGTTTGTTGATGACAGGATGATTTCGTTCTGGGGAAGAAGCTTGGGGAGGGAGCTTTTGGTGTGGTTTACAGAGTTTCATTGGCCACCAAGCCTTCCTCTAAGGTATCTTTTCTCACATTTGATTGATCTTTGATGTTGGATTCAGCTTCAGTGTTGAGTTTGATCAAGTATGATGGCTGCCATGGATAACACACAAAGATCCTACTGATCCTTCCTACCTCTAATAAGATCTTACTTTGGACTGCGGATTGTTCCACCATTTTCGGGTTCTTGAATTGTTAGAATAGTAGATTTGTACCGAGATTCTAATAATCATGGATAGGACATGGGATATTTGTTGGATTGTCACTTTTTAGTCAGATTATGTGCTTCAACAGATGAACTGAATTCATTTTGTTCACTACCTAGTACCTTTATACCGGATGCTATAGTTTGATCTCCCCGAATTTTGCAAGGTAATTTCTTTGTGGTCTGGTGGGGTTGCAACTGCGTGGGAGGGTTGGCCTTTTACCATTTTTTTTTGAAACTTTTGACATAAGATGGTGCGAAGTTAAGGAACACGTCTTGATTTGTGCTCTTCACATCTTCGTTAACACGAAAACAATATAATCAACTTTCTGTTTGCTATTACTACCACTATTTTATTTTTGTTAAGTGGTCCTGATTAAGAAGAAAGTAAGAGAAATGGTGATGATTTGAAATCTACTATCCTGTTGTCAGGAATCAAGACACTTGCAATTTTCTGGCCTTCAGGTACTTCTTTGTTCTTGAAATAACTAAAATTAGTGACGCAATATACCACAGCCATACCCATTGATTAAAGCCTCTTATCAGGAAAGCTGACACTGTTGTTTGTCAACATTATTATTTATCTGTTACTACAGGGAGATATGAGCCTCAGATTTTGGAAGAGCTAATATCATACTTTTACTCACTGATGTGTATATTTTTGTTCTTAAAGGATGGTGATTTGGTCTTGAAAAAGGCTACCGAATATGGTGCAGTGGAGATATGGATGAATGAGCGTGTTCGACGAGCTTGTGCAAGCAGTTGTGCTGATTTTGTATATGGGTTCCTGGAGGTACTGCTTGCATTATTAAACTTGTTTTAATCAGCAGGACCTTAACTCTTAAGTTCCAGTCTGATTTAACCTTCCCTAATCATGCTCCAGAATTCATCTAAAAAAGGAGGTGAATATTGGCTTATATGGCGTTATGAGGGCGCATCCACCCTCGCAGATTTGATGCAGAGCCGAGATTTCCCTTACAATGTTGGTACTTTTCCTCATTATCCCAGCACAAGTGCACAACCCATGTATTAGTTGATTCAGGAGGTCATGTGTGTTTTTCTAGGGACTTTTAACTATTGGGTTTTAAGAGTTCGTTGTTCTTTAGGTGGAAACATTGATTCTCGGAGAGGTCCAAAACTTGCCAAAAGGGTTAGAAAGAGAGAGCAATATTATACAGACAATCATTAGACAGCTTCTATTTGCATTGGACGGGCTTCACTCAACAGGCATTGTCCACAGAGATATAAAGCCACAGAACATTATCTTTTCTGAAGGTGGTGGATCTGGTCCTGTTAATAATACACCACCTGCAGCTTCCTACTAATCTCTTGACACTTGAACTTGAACAGGATCTCGTACGTTTAAGATCATTGATCTTGGAGCTGCAACTGATTTACGAGTAGGCATAAACTATATTCCAAAGGAGTTTCTCTTGGACCCAAGGTAATTCCCCTACCTGAAGTATGAGAGAGATAAATTAATACTATCAACCATCTTCTGTTATCTCCTGTCTCCTGAAATGACGTTTTCCATTGTTGTACTCCTCAGGTATGCAGCGCCTGAGCAATACATAATGAGCACACAAACTCCATCAGCACCCTCGGCTCCTGTAGCAACCGTGCTTTCCCCAGTCCTCTGGCAGGTTTTGTGTTAATCATTAGCGTGTTTGTGTGACTTCCTGGATTCCATATGCAGCCGAGTTGTGAATCATCTTGTACTTTTACAGCTCAATTCGCCAGATAGGTTCGACATATACAGCACCGGCCTTATATTCCTGCAAATGGTTCGCTATGAAACTTCCCTGATCATCCAACTCGCCAATACACAAGCCCTTTTTTTTGCATAAAATTCCAATTCATGGAAATCTAATACTTTCATCGGTCGTTTGTAGGCCTTCCCTGCACTGCGATCTGACAGTAGCCTCATCCAATTCAACCGGCAGCTGAAGAGATGTGACTATGACTTGTCCGCGTGGAGGACCACAGTGGAGCCTCGGGCCAGCTCGGATCTAAGAAGAGGATTTGAGATCTTGGATTTAGATGGAGGGAAAGGATGGGAGCTCTTGACATCAATGGTGAGATACAAGGCAAGGCAGAGGCTAAGCGCCAAGGGAGCACTGGCCCACCCTTACTTCGACAAGGAAGGCCTGCTTGCTTTATCCATCATGCAGAATCTAAGGCTTCGGCTCCTCCGGGCTACCCAGCAGGACTATGGGGAAGCTGCCAACTGGGTGGTCCAGCTCATGGCTAGATCAGGCACCAGCAAGGATGGTGGCTTCACCGAAGCTCAGCTTCAGGAACTCCGGGTATGTGATGTGGGAATATATACAAAAACATGCTTATTCCTAAACACCTTGAAAGCTTCCAAGCATGTGTTAACTTTGTTACTTTGCGTGCACGAGCAGGAGACGGATCCTAAAGCAAAGAAGGGGAGTGCGCAGAGGAACGTGCTTGCGTCAGCACTAAGGTTGCAGAGGAAGATCCTGAAGACGCTGAATGAGAGCATCGACGAGCTTACCCAGAGCAGGAAGAGCCTCTGGTGGAGCCGCTGGATTCCCAAACAGGAATGATCAGTCTCAAAGTGCACCCTTCATCATCAAGTATCAATCATCATACATGTACATATTTATACTCTCATCTGCAAATGCACAACTCTGTAAATTTTTGTGTAAACTTCTGACTACATTAATCACTAAGCCCAATTAATTATTCAAATGTTAGCTTGCAAATGTGAGAGAGAATTAGATGACAGTAACGAAGACAGTGATGGGATGGGGAGGGAGAGGTTTGAGCCTCAAGGCCATGGTGAACCGAGCAATTGCTAACCCTAAATCCCAAAACTGATGCGGCGGAGGTGTGTATTTAAAGATAAAAAGTAGTGGATTTCGAAGAATTGGGCCTATAGGCTACAATGACCATTTCGGTCGGTTTTAAAGTAATTAATTACTCCATCTGTTTCAAAATAAAATTCGCTTGACTTCTTTCACGTTTTTTAAGGAGATAAAAATACTATAAAGTATTATTTTTTTAATCAATTTTTTCTATAAATTGATACTTTTACTAATAAGTATCAATTTATCAAAAAAGTTTGATTAAAAAACTAACATTTTATAAAGTTTTTATCTCCTTAAAAAACGTGCAAAAAGTAAGCGACTTTTATTTTGAAACGGAATAAGTAATTAGGGTAATCCGCAGGAAACCACCTTTAAATGGGGCATTTGCACAAAACCACCCCTTAATATCGAAATTGCAGAAAATCATCCTTTAAATAGTAATTGTTACTAAATCGCCACCCCACACCAATTTTCTGTCAAAATATCTGTTAGAACTCAAGGGGTGAGTTTACTCAGTGAGTCCACTCGCCCAACTTGTCCGAGTCAACTCGTTGTCTTCTTCCTCCAAATTGGGTAGTAGGGGCTTCAATGAGGGTTAGTTAATTTCCGTTGTTTTACTTACAAAATACCTCCATTAACTTCTAATCACTCTCCTCGTCTAAAAAACGTGTTCAATTTGGAATTTAATAGAATGATTCAACCTCAATTCCGTTCAAGTTTGTTTTTGCCCCAAGTTGAAATTGACGTCGTTTTGGATGATTTTGAAGCAGTTTCTTATAATTGAATATACAAAATCAATCAACAAATAGAATGAAATAGATTGGTGTATTCAATTGTGGGTTTTAGGACTCCGTCCACTCTCCCTACAAAAAGGGGATTTCGTCCTCTTTAGAACCCTATTCCACCATTGTTAGCTAAAATCCGAGCTCTTAATCTACTCTATCGCTTTCCTTATACCTCAAGCTTCGCTTTAGTGTAAAAATCCCTCTCAAAACTGTACAAAATAATCGGATTCCATTTCCGACATAAGCTAGCCGGTGGTTGCAGCCCGCCACCTTGCCGTCGTTATCGCCGCCTCCTTGCACCACCAGGAGTCAGGAGATACGCCGCACCACCAGAAGTCCGTAGCCTCTGACCTCTTGGCTTTCCGTGCCTCCAAACTCCACCATGAACCTACCGAAGCCTCGCCGAAGTCCATTGCCGCCGATGTCCTGGTCTGATACTCTGATGGTGTCGATTTAGGGAGGAAGATGAATTAATTACATTCTTCCTCTCATACTTTTTATTTTTATAATACATGCCCTTATTTCAATGATGAACAAACAGGGGTAAAATAGTCATTTCACATATTTAACGGAACTTTGACAGAAAAGTGGTGTGGGGTGGCGATTTGGTAATAGATACTATTTAAAGGGTGGTTTTCTGCATATTTGATTTTAAGGGGTGGTTTTGTGCAAAAGGCCGAATTTAAGGGGTGGCTTCCTAGAGATTACCCTAATTATTAGTTATTACTATCTCCATCCAAAAATATACGGAATAAGTCTTTTTAGACATAGAAAATTTGAGGGAAAAAGTCATTAATTATTCACAACCCCTTATTAATTATCCACAATTCTTATCAACCAATAAAATTTGGGTAAAAAAAGTAAAAAATTAACAATTATGATATCTCAATACCTGAAAATTTTAAAAAGACTGTGAGTATATTTTCAAACAAAAATTTAAGCCTAAAAAAACTTACATTTTTTAATGGATGAGTATTTTTTTGTATCTATTTTTTTATACATCTTTTAACGGAGGGAGTCTTTTGGGACGAGGTCTTCGATCTCCTCAAGACAACGCTCCTCAGTGAAGGATGAACATAGCCCAAGATGTGCTAGCTTTTTTTGTTTCTATTATTGTCCCTTAGCTTGATTTTCGGTCTTTACTATGACATTTTCTCCTAGATTGTAGTAATATTAACGAATAAAAAATTATTAATTTATTATTATTATTTCTGTATCTATTTTTTTATACAAGGTGAGAATTTGGGGTGACCAATCGCGGTTGACCCACCGCCCAAGAGCGTCTTGGCGGATGAAGTCTTCGATCTCAACTCGAGGGCGATCATGAATCATAATCGCCGAGAGACCCAGATGCGCCAATATGTCTACAACCTAATTCCCTTAGCAAAAGGTGTAGGTGAAAGAAACACTAAGAAAATCACAGAAAAGATCGAGGGCATCCGCAATTATCATCTCGGCATTTCAGGAGACATTCGTGGCATTGATAACTGTCAAACAGTCACCCTCCACTTCAAGATGAGAAAAAACCCGCTTCAAAAGCTTCCATAAGTCCAGGCAGAAGACCAGAAGTGGCAATGCCAGAGGCAAGATTTGTTCCGTCAAAATTAAATTTCACGAATCTCTCTTTAGGTTGTTTGTTCTCTTTTGGTTGGACCCCATTCTAGTTGTATTTATTTATTCTTCTGGCTCCTCAGTTTCCGCTTTTTTTTCTTCTAACTTATCCTATATTGTTTTATATGTTGTACCCATTCTCCCATGTTTCTAATATCGTTGTTGTTGAACAAAATTTTATTTCTCATTGACCAAACTCCCCATAAGAAAAATGCCTGAATCGGGTTCTGCCCTATTGATAATTTTGTGAAAATTTCAGTGATTATTTCTTTATAAGGTTTCCTATTTTTATCCATGTTTCGTATTATTCTATGTATCTGTTTGTCTATTCTTCTGACAAAGATTAGTGTTGTCTAGCATTCGGTAAATAAATGTTTGTGTATTATTTTTGTATATATTACTTTCCCTTAGCTTGATTCCTGATCTTTGCTATGACGTTTTCTCCTAAATTGTAGTAATATTAACCAATAAAAAATTATTTTATCATCTTAATCAATCTTAAGATAGTTTTTTCAAATTTTTAGATATAAATATATTTTGAAGAGATTTTATCCGATTTTTTTAGATTTGGATAATAATTATATATAAAAAAGAATTTATCTCATGTACTTAATCAATACGTAATATATAATATATCTTAAGATAACATTTTTTTCATAATTTTTGTATCTTCAATCAAATTCTATGCATAATCCATAATTATTTTTTTAAAAAAAAAGTATTTATCATGAGATATGGAAATTTTGTAAAGTTATAATAATAAGTTGCGTAAGATTTATTATATTTATATAATAAAAGGTCAAATCGTTTATGCATATAAAAATTAAATAATCAATTATAATTACGTGACACGATTTTTTTTCCCAAATAAATTATTTGAGTGTAATATATTATGAGATTTATTTATATTTAAAATTTTGGTTTGTTTTAAATTATAAATCTAAATTAGTAGGTTGTGTATTAATATAAAATTATTTAAGTTAAAAATGTGTATATATATATTATAAGAATTTCGTTTGATTCTTTGTTAATTACGTAACAATTAAGAAGTATTAGGATAAATTAATTAGCTAATTGAATGAGAATCAATACTCCCTTGGTATCGGTATAATACTATAATTGGTCTTTTGAACAATTTCATATTTTTTGAGAAAGCTAAAAATAGAAAGAAAAATCGCTGAATTTTTAGCAAATAAATAATTTGAAAAAAATGGACCAATGAAAAACAATCGTATGAGAAGTTGGAGTATTAATAGAGTATCTTGAAAATAAAATACAATTAATGAGATGAATTGAAAAAATTAATAATTTTTGATCATTAATTTTGTTCAAATAGACAAATATTTTTTTACATATAAAGGTGGTGAGAACATTTTTTTTTTTCTTGGGGGGGGGGGGGGGGGGGAGGGGACAGGAAAGCATTTAGGAATAGTAATCGGCATGTCCATACTCTTCCTAGAGCGTCCTTGCGGACATGAACCTATTTTCGTCGGTAGGGATACGATAAGCGAGACGTGCAATCCTATCGGCCATAGTATTAGCTTGCCTGAAAATGTGGTCAGGCTAATTATAATGATACGAAGCATTAATTTTTAATTTTTTTTAAATTTTTTATTAAGTAAGAATTCGAGATTAGACAAGCCCGATTCTCGATAGACCGACGAATCGGCATGCCGAAACCGCCTAAACATACAATGAAAATAGAAAATGACGCTAAGAAACAAGTAAAAATAACTCTACAATACAAACGATCTAAAAAGAACCCCTCCCAGCGGTTGCAGACGATGGAAAAGAACGAAGCCAAGCACCACTGAAACAGTAGCACCGCGGGCCAGCGATACAGCA
The DNA here is from genome assembly GCA_963922045.1 of Persicaria maculosa. NCBI lineage: Eukaryota > Viridiplantae > Streptophyta > Magnoliopsida > Caryophyllales > Polygonaceae > Persicaria > Persicaria maculosa. The sequence continues at coordinate 23,114,735 of OY998258.1, read as the reverse complement.
GGAATCTATCTCATGTGGGAAGTGCAGACGAAACTCCAAGGAAGCTCCTTCCCGGAAACGGAGTCGCCCTAAACGCACCACCTCGACCCCAGCCAGTCCCGACTCCAGACTTCACGCCCCCAACCAAGCAGAAGACCTTCAAGAAACGCCGAAAGTAGAGCCACACACTGCTCGTGCAAAAAACGTCAAAAGAATTAATTAACTGGAGTTTAGTCGAGCCCTAACGGGATTTAGTCAAAGCCCTTTCGGGATTTAGATGAGCCCTTTCGGGATTTAGACGAGCCCTTTCAGACACTTTTTTCCATTATTATTATTATTTTATTACACGGGCTGCCTCGGGTTCAAGAAAAATTCTTGGGCCCAATGCACAATCAACCGGGCTAACACAAACACCTTCGGGCCCCAAGGAAAAAATCCATGGGCCTAAAAAGGCAAGGAGGAAGTTGTACACCGCAGAGGCACACCAGTAGCCCCGCTGGCCAGGAGAAGCCTCCAAAGCCAGCGACCAGCACAGGGGCACTGACGGAAGAAGCCCAAGGATACAACCCAATCGCCGACGAACACCATGGAAGAGTGAGGGCAGGCGAAGAGGAGACGAAGGACTCGGAAAAAACAAATTCGATGAACCGCAGGCAGAGATTGGAGAGCGGGGACATGAAACAGCCAAAATCAAGGCCAATCGGAACTCCGGAGTAGATGATTTGGGGAAACAAGGATTTGGGAACAAAAACCCCAAATAAATTGATAAAGATGGGAAGACAGAGCGAGGCGGAGACGAAGAAGATGGTGAAGCCACCACCGCCGACTACCACACAAAGAAAGTCGCCGGAAACAACAACCCGCGGATGTAAGTAGATGTCGAACCGGAGGAAGGATGCGAGGCCGACGCCAGCGTCGAGGTGCACCATTACGAGACTAGGAAGATGCTCAGTGAGGTTTTGTAGCTTGAATTAGAAGGAGACAGGCCGAATTTCACATTTGATTTAGGAATTACATGTTCAACTACTGGGATTGGGGGCGCGTGACCGGAGTCAAAGTCACGTTCATTTGCTCAAGAAAGGGGTTTTTCAACCTGCATTAAATTTATTTAAATTAAAAAAAATCACTCACGCACAATCCGAGTATACTGAACTAGTAAATCGGTGGTTTTTTACTTACCCATTTAGCATAGAAGTTTTTTTAAATACTCGTACATCTAGCAGTCTATTTTAAATACCAATTTGATATTTTGGCCATTGAGCATATGGAGATTAAACTTCAAAATAATATGGATATAATATTCATAAAAAAATTGACTTGTAAATTAATCACAAAAGGCTTAATGTATGTAATATTCAATGTAAAAGATTGGAGTGACTCCTTTTCAAAAATATTCAGAAATTGCCGTTCTCTGCATCAAAGGTATACTTTATGGCAATTAAGCACGTGAGAGAGTAGCAGAGACGAACATTACTAGATCCAACTAATAACTCATTGCTAAGTACATGAATGACATCAACAGCTATCCGTTAAATGCAACAAAACAGCATAAACTATCAAGACACAAAAAGGATGATTTCAAACCCTGAAACTAAAGAGAAACAAAAGCTTTGACTCATTGCCCAACCAGAAACAAGCCCCTGAGACGTGCTTGATTAATCACCCTTCTTCCGGAAAGAGCATCCCTCTGTCAGCCTCGCACGACCTCCTGTTGGCTGGCACAATATGGTCTGGCAGTTACCACAGACCACAACAGTTTGGGAGTGGCTAAAAACAGTTGTTCTGCAATTCCAAATAACATTTACAGGCATTAAACTTGATAGGCATATTTAGGATCTAGCCGACAAATCTAAGTATCAAACCACATCTCCTGCCCAAGGTAACATTTAAGATTTTGGTGGGAGGGGGGTGGCGAAATCCATCAACCATTCCAATCGTTGGATCAGCCACTCAACACCGGCATTGCCAACTTCATAATGATCAGTCTAGCTTCAATAGCACGGGTACAGTGACTACATTTCTCAATCCAAGTGAAGTAATTTTCTTTTGTTTCAAGCTTTGTACTAAAGTTCAATACATGCAATTCAATTATAACAGGATTGAGAGCTACAAATTGTCAAATTCATGCATGGAAACCGACATCTAAACAAACCAGATCATTCGAACAAGTATAAAGAAAACATACAGCAATATAAGCACAATAATGGGGGAAAGGGAACTCCAGCAAATCCTCTCGAAGTTACTTGATGGATCCAAGTTTATTGAAACCATATTTCCCGACCCAAGGAGAGCCCTAAACTCCAAGTTGCCGGGTTGAATTGAAACATAAAATGCAAGTAAAATTCATTACAGTCTACAACAGGAGAAAGCTAGGGAAGATCTATCATCAGAGGTACTGAGTCATTAATATTAATCACAAAAAAGGAATCAACAGAACCAAATAATTATATCCATAGAGGGAATAATCAAATAGCAAAAGAAATTGATTTCCAACAAGCACCAGTAAACATCCATAAACTAGCAAGCATCCAAAGATCAACGTATAACCATAGAAAAGTAAACAAGAAGTATGAAAGATAGCAAGAACAGGGATATGAGTGACTCACATCTGGAAGCAACCTTGGCATTTGACATCCTAAAACAATAAAATCAGAAAATTTCACAATCAGAACACAAAAAAGGACAAGAAAAGATCGGGAATCGAGCTAAGGGAAAGTGGCTGACCATGAAAAAGGAGTTGGGAGACTGAACGAGACGCTTAAGCTTGTGCTTCTTCTTCTCAAGCTCAACCGGTGGATTCAACAGATCAATATCGTTCTGGAGAACCTGTAATCCGGAAATCCATCAGAAACTCAAATCTAACAAGTAACAACTGAAATGAACCCGAAAAACTAGCCACAAAAGCTAAACTCCGATATTGAAAACTTACAAATCCACATGAACCGCAATTGAAAAAGAAAACAAGAGAGAGAGAGAGAGAGAGAGAGAGAGAGAGAGAGAGAGAGAGACTGATTACAAACGGAAGCCAAACGACTTACCATGATTGTGGTGAGGAGCTAACCGGAGATGCGAAGAGAAAGAGGTTGGGATGCGAGAGAACACGACGGCGGAGCAAACCCTAGTTGTTGTATAGTGAGCTTGATATCGCTGGAGGGTTTCGCATTTTCTTTTCCTTTTTTTAAATAAAAAGGTTGTTAATGGGCCTAACAATCCATTAACAGAGTCCCAAAACTTAAAAGTCAGCCCAATATTTTTTTTTAAATAATCATTCCGGTAAGAGCGCATCCCTGTGAATAATAGGGCTGTGCAGAAATATACGGCACGGTTGACACGACACGAAATCGCAATAAAACGATACGAAAAAACACGAAACGTTATTGATATGACACGATTATGACACGAAACGGTAAAACACGATAATAATCGTGTCGTGATCGGATCGGCATTTTCCCCTTATCGGGTATCCGACACGACACGATAATTTTTTATTTATTTTTAAATATTAATATTGTTGATAATAGAAATATTACAATGGTTCTACAAGATCACAAAGTGCTGGTTGCCCTGTTGGTAGAGCGTGTTTACTTCCGTGTCATGTGAACGCTAAGGACCTGAGTTCAACTCTCAGATATCCTATCCCTTTTTATATTTTTTCCCAGCCTTGGCCTGTTTGCCATTCGTTTTCTTTTTTTATTTTCCTGTACGGCAACATTAGGAAAAAAAAAGTAGTCTACTAATAACTAATCAGTCTAATCTGTACGCCATATATATATATATATATATATATATAAAATAACAGTAATTTAAAGCTTAAATAACAGTAATTTAAAGCTTAAATAACAGTAATACAAAACCCTGTACGGCTACATTAGGGAAAAAAAAAGAAGAAGAAGAAGAAGAGAAAAAAAGAAGAAGAAGAAGAAGAGGTTTTTGTACAAATCGTGTCGTGTCGTGTTATACGGGTATCCGATACGAAACCGTGTCGTGTTATCGTCTCGGATACCCGGTACTTATCGTGTCGTGTTCGGATCGGCACTTTTCCCCTTATCGGTTTCGTGTTTTTGTCGTGTCGTGTCGTGTCGTGTCGGATACCCGGTTATGCACAACCCTAGTGAATAATAAGGTCAAGACGATCTGTGTAGTTAGATCTATACTTCACTGGTAAGTATCTTGACAACAGAGTTTCCTTATTAGTAAGATAATCTATGTATATCTATATCTATATATCTATATATAAACTTAATACAAAAGCATATTTGCTTATGTGTCAGCACTACCTTATTTCTAGGATTCTCCTCCAATCATAACGTAGCTTATTCTTAATTCATTTTTTCTATTTTTTTTACCCACGCTTAATTGTTTTGGGCTTTCGCCTTATTTGTTTCACTCCTTCTTTTCCCCCTTTTATTCCTAGGGTTAACAGGCATAGCCGCACACCACTTCAGGCATTCTTCTCCATCTCCGATTCCGTTCTCCAGGCCTTCATCTCATGCTACAAGTCGATTTGGCTGCTCACATTATTTTTTGACAATTTCTATCGATTTCTTCCTTCAATTTGGATATCAATTAATCGCAGAATTTTTTCGACGATTTCTATTGATCTCGGCCTTCAATCTGGATATCAATGGCGAAATTCGTATAGGTAAGGGTTTCGTCCTTCAATCTGTATCTTTTACCTGCCATGGGTAGTGATTGATTATGTGTGATTGTGTGAAGGACAATTGCAGCACACCTCTCTCTCAACAGCATGGCTCTATATATAAACTTAATACAAAAGCATATTTGCTTATGTGTCAGCACTACCTTATTTCTAGGATTCTCCTCCAATCATAACGTAGCTTATTCTTAATTCATTTTTTCTATTTTTTTTACCCACGCTTAATTGTTTTGGGCTTTCGCCTTATTTGTTTCACTCCTTCTTTTCCCCCTTTTATTCCTAGGGTTAACAGGCATAGCCGCACACCACTTCAGGCATTCTTCTCCATCTCCGATTCCGTTCTCCAGGCCTTCATCTCATGCTCCAAGTCGATTTGGCTGCTCACATTATTTTTTGACAATTTCTATCGATTTCTTCCTTCAATTTGGATATCAATTAATCGCAGAATTTTTTCGACGATTTCTATTGATCTCGGCCTTCAATCTGGATATCAATGGCGAAATTCGTATAGGTAAGGGTTTCGTCCTTCAATCTGTATCTTTTACCTGCCATGGGTAGTGATTGATTATGTGTGATTGTGTGAAGGACAATTGCAGCACACCTCTCTCTCAACAGCATGGCAAACAAGGATGACGGTGGCAGCCGCGCATCGAATATGAAGATGAAGAACTGGAAAAGGGTAGGATTGAACCACGTGTCAATGAAATCGCAAACATCAGCTTCCAGGGAAATAACCCTTTCGAAACCATCCGGTATAGTCCAAATTTGGAATCCTCAGCAAGAAGCGCAAGGGTGATGAACGTCGCGTCGGTCTTGCTCGATCTCGCGCCATCGACAAGGTAATCTCTAGCCCCTACTTTGTTTTGATTGTTGATCTTCATTTGATTTTTCATTATTTGATTGTTTGATTGACTGCATTCTTTAAGTATGTTAAGTGTTTGATTTCAAATTACCTGATTGCATAAGAATGCAATGAATATGCAGAGAATAGGCCTTGTGTGTTTGACTTAACCTTTGACTTCATATTGCTGCACATGGGATTCTTTAGTCATTTTTTTTATGTCTAGATAGTCCTTTTTTTTTTCTCTTCCAAGTAGAATAGACCTTGTGTGTTGGTTTTACAGATTGAGTACAATGACATTAATTTTGAATCTATGGTTGATGACATTAATTTGCAATTTTTTTTATAAACCATATTGCTAATAGACAAAACTCATGTTGCTAATAAAATTTATGATACTTCATTAGCATAGTGACTAATTTATGAATTAAATTTTAAACCCATTATTTTAGGATATTTGCAATAAATAAGAATGAGCTAAAAAAATGAATTGGCTATAGAGAGCTAGAACCTAGCTTAAACCTGAAATGAGGTAAATCGGATCAGATATTTTAGACCATAATGAGGATATGTTATAAGATAAAATATGTTATCCATGTCCAGAAGGTCTTATTTGTGCAATATAGGGGTGTCTAAGATAAAATATGTTACCCTTAGCTTCTTCATGACTTTCCTTTAAGCTCCAAAATGCGTCCGATTTCTGCGAAATATAACAAAAACTTGTGTAGACTTCCATATATTGCAAATAAACATAAACTACACATATTTTGTATTATTCTAACCCAAATGTATGAAATGCATGTAGAAATCGATATAAAAGTAAGTGTAAAACATGGCAAATTAGGCTCACAACAAACACCCCATACTTAAGCTTGCTTGTCTTCAAGCAATACTTTTAATTGTCATTCAGAGGAAGAATTTAAAACTCTCAACATCATAGATTCATTCTTATATGTCCCTGTAATCAATTACCATCCTTGAAAAGATACTAGTGTCACAAATCCATGCATGTGCAATTAAAAAGCAACATCTACTTACAAAAGGAGGGTTATGCAAAAACAATTCATGTGACAAAGCATTAATAATCAAGATGACTTTAATTTAAGCTCAATAAGAAGTAAATTGGTAAAAGGCTAAAGGTGGGCAATTTTTTGCAATGTGGTGCTAATAATCCGGGGAAATGGAGTATTTCCAAACTTTCATACCACATTCATTCTTCATAAGAATCATCACCTTTCATAATGCTTTTATCAATAATAATGCTTTTACCTCTCTAACCTCAGCACTGCCTTCTCGCGAGTCGCAAACATGGGTGTCATGAATGGCCCCGAATACTTAGTGCTTTGGACTCCTTACCTTAATGTCCCATCTCACTGAACTATTATCTCAGCAAGCAGGGTCGATCTACCTTTATCTCCTGAGGTGATCGGATTTTTTTTTCACTCATTAAATTTTCCATATATTTCAAACAATTCATGCCAAACTCCAATAATGATAATAACAACACAACAACCATATAACAATCTCCATAATGTAACGTCATTCTCAACATAATCCCCGGATATGAAATAAGGTAAAGAATGGCAATATTTGGATTATGTGGAGCAATCTATGAAATAAGGCATATTTTGGCTTTTTGTGATGCATATAAGGATAGGTAAGGCTAGGATATAACAATATGGGCATATATGGAAATATAAAGTCCTCCATCCTTTTATCATGCAACATGTCAAAAGCAATTTCAAATTTTACATCCTTTCATGGTTTTCAAGAAAATATGCACTTCATTATGACTTCCCTTTACTAGAAAATTTCATGCTATATCTCTAATGAATCCAATTTTGCATCGTCGAGTTCAATATTAAACTTCCATTACTTTAATCAAAATTTTCAATGGGGGTCATTTTTTCTTTAAACTTTGGAAATATGCATATAAGCACATAAATCAATAATGAATTCCAAAATAGTCATGTCTAAGCAATTCAAGAAATAGACTCTAAATATGCACACATAAATCAAATATGCACAAAGTAAGCCCTTCTCCCACCCCATACTTAAACATTACAGTGTCCTCACTGTATAAAAACAAGGGTAAAGAAAGAAACTCACAAGACAGGTGTGCAGGATCGTCAGAATCGAGTGCTATGCTGCTGGGCCTAGTCCTGATTTTAGCTTGCTTCTATCCCCATGGACCTAAAAATGTAGAAGAGAAATACTCATAATAGAAAAACTAAAAGTTCAAAACCAAAAAACAAACAAAAGCAACAATGTCCAAAAATCCCAAAAAGTAAATGTCTATTTACAAGCTCTAGATTTTATAGTCGCTAGACCGACTTTCTCCATTTAGCTCAAGGTGGCATCTGCAGGGTCCATGTAGCTTGGGCTTCAAATATGACTCCATTCTTGTCCATCAGCTGCAACCCGCCTGAATGGATCTTGTTCACCGTGAAAGGCTCCATCTTCTTCTTGTTGAATTTGTTAGGAAACCAATGATCCTTTGATTTGGAAACATAGAGTTTGTCTCCAATTTCATACTCCTTGGGCTCATCATTGGAAATCCTACATAATCGCACATACCAAGGCAAACCTCTCCCATGTATAGATAAATCTTTAATTGAAATAGGAGAAGAAAGATCCATACCTTGGCTTACCTTCACAGAATCGGATTCGGGAACCTCAGATTTTGGTCGATTTCGAGTAGTTTTACTCGATATCGAGGAATTCCCTTCTTCTGGTGGGCTGGTGCTCGAGGAAGGTGTAGTCGAAGATGGCAGTTTTTGGTCGACATCGAGTAATTTGCTCGATGTCGAGGAGTTTTGCTCGTCTGATGGACAGTTGGTTGAGGAAGGTGGAGTCGAGAAAAGCGGTTTTTGGTCGATGTCGACCATTTTCCTCGATATCGAGGAATTCTCAGCTACCAATGGGTTGCTCGTCAGGGGAGGAGAAGTCGAGGACGTCGTTGTTTGGTCGATGTTGACCAATTTCCTCGATGTCGAGGAGTCCTTGGCTTCCATTGGAGTGCTCGATGAAGCTGCTGCTGGTGGAGGGCTCTGAGTTTGGTCGATGTCGACCAAATTACTCGATGTCGAGGAATTCTTGTCGACTTCGACCCCATACTTGCATCCTGTCAAGGCATCTGAGAAATAATTAGTCGACGTCGACTTACCTTGGTCGATGTCGAGCAGATCATCTGTATTGTCGTTCAGGATGGCCATGATCTTCTCCACCTGGGCTTCCATATCCCTCTTTTCCAGCTCTTCAGGAGTCATATTTCTTACCTTAGGCTCCCCGCAAGTAATGTAACCAGCTGATATAGATTTTACCTCTTCCATGGGACCTATGTGCCTTCCAGTTTTATTAAAAGAATACTCAATTACCTCATCGCTGATGTTGAAAGTGAGTACTCCCTTTCTTACGCTTATGTTGGCATCCACCGTCGCCAAGAAGGACATTCCTAGAATAATTGGACAAGTAGGGTCCTCCGCCATATCAATAACTAGAAAATCAGCAGGGACAAAGAATTTACCTACTTGCACTAGCACATTGTCCACCATGCCTGCTGGGATGACCACCATGTTGTTTGCCATATAAAGCTTAGCATCCACAGGCTCTAGGGCACCTATCTTAATCTTGGACCATATTGTTAAAGGCATTATACTCACACTGGCTCTAAGATCACATAAAGCATTGAATTTATATTGACCAAATCCAATAGTTATAGCAAACTTACCTGGATCTGGCCTTTTCTCAAGAACATCCATCTGGCTGCACTCCTCCGTGATCTCAGTCATTGACCGCTTCTTGCTTAGGATCTCCTTGAGGAACTTGACATAAGATGGCATTTCATTAAGAGCTTCTGTGAAAGGTATGGTGACATTGAGCCTCTGAAGCATCTTGATGAAGCGTTGAAATTTCTTCTCTGCTGGATCCTTTAGAGATTTTGTTGGGAAAGGTAGCTTCTTTTTCTGGTTTGGAGCCAGAATAGATGTCGGAGGTGTTGCAGCTTTCTCGACGTCGACTTGGTTCTCCTCGACATCGATAGGATTCTCCTCGATATCGACTACTTTCCTCGATGTCGAGTTGCTATGCTGTGCAGACGAATCGTGGCCAAGCTTTTACTCGACGTTGAGAAGATGTTGCTCGACATCGACCAAATTCTGGTCGACATCGACTTGATGCTGGTCGACATCGAGTTGTTTCTCAGCTTCTTCGTCCTGCTGCTTTTCGACCTCTGGCTCGCGTAGTTGATGCCCGCTCCTGAGTTTAACGGCCGCGATGTGTCCGGTCTTCCCCTTGGGATTGGGCTCAGAAGATCCAGGGAGCGTACCCGACTGTCTGGGGACGCCTGCTGCTAGCTGGCCAATCCGTGTATCAATTGATTTCCTCCAGACATCGATTTCTCCAAGTTTTGTATTGATGTTCTGGAACTGATTGTTGATGGTGCCCTGATTCCGGCGCATTTCGTCAAGGATAAGCTTTAGGTCACCCTTTCGCTGATCCCTTTCCGGATGTCCTGGAGCTCTGTATGGCGGGGGGTTCCTAGGGGCACCTTGGTTCCATTGTGGTTGCTGAAACCTTTGGTCCCCCATATAGCGATTGGGACCTCCTGCGTAAGCTATCTCTTCGTGATGTTCTGCCAGCCTGACTTGCTTTGTGTGTGGGCACTCAGTAGTGGTGTGCCGCTGTGATCCGCATTTAATGCAGGGCTGGTTGACAGATAGATACTTGACTTGCTTGAGGAGCTTGCGATTCTGATCTCTATAGTATTGCTCCTTGACATCAGGGTTTATCTCCTTAGAAGGCTCATAGAGAGGCATGGATAGGGCTGGCCTGGCGTAGGCATCTTCATCATAGTTTATTGGAGCTCCATACTTGTTATCGTAGTTGGTCAGCTTGTCGAGGGCAGCCCATGAGTCAGCTGACGGCTTTGTCAGATACTCATAATGAGTATACGTGTTGATCCTATCCTTAGTAGCCAGGTCAAGAGAATTGAAGAAGATCTCCTGAACGATGCAGGGTTGCTGTCCATGTGTAGGGCAGGATCGCAGTAGATACTTATATCGTTCCCATGCCTTTGCTAGCGGCTCCCCAGGCTTCTGTTTGAAAGCTGTAATCTTTTGGCGGAGGAGTGCTGTCTTGGCAGGAAGAAAGAATTTGTTGATAAATTCCTGCTTTACTTCAGCCCATGTTGTGAGGGATCATGGACGGAGACCCTCAAGCCACTTCAATGCTGGACCAGCCAAAGACCAACGAAAAGCCTTCATCATGACATATTCCAAAGTGGTACCTTCAGCAAGAGTACGACACATATCAGTAAAGTTGGTAATATGTTGGAGAGGGCATTCATTAAATCTACCATGGAAAGCATTATGTTTAATTTCAATTAGGAAAGGAGTGCGAATTTCAAAGTTATTCTCAGTGATTAGAATAGCCGATTCAGGCACGACGAGAGTCGGGTGCATGTAATCCTCTGCAGTGGTAGGATAGTGGGCAAGCTCAGCCTCTACTTGCCTCCTTCGCTCTGCTTCCTGCTCTCTTAGTGGCGAGAGCGGTATCCTTGGCGGCTAGTTCCCCCTGAAGCCTCTGTATCAGCTGTTCTTGTGTTTCTGCGGCCGCCATGGCTCTTTTTAATTTAGCGTGGACGTGTATAAGGCGTTCTGGTTCGTCTAAGGCGTCAAACTCAGGTGTTTGACCAGAACGACGCATACACCTGCAAAGTAACTCAAAGAAAACGTGAGATCTAACTACCTAAGACGCGAATGATTGCTTCCCCGACAATGACGCCAATTTGTTGTAGGAGGAAATCGAGTTCAAAATATAAATAAAGTAAAGCAAATCAGATTCCGTCCATTGCAAATGATTACAAGACCTCCTCCTGATGTAGCAGTGGGAAGTCAGGATCGATCCTCGAGGAAGCACGTCAGCGGATCTCAGGTAGCTATAAACCTCACAGACAGAAAGACAGAAATAACAAAGAAAAGCGGAAAATAAAGCAAAATAGCAAAATTTGGTCGATATCGACTACAGTTCCTCGATATCGAGTAAAAATATCGACCAACAGTGTCCAAATCGACAAACAGAAACATAAATCAGCAAAGGCAACTCGATGTCGACAACCTTTCCTCGATATCGACAAAAACTCCCTGATGTCGAGTAAAGACAGAAACTTAAATTGCAACCTTTCGCACGCAAAACACGGATTTCGATGAAATAAATCAATAAACTAAAGACTTTCAAGGCCAGGGTATCAACACCACAACGATAACCATGCAAAGTAACACATAAAGGCATAAAAGATCATGCTTTTCATCAAATAACTTTCGTTATTAACAAATAGGAAGATAGAGGCTTTCGCATAAACCCTAATTGTTACTAAACCTTTTCACATAATTAACCCAAGTTGTATTAAGATCACTTTCGCTTCAATAACACAAACAAGGATCACCTTTAACTTTCGCAAAAGAATCATGCTCGCAGGGATAGAAGACGAATTGCATAAAAAGATCAAACCTTTACCGCATCACTTCACATGGCTACCGTCGGGCTCACCCCGACCCTAGAACTGGGTGGACTACTCGCTCTTCATCATCAATAAAGACATCAATAATAAAAGGGAATAACTTTGCATTAAAAATAACCAAAGAGAACTTACAACCAATCGAAGCCAAATCCGCTTTTGCCTTTCCAACTTCTCTCGCCACAAGCTCTCTCCTATACTCTCTCTATGTGGCTAATTGTGTCTAAAATTGAATGAATGAAAATCAGCCCCTAAGGCTTTATTTATAGGCTTCATTCCCTCTCTAATTAGGAAAGAATTACCTATCTATATCTATATCTACTTACTTAAGATAAAATAATGGAATAAATAATTAAATCACTAGGACTATATCTAAAGTGGATAAAATATCTTCTCTCTTGACTTGATGGCACTTGATAGATCTTGATAGAATTTAATCTCGAAAATATCACCATTGGACTCGGGATAGAAACTTAACAAGATCCCGGACTACTCGACGCCGGCTTATGAGATTTCCTCGATATCGAGTAGAATTTCCTCGATATCGAGTAGCACTTTTCTCGTCTTCTGCTCAGCAACTCAATATCGGCCAACAGGAGCAAAGTCGACTTGGCTTTTTACTCGATATCGAGGAATTTCCTCGATATCGACCAAGGTTTGGTCCGTCTTCAGCTTCTTCGTCGATCTCGGCTCCAGAAAGTGAAAATCGACTAAGTGGTTACTCTATATCGAGCAGATTTCTTCGATATCGACTTGCATGTTCAGCTCCCAGCTTGCTTGTCGATTTCTGGGGTCTTTACTCGATTTGGGCTTGGTCGACTTCGACCAATTTGGTTGATGTCGAGTAACATTCAACTCTCAGCATTTTGCTCTATTCTTGAAACACAGTTTCCCGAGTCCTCGTTCGTTGGATTGACGCATATGACCATGTGTTAGAAAGCTCTTTTTGAGGGCTAAAACTCTCATGAAGACACCAGAGCTTGATTCAGAATAATGAATGGCGAAAAGTTGCGTTTTCTCCATCTGCACCATCCTTAGCTTCTTCATGACTTTCCTTTAAGCTCCAAAATGCGTCCGATTTCTGCGAAATATAACAAAAATTTGTGTAGACTTCCATATATTGCAAATAAACATAAAATACACATATTTTGTATTATTCTAACCCAAATGTATGAAATGCATGCAGAAATCGATATAAAAGTAAGTGTAAAACATGGCAAATTAGGCTCACAACAAACACCCCATCTGACATCGTCAGATAACACCTATGTTCCGCCTGATCCTGATAGGCATCACGCCTTCTCCTCTATGTAGCCGACATCTCCCGACTCGTCTTGGTACATGGACACTGGTGCCACCTCTCACATGACGAACTCCTTAGGTAACCTCTCCTCTATTTCCTTTAAAGGCCCTGCATACTCTATTATCGTCGGCAATGGTGGCTGTCTTGCTACTTCGGGGATTGGCCACGCCAAATTACAGACCCCAACCCACCCACTACACCTTAACAATGTCCTCATTGCCCCAAAGATTGTCGAAAACCTTATCTCTGTCCGTCGGTTCACTACTAACAATAACGTTTCCCTTGCGTTTGACCCCTTTGGTTTCTCTGTGAACGATCTTACTACGGGGGTTACTCGCATGAGATGTAACATCACCGGGGAGCTCTACTCTGTCACACCACCTCCTGTGTCCAGTCAGTTGTGCTCGGTCGCCCTCTCGGCATCGTCGTCCAGCCTGTGGCATGCACGCCTGGGCTATCCCAGTGCTGCCGTTCTAGATGTCCTCCGTTCTCATAGTCTTATCACCTGTACTAAAGACCTTCGCTCCAGTTTATGCTCTTCCCGCCAGTTAGGCAAACATGCAAGCCTACCGTTCCAACGGTCTTTGAACTCCACCCTTGCTCCATTTGATATCATTCATAGTGACATTTGGACCTCTCCCGTGCCTAGCAAGGAGGGTCACAATTACTACCTCTTGTTTCTTGATGATTGCACTCATTTCTTATGGGTCTTCCCGTTGCATTTCAAGTCCCAAGTGTTTTCTGTCTTTGCCAAATTCCATGCCTACATCAAAACATTTGCCAAATTCCATGCCTACATCAAAACACAGTTTCACACATCCATCAAATGTTTCCAATGTGACAATGACCGTGAATTTGACAACAAAGACTTTCACTCTTTCTTCGCCACAAATGGGATCTCCTATCGCTTGTCTTGCCCCTATACTTCTCAGCAGAATGGCAAGGCTGAACAAATCATCAGAACCATTACCAACATGATGCGCTCTCTCCTCTTCCACGCATCCATTCCCCTTTCCTATTGGCCTCACGCCTTATCAACCACAAGCTATCTCCTCAACATTCCACCTTCTACTACCCTACACCATCGCTCGCCAACCAGTCCTCCACCGCACCTCACAAGCTTCACCCGCGCTCCACTCCATATGTCTTCCTAGGCTATCCGTCTGATCATCGCGGTTACCTTTGCCTCGATGTCCAGACCCATAAGCTTATTGTGTCCCGTCATGTCACTTTTGATGAGTCTTGCTTTCCCTTTTCTTCTCCTCCTCTTCCTTTTCCCACACCTCTGGTGTCTCAGTCAGAGTCAAAGTCTTCCTTCCCTCACTTTCTCCTTCCCCAGAGCTCTCCCGGTGCTCCTGCCTCTCCCCCTACACCACCCCCACCGCCACCCCCTCCTACTACCACTAGACCGCACACCCGCAACATCTCCAATGTTTTTAGACCTCGTCAGATTGTCTCCATGACCGCCACACATAACCCCGCCAACCAATTCCCTGCGTCCTCCCAGCTTCCCCCCTCGCCGCACCCGATGCCACGGCCGCAGCACATCAACCTGCCGCGCCCGCACCTCCTCCTGCCTCAAACCCGACCTCCCTTTCTCCCATCCCTACCTCCCACAAAACAGCCCTCCTCGACCTGAATTGGCAGGCGGCTATGCTCGACGAATACAGGGCCATTAGAAGGAATGGTACTTGGGTTCTGGTTCCTCACCCTCCTGAGGCGAACGTCATTCGCTGCTAGTGGCTCTTTCGCCACAAGTTCCGCTCCGATGGGTCATTGGAGCAGTACAAAGCTCGTCTTGTGGTCAACGGTCGATCTCAGCAGGCAGATATTGATTGTGATGAGACATTCAACCCCGTGGTCAAGCCTGCCACTATCCGAGTGGTGTTGAGCTTAGCTTTGTCGCGACATTGGGCTATTCATCAACTGGATGTCAAGAACGCCTTTCTGCATGGCCACCTGAATGAGACAGTCTACATGTTTCAGCCGCCGGGGTTCGCTGATCCTGATCGCCCCAAGCACGTGTGTCTCCTGAAGCGCTCTCTGTATGGTCTGAAATAGGCCCCGCGGGCTTGGTTCCAGCGATTTGATTCTCATCTTCTTCGCTTGGGCTTTGTTGGCAGCCGCTCAAATACGTCTCTGTTTATCTATCACAGAGGCATAGACATGGCTTTTCTGTTGCTCAACATCGACTACAGTGGTCGATGTTGAGCAACATAAAGTCGACGTTGAGGAGAATCAAGGCGACATCGAGTACGCTGCAACATGTTCGACATCTGTTCTGGCTCCGAATCAGAAAAAGAAGCTGCCTTTCCTGATAAAATCTCCAAATGATCCAGTAGAAAAGAAATTCCAGCGCTTCATCAAGATGCTTCAGAGGCTCAATGTCACCATACCCTTCACAGAAGCTCTTAATGAAATGCCATCATATGTCAAGTTCCTCAAGGAGATCCTAAGCAAAAAGCGGTCAATGGCTGAGATCGTAGAGGAGTGCAGCCAGATGGACGTACTTGAGAAAATGCCAGATCCAGGTAAGTTTGCTATAACCATTGGATTTGGTCAATACAAGTTTAATGCTTTATGTGATCTTGGAGCCAGTGTGAGTATAATGCCTCCATCAATATGGTCCAAGATTAAGACAGGTGCCCTAGAGCCTGTGGATGCAAAGCTTTATATGGCAAACAACACGGTGGTCATCCCAACAGGCATGGTGGACAATGTGCCAGTACAAGTAGGTAAGTTCTTCGTCCTTGCTGATTTCTTAGTTATTGATATGGCGGAGGACCCTGCTTGTCCAATTATTCTAGGAAGACCCTTCTTGGCGACTGTGGATGCCAATATAAGCGTAAGGAAGGGAGTGCTCACTTTCAACATCAGCGATGAGGTAATTGAGTATTCCTTTAATAAAACTGAAAGGCATACATGTCCCATGGAAGAGGTAAATTCTATATCAGCTGGTTACATCACCTGCAAGGAGCCTAAGGTAAGAAATATGACTCCCGAGGAGATGGAAAAGAGGGATATGGAATCCCAGGTGGAGGAGATCATGGCCATTCTGAACGACAACACAGAGGATCTGCTCGACATCGACCAAGGTAAGTCGACGTCGACTAACTTCTTTTCGGATGCCGTGACAGGATTCAAGTATGGGGTCGAAGTCGACCAGAGTTACTCGATGTCGAGTAACTTGGTCGACGTCGACCAAAATCAGAGCACTCCACCAACAGCAGTAGCGTCGAGCAGACAACTCGAAGCCGAGGACAACTCGACATCGACCACATTGGTCGAAGTCGACCAAAACACTACCTCCTCGACATCGCCTTCATCAACCAGCAACCCACCAGGAGAAGGAAACTCCTCGATGTCGAGTAATCTTGCTCAATGTCGAGTAGAATCCGAGGTCCCAAAATCCGATTCCGCAAAGGTAAGCCAAGGTATGGATCCTTCTTCTCCTATTTCCATTAAAGATTTATCTATACATGGGAGAGGTTTGCCTTGGTATGTGCGATTATGTAGGATTTCCAATGATGAGCCTAATAAGTATGAAGTTGGAGACAAAGTCTACGTCGCCAAATCAAAGGATCATTGGTTTCCCAACAAATTCAACAAGAAGAAGATGGGGCCCTTCACGGTGAACAAAATCCATTCAGGCGGACTGCAGCTGATAGACAAGAATAGAGTCATGTTTGAAGCCTAAGCTACATGGGCCCTGCAAATGCCACCTTGAGCTTAAAGAAGAAGTCGGCCTAGCGACTATAAAATCTAGAGCTTGTAAATAGACATTTATTTTTTGGGATTTCTGGACATTGTTGCTTTTGGTTTTGGACATTGTTTTTAAGTTTTTCTATTGTGGGTATTTCTTTTCTAACGAATCTTGCGGGAAGAAAAAGCTACAGACTTACTCGACGTAGAGTAAGTTACTCGACATCGACCAAAAACATCGAGCAAAAAGGAGCTTGTGGTCAAGGAAAACCACCCTGGAGGCATCACTTTACCCGATCTCGAGAAGCCTTGGTCGACATCGACCATCTCTGCAGCAGCGTTACACTCAATTTCCGGCATCCTGCACACATGTCTAGTGAGTTTCTTTCTTTACCCTTATACAGTGAGGACACTGTAATGTTTAAGTATGGGGTGGGGGAAAGACTTACTTCATGCATATTTGATCTACTTGACATAAGGTGTGCATATTTTAGGTTTATTTCTTGAATTGCTTATACATGGCTATTTTGGAATTCATTATTGCTCTATGTGCTTATATGTATGTTTTCCAAAGTTTATAAAAATGACCCCCATTGAAATTTTTTGATTAATGTCATGGAAGTTTAATATTGAACTCGACGATGCAAAATTGGATTCATTAGAGATATAGCATGAAATTGCCTAGTAAAGGGAAGTCACAATGAAGTGCATTATTTTCTTGAAAACCATGAAGGGAGGTAAAATTTGATATTGCTTTTGACATGTTGCATGATAAGAGGATGGAGGACTTTGTATTTCCATATAATGCTCATATGTTTATATTCCTAGCCTTACCTATGCTTATGCATCAAAAAAGCCATATATATGCCTTATTTCAATTATTGCACCACATGTTCTAAATATTGCCATTCTTTACCTTATTTCCTATCCGGGGATTATGTTGAGAATGATGTTACATTATGGAGATTGTTATATGGTGTTTGTGTTGTTATTATCATTATTGGAGTTTGGCAAGAATGTTTGAAATATATGGAAAATTTAATGAGTGAGAAAAAATCCGGTCACCTCAGGAGATAAAGGTAGATCGACCCTGCTTGCTGAGATAATAGTTCAGTGAGATGGGACACACAGGTGAGGAGTATGAAGCACTAAGTATCCGGGGCCATTCATGACACCCATGTTTGCGACTCGCGAGAAGGCAGTGCTGAGGTTAGAGAGGTAAAAGCATAATATTGAAAAAAGCAATAAGAGATGATGAAAGGTGATGATTCTTATAAAGAAGGAATGTTGTATGAAAAGTTTGGAAAGTACTCCATTTGCCCGGATCATTAGCACCACATGGCCAAAAATTGCCCACCTTTAGCTTTTTACCAATCTACTCCTTATTGAGCTTAATTAAAGTCCTCTTGATTATTAATGCTTTGTCATATGAATTGTTTTGCATAACCCTCCTTTTGTGAGTAGATGTTGCTTTTTTATTGCACATGCATGGATTTGTGACACAAGTACATTTTCAAGGATGGTAATTGATTGCAGGGACATATAACAATGAATCTAATATGTTGAGAGTTTTTTATTTCTTCCCCTGAATGACGATTAAAAGTATTGCTTTAGGACAAGCAAGCTTAAGTATGGGGTGTTTGATGTGAGCCCAATTCGCCATGTTTTATAGTTATTTTTATATCGTTTTCTGCATGCATTTCATACATTTGGGCTAGAATAGTACATAATCTATGTAGTTTATGCTTATTTGCCAAATTATGGAATCTACACCAGTTTCTGTTTAATTTCGTAGAAATCGAAGCAATTTACAACAGTTCTGAGAAAAGAGAAAAAGCTCGAAGTCAACTACAGAAGTCCGAAGTCAAGGAGCAGCGGAACCAGGATAAATCAAGCAAGAAAGAAGGAAATCTACTCGACAACACTTGGTCGATATCGAGCACCCTTAGTCGATATCAGTACATTAGTCTATTTCCACCAAAGTTGACAAGAATCGAGCATAGCTGAGAAAGTTAGTCGATATCGAGTTGCTGTACTCGATATCGAGTACCCCATATCGAGTGAAGATCCAGACATCGACACGAGGAAGCTGGGAGCAGAAGATTCAAGTCGATATCGAGTTAAACTACTCGATATCGAGTAAACAACCAAGTCGACATGCATCCTGTTGGCCGATATTGAGTAGCTGAGCTGAAACTGAGGAAATGTTGGTCGATATCGAGTAAACAACTCGATATCGAGTTGAACCACAGAAGCCGAAATCGAGTAGTCCGAATCTTGTTAAGTTTCTATCCCGAGTCCAATGGAGATATCCGCAAGAGCAAATTCTATCAAGATCTATCAAGTCCAAGGAGGATTTATCCACAATTAGATATAATTCCTTTTTGATTGATTTATTTATTTCCATGTTTTAATCTTTAGATAAAAGATAGATAGATATAGATTTAGATATAGTTTTCTTTCCTAATTAGAGAGGGAATGAAGGCTATAAATAAAGCCTATAGGGCTGGTTTTTATTCATTCAACAAGACAATTCAACTCTAGAGAAGGAGAAGAGGTAGTAAGTAGAGAGAGAGAGAGAGAGCTTGTTGCGAGAGCAAGGTGGAAAGGCGAGAGCGAATTTTGCATGTTCGGTTGTAAGCTTTCTTTTTAGTTTTATTTTAATGCAAAGTTATTTCCTTTTACTATTGATGTCTTTCTTGATGATGAAGAGCGAGTAGTCCACCCACTTCTAGGGTCGGGGTGAGCCCGACGGTAGCCATGTGAGGTGATACAGTAAAGGTAAAAGCTTTTTATGCAATTCGTCTTCTATCCCTGCAAGCATGATTCTTTTGCGAAAGTTGAAGGTGATCCTTATTTGTGTTATTGAAGCAAACGTGATCTTAATACAACTTGGATTAATTATGTGAAAGGGTTAGTATCAATATAGGTTTATGCGAAAACCTCTATATTCCTATTTGTTAATAACGAAAGTTATTTGATGAAAAGCATGATTTTTTATGCCTTTATGTGTTATTTTGCATGTTTATCGTTGTGGTGTTGAAACCCTGATCTTGGAAGTCTTTAGTTTATTGAGTTAATTTCGTGTTTACATTCATTTTCGTTCGAAAAGTTGCAAATTTAAGTTTCTGAGTTACTCGAAATCGAGAAGATTTGATCGACATCAAGGAAATCGGTCGATGTCGATTTGAGTTTTGTCGAAGTCGAGTTAATTTGCCGGGTTTTGCTTTCTGTCAGTCGATATTGAGTTTCTGTGGTCGATTTTCTTACTCGATATCGAGTACTGGTAGTCGATATCGACCAAAAAGCCGCTGTCTTGCTTTCTTTTCTGCTTTTCTCTGTTATTTCTGTCTGTCTGTGAGATTTGCTGCTACCTGAGATCCGTTGACGTGCTTCCTCGAGGATCGATCTTGACTTCCCACTGCTACATCGGGAGGAGGTCTTGTAATTATTTGCGTGGGCAAAATCCGGTTTGATTTATTTTATTATATTTTGAACTCGATTTTCTCCTACAACAGATAGCTAAAGTACTACAACTCTGTTATTCACTATTCGCGACAAGCTCAAAAACAATCAACACCGGGGCAACATATTGATTTATTAATTGCACATTAAGCAAAACCATTCAAAACAAAAAGTAACGACGTAACCATTCCAAAGGTCGCAAATACGAAAAGTTTCAACACCGAACCGAAAAATCCACATCACCATTTTGGTCAGGCCCGTGATCTATGGCAACAACGTCGAAGCAAGAATTCCCGTCATACTCAAAGATCAGGCGTGTCCCAATACGAAGTTCGTCCGAAACAACGAACTCAGGCCACCCGCCAGTAAAACAGTAGTTGTTAGACCCTAACGCCTCTACCCTCACCACAAATTCCTCATTAGCTCGCGTCCATAAATGCACAAAACCAAGTGTATCATAACCATAATCACGATACACATACGACAGAGGCTATAATAATAAACACGTCAAAAAAATTCAGTTATCTTGTCAAAACAAAAATTATGCAAATCACAACTCACCAGCCTATATAAATGCCCCTCCACTACAATATCCTGTGTAAAACTGCGCACGCGAGGTAGAGTTACACCCGGAATATCAAATGACGTCGTAGGCATCATCAGCACGAGTCAAAACTGCTATAACAATCCCGGGCTGCCTACCTTTTTATAATTAACCTCTATAAGGATAAAGCAATAGGGGGCACCACAGACCGCCCTAGTCCACCACGAGGTCTTCGAGTGGGTCATTGGTTGTGTGAGATGAGGTGTAGGGAGGGTGCATCAGCTTGAGAAGAGCCGAGTGAGTTAGGACTTGTCAGATATTGAGTGTAATTGAGCTTTCAAGTAGGTCTTCGGTGAGGAATAGAGTAGTATGGCAAGATTTCAAGGGAAAGGTCTTCGTTAGAGGTAGTGTGGGACAATAGCGTGTACGGGTAGTGTAGTTCTAGAGGTGGATAAGTGACTTAAGGGTGGTTTGGAGGGATTCTTGAGGGGATGTGTTGATATACGGGTTAGTATGCTGGGAGAGAGTGTCTAAGTAGTCTTGGAGCGAATTGTGGGTGGCATTGAGGATGGTCGGTTAACGAATGTCTAAGGAATCGTAGAATTGGGACTAGGTTGTATGTGTGGCGATTGGGAGCGAACTTGGTAAAAGCTGAGGTTGAGGAATCGCTAAGGAAAAGTAGTATAAGGTTGTTTGGGAAGTTATCGATCTTGGGTATTAGGTTGTTCATATCAAGAATGTGCGCGTGATGAGTAATTGGGACTAGGATGTACGATTGGTAGTGCTTGGAGAATTCGTTAGTGAAGGAATTTCTAGATGCGTTGTTGGAGGATTTTAGGATAGGGAATGAATCGAGAGTTGTGAGTGGATGTTATTGTGGCTAGTGAGGTATTTGAGGGCGTGAGATGAATCTCGAAGAAGGGCTGGTAGTTAGGCAAGAATGTCGTTGAGATTTCTCGTAAGATTGTGGGCTTGAGGTCAAGATAGGGAGATTTTGAGCATGAAGTTTGGAAATTGGCAAATCATAAAAGTATTGAGAACACTAGGGGAAGAATGTTTTAGAGAGTTGGCTAAGTTGCGATAATTGGGAAACTCGGATGAGGATGATCTAGGGACTCTACGGAAATGATGATCGGTAAAAGAGAGCTTTGGACGGTAAGGTGTCATGGTTAAGAAGTAGGAGCTTGAGGAAATTCCGGAATATGAAGAGATGAGGAACTGGAGTAGGACGACTTGAGGTTTTCGAATGGTTAAGGTTAGTAAGGGTTGGAATGAGGAAATCTGGAAATATACTGAGACGAGAATCTAGAATAGGTCGGCTGAGGAGTCATGGATGTTTAGGTTTTGTGAGATTCGGAATGGGACGAGTAGGTAGAATCTGTGTTTGGTCATTGAGGATAGACGCGGGTGATGAGGAACTCAGGGATTCGTTGTTATGAGTTAGCACTAGTTGAGTTTCGGCGTTGGAGTTGGTCGAGAGTGATAGGTGTGAGATGGTTAGTATGAGTTGGGTTCTTAGAGGCGGATGGTTAGTAAGAGTGGTTAGTGGTGTGGGAAGTATGATCAGGTTAGTGAGATGATTTGATACGTCCCTTTGGGAGGTGATGGTCAGGCGGAGCCTTGAGAGCTTAGGAAGAATCAGCAAGATTGTTAAGAGGTGTCTAGATTGATCGTGAGAGCGGTTTAGTCGAGGACTTGAGATTTCTCCTAGAAGGTGAATATGAGGCTGGTAGAGGACCTCTAGGATGAGGGTATGCTTTATAAAGAGTATTGGTAATCGGTCGAGTTGTTAAGCTTGCCAGAATAAGGAAATTGTGCGATTGAGAACTCCGAGATATGGTTTTAGGTAGTCGAGTAGGATTTGAGGTCGGGATGTCGAAGTAGGCTGGCTCTTAGATGACTTGATGGCACAAGAGTTGGGATACCTAGTAATTCGGCTTGGGATGTAGGCCTTGAAGTGCGGATGATTATGAGACTATAGAGATTGTCTATGAGTGGGACATATGATAAGCGGGATGCAATGATGTCTAGAACTAGTGTTGGATTGAGTTGGTAGACCGAGGTAATGATGATCTTTTTGCGAGAGGTAGGGAATGGTGGTCGAGTCTTGTTATGGTTGGTAATTATAGGCAGATTTTCTTGAGGATGTGACTTAGTGTATGCTTTACTTGGGGCTGGATGTGGTGCGAATTCTCTGCTTAGACGATGTTGATTCCTTGATGTATTGCCATAGACAATAGTGAATTGTTAGTACTAACATAGTTGCCCCCCGAACTCGATGAAATGCTAGTATACGGAATTATTTGTTTTGTCTCTAATGTGATGACGCTTGGTAGTTAGCATGATATGACGTGCTTATCTTATTGATGTGATGTGCAACTCCTGTGATATCATATGATGAATCCTACTACGTGCGATACTATGCTAGATCCGTTAATGTATATGGCTATCCTTGACGTGAATATGATCTGGTTATGAATGTGTGATGTGGTTGCTATGTTGAACAGTTGTTATGTTACATGATGCCTTGAATCGAAATTGTAGAATGATAAGGTTGAATTGATGAATTTTTATTATAACTTGGAACCTAGGATGAAAATTGGGATTAGCCCTAGAGGTGGATGATTCCACCTCCTGAAATTGAAGTTTGCTTGACTAACATCGGGTTAAGGGATTTTGAATGATGTTTAAAAATAACTGACTTGGATTTTGGGAATTTAACGCGATTGAGAGTTTTAATCAAACCTTTTCGAACTAAGATTCCCCTTGAAACTTTCCAACCGAGCTTGCATTTTGACGCTCCACGAAGTGGATACCAGCATGTATGGGGGCACCTGTAGATCGCTTGCTAAGACCTAGCGGAGATGTCATGATGGTTTTCGAGTTATGGTATGCCCGAGGAGTCGGAGTGGGGTGTGGTAGGGGCCCCTACCACATCCTTACTCTGACCGATTGGGAGTATTATGATCATGACGACGGTACTGTGAGATCTCATGGGGGCACTTATGAGGTACTTACGGGATCGATGACGTGATCCTTGGACTCACCAATTCCAACTTCATCCCCTACTTTAGAATGATCTTAGTCTCGGGGACGAGACTTGTTTTTAGAGGTGGATGATGTAAAGGCTCGGATTTTTAAAATATTAAATTTCGGAAAAAGGAAATCAAAATGAATTTAAAATAAATTCCGACCCAAATCTTCCGATTTAAAAATCTATTCCGTCTTTCATTTCGGGTTTTGAACGATCAATCAGCGGAAATTCATATTCCCGACCCGAGCTCTCAATTCCGTCATATTTCGAATCCTTATCCATCCGACTCACCCTATTCTAGTTCGGGAAAATCCTATCCTCTCCTTTCCTCCCTCCACTCTTTGACCCCCTTATTTTGGCAAACAAACAACACCTTTCTCTTCCCAAAAATAAGACCTTTTGTGTTGCAATTTGACCTTTGGAAAAATCAGATTTGTGTTGTTCAACCTCACATCCCCTCTCTCTCTCTCCCTCGGCATTCACAAGCCAAACCCGATTTTGAGCTCCACGCCATTTCCGCCAGCTCCACCGCCACCTCCACCACCACGCACCGCTGCCACGCCACCTCCACCACCGCACCTCCTCCCCGGAGCGTCGCCTCCGTCACCAGCACCTCGGAGAACCGCCGCCGGACCCTCCGCGTTCCCCTGTTTCCCCTTCCGAGGTCGGTAAGCTTCGACCTCTCGTTCTATTCGAAATCCCATTAAAGAACCCTCCTTTGACCTTCCTTTACTCTCCTAGGTCGAATCCGAGGTTCCTCGATCTCCGACGCAGCGGATCGAGTCTCCGGCGAGCTCCGACAAACTCCGACGAGACCTCGAAACCCCCCCCCCTCGATCTCCGACGCAGCGGAGTCAGAGTGGTGGCCGGACCACCGGCGAGGCCTCCCCTCCTCCCTCCTTTTCTTCCCCTCCGTCGGCCTGGGCGCTCCCCTGTTTCCTTTCTCTGTTCGGTCTAATGGGAGGAAGAAGAAAGGCTTGTGGGCCCTGCGCCACGTCACAAGCCATGGCCCCCCCCTTCCACGCCACATCAGCCTGGGTCCCCCCTCCCCTTCCTATTCTTCTAAACCCGGCCTTCTTTCTTTAGAAAAGAGTTGGGCCTAATTTCCTTCTGGGCCGGTTTTAAGATCTGTTTTAAAGACAAGGCTTGTGGGCCTGTTTTTTTTTTGGGCTTTTTAAAACAAAAAAAGGTTGGGCCTTTTTCTAAACAAAAGGGCCGGTTTGGCTATAGTAGACAATAGGGCTCGTTTGGGTTCATTTTAAAGAAAAGGTCCGGTTTGGGTTAACAACAAGGGGTTCGGTTTTGTGTATTAAAACATGGGCCGGTTTTGGGGTTTTATAAAATAAGGGTTTGGTTTGGTAAATTAAAAAGGATGTTTTGATTTAATAAATATTGTTGGGATTTTATAAATATTTTATAAAGATGTTAAAATAAAGTGATGTTAGAAGTAGTATGTAAAATTATTGGGATTTAAAATATAAAATGTTATTTTGAGATTTAATATATGATATTGTGGTGATTTATTATTGTGGTTAACTGTTATATGATTATGTTGAAGATGTGCAATTATATGCTAAGTAAGATTTTGAAATGATGGCATGTAAATTGGTTAAGTATGAATTGGAATTATCTTAAGTTGGTGAATTGGAGAATTATATTGAGCATGGTTGTGAGAAGTTGAGATGATAGATTATGAGATAAGGTTGATAATATGGAAATGATGATGTGACGGTTATTATGTTAAGTTGTGAAGTTGTGTGTGTGATAATTCTATGCTTTGTGTGCCTTAGAGATAGACTCATTGATGTGCTTATACTTGTTAGGTGATCATCTGTGACGTGTCGGATTTCATATTGCCTGGTTGATTGCCTTTTGCTGTTCTGCGATACCAGGTAAGTCTCTTCGGAGCTTACTCAGATTGAATAGAGCTATTCCCTGCTTTAGGTGCATGATATACTAGGTGTTGCATTCATGATCAGCATGCCATGTAGTACCATGCTAGGTTGCATCTACGTTGAGCATCCCATTTCTTTATGCGTATGTAAACAGAACGGCCGTTATCTGTGAAGTAACTAGAGTCATTGCTAGGGTCATAGCGTAGCCCAGCCTCATCGGGTACCCTGAGTCAATCGAGTCATGCACTTCCTTATATTATGAGATGCCTGCGGGCTTTATTGTGGAGCGGGTTAGGCATGCGTGCCGCCCTATTATGAATGAATGCATTCACGAGCTGGCCAGTCTCCACCTATCGGAAGGGGTGGAGGTAGGAGAGGGATATACCACTTGGTATTCTGTGCTAAGGCCTTATTATTATTATGTACTTGATCTTAGGAGCATGTTAGTGTGTTAATATTCCGCCATGCATCTAGAAGCATCTTTATTAGGTATAGCGTATATGTGTGCTTATGGTTGGGATGCAGAGTTAAGTGGGCATCGATCTGATCCCGCCCCATATCAATTTTTTTAGGCATTATTTATGTTCATCCTATCAGTGCTGTTTGCTTATTACGCGGGTCATTTTGTCGGCGGAGAGTGAGCGCTGGGATATAGACTTCACCAGACTCTGATTATATTTTTGGATTTACACTTTAGACTCCGTTTTGACCCGGCTCTGCCGTGGCACACTCTTGTATTACACTTGTTTTCGCTAGTCGCATGATTTCTGATTTCCACGCTTAGACGTACGACAGGTACAGGGGACTTCCCCGGGGATTCCAACGATCCCTTCGATTTTGGGTATGAAATCCCCCTTTGAAAACATTAAAGTAAGTTTTGAAACCTTCAACCTGTACTCGGGGCGCAAGGTCCTAACGAGGGGTTTAATCCCTCGAAACGTAACTCGGAAATCATAATCCCGGGCCGTTACAAGCCAACTACGCATGCTTCCCCTACCATATATCTTTGTATAATTCGGGGAAGAAATACTTGACCAAATCTTTCTATGCTCTCCCACGAACTAGGAATTTGTCGTACTAGTCGAACGAGATGAAAGAGATCGGTTATCTGTTTTCGAAGGATGGAGGTCTTTCGCGAGCAGTAACAACCTCAGAATAGGCAGCCGCCTTACCTTCGAATATCAAGGAGAATCCTACTTTGATGTGGCAATAGAGCAACCAGGCCCAAACAAAAACGGAGATGTCTTGCCTCACTACCTATGCTACGAAGAAATTTAACTATAAAGAATGCAAGTTGTTCTCTGCTTTATTTCATCGCTAATAAGTTTTCAGCTTTGCTTGTCATTTTGCATAACATCTAATAAATACGCGAACCCTACTTTTATGTCATTTCACGATTTATTTCATAAAACGATCAACGATAGGAGATGGGTAAGGGTATCGCGAATTTACGTTGCAAATAAAAACGGTAGACAGGTGAACAAGTCAAGTTCTAGCTACGAGAAAACGTAAGAAAAATCGGCAGAGTCTGCCATTAAGAAAAACAAACAAAAGACATCAAAGAAAATGCGATGGATTCAAAAGATAAGGTATTCACAAAACACCATAACAAGACATCGCTTGTCATAGGTGGAAATATTCATCATCCCGAGAAACAAACGAGTGAACCGCAGCAGAGTGCGAGACTCTTACCACGGGTAAAAATGTTTTCAAACTTCCTTACACAAAAAAGCTTCATAAAGAGTGGAGAGACGATAAGTTAAACATCAATAAGAGGCATGTCATCTTCGCGAGCGGGCTAGGGGGTCTTCTCACCAATAAGGGAAGGATCGAGGGCAACAACGCCATCAATTGGAACGTCAAGGGGGAGAGGCAGCTCGCGTTAGGGGTCTTTAAGCTTCATATCCTCATTTTCATATCTAGGAGGAAACATCCTCGCCTCATCACCAAGGTGAGAAAAGCGATTGATGCTCTGAAAAATCCCACCTTCAACCCCCTCCATGTACGCGTCAGTAACCCTGTCGTAAAGGACATCCTGTCTGTCTGTCTCAAGGTAATGCTTAAGCCAACCTCGACCAGCCTCTCCCAAGAAATCAGATAGCCACCCCTGGCCGTCGTCACTAAGCATAAACTCGCGAAGCGTTTTCCTAGAAAGAACAGCGTCTTCCCCGGAAGTAAAGCGCTCAACTGAACCTTCGCGCCGGCAAGCTCATCACGAACCACCCCCAACTCACGCTTGAGATCCCTGAGTTGACCCCTCAAGTACGTGGCCTCTGATTCATGCTGAGCCCCCGTCTCTTGAGCTTTTACGAGTTTGACTCGCGATAGATCCAACTCGCTTCTCGCCGTCTCCACATCCTTCTGAGATTTTGTCAAAGCATCCTTAAGACTCTCGATGGTTACCTCCCGGAGCTCCGCGTCCTTCAACTTTTCCACCTTCTCTTTCAGACTGGCAACTATCGTCCTTAACTCTATCACCTTGTCATCATAATTTCTCAAACGTCCAGCCATTTCAGACCATTGCAGATTGTCCTACGAAAACACATGGAGAATAATGAACGCATAAGTAAAATAGGGAAAGAAGGAAAGAATAAAAGCATGAATCGCGAAGAAGGTTACCCAGCCTCTGCTTTTGTGACCATACTCTACCAACTCTTCATCTGTCAAATGATGAAGGTAGTCCCTCTCAGTTGGACAACTCTTCTTCGGAATCTCCGGCTTCTTGATGTCCATGGGGTCGAACCCAGGTAACCCGTAAGTAGTCATTGAAATCCCCGCCTGAGTAATCGGCTTGGAGCATAAGAGCATGGTGCCCCCTGTCCCCTCCCTTGGTCATTTTCGCCCGCGATGGGCCAGTGGCTAGCCATCTAAGGATATACTCTCCCAGTCATCAACCGACTCTTTCCCTTTCTAACTCCTGTTCGCAGGAGGAGACCCACGGGGAACGTTCTGTCGACCACCACCCGGCCGTGGGGTAATAGTAAGGGCAGGCCTGGATCCACCTCTTGCGACACTTTTCTTCTTCGCAAGCGCAGCAATTTTCGACTTGTCAACTATCATATATGCGAAAGACTTAAAACAAGTCAAAACAGAAGAAAATCGCGGTCAAAATACTAACGGACTTAAAAATTCCTAGACACCGACCCGATCGATGTGGTAGGCTAAGTCCGGCCATCTCTAGACGAACCGGAGTCACAACTTGCCTATAACCCCGTATCAACGCAACCCCTTTCCCGAACGCATCTCTCCATCCATCCGCCGCAACGTTTTTGTCGCTAGGCGCGATGTACTTACCAGGCTTAGTCACAAAGTTTAGAATAGTCTTGGTTGGATCGCGAATGAGAAACCATTTTTCCTCCATCCGGGACTACTAGACAACCTCTCAACAATCTTTCCATCCAAGGAGGCGGACACCAGCCCTTCACTATGCCTCAAGGAAAGAACAGAGAAAAGGTGATCTAACGACGACGTTTGCTTGATGGTAGCACAACGCATAATGTATACCGCCAGGTACATCCATACGTTGAAGGCAAGTTGGGCAGGGCATTGGTTTATGCATGCTAAAAATTCTGAGTAGAGTGGGGGAAGAGGGAGGCGGAACCCCTAGAGCAAATTGCTCAGGTGGATGACAACGTGGTCTTTATATTCATTCAAACATCCCCCGTTCTCGGTAGCTAGGCCTATCTCTACCCCGACTGGCCATGGGTAAAGCTTCGCCACCTCCTCCAAGTGGTTGACATTTAGAATCGACTGCTCACTTAGCGTTTTGAATACGGTAGGATCTACGCGTCCCGTAAATATTGTTGGGAGGGGAGGATGCGCCGCGAAAGCATAACCTTTACAGAAGCTATAGTTATCTACCTCTGTCCGATTGTAAGGAGGCAGGGCGAAGTCGCCCGGGACCACTCGGATTGGTTGCCACCCGTGGGGAAATGCGCCGGGTGCTGCAGTGAATCGAGTAGCTCTAGAAGTCTGTGTACAAGCTCGTAATGAGGGGCGTGATCTTGCTTTTTTAGCTTCATTGGGTACGCGAGACGACTCGCCCTTTCCCAAGTCGTTTATGGATTCCGAGGTATGGCAGTACTTCGGGTTGTCCCTCTTCAAAGGACGCTTGATGGTTCCTGCCATTTTCCGTTTCTTCGCACTAGGGCCGGCCCCGGGGTTCGCCCTTTTTCTTTTGTCCTCACGGGGTTTCTTACTCGGTGTGGGAAGAGCTGGACTCGCTGAAGAATCCGAATCGACATCCACCTGGGATCCGATTCGCGAAGAATTAACCTCCTCATGTTCATATCTCACGCTACGGTTCTGGCTATCGCTCTCTTGCGACATCGTAATTCTAAAAACAAGAAGAAAATCCCCTGGAAAAAATGAAGTAAAAGGAAAAATCGGCAAGGGGAAACTACCTTTTCAACATCGTGACTAAACAAATTTGGCGCCAAAAGCCCTCTTGGAGGCCTAAGTTGGCGCCTCCCGCGCCCCCCGAAGGGACGTTGAAAAGACATCTCCCCCCCCCCCCCCCCACAAGATGACGGTTAAAAGACGCCTTTTCATCTCCTACATAAAGGTTTCTAGATTCTCGAGAAGTCACCTCTGAGAAAGGTTTCTTCCGCCCCTTGTAGTCGGAGGTTTTCCACAAAGCCCGAAGAGACCGCTAGAGGTTTTCCGAAAAACTCAAATGCAACACTGCCCCGTCCCGGCACCACCCCACTATTACTAGGTATCCGTCTACCACTCCATAAAAATCAGTTATGACTAAGGGAACAAAGGAGGAGGTAGGGGATAAAACGACATAGGAGCGGAGGAGGCAGGGGATGAGGCACCAGGGCATATTGTTCTGAGCCTAATTCGCCATGTTTTATACTTACTTTTCTATCGATTTCCGCATACATTTCATACATTTGGGCTAGAATAGTACAGATTCTATGTAGTTTATGCTTAATTGCCAAATTATGGAATCTATACTAGTTTCTGTTTAATTTTGTAAGAAATCGAGGCAATTTACAGCAATTCAGAGAAAGGAAAGAAAATCACGAAGAGGTCGATATCGACAAGAGTAGGTCGATATCGAGTGGATCAAACCGAGCAGAAAAGTCAGAAATCGACCAAAGAATGGGAGCGGAACAGAAGAGGTCGATATCGACCTATGTTGGTCGATATCGAGTTAATCAGGTCGACTTCCACCCAAAGGCCAAGATCGAGTGAAGAAACACAGACAGGTCGATTTCGACCTATGTTGGTCGATATCGACCAAATACCCAGTCGAAGTTTCTGCCAAAGCCGAAATCGAGTGGTCAGAAGAAGAATCCGAGAAATCAACTCGATATCGACCAAACTTGGTCGATATCGACCAACCACCAGTGACGATTTCGAGTCGATTCCGAGTCCGAGTGCTGAGCTTTCTTTCTTCCACATGAAGCAAGAGATATTCTATCAACTCAATGGAAGATTTATCAAGTCCAAGAGAGATCTATCAACTTTAGATATAGTTTCCTTTTAGATTTAATTGTTTTATTCCCCAGATTTTATCTTAATGTTTTAGATAGAAAGTTTAGATATAGATAGAGTATTCTTTCCTGGATTACCTAGGGAATGAATACTATAAATAAGGCATTAGGGGCTGGATTTTATTCATTCAACCAATCCAAGCCACAAGAGAGCCAATAGAGAAAGAGAGAAATATCGAGTAGGAGAGAGAGTCTTGGAGCCGAGTGGAGTTTGTGAAGCGAGAGCGGAGTTGGCTTTGTTCAGTTGTAAGCTTTCTTTGATTTTATTTAATGCAATTTAGTTCCTTTTTGTTATTAAAGTGTTTATTCATGATGAAGAGCGAGTAGTCACCCAACTTCTAGGGTCGGGGTGAGCCCGACGTTAGCCATGTAAGGTGATACGGTAAAGGTTCAATCTTTGGATGCAATTCGTCTTCTATCCCTATGAGCATGATTCTTTTGCGAAAGTTGAAGGTAATCCTTGTTTGTGTTATTGAAGCGAAAGTGATCTTAATGCAACTTGGATTAATTACGTGAAAAAGGGTTAGTAACAATTAGGGTTTATGCGAAAGCCTCTATCTTCCTATTTTTTAATTGTTGTAGGAGGAAATCGAGTTCAAAATATAAAATATAGATCAAACCAGATTATGCCCACGGAAATGATTACAAGACTCCCTCCCTATGCAGTAGTGGGAAGTCAGGATCGATCCACGAAGAAGCGTGTCAGCGGATCTCAGGTAGCTGTAAATCTCACAGACAGAAAAGCAGAAAGACAGAAATAACAAAGCAAAAGCAGAAAATAAAGTAAACACACAGAACTGGTCGATATCGACAAGGAGGTACTCGATATCGACAAAGCACAATGACGACAGAAACTCAGAAATCATAGCAGAAACTCGATTTCGACAAGTTTTCCTCGATATCGAGTAAGCCCTAGTCGATATCGACAAGAACTCCTCGGTATCGACAAAGAACAGAAACTGTAAATTGCAAATTCTCGAACACAGAACTCAGATTTTCAACGAAATAAATCAATATACTAAAAGACTTCCAAAGCCAGGGTATCAACACCACAACGATAACCATGCAAAGTAACACATAAAGGCATAAAAGATCATGCTTTCCATCAAATAACTTTCGTTATTAACAAATAGGCATATAGAGGCTTTCACATAAACCCTAATTGTTACTAACCCTTTTTCACATAATTAACCCAAGTTGCATTAAGATCACTTTCGCTTCAATAACACAAACAAGGATCACCTTCAACTCTCGCAAAAGAATCATGCTCATAGGGATAGAAGACGAATTGCATAAAAAGATCAAACCTTTACCGCATCACCTCACATGGCCACCGTCGGGCTCACCCCGACCCTAGAAGTGGGTGGACTACTCGCTCTTCATCGCAATAGCAGACATCTTTGATGAAAAAGAACTAACTTGCATTAATAAACTCAAACTTACAACCTCTTCTCCTTCTCTGTCTATGTGTAACTACTTGTCTCTGAAATTGAATGAATAAAAAACTAGCCCCTAAGGCTTTATTTATAGGCTTCATTCCCTCTCTAATTAGGAAAGAAGATCCTATCTATATCTATATCTACTTACTTGAGATAAAATAATGGAATAAATAATTAAATCTAGAAATACATCTAAAGTAGATAAAATATCTTCTCCTTTGACTTGATAGCTCTTGATAGATGTGGATAGAATTTGGTCTCGAAAATATCACCATTGGCTTCGGGATAGAAACTTAACAAGATATCCGGATAGCTCGGAATCCGCCGCCTGGGTCAACTCGATATCGAGTAGGAGTCGTCGATATCGACTAGCAGTTTCTTCGTCTTGTGCTCAGCAACTCCATGTCGGCCAACAGAACACATGTCGACTTGGGTTGTCCTCGATATCGAGGAATTTCCTCGATATCGACTAAGTCTTGCTCGGCATCCCAGTGCTCAGCTTCTCGATCTCGGCTCCAGACATGGAAATCGACTAAGTGTTTTCTCGATATCGACCAATTCTTGTCGATATCGACTAACCTGCTCCTGCTCCCAGCTTCTCTTGTCGATTTCTGGGATCTTTACTCGATCTGGATTACTCGATATCGAGTAAAACAACTCGATATCGACTAAGTCTCTCAGCTTTCTGCTCTGTTCTTGAAACGCACTTTCCCGAGTCCTCTTTCGTCGGATTGACGCATATGACCATGCGTTGGAAAGCTCTTTCCGAGGGCTACAACTCTTATGAAGACATCAAAGCTTGATTCAGAACGAAGAATGGTGAAAAATGGCTTTTTCTCCATTCTTAGCTTCTCCATGAGTTTCCTTTAAGCTCCAAAGTGCGTCCGATTTCTGGGAAATATAACAAAAACTTGTGTAGACCTCCATATATTGCAAATAAGTGTAAACTACACAGATTCTGTATTATTCTAACCCAAATGTATGAAATGTATGCAGAAATCGATATAAAAGTAACTGTAAAACATGGCGAATTAGGCTCACAACATGAATAACGAAAGTTATTTGATGAAAATCATGATCTTTCATGCCTTTATGTGTTATTTTGCATGGTTATCGTTGTGGTGCTGAAACCCTGATCTTGGAAGTCTTTAGTTTATTTGATTTATTTCATCAGTTTCATGTTCTGTCTTGCGAAAAGTTTCGATCTTTGGTTTTGTGTCTGCTCGATTTCGAGCACTGTTGGTCGATGTCGAGGTAGTTAGTCGATATCGAGTGGTATAGGTCGATATCGACCAGTTTGTTTCTGTTTGTTTCTTCTTCTGTTGTTTCTGTTTTACAGTTTCTGTTGACAGTGTGGTCGATATCGACTAAGATAGGTCGATATCGAGTGCTCTCCTGGTCGATTTCGGTCTGAGATCTGTAACTGAAAAGGCGGGCGCTGACACGCTTCCTGGTAGATACGATCTTGACTGCCTTCTACTACAACGGGAGGAAGTCTTGTATTTATTTGCTAAGATAGGGAGTTGTTAGGAGGAAAATCAAGTATGGAATATAAATCTCAAATTCGACTCCCTGTTCTCTACAAATTAATTACAAGACTTCCTTCTGCTGTAGTAGAAGGTAGTCAGGATCAATCCATGAAGAAGCGTGTCAGCGCCCGCCTTTTCAGTTTCAAATCTCAGTAGAAACAGTAAAACACAGAAGAAAGCAGAAACTTTGGTCGATATCGACTTAAGCTACTCGATATCGACTTGCAAAATCGACTGACAGAACTCAATATCGACTAAAAATAGAAACTTAATATCCGAATTTTGCGAAATAAATCAATAGAATAAAGACTTCCAAGATCAGGGTTTCAACACCACAACGATAACCATGTAAAATAACACATAAAGGCATAAAAGATCATGCTTTTCATAAAATAACTTTCGTTATTAACAAATAGGAAGATAGATGCTTTTGCATAAACCCTAATTGTTACTAACCCTTTTTCACATAATTAATCCAAGTTGCATTAAGATCACTTTCGCTTCAATAACACAAGCAAGGATCACCTTCAACTTTCGCAAAAGAAGCATGCATGTAGGGATAGAAGACGAATTCGCATCAAAAGATTGTACCTTTACCGCATCACCTCACATGGCCACCGTCGGGCTCACCCCGACCCTAGAAGTTGGGTGACTACTCGCTCTTCATCATGAATA
The DNA here is from genome assembly GCA_963922045.1 of Persicaria maculosa. NCBI lineage: Eukaryota > Viridiplantae > Streptophyta > Magnoliopsida > Caryophyllales > Polygonaceae > Persicaria > Persicaria maculosa. The sequence continues at coordinate 23,079,651 of OY998258.1, read as the reverse complement.
AACTCATCAAAGATTTCAAGAAAATAAATTGCATTAAATAAACTAAATAAGACTTACAACCGAACAAAGCCAAATCTGCTCTCACCTCTCTTGCTCCACTCGGCCACAACTCTCTCTCTACTCTCTCTATGTGTAATTGGAACTAGAATTGAATGAATAAAACTCAGCCCCTAAGGCTTTATTTATAGGCTTCATTCCAAGCTAATCTAGGAAAGAAACTCTATCTATATCTAATTCTATCTATCTAATACTTAAAGATTAAATAATAGAATTAAAAGAAATAAATCTAAAAGGAACTATATCTAAAATAGGTAAATATCTCTTCCATCTTTATAGATCTTGATAGAATTTGATCTTGTGGATATCTCCATTGGACTTTGGATAGAACTTTGATTAGAACTCGGACTAGCTCGAAATCGGCCACTGGGCACCAACTCGATATCGACCTGCAACTTTCTCAGCTTCACTTCTTGACTCGATTTCGGATTCCATGGATGAATTTCGACTTGATTGAACTCGATATCGAGTTGGTTAACTCGATATCGACCTACACTTTTCCTTCTTCAACTCCTTGGGTCAATTCCTGGATCTTCACTCGATATGGGTCAACTCGATGTCGACTTTGGCAACTCGATATCGACCTGCTCTTTCCTTCCTTCACTCGATCTGGCTTCTTCAGGGTGGAAATCGAGTTGCTTACTCGATATCGACTAAGATAGGTCGATATCGACCAGTGTGTGTCGACTCGATTTTCTCGTTTCCAGCTTGATTTGTCCTAGTTCCACTACTCTTTGACCTCAGACTTCTGTAGTTGACTTCGAGCTTTTTCTTCTTTCTCTGAACTGCTGTAAATTGCCTCGATTTCTGCGAAATTAAACAGAAACTGGTGTAGACTCCATAATTTGGCAAATAAGCGTAAACTACATAGATTTTGTACTATTCTAGCCCGAATATGAAATGCATGCAGAAATCGATATAAAAGTAAGTATAAAACATGGCGAATTAGGCTCACAACAGGAGTCAGTTTGCTTTATATTTTATTTATATTTCATACTTGACACATCCTCCTGCAACAACACATACTCCGGTCCCCACCCCATAAATGTCGTGCACCTCACCAGAAGAGGGTAATTCCACCACTGGGTTTGGTGTTTCCGACTAACCCTAAAAATCTCAAGAGGAGAACGCAAACCTAGAAATTAAAATGGGCAAAGAGAAAGATCGGAGAAAACTCACTTGACAAATGCGAAAGAGAAGCGCCGGTAAGCTTAGAAAACTGGGAATGGACCACCACATAACTCTGATCTCGTTTCTTCAAAGAGCACAGGAAACCCTTGAACTCCCTCTCTCTTTATTCTTCTCTTTGAGTGTTCAGAGACGTGGAATAAGGAGGAGCGAGGGCGAAAACCCCACTTATATGTTTATGTGGGACCACCCCACCCAGTGGGCCGAAGTGCACGATGGGCCCAACTAAGGCCCATCCAATAAACTGATCCTTTGGCGGGGAGCATCGTATTTGTCGAAACCCAATCGCGAATGACGTATCACTCGCGATCCGGTTACGAGGAGATATGACGATGCCATGGAAAATAGACTATAAAATAAACACAAGTATGACATAAAAAATGGGTCACCCAACGCAAAAGGATATCCGGTCCCACCATTAGATCCATCGCGAGCAAGGTACCTGATCAAAACCAAATAACTAGACATAGCGCCCCCAAGAACTTTGACCCCTGTTTCCCTCGCAACCTGAACCCCGTGCAAGAATCAGAGTGAATTATCCAAATATCTTGTAACCCTCCGGGATCCTAGCAAGTAGCTCGCTGGCTCAAGCACCTCACCTCTAAATAGCTCCACGTGTATTGCCTATGCCTCTAAGCGTGTGGGCATGCGCTACACGTGTCCTATATAGAAACACGAGGTTGCTAGCCAGCCGCTCGCTTGGTTTTCCTATAAATACCCCCCTCCGACCTCAAAGGAAATGATCCGATTTCAAGATAAGAAAAGCAGAAGAGCTCTGATCATCCTTCTAACATAAAACCCCCAAAGTTGAGTTCTCGAGATATGTGATCGGAGAAGAACGTTCTTGGAATAAGAACATCACCTGAATCCCACCCAAGTCCGCGATAGAACGACTCAAATCCTCGCGAGCCAAACATAACACCCTCATCGCTTGGACCAGTAAAATATGTAATCTAACCATAACCCCTCCCGGTCAAGGCTTGCAGGTATTCCTAGTCATTTTTGTCGTCACAATGAGGTAATAAGTATAGGTGAAATTCCACGAACGCTTCAGTTACCTAACTATTTCCAACGTTAATTCCCTGGAAAAATATCTTGGATGTCCAATTATCAACGGTAAAGTAACCAAATCTATTAGTCAAACCCCTATATACGATGCAGAGTTTCTTACTGCCATCTCCGATTCATAGAGAACTTGATCAGATCAATAGAACATTTTTCTAGAATAAAGATCTGCAACACCGCTCGCTGATTAGTTGGGATAAAGTTTGTAGAACAAAGAAATGCGGGGGCATGGGGATTAGAAAATCTAAAGAAATGAATGAAGCACTACAAATGAAATTGCTATGGAAAACGCTGGCTGAGCCGGATAATGTTTGGGTGCAAATAATCAAATATAAATATCTTCGACTAGATGATATTCTCTGTTATAAGAAAAGTGGTGCCGCCTCCTGGCAATGGGCGAAACTTACAATCTTAATTGATAAGTTCAAAAAGGGGCTTATTTGGTCGGTTGGTACCGAGTCTGCTATCAAATTTTGGTCTGATAATTAGATTACAACATCTTCTTTTCAGCCAAGGGATGATTGCCCAAGAATTGACAACATCAATGATAAAGTCAGTGACTATATCTTGAGAGGTAAATGGTGGGAGGAGAAACTCTTTGATGTTCTCCCACACAACATTGTGGAGGAAATTCTTGACATTTCGCTCCCAGTCTCAAATTTTGTGGATAGGTTATATTGGTGGCCGGACCGAGAGGGCTGGTTCACTACGTCTAGCACATATAAATTGGTTTCCGCCGAGTCGTCACTCCCCTTAAACAACAACTCCTGGATTTGGCGTCTCGACATCCCACCTAAGATCAAGAATTTCTTGTGGAAAATCTGTCAAAATGGCCTTCCCACAGCTGATAGGCTCGCCCAACGGGGGGTCCCTATCCCCCCTACATGTAATTTTTGTAATTGCTATGTGGAAGATGATGTTCATTTACTGTTCGAATGCCAATACTCGAGATCCCTCGTCCAATTCCCGGCGCACAAAAACTCCACATTAGTCAGCCAAATCACATTATCAAGAGATATAAACCCAATCATGTCATTCATTGGTAATAATCTACCAAAGTTGCTCTAGGTAAACTTGCTTTCGCTTGGTGGACGACATGGTATATTCGTAACCAACATGTGTTTAGGCAGGTATCAGTCCCTCCGGGACGCCGCTTTGAAACTTATTACTACACACGAGATAAATTGGAGTAACACTCACCAATATGACAGTACATTAGATGGTACCACCACCCTTCATTCACAAAGCGCCAGATATCCAGTAAAGAGGAATAAAAACCCGTCATATCAAATGGCGCAATCCACCAAAAGGTACATTCAAACTCAACTTTGACGGATTGACTCTCGCTGATAACATTAGTACCGCTGGTGTGATTATCAGGGACTGGAATGGACAACCAATACACATAGGCTATAACAGTTAGATATTAAAAGTGCGCTTCAAGCTGAAGCCCTAGCACTTAAACTTGGAGTACAACTGGCCCTACAACTACATATTGGCAAAATTCAGATTGAAGGAGATTCCAACATAATTATTAACCATCTCAACAACAAGTCCAGATGCCCATGGGAAATCGAACTCATCTTGTCAGACGTACAATTTCTTTTATCAATTATGAAAGAAATTTCTTTCATTCATGTACCCCGTCTTGGCAATAGAGTGGCGGATAAGGTTGCACACCTTAGTCACTTTTCCAGGGTATTGATATTTGCAACAATTTTGGTTTTAATGACCTCATCCGCAAGGATGCTTTCGAGTAGAGCATACTCACCCGAACTTTTTCCTAATAAAAAAAAATTATTGTTTTGTCGATTTGATTCCTCCTTCGCGAGCAGATTTTAGAGTCCACTCTTTTGCATCTTCTTTAAGCATACGGCGTCATGTGTTCCTTCACAGAATTAATTAATTCGTTAGATCGAGAAGAAAAAAAAAAGATGTCGGCCGTCGGCAGGGGCGGACCCACATGGGGGCATGTGTGGGCACGTGCCCCCCCTCTGTCCCCGTAATTAGGTATATGTAAAAAAAAATAATTTCAAAACGACGTCGTTTAGATACAAAACCAAAAAACCTAATCTGAACAAAACTAAGCCGCCAGTTGAGGACAAGCAGGACGCCGAATTCCCGAACGAAGGGGAAAACACATCTCCGAAGTCCGACCGGACAGTGCAACACGCTCCTCCGCTTTCGAGTCTCCATCTCCAACTCCGACCGGTGGCCACCGTCGCCCTCTCTCCGAGACTCCGACCACTTAATCCCGCAGACCGCAGTCGAGCCGCTTCTCGCCCCTTCTCTTCTCAGCCCTCAAATATCAAGCAAGTGTGAAATTACAAATTGGATGTGACTTTGTGAGATTGTGAAATTGAAATTTCGAAATTGAATGTGAGGTTATTTGGTTATGTCACTGTGATTTGTTGAAGATTTGTGAAATTTCTTGGGTGTGGCATGTGTGGGGGTTAGATGTTCGTCAACGGCGTCGGTGTGTGTGGCCTTGTGGGTTTCCAAATTCCAACAGTGGGTTAGTGTGAATGTGTGATTGATTTCATTTTAGGTTTGACTTTTTTGAAGATTTGCAATTTCGTTTTATGTCCAATTGATATTAAATGAATGTGTGATAGATTTTGGTTGTTCTTTGAATTTGACATTGATATTGAATAATGTATTTGTGCAATTGTTTGATCTTTAAATAGGAAGATGGATAAATATGTTATCCGACTTAGCAATCCATCTATCCCGAATATTGTCTCATCTAGTACTCCCAATCAATCTCAAAAAGTTGACGGTGTTGCTAGTGTTGCTAATGTGGGTATGGAAGCTTGCTTCGATTTTCAAGATCAACGACAAAGTATTGAAAGACGCATATCTTCTGGAAAGCAAGCTTTGGGTGTTGCATACCACACTCATTTGACTATAGTATTAGATGTTGTGCGATTGCTACTTTGTCAAGCTTTAGCTTTTCGTGGACATGATGAGTCAACAAGCTCGCTAAATAGGGGGAATTTTTTGGAAATTGTTGATTGGTATTGTTCCCGCAATGAAGATGTTGCAAAGGTGATGAAGGAGAATGCACCATTAAATCACCAACTTATTAGTCCTAAAATCCAAAAGGATCTTGTTTTCGCGTGTGCTGGAGATAGACCATAAAAGCCATACTTAGTGATGTTGGAGACAAAGTGTTTTCTTTGTTGATTGATGAGGCTCGTGACATTTCTATAAAAGAGCAAATGGCTATTGTTGTGAGATATGTAAGCACTCGTGGAGAAGTGATTGAGCGGTTTCTTGGAGTTGTTCATGTGGTAGACACTAGTGCCGTTTCTTTGAAGCAGGGCATTGAAGAATTCTTCTCTAGATATGGTTTATCTATCTCTAAATTGAGAGGTCAAGGATACAATGGAGCTTCGAATATGCGGGGTGAGCTTGGTGGACTTAAGACTCTTCTATTAGAAGAAAATCCATATGCGAGGTATGTACATTGTTTTTCTCATCAACTGCAATTAGTGATTGTGGCGGTATCAGAAGCAAACCCTTTTGTGAGTGATTTCTTTGAGTATTTGACAATGATTGAACATGGTTGGAGCATCTTGTAAGAGAAAAGATCAGTTTCGGCAAGCACAACATGAAGACCTTGTCCAAAAGTTAGAGAAAAGAGATGTTACAACTGGGAAGGGATTGAATCAGGAAATGTCATTAGCTCGACCAGGAGCTACGCGTTGGGGTTCCCACTGTACTACCATTGCTCATCTTCTGTCTTTATGGGACTCAGCGGTCGATGTGCTTGAGAATATTCAGGAAGATGGATCCATTGTTAGGAAGAGGGGGACAGCTGGTAGCTTAATTGAGAAGATGGAGAGTTATTAGTTTGTTTTTGTTGCTCACTTGATGAAGACGATATTGGGGATGAGAAATGCCTTGTCCCAACTTTTGCAACAAAAAGATCAAAATATTGTCCAAGCAATGGGTATGGTTCAGAGCATTAAAAGGCGATTTTAAGTTTTGAGGAACGAGGGATGGGATGATCTCCTATAAGAAGTCAACCATTTTTGTGACAACCATGATATTCTCATTGCAAGAATGGAAGATGATATCCCAAATCGTCATCGTGCTCGACGTGCAGGACATGTTATAACAAACTACCATCAATTTCGAGTTGAGATATTTTGCGAGGTAATTATTACTTCTCTTCTCTATAAGTTTTATTATTGATAATATCTCTATTAATATTTGATATTATTTTACATTTATATAGGTTATTGATCAAATTGGTCAAGAGTTGGAGAGTCGTTTTAGCGAGCCAAGTACAGAAGTACTCACATGTATGGCATGCCTTATTCCTAGAGATTCATTCTCCAATTTCGGTTTAGAAAAGCTACATCGACTTGCACAACTATATCCATTGGACTTCTCAATTTCTGATCAATTGGAGATTAGAGAAGAATTGAAAGCATGGATTTGTGAAATGAAGGGAAATGTCAAATTTTCCGCATTGCAAGATATTGGTGATATCTCAAAGAAGATGGTTGAGGTAGGACTTCACAAAGCTTTTGATTTGGTGTATCGTCTCATCGAGTTGGTTTTAGTGTTACCAGTTGCAACATCAACAGTTGAACAAGCTTTCTCCGCTATGGGGATTATCAAGACATACTTGCGAAACAAGATGGGGATGACTTTCTTTGTGAGAGTTTGATTTGCTATGTCGAAAAAGATGTCTTTAAGCGCATTGACAATGAGGTTATCCTGCAACATTTTCAGGGTGTGAAAACCCAAAAAATGGATTTAACTCCTTTATCGTCGAGTTAGGAATGAAGAACTACTTTAGTATGTAATTCTAATTAGAAATGAAGAACTCTTTGTACTAGTGAAATCTTTTGGTTTTTATCGCTATTTTGTAGCATTGAACACTTTTTGTATTGTCTGAGACCTGGCTATTCTTTGTCGTCTGATATCGGTGTGCCCCCACCCTCAAAGAGTTCTGGGTCCGCCACTGGCCGTCGGCATAGCCCCTGCTATGACAGGGAAGGGCTACCCGGCAACCTGACTCCGTTCGTACCACCGTCACCTGCATTGTTGCAGCCATAGGAGGCCTCGTCTTCGGATACGACATCGGAATCTCAGGTGGTGTGACTTCGATTCCGATGTTCCCGAGGAGGTTCTTTCCGTCGCTGATGGCCTCCACCGTCACCCGCAAGCCGCGTCCCACCAATCGGCTTCTGTCACGCCCAAGGATCCCGATGCGCTCTTCATCGCCGGTGGAATAAAGCTCCAATGGAAGCCGACGCCCCGATGTGCAATTTAACCTGCCGCCGCCATCTCTGCAATTTTCCAACGGGGAAGAAAGGTTTGTGTTGGAATTTCTAATTAATCACGAAACCAGCCCAAAAATTTTTAAAATCACAAATTGGCTTGTATATTTTATATAAACTATAGAAAGCGGCCTAAAACTTTCAGGGCAGCATATTTTGCCCCTGTAAAGTACAAACACATCCTCGAAGATAATGTGTAATATAAAATTATATCAACCCCCGAAGTGGTTGAATTAATCGAATAAATTTAAATCCCCAAAGTGCGTCATCGTGGAGGTAAGTACAATTTAATTTTTCTAATTTATTATCTTGTTTATAAATAATTTAATTGGTCTCCCGAAGTAGAAAATATTACATCCCTCGAAGTAGATGAAAGTAAAGAAAGTGATATTATGAATCACGTAATGTGATTGATAAATTTCATCCCCGTAGTGATGAAACAATGAGTATCCTCCATGTAGCGATTAGTAATGATTATTGTTTTGTTTTGTTTTATTTGTATATTATATTTTTATCATCATCTCCTGAAGTAGATGAAAAGTCATATCTCTCGAAGTAGATAATGAATAAAGATAGATTATCTCCAATTGGAAAGTTAATCAAAATAAGACATTCTAATAATATTGTAAATCTGTTTCGGGCCGTGATTATGTAAGTGTTGATCACATAAGAGGTACATTGACTTTCCTTACTTGATTAATTAGAATTTCAAAATGTTTAAGGTCTTATACATAAGAATGGATAGAATTATGTTATATGGTATGTGTTTTAAATAAACCATGATTATAATTTATTAATATTTTGATTTGGTGATGGATGGTGTCATGCGAGTGGTTTGTCCACGAATCCACACTAGGATATCATGGTAAAAGGAGCTGAACCTTAGAAGATTGAACTCTACTTGGTAGTGAGCCTATTTGTGTTAGGCTCAACTTTAAGGCTCCTGATGGAGTTGGACCGATTTCTCAATATTGGTATATGCGATCGAGCTTGCGGTCAGGTAAGCCTAAACATCATATATTTGAGTTATGATTTTTGTGCCTCTTGATTATAAGTGATTATATATGTGAGTTATGAGTTGATCTCGTACATTAAATATGGATTATCATGTTTTAATTTAGTTGCTAACTAGCGTAGTACCCGTGCGTAACGCACGGGATTTATAAAATATATTATATTTTTTAGAAGATATTATCATAATTTATTTACATTATATATTAGATATATTATAATAATACGAAAACGATATAGCCAAATGATATAAATTTGGTTAAAAAAATAATCCTTATGTTATATATATATAATATGTGGCAAAACGTCAATGTCTCACCTTCATACTTTCTTACATGGAAAGAATTGTATATACATAATTGTATAGATTGTTTTTTTTTTCCAGCATTCTATGTTTTTTTTAGTAAGTTGATTGTTTACTTTGAGCATTAAACAAATATTTGTTGTGGTAATGTATTGGAAGGTAAGACCAAATAATTTGGTAGTTCGACTACATATTACACAAATGCTTGGTGACTGAAATTTTAAGAACTTTTGGATGGAGAGCACATAAAAATATCGAAGAAGAAATATTCTTGTAATAAACTAATGAAAATGAATGAGGTCTTTAACCAACACAATGTAATGACTTTAGTTAAACTTACTTATAAAAAAATCCATATACTTAAAACAAAATTGGGCCCTCTTTAAATTTTGGGCTCGAGACAGAGACCTTTTTTGCCTCCCCTCAAGCTTGACCTTACTTTTTAGATGGGAACAATTGTATATATAATGGTTGAGTGTTTAATTTTTTTTTTTTAGCATTCTAAGTTTTTTTAGTAAGTTGATTGGTTAGTTTGAGTATTGAACAAATATTTGTTGTGGTAATGGGGAAGGTAAGAACAAATAATTAGGTAGTTCGGCTACATATTACACAAACGCTAGGTGAATAGAGTTTTAAGAACTTTTGGATGAAGAACACATAAAAATGTTGGAGAAGAAATATTCTTGTAATACACTTAAAAGTAAAAAAAAATGCTTCATCCGTCTCTAAATATAGGTCCTTTTATTTTTTTGGCATGTTTTTTAGAAGCTATTTGGATTAAAAAAAAACTAAAGGAAAAATAAAGTACATTTTATTTCAAAAAACCCCGTTTATTTATTAATCAAAAGTGAATGGAAAAAGTTTCTGGAATTTTCAAATAGATCAAGTTTTTTTGGGTAAATTGTGGTAACAAATCACCAGCATTGAAGAAGCTTATTGAGATTATTTTTTGTAATTTATATGAAATATTTAAGCAATTGATTTTGTTTTAATGATTATTATATTTGATTATTTGTATAATGAAATTAAGGAATGGAAAGTAAAATTATGGACCAATTGAATGGTTAAGTATATGAGGATGTGGCCTAAATATTTGACCGACACGTGACATTTTAAACGTGAGGGCGCCATGTGGCGGAGAAATAGCTACTTCAAGGTGGAAATGAGTGAAGATGCAAAAAGGGTCTTCACAAAGCCTACAGTATAGAAAGGTTTAACATTAATAAAGAAAGACAAATTAATCAAAGTTGTATAAACATGGTGTAGGGACGATAGATATAAACCGATGGAATAGATATGAATAAAGGTGGATTAGTTGTTAGTTTTCATTCTCAATATAGAATACTATTGATGGTTCAATTAGGGCGCATCAACTTAGAAAATCCGTTTAAATCTGATTTTTGAGTAGATATGTAAATATATAATCTTTCGGAGTAAAAAAATATAAACATTGTTGTTCGTTTACCATCTATTTGTATGTAGTTATCATATATAAAAATAAAAAGGATTGTTTAAAAAAAAATATTGTTTAATTCTCTTTTTTTGAGACAAATTTTAATGCTGAGAAATATGTCGCATCAGCTGAGAAAATATTTTTTTATTAGTTTTTTGTAGTAAATAGGTAATCTTTTGGTTAAGAAATAGATGAACCTTCAATAATTTAAAAACAATTATCATATATAGGAGTAAATAGATAAGCAGTAAATAGATAAGCTTTTTATTAAGGATTGCAATCTTAAATTTTTGCTGTTAAGTACGTAGTAGTAAATAGATTTGAGGTGATTTGTTACCGGTAAAAATCCCACTAAATCCTCGGTTTTGATGATAAAATCTTTAATACAGTAATTATTTTTATGTTAGATAAATAGATAAACAGGAAATTAAGGGAAATTTAACTCCCGATTACGTGTGTGAGTGCATGTATGTTATAAATAAAAGCAAATTGATAAGATCAAAATAATAGGATAAATGAATTATATAAGAAAAAAACACAATAACTATTTGGATAAAAATAGAGTCTTCCCTTGCAAGATTGATAGAGATTAGATAAATAAATTGGTTTTATTTTACTCCATCAAAAATTTTAATATTTTGAAAATTGGTTAAAAACTTCATAAGATGAATAATAAAAAATTGCAATATTACCTAAAAATCCAAACAACCAGATTTTCTATTTGATTTTTTTATATTATTATACATAATTGTTGTTTAAAAATAATAATTAATTAATTGAAACTTTCATTGGTAGATTATATTTTTTTTCATGGAATTGGTTCTGTAATTAAAAAGATATTAAAATTGGAAAAGTTTAAAAGTGCGGCTATAGTTTGAATTGGAGAAAATCTCTAATAAAATCACATGTCAAATAAAGGTAATACAAATCAAAAGATTTCCTATTTTGTTAAGATTTGATGAAAAAAGAAACGAAAATTTATATCAAGTCTCCCTCCTCTCCGACCACACGTCCGTGCGGTGTCCTGGTGGTTGTCGAATCCTTTCCACCTTCCTCACCCTCTGGCGTAATCCTCATCGCCCTCTTGGGTCTCGGTGTCCCTACCTTCCTCGAAGGCTTTGGTAAAAAAAATAAAAATAAAAAGTGTGTCCTCCCTTGTTCGGAGCTCTCGCCTCAGCACCAGAATCGCTCTCCTAGATCCAACCTTCCAGGCTACTGAATTGTACTCCTTTCAGGTCCATCCACACACCCACAACAAACCCCCGTTTTCTTACCCCTTAACCTAAAACTTCAAACTAAACCTATTTACCAATTATCTATGCTTTGTGTCTTTCAACTCTCAAATCTCAACTTTTCAAGTCCAAGGCATCACATGCAACATGGTTGATGAGCAAAGTCATTGCTTTCGAAGCCAACAAAACCAAGCAAGCCGTCTAAGCCGCTAGATCAGAAGAGTCTTGTGTCAGTGCATGGTAGTTAGCTTGGAAATTTAATTATTCTAAAAATATTATAAATAAATTAATTAGATTTGTTAATTTAAAAAATAAATTAATTAGATTGTTTTAAAATAGGTATTTAGCTTATAAATAAACTATTCTAGACAATATTATAAACAAATTAAATAGAATTATTAATTTAAAAATACATAAGATACAATTATTTAATTCAATAAATAATTAAGGTGAAATAATTATTTAAAGTAGAGAATCTATACAAAAAAATCAAAGCCTCTTAATTTTAGTAGTAATTAATTGTAACTAAATCAACTATTTTTAATAAAAAATTAAATAGAAATTAATAAAAAGCTACCATAATGAGATAAGTTGTAATTTATTTTAACAATATATAAATAGATAATTTATTTATTGATTTAAACTAATTTTCAAAACACTCCCTAACAATAAATTATTGTTTGGTAGTGTTTTGAAAATTATTATTTTTAAAATATATATATATTTAGCCGCCATTTATATTGAAAATAAAAGTCGTGTATCAATTCAAATAACCATTAAATAAGAAGATTCTATTTTTCAAACAAAAAAAATATGATTATATCATAAACATTAAATTTTAGGGAAAACGAAGTCATATATATTGGAAATGAAGTCATATACATTGGATTTTGTTAGAGCAATGACTCAATTTGAAGTTTTATGAAAAATTCACCATGTGGATCTCAAACATCAGCAAACATGTAAGGGCAAAGAAAATTCAATTAAAAAAGTAAAAATTTGTTTGTTAGAAAAATACGGTAACAATGCCAAAACAAACATGTAAAACAAAATACATTAATTGAAAAATAATTAATTAAGCATTAATTAATTTAAATTTAAATTGAAGGTGGGTCCAGGTTTAATATGAAATCGCCACGTAAATCTACAGTGAAGGAGAGTGTGCCACGTGGCTTGAGAAACATTTGCTTTAGTATTATTCTAGTTCATCACCCGTGCATTGCACGGGTATATTAAAAATTTTAAATTAACAATTAAGTGAAAAAGTATGTATAATCATAAAATAAAAACAAAATCAAATGTTAATATTACAAAAAATATTGATTCAAAGACAACATAAATAAAGTTATAAAGGTACATTATTATGTAAAATCTATAATAATAAAAAATTGAAAATACTTGAACTTGTAGAATGAGTCTTAAATACAATAATATGATTCCATCCATAAAAAAATGTAAAAAACACTGCTAAAAAAAATATGGATTAGATGAGAGACTATAACGAACATATAACAATTAATAATAGAGAAATATGAGCATAAATGAAGAAAAGAGATACCAGCTTAATGTAAATTATAAAAAACTTCTTTATAGACAACATTAGTTATTGTCACTGGCGGAGCCAAAAATAATTTTGGGGTGGGCAAATTAAGCAAGAAGCCCCACTGCCCAGCAATCAGTTTGAAAAAAAAAGTAATGGGGTGATGCTACCAAGGTTCAAACACGGGTGGCTAGATAAATCTCAGAAAAACAACATTAAATGAACCAGTGAAACAAAGAGTTTTATGTGATCCTTCCTCCCACTATGTATTATTTCATACATTTTTTCTGGATTTGGGGTGGGCTTGAACCCACACAAACCCACCCCTGTATCCGCCACTGGTTATTGTGCTCATGGATTGGACATCTTTGTCATAAATTAAGATCTTCAACTCCTTCCTTAATGTCACTCTAGATATTGTAACATAGAGTTGACCATGTATAAAAACAGGGAGTATAAGATACAAGCCGACGTACGAAAGTGGTTGCCCTTGACTCTTGTTCATTGTCATGAAAAAGCACACAAGCATAAGAAATTATCTTCTTCTAAGCTTGATAGGCGAATGAGTGTTTGAAGGAGTAATATTACTACATGAGATGATCTTTGGGCTGAAAAATGTGCTTTCCAAGTCTGGTACCATTATACAAACTAGTCGTCTGGTCTATATTTCTAAGCAACATGATGAGAACATCGACCTTAAACTTCAAGTTGTGATTTGGGAGACCAAAACATTTAATACTATTCAAAAGTTAACTGGTCTACATGGTTAACAGAATAAAAGTAATATGTACAAATGTGTAAGTTTTAAAATGTAAAAGTCTATCATGCATATAATTAAACATATTATAATATAATCAATCGAAAGTGGTTGGAGGGAGCAAGTTAACCTAGCATAGAGCTATCTAGCACTTTTATTCACCACCTAAGACACCTCACAATCAAACAAAATAAACAATGTGCTGCCTTTGTAATCGACAATCCTCACTTTCACTTTAAATCTAATATTATAAATTGTATAGATAGTAATATTACTAATATATATACACAATAGATAAAATGTACATAACCTTTATTGTATATCATGTTAATAAATATGTGCCACTGAATTAAGAAGATCAACGGATGACATTAAACGTAATTTCTGATTATTTGTTATTATTGAGAAATTATTCGATGGTATTGAGCGATTATTTGTTAGAATAAAATTTACATTTTTACACTATTTGTACAGACAAATAATTGCATATTATGTGAAAACATGCGAATTATAATCAAGACCAAATACTCCGTATATTGTTTGTATATAGTAATACGCGCGGGTAATGGAAAAGAAATTGCCCAATTTTTTCCGGATACACCGCAAATCCTCTTCTTTAATTGCAAGTCCATTTCAACGTGCAAGACTTTATAATTAATTAGCACTCTTTTTTAATTAATTAACTCACCTCAACCTTGCCCGTCCTTTTCGACGTGCAAGATTTGTGGTGTATTTATCCGGACCGTATATATATACATCGGGATGAGAGACATGTCTTTCTTTTTGCATGTAGTGCACCATAAAGACTCGCCCCATTGCCTTATGTCTTTAGTACAATACTACAATATAAGCAAGATATGTAAAATCAATCGTGCATGTTTTCAATGGAAACGATAATAGCAAGATTGACAACTTGACATACATAATAGGAGTAGAATTGGATTATAAACATTTTGTAAATATAAAAGGATAAAATATAAAAACAAAAACAAAAAATCATAAACAAACAGAAATACGGTTTTGATTTTGCTTATTTCATCCAAAGTCTCCCTATCTAATGGATGTAGAAAACAATTGGTTGCAGCCGAAGACTGGCTTGAGCTTTGTAAAGTAATTTTTGGAATAGAATCTCATATATTATCCCTATATCTGCATGCAATATTTGATTAGATTTTGTGTGTATCTTATACAATACGAATCTGAATTGCAACGTAAATTCTCTTCTTTGAAAATTATCTCCGAATTTGATTTTGATTCCAACATAGATTGTTGGGCACTCCACAATCGAATAATCCATATCCGAATTTCTCAATCCTCTTTGTTAGGAGTGATATATTTGATGAAAGCAAAGGAACCACCGATATTAAATCTATAAAAAGAAATACAAAAGAAAAGTTGAGTGAGAAAAATAAAGCAAAGAGGACTCTTTATAAAATGACAATAAGTGTAAATTACTTGAAAATACAAATGAAGTTGAAGATGAAACCAAGAATGAATGTTACATCACTTACCTGATATATAAAGAAAAATTAAAGAAAATAAAAATATAAAGTCACCACAATCGATGTATTTTTAATTGGTGAAACTAATTAAAATAAACCAACCTTTGGAGGGCTGTTAAAAAAATATCACCACTTTTCAAATGTAAGAAAAATAACCTAACCTTTGGGGGAGATGGTAACAAAATATCCCGAGTCATTTTTCCGACTATAAATTGGGTCAAAACAATTATATAAAATTGGTTAAATGATCACATTCTCATTAAAATAAGTCAATATCATTTAAAATTCACCAAAATCTTAATTTCGTCAATTATATGTCTCATTTTTGCGCGTATTTATAGTCGTAAAAACAGTTGGGATACTTTGTTGCCCCATATCCCAAAAATTGGGTTATTTTTGTTGCCTCAAAGTTTGGGTTATTTTAATTAGTTTTGCCTTTTTATTTTTGTTAAGTTATAAATGGGATTTGCCGATTTGGTGTAGGCAAATAATCACAAATAATAATGTATATGATTTGGTGTAGGGAAATCAAAATCACCGGCTGTGATTTAATTTTGGAAAACACGGCAATAGTGCAACGGAAAATCACACAAAAATGATTATTGTGATTTCATTTGCAAACGAAAGACGATTTTGCAAAGAAATCAAAATAATATTGTATATTATTCGATAGCATTATCTAAATACAAATAAAATGGTTCACAAATAATATCATTACTATAGATAATAAAATAATTATTAAAATAAATAAGTTAAAAATAGGTGTCAAAAAATGAACACATGACACAATATTAGTGGTAAAAAAAAGGCGAGAAATTTTTTAATGACAACGCGACACGTGGCAAAACCAGTTTCTGCTTTAGTATTGTTTAGGATTGCAAAATGACGTCATTGATTGAACATATAGATTTTATATCATTAATCATGGCATAGTGCTAATATACTTTGATATATAATATTTCAGAGCATTGATAAATCATGTACGATTGGGGTTGATGATGCATATAGATATGGTTATTGGGTAAATTGACCATATATTGGATGGATACATGATAAATGATATCTAAATGAATTGATACATTGATAAGTGGATAAATAAATAACGACATCATGCATCGATTAAAATATTAGCCTCACCTTTGTATACTTGTAGTGATGAGCTAAGATGATATTTTTGATTCCATCTTGTACTTGTAACTTATTTCATATATGATTTGTTTCATAGAAGGTGAAATATAAACTCCTAAAGTGGTTAAACTTGTTTGATTCCTTGTCACCAGAAGTTGACATTATTTATATGTTATGAAGTTGATTTGTATATAACTTAAATTGCATGAAATTGAAATTGGAGATAGTTATTGAACTTATCACTTTAAGTTGACATATTAATCTATCTGTGAATGATATTGTTTATTGAAATAAATGATGAATATCTGAATCGATATCCACCTGAAGTGGCCAAATAAATTTTAATTATGTTTAGTGTGTTTATTTTTATTGAGATTACTTTTGTTATTTACTTGTGAGGTGTATATATCTCAATTTACTTTTTCTAATTCAAAACTCAAACTGTTTCCAGAAGAAACAACTTGTTAAGAGTTTTTATGCCATAAACATATGTAATTTTATATTGACAAAGATTATTTGTGTCATTAGTGTTAATAAACGTTATCTATTGAATGAAGAGCCTAAATGATCCAACATCTTTGATTATATAAACTCTGTCATTTTTGGTTTGTTATTAGTTCAAATTGGCTATTTTAAGGTACACGGAATCTTTATTTTATTTATCTATTTGATTTGATTTGCATTTTATGTATATGAATATACATTGGAAATGTTTCTTGAAGAAACAATTATGGGTAGATAATGCCAATTTATTCAATAAATGATGATTTGGAAAAAGAGTTTGTAGCACATCCTTGTTAAATTGTGTGACATTGATAAAAATTAGTTCACGAGAGCCCGGAGACTCTTTATTTTGGAATCTTGTTGTTAATCTACTTGGGTATGGTAGAACTCAAATAAATAGCTAGCTAAATGACATGTGGTTCATAACAACCTCTCTTATTGCCAGATGGAATATATATTGTTACCTCTAGCAGAGGACATGAAGAGGATACGGTGCGCGCGACTGTTGTTAGGATACTGGTCATAATTTTTGAAAATGATTATACATAATCATGTATGAGTCGACTCCCACATGAAGAAGAATGTGGAAGAACAAGTCATGGATGATGGTTTACCTAATTTGGATTTGTAATCTAACAAACTGTGAATGGACCATCGTATAAAAATATTAGAATGGTTTAGAGCTTGGTATCTGATGATATGGAATGAAGTTTTCATGATGAAATAACTAATGAGTATTTGTATAAAGCCTATACTTGGCATAACTGAACTTTATACATAACTCCAAAAGAGCATCAAAACTAGTCCCCGAAGGCCTATGGATATAACCAAGCAGTAAAACTTATATGAGAAGATAACTCTAGAAGAGTGTCAAAACACTCTAAAGGGAAGGAGTGATGACAGATAAGTTGGGATCATGAAAGCCGATAATTGCCAGAAGCAGTGGTTTTTCCTTTAGTCGAGGATGTCAAAAGAAGATCAGACATGTAATAAATAGATTACCCATGTTGGCAATATGGATATAATATGGAAATGCTATCAATGAAATTGATATGTTGGATAAAAGAGCATTGAGAAGTTGACGATTAAATCAACCAAGTGAAGTCGTTACTGTAACGGCCCGGGATTATGATTCCCGAGTTACGTTTCGAGGGATGAAACCCCTCGTTGGGATCTTGCGCCCCGAGTACAGGTTGAAGGTTTGAAACCGAAGATTTGTAGTTTAAAGTGGGATTTCGCACCCAAATCCGGAAGGTCCATTGGAGACCCCGGGGTAAACCCCTGTACCTATCCTAAGTCTACAACGTGGGAAATCCTTTATCATGCAAAGGGCATAAGTTCTGAAAATGATACAACCAGTGCCACGGCAGAGCCGGGTCAAAACAGAGTATAAGTAGGGAGAAATCCCAAAAGCATGAATCTGGTGAAGTCAGGTTTCAGAAACTCACTCTCCGCCATATGAATAGACCCCGTCATAACAGCACAAAATCAAGCAGTGCATCGGGTACCTGAAACTATACCACCAAGTCAGGCCAAGAGTCCGCCCGCGGGTCCTCTGACCGCGCTGAGGACATATAATACGCCTATACCTAGAATAAAGGATGCCTTCATGCAGTATTGGAATATTAACCATACTATCATGTTCCTAATTCATAAGTGCAGAATATTTAGTAAGGCCTTAACAAAGAATACCAAGTGGTATATCCCTCTTCTACCACCACCCCCCTTCCTGGCAGGGCGGAGACTGGCTAGTTCGATTCTATAGCATATCAATTCTCATCATCATATCATATCTCATCATCATATCATATCTCATGCCCATCTCGTATCTCGTGATATATATGAATGACTCGAGGAGGACAACACCTGATGAAGCTGGGCTGCCCTATGACCCTAGCAAGGACTCTAGGACCCACAGATAACGGCCGTTCTGTATTCAAACGCATACAGAATAAGAATGCTTATTCGTAAGTGCAATTCCTAAGCATGATACTACATGGACATGCTTTTATGCATATGCAACACCTACATACTATATGACACATCAGGCAGGAGGTACTGGTTACTGAGTAAGCCCCGGAGGACTTACCTGGCTAGCAGATCGGCAACAGAAGAATCCAGCACACAGTAGTCACAATCACAGAGTATCACCTAGTACATAATTGAATATACATAAGTCTACATCCAACTATTAAGCACTCAAGCACACCTCAATCATTAGAACAAGTAACACATTATGAAAGTCATTTCATCGCATCATCCGCTCCACAAGACCACATCGTTTTCCATAAATCATTCAACCAATTCCGCATGTTCATATACATCATTTCCGCGTATACCTAAATGGTTCATCAAAATCATAAGACATAATTGTGTGATATAAAATCCTACTACCTCGTCATAATTATCCAACATTTAATCTCTTATAATAATTCACCACAAGTCATTCTATTAGTCACACGTATCATACTGTTAGTCAAACGATCATATATATCATCATGCTAGTTAGTCACCGAACAAGTATAATTCCTAAGTTATTTCCAAATCCATTTCAAAATCCAACTTAAACAATTAAGAATTCCGACCCTTGAAAATACTCGCTAAATTCCTTTTTTAATTTATTATTTTAAATCACTTTCCAACTTTGAAATTCTTTTCCAAATTCTTTTTAAATCTTCAAGTCCAAATAATATATTTTAAATCCCCAATAATATTATATTTCATTTTAAATACCATTAAATAATTAAATAAGTAAACGGTTAAACCCAAACCGAACCAAACCCATTTAAAATCTAACTGAATCGAACCAAAACCTCTAATCTATAACTCCCAACCGGTTTAACATTAAACAAATAAAATAATCTAACAAGGAGGGAGTCCCCCACACTACATCGACTTCTTCTTCCTCCCAAATTCAAAAGGAGCTCCCGCCCGAGCTTGGTTGGCCTGCCGCTGCTCCGCCGAGGACTCCCGCCGGCGAGCTTGTGCTCCTCCTCCCGGCCTCCTTCGCCGGCGTTGCTCTGCGCCAAGCTCCGCCTTGCCTTGCTAGCTCGCTCGTCTGCTCTCGTCCTCGCTCAGATTAGTCTCACGCACGCTCGACGCTCACTCACGACCTTGCCGGAGCTCTGACGGTCACTCACGACCTTGCCGGAGCTCTGGGGCTAACCCAAACGTCCCGCACTCAGCCCTCACTCACTCCCAATCAATCTAATCATCGAATAAAGCACAAATTCTAATCGAGAAGGGAAGCAAACGGTGGAAGCTCGCCGAGGATGTTCGCGACTTCGGAGCTATCGATCGGAGTTTTGGGCATCGTCGGAGGCTTGCGGTAGCTCGTCGAACCTGCGTCGGACATGGATGAGTGTGATGGTAGGGCTCGAGGATGATTCCGATCGAAAACGGAAGAGAATCGCTTACCAGAATGTGGCTCGCGCTCGAACAGGGGAGGTGGACTTCGGTGGCTCGGCAGTGGCGCTAGGGAGCTCCTGGGCGGTCACTGAGCTTCGTCGAACGTCGGGCTTCACGAGAAGAGAGTGTGGGAGAGCTGGTTGCTTCAAAGGAGAAGGAACGGAGTGTCGAAGGTGTTCGGTGGGCGATGTGAGCAGGCGATGGATGATTGAAAGTGAGGGTGTGTGTGGAGATGGTAGTGACGATGGAGGGAGGTGAAGGTGAGGAGGAGAACAGGTGGTAGCGGAGTGGTAGTGCGAAGATGGTGAAGGCGTGGGGGGTGACATGAGGAATGAGCGGGGAGGGGATGGCGATGATGAAGAACGAGGGTGACGATGGAGATGGTGAGGGTGACGGGGAGGGTAAGGGCGATTTGAAGGAGGAAGTGACGCGGTATGGGAGTGAATCTGAAAGTATGCTGAGTGATGGGAGTGGGTTGAATTGGTTAACCAATACCCGAAAATAGATCTCGAATACGCGAATCTCGAATCCTAAAATTAGTTTTCGAATGTTAGTTTCCCCAAATCTCGCTTTCTCGATCGATTAAGTTCTTTTAAAAAAAAAACAAGAACAAGATATCGTCATCCGATAATTATTTTGAATTTTCGAGGTCAACGGAAGGAAATTGTTCGTTAAATTTACATTCCGATCGGAATCCGCTAAACGAGTTTTAAAACCGATTTAATTTCATTTTTAATTCTCTTTTTCCGAAAAATTAGGATTTGAAAATCCGAGCCTTTACAGTTACTTATGAGATTATCATTTAGGATAATGCTAACGCATGGAATGACCCAGTAGAGTCGTCAATAATAGCTAACAAGCATGCATGAATATCAATAGATTCATTCGATTTCGGTCAACAATAGAATAAATTCTCCTTCTTGTAATTTATCTCCAGTAGAGAGCTTGGTATTTACATGTTAGTATAGGTACCGAAATCTCCCCAGATTACACTAAGTTGATGTAAATCAAGAAAGTTGATGTATATGGAGAACTGAGTCCCAATAGATGATCAAATACCTAGAGTTTATCACGGATAATAAAAGACTCGGTATTTAGGGGGAGAGGAAAAGGAGATCAAGAAGTAATATATTTCATGGAAGAGAAGTGAACCGGAGCAATGTGCGGCAACTCATATGCCAGTCGGTAGAGGCGACGCGGGGAATCCCTGGGGAACAAAATGGAAACCTCATATTTGGACTCTGTCACACTTGACTTTACTTACTAGAGGAAGAGCTCGGGTCAGGGATGTCCTTTTTTAATTTAATAGTTAAGTAATTAATTATTGATATTTAATCTCAACCCTTCATTAAATCTAATGGTTGTTATTGACTTATTAGGTAGGTATTAGGAGATCTCTCATTAGGAGAGAATCCTATTCCGTTTTGGATGTGACCTGATAGTGGCATAGAAGTAAGAAAACACACATTAGCATTCAAATAAAACCATGCAGAAAACAATAAAAATCGACAATAAAACAAGATAATAAACAAAAGGACCGAGAACACTGAGAGACAAAACATGAAAGTTAAAATGATATGCCTCCAACCTCCTCTTCCCGCTCTGACTAACCCTTTTTTACTCAGATAGCACTCTTTCAAAGCGTCCTATTTCTCATATAAACCTATTGCTTGGATCCAAAGATTATGTACATTTAATATATTAGTTAGCAACAATTCAGATATTCTAAAAAAATAGCTTCATAGTTGCCTCGATCTCCTAAACTATCATTAAGGTGTAACTAATTCCTTGGCCTCGTGTCATTTAAGTTTGCTTATGTTTTTTTCTATAATTTAATGTGATCAAACCCGATACATATAATTCCAACTCTATGAGTCACATAATTGCTTCACATGATATAATTCCTCTATTTGTTGTTTGCTTTTCAACAATGTGTAAAAAGGAATATCATACGGAGCAGTAAACATCTTATGGAGAATATCATCTGCATTTCATAGCATTTTATATGCTCATTTTCTCAGTTTTCCTTCTTTGCTTGCTTCCTTTGTCATTTCACCTTAATTTGGGACATTGTTGTAATAATGCTAGCTGCCATCACGTGATAGACGTGTGACATTGGACTATATAAGCCTTGATTGATCCTTAGTCACTCAATAGGGTTTTGGGGATTCCCCCATTCAATCAATGAAAGTAGCCGTCATGACCTTCCTCTTTTAGAACCTTCCATTACCGATTTTGGCTTGTTTGAGCTAACCGAGTTGCACACAACTTTACATGGTATCAAAGCGCAAGGGATTCGATCCTTTTCTGGTGATCTGATCGCGGGTTATACATGTTTAGTGGCACTGAAAGTGATCCTGTAGACAACAGACCACCTGAAGACGAAATGGCAGCTCAATGTAACATCAATGATCCTCTTTATTTGTCGAATCCTGATCATCCAGGGGCACAGCTCGTAGCTATTCCATTCGATGGTTCAAACTTCTTGACCTGCAGCAAAGGTGTGACTATGGCTCTAGGAGAAAAGAGCAAACTCGGTTTCATCAATGGTTCATGTGCACAACCAGCGAGTGACTCACCTGATCTACATAGGTGGATTAGAGATGACTTCATGGTAAGGTGTTGGCTATTAAATTCTATGGCAAAGAACATTGCTGAGAGTTTATTATATTCTTCAGCAGGTGAAAAATGGCAATCCAGTCTCTGGAGGGACATGAGGTAGCTCTACTGATTCAAGTGCTTTTGCTGCTGGGAAACATGGACAGAATAATCCACCTACATGTGCCACTAGGAGTCAACCTTTCAAGAAAGATTGGAAGGAGATCAGAAGGTTGCAAAAACTTGAGAAATTGTGCACTCATTGCAACATGAGAGGGCACACTATGAGTGAATGCTTCAAGATTCATGGATATCCTGATTGGTTTAAGTCCACTAGGGACAAGGAAAAGGGAAATTGGGCTAGCAGAGGAGCTATGAATGTGGAATCTAATAGAGGAGCTATGAATGTTGTCTATGACAAAGAAGGTTCAAATCATGTTGATTCTGCTATGGTGAATGCTGTTTACCAAAAGATTATGAGGAAAATGAAGGGAAAGAGTCCCAGTGAGAACTCTTTTGCCAATTTTGCAGGTAAAATGGCAAACTCTAATGTTAATTATGTTGCAGTTTCTACTCCTTCATATGAATGGATTGTGGATACAGGTGCCACAGATCATATGGTACCTGCATCCTCATGTCTTTTAAACAAATCTAGGATCAGTAAAGCTGTTCATATTGGACTGTCTGATGGCACAATCAAATCTGTAACTAAGATGGGTAATCAGAAGATATCAGACTCAGTAAATTTGAATGATATTCTTATGGTGCCTGACTTCAAGCACAACTTATTATCATTTGGGAATAGACCTGTCAAAACACAACCCAACCCAGTGATCCGACCCGAACGCCCGAAAAATTTTCGACTAGAACCCGGAAATTTTGACCCGGAAATTTTTTTCGACCCGAACCCGAAAAACCGGAAATTTTTTGGGTAATCTGGGTTTCGACCTAGTGACCCGATTGATCCGGTAATTTTGACCCGATTCACCCGGTTGACCCGGTTAATTTATAATTATATATAATTAAAATTTTTTTATATAGAATTAAAATTTATTGCAAAATTATCAAATCATGATTTTTTTAATTTTAAAAAGAAAAAATTGACAAACCCGAAATCGACCCGAAATGACCCGAAACCCGGTCAAACCCGGATTCGAGTAAACCCGATAATACCCGAAACCCGTTTTACCCGGAACGCGTTTTACCCGAGACCCGAATGACCCGTTTGACAGGTCTAGTTGGGAAGCTTCTTGATAATCATGATTTGGTTGCTTATTTTACTCGGAACTCTTGATACATACAGGACCCTGGAACTAGAAGAGTGGTGCTGTGTGGAGAAAGAAAGCATGGCCTGTATAGAATCTCAGAAGTGAACCAGAAAGAGAGGTTCAAGGAGGATCATGAAGCCAGTGGAAATAGAGACAGACATCAGTTTCTTTTTTCAATAAATTGTAACAAGTCAGTGTTGACTTGGATATTATGCATGCTAGATTGGGACACAGTTCTATTTCCAAACTGAGGCATTTGAATGTGTTTAATCAAAGAATCCTAAGTGATTTTAGCTGTGAGCCTTGTGAATTATCTAAACATCACAGATTTCCATTTGATAGGAGTGAATGCTTAGCAGAAGCTTTATTTGCCTTGATCCACGTGGATCTCTGGGGACCTTATAAGGTTCCTACTTATTCTAGATGACTATTCTAGAACAACTTGGACCTTCTTGTTGAAGGATAAACTGCAGGTGCCTAAGGCAATCTTTGATTTCATTGCCTATGTCAAGACACAGTTTGGAGGAAAGGTGAAGTGTGTTAGAACAGATAATGGCACAGAGTTTGTGCAAAGGCAATGTACTGATTTCTTTGCTAGAGAAGGGATTCTTCATCAAAAATCTGTACCTTACACACCTCAACAGAATCGGGGGTAGAGAGAAAGCACAGACACCTCATTGATACTGCTAGGGCCTTGAGAATTCATGCAGGCTTGCCTATCAGATTTTGGGGTGAGTGTGTGTTGGCAGCAACACACTAAATCAACAAGCTTCCTAGTGCAGTATTGAGTTGGGATACTCCTTATGAGAGATTGTTCCAGAAACCTGCCAAGTATGATGAACTGAGGGTGTTTGGTTGTTTATGCTATGCATCAGTGTCTCCTTCCGCAGCAGATAAAATGGATCCTAGAGCCAGAAAGTGTGTTTTCATGGGCTACCCTCATGGGAAAAAGGCTTATAAATTATGGGACATTGAAAAGAAAACCATGTTTATAAGCAGGGATGTGATATTCATGGAGAATCTTTTCCCTTTCAAAATGAATCAAAATGAGCTTGCTGGTCATGAAACACCAATGCCTTGCCTCCCTTTGGTGAATCCATCAGATGATCATGATGATTTTATGGCTCCTATAGTGATGGAAAATCCCTCATATTCTAGTCATCAAAATGATGTTGTTCAGGACACATCTAGTCCAGAGAGTCAAGGCTCATCTCAGACACATCCCACACCTCAGTACTCTCCACAAACATTTGAGGAGTTTCTTCAGGATCCTGTCGAATTTCCTCCATTAAGACGGTCCACAAGACCCATAACCAGGCATGCAAGGTTGAATGACTTTGTGTGTTCAGACACAAGACAACATTCCATATCTCAGTCCTTCCTAGTGACTTGTTTTGCCATGATGAGAGCAGTATATGAACCTTCTTATTACTCTTAGGCGGCTGGTGATCCTAATTGGGTTATAGCTATGCAGCAAGAGTTGAAAGCCTTAGAAGCAAACAGAACCTGGAGCATGACTGATTTACCTGATGGTAAGAAAGCAATTGGAAGCAAATGGGTCTATAAGGTTAAGTATAGACCTGATGGGAATGTAGAGAGATTCAAGGCAAGACTGGTGGCAAAGGGCTATAATCAAGTCAAAGGAAAAGATTATAAGCACACCTTTTCACCAGTAGCAAAATTTACTACAGTTAGAGTGTTGCTTGCAGTAGCTACCATGAAGAATTGGCCTCTGCACCAACTTGATATCAACAATGCATTCTTGCATGGATATCTAGATGAAGAAGTATATATGAAACCTCCTGAGGGATTCACTCTTGGTCAACCAGGATAGGTTTGTAAGCTTCACAAATCCATTTATGCCATGAAACAGGCTTCAAGGCAATGGAATGTTGAATTAAGCAAGTTTCTTTTGAAGCTTGGCTTTGTGAAATCTGCAGAAGATTATTCTCTTTTTGTCAAGAAGGTGCCTACAGGGGTGCTAATAGCCCTTGTCTATGTGGATGACTTGCTTCTTACCGGTGATGATGAGTAGATTGTATTACACACCAAACAGGCCTTACATTCAGAATTTACAATCAAGGACCTTGGTGAAGCTAGATACTTTTTGGGCTTGGAATTATACAGAGATAACCTAGGCCTCTTATTACATCAAAGAAAATATGTTGTTGACATATTGAGAGATGGCAAGCTCACTGATTGCAAACTAGCTTTATTCCCTTTTCCAAGAGGTTTAAAGTTATCAACAGATTCAGGGACCCTGATGCAGGATGAAGAATCCTATAGAAGATTGATTGGTAAGTTGTTATTTCTAACACTTACTAGACCAGACATCTCCTATGTTGTGCAGCACCTAAGTCAATTCATGACTCAACCAAGGGAGCCACACTATGCAGCTGCATTACATGTTGTCAGATATCTAAAAGGAACTCTTTCTGTTGGCCTTCATTACTCAAACAAGGCTTCCTTTACAATCACAGGGTTCTGTGATGCTGATTGGGGGAGGGGGCCAGCCAGGCCTCTTACTGGTTATAGTGTGTTTATTGGTACTTCACTTGTGTCTTGAAAGACAAAGGAGCAACATACATTCTCTAAATCTTCAGCAGAAGCCGAATACAGGAGCATGTCCATGACTACCAATGAGCTAGTTTGGATTGATGGACTTCTACAGGCTCTTATGATCAAGGTTCCCAGGCCTATCCCTCTATTTTGTGACAACAAGGCGGCTCTTCACATTGCTGAAAACCCGGTTTTTCATGAAAGAACCAAGCATCTGCGTATTGATTGCCACTATGTTCGTGAGAGACTGCAAGATGGATTTGTTCTTCCCCAACACATCAGGACTGGCATTCAATTGGCTATCTTATGGCCAAGCCATTGGGTGAAAAGCAACATCTCTACCTCTCTTCCAAGTTAGGACTTGTTGGATTCTCCCCAAGTCCAACTTGAAGGGAGGGTATGGAGAATATCATGTGCATTTCATAGCATTTCATATGCTCATTTTCTCAGTTTTCCTTCTTTGCTTGCTTCCTTTGTCATTTCACCTTAATTTGGGACATTGCTGTAATAATGCTAGCTGCCATCACGTGATAGACGTGTGACATTGGACTATATAAGCCTTGATTGATCCTTAGTCACTCAATAGGGTTTTGGGGATTCCCCCATTTAATCAATGAAAGTAGCCGTCATGGCTTTCCTCTTTTAGAACCTTCCATTACCGATTTTGGCTTGTTTGAGCTAACCGAGCTGCACACAGCTTTACACATCTAAAACATCAAAACTTCACCCCATTTGTTGAGACATTTAGGGTTCGTTTGGATGGCCAATTTTATGATTTATAATGCACAATTTTACATCATAAAATTTTACATCATAAGTTATAATAACTGGCTATTCAAACATATCTGAAATGGATCATCTAAAGTTGGTGGTCATAGTAAACATAAGTGCTAACTTGTACAGAGCAACTTGATATCAAATCCATGTCTTAGTTGCCAAAGGTTGCTTAACATATTTTCTCATTCTAATAATTGTATTGTACTCTAATAGGTAGTTAGCATTACAAAAAAATTCAGCATCAGAGTTAATAGAATTGCTCCTGGCCAATTCATGACTAATCTACAATGTGTAAACTCGCACCCAGGGATGTTGATGGAAGCAAAAGAGCTTTGGGTTAACCCCCTCATGCCTCATCTATATATTTACCGTTTCAGGAAGCATAAAAGCTCACGCCTCTTTACAAGTTTATGTGTACCTCGCATCAAATTTAGGTTTGTTCTTTTGGATTCCTAAAATGTATGTTCTTAGGATTCTGGAAATATAAGCCGGATGGTTTTAGTTTGAATTAGACAAAATAAATGATCTTGTTCCATGTTTTATGGTGGATAGTTTCCCAACTCAATATTGTTCAATGATTTAAAGATCAAGCTTAAGCTTTGTACTGTTGTTATTTATTGGCTTATTTAGCAAATGTAGAAAATTGACATTCTATTTATTTGCTTTTTTTTTTTTTTGCAGCACCAACAATATTTATTGAACAATTCATTATCAACAAACAAGGTATTGAGAAGTTTTTGCAATCTGTAATATTTTATGGCATTTTGCCTATCAGTGTTTGTAAATGTAATGCTTTGTACTAATCTAGCATGTTTGAACTTATAACCATTACTATCATTGCAACGTTAACAACATTAAGGGCTCGATTGTTTCTACGAGAAGGAATGAATGACTCAATGGAAATGGATTAAATTTTACATATAAAATGTACATGATCATAATTTTTTGCCAGCTAGTTACCTTCCTTAAAATTAGGAAATTGAACCAATGAGGTAATAATTAGAATAGTAATTAATGAACCTTAACTTAAATCAGGATTATATTCATAGAGGTAATCATTATTCATTACCTCTTTCCACACAAAAACAAACTGGGTAAATTACCAAAGGCAAAGATACATGTGCGCGAAGCACACGGAGTGCAACTAGTTCCATCTAAAGTTCACACGGGTAGTACACATCTAAAATAGACTAGAATGATACATTCCAATCTGCTCAAGGACGGTTCTTACACCAAAGAACTTCGACGGACTGAAAATATCCAGAGCAGATTTGAAACAAAATCCAAACTTGAAAACTTCTTCAGAAATGATCATTTGTTCAGAAGATCTTGCTACCATCCCCAAGTGAGGCTATCTTGCGATCCAAACTCCTGCAACCAACATCAAATTCAAACATGATAACATAATCAGCAAGGGATCAGAATAACAACATGCGCCTGTAAATATATACAACGAACAAACAAAGAAGACATCGCTTGTCACCAGTTGGCTCAGTCTGAAATCTGGAGGCGTGTCCAGGTATATGTTGGCCGGGTCAGAGGCCAAGTTCTGGCATTCTGCAAGATCCTTCTTCAGTTCCTCTGGCCCCAGCCGAGCATAAACAGACAGACTGGATTTTGCTTCCTTGTGTGGATTCTCCTCGATCTCTTCCCCGTTGAGAGGCTGGCTGTTTATGAGATCGTCGCAGAGGTATAGCCTTTCTACCAGCTGCTGGGAATTCAGTATATCTTGTGACATGTTCTCCCAACCTTGTCCTTCTCCTCCAGCTTCAGTGTCGCTATGGTGGTGGTCTCCTGCTTGATCTATGCAAGTTTCTGGCTCTTGTTCATCTTTATTGATATTCATATCTTGTTTAACTTGCTCAACTTGTTCAGTTTG
Organism: Persicaria maculosa; assembly: GCA_963922045.1. NCBI lineage: Eukaryota > Viridiplantae > Streptophyta > Magnoliopsida > Caryophyllales > Polygonaceae > Persicaria > Persicaria maculosa. Next base: position 23,050,124 of record OY998258.1, on the reverse strand, counting down.
CTCAACTCGTTCAGCCCGTTCCATTTTGTAGTCCTATTAAGAGGGAGAATAAAAATGCTTTGAGAACTGATATCAAGAAATGGTGAGGTGGGTAACTCCTCATTTTGAGATTAAGCACAATCTGTGATTGCAATCAATCTTATAAACACTGAAATAAATAGCACCTCCTGGGCAGGATCATCCATGGAAGATAAAGCAGACTGCTTTCTGGGAATGAAAATTGATTGCCTATCAGTGCGAGGAGGATTAGGAGTCACACATTTGGGGGTGACTGGATCAACTTTCATGACTACATCATCAACCAATTCAGGAATATCCTCAACAGTTTTTTCATTTTGTTTGAGCTGCTGTTGCTGATAGAAGACTTTCGAGATCACATATTCACCATCCCTCTCGTCTTCTGTGGTTCCCAGGTGATATTGGTGCATGACCCAACTTGTTTTCTCTGCCTTTCCACCCTTTGTTGGGTTCACATAGAGAACCATTATTTTCTTGCAACCCCTCTGAACACCATCCATGATAACCGGTTTAGTCCTTCCAGTTTTGTGCCAGCGAACATCACCTAGATCATCGCCGTGAATCTTTCTGCGCTTCCTAGTTCCAGTACTATACGCTTTGATTGCTCTGTGAAAAAAATGAGATGCAGTTCCATCTTGCCTGACACCTGAATTATGTCGAGAAGATGAAGCAAGTGTAACCTATTCCGAAATATAAAAATAAAGGTAAACTGTCAGCCAAATGTCAACCTGGTAGCTTTTGGGGATGTGTGTAGCATATTCCATCATCTTCAACAACCGTGGGAATAAATTCATCAATAAAGGGATGTGGTTCCATATTCTCGAAGCCAACTTTGGCAAGTAAATGCCAGATTATCTCTTGATCGGATGGGTCAAATTTGACACCTCTTGGCAATCCAGGCCAATCTTGAGTTTCCTGAGACATGGATGAAAAGACACTTTAATGTCAACCAGTGGAAAACATGTTTAAAAAATAAGCTAGCAGATTAACGCTGTCCAAATGGGTGCATTAGTGCAAAGAAGTGAAGAACTACTGTACTACAAGCAGACATTGATGGGGATTCAGGTTGGTAATCATCACAAACACAAAGATCACACCCCCAGCTACATGAATACAAAAGTAACCAATCCATTGGCCAGAGCATTCACTAGCGACCAGATTACAATACTCACTAAGCATTCCCCCTAATATTCCATCACATTAACCATAGTAACTCAAAGGCATAGCAAATGATTCTAGGCTATTCCAGCATAATAAAATGCGTTCCCGATCTTTCCCTCAATTCTAGACTTGAAGATTCCAAAGAAGGGTTTCTGTCCAATTGCGTAACACACTTATAATTACAGTAACATAAACTACAGATCTGCTCCATATACAGTCACAGGCAGACTCACAGCCTCACAGAGCAGCAATGCAGAATAAAAAATAATCAAACATACGAAGAATTTAGGAGAAGCCATAACACAAAGATTTGAATGTTTAGTAAGACCGTGTCCAAAGGCTAAATAAGGAATCAAACTTCATAACTGTACAATTGCTCCTTTTTGCAAGTTGGAAATTGCACACGACATCGTATAAGATACAACAACAACATTCCCGGTTTATCCCGTCTAGGTAGGGTCCTGGGAACCAACACTCTTTCCCCGACTACGTCAACAGTGTTTCTGACTAGCCCAAGTGGCATTCAATGACCTTAATGAAGGTGAACTGACTTTTTAAGATTGAAGGACAACATTGCAATAGATTATAGCCAAAATCATTTACAATGACAAAAAATAGGGTACAAAATTTGTAATTTTAGTGGAAGTTTTACTGCCAAATCCAGACTTTCTATAACATTCTTTCAAACATTGGCACAAAAAGAACAAATAGATCTTCCTAACTAATAAAGCATGTTGAAGTGTTGACAAGAATCGGCAGAGTTAAATCAAATAAAGCAAAAAGTGGAAGCAATACACTGTCATTGTTGATGGTATGCTGACACTTTGGGCACGCTCTAGAAGGATTGCTTGTCCAATTGACATTTCCAGGATCTGAAGTACCAGATGCACTTTTGATTTTGGAAGCAAACCTGCTCTTGTCAACCAACCATGATGTTCTGCACAACATGTGTAAAGCATTTTAAGAACAAGGTGAGAGTGTCCCCTTCCATGAAAAGGGGCCCATGGCCGTTGAAAATAAAAACTATAAAGATCAAATGTGTAAGAGACCAACATATATACATCATAGAAAATGACAGCTGCGTAATTTGCATTGACAATCTTTTGACATGCAAAAAGATCCTAGATATAATCAGTGTGATGTGTAAAATAAGCAAATTTATGACCTATAACAAAACTTTTTATTATCTTGCTGCCTGATCAAGTTCATTCTTACTGAACACCTAAAGATCAATAATTAAAAATCCTATTAGGGTGTATTTGGTTAGGATTCAGGTTATGGGTTTGGATTTAAGAATCGGGTTTTGGAGGGAGACTCTTGAAGCAAAGGCTTTAGGTTGCACAGGAGTTCAGAACAAATATAATATGTGAAGTTCAGTTTGGGTAAGGTAGTTGAGGGGACATATTATGTGGAATTCAGTTTGGGTGAGCTAGCTAAGTGGATGTATTAGCAGCCGTTTCCAGCTGTTGTTCCCAGATCGAATTGAAGCCCTAGACAGAGGATCTCCTTATCTGGATGAATCAATGTTAGGTGAGGATATTGTTCCAAAGAAAGATACCATGCGAGTGAGATGAGCCACACAGGATTGCATTGTATTGATGGGTATATATAGTACAAGATTACATATCATAACCAAGGAGAGAATCTCTCAACAATAAAGATTGTATCCTGATCTGTAGATATCCTAACAACATAGGTATCCTACACATGTATTTAGGGTCCGCTAGGCAGAGCAATGGAGATATGGACAAGGATATCAAACATGGGATTCAGGTGGGGTGACAATCATGTTATTAAGAGTCATTGGCGTAGCCGAAGGTGGCCTAAGTGTTGGAAAGATGCGAGTAGACAAGGCCTTGCCCTATGGACCTTATTAAGGACATGAAAATGGATAAGAGAGGATAGAGGGCACTATTTGAGTTAATGAGGGCTAGTTTGGGCGGCTTAGGATTGCATGGGGTCATATCCTTTTTTGTTTTCACTTTTGCTTCTCATTATTCCTTTGTTTTTCGGTTTGTGATTGTTTCCTGTCTCTTTGTATAGGACCTCTTGTAATCAAGAGAAGGGTGCATACAACTCAGCGAGATATAATAGGTTTGTTGTTGTATTTACAAATTCAAGTTTGAAGGAATCACAATGGAACTTGATGGACCAAAACCGACATGAGGTGGGGGTATGAGACCTACATCCAGCAAATATGACTACCATTTGAGGGAAAATGCAAATTGAATTACAAGAATGGGTTTCATGATTCCACATTCCGGAAAACCAAACGCCCTTTTCACGTCAAGGATATGCATAGTATAGCAGGCCACAGGTATGTCTTACAAGTCCATATGCTAAACGACTACCCAGAAACTACTACAGCTACTAAAAACAGCAGATTTATCCAACAAGAACTCAAAAAAATTGAAAAATAATTAAATAAATATCAGGTTGGACTAAAATAAGAAAATGAATACAAAATCAATCAACAATAGACAGATAGAATAAAAGCAAGAGAGGGTCATGAATATCCAAATAAACTACGGCGCGATTTCAAGTTTGTAAGCAAATCAAGCACAATCTCTCGGTTTCCTGGAAAAAGGTCACCCGGAAATCGTACAAATCCAAGCAAGGTACTATCTTTTGGTCTGATTTTGACACAAACAAAGTAAACCAGAACAATCGAAGGTGAGAAGACGAGGGGACGCTTACCCGGCCATGAGAGAGACAGAAAGTGAAGCGATCAGAGAACGATCGATCCACACCCGACTAAGTCTACTGATGAGCTTCTCCTTTTCAAGAATCCACCGATTCACCAAATGACATTAGCACTGAAGGATTGGGGACTAGGTCTTCAAAAACTCCCTTCCCTTGTATCCCCCATGGTGGACTCCATTTTACTTTTTTCAGACCTCAATACTTTTTGAAAAAAAAAAATGTTTTGCATGGATATACCAAATATTGGCTCACTTTGTAAAAATGAAGACTTAAAAAATTGGCAAAGGAATGACATAGTGTTATTTTTGCAATTAAATTGGGCACCTTCACAGCCGGTGGAAGGTAAATGTTATAGGGTGAGAGAGAGAGGGGGGAGAGAAAGAGACTCATTTAATTGTTTTAAACTAAATTTCAGCTATTTTTATTTGTTAAAATTAAAAAATAAATTTATTTTTAAACATATAAAGTATATGTTTATGGGAAAAAATATTTCGAAGTAAAGTTTGGTCTATATCGCATCTCGATCTCAATTTGGAATATGACATGGATAACCATTAGGATGGCAAATACAACAATTCAGCTGGCAAAGAAATTCACACAACTGGCAAGATAAACCAGAAAACCTGGGGCAGAACCTACAATCGTTGCTCCGGAGATGAAAGGTAAAGCTCCCGAAGTGAAAACGATTAAACAATTAAGACCTAAACCAAAAACTACAAAGTACTAAAGTTCCTAACCAATACATAACAAGTTATGTACAAAACAACATAATGGGCAGAACCGACAATCGTTGCTCCGGAGATGAAGAAATCGATGTCGGAAGCGTCGGAGGACATAAGCAAGCGTGTGATGGTAAGGTAAAGAAATCGATGTCTAGTGGGATAACTCTTCTTTTGCGTAGTCGAATGTAGTATTTTGTTAGTTTGTTTCTAACTCACTGACACTTTGGGGTTTTGGTGGTTTTGAATGTACATAACTGATCTTAGAAACAAACCTACATTACTCTCAAATGACATCGTCCAGTGTAACATTAATGGTTTCAATCACAACATACTTCAACACATAGAAAGAAATTTGCAACGATGTATAAGTATAACCCATTGCGATGTATGCTTACTAGCCAGTAAATACTATTATCTAGCCAGTGACAATGATGTCTTAGCCAATGTAGAAGTAACCCCTGCTGGATCTCTCAAGATGATAAAATCAAACACAAGTCCTCTAAAAGGTGGAAACAATTAAACAATTAAGACCTAAACCAAACACTATGAAGTACTAAAGTTCTTAACCAATACAAGCCTGTCGGATGCGAAGCCGGAATATTTGCGATCTAGTATTTTGTTAGTTTGCTTGTAACTCACTGACACTTTGGGGTTTTGGTGGTTTTGGCTGTACATAAATGGCCGTTTAATTCGCCGACGATGCAAAAGGAAAATATATGCGATTTTTTGTTTACTAGCCAGTATATGATTTTCCCTAGCCAATAGAATCAAAGTTTATGCCAATACAAGAATAACCCCTCACATATTTTATCTATCTCAGAAACTTCACAACCTAAGAATATCGACCATTAAACCCAAACGAAATGCATTATAACGCAACATTCACAACAACCATCCATAATAAATATAAAAAAGTGTCCATAACATAACTTATCAGTCATCAAATACAAGTCATCCAAAAGGTGGAAACGATTAAATGTTTAACAAGTAAACCAAACACTACGAAGTACTAAAGTTCCCTAAAGAAGCTTTAAATGGCGTCTTTGTGATTCCCCTCCTCAAAGTCCCGATTCCTTCCAGCACATTTGAGGTCGGTGACGAGGCAATAATCCTTGCCAATATATGCATATGTCTAACCAGTCAAAATAATGTGTCTGCCAAAACATATAACATTACACAAATGACACAACTACACAAATCCATGCCCCATGTTGCCATGTCCATGGCTACCTCCGACCAAATGGTGAGCTCCCATGGCTGCTACAGCCAATGTTCTAAAAAACGCTCGGCGGATACTCGACGGTGAGGTACCGCCAAGCGCCAAGACGGTTCGGCGGCCTTATTGGCGGATTCATGGCGGTCAAAACGTTTTCTTAATGTTTTCTTATATTTACCCTATGTACTAGGACTAGAATACGTATGATATAATAATTATTCATTTATAAAGTGTATACCATTACTACATTAACAAAACATAATGCAAATGAAAATTTAAGTAATTAAGTCATGACCATTTTAATATTGTTTGGCTCAAAACAAGACAAATAAACAATACCATTAATAAACAATAACACAACATCAAACAAAAACAATTAGCCAAAGCAAATCACAAATTCACAATTACTAATCAATTGACACTTACAGTGATCACATATTCACTTTATCACAAAGTTATTGTCTTACACTCTTACTGTCTTACTAAGTTACTGATCAAACATTGAAATACCAATATACTCCTTATATTACAGAGACAATAGAATTGAATCAAATAATATACTGATCAAGAATCCAATCAAAATCAAAATTCACAAGTTCAGTAGCCCTACTGTTTGTTCAAAAATCAGAATCAAGAGACTGGTTCTCCTATTCATTCAAAATCAGCCTATTCATTGATTTCATTCAAAATCACAAGTTTAGCACTTCAGATTTCAGCCTGTTCGTTCTACAATTGCAATTGCAAGTCTGCAATTCAGCAGTTGCAAAATTGCGAGAGCGAGGCGGATACTGGAGAGAGAGGCTGAGAGCGAGAGAGACATACCGTGAATCCAATCAAGCATCACTCGAGTCACCGTCGGTGCCAGCCGTGATCCACCAGTCCACCACCACCAGAGAAGAGAAGACGAGCGCGAGAAGAGCCACAAAGGCGAGAGACTCAGAGACGTTAAACACCGAAGAAGCCGAAGGGACAATTAAAACGAATTGAGCCACAAGAACTGAATTAACGAAGAAAGAGATAGATAAATTCACCACATCGCTAGCGAGGAGCTTGAGATTCCGCTCAACCCAGTCATCGACGGCGGACTTCCAGTTGGGGGCGAGCTCCGAATCGATCGAATCAGGAACTGATTCAGATAGAAGCCTATGCAAGACCACCTTATCCACAATCGGCTTGAACTTCTCCACCAGTTCCGAGGCGTTGGTGCTAGGTCGAACTCACGCGGAACAGTCTTCCGGTTTCCCAGTTTTTTTTTACCTGTCATTTTTGCAAAATTTTGGACACTTTGGACATATTTGCAAATTTGGGCAGGGGAGGGTCAGATTTGCAAAGGGCATAAAATTTTGGTATATTGGATGCCATTTACTCTTGAAAAAATAAACAGAAAATGGTACCAAAAATGACTAAAATTTGATAAATTATTGGGATAATTGTGCTAAATATCCTCATCTTTATGAATAGTTGCGTGTAATGTCTCGACCTCATCTTTATGGATAGTTGCGTTTAATATCCCGACCTTGTAAGATTTCGCGAAATATCCTAAATTTTGGTGTTAGTTGCGCTCTCTACCCTAAGTAAGTTTCTTAAATTAAAAAAGGAAAAATGACTAAAAATAATACCAACTATTACTTATGAACCAAAAATAATACAAACTAAAAAAAGTCTCAAAATAATACAAACTATCCACCTATAAACCAAAAATAATACAAACTTTAAAATCAACCAAAAATAATACAAACAATAAAATTTGGACTTTAAATAATACAAACTTTTGAAGTTTGACTAGGAAAAGAATTGAAACAAAATATCATTTACCAAAATTACAAAGATATGAGTATATAGTCACACTTTGCACAAATGCACCCCCTTTATTTTTAAATACACCAAAACCACTATTTATTTATTCAACTTTACAAAAAAACCACTTTTATTTTGAAATTAAATAAAATCACATCCACTTTATCCATAATTATTCAAAAAAAATCATATCCTAGAATTCATATAATTTTGCATAAATTCTAAAAATTGGGTTGTATTATACAAAGTTGGACAACCAAATAGTGGGTTTGATGCATTTAAATTATAAAAGGTGGATTTGTGCAAAGTATGAATATTTATAGATTTTTTTTATTTTGATAAATAAAATTTTATTTTGAATCTTATCCTAATTTAAGTTCAAAAGTTTGTATTATTTAAAGTCCAAATTTTATTGTTTGTATTATTTTTGGTTGATTTTAAAGTTTGTATTATTTTTGGTTTATAGGTGGATAGTTTGTATTATTTTGAGACTTTTTTTAGTTCGTATTATTTTTGGTTCATATCTCATAGTTGGTATTATTTTGAGTCATTTTTCCATTAAAAAATTATACAGGTAATGAAAAAATTACACAAAATCACCCATATTTATAAAATATTTTTAATGGACCCCTAATATATTTAAAACTAAAAAATCGCAAATCCCCAACCCCAAAAAAAATCATTTGTAATAGATAACATCTACTCCTTTAAATAATCAGGGATATGCACTAAATAGACCAAAAAAATTGGTCCATTGGCAAAAGTAGACCATGCGGTCCAAAATTTGCAAAACTAGATCACGAGCCCAAAATTTTGCAAAACTGTACAGGTCATATGGGAGGATTTGAAGGGCAATAGCCGGTCACCCTCTCTCAGCGGCTCTCACGCTCTCTCTCGACATCAGCCTTTGTTCCTCACCATATCTCCATCTCTCTCTACCGGGGCTGGCTCGGAGCTCTAGTTTCCACCATGGCGACTCTACGGTGTCCGTTTTCGCGCTAGCGGCGTTGCTTTCTTTGCTGGCACCGCGAGTGAGGTCCGAAACCTCCGATCACCGCTTTAAATCCGGGGATGCGGTTCCTCGCTACGCCAATAAAGTCGGCCCCTTCCATAATCCAAGGTGCACTTTTTTCAGTGTTACATTGTGCCTCAGATCTGTCTTTTGTTTGTGGAATTTCGGAGTGTTTGGTTGAGATCTGACGCAGTTTGAGAAAGTAGTGGCCGACAATCGGATGTGATTAGATTGGGTTTGGTTTTTGTTTACTTTCGTGGTGCGATTCCGATTCAAATGATGTTTCATTGTTATATGAATCGCTGATTGTTCGAGTAAAATGGTGTAATCTGTGAAAATCTGATAGAGAATTTGATATCCAGAGAGATGAGACAGATGTGGCAGAAGAAATTCGTCGCCAAAAAATTTGAATTGTTGTTGCCCTAAGGCGACAAAAAAATGTGACAAAAAGAGCGAGAGCGAGCAATGAATACCTTATTTGTCTGGTATGGAGAAACGAGCGAGACGTACTGATGCAGATCAAGAGGACCTTCTGTGGGTCCAACAATGATCTTGATCCAGGCGAACTCTCAAGACCGATTCGAGGGCCATTGATGGCAAAGAGTCTCTTCCTCAAGAGGAAGAAGAAGCGCCACCATGGAAGAAGATTCAAGTGGTATCGGATTTTAGGTGTATGCAAGCTCTTTACTCTCTTGATTCTTTAATTGAGTGATTTTATTTTCGTGCCTTATTTTTCACCATCCCGCTGCATAAAAGTTAAATCTTAAGCCGCCCAAACTAGCCCTCATTTTGGTTATTGAGTTCTTGATTGCAAGTTTTAATCTTTTATTCCTTGTTGCTACATATCATGCTTATGACTGTGCTTCTTGGATTAAAGCATTATATGAACTTGCACCACTAAAGAACCCTAATTTCTCCAGTTTCTAGCCTATTTTTCTTATTTCTTTATTTTTGCTTACTTTTAGATCATCGTAGCGTAATGTTATTTTTTATTTTCGTCCTTTCTTGGCATTTCTTCCCTTTACAGTAGCTATTTCGTAGCCACAAAAAAAAAAAAAACAGAAAGCCGAGAGCAATTCAAAAAAGAAAAAAAAAAGAAAAGAAAAAAAGAAAAAGAATAGCATACCTTCTTGTTTGAGTTAGTAACTCTTGCATATTGTTCTTTCTTTTTGCTTGCTACTTGTTAGATGATCTATTTGGTTTTAAGCACTACAAAGAACCCTACTTGTGTGATTTTGTGCTGTGCCGACACAGGAGCCTTGGTCACACCCCTATTTTTCTAAACCGTGTTGCAACCGTCAGATAATAGTTGACGGAGTGTGTGCACTTGATTGCCCTTGTGATTGCTATTGTCGATTGCTACATATTCATATATTTCAAGCATCACATTGTATATCTTATTCTAGACACATTAGCTGCTTGTTTATACTTGCTATCCTTGATATCCGACATGTGGCTGATTTAATTTGCAATTTGATTTTGACTTGCTATCTTCAATATTGCAAAATTCTGTGTCCAGGGGAATTGCTTGAATTTAGTGCCTTGTTTTTCTCGCCTCTTTGATTTCTAAAACTGAATCACTCTTAGGAATCAATAGGGCTTGCATTACTTGGTTTCTGGTCTTTGCTCCGTTTACTTGTTTCTCTTCTGCTATTGTAGGAACATGTCGAACGCCAATAACCCCAACCCTTCCCCTACCCTTCCTGCGCCACACGCTGGAGATATCGACACTACAGAGATCGACGGCGTTCTCTACCTTGTCAATCGACGAGTCCTACACATTCAGGAGTCTCCCATGGCTGATCAAAGGGAGAACATCTTCCACACTAGGTGTGTGGTTCGTGAGGCTACCTTAAGTGTCATCATCGACGGTGGGAGTTGCTGCAATCTCATCAATGAAAAGGTAGTGGATTACCTCCATTTGACTACTACTCCTAGAGCTACTCACTATGGTTTAAATGGCATAACTGATGATGGGTCTGATATTATGGTCACCAAACAATGTTTAGTTTCATTTTCTATTGGATCATATCATGATACAGTGTTATGTGATGTTGCTCGAATGGATTGTAGTCATATCTTGCTAGGCCGTCCTTGGTTATATGATCGTTCTGTTATTTATGATGGTCGTGCGAATACATATGCCTTCACCTTTGATGGGAGGAGAGTTACTCTCCTGCCCCTTTCGCCTCAAACTGTTTTAAAGGACTAGGCACGACAACGCCAATACAAAGCCGAGAAGGAGGCTGCTGCAAGACGGGAAGCGCATTGCGGCACATACACCAATCAGGCTGCACCCGCGGCCATACGATCCAGCACCCCTGACTCAGTCGCGCCCGCAGCCCAGGATGAGATCAAAATCGTGGGCCCAGATTCAGCACAGCGCGTCGAACTTGTTTCGCAGATTCCCGTTGACTCTGACCTCGGATTTGAGTCAACTCAGTCTTGCTGCGAAGCTGACTCGACGAGCCTTCCAATGGTGGGTCACACACTGCAGGACTTCTCCGTTAAGGCACCCGAAACTGCTCTGCAAGTAGACTGCAGCGCTGCACATGATGTGTGGGTACTTCTGACGACAACGATGAGGACATTGGGGACACTTCTCTTGAGTTAGCTATTGTACCTCTTGAGAATGTTCCTAATGTTGAGAATTCTGGACTTCATAGGGTTATTGAGCCTTTTAATTTTGTTCCTTTTGATTGCTCGATGATCCCTATGACAGGTGTTGTTTTTGAGGTTCCTTTTCCTCAAATTCTGCTGGCACCATCTCAAGTTGATTGTCAAGGAATTTACTTTTTGGTGGTTGCTCCTTCCCTACTGCTCTTCAATGACTCGATTCGAGGACGAATCGAAGATAAGAAGGGGAGAATGATGCAGATCAAGAGGATCTTCTGTGGGTCCAACAATGATCTTGATCCAGGCGAACTCTCAAGACCGATTCGAGGGCCATTGATGGCAAAGAGTCTCTTCCTCAAGAGGAAGAAGAAGGCGCCACCATGGAAGAAGATTCAAGATGTATGTCGAGTGCTCTTGAGGCCCATGTCGAGTAGCTTGAATGTGTGGGCCGGTTCTAGTCTTCAAATTAGTTTATTATTTTATTAATTATTATTTTATGCAATTAGATTAATAATATACAAGATTATATCTCCTCTAGATATATCTTGTTCCCTAAGTATTTAAATTCTATCTTAGTTAGATTTATTTATCTTTAGGTTATTTTTAATCTATCTTTATCAACCTAAATTCTATCTTGCACGATTAGAATTGGTTGTTAGTTTTCTATTTAAACAATGTAGTTCTCTTTGAATTAAATCAGATTGAATAGAATTGAGAAACCCCTTTATAGGATTAAAGGGTTCTCGATTATCAATCCCAAAAGCTATTCGGTTCTTATGTTATTGTTACATTCGGCATCCATCACCATCATCGTCACCTGGTTCACCTTCACCGAACCAACAATCCAAACACCAATTTAATCCCTACACCGTCACAAGGATAGCAGGCCAGCCCTTGGCGTCGCTCGTGTCCAGGCTCGCTTCTAGCGAGCGCGGCCTCGTCGGCTCCGCGCGCGCAGGCGCTCGCACCCCAGCCCTCGCTCTCGCATCCTCTTCTCTCCCGCGGCATCGCTCGCGGCTTCTCAGGCTCTCGATCGCTAGTCTACACAGCGTCTTTGACTTCGCCGCGTCTGGTCCTTCGGATCCCTGAGACGCGCGCACTGGTCCTCGACTTCGACGGCTCCGCGCTCACACGCCCTGAGGAGCCACCGCCCCTGCGTGTCCGGATCGTCCCAGCGAACCTTGCCCAGTCCTCGCGCACTCGCTCTCTCTTCGCTTCCTTGTTTATCGTTTACTGTTACCTTGTTAATTAGTTCAATTTAATTAAGTTTCCTTCGTTGTTGATAGTAAGTTAGTTATTACTTAGTTTAGTTTAATATTGTTTACGTTTAAGTTTAGTTAGTTTACTTAGTTGCAATTTATTAAGTTAAGAGTTATTGTTTAATTAGTTTAATTCAATTGTCAATCAGGAGATATTGGAAGAGCATTGCAAGATCGGGCAAATATACGGCGTGGTTCTTGATCTTGAGCCCACAGGCGAAGGATCGGGTATCCCAAACGTATCACGTACAACCACCACAACACACACAAAGAGACACCGTCGCCACCGCCAGGTCCACCACGAGCACCTCAGATCTGGTTCCGTTTCCAATGCTTCCACTCTCAATTTGGTGACCACATCGATCTCCACTCCATCAATCTTACACTGATACAATCACACATACACTTTTTTCCTCTCAAGAGGAACGGAAGACACGGAAATGCGAGTGAAACAAATGTGAATTTCGCTCAAATCTCGATCAAATGTGCTTACTTTACAGTGTCCGTAGGATAACAATTGGTAGAAGAGATACACCCTATTCGTAGAATAGTTTCAAACTATTGGTAGGAATTAAATATCTTATTGGTAAGATGATAATGTAATCACCAACTATAGCCCTAATGGTATGATGGTAATGGTAAGATAAAAATACCCCATTGATAGGATGTTCCCAAGTGCAACCCTAATGGTTGGATGATATCGGTAGGATGATAGGATGATAATGGTAGAATAGTTTTAAACAAATGGTAAGACAACAATAGGTTATTGGTAGGATGATTATTTAATCACCGAAATGCACAAGTGTAGGTTTAATGGTTGGATGATATTGGTAGGATAATAGGATGATATCAGTAGAATAGGTTGAAACTAATGGTAAGATAAAAATACCCCATTGATAGGATGTTCCCAAGTGCAACCCTAATGGTTGGATGATATCGGTAGGATGATAGGATGATAATGGTAGAATAGTTTTAAACAAATGGTAAGACAACAATAGGTTATTGGTAGGATGATTATTTAATCACCGAAATGCACAAGTGTAGGTTTAATGGTTGGATGATATTGGTAGGATAATAGGATGATATCAGTAGAATAGGTTGAAACTAATGGTAAGTTAAAAATATGCTATTGGTAGGGTGCTGATGGAAACCCAGTAATTCCCGTGTATAACTTCGCAATAATGGTAGAATAGATGTAGACTAATGGTAAGATATATTTGTACAATTGGAAAGATGTAAATTAAATACATAATATCTCCGACACTTAAGGACACTTGAGACAAAATATTGTATCCATTACAATTTCCCCCATAATATCTCCGACACCTGAGACAAAATATTGTAGCCATTACAAGTTTCCCCACAATATATCCGACACCTGACACAAAATATTGTGGCAATTACAAGTTTTCCCATAAAGTATCCGACACTTGATTCAAAATATTGTAGCCATTACCGAGGACTCCCCAAAATATATCCAACAACTGACAAAAACGTCCACCAAAGTATATAGATTGCATGGTGTTCTCCCTGATAATGGTGTCCACGTGGTTAGTCACAACCTTGATCACCTTTTTCATCTTCTAAAAGAACCACTTCCATGATTTGTTGTTTTCAGAATTAACAATCACAAATGCAAGCGGGAATAAACTCATGTCCACATCATGTGCAGTTGCACCAAGCAATGTGCCCACATACTTTCTGGTAAGGAATGTTCTATCAACCAAAACAACCTATAAAAACGCATACATTGGATTGTTTTTTTTTTATTGTGCCGGCACTTCAAAAAACGATTTTGAATTTATGTAGAATGATACTTAAGGTGTATTTAAATGATGCTGACATTATGGGTCAGTTTGGTAACACGGAGCTGATGGGGTAGCTGAAGCTGATAGAGTAGCTGAAGCTGATGGATTAAGTGTGTTAAATATATGTTAAATTGGAGTTTTCATAAGCTAGTAAGGTGTTTGGTAACCCAGCTGATAGAGTAGCTGATACAAAGTAGCTGATCAGATAAGAGAAAATGAATAGAATTCTAAAAAGCTTGCGGTTAGTAGCTGTTGAAAATCCAATTTCAAAAGTTAACTAAATTAAAACCTTATATTTAACTTATTTAAAACTATAAATTATTAAAACCAAAAGCTCCGAAAAGCTACATGCATTGCCAAACGGACCCTATATAAATGATGCTGACATCATATATTAATGCCTTTAAACACACTAAACTGACCTTTTTCAAAACATGGAATGCTCTTTGGCATTGCCCGAATGATAGGAATAGATATTTAAATCTGTCAGCCTCATCGGTAGCAAACAAAGCAATTGTTCCTGAGTTTTTCTCTGCAATCATGTGGCAGTATGATGGTAAAGCATCGAAATTTGACTCTGGTGTTCCTTTTCCCCTCACTTGTGCCAATTGCATTGCTTTCCATGCTTTGCGGCCAGTAAGTGATTGTAATTTTGTGATCTTTCTGCATCTTTTCCCTAATTTGTGTTGGATCGTATGATCTGTATGCATAATAAAGTAATTAGTCTATATCCACATTTGTAAGAATAATCTTGAAAAATATGATTTTTTTATGATATACGTTGATTTTATGAAGTTAGCAACAACATTGTAAGAAGTTTTTCTGCAATATGTAGATCTAATCTCCCATCTGCATGTGTGTGTTTCATTGTATAATATGACTTCATAGGATTCTGAATAGAGATTTTTTTAATGCAATCTCTAACCATAGTTGGCATCTATCCATTTGTCTTTGAAATACCGCGGAGTAGATTTTTTTACCTCAAACCCAAATATTTCAGTCATTGACCTGAGATATAGAGCATCCTTCAATGCTTGTTTATTTGCGAAAATCTTCCCAACATACATTGTCATGTCAACTGCTGAGTTGTAGTTCTCAAAACTCTCAATTTCAGCAATGTAAGAAATATCAGCATTGTATTCTTCTATTGTATTCCTTTTTCTTTTCATTGAATTGTAGCTTTCTCTTCAAAATTTCTGGTCTTCCTCGCTAGTATTAATTTGAATCATCATTCTCTCCTTCCTTTGGATGTGTAATGTCTGCCACTATGGTGTCAGCTTCAATATTTTCTCTATCAACATCGGTGATAGGGGGAAAACCTGTCGTTGTTCATGTCAAAAGAATACTCAAAGCTACAAATGGTATAGTGTGTAAGCAAGAGGTCGATCCACAGGGAAATCTACTCAATTCAAGTGTAAATCTAATCGCAAGTAAGAATATGAGGGGTTTTGGTGAGAAAAAAATCCGCCTTTTAGCAAAACGAAAACAAGCAAACAAAGTAAATTGTGTTTAGAACGTAGTAGAGAGAATTAGGTTCACCTATAATTTGTAACTTTAATTGATGAATATTGATCCTTGTTTCAGCCTCTCGTTCTTGTGTTTTCCTACAAATGTTATTGTCCAGATCTTATGTAGATTACTAGTCCTACGAGTCCTAGCAACCCTTATCTCTAAGTAACCCTAACACAGTTAAGATTTAACCTAGAAATAGCATTAAGACTATGAATTAACCAAGATACATGTAATATCAATCTACGAGTCGATATTTAACATAATTGACTTCCTACTCATCTAATTAGTCCTACGTGTCCTAAGAGGATATGTTTGCTACATTGGATTAAGGTTCTCTACGAGGAATCTGCAGAACCCTAGCAATTGAATGAATCTACTCTAACTAGTACGTTGATCACGCCAGATAGAATAAATTAAACACATTTAAATAATTACGCACAAAGAAGTCAAACCATTCGAATAGGAATAAGAACTAGATTAAGAAACTCACAATTCAACAATCAAAGATCCAAACTGTAGGAGAAACCCTAAGAGTTTAGTTGCTCATGCTCAACGACACTCTCACAACATTCTCAAAATACATAAGGTAATTAAAACAAAAGCCTAAATCGTCTTTTAAATTAACCTAATAGAGCCGACCTAATGAATTTTCTAAACACCCAATTAAAGAGATAACAAGTCCGTCAGTAGATTCGGCGTACGACAAACGGTCGCGGGGCAGCTAGGCGATTCGCAAAATCCTTCCTCTGGGCTTCGAACCGTAGGGCGGGCAGCAGTTCTTCAACTTTTCTCCACGTTGCTTCTCCAGCTCCTCAAGACTTCCTCTTACCTTCTTTTGCTCCTCATTTGGGTTCCTAAATGCCTTCAATTTTCATTGGATCCATGCTACCTGAAATCAACCATAAAATTACATAGATTCCACATCTTCCAACACTACAAGTAAACATATAATTGTAACTAAAATATATATGCAATATTTCACTACTACAATTAAGGTCTATTGTGGCACTTCATTGCAGCGGTTTTCTATTGAAGCGGTTATTTTATCTAATGAAGCGGTTTTTGTTTTGTATTTTAAATGAGCAACTATTGTGGCGGTTTTGAGTACTATTGTGGCGGTTTTTAAAACACTTTTTTTATTCTACCTAATGTGGCGGTTTTTAATAGGCTATTGTTGCACTTATCTTATCAAGTGGAGCGGCTGATAATAAAACATTTAAAAAATTAACCTATTGAAGCGGCCAGTTCGATCGGCTTTAACCCTAAAGTCAGTTCTTTTCCCCCTTTCCCAGAGAGACTAACGAAGGTCAAAGACGATTGGCGATTTCGATCCGGGCATGGTTCTCTTCTCCATTCTTCTGTCCAGTCAATCCCACCGGCCACCTTTGTCGTCGCCGTGTCCCATCAGCCGCCTTCTCCTATTCTCCAAACTCAGTGCGGCAACTAGCAGTTCACTCTCAAAGAGTGGAATCTTGTACTGGCTCTTTGTCGGCGACCAGTAAGTTTTCTCTTCCCTCTTTTCCTTCTCAAATAGCCATCACCTGGAATTTTTGATTCCACCTTTTAAACTGCTATTGACTACTTTCTTACAGACCTCTTGTAGTTGCATATTGGAATTCCTCATAACCGTTTCAGGTAAGCAAGAGATCATCCTCCTCTCCCTAACACTTTACCAATGACCAGAAGCCAATAACGATGACTTTGTTTGCTTTCTTTTTACTTCTTGTTGCGAATTTTTCACCAAGAAGGTAAGTAACACCTCCAACCCCACTGATTTTGCTGCTCTTTAGGTTAAAATTTATTCATTATAATTGATTTAGGGTTCTTGATTGAAGATGTGAATTTAGAGGTATTGATTTAGGGTTGATATTGGTTTAGTCTATTTGATTTAGGGTTGAAAGGGTTCTTGACTTAATATGTGAATTCAGGGAATCAGGGGTATTGATTTAGGGTTGATATTGGTTCAGTTTATTTGATTTAGGGTTGAAATTGGGGAATGCTATTTGATTAGGGTACTCGAGGTTCAAGTATTATTGTATAACAAATCAATTTTACTTCAATTTCAGAGGTCTTACTTGATCCATTAACACATACATCAATTAGCATCTTACTATTTTGGCTTCATGTACAACTTTCTAATTAAAAAATTTATATGCTTCTAGTTCGATCTACAATTCTCAATGTCTTGTCAATTTATTACAAACCATGCATGTTTTAAATTAGGTCAATCTATGAATAAATACAAGTGGGCAAGTAGTTCATTGATTAAGGTTGAGTCTCAACTGGCTTTGGAGCCATTAGCAGCTCTTTATTCATGTTGGACTATTAATTTATTTGTTCAACTATTAGTCTTGCCATTTTTGTAAATGCCTAGCTCAATTGATTTGTATTTTTTTACAAGCTTGATGGATCATTAACATTATAAGCTCTGGCAGTCAATGGAATGGTTGGAATAAATCTGTCTGATGTTAAAAAAAATTATTTGTATCATGAATCAAGTGACCAGAAGGCATTAGTTTGATATAATATTTGTAGCACGAATCAACTACATATATATAGTAATTTGGATCAAAAAATATTTCTATCACGAATCAAGTTGCCTCGAGGTTTCTAGGACTGACAATCTTTAGGCTTTGATTGATATATAGCTAAGTAGAGTATACTAGAGTGTAATGAACAGAAGCATCAAAATCACACAACTTTTCTACCTTAGGGCCATTAGACTATGTTTTAGTGATTCTAATTATTAAAAATTATAAAAACAAAATAAATGTTATAGTTACTCATAGCTATGTTAGAAATCTAGATGCCTTTCTTTCCGAGACAAATCTTCATATAAGTTATAGCGTATATTAAAATGAAGATCACTGTCTTGTGGCAAAGCTCTTTTTAGTTTTTGGCTATGCATGAAAAGACTACTCTATAGTTATTATGTGTGCTTAATTGAGAAGTAAATTTTTCGTTGATGCCTTTTTATTTCAGCAACTTGGATCTTTATCCTTCCACGTTTCTACAACTTTCCTTTACATATATGCTATAATGTCCAGATCAAGGGCGATTGGATAAAACCTGGTGCTGTTGTGATAGACATTCGGACAAATGCAGTTGATGATCCCACCAAGAAGTCAGGCCACAGGCTCGTAGGAGATGTAAATTTCGAGGAAGCATGCAAAGTTGCTGGATGGATTACTCCTGTCCCAGGAGGTGTCGGGCCCATGACTGTAGCCATGTTACTTCAGAATACTTTGGATGGCGCCAAGCGACCTATTGAGAAATGATCCCTTTTATTCCCGGTAAGGGACACATGTCATGTTGTAGCTTTTCCTTCTATCAAAGGAATGTTGTTTTTTAGCATCTTTTCATTTCACTTCTGCTCACTTTCTACTGCAAATGTAGTCTTGGAATATTGACATTTTATCAAATCCACCAATACCAATACAGATGCTAAGTTCTTACACTCAAGACCTCCCAGTGTAGAGTTCTATGAAATCCACCAGTGTTTAATCTGAAAGCCGAGTTCAAAAGCTTGCAATATTGACATTTTATTGGGTGGCATGCTATTTCTGCGTTCGTTGGTTTTATGATTGGCTTTAAGTGTATATATTTTCATGCATCAATTTTCACATTTGATTGATTCTCTTTTGTGCAAGCAACACCGGTATTATGGTGTGCTATGGTCGTTGGTTTTATGCTTGGCTTTAAGTGTATACATCTTCATGCGTCTATATATGTTAAATTTCACATTTGATTGTTTTTGTTTCATGCATTTATATATGTGAAATTTCATGCATTTATATATGTTAAGGTTTTTATACATAGGGCATTAAGGATTATTACATGGTGTTTACAGGAAACAACTGAAAATTGTTACATCATTAATCCATGGGATCACATGGTCAACTTAGATTGTGATTGATGCCAACGAGCTTTCACTTGCAAACCAAAAATTCAATAAGGTATGTATAGTTGCTTAGTATATGTCATGGTTGGTTTGAAGATTGGCTTGGGATAGAAAGATTGATGGTGAATATAGGTGGTACTTTACATCATGATGCTCCTCCCTCCTCTAATGACGATGATATATATATATATCTTTTTTGTGATTTTAGCTCTAATTTTTACTTACATGGTAGCCTTTGAAGGCTGCCTAGATTAGGATAGCAGCAATGTAAATTTCCCCAATGAAACTGGAATATTTTTGTTGTTTATATTATCTTGATAGATTTTGTTGTTTCATTTTATTAGTCTATGCTCTTATTGTGTTTGAATATTTTTGCAATTCACTTAAAATTTGCAGTGAGCCACTGAGCCTTCATTAGAAAAAGTGGTTATGAAGACCAATTACATACAAAGGATTGCAAATGATGGAAAAGAAGGGGCGGCAACATGAAAGAAAGTTTCAACACTTGAGATAGTTTCGCTTAATAAAACATTTGGTTTTACTTGGACATTTAGATTACCATTTAAGCTTTGACATATTTACTAATGTAATATATTGTTTAGTTATGAATGATGTTATCATTGTAAACATTATTGTAATTTTATTTTGAAAATCAGATACAATAAATTATAATTGCTTTTATTTAAGTGCTATATAATTGCGTATTTATGTATTTTATAATATTATGATAAATAGGTATATTCAAAATAAATAAATAAATAAATATACTGAATTAGTAGGATATAAACCGCTTCATTTGATCACAAAACTATAATATTAGACATGAAAAACCGCCACAGTAGCATAAACAACCATTACAATAGATCTACAAAGCCGCCGCATTAGATAAAAAACCGTCACATTAGATAAGAAAACCGCCACAGTAGATAGGAAATAACCGCCACATTAGATAGGTCTATTGTGGCGGTTTACTCACCTATTGTGGCGGTTTTTAGTTTCCATAATAAACCGCCACAATAGAGGCAAAAACCGCCACATTAGACCTAATGCAACGCGAGCAACAGAGGCGGGTAAAAACCGCCACAATAGGTCTTTTGTGGCGGTTTTTAGGCTTAGTGTAGCGGTTTTGACCCGCCACATTAGACCTTAATTGTTGTAGTGTTTACACCCCAAACTAAGCTAAATGTAATCTATTATGCATAACTAATCATCCTCTATCAACGTCAGCAGATTCATGAAAAGGAATAAGCCCTTTATCATATATAGGAATATCAACATCTTCATAGTAATACTCATAATCCTCCAATGATATATATTCGTTGTCAGCTTTCTTGTCTTCAACAACACATATGCCGATGTCAGCTTTTTGTTGTATAATAGACAATATTATCCTTCTTCTTTTTAATGATACATACTCTCCTTCGAGCTTACTTAATGTCAAGAATTTCTATTGAAGGTTCGATAATGTAAAACAAAGTAATAAGAAATACTCTAGAAGGGGGGTTGAATAGAGTATGCCCGTTTTTCGCATAAAGTCTCAAGACTTTTGGAGCTTATACCAAAACCCTTGAGATTAAACCTGAAACACAAAGTTAGACAATCGAACCAAGTGCGGAAATAAGGTAAAGCAAATAAGTAAATAACACGAGTAATTGTTTACGAGGTTCAGCACAACTTGGCCTACGTCCCCGCCTAGGGTTCTTCCACAACCCTAGGATTCAAAGGCTTTATTGATTCGCTTAGCTTAGGATCCTAATAGCTCACCGAGAAGCCTCTCTCCTATACAATTGTAATCTAGTCAACTCACGTTCCCTTGGAGTCCTAGACCAATCTAGAAGAGCCCCACCTCTCTCAGCTATCTAGTACAATCCTCTTACTCTCACAAATCAATAGCCTAGTGCAACTTCCCGAGTTATAAACTCTCGAGTAACACTATAAATGAATATATCCTATAAGCTCACAGTGACTCTCAAAGGCTTTGAAATAAACAACAAACTCTTGAGCGCTTAGCAGAGAGACACTTGGAAGACAGATCTTGCTTGAATGAATGAAAGCTCGTGTAGCACTTGTGTTTTCTGTCTTCTTCTTTCTTTCCTTTATATAGAAGTGGAATGGCGCCTAAGGATCTTCACCAATGGCTCTTTCGAATCAGGCTTGATCTTGAATCTTCTATTTATGGATACTTCGAAGCCATGATCCTCTTTGAATAAGATCTCCTCAATATGCGCCAAAGGAAAGATATAAACTCGAAATACTTCCTGAAAGATTAGTCATACATGTATATATAATATAAAGGAAGTATATATTAAGATTTAAATAATATTCGGACAAATAAGACAGGTTTTGTATTTCATCAACTGTTAATGCTCCAAGGCCTTTGACACAAACAACCTGTCAAAGCCTTTGAAACATTTATTCCAATTTTCATCAAGGGAGGGAGTTATCAATCTCCCCCTTGATGAAAGACAAAACCTGTGCATCCCTGCAACTTAGTCAAGCATAGATAATAAAATATAAATCAGACTAAGTACCTGCAAGGGTTAGACAAATGTTGGATCAAATTTTTAAAGCATGCAAAAACCATCCAACCGAAAACCATAATTCAAAAACCAAGGTCTTCCAAGACCTTTAAGCAGAGGTTTTCAAAGTCTAAGCACCACAGATCATCTCCCCCTTTTTGTCTTTCAACAAAGGGCGGAGGTAAAACAGTCACCAAAATAGTTACCAAGAGTTTTGAAAACGTTTCCAAAAACCAGCAATGTAACAAGTTTCAGGGGTGGAATAGGGTGGGTTAGGGTTTAGGCTTAGTCATCCGGAGCATCATCAGTGACCCTCGTCCACAGTCCTTCCAGCTTATTGGAAATCCCGCTCATCTCCGTCATAAACTCCTTTTGCAGCTCCTTGATATCCAGGCGAACTTCCTCCAAGCCCAACTCTAGGTTGTCCATGCGTTCATCGAAAGCTGGAGCAGTGGGAAAGGCTTTTGAAGGAGTGGCAAGACTCAAGGTCCCTTGGGGAGACCGAGTGATGTCAATCTTTTCAAGGCCCTTAGAGTCGAACTTACCCGTATGACGCAACTGTTCTTCATTTTTGACATCAATTCCAGGAGCTTTGAAGAGAGGGGTCAAAAGGGTAGCAAAGGGGAGGGGAGAGCCTTTTCTAGCTTTTCTGGCATGAGCCATGGTTCCAAGGATAGTGTTGGCCAGATCAAGATCAAGGCCATTTAAGATGCGGTAGAGCAGGACCATAGCATTGTCGGTAAGGAGTGAGCCAGAGTTAAGACGGGGTAAGAGGCATCGAACAATGATGTTAAAAATTATTTTTGCCTCAAGGGTTAGGGATGAGTGGGTGAGTTGCTTTCAGGTGCTGTTGGATGCTTCGGGTAGGAGATACTTGGCTCGGGCAAGGATGATGCAATTTTCTTTTGAGGGGTGTATTTCAGAGGGTGGAACTGGGGTAGGTAAGCCAAGGAAATCTGCAAAATCATTGGAGTTGAGAGAGATTCTAACCCCTTTGACAACAGACTCCAAAGACCACCCATTGGTGTCATTTTTGGCTTTTAGGTTAATGTAAAATAGACGGGTAAGCTGGGGGTAGTAGACAGTTTCAAGGTTAAGAAGGGTCCAGGCTGGGGATTTTTTGAGGAGCTCAATGCAAGGTAACTTCAAAGCTTCGAAGAACTCAAAATCCAAAAAATCAGAACAGCTAATCTTACGAGTTCGATACTCGTCTACCCACTTACCAGCAGTCTCAGCATCTTGAAACCAAGAGGAGGGAAAGGATTGATTTACCTGAATATAGGCCGGGGGGGGGGGGTCGGCATTCTTTCTGCGAGCAACTGTTGGAGCAGCTCTCTTGACAGGCGCTACAAGACTCTTGACAGTGCCCTTCCTGGTGCGCTTGGGGGATGGAGGCTTGACAGCAGCAGGGGCTTTCCGCTTCTTCGGAGACGGGGGAGGAGGAGGAGAAGGAGAGGGAGATTCTTCCTCCTCTTCCTCAGACCCCGAGTCCTCACCGGACCCCGCTTCATCTCCTTCACCTTCCTCGTCTTCCCCAGATCCCTCTTGCTCTTCTTCTTCTTCTTCTTCCTCAGGCTCCTCCTCGGATGGAACCTCCTCGGCTTCGGCTTCCTTCTGAATCCGCTCAGCTTCCTCCTCGGCCAGTTTCTTAGCAATCTCGGCCTCCTCATCGGCCTTTTTCTTCCTCAAGGCCTCCTCCTCGGCTTCCTTGGCAGCATCTCTTTCCAGGAGGGCGTCTAGGTCATCTTCCTCCTCTTCCTCGTCCACTTCCTCAGCCAAAATCTTCCTCTTTCCTTTCTGTTTAGCACTGATCGGCTTCTTAGCAGAGCGCTTTTGAGATCCCTTGGGAACAATGGCTGAGCTCTCAGCGATGGTGCTCTGGACGACAGTTGGGACGATAGCTTGAGGAGCGGGTTCAGGTGTGGGAGAGGTAGCAGTGGCCTGACGTCCTTTGGGGGTGGCGCAAAGTCGTTTGGGTGTGACAGCTTTCTTGGTTTTGGGTGCCATGGAGGAAATTGGCTAGGGTTTTCTTAGACCAGATTGAGAGGTTGAAGAGGGAGAAGGTGAAGGGATTTGGATTAGTTCTGAGTTGTGATGTAATCGGGTACAGGATTGGGTTTAAGTAGAGGGAGTGATGTGACGGGTTTAGAGTTCCAAGGAAAGAAATCATCACATTGCCAATTTGAAAGGTTTCCAATTCAAAATTCAAATGTTCCCATAAAAATCGGACTGAAAAACTGAAAGATTTAGTTCCAAATTTAAAAATATCTTAACGGTTAAGAATAATTTTGAAATCCGAAAAAAAAAATATAATTGATTAAATATCTAAAAAGATATTAACCAAAAATATATGATCCGATATATGTAATCCACCATTTAGTTCACACACCTTGTCATGGTTCTCAAGGGTCTTGACACTAAGTAGAATTTATCTTTCGTAAAGGGAAAGCTCCCCCTACGAAAGTGCATCCTTGTTAAGCATCCCAATCTCTCATCTTATGAAGGTGAACCTGTCCTCTGCCAAAGGCTTAGTAAAAATGTCAGCCCATTGATAATCAGTAGAAATAAAAGATATGGACACATCACCTTTTTCAACATGAACTCTAATGAAATGATGCCTTACATCAATATGTTTGGTCCTTGAATGCTGAACAGGATTCTTAGTGATGGAGATGGCACTTGTATTGTCACACTTAATTGGGATACCTTTGAGGTTGATGCCAAGATCTCGCATTTGTTGAGCTATCCAACGGATTTGGGAGCAACAGGCTCCAACTGCAATGTATTCGGCTTCTGCTGTGGATAGAGCAACTGAGTTTTGCTTCTTTGAGTGCCAACTGATCAAAGATGCTCCTAAGAATTGGCAACATCCTAATGTGCTCTTCCTATCCACCTTATAGCCTGCAAAATCTGCATCAGAATATCCAATTAAGGTGAAATCCTTTTGCTTTGGGTACCATAGTCCAAGCTCCTTAGTGCCATTGAGATATCGAAAGATCCTCTTCACAGCCACGAGGTGAGATTCTTTAGGATCAGCTTGAAACCTAGCACACATGCAAACACTAAACATGATGTCAGGTCTACTAGCCGTGAGATATAATAAAGATCCAATCATTCCTCGATACTCCTTTTGATTGACACTTATTCCAGTCTTGTCTTGATCTAGAGACAATGTTGAGCTCATGGGAGTCTTGGCTGCCTTGGATTGATCCATCTTGAACTTCTTCAAGAGATCCTTAGTATACTTGCTTTGGTTGACAAAGATCCCTTTCTTGGATTGATGAACTTGTAATCCCAAAAAGAAGTTGAGTTCTCCCATCAAGCTCATCTCGAATTCACTGCACATGATGTCGGAAAATTCCTTGCACAAAGATGTGTTAGTAGCACCAAATAATATATCATCAACATAGATTTGAATAACCAAAATGTCATTTCCTTTGGTCTTGATAAAAAGAGTTTTGTCGATCAATCCCCTTTTAAAATCATTTTCTAAAAGATATTTTGACAAGCGCTCATACCAAGCTCTTGGGGCTTGTTTCAAACCATAAAGCGCTTTGTCAAGTTTATAAACATGATTGGGAAATTCTGAACTTTCAAAACCTGGGGGTTGAGCCACATAAACTTCTTCTTCTAAGAAACCATTGAGAAAAGCACACTTGACATCCATTTGATATAACTTTATGCTCATAAAAGATGCAAATACTAATAAGATGCGAATGGCTTCAAGCCTGGCTACGGGAGCAAAGGTCTCCTCGTAGTCAATACCTTCCTCTTGATTGTAGCCTTGGGCAACAAGCCTTGCCTTGTTCCTCACAATCTTACCATTCTCATCTAGCTTGTTTCGAAATACCCATCGAGTGCCAATGACTGATTGATGCTTTGGCCTAGGCTTCAAGGTCCAGACTTTGTTCCTTTCAAATTCGTTAAGCTCACTTTGCATAGCAATGATCCACTCTGGCTCCTGAAGTGCCTCATCTACCTTCTTTGGCTCAATAAGAGAAACAAACGCGTGAAAAGCACAAAGATCTTTAAGTTTAGAACGAGTTTGAACACTAGAAGTAGGGTCAGAAATGATATCCTTTAATGAGTGTGAAGAGGAGTATTTGAATTTCCTTTTGCTAGTCTCAGCTCCTTGATTCGTCACACTTGTAGGATTGATTTGTAGTACATCTGACTCCGTGGTCCTGTTAGGTTCAGTTACAGCAGTTTCTGACGTCTCAACACTGTTGGATTGGACACCAAGGGCTTTGGACGAATCTTCAACACCTTGGGCCAATTCTTCAGTGTTAAGAATCGGTTCCTGCATGTTTCTCTTCTCTGTGTTCTTGGTAACAGCAACATCATCTTCCTCGTTCTCTTCATGGATGTTAAGATCTATATCTGCAACACTTTTACTCAAAGCACCGTCATTGCATTCATCAAAAATAACATGTATACTTTCTTCAACTACCTGGGTCCTTTTATTGAAGATTCTATAAGCTTTGCTACTTGTGGAGTAGCCAAGAAATATACCTTCATCACTACGCGCATCAAATTTCCCAAGGTTATCTTTTCCATTGTTATGAACAAAACAAGTACAGCCAAAGGGTTTAAAATAAGATATAAGTGGTTTGCGGCCTTTGAAAAGTTCATAAGGAGTTTTCTTTAAGATGGAACGAATAAGACAACGATTCAAATTATAGTTAGTTGTGTTAACAGCTTCAGCCCAATAGGTTTTAGGTAATGCATTTTCTAAAAGCATAGTCCTGGCCATATCCTCTAAGGTGCGGTTCTTGCGTTCCACAACCCCGTTTTGGTTGAGGTGTCCTAGGAGCAGAAAAGTTATGGGAGATGCCGTATTTAGCACAAAACAAATCAAATTGACGTTGATCAAACTCCCTACCATGATGATTCCGAATTGACACTATGGGCTCGTTTCTTAAAGTTTGCAACTCCTTACAAAGTTTTGAAAACTCAAATAAGGCCTCTGATTTTTCTTTCAAAAATGCAACCCAAGTATATCTAGAAAAATCATCAACAACAACTAGCATGTACTTTTTACCATTGGGAGATTTGACTCACATAGGACCACATAAATCTATATGTAAAAGTTCAAGGGGTCTAGAAGAACTTACAACCTTTTTGGGTTTGAACGAGCTACGTGTTTGTTTACCTCGTGTGCATGCGTTGCACATGTCAATACCTTTGAAGTCCATTTCAGGTAGCCCTCTTACAAGCCCTTTGGACACAAGCTTCTGTAGTGTATGTGGACTCACATGACCGAGTCTCCTGTGCCAGAGCTTTGGATCGTCCGTCAAAGCCTTTAGACAGGTTAAGCTTCCTTGTGCCACTTGATCAGCATTTACGGCATATTTGTTGTTGTAACGATATGCAGTTAATATAACTTCACCTGTATCATCTCTGCACACTATACATCTTTTCTTGTTAAATCTGACATTGTTGCCACTATCACATAATTGAGAGACACTAAGCAAATTATACTTTAAACCATTAACAAGATAGACATTTTTAATACTATGGCTGGAATCACTTCCAACACTACCAATACCAACGATGTCACATTTTCCTTTGTCACCAAGAGTGATTGTTCCCGTGGATTGCTCCTTTAGATCATGAAAGAGAGAACTCTTCCCACTCATATGCCTCGAGCATCCACTATCAATAATCCATTTGTGTTCTTTCACCTTGGTGATCTCCTGCAAGACAAACATCAACCTTTGTGGCTAGACCAATAAGCAAATTTGGATCCATTGTTGGGGTAAACCATATTTGGTAAAATAGTGCCTTTTGGGACCCAAACTTGTGTTATCCGTTCTTTTCTCAAATGAACAGGAAATGTATTGCGAATAATATATGGATCCTTTCTTCTATAAGGACAGGTCTCTTTTACATGTCCCTTTCTAGCACAATGGTGACATATAGGAGAGGTTCTGCTTCCTTTTGCCTTTACAAAAGTGGTAATGTGTTGCTTCTTTAAAAACTTTGGATTGTAACCAATACCACTTTTGTTTAGAGAGCTTTGTTGCTCACCCAACATCCTATCGAGAGTACCTTTGGATTTGGTAAAACTTATGAGGGCTGTCTGTTGGTCTTGAATCTTATTATTCAGGGAGATCTTCTCGTTCTCTAAGTCATGATGCTCATTTCTTAGAGAGGAGAGATCTTGCTTGAGTTCAGATTTCTCCGAGTCAAGCGTCTTGACTTTAATGTCAAGACCTGAATAAGAAACTTCAAGACCTTTGACCCTCATAGACAGATCCTCAATAGTCTTTTCCTGGTCCACAGTTCTCTTAAAAAGAATGTTAGTTTGGGCAATAAGCTTCTCTTCATTGGCAATCATATTGGAAAGAAATTCCGATAATACCTCTTTTGGACTTTCCATAAGTTCTCTTACAGTAGCTTCAAGCTTTTCATCGTGAGATTCATCTTCTGAGGCCATAAGACAAATGTTGGCCTTCTCATCGTCGGAGTCAGAGTCGGAATCACTCCAAGTTGCCACCATGGCTTTCTTCTTCCATTTGTCACCTTTCTTAGGCTGGCTCTTTGTCTTTTGAGGGCAGTCCTTCACAAGATGATCTGTTTCACCACATTCAAAACAAGACAACGGTTTAGTCTTCTTTTCATACTTGTTGTATTGAGGCTTACCTCAAAATTTTGAAGACTCTGATCCATCCTTGTTGTTGAATTGCTTCTTCATTTTGAGAATTCTAGCAAGGCCTCTTGTGATAAGAGCAAAAGGATCATCCTCATCGTCATCCTCATCTTCGGAATCAGATCCATCCTTGGGCTCATCCTTCTTAGACTTGAGTGCCAAGTTCTTAGTGCTAGCTGGAAGTTCTCCATCGTCTTCATTAAGGATCATCTCATGCGTGATCAGCTTCCCAAGAAGGTCATCAAGGGGTAAAGTGGTGAGGTCCTGGGCTTCCTCTATAGCTGTTACTTTTGGACCCGATTTCTCCTTTGGAAGGCACCTCAGTATCTTCCTCACTTTCTCAACGTTGGTAAAGCTCTTGCCGAGAGAGTCAAGGTTGTTGGTGATTTCTGTGAATCGTGTGAACATGGCCTTGATTGACTCATCAGACTTCATCTTGAAGAGCTCATACTTTCGAAGGAAGATGCTGATCTTGGTGTCTTTCACTTGGCTTGTTCCTTCATAGGTGACGACCAATTTGTCCCAAATCTCTTTAGCTCACCTACAAGATGAAATACGGTTAAAGTCATCAGTACTAAGACCACAATAGAGTAAGTTAATAGCCCTGTAGTTTTTGGAGATGGTTTCAAGATCTGCTTGGTTGTATTCAGACTCCTTCTTTGCAACTTTGGTGTTATTTGGTCCATCCTTCTCTGGAATCTTCGGACCATTTTCAATAATGTTCCAAAGCTCTAGATCTTGGTCTATGATAAACATCTTCATCAAAGATCTCTAGTGGACAACGTTGTTTCCTACAAAGAGTGGCGGTCTGCTTGTGGACCTTCCCTGTGCAAATCCTCCGCTTGCTTCACTAGACATGATCGAAAACTCACAAGATTGTTAGATCAAAAACAGTGAGTAAAGCCCTGATACCAATTGAAGGTTCGATAATGTAAAACAAAGTAATAAGAAATACTCTAGAAGGGGGGTTGAATAGAGTATGCCCGTTTTTCGCATAAAGTCTCAAGACTTTTGGAGCTTATACCAAAACCCTTGAGATTAAACCTGAAACACAAAGTTAGACAATCGAACCAAGTGCGGAAATAAGGTAAAGCAAATAAGTAAATAACACGAGTAATTGTTTACGAGGTTCAGCACAACTTGGCCTACGTCCCCGCCTAGGGTTCTTCCACAACCCTAGGATTCAAAGGCTTTATTGATTCGCTTAGCTTAGGATCCTAATAGCTCACTGAGAAGCCTCTCTCCTATACAATTGCAATCTAGTCAACTCACGTTCCTTTGGAGTCCTAGACCAATCTAGAAGAGCCCCACCTCTCTCAGCTATCTAGTACAATCCTCTTACTCTCACAAATCAATAGCCTAGTGCAACTTCCCGAGTTATAAACTCTCAAGTAACACTATAAATGAATATATCCTATAAGCTCACAGTGACTCTCAAAGGCTTTGAAATAAACAACAAACTCTTGAGCGCTTAGCAGAGAGACACTTGGAAGACAGATCTTGCTTGAATGAATGAAAGCTCGTGTAGCACTTGTGTTTTCTGTCCTCTTCTTTCTTTCCTTTATATAGAAGTGGAATGGCGCCTAAGGATCTTCACCAACGGCTCTTTCGAATCAGGCTTGATCTTGAATCTTCTATTTATGGATACTTCGAAGCCATGATCCTCTTTGAATAAGATCTCCTCAATATGCGCCAAAGGAAAGATATAAACTCGAAATACTTCCTGAAAGATTAGTCATACATGTATATATAATATAAAGGAGGTATATATTAAGATTTAAATAATATTCGGAAAAATAAGACAGGTTTTTTATTTCATCAACTGTTAATGCTCCAAGGCCTTTGACACAAACAACCTGTCAAAGCCTTTGAAACATTTATTCCAATTTTCATCAAGGGAGGGAGTTATCACCTATAAATCGGCATCACAACTAACAATAAAAGGTGTTTTTAAAATCTTGCATGGGTGCAAGTGGTTGAATTCTAGATCATAAATATTATGATCAATGTTGAATATGAGGAACACTCGCATAGCTAGTGAACCCAATGTAATTGAATCATCTACTAGGAAAGGCTTTGTTGTTGTATCACCAATGAAAAATAAACTGTTGTCAACATTCATCCATCCCACAAACAACTGTAAGAATGTGCGTTGACATTACCGCTTGATCTGGCAAGAGAACAATTTCATATACATGCTGACATTCGACTAATGTATGCTGATATACATGTATGATTATTTCTGACTTCCCATATGCTTATATATGTATGATTTTATCTGTATTCACATATGATGACAAATATTGATATATATGATGGTATAAGTGTGTGATTATCAGCATTATTTGGTAGAGATTTTCTATGTTCATGGCAAATGATGTTTTCGTAAATAAATACGTTGACAAATGTATTTTAATGTTTATAACAACATATTATACATTCGTGATATATTTACAAAGGACTATATGAGAAAATATGTGATGATAAATGAAAATACATTATACATTCATGATATATTATAATGGGAATACGTATATGTATGTTGTATTGAAGAGA
Source organism: Persicaria maculosa (assembly GCA_963922045.1). Classification (NCBI taxonomy): domain Eukaryota; kingdom Viridiplantae; phylum Streptophyta; class Magnoliopsida; order Caryophyllales; family Polygonaceae; genus Persicaria; species Persicaria maculosa. Next base: position 23,018,672 of record OY998258.1, on the reverse strand, counting down.
TTTATATATGAAGAATTTGTTTTCGTGTGCTATTTAATACTTGGATGGCAAAATTCACTTGGTGAATGGGGAACTTGCTTCACAAGAAACGTTTATTGGGGGCGATCTTTGGAAAAGTGGAGGGCCTGAGGTAAGGTGCCCGGTGGAAATTTAATAAATAAAGCTAGCTTGGTGGATATTTACTCAATTAGGTCTTATTATATGGATATTCACTTTTCCCCCCTAATTTTTGTTCAAAATATTTCTTGAAAAGGTAAATAAATAGATGTAGTGAGTTACCAAGTTACAAAAGTATAAGACCATACTACGGGTCTCATGTAAGAACCCAGGAATCAACAACAAAAGGATTCCTTAGTGATATCCCAAAAAACATCCAAACTCGGCTACGTATACCACTACTTCCCCTCCGCTAATCACGTCCACCAAGCTATACCTAAAGACTAGTGTTCCCAACTTAGCTTTCGATCCAGCCTTTTAACTAGCGAGTTGCACTTCCACTTAGCTAAAAAGCGGGATCGACAGCTGTTCAAAATATGTATTGCACAAACCTTGGGGTAAAAGGGTTCCCCACTAAAGACTAACTTGTTTCTATACCACCATGTAAAATAGATAATTGCTTCAAAAACTAAGAGCTTAGCTTGGAATAGTGGCAACTTCTGAATCTTCATAGGCTCTGCAGCAAACCATTCCAGCCACTCTTGAACGGTGGTATGTCGACACCCAATGCCAATCCACCCTAAGACAAGGTTCACCACCTCTTGGATGCCCGGGCATTGAAACCACAGATGCTCCTCTGATTCTTCTACAGATTTGCAAATCATACACTCCGCTGCTTCCTCCCCCTTCCAGTGCTTTACCTTTCTGCCTGTGCTGAGCTTGCTGTTCGCTGCGAGCCACACTGCAAAAGCCCATTTTCAACACTGTAGTCTTCTCCAAATCATGACACCCCAGCTAACCTCCTCATTTCTGTCTCGCATCATGTGGTAGAGTTTGGAGCTGGAAACACTTCCGTTCGGCCCCAAGTATACCCCAATATAAGGCACCTGTTGAGAGTTCACATTCAGCAGCCCTTTCATGTCATCACGGGTCTCCAGTAGGTTCTTCCATAGCCATGTGTCATTAACTTTCCTCTGTACTTCCCAAATCGTCTCCCCCCTCACATGGTTACTTGCGCACCAGCTTGTCCACACACTAGGCTTTACCAGTACAAGGTCCCCGACTAGCTTGGCTTGTATACTTTTGTTCCACGGGAGGAGCTCCCGAATATCTAACCCTCCTTCCATGAAAGGTTTAGTAACATTTGTCCACTTAACAAGACACTTTCCCCCTTCTAAATTTCCATTCCACAAGAAGCGCTTGCACATACTTTCTATACGGTGCATAACCCCTTTCGGAAGGACAACAACTTGGCTCCAGAAAGAGGTGATCCCACCGCACACAGCTTTCAGAAGTTGTAATCGCCCAGCATATGACAATTTCCTAGACGACCAAGAGTGAATCAAGGAGGCAATTTTGTTGTATAGTGCATCATATTCGGTCACAACTATCTTCTTGGAGTGTAGAGGTATGCCAAGATATCTCACGGGCAAGCAACCAACAGCAAAGTCCAGCTGCTGGACAATCTGATTTCTCACTTCATCTGACACTCCAGCAAGGAAAACAGAACTCTTTTCCCTATTGGCACGCAACCCAGAAATAGCAAAGAAGGTATCCAAGCAGTTTTTAATGATTCTAACAGACTCATAGTCGGCATGACAGAAGACTAGAAGATCATCCGCGAACGCTAGATGTGTGAGCTTCAAGGCCTTGCATCTCGGATGGAACTTAAAATTCTGATTTTCAGTTGCTTTCTGCAGCATTCGACTCAAGATTTCCATACATAGCACAAAAATATAAGGAGATAATGGGTCTCCTTGCCTCACCCCTCTCTTCCCTGGGAAGAATCCTTCCGGCGCTCCGTTTATCAAAATCGAGTAAGAAGGAGAGGAAATACAGTCCATAATAAGCTCAACCAGCCTCATCGGGAATTGGAAGTATAAGAGAGTGCTCTTTATGAATTCCCAACTCAGATAATCATAGGCCTTCTGCAGGTCAACCTTGATCGTACACCTTGGTGATACTCGTTTAGTTCCGTAGCCATTGACAATTTCGAGAGCAACAACACAATTGTGAGCTATAGAACGTCCAGGAATAAACGCACCTTGACACTCTGAAATCAGCCCACTCAAGTCCCCTTTAATCCTTCTTGCAATGAGTTTTGTGACAACCTTCATGACTGTGTTGCAACATGATATCGGTCTAAGGTCTCTAACATAGGTGGGGTTGGACACTTTAGGAATGAGAGAGATGAAGGTACTATTTAGTTGTCTGAGTACCTTGCCATTTCTGAATATTTCCCGGATAGCTTCACAAGTGTCACGCCCCACCACACTCCATGCGTCTCTAAAAAATTTGCTTCCAAACCCGTCCGGACCCGGGGACTTGTTTATGCCAATACTCCACAAGCATTTCCTAATCTCATCATAGCTAGGCAATTGAATAAGTTCCAGCCCTCTATCTTCTGCCATCACCTCACCATGTAACTGCTCTGGAAAAGCATCAACCGGATCAGCAGTAGAGAGTAAATCAGAGAAGAATCGCAGTATGTGCCCTCTAATTTCATCCTCATCCTCTATCAAAATATCTTCTGAATTTGTCATTACCAGAATCGCATTCCTCGCTTGTCTTTCTTTTACATTTCTGTAAAAAATCGAGGAGGTTTCCTCCCCCATTGCGAGCCAATGCAACTTTGCTTTTTGTGAGGTCAAGCTGATCAAACGAGCCACATTGCTCCTTAGCGCTTTCTTTGCCTCAGCTATCTGTTCATCCAGTCGTGCATTATCCTTCTCCTCACAGCTTCTAATCTGTAGCTCATTCAGAATGCCTTTATCGAGTTGAATCTGAGTCTGAAGCTCCGGGAATCTAGCCTTATCCCAAGGTTTAAGGGCTTCCTTGACACTCTTAAGTTTCTTGACCAGTTTGAATTGCTTGGAGCCAATTTCAGAATCAGTCCAAGCTGCCCTGACAATAACATCAAATTCCGCTTCACTTCCCCAAAAGTTCTTATACTTGAACGGGTAGCGTCTCCTTGATACTTCATTTTTAATGAAAGCCACCCCCGGGGAGTGGTCTGAGAAGATAGGTGTCCCAAATACAGCTCTGGTGTTCTCAAACAGCTCCATCCACTTTTCATTAACCATAATACGATCAAGCTTCCTTTCAATTTTTTCATCTCCAACCCGTTTATTTGTCCAAGTGAGTTGGGCTCCAGTAAACGGCAAATCAGCTAGTCCACACAGATCCATCGCAGTGCGTAATTCAGCAAATTCATCATATCTAGCTATGTTCTGGGGCCACTTCTCCTCCAAGCTTAGGATACAGTTCAAGTCCCCAAGTGCAATCCATGGAATATCAGTTTGAGCAGCTATCTGTTGCAATTCCTCCCACAAAGGAATCCTTTCTGTTTTGGTATTGTAGGCATAAATAAACAAAGCTGTAAACTTGAATCTCTTATCCTTAGTCTCAACTACACAATGAATAAGTTGCTCTCTGATTCTTAGCACAGAGACATCAAACAGTTCTGGGTTTCAAGTCACCCAAATCCTCCCCTTGACTGCTACATCTCCATTCATACAGCATGACCAACCCCTCATGAGCCTATTTTTAATTTCATCAATATTCTGGAAAAGAACCCTGGTCTCCAAAAGCCCAATCATCCCAATATCATTGTCAAAACAAAACGAATTAATAATATTATTTTTTATCGGGTCCTTTAAGCCCGCTATATTCCACGCCGCTATTTTTACCTTATTCATGAGAACCACCATTGTGAGTGCTACCCTCACTTGTTAGCTGATTAACCTGACCAAGCTGATCCTTCACTGTCTCAGAAATAATCTCAGCAGAGGTGTTACCTTGAAGTGCAGCAAATCTGGAGCCAGTACCACCTCCACTTGCTGTCTGATCTGTAGTTGCCTGAGACCCTTGCTTCCTAGCACTCCCCTTACCCACCTGAACAGACCATCCCTCCTCATCTATGACAGTATGCCCAGACTTGCTAATGTGTTTATCCCTGCCATCGAAACTATGCCCAGGAGATCCAGTGGAATGTCTAGCAGCACTGTTGGACGCATTCAGATTAGCAACAGATGTCCCAATCGAATCCACCTCTCTGCCAATACTAACACCAACATCCAGCAACGGATACTTCCCCTTGTCCACACATGAGAAATCGGCATTTCTAGCAACCTCAACATATGGGCTCTTCCCTTTAGCATCTGTAGCAATAGGTACCGAGGGCTTAACAACCCACTGAGCACGAGTTGGACGTTGAAATCGAGTCCTCATTGGTCTGTTCCCGTCTCTAACCCGCTTGTTCTTGACACAGTTCACATCAGAATGACCAAAACAATTACACGTAGAGCATTTAGCCGGCAACCACTCGAAGATGACAGGTTGATTGTATTTCGACCCATCCAAGTTCTCAATCTCAATAGAATTAATTGAAGACTCCCCGACAGTTACCTCAACCAGCAATCTCGCAAAGGAAATGCGTTCTCCCCTAGCAGTAAGCTCATCCAGACAAACAGGGGTACCAATCGAGCTCCCAAGCCGGCCGAGGATGGTGGGGGTGAGCAGAGTTGGTTCCAAGTCCGGCAAACAAACTCAGCAGGGGATTTTATCGAAAGAGCTCCATGCAATAGCCATCCCTGGTTTCCATTTCATAAGGATCAGCGGCTTAGACCCTTGCAGATTCCATGGTCCATTGCTAAGGACCCAAATGAGGTCTTTCTCTGATGCGAATCTGAAGACAAAAACTCCATTTTTCTTCTGGAGAATCCTTGGCTTCTCTATCTTCCATTCAGATTCACAGAAGTCACAAACCTGCCTATAAGGGACCTGCCCTCCTGCAATAACCCCAATTAGAGTGAACGCCCATTCCCTACGAGAATCTTCAACCTCCTCCAGCCGCAGTTTAAGCTTTCCTTTCTCCACATCTGGAAAAAACTTAAGCTTTTCGGCAGAGGTGATATTCCTATTATTCTTGAAAGGAGACAGCTGTGGAATGATAAAGTGGCGTCTTTTAGGGTCAAAGCTCCTCCTCAGAGCCCGGGCGAAGGACAAATGATCTTCACTTTTACCCTCTCCTTCTTTGATGCTTGTAGATTGCATACGTGGTGCATTTGACGAATTGCCCAGCTGCTCACCTACCTTCTTGGACGCATTAAGTGCTGGATCTGCACCCTCAATAATGGCGGAACCTAGATCTGGAAACCCCACACCTGTAGAACCCAGCACCTCTTTCTCATTCTTCTCACTAGTAGCGGGATTCCCTCGACCCTCCTTCTTACCTGACTGTGGTCCCCGTTTTCCCATGAACAGGACGACCGCCGGCGCAGCCTCCGTGAGGGAGGCCGGTGACGGTAGCCTGTTAGCGTGAGACAATTGCTCAAGTCATACGAACAATCACCCAATTACAACTTCGTGACCACTCCTTGTTTGTCAACTTTAAAATATTTCACATCCATCAAAACATCCATAACTTCAGCTTGCAACTAAGGATCTCTAATTTCAATAGTATTTTAATTCAATAAATTTCAACCACGATATGTAGAACGAATACATAATTTGAACTTACAACATGGGGTCGCCTAAGTACGGGGGCCGGATCTTCTCCTCTTGCCATCATCGCCTTCCTTAGAACAACCAAGGAGTCGAAATACACGCGGTAATTAACCGATCTCTAATTTGACATTTTTTTGGAATTGAGATTGTGTGAGGAATGAGCCTCTAAGGGTCGGTATTTATAGGAGGGACCGAGGGAAAATGGTCAACTTCGGATGTCGACAATGGTGGATGGGATCGATGTAATTTGACGGAGAATCACATAGGTGAATCAACACTTACGTAGGCCGACAAGAATCATCGACACCGAGAGTTGGTGACTGTTGTAGGTGGTGGGTGTATGGAATCTGCAGGTGGTTGGTGATAATGCATATTTTAGATAGGCATTATAAATAGGTTTAGATGCATTTGGATGTATATATTGCATGGTTAGGAGCTAATTTGTATTATTAATATTTTATTCCTTGAGTTCGGAATCTACGTGTCTTTGGTAGGGGTGATATTCGAGCCGAACGAGCCGAGCTTGAGCCCAAAAATTATTCAAGCTTTTTTTGGCGCTCAAACTCGGCTCGTGAGCCCTAGGGTGAACTCGGGCTAGACTTGTTTAGGCTAGAACGAGCCGAACGAACGAGCATGAGCTCGTTCGAACTCGTCATTTGGTCTCGTTCGACTAGTTTGAGCTCGGTTTCTAATTGAAATCCCAAATGCAAAATGATAGAAGCAGCGATAAACCAAGGTGAAAACCCTTGAACAAAATATCTTCAATTTCAGTACCATATCAATTACAATACCAGGCCAATTACAAGTTCTAATCAACCAAAAATCTTCAATTTCAAACTGTATACATTTCTAAGCAACCAAAACTCTTCAATTTCAAGTTCTATAAATTAAGCAAGCAAGCCATACAAGGGTGATGCACTAAATCAAACTGATGCACTAAATTTCTATCAATTTCAAGTTCTATAAACTGAACGAACCTGGTGTTGTGCTGCCGAGGAAAGCCGAACACAACGATTGAGCAATGAATGATGCGAGCCACGAGGATCCGAGGAGGGAGTAATGGGTACTGAGTTCGCCGGCGCAGAGGAATAGAGAAGGAATGAACCTGGTGGTGCTCCGATTGAGGGAGAAGCGTTGCTGTTGTAGCTACTCGTTCGCCGTCGCTTGAACAAGCAGCGACTAAGGGAGAAGCAGGCGAAGCCTAGAGTGGAGAGGCAAGGAGCGACTGTCGATTGAGGGATCTAGGAAGAGAAGACAGAGAAGCAGGCGAAGCGGCTGAAGACTGGACTCTGAAGTGAAGCGCTTCATAAGAATCATAACCCTAGGGGTAATTGCGTAAATTTAGACATCGAGCTTCCGAGCTCGGCTCGGGCTCGGTTCGAGCCTATACCATAGTTCAAGCTCGGCTTGTTTGACCTATTCGAACGATCCGAGCTCGAGTTGTTCGGCTCAGATAACAGCCCTAGTCTTTGGAGCTGAAATTGCATATTTACATTCCGACACTCGAGAGAAGGGTAGCTATATGACTTTCCTGGGATCAAGAACAATGAGTTTGGAGCTGGGCAAGAAACCTAAAGAGGCAAGAAGGCTTGAAGGGAGCAACTGAGCAGAGAAGCAAAAAAGAAGAGCAAAAGAAAACATTTACTTGAGGAATGACGCCCGCCAATATTTAACCGGCGCCCACCGGTCTTGGCGAATCTGAAACAACGTTTTATCCGGATATTTTAATTATGGGACTTTTATTATGTTCGATTAGAGGGTTTGTATATAGGACGATTTTGGAGGCCCACTTAAGACATTATTTTCATTAGTTTGAGGGGGAGGGGGAACCTAGAGAAGAAGAACGGTTTTCTACTGCGGAATGAAGAACTAAACCTATTAGTTTTCCCTACAATATATTATGATACATGTTTGGTTAATTTGTGAGGCTTGAATTATATGTTATTCTCCGACTGATTAAATACCTTTATGCTTCTATGCATATATTCTCTCTTGATTAGCTACCTTGACAGAATTTGCATTCCTGATAGGTTTTAATTGATTCATAAGAATAATTGGTTCTTGAGTGGATTAGGGTTGATAGGCGTTGGTGTTTCTCAATTTGCTAGTTGCTTAGGGAAGTAATTAATTGGTACTACCAAACTGTCAAGACTTTGAGAATTTGTGCTGCTTTGCGTTTGCATCCAAACATGTGAGGATTGCATAGAGTGTAAGGGATTGACATGTTCGTGAGGAATGTCAGTCCAATTAAATCAGAGTCGGATTAATCTACTTGAAGAGAATAACTAGAAAGAGCCGATGATCAATAAGCCAACCGTTGTTGAAGAATTGTAGATGAAACTATCACAATCTTATTGTTTCAAATCAATCATCATTGCTATTTTTTACTCTGCTTGTTTACTTCAATTATCTCAATTTCTCTCGATATTATCACTTTTGTTAGCAATTTGAGTATACATGGAAAGGTAAATCTCCTCGTGGATCGACATCTAGACTTATTGCTTATAATACTAGCTTTAAGTGTGAATTATTATCTTTGACAGGGATCAACGACCGTTTTACGCCCATCACTTGGGTACGCAGATCGAGATCTCTGCAAATGGGTGCCGACTCCGAAAGCTGTTGTCAATAAGGGTTTTGCAATTATCGGCTTTCAGTGCCGTTGAAATTCCTTATTATTTCTATTCCTTTGTAAACTAACCTAGCTAGTGTGTACGTAAGAAGTTACAAAATTTTCTTTCCAACTTGAAAACTAAAGTTTATAATTAGTGGTAAAGGGGTACGTATGCCCATTTTTAGGGCCTATAGACCTCTTACAATATACAAGATCAGAATTACGTATATATTACACATTGATAATTAAGAATTTCTAAAATAACGATCAATGAAATTAAACTGAAGTCAAGATGAATGTTATCTATAATCTCAAAGTTAGGCATGGATTGGGAAACTGAGAAAATGACATGAACGCTAGGAGGAAGAAGATGACCGATCGAGTAAGGAAACACGTTGATTATTTTCGATCTACATACATAAACTTCAAATAAAGTGACTATAAGAACCAAATGTCTAGCTAGCTATCTCAACGTTATAGCCAAATTTGTGATCAACGCGTACACTTGTTAATTACGTTATATTGGAAGATAGATTAATATTGTCAAAACAATTAATCCTAGCAAATTTATATGTTGGTTTTCGAGAGAATAAAACATTAATTTGTGTAATATAACTCAAGGCAAAGCATTAGCTAGCTTGACCTACCGACAATTACAATTTTTCCTGTGACACAACATATAGTACTACTGTTAAATACTGCAAAACATGTATATAGAATGACATATTTTTACAAAAATTGAAGCATTTTTTAATCAATTAATTAATTGACTAAGGCATTAGAAAGTTTGATTCAAGATACTAACCACTCTATATTACTTCAGAGAATCATTGGAATATGGTTTTTATTGGCTATATAGGATATGTGATATCCGGTTATGTTGGTTAGTGGTTAACCAAAGATGGAAGATGAAATTGAATTTTATAAATAGGAGTTCCTCCTTGTAATGTACACAACACTTACAGCAATACAATTTGATAACTCCCTCCCTTAATGAAAATCGGAATAAATGTTTCAAAGGCTTTGACAGGATGTTTGTGTCAAAGGCCTTGGAGCATTAACAGTTGATGAAATACAAAACCTGTTTCATAAGTCCGAATATTATTTAATCTTATTATATACTTCCTTTATATTATATATATATGTATGACTAATCTTTCAGGAAGTATTTTCGAGATTATATCTTTCCTTGTTGGTGCATACGAGGAGATCCTATTCAAAGAGGATCATGGCTTCGGAGTATCCATAAATAGAAGATTGAAGAATCAAGCCTGATTCGAAAGAGCCGTTGGTGAAGATCCTTAGGCGCCATTCCACTTCTATATAAAGGAAAGAAAGAAGAAGACAAGATAGAAGTTGAACACGAGCCTTCATTCATTCAAGCAAGATCTGTCTTCCAAGTGTCTCTCTGCTAAGCGCTCAAGAGTTTGTTGTTTATTTCAAAGCCTTTGAGAGTCATTGTGAGCTTACAGGATATATTCATTTATAGTGTTACTCGAGAGTTTGTAACTCGGGAAGTTGCACTAGGCTATTGATTTGTGAGAGTAAGAGGATTGTACTAGATAGCTGAGAGAGGTGGGGCTCTTCTAGATTGGTCTAGGACTCCAAGGGAACGTGAGTTGACTAGATTGCAATTGTATAGGAGAGAGGCTTCTCGGTGAGCTATTAGGATCCTAAGCTAAGCGAATCAATAAAGCCTTTTGAATCCTAGGGTTGTGGAAGAACCCTAGGCGGGGACGTAGGCCAAGTTCGTGCTGAACCTCGTAAAAAATTACTCATGTCCTTTACTTATTGCTTTACCTTATTTCCGCACTTGGTTCGATTGTCTAACTTTGTGATTCAGGTTTAATCACAAAGGGTTTGGTACAAGCCCTAAAATTCTTGAGACTTTCTGCGAAAAACGGGCATACTCTATTCAACCCCTCTTCTAGAGTATTTCTATATTACATTGTTTTATATTATCGAACCTTCAATTGGTATCAGAGCTTTACTCACTGTTTTTGATCTAAAAATCTTGTGAGTTTTCGATCATGTCTGGTGAAGCAAGCGGAGGATTTGCACAGGGAAGGTCCACAAGCAGACCGCCACTCTTTGTAGGAAACAACTTTGTCCACTGGAGATCTTTGATGAATATGTTCATCATAGACCAAGATCTAGAGCTTTGGAACATTATAGAGAATGGTCCGAAGATTCCAGAGAAAGATGGACCAAATGATACCAAAGTTGCAAAGAAGGAGTCTGAATACAACCAAGCAGATCTTGAAACCATCTCCAAAAACTACAGGGCTATTAACTTACTTTATTGTGGTCTTAGCACTGATGAGTTTAACCGTATTTCATCTTGTAGGTCAGCTAAAGAGATTTGGGACAAATTGGTCGTCACCTATGAAGGAACGAGCCAAGTGAAAGACACCAAGATCAGCATCTTCCTTCGAAAGTATGAGCTCTTCAAGATGAAGTCTGATGAGTCAATCAAGGCCATGTTCACACGATTCACAGAGATCACCAACAACCTTGACTCTCTCGGCAAGAGCTTTACCAACGTTGAGAAAGTAAGGAAGATACTGAGGTGCCTTCCAAAGGAGAAATGGGGTCCAAAAGTAACAGCTATAGAGGAAGCCCATGACCTCACCACTCTACCCCTTAATGACCTTCTTGGGAAGCTGATCACGCATGAGATGATCCTTAATGAAGACGATGGAGAACTTCCAGCTAGCGCTAAGAACTTGGCACTCAAGTCTAAGAAGGATGAGTCTAAAGATGGATCTGATTCCGAAGATGAGGACGATGATGAGGATGATCCTTTTGCTCTTATCACAAGAGGCCTTGCTCGAATTCTCAAAATGAAGAAGCAATTCAACAACAAGGATGGATCAGAGTCTTCAAAATTTCGAGGTAAGCCTCAATACAACAAGTATGAAAAGAAGACTACACCGTTGTCTTGTTTTGAATGCGGTGAAACAGATCATCTTGTGAAGGACTGCCCTCAAAAGACAAAGAGCCAGTCCAAGAAGAGTGACAAATGGAAGAAGAAAGCCATGGTGGCAACTTGGAGTGATTCCGACTCTGACTCCGATGATGAGAAGGCCAATATTTGTCTTATGGCCTCAGAAGATGGATCCCACGATGAAAAGCTTGAAGCTACTGTAAGAGAACTTATGGAAAGTCCAAAAGAGGTATTATCGGAATTCCTTTCCAATATGATTGCCAATGAAGAGAAGCTTATTGCCCAAACTAACATTCTTATTAAGAGAACTGTGGACCAGGAAAGAACTATTGAGGATCTGTCTATGAGGGTCAAAAGTCTTGAAGCTTCTTATTCAGGTCTTGACATTAAAGTCAAGATGCTTGATTCGGATAAATCTGAACTCAAGCAAGATCTCTCCTCTCTAAGAAATGAGCATCGTGACTTAGAGAACGAGAAGATCTCCCTGAATAACAAGATTCAAGACCAACAGACAGCCCTTATAAGTTTTACCAAATCCAAAGGTACTCTCGATAGGATGTTGGGTGAGCAACAAAGCTCTCTAAACAAAAGTGGTATTGGTTACAATCCAAAGTTTATAAAGAAGCAACACATTACCACTTTTGTAAAGGCAAAAGGAAGCAGAACCTCTCCTATATGTCACCATTGTGCTAGAAAGGGACATGTAAAAGAGACCTGCCCCTATAGAAGAAAGGATCCATATATTATTCGCAATACATTTCCTGTTCATTTGAGAAAAGAACGGATAACACAAGTTTGGGTTCCAAAAGGCACTATTTTACCAAATATGGTTTACCCCAACAACGGATCCAAATTTGCTTATTGGTCTAGCCACAAAGGTTGATGTTTGTCTTGCAGGAGATCACCAAGGTGAAAGAACACAAATGGATTATTGATAGTGGATGCTCAAGGCATATGAGTGGGAAGAGTTCTCTCTTTCATGATCTAAAGGAGCAATCCACGGGAACAATCACTCTTGGTGACAAAGGAAAATGTGACATCATTGGTATTGGTAGTGTTGGAAGCGATTCCAGCCATAGTATTAAAGATGTCTATCTTGTTAATGGTTTGAAGTATAATCTGCTTAGTGTCTCTCAATTATGTGATAGTGGTAACAATGTCAGATTTAACAAGAAAAGATGTATAGTGTGCAGAGAAGATACAGGTGAAGTTATATTGACTGCATATCGTTACAACAACATATACGCCGTAAACGCTGATCAAGTGGCACAAGGAAGCTTAACCTGTCTAAAGGCTTTGACGGACGATCCAAAGCTTTGGCACAGGAGACTCGGTCATGTGAGTCCACATACACTACAGAAGCTTGTGTCCAAAGGGCTTGTAAGAGGGCTACCTGAGATGGACTTCAAAGGTATTGACATGTGCAATGCATGCACACGAGGTAAACAAACACGTAGCTCTTTCAAACCCAAAAAGGTTGTAAGTTCTTCTAGACCCCTTGAACTTTTACATATGGATTTATGTGGTCCTATGCGAGTCAAATCTCCCAATGGTAAAAAGTACATGCTAGTTGTTGTTGATGATTTTTCTAGATATACTTGGGTTGCTTTTTTGAAAGAAAAATCAGAGGCCTTATTTGAGTTTTCAAAACTCTGTAAGGAGTTGCAAACTTTAAGAAACGAGCCCATAGTGTCAATTCGGAGTGATCATGGTAGGGAGTTTGATCAACTTCAGTTTGACTTGTTTTGTGCTAAATATGGCATCTCCCATAACTTTTCTGCTCCTAGGACACCTCAACAAAACGGGGTTGTGGAACGCAAGAACCGCACCTTAGAGGATAAGGCTAGGACTATGCTTTTAGAAAATGCATTACTTAAAAACTATTGGGCTGAAGCTGTTAACACAACTAACTATATTTTGAATCGTTGTCTTATTCGTTCCATCTTAAAGAAAACTCCTTATGAACTTTTCAAAGGCCGCAAACCACTTATATCTTATTTTAAACCCTTTGGCTGTACTTGTTTCGTTCATAACAATGGAAAAGATAACCTTGGGAAATTTGATGCGCGTAGTGATGAAGGTATATTTCTTGGCTATTCCACGAGTAGCAAAGCTTATAGAATCTTCAATAAAAGGACCCAGGTAGTTGAAGAAAGTATACATGTTATTTTTGATGAATGCAATGACGGTGCTTTGAGTGAAAGTGTTGCAGATATAGATCTTAACATCCATGAAGAGAACGAGGAAGGTGATGATGCTGCTACCAAGAACACAGAGAAGAGGAACATGCAGGAACCGATCCAACAGTGTTGAGACGTTAGAAACTGCTGTAACTGAACCTAACAGGACCACGGAGTCAGATGTACTACAAGTCAATCCTAATGGTGTGATGAATCAAGGAGCTGAAACTAGCAAAAGGAAATTCAAATACTCCTCATTACACTCATTAAAGGATATCATTTCTGACCCTACTTCTAGGGTTCAAACTCGTTCTAAACTTAAAGATCTTTGTGCTTTTCAAGCGTTTGTTTCTCTTATTGAGCCAAAGAAGGTAGATGAGGCACTTAAGGAGCCAGACTGGATCATTGCTATGCAAAGTGAGCTTAACGAATTTGAAAGAAATAAAGTCTGGACCTTGAAGCCTAGGCCAAAGCATCAATCAGTCATTGGCACACGATGGATCTTTCGAAACAAGCTAGATGAAAATGGCAAGATCGTGAGGAACAAGGCAAGGCTTGTTGCTCAAGGCTACAATCAAGAGGAAGGTATTGACTACGAGGAGACCTTTGCTCCCGTAGCCAGGCTTGAAGCTATTCGCATTTTATTAGCATTTGCATCTTTTATGAGCATAAAGTTATATCAAATGGATGTCAAGTGTGCTTTTCTCAATGGTTTCTTAGAGGAAGAAGTATATGTGGCTCAACCCCCAGGTTTTGAAAGTTCAGAATTTCCTCATCATGTTTATAAACTTGACAAAGCGCTTTATGGTTTGAAACAAGCCCCAAGAGCTTGGTATGAGCGCTTGTCAAAATATCTTTTAGAAAATGATTTTAAGAGGGGGTTGATCGACAAGACTGTTTTTATCAAAACCAAAGGAAAGGACATTTTGGTTATTCAAATTTATGTTGATGATATATTATTTGGTGCTACTAACACATCTTTGTGCAAGGAATTTTCTGACATCATGTGCAGCGAATTTGAGATGAGCTTGATGGGTGAACTCAACTTCTTTTTGGGATTACAAGTTCATCAATCCAAGAAAGGGATCTTTGTCAACCAAAGCAAGTACACTAAGGATCTCTTGAAGAAGTTCAAGATGGATCAATCCAAGGCAGCCAAGACTCCCATGAGCTCAACATTGTCTCTAGATCAAGACAAGACTGGAATAAGTGTCAATCAAAAGGAGTATCGAGGAATGATTGGATCTTTATTATATCTCACGGCTAGTAGACTTGACATCATGTTTAGTGTTTGCATGTGTGCTAGGTTTCAAGCTGATCCTAAAGAATCTCACCTCGTGGCTGTGAAGAGGATCTTTCGATATCTCAATGGCACTAAGGAGCTTGGACTATGGTACCCAAAGTAAAAGGATTTCACTTTAATTGGATATTCTGATGCAGATTTTGCAGGCTATAAGGTGGATAGGAAGAGCACATCAGGATGTTGCCAATTCTTAGGAGCATCTTTGATCAGTTGGCACTCAAAGAAGCAAAACTCAGTTGCTCTATCCACTGCAGAAGCCGAATACATTGCAGCTGGAGCCTGTTGCTCCCAAATCCTTTGGATAGCTCAACAAATGCGAGATCTTGGCATCAACCTCAAAGGTATTCCAATTAAGTGTGACAATACAAGTGCCATCTCCATCACTAAGAATCCTGTTCAGCATTCAAGGACCAAACATATTGATGTAAGGCATCATTTCATTAGAGACCATGTTGAAAAAGGTGATGTGTCTATTTCGTTTATTTCAACTGATTATCAATGTGCTGACATTTTTACTAAGCCTTTGGCAGAGGAAAGGTTCACCTTCATAAGACAAGAGATTGGGATGCTTAACAAGGATGCACTTTCGTAGGGGGAGCATTCCCTTTACGAAAGATAAATTCTACTTAGTGTCAAGACCCTTGAGAACTATGTCAAGGTGTGTGAACTAAATGGTAGATTACATTTATTGGATCATATATTTTTGGTTAATATCTTTTTAGATATTTAATCAATTATATCTTTTATCGGATTTCAAAAATTGCCTATTTATGTTATATTCTTAACCGTTAAGATATTCTTTAAATTTGGAACAAAATCCTTCAGATTTTCAGTCCGATTTTAATGGGAAAATTTGAATTTGAATTGGAAACTCTTCAAATCTTGCAATGTTATCATTACCCTCCCTTGGAACTCTAAACCCGTCCCATCACTCCATCACATCTCTCTACTTATACCCTCCTCTGTACCCGAATTCTTCACACTATCAAAACTGATCCAAACCCTTTCACTTTCTTATTCTTCAACCTCTCAACCTTTCCTAAAGAAACCCTAGCCGATTCCCTCCATGGCACCCAAAACAAAGAAAGCTGTCACACCCAAAAGACTTGGCGCCACCTCCAAGGGACGTCAGGCCACTGCTACCTCTCCCACACCTGAACCCGCTCCTCAAGCCATTATCCCAACTGTCGTCCAAAGCACCATCGCTGTGAGCACGGCCACTGTTCCCAAGAGCTCTCAAAAGCGCTCTGCTAAGAAGCCGCTCAGTGCTAAACAGAACGGGAAGAGGAAGATTTTGGCTGAGGAAGTGGACAAGGAAGAGGAGGAAGATGACCTAGATGCCATTCTGGAAAGAGATGCTACCAAGGAAGCCGAGGAGGAAGCCCTGAAGAAGAAAAAGGCCGATGAGGAGGCCGAGCTTGCTAGGAAACTGGCAGAGGAGGAAGCTGAGCGGATTCGGAAGGAAGCCGAAGCCGAGGAGGTTCCATCCGAGGAGGAGCCTGAGGAAGAGGAAGAAGAGCAAGAGGGATCTGCAGATGACGAGGAAGCTGAAGGAGATGAAGCGGGGTCCGGTGAGGACTCGGGGTCTGAGGAAGAGGAGGAAGAATCTCCCTCTCCTTCTCCTCCTCCCCCGTCTCCAAAGAAGCGGAAAACCCCTGCTGCTGTCAAGCCTCCATCTCCCAAGCGCACCAGGAAGGGCACCCTCAGGAGTCTTGTAGCGCCTGTCAAGAGATCTGCTCCGACAATTGCTCGCAGGAAGAATGCCGACCCCCCGGCCTATATCAAGGTAAATCAATCCTTGCCCTCCTCTTGGTTTCAAGATGCTGAGACTGCTGGTAAGTGGGTAGATGAGTTTCGAACTCGTAGGATTAGCTGTTCTGATTTTTTGGATTTTGAGTTCTTCGAAGCTTTGAAGTTACCCTGCATTGATCTTCTCAAAAAATCCCCAGCCTGGACCCTTCTCAACCTTGAAACCATCTACTACCCCTAGCTTACCCGTCTGTTTTACATTAACCTAAAAGCCAAAAACGACACCAATGGTTGGTCTTTGGAGTCTTTTGTCAAAGGGGTTAGAATCTCTCTCAACTCCACTGACTTTGCAGATTTCCTTGGCTTACCTACCCCAGTTCCACCCTCTGAAATACACCCCTCAAAAGAGAATTGCATCATCCTTGCCCGAGCCAAGTACCTCCTACCCGAAGCATCCAACAACACCTCAAAGCAACTCACCCACTCATCCCTAACCCTTGAGGCAAAAATAATTTTCAACATTATTGTTCGATGCCTCTTACCCCGTCTTAACTCTGGCTCACTCCTTACCGACAATGCCATGGTCCTGCTTTACCGCATCTTAAATGGCCTTGACCTTGATCTGGCCAATACTATCCTTGGAACCATGGCTCATGCCAGAAAAGCTAGAAAAGGTTCTCCCCTCCCCTTTGCTACCCTTTTGACCCCTCTCTTCAAAGCTTCTGGAATTGATGTCAAAAATGAAGAACAACTGCGTCATATGGGTAAGTTCGACTCTAAGGGCCTTGAAAAGATTGGCATCACTCGGTCTCCCCAAGGTGCTACATGGACTGTGGACGAGGCTCACTGATGATGCTCCGGATGACGAAGCTTAAACCCTACCTTACCCTATCCCACCCCTGAAACTTGATACATTGCTGGTTTTTGGAGACGTTTTCAAAACTTTTGGTGACTATTTTGGTGATTGTTTTACCTCCTCCCTTTGTTGAAAGACAAAAAGGGGGAGATGATTTGTGGTGTTTAGACTTTGAAAACCTCTGCCTAAAGGTCTTGGAAGACCTTGGTTTTTGATTTATGGTTTTCGGTTGGATGGTTTCTTTTTCATGCTTTAAAAATTTTGATCCAACATTTGTCTAACCCATGCAGGTACTTAGTCCGATTTCTATTATCTATGCTTGACTAAGTTGCAGGGATGCACAGGTTTTGTCTTTCATAAAGGGGGAGATTGATAACTCCCTCCCTTGATGAAAATCGGAATAAATGTTTCCAAGGCTTTGACAGGATGTTTGTGTCAAAGGCCTTGGAGCATTAACAGTTGATGAAATACAAAACCTGTTTCATAAGTCCGAATATTATTTAATCTTATTATATACTTCCTTTATATTATATATATATGTATGACTAATCTTTCAGGAAGTATTTTCGAGATTATATCTTTCCTTGTTGGTGCATACGAGGAGATCCTATTCAAAGAGGATCATGGCTTCGGAGTATCCATAAATAGAAGATTGAAGAATCAAGCCTGATTCGAAAGAGCCGTTGGTGAAGATCCTTAGGCGCCATTCCACTTCTATATAAAGGAAAGAAAGAAGAAGACAAGATAGAAGTTGAACACGAGCCTTCATTCATTCAAGCAAGATCTGTCTTCCAAGTGTCTCTCTGCTAAGCGCTCAAGAGTTTGTTGTTTATTTCAAAGCCTTTGAGAGTCATTGTGAGCTTACAGGATATATTCATTTATAGTGTTACTCGAGAGTTTGTAACTCGGGAAGTTGCACTAGGCTATTGATTTGTGAGAGTAAGAGGATTGTACTAGATAGCTGAGAGAGGTGGGGCTCTTCTAGATTGGTCTAGGACTCCAAGGGAACGTGAGTTGACTAGATTGCAATTGTATAGGAGAGAGGCTTCTCGGTGAGCTATTAGGATCCTAAGCTAAGCGAATCAATAAAGCCTTTTGAATCCTAGGGTTGTGGAAGAACCCTAGGCGGGGACGTAGGCCAAGTTCGTGCTGAACCTCGTAAACAATTACTCGTGTCCTTTACTTATTGCTTTACCTTATTTCCGCACTTGGTTCGATTGTCTAACTTTGTGATTCAGGTTTAATCTCAAAGGGTTTGGTACAAGCCCTAAAAGTCTTGAGACTTTCTGCGAAAAACGGGCATACTCTATTCAACCCCCCTTCTAGAGTATTTCTATATTACATTGTTTTATATTATCGAACCTTCACAATTCATTCAAGAAACTCTCTCTCTCTATAACAAACTCTCAACCAACAACCTCCATTGATGGAAGGTTGAAGCTCGGATCACTTCTGTACTCCCGTTTGTTATGGTATCAGAGCTCCGAGGGACGATCCGCCATTGACATCCTCTGGTGCGTCGTTTTTCAATCAGAGAAACGAGCAATCAAAGCAATCAAAGCCAAGTTCCTGGCGATTCCAAAAACAGCAGCATGAAGATGAATGATCCGTTGTGGTTGTCGAATTCAGATCATCCAGGTGCTCAACTCGTAGCAAGCTTCTTCAATGGCACGAATTTCCTCTGCTGGAGTAGAGGAATCCAGATGGCGCTTGGAGCTAAATGCAAAATCGGATTCATAGACGACACATATCTGTAGGATAAGGTTCCGGAAGGTGATCAGCAGCGCTGGAAGAGATGTGACTTCATGGTGCGATGCTAGATCACTAATTCAATGGCGCCGAATCTAGCAAAGGGATTCATATATGCAGAGTCGTCGAGAAAACTTTGGTTGGAGATCATCGAGAGGTACGCTCAAACTAACGGACCTCTGCTTTATCAATTGAAGAAATCTTTGTTTAACACAGTTCAAGGAAGTCTTTCTGTTACTGACTATTATGGAAAGATAAAGAAACTGTGGAATGAGATCATGAGTCTTCAGGGAGTTGCAAAATGCACTTGTGGAGCCTTTAATCGTTGCACTTCTGAGATGAAAAAGAAAACTACAGAACTGGACAATCTTAATAAACTTCTTCAATTTCTGATGGGGCTTAATGACTGCTAAGATAGTGCTAGATATCAGATTCTTGCTTTTGAACCTTTGCCTACTGTAGAGAAAGCTTATTATCTGATACAACAAGTTGCTACTGGGGTAGAAGGTAATGGAAAGGGACAGTCGTCTGATGCTAGTGCTTTATCTTTGAGCAAAGCTTCTAATGAAAAGAAGCCTCCTAAGAAGGACAAATCTGAGAAATCTGACAAGAAATGCAGCCATTGTGGTATGAAGGGGCATTCAATGGAAGGATGCTTCAAGATCATAGGCTATCCAGATTGGTTCAAGAATCCTAAAGGGAAAAGTGAATCAAGGATTGCTGCCACAACGGTTGGTATTCTGGAGTCACCACTAGAGGGAGATGCTGGATCAGAAAAGCAATTTGACATGTCACTCGTCAATGCTGTGTGCCAGGAAGTTTTGAAAGCTATGAAGGGAAAGGAGGTCATGGTTTCCACCAGTTTTGCAGGTATTATATTTGCCTTGAACTCTTCTAAGTACAACCTTGAAAATTCGAGTTCATGGATTATAGATTCGGGTGCTACAGATCACATGACCTGCAACTCTAGATTTCTTAAGAATAAGAGATGCCTTCATCGCCCTATCAATGTTTGTCTACCTGATGGATATGTTAGACAGGTTAGAGAAGTTGGAGAAATCAGATTGGCTTATGGATTAGTATTATAGGATTTATTTTATATTCCTGAATTCAAGATCAACCTCTTATCAATTGGGAAAGTGGTTGATAATACAGATCTAGATGTGATCTTTAAGAAGTCGATGTGTATGTTTTAGGACCCTAAGAATGGAAAGGTGATCCTGACAACTGCTAGACTCTCAAGGCAACTCTTCAAGGCTCAACTGGTGATAGAAGAACTCAATGGACATGAAAGAAGTCATATTGCAGGAGCTATAGTAGATAAACATTTGTCCAATAAGGCCATTTCGAGCCATTTGTTTCATAATAGACTGGGTCATTTGTCTTTCTCCACCTTGCAACATGTTAAGGGTTGCAGTTTATTACATGAGTCAAGCAAGTTCTATGAACCTTGTGTGCTAGCAAAACATCACTCTTTGCCATTTGATTTGAGCAAGTCTGTTGCTAATGAAAAATTTGATTTGTTGCATATTGATCTATGGGGACCTTATAAAGTCCAAGCCATCAATGGTGCTAGATATTTTGTCACCATAGTTGATGACTTTAGTAGAGTTGTATGGACTCATCTGATTGCAGACAAATCACAGGTTTCCTCAGTGGTCATTGAGTTTATTTTGCTGGTTGAGGCACAATTTCAGGCAAAGGTTAGAGTGGTTCGTACAGATCATGGGACTGAGTTTTTTAGGTGCAAAGAATTCATGAAATCCAAAGGGATTCTTCATCAACAATCTGTCCCATATGTTCCTCAACAAAATCTTCGTGTTGAGAGGAAGCATAGACATTTGTTGGAGACTGCGCGGGCAATCATATTTCATGCATCTTTACCTCTAAAGTTCTGGGGTGAATGCATCCTATCTGCTACCCACTTGATCAACCTTATGCCATCTTCTGTGCTTAATTGGTCTACTCCATTTGAAAAGTTGTATGGTCATGGTCCAGATTACAGTCGATTAAGAGTTGTGGGGTGCTTGTGTTACGTACACACTAAAGAAGGGTCCTGGTTCTGACAAATTTGCAGTTAAAGCCAAGAACGGTGTGTTTATTGGCTATCCTGCAGATCACAAGGCCTATAAGGTGTTTGACTTGGTTGATCAAAAGGTAATACTTAGCAGAGATGTCCTTTTCTATGAGGACCAATTTCCCTTTGCCAAGAATAGTACCTGTATCACCCCACCTACACCTACACTACCCTTGGTTAATCCAGTCTTTTGTCCACCAGTTTCTTCATCTATCCCACCCACAAATATATCAGACACATCCCTATCTTCTCCACCTGCACCTTCTCAGCCCTTCCACAAGATGGTTTCCCTCCATCCACTCCCTCTTCAGAGTCTGTGTCATCTTCAAGACACTTTGACTCACCAAATGAAACCCAAAATAATCATATCCCTATTCCTGAGCCCATTCTTCACCAAAGACCCACTAGACATACACATATCCCAGCTCATCTCAAGGATTTTTACTGTCCCACATTGTCATCTTCCATGTCAGTTCCTTTATGGTTTCTTCACTAGACAACCAACTCTTTTATCCACCTGAGTATGTGGCATCTCTGGCTAATGTACTGTCTTTACATGAACCATCATCCTACAGACATGCTAAAAATGATCCTTTATGGATTGAAGCAATGCAGAAAGAAATCCAAGCCTTGGATGCTAATCATACCTGGATCCTTACCTCCCTACCTCCTGGAAAGATTGCCATTGCATTGGTTGTAGATGGGTATACAAGATCAAGTTTAGAGCAGATGGTTCAGTTGAAAGGTACAAGGCTCGTTTGGTGGCTAAAGGATACAATCAGGTTAAGGGAAAGGACTTCAAGCACACTTTTTCTCCAGTTGCTAAGTTCACAACAGTGAGGTTGCTGATTGCTTTGGCTACTTTGAGGAATTGGTGTGTTCATCAACTAGACATAAATAATGCCTTTTTGCATGGTTTTTTGGATGAGGAGGTTTATATGGACGCTCCTCCTGGTTATACCTTAGCAGCTCCCGAGCAAGTTTGCAAACTGAAAAGGTCATTATATGGCCTTAAACAAGCCTCTAGGCAATGGAACATTGAGTTATCCAAGTTCCTAATTGCACAGGGCTATGAGAAATCAATGTTTGATTTCTCCTTATTCATAAAGAAGATTCCTGCTGGTATGATTGTTATCCTAGTTTATGTTGATGATTTGTTGATAACTGGGGATGACATTGCTGAGATTCAGTGTATCAAATCTGCATTACATACTGCCTTTACCATTAAAGATTTAGGAGAGGTTCGATACTTCCTTGGTCTGGAGGTCTCTAGGACTGAGAAAGGAACTCTCCTTAATCAAAGGAAGTATGTTTTGGATATATTGCAAGACAGTGGGATGCAAGACTGCAAGCCATACTCCTTTCCTCTCCCTCGTGGTTTGATACTGAGCACTGATGTTAGTGAGTTGATTGATGATCCTGAAAAGTACAGACGCTTGATAGGCAGGTTGATCTACCTAAACATGACAAGACCAGATATATCCTACTCAGCCCAGCATCTTAGCCAGTTCATGAGCTCTCCTAGAACTCCACATTGGCAAGCTGCATTACATGTTGTTCGATACCTCAAGGGAACTTTCAACTTGGGATTGTTATATCCAAGTCACAATCAACTGAATCTGTTGGCTTATTGTGATGCTGACTAGGGGAATTGTCTATTCTCAGGTCGTTCTGTTTTTGGATTTTGTGTTTTCTTAGGGAGTGCTTTGATCTCCTGAAAGACTAAAAAGCAACCTACAGTCTCTAATTCATCGACTGAAGCCGAATATAGATACCTATCCAAAGCCTCTGGTGAATTGGTTTGGCTAGACTCTATACTTAGTGGATTGTTTTGTGACATTCCAAAGCCAATACAACTGCATTCCGGGGGGGCCCGAGCCGTCAGTGAGACTGTGACAACAGATCAGCTATACACATTGCAGAAAATCTCATTTTCCAAGAAAGGACTAAGCACTTGCGCTTGGATTGTCACTATGTGAGGGAGAGACTGCTGGAGGGGTTTCTTGTTCCCACATTTGTTCGTTTACAACACCAAGTAGCCGACATCCTCACCAAACCATTGGGAGAAGATCAGCACCGTACTCTGGCTTCCAAGCTTGGCCTTGTGTGCACCACTGGTCAAGCTTAGCTTGAGGAGGGGATATTGGCTATATAGGATATGTGATATCCGGTTATGTTGGTTAGTGATTAACCAAAGATGGAAGATGAAATTGAATTGTATAAATAGGAGTTCCTCCTTGTAATGTACACAACACTTACAACAATACAATTCATTCAAGAAACTCTCTCTCTATAACAAACTCTCAACCAACAACCTCCATTGATGGAAGGTTGAAGCTCGGATCACTTCTGTGCTCCCGTTTGTTAGTTTTATCCGACATTGAAAATATTGTTATATCATAAACAACATATAAATTTGGTGGACTACTTCTCTCATTACCAATTGATTTTGAGATGAAACTTCGATGGGTTTGTACATTGTTCGTGTCTACCGTACGGGGACCCGCACACGATCTCCATCCAGCTTGTCCGAGAATTTTTTGTCCCGGGTTAAACTGCCATCTTTTTATGTTTTTATTCCATGAATTTAATTTCTTGTATTTATTATTTTCAATTCGATCAAATCAGTACCCATTTTTAAGTTTTTTCATTAAAAAAAATTGTCAATTTTTATGAGTAATGACACATTTTTATTACATTTTAAAGGGGTTTTGAGCTAAAGGAATGAATCAAGAAGGAGAAAAAGGCTTGAATCTGTATTGAAGAATCGGAAAAATGGTTTACCAACTTGTCTGTTACAACAACCTCTCTCCCCCTTTTATACAAAACACAGATGGAGAGAGAGAGAAGAGTATCTGGCGGTTCTAACAGCTCCTAACAACCATTTGAGCACTTGAAAAGACCAATATACCCTTACAGCTAACACACACACATTACTCTACATACCCCCCTCAAGCTGGACGTGTGGATGGAACCACAAGGCCAAGCTTGGAACAAAGCACATGGTGTTGATGAGCTCCTAAGGCCTTGGTCATCAAATCAGCCAATTGCATATCAGTGGAGACATGGGAGGTGACAATGAAGCCTTGTTGAACCAATTCTCTAATGAAGTGTGCATCAATCCGAACATGTTTAGTCCTATCATGGAACACTGGATTGGCTGCAAGACACTGAGCAGCACGATTGTCACAGAAGAGCTTAATGGGGGTCGGAATTGTCACTTGGAGATCACTTAAGATGCCTTGTAGCCAAATGATCTCACTAGAAGCATATGACATGCTCCTATACTCACTTTCTGTAGAGGATTTGGAGACAACTTTCTGTTTCTTGGACTTCCAAGAGACCAAAGATGAGCCAATGAACATACAGTAACCAGATAGGGAACGGCCTGTGTATGGACAATTGCCCCAATCTGCATCACAGTAAGCCTGTAATTGGAGATTTGATTGAGCTTAATAAAATAGAGCAAGGTTGAAACTGCCTTTGAGATATCTGAGCAAGTACATAGCTGCATTCCAGTGGGGCTGTAATGGATTGTGAAGGAATTGACTGAGCTGTTGGACAGTGAAAGATATATCAGGCCTTGTAAGTGTCAAATAAAGCAATCTGCCAATCAATCTTATGTAGCTCTCAGGAGAACTGATAGGATCACCATTGTCAATAGACAGCTTAGCTCCCTTCTGCATAGGAAATGAAGCAACCTTGCACTCAGTCATGTGAGCATCTTGCAAAATGTCTAAAATGTATTTCCTCTGATTTAGTAGAATGCCATTGGATGACCTAGATATCTCCATCCCAAGAAAATATCTAGCCATCCCCAAGTCCTTGATGGTGAAGGCAGAGTGAAGAGCAGCCTTAGTGTGATCAATCATAGTACTGTCATTGCCTAATATCAACATATCATCCACATAAACCAGTGCTATTGTGACAGATGAACCAACCACTCTGGTGAATAAAGAATAATCATGTAAGGATTGACAAAATCCAAGAGAAGAGAGGAATTTTGTGAGCTCCAAGTTCCATTGCCTACTAGCCTGTTTCAACCCATAGAGTGATCTATGTAATCCGCACACTTGATCAGGGAGAGCTCTAGTGTAACTTGGAGGGGGATCCATGTAAACCTCCTCATCTAGAAAACCATGGAGGAATGCATTGTTAATATCCAGTTGATGAAGCTTCCAATCCTTTGCTGCAGCAATAGCAAGAACAATTATGACAGTGGATAATTTGGCAACTGGAGAGAATGTTTGTTTGTAATCTTTGTCTTTGATCTGAGTATAACCCTTGGCCACAAGTCTGGCTTTGAGCCTTTCTATCTCTCCATTAGGTCTGTACTTGACCTTATAGATCCATCTGGAACCAATAGCCCTCTTTCCTGGTGGTAAAGTTGTGAGAGACCAAGTATGATTACTTTCTAGAGCATCTAATTCTGCTTTCATGGCCAGCTGCCACCTAGGATCATCCTTGGCTTGATTGTATGTTCTAGGCTCAAACACTGAACACACATTCACAAGGGATTGAACATATTCAGGATCAAGGTGCCTCAAATTCTGTATTGAGAACACAGCAAAGGACTGACTCTCAGAATCAGAGGTTTGGTGATGTCTGGTGGGTAAGTTGGAGCATATGTACTCATTCAATCTAGGGGGTCTATGGATAACTCTCTTGGCTCTTCTAATATCAACTTGATGGATGGGTTCAGGAGTAGGAGAAGAGCTGACTATAGAGTCTGGGACAACAGGAGAATCAACAGAAGTTGGAATTGTGACACTTCTGTCATTGCTGTGTGGGGAATGTGAGGAGGGTGGAACAATATGAGGAGGGGAAGGAGATGAAGGGTGTGAGGATGTAGGATGTGGAATAAGATGGGAGCTGTCATCTGTGTGGGGAGTGACCAAAGGTAACTTGTTAGGATGATTGAGGCTAGAAGGTGAAGAAGGGTGGGACTGACTTTGGAAAGGGAAAATACGCTCCTCAAATTTAACATGACGACTAATGATAACAGTTCTTCTCTCCATGCCAAACAGCTTAAAGGCTTTCTGCTCAGGAGGGTAACCAAGAAATACACACCTCCTTGCCTTGACTCCTAGCTTGTCTTTCAGGTCATTGGGTTGAAAGGCAAAGCATAAACATCCCACAGTTTTTAAACTGTCATAGGATGGAGGCACTTTATAAAGGATTTCAAATGGAGATTTCCACTGAAGCACCTGTGATGGCATCTTATTGATCAGGTGGGTAGCACTTAGGATGCAGTCACCCCAGAATTGAATAGGTAGGCCAGCATGGTGTCTAATGGCTCTAGCAGTCTCTACAAGGTGCCTGTGCTTGCGTTCTACCCTTCCATTTTGCTCAGGCACCCCTGGAGCAGACCTTTGATGCACAATACCTCTCTGTTCAAACAAAACCTTACAAGCCTGTTGTGTGAACTCAGTTCCATTATCAGTCCTGATGATCTTGATGGTAGAATTAAATTGATTTTCAACCATATGAGCAAAAGCACATATAACCCTGTAAACCTGTGTCTTATCCTGAATCAAGTAAGCCCAAGTGGCCCTGGAGTGATCATCCAAGACAGTTAAGAAATATTTTGCACCACACATTGATGCAACTTTGTAAGGGCCCCATACATCCATGTGAACCAATTGAAATGGAAACTCAGCCATAGAAGTACTTCTATTGAACTGCAATCTGTGATGTTTGGTCATATTACATGACTCACAATAGAAGGAACTGAAATCAAAACCACTACAGATATCTAGATGTTGCATCTTTGACACAGAAAGATGCCCCAACCTAGCATGAACAAGTGACACATTGTCAATTTTATTACAAACAGCCTGTGCACTAGACTGCAAATCCTTATCAAAAACAAACTGAGACACTCCAACAGCTGCATGTCCAGCAAACTGAGACTTCAAGTAGTATAATCCTCCTTCTTCTTTCCCTTTAGCAATCACATGTTTAGTTATAAGGTCCTGTAATATGCATGAGATGGAATCAAAACAACATCTCAGTTGCTGAGCAGACACTATTCTGGACACAAATAACAGGTTATGTCGAAGCTGAGGTACATATAGGACATGTTTAAGACACAACATGTCTGAAACAACCACAGTTCCATGCTCACGGACAAGGAAGGTGGTTCCATCAGGCAACCCCAGTGACACCACCTTACTTAAAGGATATAGAGCAGTGAAGACAGATTTGTCAAAAGCAATGTGATCTGTAGCTCCTGAGTCTACAATCCACATTGATTTGTCTGCCTTATTGTCACCAACAAGAAATGAATGACTCATCTTACCAGCAAAATTGACAAAGGCATGATTCACAGAGGAATCAGACTCATCCATCTTGGCTTTTCCTTTCATCATCCTCATGACTTCCTGAAAGATAGCATTGACCATGCTAGGATCTGGCTTGGCTTCATCAAATTCCATGGGATGCTCAAGCTGGCTACTGTTAGCACCCTGAAAACCATCAATGTTAGCAGCAAATTTACCATTCCCTTTCTGAGTTTCCTCATCACGTGGTCCTTTAAACCACTCTGGATACCCCACAAGCTTGAAGCAATAGTCCCTTGTATGCCCTTTCTCTTTGCAATGCTCACAGAATCTATCAAACTTAGGCTTCTTGTACTCCTTTCTTTGCTGATCCTGCACTTTTGATTGGAAATTTTTGTTCACAACAAATACATTTCCATCATTGGCACCATTCCTTCCCACAGCAAGAGCACTCAGATCAGATTGAGGAGAAGTAATTCCTCTCTGTCTCTCAATCTGCACAGCCATCTGGAATACTTTGTTAATTCCAGGAATTTGATCCATAGACAACACATTGTTTCGAAGATGTTCATAGCCATCATTGAGTCCCATCAAGAACTGCATGACTTTTGCTTTAGTTTCCCTATCAACAATCTTTTTCAAGATCGAGCAACCACACTGATTGATTCCCTCACAGCTGCAAACAGGCAAGGGATCAAGGAGCTGCAACTCGTCCCAGATCCTCTTAAGTTTGCCATAATATGCAGTAACCGAAAAATTCTCCTGATGGAGATTCCCAATTTCTCTTCTCAACTGATAAATGAGAGGATCATTCGACTCATAGAACCTCTCTCTAATTTCGTCCCACAATTCTTTGCAGACTGCACATACATGAAATGTTCTCCAACTTCGCTAGTCATCGAATTGATGAGCCAGCACATGATCATGTAATCAGCTCTACTCCATCTCTCAAATTCTTCACTCGTTTCATCTATTGGCTTCACACAACTTCCAGTAATGAATCCTAATTTTGCTTTCGCACCTAGTGCCATCCTAACCCCCCTACTCCAGCTAGTAAAATTGCTTCCATTAAACAAGGTGGATACGAGTTGCATCCCGGGGTGGTCAGAGTTCGAAAGGTAATAAGGATTGACATGGATGTTGTTCATACCTTGAGCGAATTCTCCAAATTGCATCTGATTCGGAGCAAAATTCGGAATGAAAGTGCCAGATCCTGCACCTCCTGGAGCACCTCGGCTAGTTCCAGGCATTCCATTTCCAAATCCGTTTGCTGGTGGCGTCATGAAGGTTCCTCGACCGACGCCATTGCCAGAACCTCTTCCAGATCCATTTCCCGATTGATTTGGAGACGAACCAGTTCCTCTTCCAGCCATCACGAACACAGCAACTGCTAGATCTCACAGATCTCCCACAAGGATCAAAAAACAGTCTGAATCTCAATGAGATTCACAAAGCTCTGATACCATTTGAGCTAAAGGAATGAATCAAGAAGGAGAAAAAGGCTTGAATCTGTATTGAAGAATCGGAAAAATGGATTACCAACTTGTTTGTTACAGCAACCTCTCTCCCCCTTTTATACAAAACACAGATGGAGAGAGAGAAGAGTATCTGGCGGTTCTAACAGCTCCTAACAACCATTTGAGCACTTGAAAAGACCAATATACCCTTACAGCTAACACACACACATTACTCTACATGTTCTGTTATTCACACTGCCATTTATTCTTTATTTATACGGTGCCGATGTCGAGTTCTCGAGTTGGCAAAGAGTCGACAGCATTGCACTGGTCGGCATCCCTTCATTAAGTGGGAGATCATCGTTGGATCAAGTCGGCACTTCTGCCGATGCCGACTTCTCAAGTTAGTGGACCGCCAGTGCCGGTTTTCGATATCGACACCGTGCGGATTGCGAAATCCCGCCGTGCAAATAGCACAAACGTTTTAAAGTTATGTTTTCACTCAGATAAATCTCATTTAAGGTGCTGAATTTAATAAAACCGTACGTGCATAATTAATACGGAGTATTTCTCAATTTCATCTCACAAAATTATAAAGCTGGACGTGATTTTGAACAAAAAAATTACTAGTAACTTCCAAGATTTTATAAATTATACTTTAGATAGCAATTCCAAACAAAAAACTATAAAATAGAGTGCTATTCGGATGTTTTTTTTTCATTGGGTAAGTTATTCGGATGCACAAAGTGTTATCCGATAGCATCCTTGTGGATGAGGTATGCTAGAACTGGATCATAATATAGTGTAGAGAAAGATAGGAGGTAAAGGTGTGTTTTCCATTGATTGCAGGGTGTAAATATATAAGATTTCAATATACAGAATCAAATCAAATCTATTTACAGAAGCTACGATATCTCAATGCCCCCCCTCAAGTTGGAGCGTGAAGATTTCGAATGCCCAACTTGCGAAGGAGGACGTGTAACTGGGACTGCCCAAGGGCCTTCATCAGAATGTCCGCCAGCTGCAAAGAGGAACGGATATGAGTTGTGATGATGGTGCCAGCCTGAACATGGTCGCGGATGAGATGATAGTCAACCTCGATATGTTTGGTGCGTTCATGGAAAACCGGATTCGAGGCAATATGTAGAGCGACCTGATTGTCGCACCAGAGGCGCATAGGTTGGCGATGGAAGACCCCAGGGAAGCGAGCAAGGACTCGAGCCAAACAAGTTCGCAAGTGATGGTGGCCATAGTACGATACTCGGCTTCATTGTTTCTTCGTTTTCCAAGATACCGGTGACTCGCCCACAAGATAATAAGCTTGTTAATTTTTAGTTCTATTACTTTAAATACACCGAATCTTAACGCCAATGCTTCGACCATTAGAGGGATTTGTTTCCCGATTAGATTACACCCCATTAGTTCTGGTAAAGCCCTATTGTTTCGAATAATGCAGCTTTTCGGTTGGGAAGTTGCATATTGCTTCTACCATTAATTAAAAAAGGGGAAAAAAATGAAAGGAAGGGGAAACAAAAAAAAAAAGAGTAGGTGAATAATTAACAGTCACATTTTCTTCCTAGTTTATGGAGCTATCGACAAAGAATAACATCTTCTTACTCTACCTCACGCGTACCTATTAGTCAACGCCCCAATTATTCAATACCAATTTATTAATTATTAATTATATTTATGACCAAATCATAAATTATTAAAATATAATAACACGTTTAATATAATTATCATTACTATGATAAACCCGTTAAAAATAAATAAAATAAAATAAAATAAAATCCCACCTCTTGTTCATTACAATTTTAATTTTTTCATCCGCAAGGATGCTCAGGTAGGATTATTCCATCCAAACTATTACCTAATAAAAAAAAATTACAGTTTTAATTTTTGCTGGCTTTGATCCAATAATTTTTTAGTTACTTCAGCATCTAAATTAACTAAAGTTAATAAACTATTTTACAGTGTATATATATATATATATATTTTTTGGAACTATATAGAATATATATGTTATATTTTTCAAAAGTCTAAAAATGAAGGTTAAGCATACAAATATATATATGCATGATGTATATATACAAACCTACCCAATATTTCAGAATCCATTTTCAGTGTATAATAAATAGCATGGCTACCAAGCCCCCAAATGCTCTTCATTTTCAGTAAATAGGGAGAAAATAAAAATAATGATATAGGGAGCAAATAAAAATAACGATAAAGGGCGTTAAAAAAATACAGGGAGAAAATTTTAAAAAAAGAGAGAAAATAAAGTTAAAAAGGGAGACCCAAAATTGTGGGAGTAGAGGATATTTGATATTGGTTGAAGGTTAGATGGAAGTGGTACGTACCGCGCGCGCGCTTCCTCCCCCGTGTGGTTGTAACCCCACGCACTATATAACTCCATCCAGGCTGATCCCAATCCCAAGCCTTACCTTGCCACTCGCCAAACCTAGCTAGCTTCCTCCAAACGAAGTCGTTTTGTCCCCACCCGCCCAACTACACTAGCTAGCTAGCGTGCGCGCTGCATACTTTAATTAATTAGTTTTGAAGATGACGGTGATGGCTGCCTCCGCTGCTGAGTCCAAGTGCCGCATCCTGGTTGCCGGAGCCACCGGCTTCATAGGCCGTTTCGTTGCCGAGGCCAGCTTGAACTCGGGCCGCCCCACTTACGTCCTCGTCCGCCCGGGCCCCATTTGCCCCTCCAAGGCTAAAGTCATCCGGTCCCTCGAGGAAAAGGGTGCCCAAATTTTGCAGGTATATATATTAATGCATGTATATTTATGTATAACTTGCTAAAAATATGGAAAATTTTAATTTGTTTTGCGTTTGTGACAGAATCTTCTTACTATTTGTCCATTGTGAAAAGAAAAAAAAAACTTCACTCCTATTTCTCGAACCTCGAGTAATTAGTAAGACCAAATATACAAACCGGCCTAAATAAATCATCAACTTTTTATTTATAGTACTCTCACTAAAAACCACCTAAATAAAATGTTTAATTTTTTTTATGGCAATTTTGAAAAACATAACACTAATTCTAAAAAAAATATTTACATATATATATATATATAATTAAAGTGATTGGTTGATGAGTTTATAGGGACTTATAAACAACAAAGAATGGATGGAGAAGATACTTAGGGAGAATGAGATAAACGTGGTGATATCGGCGGTGGGCGGAGCCAACATACTGGACCAGATTCCGCTAGTGTTAGCGATGAAGGCGGTTCCGTCGGTGAAGAGGTTTCTGGCGTCGGAGTTTGGACACGATGTGGACAGGGCGAACCCGGTGGAGCCGGGGCTGACCATGTACCTTGAGAAGAGGGCGGTGCGCCGGGCGATCGAGGAGGCCGGTGTCCCCTTTACCCACATATGTTGCAACTCCATTGCCTCATGGCCCTACTATGACAACACTCATCCCTCCGAGGTCACTCCTCCTATGGACCGTTTCCAGATTTATGGCGATGGCACCGTCAAGGGTACGTATATACGTTTTCTATTTTCTTTCATTTTTGGAAAGTAAAAAATATAATTACTAATTTTTCAGTAAATTTTGGAAAGTGAAATCCCAAAATGTATAAAAGGACTTCTTTTATTAATTAATAATTAAAACTAGCTAGGCAATGTTCAACCACTATTTACGATATTCAAAATTAAGAGAGAAACACGTACATAGTACATTTTTATTATATAAAATATTAACTTTTTCACGGCATGTTTTTTTTTAAGTTAAAAAAATTATATAAAATATTAACTTTTTAAAAATAATTTTGTATTTATTAATAATTAATATAAAATTATTTTTGAAAAGTTAATATCTTGAGTATATTTTTTAGCTTTTCAGAAAGTGTATAAAAAAGGTGAAGCGACAAATAATATTCTCCTTTTGATCAATATAAGAATTTTTAACAAGTACTACTATAATGTGCATTTTTAGAAAATTGACTCTTTACTTGAAATTATCATAATTCACTAAGTTTTTATAAGTTTTTAATAAAAATTTTCACAGCTCTCTACAACTAATTAAATTACTTAAAAAAATACACAAATTAATACTGCTGTTAAGTTATCTTATTAAAAAAATATGTAATTTTAGGTATTTTGATAGGGGAGTAGTTGAATCAGTGAATGTGCAACAAAGTTGTTAGGAATTTTAGGAAGGAGAATATATAATTGACAAATCTAATACATTTTAGTAATTTAGCGACATGAGGACCATGAGGTCGCACAGTGGCGGAGCCAGAAAATTTTCGGAGGGGGGCACGACGGTATATGTACGATATAGTTTTGGATTAAATTAATATAAAGAATTATATATAATTTGATAATAAATGATGTTATTTGAAGATAAAATCTCATCGGTTTATGATAAAAACACTATCATTTTTTCGCGCCTAAAAAGAAGAAATATAAATATATAAATGGAATACCCGGAAAAAAATAACTAAATAAGTATAGGAAATGCAATAAACATTAAGTTAAGATTATAGTTGTTATATGAGTTAAGTAGCTAGAGCTTGACTCGAGTTTTGCTCAATAAAAGCTCGGTTCGAGCATATGATGTACAAAATGAGTTGATTATGAGCACATTTTTATGCTCGATTCAAAGCTCGGCTCTGCTTAATTAAAACTCAAATAGCACGAATTTTATGAAATTTAACAATTTTATTTTAAGTTACTATGTCATAAACAAGTAAAGTTGCATGATACTAAAAAAAACTCACTCAAGTTTGTTCATTTACTAAACAAGTCGAGTGTGAGCTCAAGTTCAAATATAGGTTTCACTCGAGCTTTACTTGTTGCTAAATGAGCTAAATATAATCAAACAATACTAGACGTGTTTGACTCGAATAACAACCATAGTTAATATATACAACTTGTTGCACTCATAACATATAAATGTATAACCAAATATAAAAATTTTAAACTTGTGTAACTTCTTATTTAATTGTCGAAATGATTAGTATAACCTCTCATTTCGAAGCTCTCGAGATGAATTATAGTATGTGAATGTTATTTTAAGTAAAATATAGAAGTATTATAGTCTACTGAAACAAAATTAAATTGATTAATATACCTTTAATTTTTAAACATTCATAACTTTTTACTCAGATATCGGATTAAGGCGTATTATATGTCAAAACGAAGCTATCGACGAGTAGAATACTACTAGGTACTTCGTGAAATGAGAGGGAGGACACGTGCCCCCTTAGTCCCCCCTCAGCTCCGCCCCTGAGGTCGCATATCAGATATATATCATCAGTGAATGCGCGAGGAAGTTGTTAGGAATTAATGGTTACATTTTGACTAACTGCGTACGTACTTGTATTTTTTATTTACTACTAATAAATAATAATATACTAATCTGGGTTAAGACCAACAAGATAGGGAGAAGATAAAATAAAGAATTACTAGAAGGTAGAAAAATGGTGCGATGTAGAAAGCAGAAATTCCGCTGGTGTTGCCGCCTGGAGAACCAAATAAACCTTTCAAATCTGATTTAATTAATTATCCAACTAGTCGGTATAATTCATTCAAAGCATTAATTAGATACCTTTGCGAAATCACAAATTTGGAACAAGTGTCATCTTTACCCCTTACCTACATTTCGTCGCACGTCACGTCGCCCTTTCTTAATTCTCCACATCTAATTAATTAAATAAATTTAATTAATTATTGTAATGCCTCTGGCTCTTACTAACATTCTTTGCTTAATTTACCAACTACACAGTATCACATTAAAACCCGATCAGAACTCGATCCCTATATATATATATATATATATATATATATATATATATATATATATATATATATATATATATAAGGTTGAATAATTAATTAACTAATATATTGTACATTATATATGGACAGCTTACTTTGTGGCGGGGTGTGACATCGGCAAGTTGACGATGAAGACGGTGGAAGACCCACGCACAGTGAACAAGATGGTCCATTTCCGGCCGGCGTGCAACTACCTCAACATGAACGAGCTGGCGAGCCTGTGGGAGAGGAAGATCGGGAAGACGCTCCCCAGGGTGACGGTAACGGAGGCGGACCTGCTGGCTGCTGCTGCCAAGAACGTTATCCCGCAGAGCATAGTGGCCTCATTCACCCATGACATCTTCATCAAGGGGTGTCAGGTTGATTTCGACATTCAAGGCACCAATGAGGTTGAGATCCAGGACCTCTACCCCGACGTCACCTACAAGACTGTCGACGAGTGCTTCGGGGAGTTTGATGCCGCTAAGAATAATTCGGATTCGGTCCCTGACTGTGCCCCCGTGGAGGAGGATATCGATATCGATGTTGCAGGGATCAACAACAAGAAGCACCAGAAACAACACAACAAATCAACCCATGTTAACGTTATGGAGATATTACCGATCCCAGCCATGTGTTGATCCACAGACGCGTGCGTACTACTGCTTAATTCCACTTTATCAATATCATCTCTTATCGATCTACTGCGTTGAATTGTTGTGGTCCGTTAATTAACTAGGTGAGATGTTTTGCCATTTTTATATCCCAATATGCATGCCAAGATCGGATGAAAGTAGGTACTTAGGTAGCTTAATATATTCCTACATATTTATTAAGAGTACGTGTATTTTTAATTTCTTCCTGTTATTTTGTACGTGTTTTTGAGGGGGTAATTTGGTAATTCACTTGCATAATTAAAATGGGCATGCAAATCAAGCATTTCTGAATTGTCATGTTTGCAATTCAACAAGATAAAAAATTTAGCAATAAATATATTTGAGGCTTGTAAATTCTTTATCATCAAAAGAACTACCAATAAAGGTAGACATGGCCACGGGTCACGGGTCGACCCGTGACCCATCGGGTCAGGGTCCACGGGTCCAAGGGTCGACTCGGGTTGAGGGTTAGGGTTAGGGTCGGGGAAAAGATAACCCGTGACCCGGCGGGTCCGACCCGGTTCGACCCGCCGGGTCAACCCGTCATTTTAAAATATTTTTTTTGAAAAAATTTATTTTAAATAAAATAAATTTATAATTATTATATGTAAATTATATAAATTATTCTTAGAATAATTCATAATATTACATAATGTAATATGCAATGGCAATGTGAGACTTAGCACCCCCATGCTTCTCCTTTTATAGACTTAGCACCCCCCCTTTCCTCAAGTTTTCAATGTGGGACAAGAATAAGGGTAGAAACTAGAAACTAGAAATTACATCATGTCTTCAATCTCTATCGTTCGGTTTTTAATGTCAATCCATACTTATAAATTTTTATCATATACAAACACTAGTACTATACTTTATATAAATATTATTTTAAAAAAATTATATTTTACCTATCAATTATGAAAGAAATAACGAACGGGTAACAAGAAAGTGTGAAGTTCAACAATATACCTTAAACATTTGTGTTATTTGGTGGATCCACTATTAAATCATTCTATATCATTCTATATCATACTAAGTTAGGAGTCTTTATGATATAATTTCAAATAATACAAATATTATTTTTGATAAAGCCGTTACACTTGTATAATATCCTTAATGTCGAGTTTTCGTTTATTTTCAAAATGATATAGAACTTCGGATTTTCAAACACAAGAATGAAATATAATATTGACAATACTTTTTCAATGTGTCTTTTCATGTACGTCATAACAAGCAACTCAAGTATGTAATTCTAATAACATCATCATTAAGTGTATACACAACATGTGGCTAATTCAACTTTAAACGAGAAAGTTTAACATATCTATATGAAGAAGAACCTAGATTTGAAATCATTGATCAAGAAATTAACATAATAATGCAAGTAAAATAAAATACTTATGATTGATTAATGGATCAACACAACTATCAATTAAATTAAATAGAAAGATTAATCCAACATAACTTGATATATTGTATCATGATGTTTCATCACCATGTGTTATTCATTTCATTAAATCCTAAGAGGTAAACACTTTAATTATATTATTATATGTTACATCATATAATCCAAATACTTAAATTACATTATATTCCACCATATAATCCAAAGACTTTAATTACATTACATTTTACATCATATACTTAAATATCAATTTCTCACATTTTCTTTCATTACTCATATTTCTGTCCCACATCGAAAGTGGGCTACATACCTCTATTTTCTCTATATATAGATCCTCATTCCCTACTTGTCATTCACACAATCCAACCTTTTCTTTCCCACATCTAAAGTGTGATGAAATGATGGGAGTGGAATGAAGATATCTATATATATCTTCCCACATACCATGTTTTGTCAACCTTAAATCTTTCCATTTCAAAAGTGTGGTGAAAGACTTGAGTTGAGTTTTATTTTGGGTTTAAAACAATTTTTGTAAAAAAAAAATGTTTGACCCGGCGGGTCGACCCGCAAAACTCGTTGGGTACCCGATTTGGTGCCACGTGGCCGACCCGGCAGTCCGACCCGCCGGGTCGCCCAACCCGCCGACCCGTCCCAACCCCGGGTCAGGGTTAGGGTCACCCTCCCAGGGTTGTCGACCCGGCGGGTCCGACCCGTCGACGTCGACCCGGCGGGTCGGACCCGTGGCCGTGTCTAAATAAAGGTACTACTCCCACCTACCCATGTATTCTATCTTTAATTTTCCCTCTTGCTGTTGTAAATTCATATTTTGATGAGTACCCACCAGCGAGTACGTGAAGAACGTGGGGCAGGGGATGTGATGCTCAAAATTGAGTGAAAATCGTTTCGGCTATATACACCGCAAATCTACACGTAGTTAAGGACGTGCATGCACGTTGTTAAGGACGTGCAAGGGTGGAACCCCTCAAAGCGTGGCTACGTGCATTGCACGTCCTTTTTTTTTTAAAGAAAAAGTGCATTGCACGTTCTTATGGATGTGCAATACTGCACGTCTTCTTAAAAACAAAAAAAAAGAGCCCCTTCGTCTTCGTCCCACCAGCAACCAGAGAGAGAGAGAGAGCGATGCCGGAGAGAGATCGAGAGAGCGACGCCGGAGAGAGATCGAGAGAGAGATTAAGACAGAGATGGAGAGAGCGGAGGCGGAGAGCGACGTGCATATGATGCACGTTCTTTTGACGCCTTCCTTGCCTGTTTGAAGTGGAACGGAATAGCTTGAATCCGCACCTTCCACAAAACCAAACAAAGTCCCACATAGTTCGATATGGCCGAGCCGCAAAGCAATCCTCGTCTCCAAGTTTGCCAGGTACGGATACATTTCGTATAGTGAATATATTTCGTATTCGTTCCGTTTTGTTCATATTTCCACTAATGTTAATACAGTTTCAAGACTTTACGTCTGAGTTCTCGGACCCAAGGGTTTGGAATGACCGTGACGAAATGGTTACGCATTTCAAGGACTTGGGTCGGAGACACTGCATGATTTTAGTAATCAAGCGGTCTTGGAAGGGGGCGTCGAATCGTCCAGGCGGGGTTCTCCTTGCTTGCGAGCAGTATAGGGAGTACCGACCACGCGGGAGGAAGCTCCGGAGCACGCAGTCGAAGATAAACGGTTGTCCATTCTCTCTACACGGACACGAAGCTCCGCCGGGTCACTGGTTATGACGGTAACCCACGGTGTTCATAACCACGGGCTTTCCACGAGCTTGAAGGGTCACGCCATCACCGGACAGATGACAGAGGGGGAAAAGAAGATGGCCAGATGGATGAAGGAAATTGGCACTCCTCCAAAATCCATTGGGTACGGATTGAGGCAGTTGGATGAGACCAGCGTCACGTCAAGGAAGAGCCTTACCAACACGCTCAACATGATGGTCGCCGAAGAAAGAGGTAGTCGGACGATGACCCAGGATACCTTGCACCATCTGCGGGAAAGAGGGTACTACTACGACTTCAGACGACATCCGGATGACGACAACGTCTTGAGCGACCTCTTCCTGGCGCATCCTGACGGGATACGGCTTCTCCGAAGGTTCCATTACGTCATCGTAATGGACAGCACGTACAAAACAAATGCGTAAGTTACTTAATTACGATTACATTATGCACATATAGCCAATTAGAAAGTATTTTACATGTAACATATTTACACTTGCAGATATGGGATTCCATTGTGCGAGGTGGTCGGGTTCACACCCTCAGGCAAGACTTACTGCATCGCCTATGCCTTCATGTCGAAAGAGAACGAAGACACATACGCATGGGTGTTGCGTCAGCTTCAGATCTTGCTTGGGACGGTTCAGCCTCAAGCTATCATGACTGATCGGGAGCTAGGTCTCTTGGCGGCGCTGAATGTTGTCTTCCCCGACGTCCAGCATCTCCTTTGCTGGTTACACGTGACGAGAAGATGTGAGAAAGTTGCTCTGAAGATCACGAAGAATTTAAACCACGCTGGCATCTTTAAGGGCAACTGTTGGGGGTTGTTCGAATCGAGGTCGGAGGAATCATTCAACCGACGTCGTCGGGCGCTACACGCTGCATGGCACCCATTCCCAGGTGTGGTGGCGTATTTAGAGGCGGTGTGGCTCCCACACAGCCGGAGCATCGTACGATGCTATGTAGATAATGTCTTCCATCTCGGCACCCGTACGACAAACAGGTACAACCTTACTTCATAGCTCCCATTACAATATGATATAACATCGAATATTTAGTGGTATGCACTTCAATGTGTACAGAGTTGAGGGTCAACACAAGGTTCTGAAGGAGGCACTGCACTCATCGACCGGTGACTTTCGCATCGTGATCGATGCAATCAATAGAGTCAACGATTGTCAACTGCATGAGCTGCAAACTGCTTTGGAGATCGACCGCTTCAAATGGAAAACAGCGGCGTATAAAGTCAATCTTTTCGATGAGGTAAAGACTTTAATCTCCAAAAAGTGCTTCGATTATCTGTACAAGATGTGGCAGGATGTCGTGAACCAAAAGGTTCCTCCGGTATGCACGGACCGACATTGGAGGGTTTATTACAGGATCCCTTGTGTAGTTGTATCCATGAGATTCAGGCATACGTCAACTCCGGTACTCCGATACCCGCCGAGGACATCCACCCGTTATGGATGGATTTGTCATGGACTGACATCGACGACACCCCCATGCCGTATGAGCTGTCATCTTCATACATGGCTTCCAATGATGTATGCGAGGATGAGCTGCACCCACCCTCATCTGCAAGCGTCCGAAGGAAGGGGAGGCCTCGGGGGTCGAGGAATGCCTGCAGAACCAACCCATTGCCATACGAGGAGTTAAGGGAAAGATTTGAGAGAGAAGAAGCACGTGCTGCTCGAAATGTTGCTCGACATCGTCCACAAGCGACCTCAGCTCGACGTGGACGTGATGATGTGTTCAGAGGGTTCAACTGGGGTCGAAACAACGTTGATCGCTTCATGCTCGATCATATTGAGACGGTGAGGGACACTTTTGGAGATGGTCATTGTGGCTACCGTGCTTTGGCGGCTTTGACATCACCGATCGGCGAGACTGCTTTCCCGGAACTCAAAACCTGACTATGCAATCACTTGGAGGATCACGCCGATCTGTACACCGGTTGTTATACGGGAGGGTACCCATTCCAGCAGTTCGTCGACTACCAGAGATGGGCGGGAGCTGTGCATGGTGATAGGAGACGGTGGATAGAGCTATCCATTATGGGTTTAGTATTTGCAACGGTATATCAGATTCCTCTCGTCGTCCTAGCTTGGCATCATCCATTCACATGTCTCCCCATGACTTCGCCGACACCTGCTAACAACCCTCAATCAGCAACCCTTGGTGTAGCCTGCATCGGAAACCAAAACCATTTTGCCGCGGTACGACTTCAAACGTCTTTTTTTATTACCTATTCATGCTTTTCATATATATGTCAATACTCTAACTCTAATTTTCCGTTCTCATAGATCTGGTTGCGTCATAACGCTCATCTTCCACCGCCTCCGCCAGAATGGGTCGCACATCATCAACCGAGCGTCGAAGGATGGGATGCTCCGTTTCAAGCTCAGTTTGAGAGATTTCGAGCCTTACGTGTCGAGTCCGGTCGCCCTTTACTATTTTCCTAGATTTTATTCCATCAGTTTATTAAATTTATGGATGTAAACTTTTTTTTCCGTTCCTTGTAACATTATTCGCATATTATCCGAATGAAAATCTTAACAATTATTGGTTTCCATTTAATTAGACCCTAAATACTTCAACTCCACTAGCTAAACACTTTAATTTTTGTAATTAACAATACAAACCCTCGGAAAACCTAAACCCTAAACCCTAAACCCTAAACGCGAAACCCTAACTAGGGTTTGCACGTCCTTAACAACGTGCATATATTGCATGTCCTTAAGGACGTGCATGCACGTTGTTAAGGACGTGCAAAGGTCTGCTAGTGGACGTGCACAGTCCCAGACTTGCACGTCCTTAAGAACGTGCATGCACGTCCTTAAGAACGTGTAAATCCTTAATCCGGATTTGCGGTGTATATATCCACACCTTGGACATGCTACGTTAGTTAATTATCAACTTAAGACTATCCACAATGGTTTTGTCTATAATTTATACATTTGCAAAAGGTGTATAAAAATACACCTTATTTTTTGGTATTTTGCTCCAATGGTCAAATGTGCATTTTTTACACACCATTTAAATACAATTGATTTAAAACAAAAGAGAAAACAAAAATCATAAAAAACACACCAATAAAGTTGTCTTGATTTTTGAAAAAGTTTTTGCACATGGGGGAGGTGATGTGCTCAAATGTGCACATTTGCACACCCCAAAAGCAACCAATGGAGCTCAAAAATGTAAAAAAAAATGCACATTTAGACATTTGCACACATCCATTGGAGTTAGTCTAAGCGATCAAACATTAACCATCATTGTTTAAATGTGAATTTGGTCGCTTTATATTTTAAGTGACGGATATGTCGTTGCTTGAGAGGTGTCTATTGAAGATACCTTAGTGTATAGATTAGAGGTGTGCAGTGTTTATTCTGTTATGTGTACGATAGCTAGTTAGGAGCTTTGTTTGCTATTGTAAGCTAGGGGGTTTTAGTCTTAGATAGTATAAATAGTTGTAATCTCTCACTCTTTCATTCTCACGGAAATATAGCAGAAAATCCCCAAAATGCTCTCTCAGGTCTCATACACTCCATAGCAGGTTATGCTTCATACAGATCAAGCAAGGTCAATTGCAGCTAGATCTACGCTTCTTTACATGGTATCAGAGCGACAGGGTATCGATCTTGCCTTGCTTTTCGTTTTTCCTGGAGAATTCATCGTCGGAGTTGCGATTTGATTTCTCGCGGGAGTTTGTTCAGTTTAGGTTTGTTTATGCTACAGATCTAGCTTGATTGTGGTTGTTTTTCACTGATCCGTGTTTAGTTCTGTGAATTGCTTGTGTCCCTCTTGTTTTTGGTGTGAATCTCGCTATTGAATCATGAGTATGGATGATATTGAAGTTTTTGATAATCGCACTGAGAATCGCCGAGAGTCGCTTGGTGACCGTGAGTTGCGTGCTAGCAATTTTGATCCTCTATTCCTTGCGAACTCTAATCATCCTGGAATGCAACTTGTTGCAAATCAGTTCACCGGTTACAACTTCCTCAGCTGGAGCCGGAGTGTTCGTATGGCATTAGGAGCCAAAATGAAGCTTGGATTTGTGAACAGTGGCTATAGGAAACCAGATGGAGGTTCTGATGAGTATCAGCGATGGCTTAGGTGTGACTTCATGGTGATGAGTTGGATACTCAACTCCATGAAACTAGATATTGCTGAGAATTTTATGTATGTGCAATCTGCACAAGAGCTATGGGAGGAGATTCGTGAGAGGTTTGCTGAATCGAATGTCCCTCTGATTTACCAATTTCATAGAGAAATGAGTGGAATTCGTCAAGAAAATTTGTCAATTGTTGTTTACTATTGCAAGATGAAGAAGGTGTGGGACGAGTTAAAAGTCCTCGAAGGTTATTCGATCTATCGTTGTGGAGTAATGTCTCGCTGTAGTTGTGCTATCCTCAAGAAGATGCTTGAGAAGGAGGCAATTGCTCATCTTATGCAGTTCCTCATGGGGCTCTCTGATGGTTTTGATACTGTTCGTAGTAACATTTTGTCCATGGATCCACTGCCTTCAGTCAATAAAGCCTATCACATGGTAATGCAAATAGAGCGTCAAAAGGAGATCACGGGTGGTGCTAGCAGTTCTCATTCTCATGATGCTCTTGCTGCAGGGAAACAAGGCACTGGTGGAGGTAGTAGTTTTCATTCAAGGGGCTATGGTGATAGCTCTCAATCAAGAGGTTCTGGTGATTTTAAAAGGGATTCAAAGAAGGCTAAGATGGATAGGCAATGTGATTTTTGCCATGAGAAAGGTCACACTGAGGACTCTTATTTTAAGATCATTGGCTATCCCGATTGGTTTAAAGGTCCTCACACCAAAACTCAAGGTGGTAAGTTTGCTGGGATTTCTCAAGACGTTGGTCAGTTTGATTCTCCGTTTGATTTTGAAATGGTGAATGGTAAGGATCTTCAGGAGAGGAGTGATGTGAAGCCTGACTCGATACTTGTCAATGTTGTTTTCAATGAGGTAGTTCGTTTAATGAAAGGTAAAATGAAGGTTGATGAGTCTTCGTCTGCTGGAGGAATTGGTTCTTCAGTAAACTTTGCAAACTTCGCAGGTATTGCTCACTCTGATGCTAATTCGATATCTAATTGCCTATGGGTTATCGATACTGGAGCCACGGACCATATTGCATTTGAGAAAAGTGCCTTTGTGGATCTAAGGAAGCTTAGGACACCCATTTTGATTGGAATGCCTGATGAATACACACAATCAGTGACTCATGTTGGGACTATTGCTCTCAGCAAAGACATGAAGCTAACTGATGTGTTGTACCTTCCATCCTTCAAACACAATTTGATGTCGGTTTCGAAGCTCTTGGACTCTGCTTCTCTAATGTTCGCTTTCTCTAATGGACGACGTGTTGGGGGTTTATACAAGTTTTCCAGCTTTCAATGCTTGCTGGCTTCAGAAGTTGCAGGCTACAGGTCACCTGTGCGTGTGATGGATCCTAGTCAAGTTTCTCTTGCTTCGAATAAGTTGCAGGCGGCTAGTGATCTGCATTTGCTTCATGCCCGTCTAGGCCATGTTTCTGTTTCAAAACTTAAGCATTTGAATGTTTCTAAGCCTGCTATAGGTACTGTTTTTTTACTGTGATACTTGTGAACGTGCTAAGCTTCATAAAATTGATTTTCCAATCAGTCGATCTCGGACAATGAGACCCTTTGATCTTGTGCATATGGACTTGTGGGGGCCTTACATGACCCATTCCATTTATGGAGCAAAGTACTTCCTTACGGTCGTTGATGATTACAGTCGGTCTACTTGGACTTTTTTGCTCAGGCAGAAAGATCAAGTTTACATGATTATATGTGAATTTGTTGCCTTTGTTGAAACTCAATTCAGTACCAAAGTTCGGGTTTTGCGTACCGACAATGGAACTGAGTTTGTGAATCATTGTCTTCGTGATGTGTTGGGCACTAAAGGGATCGTTCATCAGAGTTCTGTTGCTGGGACTCCTCAACAGAACGGTCGAGTAGAGCGTAAACATCGGCATTTGGTTGAAACTGCTCAGGCTTTGAGATTATTTGCTAATCTTCCGATTTGGTAATGGGGAAAGTGCATACACACAACAACATATCTCATCAATTTACTTCCTTCTTCGGTCCTTAGTTGGAAAACTCCTTATGAAGTCTTGTACAACAAACCTCCGTCTTATTCTGAACTCAGGGTTATGGGCTGTCAGTGTTTCGCATTGCTCCCTCGCACCCACTTTCATAAGATGGATGCTAAAGCTACTCGTTGCGTGTTTCTCGGTTATCCTCCAAATAAAAAAGGGTTTAAGGTTCTTGACATGGTTTCTCGGAAGGTGTTTGTCAGTCAGCATATTTCCTTCCAAGAACATGTTTTCCCCTTTAGAGTTTTTGATCATTCAGTGTCCTCTCCTCCTTCTTCTTCTCTGCCTTTGGTACGCATAGGGAGTGATGACGGTTTTTTAGATGCTTCTATTCCGCTCTGTATTTTCTTCGATATCTTAGAGGTATTGTGAGTTAGTGTTTATTTTATCCTCGATCATCTGATCTCCATTTGA
Organism: Persicaria maculosa; assembly: GCA_963922045.1. Taxonomy (NCBI): domain Eukaryota; kingdom Viridiplantae; phylum Streptophyta; class Magnoliopsida; order Caryophyllales; family Polygonaceae; genus Persicaria; species Persicaria maculosa. The sequence goes on along the minus strand of OY998258.1, from coordinate 22,973,689 downwards.
AGGGATTTTATGATGCTAATTGGGGAAGTTGCTCATTTTCTTGTCAATCAGTCATTGGGTATTCTGTTTTCTTTGGCGGTTCCTTAGTCTCGTGGAAGACTAAGAAACAAAAGATGGTATCAAAGTCATCTACCGAAAGTGAATATCGTGCTATGTCCACCACAGCAAGTGAGTTGGTATGGTTGGAAGGTTTGTTGCATGACTTGTATCTCCATGTTCCCATTCCTATACCTCTATGTTGCGATAACAAGGCTGCTCAACATCTAGCAGCTAACCCGGTGTTTCACGAGCGCACCAAGCACCTCCGGGTAGACTGTCATTTTGTTCGGGATATGGTCCAGGAGGGGTTCTTTTACACTGTCCATGTCCCGTCTTCTCTTCAGTTGGCAGATCTGTTTACAAAACCCCTGGGCACGGATCAACATCGATTCCTCTCCTTCAAGCTTGGCCTTGTGATTGATTCACCTCGTCCACCTTGAGGGGGGGGGGGGGGGGGGATATTAAGGATACCTTAGTGTATAGATTAGAGGTGTGCATTGTTTATTCTGTTAGGTGTACGGTAGCTGGTTAGGAGCTTTGTTTGCTATTGTAAGCTAGGGGTTTTAGTCTTAGATAGTATAAATAGTTGTAATCTCTCACTCTTTCATTCTCACAGAAATATAACAGAAAATCCCCAAAATGCTCTCTCGGTTCTCATACACTCCATAACAGGTTATGCTTTATACAGATCAAGCAAGGTCAATTGCAGCTGGATCTACGCTTCTTTACAGTGTCCATATCAATCCCGTCACAAGAGAATTTAGGCGACGAACTCTGAATTTGTCACTCCATGAAAGTCGATCAAGAGAATTGGAGCGACAACATTTATTATATGGTCGCATGAGATGGAGGAACATTGTTAGAAGGCCCAAATACCGAGGGGATCATGCATTAATCTTCGCCATATGAATATTTAGGAGATCAATTTTTGTCGGTCACTTAACTATGTGAAGTGAGACTGTGAGAGATAGAATTGGATGAGTTTATCTATTTTTGTAATAAATAAATATTTTTTTTAATTTGTACTCTGCAATTAATTAATAAATAAGTAATCATATTTTAATTATTTTGAGTTTAGGTTCCAATTCATATCATTTAAATTTTAGATTGATGTGAAAACTCACCGGGAAGTTGAAATTTTCATGGGTTGGTGTAATATCTATGTAATCCAGATGTATGTATATGTATCATGAGAACACTTGTAATGATTAGAAGTTCAAGGACTAGGTCTAGGTCATAGGTGGCTCGAACATGGACCAAGGGTGGCTCGGTGTGAGCTAGCTAGTGATGCTTGGTGACTTGGTTGGTTGACGTCTCCCTTTAGCTGATATGTTGGATCAATAATAAGATGAACTTAGTTCATCTTATATGTTGGCCCAATCCAGTTGAGATTCGGCCCACTCTGAAGGCTCCCAACGGCTCCTTGTTGTGTTTATTTCAAACGCAGCATTTTGCCTTAGTGATGCTCCCTATAAGAGACCTCTTTCTCTGAAACCCTAATCACGAGCTGCTTCACTGTTCTTCATTCACAAAGAGAGAGAGAGATGAGTGAAACCCTAGGTTCTCAAGCGTCGCCATTGGAGATCTCACACTGAAGAGGAAGAAGACGAGCTTCAGGCCTAGTTTCTCAACCATTAAAACGTCGTCTTCACCTGCTCCCATCCGGCTTCGATGTTCTTCGAAGTGAAGGGAGTATAAGTTCCTCTTATATGTTTTCTCCTTGTCCGTCTGTGTTTCTGAGTTGCTTGACCTAGATCTGTTTCCTTGAGTTCGTCACTGCTTGTATCCATGATCTGTACTCGTCCATACTTAGTGGATTCTTGGGTTTGAGTCTCTCCCTCTTGAGGCTCTGCGGAGTAGGGAAGCCGAACTGCGTTATCATTCTGTGTGTCTTTAAGCTTCCGCTTTGCATGTCTGTTATTCGATCTTGTCTCTATGCTGGCATCTAGGATCAAAACGTTTTCTACAGTTGGATTTCGTGCGTCACACTGGATGTCGACATCATAAGATTTTTATAATAGAAAAAATACATTATGATCGAAAAAATTAAAAATCATTTTCTTAGATAACTGATTTTTTTATTCAATAATATTTTTTAAAACATTATCTTTTCTGATTTGTTTTTGTAAATATTATAATAACATAAATATAACACACTGTATTATATACCAATTAGGAGTCCGGATCTCCTGCAGCCCACGGTAAGATATACGGTGCAACACTAAATTATTTCGGGTATAAATTTATTTTTAAAAAATATATTTACATTTTAAATACTTGTATTCACATATTTATAAACTTTTATTGGAAAAAATCATGTTTTTAAAAAATATAAAATTTATTTTCTAATATAATTGATCTTTTAATTTTCTAAATTTTTTTAAACGAATTTTTTCCAATAAAATTTTATAAATACGTGAATTCAAGTATTTGAAATGTAAATATATTTTTTAAAATTTTTTTAAAAGTAAAATTATATCCGAAATAATTTAGTGTTGCATCGTAGGTCTTACCGTGGGTTGTAGGAGATCCGGACTCACCAATTACCAATGTATGAATATCTTTAATTTAAAGCGTTCATCACACTCGGCCGTCACAAAAGGAGCACACTGCCACACTCCATTACTCTGCCTGAGATCATAAGACTGCTGTTTTTTTCTTCTTCAAAAGGTCAGTAAATTAAATTATGTGGGGTTGGTTTCATTTCAATTTTCAAATTCGAAGAGCTCGATCCTTTATATATCATATTTAATTATTTTAGATATAATTTTATATTATAAAAATGATATTATATTTTTTTTATATTTATATTAAAAAAATTATTAATTTAGAAAATAAAATTTATATTATTTAAAAACAAAAAATTGGTTAAATATATTTTTGATAAAGTGAAAAAATTAAATGGAATTTCATCGATCTCTACCCATCTTATAGTTTGTAGTGCAAAGTATGAAGGAGAGGAGACTGAGAGATAGAGAGATTGGTAGGTAGGTATAAGCCTCAGGGCTCAGATGCTCAACCTACCCACAAATGAAACAGACAAATCAGCTGAGAGTGAGATCGAGTGTGGCATTTGATTGATATACATTGGGGACTTTAATTTTGATCTTTTTTATTTTTTCAAAATTTTGCTTTTGTTTGATTCTTATTAATTTCATTATATTCTTCAAAGTTGGGCACAAAGATAAAACAGTCGTATCCCCTCTGCATCCACGCCTGTTGGTCAAAGATACCACACATGACACACATACACTTAGCTGCCCTCATGCACCTTGAATGTCCGGTTTGCCACTCCTTCCCAAATTAGAGGGAAATGTTTGTTTGTCTTTCTCCAAGTGCCTCCCGTAGCTGCTTACCCGCCTTCCATCTCGCGGTACTACTTCGCTATCGATCATAAAAAAAAAAGTCACATATAGCTTTGTATATAAGTTGATGAGTTACTTTCATTAAATTCCAAATTGGTTTTAGTAGGCTTATATGCTTGGTCTTCCTATCATCTTACGAGAAGATTCAAACTAGGTAGACCTACCACTTTGAATTGATATCCTCTAGTTCCCTTTATGGAGTATATGCATTCTATACATACATTTTCCCTTATATGTACTGTAGTTGATATAAGGCATAGTATAAGGGTAGTTTTGGGTTTACTCATAATAAATAGGGACATTTCTGTAATTTCCCTTTCTTAGTTAGTTGTTAGAATCAGTTGGAGCTTATAACTGAACTCCGATTGCTGTAGAGCTTGAGAGCTCATTTTCGGTTTTCCTTCAATTGAAGTTGTGTATGTGTGTTCTTGGAGAATTTCGTTTCCATCTCCATTTGTGATGGTTTGAATTGATTCTTCGTCACATTTCCTCATGGTATCAGGGCGCATGAGACAGATCTGAAGTTTCTCTGTGTTCTCGTTCGTGAATTGATTGCTTCCTGTTGTGAGCCTAATTTGTCATGTTTTATACTTAATTTTATATCGTTTTATGCATGCATTTCATGCATTTGGGCTAGAATAGTTCAGAATCTATGTAGTTTATGCTTATTTGCCAAATTATGGAATCTACACCAGTTTCTGTTTAATTTTGCATAAATCGAGGCAATTTACAACAGTTCGGAGAAAGGAGGAAAAGCTCGAATTCAACTACAGAAAGTCCGAGGTCAAGGAGTAGCGGAACCAGGACAAATCGAGCTGGAAACAAGAAAATCGAGTCGACACAGACTGGTTGATATCGACCAACCTTGGTCGATATCGAGTAAAGCAAGTCGACATTCACCTAGAAGAGCCAGAATCGAGTGAAGAAGAAGGGAGCTGGTCGATATCGACCTAAGCTAGTCGATATCGAGTTGACCAAACCGACCCGAGATCCAGGAATCGACCAAGCAAGCTGGAGCAGAGGAAATGCAGGTCGATATCCACCTAGGCTGGTCGATATCAAGTCACATCAAGTCGATTTTCACCCTTGGAGGCCGAGATCGAGTCAGGAAAAGAAGCTGAGAAAACGCAGGTCGATATCGACCAGCCTAGGTCGATATTGAGTGACCACCAGTGGCCGATTTCGAGCATATCCGAGCTCTACTCAAAGTTCTATTCAAAGTCCAATGGAGATATCCACAAGAGGAGATTTTATCATGTTCTATTAAGATGGAAGAGATATTTATCTAATTTAGATATAGTTCATTGTTGATTTATTTCTTTTAATTCCATTATTTAATCTTTAAGTATTTAGATAGATAGATATAGATATAGATAGAGTTTCCTTCCTAGATTAGCTTGGAATGAAGCCTATAAATAAAGCCCTAGGGGCTGGATTTTATTCATTCAATTCTAGTTACAATTAGTTACATAGAGAGAGTAGAAAGAGAGTTGGAGCCGATTGAGGTTGGAGAAGGCGAGAGCGGGATTTGGCTTCGATTGGTTGTAAGCTTTATTTTATTTTATTTAATGCAATTTAGTTCCCTTTTATTATTGATGTCTTTCTTGATGATGAAGAGCGAGTAGTCACCCAACTTCTAGGGTCGGGGTGAGCCCGACGGTAGCCATGTAAAGTGATGCGGTAAAGGTTCAATCTTTTGATGCAATTCGTCTTCTATCCCTATGAGCATGATTCTTTTGCGAAAGTTGAAGGTGATCCTTGTTTGTGTTATTGAAGCGAAAGTGATCTTAATACAACTTGGATTAATTATGTGAAAAAGGGTTAGTAACAATTAGGGTTTATGCGAAAGCCTCTATATTCCTATTTGTTAATAACAAAAGTTATTTGATGAAAAGTATGATCTTTTATGCCTTTATGTGTTATTTTACATGGTTATCGTTGTGGTGTTGAAACCCTGATCTTGGAAGTCTTTATTTTACTGATTTATTTCATAAAGTTTCAATTTTTAAAGTTTCTGTTTGAGTCGATATTGAGTTCTATTGGTCGATTTCACAAGTCGATATCGAGTTACTGGAGTCAATATCGTCCAAGTTTCTGTCTTTGTTCTATTTTCTGCTTTCCTCTGTTATTTCTGTTTGTCTTGTTGATTTTCTACTGAGTTTGGAACTGAAAAAGGCGGGCGCTGACACGCTTCCTCGTGGATCGATCCTGACTACCTTCTACTACAGCGGGAGGAAGTCTTGTAATTAATTGGCGGAGATGAGGGAGTCGGATTTGGAATTTATATTTCATACTTGATTTTCCTCCTAACAAATTTGGCGCCGTTGCAGGGGAAGCCATCAATCGCGCCCTTTTTAGTTCTTTTTCTTTTCTTTATATTTGTTTTTGCTTTTTAGTTCCTTTTTACTTGTTTATTTCTGTTTTTGTTTTTCAAGTGCATGCGAAGAACTGATCGCATACCTATCGACCCTATTCTTGAACCTGAGAGATACTTCCATCTTCGACAAAGGCTAAGAAGGATGTCGCAAATCAACAACAACAACGAGAATGAGGGCCAGCTCACACCAGCACAGGAGCTTGAGCAACTCCGACTACAGATAGAGGAGTTCACCACCAGAGAAGCTGAACACGCCCGACGAGAGGCGGAATATGCACATAATCAGCAACGGTGGGAAGCAAGGGTAGATCGCGAGGTCAACACGAGAAGGGAACTTGAGGAGTGGATTGGGCATGTCCTAGCCAATGCAAAGGAATATCTGCATCCTACTCTGGAAGTTTCAGAATCAGCGATCGTTCTTCCCTCTATTAATTTTGAAATTCGTCCTTCTTTTATTACTGAAATTAGAAGGAGTCAATTTATGGGAAGAATTAATGAATGTCCTTTAGAGCATGTCACCACTTTTATAAACTTATGTGAAGCTATAGCAGATGGTGCTAATCTTGAATACATAAAACTAAAGGCTTTTCGTTGGTTCCTTGCAGGAATAGCACAACAGTGGCTGGAAGGATTGCCTGCATGGTCAATTCGCACTTGGAACGAACTACATGACCTGTTTCTCAACAAGTTCTTTCCTCCTGCAAAGACAGCCGCCCTCAGACAACAAATCACGGCTTTCAGACAAAAGCCAGGAGAACCACTTGCACGAGTCTGGGAGCGCTATAAAAGGCTTCTGAAATCCTGTCCTACATATGGACAACCACCCTACGTCATCCAAGAGATCATCTTCAACTGCCTGGATGCGCCTACTAAAGATCGGATCAACAACTACACCAACTATGAGTATCTTGGATACACTCCACGCCAAGCATGGGAGGTATTTGAGACACTGGCCAACTACGACAACACATATGGGACTTCTGCGGTCGCTTCCGACGAAAGGTATGAAAGGCCTGTCCCATCTATGCCATTGTATGTGCCACCCAAGGAAGTTGATCCAGACGTCAGGGAGCAATTCCACAATGATCAGGTACGCCGTCTCACCAAGCAAGTTAAGTTTCTGTCTAAAGATAAACCTTGTTTGGAATGTGGGTCTGTGAGGCACAATACTACTGCATGCCCACACGTCGATCAAGTACATCAAGGAGAGACCCACTAGGAGGTAAGGTATGCGGGGGGACACTACTCATAGACACATCAGAACCAGAACTGGAGCTACTATCGCCAACCCCAGCATCAGAATCCCCCTCCCTACAGAGCCTCTGGTCACCCTGACAGAGAAGGTAAGAAGGATGACCTACATACCATCCTTGAGGAGATGCGGAGGAATCATTCAGACACCAAGAAGTCCATCAATTCCATCTACACTCAGATGCATTGTGTCAACTCTAGGCTTGAGGAAATCGATATCTGGAGGAAATCGATTGACACACAGATTGGCCAGCTGGCAACATCCATCCCCAAACAGTCAGGTACGCTCCCTGGAAACTCTGAACCTAACCCTAAGGGTAAATCTACTGGACAGGTAGCTGCTATGAACCTAAAGAGTGGGCGACAGATGCAAACGCCTGAGCAAACGATGGAGGAAACGGGCACTGGAGACCAGTCGATATCGACCAATCCAGTCGATATCGACCAGTCCTTAGTCGATATCGACCCATCACAGGTCGAAATCGGCCCAATTCCTCCCTAGATCCTGAGGCCAGCCAATCCACTCGATACCGACCAGACGCCAGTCGATTTCGACCATCCCCACTCGACACCAGCACCTCCGCTAAAGAAAAAGCTGCCTTTCCCGATAAAATCTCCAAATGATCCAGCAGAGAAGAAGTTCCAGCGTTTCATCAAGATGCTTCAAAGGCTCAACGTCACCATTCCCTTCACATAAGCTCTTAATGAAATGTCATCCTAAGTCAAGTTCCTCAAGGAGATTCTAAGCAAAAAGCGGTCAATGGCTGAGATCGCAAAGGAATGCAGCCAGATGGACGTACTTGAGAAAATGCCAGATCCAGGTAAGTTTGTTATAACCATTGGATTTGGTCAATATAAATTTAATGCATTATGTGATTTGGGAGCCAGTGTGAGTATAATGTCTTTATCAATCTGGTCCAAGATTAAGATAGGTGCTCTAAAGCCTGTGGATGCTAAGCTATACATGGCGAACAACACGGTGGTCATCCCAACGGGCATGGTGGACAATGTGCCAGTACAAGTAGGTAAGTTCTTCGTCCCTCTGATTTCTTAGTTATTGATATGGTGGAGGACCCTGTTTGTCCAATCATTCTAGGAAGGCCCTTTTTTACGACGGTGGATGCCAACATAAGCGTAAGGAAGGGAGTGCTCACTTTCAACATCAGCGATGAGGTAATTGAGTATTCCTTTAATAAAACTGAAAGGCATACATGTCCCATGGAAGAGGTAAAGTCCATATCAGCCGGGTACATTACTTGCGGGGAGCCTAAGGTAAGAAACATGACCCCCGGAGAGATAGAAAAGAGGGATATGGAAGCCCAGGTGGAGGAGATCATGGCCATCCTGAGCGAAGAAGTAGAGAATCCACTCGACATAGACCAAGGTAAGTCGATATGGACTAACTATTTTTCGGATGCTTTGCCAGGTCTGAAGTATGGGGTCAAAATCGACTAGGAAAAGTCGACTGACCCACAGGATAGGTCGATATCGACCACTACAGGTCGAAATCGACCAGCCCATACCGAGCTGAGTTCACCAGAAATCGAGCCAGTAGATATCGACAAGGACAAATCGATATCGACTAAGGTTGGTCGATATCGACCAACTCAAGTCGACTCGATTTCTTCTCCAGAAACGAAGCTAGGCGATTTCGAGCAGCAAAACTCGATATCGAGTGACCCTACTCGATATCGACCAGATCCCCAAGAGGTTTCGAATTTCGATTCTGCGAAGGTAAGCCAAGGTATGGATCTTTCTTCTCCTATTTCCATTAATGATTTATCCATACACGGAGAGGTTTGCCTTGGTATGTGCGCTTATGCAGGGTTTCCAATGATGAGCCCAAGGAGTATGAAGTAGGAGACAAGGTCTATGTCTCAAAATCAAATGATCATTGGTTCCCTATCAAGTTCAAAAAGAAGAAGATGGGCCCTTTCACGGTGAACAAGATCCATTCTGGAGGATTACAACTAATGGACAAGAATGGAGTCCTGTTTTAAGCCCAAGCTACATGGGCCCTGCAGATGCCACCATGAGCATAATGGAGAAAGTCGGCCTAGCGACTATAAAATCTAGAGCTTGTAAATAGACATTTAGTTTTTGGGATTTTTAGACATTGTTGCTTTTGTTTTTGGTTTTGGACATTATTTCTTTTAGTTTTCTATTGTTGGTATTTCTCTTCTAAATTTTTCAGGTACAAGGACGAATGTAGCAAGTCGATTTCGAGTACAGTAGGTCGATATCGACCATGCTCACTCGAAATCGACCAGGGCCTACAACAAAGCACTCGACTTCTGACATCTTGCACATCTATCTAGTGAGTTTCTTTCTTTACCCTTCTTTTTATACAGTGAGGACACTGTAATGTTTAAGTATGGGGTGGGGGAAGGGCTTACTTTGTGCATATTTGACATATTTGACATTTTGCGTGCATGTTTAAAGTTTATCTCTTGAATTGCTTATACATGGCTATTTTGGAATTCATTATTGATCTATGTGCTTACATGCATGTTTTCTAAAAGTTTAAAAAATGACCCCTATTAAATTTTTTTGATAAGTGTCATGGAAGCTTTATTGAACTCGATGATGCAAAATTGGATTCATTAGAGATATAGCATGAAATTGCCTAGTAAAGGGAAGTCACAATGAAGTGCATATTTTGTTGAAACTCATGAAAGGAGGTAAAATTTGAAATTGCTTTTGACATGTTGCATGATAAGAGGATGGAGGACTTTATATTTTTCCATACAATGCTCATATTGTTATATCCTAGCCTTTACCTATGCTTATGCATCACAAAAGCCATATTGAGCCTTATTTCATATTTTGCTCCAAATGATCTAAATATTGCCCATTCTTTACCTTATTTCCTATCCGGGGAGTATGCTGAGAATGAAAGCTACATTATGGAGATTATTATATGGTCGTTGTGTTGTTATTATTGGAGTTTGGCAGGAAATTGAAAAAAAAATATGGAAAATTTAATGAGTGAAAGAAAATCCGGGGATTATTGCCCATTCTTTACCTTATTTCCCTATCCGGGGATTCTGTTGAGAATGAGTTACATTATGGAGATTATTATATGGTGTTTGTGCTATTATTACTATTATTGGAGTTTGGCAGGGAAGTTTCAAATATATGGAAAAATTAATGAGTGAAAGAAAATCCGGTCACCTTAGGAGATAAAGGTAGATCGACCCTGCCTGCGTTGAGATAATAGTTCTGCAGGATGGGATACCAAGGTGAGGAGTCCGAAGCACTAAGTATCCGGGGCCATTCATGACACCCATGTTTGCGACTCGCGAGAAGGCAATGTTAAGGTTAGAGAGGTAAACACATTATATTGAAAAAAGCATTGAGCGAATGAGAGAAAAGTGATGATTCTTATGAAGAAGGAATGTGGTAAGAAAGTTTGGAAAGTACTCCATTTCCCCAGATCATTAGCACCACATGGCAAAAAATTGCCCACCTTTAGCCTTTTACCAATCTACTCTTTATTGAGCTTAAATTAAAGTCCTCTTGATTATTAATGCTTTGTCACTTATGAATTGTTTTGCATAACCCTCCTTTTGTGAGTGGATGTTGCTTTTTAATTGCACATGCATGGATTTGTGACACTAGTACTTTTTCGAGGATGGTAATTGATCGCAGGGACATATGAGAGTGAATCTAATATGTTGAGAGTTTTGATTTCTTCCCCCGTATGACAATTAAAAGTATTGCTTGAGGACAAGCAAGCTTATGTATGGGGTGTTTGTTGTGAGCCTAATTTTCCATGTTTTATACTTACTTTTATATCGTTTTCTGCATACATTTCATGCATTTGGGCTAGAATAGTTCAGAATCTATGTAGTTTATGCTTATTTGCCAAATTATGAAATCTACACCAGTTTCTGTTTAATTTTACAGAAATCGAGGCAATTTACAGCAGTTCAGAGAAAGGAGGAAAAGATCGAAGTCAGCTATAGAAAGTCCGAGGTCAGGGAGTAGCGGAACCAGGACAAATCGAGCTGGAAACAAGAAAATCGAGTCGACACAGACTGGTCGATATCGACCAACCTTGGTCGATATCGAGTAAAGCAAGTCGACATTCACCCAGAAGAGCCAGAATCGAGTGAAGAAGAAGGGAGCTGGTCGATATCGACCTAAGCTAGTCGATATCGAGATGACCAAACCGACCCGAGATCAGGGAATTGACCAAGCAAGCTGGAGCAGAGGAAATGCAGGTCGATATCGACCTAGGCTGGTCGATATCAAGTCACATCAAGTCGATTTTCACACCTGCATGCCGAGATCGAGTCAGGAAAAGAAGCTGAGAAAACGCAGGTCGATATCGACCTAGGCTGGTTGATATCGAGTGACCACCAGTGGCCGATTTCGAGCATATCCGAGCTCTACTCAAAGTTCTATCCAAAGTCCAATGGAGATATCCACAAGAGGAGATTTTATCAAGTTCTATCAAGATGGAAGAGATATTTATCTACTTTAGATTTAGTTTCTTGTTGATTTATTTCTTTTAATTCCATTATTTAATCTTTAAGTATTTAGATAGATATAGATATAGATATAGATAGATTTTCCTTCCTAGATTAGCTTGGAATGAAGCCTATAAATAAAGCCCTAGGGGCTGGATTTTATTCATTAAATTCTAGTTACAATTAGTTACATAGAGAGAGTAGAAAGAGAGTTGGAGCCGATTGAGGTTGGAGAAGGCGAGAGCGGGATTTGGCTTCGATTGGTTGTAAGCTTTCTTTTATTTTATTTAATGCAATTTAGTTCCCTTTTATTATTGATGTCTTTCTTGATGATGAAGAGCGAGTAGTCACCCAACTTCTAGGGTCGGGGTGAGCCCGACGGTAGCCATGTAAAGTGATGCGGTAAGGGTTCAATCTTTTGATGCAATTCGTCTTCTATCCCTATGAGCATGATTCTTTTGCGAAAGTTGAAGGTGATCCTTGTTTGTGTTATTGAAGCGAAAGTGATCTTAATACAACTTGGATTAATTATGTGAAAAAGGGTTAGTAACAATTAGGGTTTATGTGAAAGCCTCTATATTCCTATTTGTTAATAACGAAAGTTATTTGATGAAAAGCATGATCTTTTATGCCTTTATGTGTTATTTTACATGGTTATCGTTGTGGTGTTGAAACCCTGATCTTGAAAGTCTTTATTTTACTGATTTATTTCATAAAGTTTCGATTTTTAATGTTTCTGTTTGAGTCGATATTGAGTTCTATTGGTCGATTTCACAAGTCGATATCGAGTTACTGGAGTTGATATCGACCAAGTTTCTGTCTTTGTTCTATTTTCTGCTTTCCTCTATTATTTCTGTTTGTCTGGTTGATTTTCTGCTGAGTTTGGAACTGAAAAAGGAGGGCGCTAACACGCTTCCTCGTGGATCGATCCTGACTACCTTCTACTACAGCGGGAGAAAGTCTTGTAATTAATTTGCGGAGATCAGGGAGTCAAATTTGGAATTTATATTTCATACTTGATTTTCCTCCTAACACTTCCGCTTGCATTTCTGATCTGGGGGTCTGGATCTTTAAGCTCGAAAATGGCCGGTCGTGGATCGCCGATCGTCGGACAAAATTCGGGAACTGGTGCTGGTGTTGGAAGAGGTGCTGGTGCTGGATCATCACCTCCTATTCCGAATACAGGACAACAAAATCCAATTTGTCCGACAGCTCCACCTGCATTTGGAGGTCTGTAATTCGGAGATCTCAATCAGCAGTTCGATGGCGCACATGTGAATCCTCTGTACTTAGCCAACTCCGATCATCCTGGTATGACGCTTGTCTCTAACTTGTTCAATGGATTAAACTTTACAAGTTGGAATAAGGGTGTCCGAATGGCCTTGGGTGCAAAGGCTAAGCTTGGATTCATAACTGGTGGCTGCATTAAGCCTGATGAATAGAATGATGATTACGAAAAGTGGATTCGAGCAGATTACATGGTGATGTGCTGGATCCTTAATTCTATGACCAATGAGGTGAGTGAGACTTTGTTTGTTCAGTCATCCAAGGAGTTATGGGACGAGATCAAGGATCATTTTTCTGAGTCGAATGATCCTTTGATTTACCAACTGCACAAGGATTTGTGTAATCTAAGGCAAGACAACCTGCCTTTTGGTTCCTATTACAACAAGATCAAACGAATCTGGGATGAATTACAGGTTCTTTAAGGTATTGCTGCTTGTGAATGTGGTATTATGTTGCAGTGTAGTTGTGGTGTTATAAAAAAGATTGATGAGAAAGAGGCTAAAGCCAAGGTTATGCATTTTCTCATGGGCCTTAATGATGGATTTGAGAACCTGAAAAATACTGTTCTCACTAAGGATCATCTTCCATCAATAAACAAGGTTTTTCAACTAGCTATTCAAGTTGAGAGAGGATAGGGAGCCTCTTCTCCTAGCTCTTCAAATGATGCTGGTGCTTTAGCTGTGGGAAGGAACTTCTCAAATTCTGGGAAGCCTGAGTCAATGGGACAGTTTAGTCAATCTTCCCTACAGAAACAACCTACAAATCCCTCTGATCAGTCCAAAAGGGATTCTAAGAAGCCTAAGTATGACAGATTTTATGATTTTTGCAAGGAAAAGGGTCATACCAAAGATTATTGCTTCAAGATAGTTGGCTATCCTGAATGGTTTAAGGGCCCTCGTCCCACTGGGGATGGAAAATTTGCTGCTAATGTGGAGTATTCACAAGCAAATCACCATCTAGAAGGCAATGCCAAGCCTGGTCCTTGTATGGTTAATGCCATTTATCAAGAAATTGTCAAAATGATGAATGGGAAGTAGAAGGGTGAATGTTCAATGACAGATATGTCTACTGGACAAGCTATTGTCAACTTTGCAGGTACACTTAGCTCCTCATTTCTTATTGGTGCACATAAATCTGATAGGAGAGACTGGATTATAGATTCTAGAGCAACTGATCATATTGCATTTGATGAATCTATTTTCTATAATCTGAGGTGTCTTGATAGACATATTATGCTTGGTCTGCCTGATGGTTCAGCTAAGAGTGTGAGATATGCAGGCAGTGTGTAGATTTCAGATAGTATACAGCTGGATGATGTACTGTTGGTTCCTGAATTTAGACACAATCTTCTTTCCGTGTCAAGAATTCTTAGAAATAAAAGGTTAGAGTTCAGGTCTGATACTGTATCATGTGCCTTGCAGGACCTTACAACTAAGGGTCTGGTGTTACAAGGAAGGTCTATACAAGCTAAGAACCAAGGAGAGGTTCACTAGTGGTATTTCTCAGTTTCAGTTTGGAAGTATACCTCAGTTTGAGAGTTGTAACTCTGTAATCAGTTTGCAAACTCTTCACTCTAGACTTGGTCATACATCTGTGTCAAAAATGAGACACATTGATGGTTGTAATAAATCTGATACTGACAGTTTCTTTTGTGATGTTTGTGCAATGACTAAGCACCACAGATTACCTTTTGAGAGAAGTGATGTTATTGCATCTGATTGTTTTGACTTGGTTCATATGGACCTATGAGGTCCCTATAAGGTTCCATCATTATGTGGAGCTAAATACTTTCTAACTATTCTAGATGATTGCAGTATGACTACTTGGGTCTATCTGTTACAGAATAAGCTTCAGGTTCATAGGATCATTGCTGAGTTCCTAGCTTTGGTTGAAAATCAGTTTCACAAAGGGATTAAAATTGTGAGATCTGATAATGGTACCGAGTTTACACAGCTACCTTGTAAGGAATTGTTTGCTACTAAAGGTATTATACATCAACGTTCTACCCCTGGGGTGCCTCAACAGAATGGGAGGGTAGAACGAAAGCACAGACACCTTGTTGAGACAGCTCGTGCCATTAGATTACAAGCTGGCTTACTTGTTGAATTTTGGGGAGAATGTGTGTTGGCTGCAACACACTTGATTAATAAAATGCATGTTTCAGTTCTTCATTGGAAGACTCTCTTTGAAATCCTATATAAAGTTCCTCCAGATTACAAGACTCTAAGGGTCATTGGTTATTTGTGTTTTGCTGAAATTAGTTATCCTAAGGTTGACAAGATGGGTGTTAAAGCTAGAAGATGTGTTTTTCTTGGCTATCCACCAGGTCAAAAAGCATATAAGGTGTTTGATTTGTCCACTAAGAAGACTGTAATTTGCAGACATGTTTTTCATGAAAACATATTTCCATTTAAGGATGGAAAGTTGCTTCCTTCTTTTACTGATGCTAAGGTCTCTCTTCCCTTAGTTAAACCAGCTCATATCCCTCAGTTTGAGATATCTTCTCCTCTTTCTTCTGGGTCATTACAACCAGTTAGTTTGAGTGGTGCTCAGTCTACAGATGAGTCAGTTAATCTTCATGATCACTATGTTTCGGATTCAGTGGATATTGTGGATTCTGTTGAGGGTGTTGCTCTAGGAAATGGTTCAGATGTTGTTCCTATTGTTCCTGAGATTGATCCTCATCCTCAACCCTTGGCTGCCAAGAGAATTATTCATAGACCTGCTAAGTTGCAGGACTTCATTTATGGTAATCTACCATCTAGAGCTTGTTCCTCTTCAGACTTTCTGAGTCAAGTGTTTTCTGTTATGAATATTAGAGATGTCTCTCATCTTTCTCAATCCTATGTGGCATCTCTCTTCAATGTCTTCAAGGTCTTTGAGTCACACTCTAATAATCAAGACAAAAATGTGCCTGAATGGCAATTGGCTATGCAGAAAGAGTTAGATGCTTTGGCTTCTAATCACACTTGGGAACTGACTTCTTTGCCAGTTGGTAAGAAAGCTATTGGGTCTAAGTGGGTTTATAAGGTTAAATACAACATTGATGGATCTGTAGAAAGATTTAAAGCCAGATTGGTTGCTAAAGGCTATAGCCAAGTGAAGGACAAGGATTATAAATACACCTTCTCTCCAGTTGCTAAGCTTGCAACAGTTTGTGTAATCCTTGCCATTGCTGCTGCTAGAGACTGGAATTTACATCAGTTAGATGTAAATAATGCATTTTTGCATGGGTTCTTAGATGAGGAAGTATATATGTTGCCTCCTCCTGGTTTTGTTATGCCTAAAGGACAGGTTTGTAAGCTCACTAGATCTTTGTATGGTCTTAAACAAGCCAGCAGACAGTGGAACTTTGAGTTGACAAAGTTTATGGTTCAGTTGGGTTTCAAACAATCCAAACATGATTACTCCTTATTTGTCAAGGTTCAAGGATCTTCCTTGACTGTTGCTTTGGTGTATGTTGATAATATGTGGCTCATGGGCAACTAAGATTTTGTTATACAGTCCACCAAGGATGCCTTGCATAAAGCTTTTACTATCAAATACTTAGGAATTGCTAGATATTTTCTTGGTATGGAGATATCTAGGAGCTCTTCTGGTATTTTGTTGAATCAGAGGAAGTTTGTCCTTGATATTCTTAAAGATGCAGATATGGTAGGCTGTAAGCCTGCAGATTTTCCAATGCAACATGGGGCTAAGCTGTCGATTGAGGGTGATGATCCCTTCCATGATCCAGAAAAATATAGAAGAATTGTTGGGAGATTGCTCTACCTTACTCTCACCAGGCCTGACATCTCCTTTACTGTCCAACAGCTAAGTCAATTCTTACAACATCCTTTACTTTCTCATTGGAATTGTGTCCAATATTTGCTGAGATACCTGAAAGAGAGCTTCAATTTCTCCCTCTCTTACCCTGCATCTTCAGATTTGGTTCTTTCTGCTTACAGTGATGCAGATTGGGCTAAGTGTACATTCAGTAGTCGATCACTCTCTGGCTATTGTGTATTTTTGGGATCTTCCCTTGTTTCCTTGAAGACAAAGAAACAAAGGGTTGTATCTAAGTCATCTATTGAGAGTGAGTACCGGGCTATGTCTTATGTTGCTAGTGAATTGATCTGGATGACTGGGTTACTGTCAGATTTACAGATTAATGCTCCACTCCCTATCAAACTCTTTTGTGATAACAAATCTGCCCAGCATTTAGCAGCAAATCCAGTTTTTCATGAAAAAACCAAACACAAATAAGAGTGGACTGTCATTTCATTCAGGAATTGATTCAAGATGGATTCTTACAAACAGCTCATGTTCCCACACACTTGCAGACAACAGATGTGTTCACTGAGGCTCTTGGGGCTGCTCAGCATAGGTTCTTTTGCTCCAAGCTCAGACTTGCTGTCCCTCTATCAAGTCCTGCTTGAGAGGGGGGGGGGGGGGGCTATGGAGTATATGCATTATATACATACATTTTCCCTTATATGTACTGCAGTTGATATAAGGCATAGTATAAGGGTAGTTTCGGGTTTACTCATAATAAATAGGGACATTTATGTATTCCCTTTCTTAGTTAGTTGTTAGAATAAGTTGGAGCTTATAACTGAACTCCGATTGTTGTAGAGCTTGAGAGCTCATTTTCGGTTTTCCTTCAATTGAAGTTCTGTATGTATGTTCTTGGAGAATTTCGTTTCCATTTCCATTTGTGATGGTTTGAATTGATTCTTCGTCACATTTCCTCGCCCTTCATTGGTCTAACACTCAATTTTACTTTAGGTTTTATTTAATTTTAAAAACTATATATTAATTATATTCATATTGCAGATATATGCTTATAAACTTTATTTTGAAAAATCATGTTATAAATTTTATAATTTTATAGAAGATCTCCATTGTTACCACTTGGGTTTCCTCCAAATCTTCTCTCTTTCTCGTTGTCCCATTCCAATCCATGAGATAACTGCCTTCTCAAAGTGTTAACAGAACTGTAGCTAACACTTTTAATAGGTTTTTTTTGTTTGTTTTTATCCAGTAAAAATATATACTGCTATATATTGTAAGTATTAACAGTTGCATGTATCGCTTGAGACAACGGAAAAACGGAGTTGTCAGTCGAGAGCCCCAAACACAGTACTAGAGTGGTAAGTTTTTAGAGACATACACAATTTTAGATGTTCATAACGAATAATATATGCGAGTACACGTGGCAACCAAACTATATATAGAGAGATGGGTATTATACGCTGAGATATGGAAAATCCCGTCATCATAACACAAGAGCGTTCTGGTCTTTTTTCAAGCGGCGGTATCATAATCAATAAATCCGAAGATTTAATACGGCGCTGCCCAACATCAATGGGGAAATCGTTTCGCCTATTGAATATGATAACGGTTTCGTGCATTAAAGCCTCGACCTATTTAATTACGGTAGCGGTTTCTTTTATTTAATACTCGACTAGTATAAATAAGAGGAGATAGATTCATATTGAGGAGGACTGACTTGAGCGTCGGAGGGTCCTACGGGGGAGACAAGCTCCGCCCCGACCTCGTTAGTTCTTGTTTTGAAGGCTACGATTCGAGTTGGGTCGATAGTCAAGATCAATCGCCTTCAACAATTACGATGCAGATTTTATGCATCGCATACGCATAATTTTTTATTAATAAAACCCTTAATTTAATAAATAATTGGATAACTTTTATTGATTTTTTAAAAACTTACTTTTTATTTTATTTAAAAAAAAATAGATCGGATTGGAGCGGAACTCAGCCCGACATCCAGTCTGTGTCTGTATACGCTAGTAACCTAGTACGCGCACGCTGTTGATTTGGATTAATGAGATTGAAAGGCACGTAGAGTGGCCCTCGGTACGTTCACCAAACCTTCCCAAAAAAACAAAGAAGAAGAGGAGGGATCTACACTTCTGCCTCGTGAATACTTAATTTACATAATTAATAGGGGAATTTCCGTCTTCAACACAAAGAGCCAAATGGAAGGGCACAAAACGAGTAGTTAGATACTACTTAGACTATCTCTTAAATGACTTTTCTCTCATCTCATTTATTCAACCTCCCGGAATTTGCATCTATTTCAGCAGCCTCAATCAACCCATGTTGTAGTTTTTTTTTTTTAATTGAGTTTTTCGCATTAAAATTTTATATAAACATGTTAGATTAATACTAGTAATATACTTTATCCGTTTTTTTTATTCTTAACATGTTAGGGAAGCCTCTTAATTTTTTTTTTTTTGGCTGCTTTCTCATTTTGGAGAATGAGATCGTTGAAGAATCTGTTGGACCATAAACGTTTTAAAATTTTTCAAAAACCCAAAAACGGAGAATCTGTCGGAGATGCTCTAAATTTGTTTGTTCAAATCAATTATATTCACAGATAGTGACGATGCCATATAAAATAGGCTATATAATAAACACGAAGTATTACGTCATAAATGGGTCACCCAACGCAAAAGAATGTTCGGTCCCACCAGTAGTACATCGCGAGCGAAGTATCCAATCAAGCCCGAAGGACTAGGCTTAGCGCTCCCAAGAACTATTAGCCCTTATTTCCCTCGCGACTCGACCCCGTAAGAATCAGAGTGAACTCTCCGTATATCTCGTAAACCTCCGAAACCCTAGCAAGCAGCTCGCTGGCTCATGCACCTCACCTCTAATGGCTCCACGTGTATTACCTATGCCCCTAAGCGTGTGGGCATGCGCTACAGATGTCCTACATAGAACCACGAGGTTGTCAGCCAGCTGCTCGCTTGGTTTCCCTATAAATACCCTCTTCCAACCTCAGAGTAAGGGATCCGATTCCGAAGATAGGAAAGCATAAGAGCTCTGATTATCCCTCGGACTTAAAACCCCCGGAGTTGAGTTCTAAAGATCTTTGGTCGGAGAAGAACGTCATATGGGATAACAACCCCACCTAGCTTCTTTTATTTTTTTCCCTTTTTTCAGCTTTATTCTTTTTTATTTCTGCATAATTTCAATCTAAAATAAATTAAGAATAGCGCTTATTTCCCTCTTAAACACCGATATTTTTGTTGTAGGAATCATGAATTTTACCCTGTTCGGAGAGGAATTTGGAAACCAACACCATGACACCGAGGAAACGAACGGTCTCAACCTCAATGCTCCCCCCAACGAGGAAGCCCTACACAGCGGCAATGAGGGCGCCCCTCAACAACCGACATGGGACACTGCGCAACAACCTCCGTTCGCTCCCTACGGAATGTGGGGCGGCTACCCCCGTACCAATTCTTCCCGGGAAACTACCCGCAAAGCATGTACTTCAACCAACAAATGAATGGTGTGCCTTTCCAACAGGCGAACGGGGTGCCACTCCAACACGACCCTCGTACTTACTATCAACAACAAAGACCGGCGCCCATAACGGTCAACCATTTTCCCAGCCCCGCTGGTTTCCCTCTAAACCCCGATCCAGAACGCGGCAAAAACACCAACAAGGTCGACCATTTTGGCAGGGCCCGGAACGTGTCTTCGCGTTCAAACTCCCCTGAGGCACCTGGCCAAACTCGCAAAGGTGAGCCAACCTTTCCATCAGCTTTTTGCAGACATATACGCGAGGCACCCATCCCCAAGAGGTGGAGGGACATCTCCATCACCAAGTACAAGGGAGATACTGATGTCGTGCAATTATCGATGACTCCTGGTGACATTGAGGACAACATGAAGGTTCCATTCGATGGTCCTGTCACTCGTGCAAGGGCCAAGAAGATTCAAGTTGCAACTAAAGCCTTTCTTGTCCGTCACCATGGAACTTTAGAGAAAGGGTTCAGGCCACCCTGGATCACTTGGCTCAAGGTTATACCACCAGCACAGGAAGTGAGCTTGCGTCCACACACGGAGCTCATGAAGACTCGTCAGCATCCCCCATGACTCAACCATACTCGGCTTGGTCTTGGATCACTCGACATCCCTTTGGGCCGAGTGGGCCTAGAACCTTGTCGACAAAGATGGGACGAGTTACTCTTGTGCATGGGCCGAATTTTCTTAGTTAATTATGTTATTATTTTATGCAATTCAGATAAATAAGGTGGAATTAATTATATCTCTTCTAGATATAATCCTTGGCCACCAAGTTATGAAACATTTATCTTATTAGGAAATATTTATCTTAGGGTTATTTTATTTATCTCTAGATATAATAAATCTATCCAAACCCCTTTCCTTTGCAATGAAGGATTGGTTAGATCTCCCATAGCTTTTCTATATATTCATGTTATGCACTTTGAAATTAATTAGATTGAATTAGAATTGAGAACCCCTTTATGGATTAAAGGGTTCTTGGTTATCAATCCAAAACACTATCATTGTTCTTGTTACTTTCGGCAATCATAACCATCACCCTCACCTTGCTCGTCGACATCGAGAAAAACCAAAACCATCAACCCTAACCGAGAAGCTAGCGCAACCGAGGAAGTCCAGGGCTTGGCGACGTCCGCAAGCAGATCCGCTCCCAGCGAGCGCGGCGCTCCCAGCATCGCAAGCGCTTCACCCCAGCCTCCTCGATCTCGCCCTCGCTCCGCGTTCACCAGCGCCTTGGCATCCCAGAGCGCTCGCTCTTGCGCGCCTGCTCTCGTTCGCCATCACTCTCGCTCCCAGCGAGAGAGGTCTCCGCGCTCTAGTACCCGCACACCCTGAGGACCCCGTCCTGTGTGCCCAGCACTCGCGCGCATTCCCTCCGCTTCTCCCTCGCTTCCCTTTGTTACTTTCTGTCGCTATTAGCTAGTTAGAAGTTGCTGGAAATTTACTAAGTCTTATTCTGTCGCTATTTCAGAAATTTAATTACTTGTTTAAATTGTTCCCAGTCAGGAGATATCAAAGAGCATTGCAAGATCAGGCAAATATACGGCGTGGTTCTTGATCTTGAGCCCACAGGCGAAGGATCGGGTATCCCAAACGTATCAAGTGGTATCGGATTTCTGGTTAATGCAAGTTCTTTACTCTCTTGATTTCTTATTTGAGTGATTTATTTTTCGTGCCTATTTTTCTCACCATAGCCGCTGCATAAAAGTTAAATCTTTATTATTCACCCATAAAATTGGCACTTTATTTTTGTTATTCTTTGTTTGGATCTTTAATTTCGAAGATATTGAGTTCTTGACTGCAAGTTTTGATCTTTTATTCCTAGTTGCTACATATCATGCCTATGACTGTGATTCTTGGATTAAAAGCATTATATAAACTTGCACCACTAAAGAACCCTAATTTCTCCAGTTTCTAGCCTATTTCCCTTATTTTCCTTATTTTTGCTTACTTTTAGATCATCGTAGCTTGTTATTTTTATTTTTTTTCTCTTGCTCTTATTTTCAGTTACTGCCCATATATTACAGCACCCTTTTATTAGTTAAAAAAAAAACAGAAAAGCCGAGAGCTTAAAAAAAAAAAAAACAAAAAACAAAAAAAAACAAGAGCATTCTTTCATCTTACATTGTTGAGTTAGTAACTCTTCTTTGTTATTTCTTTCTTGCTACATGTTAGATGATCTGATCGGTCTTAAGCATTACAAAAGAACCCTACTTTGTGTGATTTTGTGTTGTGCCGACACTGGAGCCTTGGTCACACCCATCTTTTTCTGAACCATGTTGCAACCGTCAGATAATAGTTGACGGAGTGCGTGCACTTGATTGCCCTTGTGATTGCTATTGTTGATTATTACACATTCATATTATTCAAGCATCACATTGTAGTTCTTATTCTATACACATTAAGCCGTTTGTTTATACTTGCTATCCTTGATATCCGACTTGTGGCTGATTTAATTTGCCATTTTGATTCTTACTTGCTGTCTTCAATATTGCAAAATTCTGTGTCCAGGGGAATTGCTTGAATATAGTGCCTTGTTTTCTCGCTCTTTGATTTCTAAAACTTGAATCACTCTTAGGAATCACTAGAGCTTGCATTACTTGGTTTCTGGTCTTTGCTTCGTTTACTTGTTGCTCTTCTGATATTGTAGGAACATGTCGAACGATAGCGACCCCAACCCTTCCCCTACCCCACCTACTACCATTTCAGCTTCTGAGATGCAGTTTATTATTGACTCTGTTGTCCAATCCTCTACCCTGGCTATGCGTAAGAAACTAGCAGAGGCTGCAAATCGTCGAGCTGTCGAACGTGCAGAGGATCGCATATATTACTCTGACCTCATCAAACAGGCAGTCACTCGGCAATTGGAGGAGGCAAAACAGGCAGAGGCTTCTGGATCTACACCTCCCTCTGGAGGTAAGCCGCCTCCACCACCCCCAGATACCACATCTCCTTCAGGTAATGTCCCACCTACAGGTAATACTCATCCTATAGTTAACTTTTCTTCTGCTGGTCAACCACCCCCTTCTGGTCAATTACATTTTAAGCTTAAGTCTGCTACTCCTAACCCTTTCAATGGAGAGAATGAAAACGATCATCTAGCGGGCTTCAATGGAAACCAGGATCGCCATGAGCACACCCCACCACAGCATCAGCAAGGGAGGACAAATCAGCGTCATCAGCAGCAGCTGCACACCCGTTCTAACTGGGATGACAGCCGCAGCAATAATGATCTTTATGAGACGACGCATTTGGAGGATGCTTACCATGAGGTAAATCCTAACTTTGATGATTTACCCCCTCCTAATTTTGGTCATCCTAGATTTGATAATGCTCAAGCTATTCAGAGACGTGATGTTAAGCTTAAATTAGAAACCTTTGATGGTAACACTGATCCTGAAGCTTATCTTGTTTGGGAAAATCATACTGACTATCTGCTTGAACATTTACGCTATGAGGAAACGGAGAAGTTGGAAGTTTTTATATTGCATTTAGTAGGTAAAGCTCGCACCTGGTGGTTCCGCACTCGTGAGATGCGCCGTCGTCAGGACAAGCAACCTGTTGAAACCTGGCCACAACTTCGCTATCTCCTGAAGAAGAGACATGTGCCTGAGGAATACACGGAGTCCATGAGGATGCAGCTCGCGTCCTGCCACCAAGGAGCTCGCTCTCCTAATGACTACAGAGATGAGCTTGAACGACTCTCCCATCAGGCTAATGTTTATCTTACTGAACGTGCTTTGTGTACTCAATTTCTTGCTGGTCTTAATATTTCTATTAAAAATCCTTTATCTATCCATTCCATTAGAGATATTAACACTTTGTCTCATAAAGCACAGCTTCTGTATGAACAACAGCAACAACAGCTACGGTAACAGAGGACTAGATTCGACCAGACCTCTCAAGGTCGCAGGTTTGTTCCCTTTAACCCTTCTAGTCAATCTAAACCTTCTACTTCTAACCCTTCTATGCAGCAAAAGGGAGTTTCCAACTCACCTCAACAGGGTTATCAGGTTGAAACTAGAAGAGTTGTTGCACCCTCTACAGATCGCAACAAAGATATCCGCTGCTTCACTTGTGGTGGTTCTGGGCATGTCTCTTGCAATTGCCCTCAGAAAAAGAAGGTTCTTCTCAATGATTTGGGAGACCATTACTATGAGGAGGAGACTATTGAAGACCATGTAATTTCGAGTGAAGTGGAGGAGAACCAGCCGTCTGAGCCTATTGAGGAGATCGATACTTCAGAGTACGACAACTTGCTTTGCATTATCAATCGACGGGTCCTACACATTCAGGAATCTCTCATGGCTGATCAAAGGGAGAACATCTTCCACACTAGGTGTGTGGTTCGCGAGGCTACCTTAAGCGTCATCATCGATGGTGGGAGTTGCTGCAATCTCATCAGTGAAAAGGTAGTGGATTTCCTCCATTTAACTACTACTCCTAGAGCTACTCACTATGGATTAAATGGCATTACTGATGATGGATCTAATATAATGGTCACCAAACAATGTTTAGTTTCCCATTCTATTGGATCATATCATGATAAAGTATTATGTGATGTTGCTCGCATGGATTGTAGTCATATATTGTTAGGTCGTCCTTGGTTATATGATCGTTCTGTTCTTCATGATGGTCGTGCGAATACATATGCCTTCACTTTTGATGGGAGGAGAGTTACTCTCCTACCCCTTTCGCCACAAACTATTCTGAAGGACCAGGTTCGCAAGAAGCAACAGCAGAACGCTCAGAAGGAGGCCCAAAGGACGGAGAAGCTCAAGGAGACTTCGGCCATGCAGGCCGCACCCGCTGCCCATCCTGCCGCGCCCGCGGCCTCCACAACAGCCCCCGCGGCTCCCTCGGCATCACCTCCTTCCCACTCGGCGTCCACTCAGCCCTCTTCTGCTTCACTTAAAGGCTCTGTAGAACGTCGATCACTGGTCTCTCAACCTCAGAAAGGGACCATCACATGGAAAGCTCATCGACCTCATATTCTCCTGGTAGTGAAACAGGTATTACTTAATGTTGAATTGAGTCATATTCCTGCACCTATTGCTGCTCTTCTGCAGGATTATTTAGATGTGCTTCCAGCTGAGCTACCCCAAGGCTTGTCTCCTATTAGAGGTATTGAGCACCAGATTGACTTTGTGCCTGGGGCAGCTTTGCCTAATCGCGCCGCTTATAGAGCTAGTCCTGAGGAGACAAAGGAGCTTCAATGCCAAGTCACAGAATTGATGGATAAGGGCTTTGTGCGAGAAAGCCTATCTCCCTGTGTCGTGCCTGTCATTTTGGTTCCAAAGAAGGATGGCTCCTGGCGCATGTGTGTTGATTGTCGCGCAATCAACCAAATAACGGTTAAGTATCGCCACCCTATTCC
Organism: Persicaria maculosa; assembly: GCA_963922045.1. Taxonomy (NCBI): domain Eukaryota; kingdom Viridiplantae; phylum Streptophyta; class Magnoliopsida; order Caryophyllales; family Polygonaceae; genus Persicaria; species Persicaria maculosa. The sequence continues at coordinate 22,948,198 of OY998258.1, read as the reverse complement.
TCGTTTAGATGGTATGCTTGATGAACTTCATGGTGCTTGTATTTTTTCTAAAATTGACCTTAGAAGTGGATATCATCAAATTAGGATGAAACAGGGTGATGAATGGAAAACGGCTTTTAAAACTAAGTATGGCTTATATGAATGGTTAGTAATGCCTTTTGGATTAACAAATGCACCTTCTACCTTTATGAAGCTTATGAACCATGTGCTTAGGAGACACTTAGGAAAATTTATCGTTGTCTATTTTGACGATATCTTAATCTACAGCAAGAATATGCATGATCACTTAAGTCACTTAAAATTGGTTTTTGATTGTCTTAGGAAAGAAAAATTATATGCCAATTTAAAGAAGTGTTCTTTTGCATCCGAGTCTACCATTTTTCTTGGTTTTGTAGTGACTGCATCTGGATTAAAGGTGGATGAGGAGAAGATTCGTGCTATTCAGGAGTGGGCTCAGCCGCATACACCCACTCATGTCCGCTCATTCTTGGGCCTTGCTGGTTTCTATCGACGTTTTGTCAAGGATTTCAGCCTTATTGCCGCCCCCCTACATGAGCTGACTAAGAAGGATGTGACATTTCGCTGGACAGACTCACATCAAAAGGCTTTCGACGCCCTCAAGGATCGCCTTACCCATGCCCCAGTGCTGCAGTTACCTGACTTTGCTCAACCTTTTGAGCTCGAGTGTGACGCTTCTGGCACTGGCATTGGTGGGGTTCTGCTGCAGAACAAGCGTCCCATCGCCTACTTCAGCGAAAAGTTGGGCTCCGTTGAGCTCAACTATTCTACCTACGAGAAGGAGCTATTTGCACTGGTTCGCTGCTTACAAACTTGGCAACATTATCTCTGGCCTAAAGAGTTTGTGATTCATTCGGATCATGAAGCTCTAAAGTACCTCAAAGGACAAGCAGTGCTCAGCAGGCGACTTGCTCGATGGGTGGAGTTTATAGAGACCTTTTCCTATGTGGTTCACCACAAGAAGGGAAAGGATAATGTGGTAGCTGACGCGCTATCACGCAGGTATGTCCTCCTAAACCATATGGATGCACATGTTTTGGGTTTTGCTTTGATAAAGGAACTGTATGCTTCTGATAGTTTCTTTAAAACTATATATGCTCAATGTGTGTCTAAAGGTGAAGTTGATTCATTTTTTCTTGATAATGGTTATTTGTTTAAGATGGGCAAGCTTTGTATCCCATCTTCTTCTATTCGCCGATTGTTAACTCAAGAAATTCATGAATCTAGAGGACATGGTGGTTTCGAAAAAACCTTAGCAGGACTTAAGGAACATTACTTTTGGCCTAAAATGTCTAATTATGTGCTGAGATTTGTCAAAAGTTGTGTTACGTGTGCTAAAGCCAAATCGAAATCTAATGCTAATGGTCTATATCAACCTTTGCCTATTGCTAATGCACCCTGGGAAGATGTTTCTATGGATTTTATTGTAGGGTTGCCTAGAACTTCTAAGGGTCATGATTCTATCTTTGTTGTTGTAGACAGATTTTCCAAAATGGCTCATTTTATTCCATGTCACAAAACTGATGATGCTATTCATGTTGCTAATTTGTTCTTCAAAGATGTTGTTCGCTTACATGGATTGCCATTATCTATAGTTTCTGACCGTGATCCTAAATTCTTAAGCTCTTTTTGGAAAACTCTATGGTCTAAATTGGGTACAAAATTGCTATTTTCTACTTCTTGTCACCCACAAACTGAGGGCCAAACTGAGGTCACAAATAGAACTCTTGGGGCTCTCCTTAGAGTCATGCTGCGAACTAACCTCCGGAGGTGGGAAGAATGCCTACCATTTGTAGAATTTGCATATAACAGGTCTAGGCACTCTGCAACAAAGCTTACCCCCTTCGAGGTAGTGTATGGCCGAAATCCACTCACCCCTGTGGACATGATGCCTCGGCCATATAAGGAGAAGGAGAGCGTGGATGCAGCTAAGCAAGTGGACTTCATCAAGCGCTTGTATGAGCGTACCAAGGCGCAGCTGGAGAGGAAGACTGCGCAATACAAGGCCGCGAAGGACAAGCATCGCAAGGATGTGCAGTTCAATGTTGGTGATCTGGTCTGGCTGCATCTCAGGAAGGAAAGGTTTCCGCAACAACGGAAGTCTAAGCTAGACCCCAGGGGAGATGGACCATTCAGAGTGGTTCAGAAGATGGGTCCTAATGCTTACAAGCTCGATCTCCCTGTCGATAAGTACAGCGTTCATTCTACATTCAACGTCGCAGATCTATCCTTGTTCGTGCCTGACGATGACTCTGACAACGATTTGAGGACAAATCGAAGTCAAGTGGAGGAGAATGATGTCGTGCAATTATCGATGACTCCTGGTGACATTGAGGACAACATGAAGGTTCCATTCGATGGTCCTGTCACTCGTGCAAGGGCCAAGAAGATTTAAATTGCAACTAAAGCCTTTCTTGTCCGTCACCATGGAACTTTAGAGCAAGGGTTCAGGCCACCCTGGATCACTTGGCTCAAGGTTGCACCACCAGCACAGGAAGTGAGCTTGCGTCCACACACGGAGCTCATGAAGACTCATCAGCATCCCCCATGACTCAACCATACTCGGCTTGGTCTTGGATCACTCGACATCCCTTTGGGCCGAGTGGGCCTAGAACCTTGTCGACAAAGATGGGCCGAGTTACTCTTGTGCATGGGCCGAATTATCTTAGTTAATTATGTTATTATTTTATGCAATTTAGATAAATAAGGTGGAATTAATTATATCTCTTCTAGATATAATCCTTGACCACCAAGTTATGAAACATTTATCTTATTAGGAAATATTTATCTTAGGGTTATTTTATTTATCTCTAGATATAATAAATCTATCCAAACCCCTTTCCTTTGCAAGGAAGGATTGGTTAGATCTCTCATAGCTTTTCTATATATTCATGTTATGCACTTTGAAATTAATTAGATTGAATTAGAATTGAGAACCCCTTTATGGATTAAAGGGTTCTTGGTTATCAATCCAAAACACTATCATTGTTCTTGTTACTTTCGGCAATCACAACCATCACCCTCACCTTGCTCGTCGACATCGAGCAAAACCAAAACCATCAACCCTAACCGAGAAGCCAGCGCAACCGAGGAAGTCCAGGGCTTGGCGAAGTCCGCAAGCAGATCCGCTCCTAGCGAGCGCGGCGCTCCCAGCATCGCAAGCGCTTCACCCCAGCCTCCTCGATCTCGCCCTCGCTCCGCGTTCACCAGCGCCCAGGCATCCTAGCGCGCTCGCTCTTGCGCGCCTGCTCTCGCTCGCCATCACTCTCACTCCCAGCGAGAGAGGTCTCCGCGCTCCAGTACCCGCACACCCTGAGGACCCCGTCCTGTGTGCCCAGCACTCGCGCGCATTCCCTCCGCTTCTCCCTCGCTTCCCTTTGTTACTTTCTGTCGCTATTAGCTAGTTAGAAGTTGCTGGAAATTTACTAAGTCTTATTCTGTCGCTATTTCAGAAATTTAATTACTTGTTTAAATTGTTCCCAATCAGGAGATATCAAAGAGCATTGCAAGATCAGGCAAATATACGGCGTGGTTCTTGATCTTGAGCCCACAGGCGAAGGATCGGGTATCCCAAACGTATCAGATACCGACCCCAACGATCACCTCAACCAATTCACCACGGCAATGGGAATGAACGAGGATAATGATGATATGTATTGCCGCTCATTCCCATCCACGCTGAGTGGGGTATCCATCAACGACTTCGCACAGCTGTCCGGTACATTCTTTGCTTATTTCGGCAGCGCTCGCACAAGAAAAAGAACCATGTTGGACCTCAATTCCATGAAACAAGGCGCGACCGAGTCCTTGGGAAATTTCTTCAGTAGATTCACTAATATGGTGATACAAATCCCGAGATTTAACCAAGAATCCGCAAGCACAATACTAATGGGAAATTTGACCGAAGGAGATTTCAAAATTTGCATATTTCGAAAGGAGCCGGCAAACTACGACATTCGGAGAAAACTCGTCACCAAGAATATCCACGCCATGGAAGCTGCGGGCTCTAGCTCGCGACCTGTCGAGTATAAGCCATTGTACCGCCAGCCATCTTACCACCGGCCCCCCAATAAACGCCAGGGGAGAGAAAACTTCATGGATCAACAACCTCGCAATCCTCCTTGGCAATATCCGGCCATCCCACCGCGCCCTTTAATCTAAGAAGTACAATACAACCAGAGATCAGGACCAAATCCACTTGGTGCCCCAACCAACGCAATGATGGCTCATCCTGACCATATCTCACCCCCGGTCTATGGGATTCCGCCAGCTCTTCCTCAAAAGGAGACACCCCTTCAAATTTGTGCCCCACTAGCAAGTCCTGGTAATTCAGTAGCGATACCACAACAACACTATCCTCCCGAGATCCCTCCCCGACAATATAAGCCGCCTAATGCACCGCCAAGACCCTACAATCCCCAGTATGCGACTGGGGGAAGAGGTAGGGTAACTTACCCCCAGAACAGGGGAGGAAGGAACGGAGGCAGAGGGGGAGGATATCGACCTCCTCCCAGAGACACGAGAAACGCCCCCGCAGCAAGATCCTCTTCCAACCGACCTGAGCACTCCAACCGGGATTCTCGGAAGCCTCCTTCTCCGGACGGGTGCATCAACACCGTCGCAGGAGGACCCGCGACATCTGGCACCAGTAATCAAGAAAGGAAAAACTATGAAAGAGAAGCCAGACGCCCCCCATCTGAGGCCAGCGTCAAACAAGCATCCACTGCACACGCTATACTGAGTTTCTCTGTTTTCGATACCCGTGATGCTCGCGATCTAAGGATGCCTCACTCAGATCCCATGGTCATCCATGTACAGATAGGAACCAATAAAGTCAAGTGGGTCATGATAGATACGGGTTTATCTGTAGACGTCCTTTACTGGGACGTTTTTCAGCAACTCGGGATGGTCGAAAGCGCCCTACGACGTTACTCAGGAAAGCTAGTCTCCTTTTCCGAAGACGAGGTTGAAGTAGCTGGAACGATTGAGTTGGCCCCGATGCTAGGGACCACGCCAAATAGAAGAGCCCACATGATTGAGTTCACGGTGGTCCGACGGCCGTCCATCTACAACGCCATCATGGGCCATTTAAGTCTATTCAAGTTCCAAATAGCATGCTTGATAATGCATATACTAGATAGGCATTATAGGTATTTTTAGCTTAGATAGGTTGCATTTCTTTCGTTCTTTGTTACTAAATTGCATCTTATGATTATTCTAGAAGAGTTCAGATTCTGCGCAAATTTGTGGTTATCTTGCAGATCGAATCGGAACACATGTGGGAGATGCAATATCTTGAAGAGGAGTATAAAAGACATTGGAGAGAAGCAAGGAATGAAAAGAGCAAATCACCTCAAGAAGCTACTCTCGGAGAAGACAAGAAAACCCGCAAACAGGAATGCAGCGGGCGCCGCATGGTATGCGGCGGCCGCCGCCAGGGCCGTTGCAAAAAGAATACTGATGCTGCGGCCGCAGCATACATGCGGCGGCCGCCGCATCTGCCGACAGCGTTTATACGCTGCGTTTTGTTTAAAATTAAACCCTAGAACCTATATTGTTGTTTCATGGCCGACCTTGGATAATACTTAAGGCCACTTTTTAGTTATTTTTGAATCACTTCTATTCTATTCATTCATCAGACACTTTAGAGATTTTGAGCAATGTCTTCCCTGAGGAACTAAACTCATCTATTATGCCTGCAATTTGAAGCTTTATTTGGATTGATTGTGAGCTTCTAATTCTCGTTCTTATTTCCTATATTTGAATGCTTCGACTTCCTTGTGCTTGATTGTCTATTGTTTTATTCTATCTAGCCCGCGCAACTAGTTAGAATCAATTCAATTGCTAAGGTTTTGTAGATTCCTGATTGTGAACCTTAACCTAAGTAGCAAACTTGTTCCTTTAGGGCTGATTGAACTAATTGAATGAGTAGGAAGTTGAATGTGTTGTTAAATTCTTCTTTAGGGACTGCAAATACCTTGGTTAATCTCTGAACTTAAAGCTATCAATTGAGTTAAATCCTTCTTTAGGGACTGTTCGATTGATAAGGGTTTCTAGGACTGATTGGACTAGTAACTATATTAGGTTGGGACAAGGGCATTCATAGGAAACTTAATAGGACGAGAAGAAGTTACAAGGATCTCTTCAATCCAATAAAGTGGAAAATTATAGGTAGAATTACTTCTCAAATTTGTCTAAAACCAAATCCAATTACTTCGCTTTCTTTACTCCGCTTTGATAAAAAGGCGGAACTTTTACACTCTCAAAACCCCCATTTGGTTACTTTAATCGACACTTGAATCATACTTGAATTACAAATTTCCCTGTGGATCGACCTCTTGCTTATTGCTACACTTGAATCATACCCAGAGCTGGCAGCAGAGTTTCTGATTACATTTGAGCGTGTGGACGCCTCTAGGGTTCGGTTCAACTTGTTGGACCAAAGTCATACTTGCACACACGACTAGCTGAGATGTGCCTTTGGGATTACTCAGGCCCCTTCGCCCGATTGGCAGTCCCTAGCTTTAGAGCAACAACGCCATGACGTTTGGCGTGCAGCTACTGGCACCGGATTTGATGGACATCAGGACGAATACAACTACAAATTTTTCCATCCATGCTTACGAATGGTTCACAAGGTCCTGGCCATGTCTTTCAGCGGTCAGGGCGACGTGAACAAGGTGCCTACGGGCGATCTGTCTTGGCTTTGGAGCCTGGCTCCCCAGTCTCGTGGTACGCCGGACTGGGTTGAGATCTTTATAGACAGCTGCCTGAAGATCCGCACGAAGAAGAGGAAGGGGAGAATTGGTTTGGGGGGAATGATTAGCCTGATAGCCCACCACATTCTAGAGCCTGCACAGTGCGGTGTACCCATGTTTGGTGGGTACACTTATACGATCGATCAGCTGAGGAGGGCATACTTGATTGAGGTACCTGATGGGCCAGGTCTCATTTGAAAGGCGGGGAAGAATGGAGACCACCGACTGACCTTGCCTATGGCCTTACCTTATGGGCCTACCAACGATTCCCTCTACATAGCACCTGATCAGAATGTGGTGGAGGAGGAGGATGATGAGGATGATGAGGACGAGTATGAGGATGATGCCCCTGCACAGACAGATTACCATATGGGGGATGCACAGCAGGCCGCTGGAACTTCTGCGGGACCTCGATTCTCTTCTGCTGAGGACGACCCCTGGCGGGACCATATGTGCACTGAGTTCCACCGTATGTCTTTACGCTAGGATTCCTTTGAGTTCACCCTCAACGACATTGGTCGCACTGTGCGGGAGGCGGACTACAATGTGGAAGAGATGCGGAGGGAGACGATCTACAATTTGGAGGAGATGCGGAGAGAGCAGACTTACTACTTCCGCCAGCAATAACCTCATATCCCGCCGTACCAACCGCCGCCTCAGTGAGTGGTTAGTTCTACCTCCTTCACCCTGTTTTTTCTGTTTTATCTTGGTTGTCTGTACTGTTTCAGTGAGGACACTGAAACCTTTAAGTGTGGGGGAGGAGATTATATGTATATTATGTCAATTCTGTCATTTTTAGGACCATGTTTAAATTTCTGCACAACATGTTTAAGTTCTGTAATAGTTAGTTTATTTAATTTCTGTTAAGTTTAATTTTTGTTTATTATTTATTTATTTATTTTTCAGCATTTATTTTGCTGCAATTTTCGGATTTAAAAAAAAATTCGAAAATCCAAAAATAGAGCATGCATTGCATACATATGTGTTATTCAAACACCCATCTGGCTTAGTTTGTCCTCTATTTTAAATTTCAAGCATGATTCATAATAATCCCATGGAGTTCTGGATGTTTTGATTATTGTCTTTATTTGATTTTTGTGGAATATGAGCTAGCAAATATAATTGAGCATGTATGATTAAGCTAAAATATGATTGAAGTCCTCAAAACATGACCCTGTGAGAATGTTTGGCCTTATTTGAATTTTTTTGCTCAGTTGTGTGAATTACTCGCCTAGTGTTGCTACCTCTTGGCATTGACTGCAGTATCTATTTTTAAAGACCGACTCACATATTTGTTGCTTGCGGAGTTTATGTTTATATTTTGAGTCTTTTGTTTGAATTTGTGCATATTTAGAGAATAAGGTGGCAATGGTTGATGCACTTAGTAACCGGGTCTACGCATGACACTCATGGGTATGATTCGCGCAAAAAGGTGTTGAAAACTATCCACTAGGAAAGAAAGCTTGATCATTGAGTAACCAGGTTCATTCATGACACCCATGTTTGCAACTTGCGTCAAAAGATGTTCAAGTGGATTTCATATTAGTAGGTTGAGGTGTTGATAGACCGGGGTCATTCATGACACCCATGTTTGCGCTTCGCGTAAGGAAAGCACCAAGACAAGAAAAAGAAAAAAAAAAAGAGAAAAGAAAACAAAAGAAAAAGAAAAAAGAAATGTTGCATTTTATTTTATTTATTGTGTTCCGCAAGTAATGACATTTCGGTAGAGAATTGGTGATATGGTGGTCAATGTCTATGAGCTTAGTGCATGATTGGTTTGAGTTGAGAGTTGTATCTTAAAGCCTAAACACATGAGTGGAAAACACATTTCTGGTGAGGTTGGATAATGTCTACTTCTAAGCTTTGATCACTAAAATACATGCTATGACGTTTGTTTGCTTGGTTTATGTGTTCACCTGCTATAATGTTGCTTTTTTGATAAGGATTGAAATTTGAAGTGATTTCCTGTGGGATACATTGATTCATGTTCATTCTATCATTGCTTGAGGACAAGCAAAGGTTAAGTGTGGGGGAATTTGATAATGCATATACTAGATAGGCATTATAGGTATTTTTAGCTTAGATAGGTTGCATTTCTTTCGTTCTTTGTTACTAAATTGCATCTTATGATTATTCTAGAAGAGTTCGGATTCTGCGCAAATTTGTGGTTATCTTGCAGATCGAATCGGAACACATGTGGGAGATGCAATATCTTGAAGAGGAGTATAAAAGACATTGGAGAGAAGCAAGGAATGAAAAGAGCAAATCACCTCAAGAAGCTACTCTCGAAGAAGACAAGAAAACCCGCAAACAAGAATGCGGCGGGCGCCGCATACCATGCGGCGCCCGCCGCCAGGGCCGTTGCAAAAAGAATATTGATGTTGCAGCTGCAGCATACATGCGGTGGCCGCCGCATCTGCCGACAGCGTTTATACGCTGCGTTTTGTTTAAAATTAAACCCTAGAACCTATATTGTTGTTTCATGCCCGACCTTGGATAATACTTAAGGCCATTTTTTAGTTATTTTTGAATCACTTCTATTCTATTCATTCATCAGACACTTTAGAGATTTTGAGCAATGTCTTCCCTGAGGAACTAAACTCATCTATTATGCCTGCAATTTGAAGCTTTATTTGGATTGATTGTGAGTTTCTAATTCTCGTTCTTATTTCCTATATTTGAATGTTTCGACTTCCTTGTGCTTGATTGTCTATTGTTTTATTCTATCTAGCCCGCGCAACTAGTTAGAATCAATTCAATTGCTAAGGTTTTGTAGATTCCTGATTGTGAATCTTAACCTAAGTAGCAAACTTGTTCCTTTAGGGCTGATTGAACTAATTGAATGAGTAGGAAGTTGAATGTGTTGTTAAATCCTTCTTTAGGAACTGCAAATACCTTGGCTAATCTCTGAACTTAAAGCTATCAATTGGGTTAAATCCTTCTTTAGGGACTGTTTGATTGATAAGGGTTTCTAGGACTGATTGGACTAGTAACTATATTAGGTCGGGACAAGGGCATTCATAGGAAACTTAATAGGACAAGAAGAAGTTACAAGGATCGCTTCAATCCAATAAAGTGGAAAATTATAGGTAGAATTACTTCTCAAATTTGTCTAAAACCAAACCCAATTACTTCGCTTTCTTTACTCTACTTTGATAAAAAGGCGGAACTTTTACACTCTCAAAACCCCCATTTGGTTACTTTAATCGACACTTGAATCATACTTGAATTACAAATTTCCCTGTGGATCGACCTCTTGCTTATTGCTATACTTGCTATAGGTTTGAGTTTTCTTTGGCGGAATCAACGATAGGTTTTACCTCCGTCAATGCTCTATATATCATTTCAGCGTCAAGTTTCCAGGCGCTGACGGAAAGGTGGGCGAGGCACGGGGAGAACAAGCCTAAAGTAGAATTTGTTACTTATCCTTACAAAGAAAGGGCCATAATCGAATATTCGCGATTAAAGGGGACGTTCGGGGGTCTCTAAAAGAAGAAACAAACGACGAGCGTGAACAAGAGGCCACATCTGAACAACAATAGGCGATTTGGAAGTTCGACCGGAAAAGATAGCTGAAAAAATTGTGGAAGAAAAAGTCGCTTTCTTTCCTTTCCCAAACAAGTCCGAAGCCCTATACCACGGTCATAGCTTGACTGGCCCCACTTTAGAGCGCCTCAAGAATTTGTTGCAAGGATCACGAGACGTCTTTGCATGGTCGCCACAAGATTTAAAAGGGCTTCCCTGAGAGATCGCGGAACATTCCCTAAGACTTAATCACGAGGCAAAACCCGTCTACCAAAGAAAGAGAAAGATGGCCGCTGAAAAGTCAGAAGCAGCAAAGCAAGAGGTGCACAATCTTCTACAAGCCGGATTTATTCGCGAGATTAATGAATCAACCTGGCTATAAAATGTGGTGTTAGTCAGAAAAAGCAGTGGCAAATGGAGGATGTACGTAGACTTCAAAGATCTTAACAAGGCATGCCCAAAAGATAATTATCCTTTACCGTCCATCGACGAGCTGGTGGACACCACAGCAGGACATGCCACCCTAAGCTTTCTAGATGCATATTCCGGTTACAATCAGATTAAGATGAGTCCTCGCGACGAAAAAAGCACCCTTTTCATCACCAACCAGGGAACCTTTTGTTATAAGGTGATGCCTTTTGGGCTCAAAAACGCGGGAGCCACTTTTCAGCGAATGATAGAGAAAGTGTTTGCATCCCAGATCGGAAGAAATGTTGCGGTTTACGTCGATGATATCGTGATCAAAAGCATTGCAATGGAAGACCATTGCAAGGATTTGCAAGAAACCATCGATACTCTAAGGAGAAATCGCATTTGCCTAAATTCGAAAAAGTGCGTTTTTGAAGTCGATTCCGAGAAATTCCTAGGTTTCATGATAAGCCACCGAGGAATAGATGTGAATCCTTCAAAAGTACAAACCATTATCGACATGGCTCCCCCAAAGATGCTGAACGACATCCAAAAATTGAATGGGTCGGTCAACTACTTGAGCAGATTCTGTTCGCGATTAGCCTACCATTCGCTGCCCTTTTTCGAGCAGCTAAAAAAGAAAGGTCCGGTCGAATGGACTACCATTTTGGATAAGGCTTTCAAGAGCATGAAGGATTATCTGGCCGCTTTGCCCACTCTACACTTTCCACGCGAGCGCGAAACTTTACAGATGTACCTCGCTGTCGGATCCACCACTATTAGCGCGGTACTCACTAGGGAGTCCAAGTTTTCTATTTACTTTGCCAGCCGCGAATTGCAGCCCGCTGAATCCCGGTATACTCCGATAGAGAAAATGGATCTATCCGTGGTTTTCGCGGCACGAATATTAAGACCCTACTTCTAGGCCCATACCATTGAAGTACTCTCCTACCTGCCGCTCCATCAGATCCTACACTCACCATCTCTTTCCGGAAGGATGGTCAAATGGGCAGTAGAGCTTTCCGAATTCGATATTCATTTCAAACCCAAGAAGTCTCGTATAGCCCAGGCATTGGCCGACTTCGTTTACGAAGCCGTCTTTACAGATTCTCAAGATCGCGATGGGGAGAACTGGGTAATTAACGTTGATGGGTCAGTATCAGCGGGAGGGTGTGGGGCAGGAGTCACCATCACTAACCCAAGCAGAGAGATAACCGATTTATCTTTCCAATTATTGTTTGAGGCCAGCAACAATGAAGCAGAGTATGAAGCCTTGGTCGCGGGTATAGAGAAGGCCTTGGTTAACGAGGCCCGACAAGTTCGAATTTTTACAGATTCACAGGTGGTCTCCCTACAACTTAAAGGAGAATACGAAGCAAAGACCGGAATGCTACCTGAGTATTTGGCCCGTGTAAAAACACTCACTGCTGCCTTCGGGAAGTGTTCTATCACGTCCATACCTCGCGAGCAAAATGAGCACGCCAATACATTGGCCAGAATGAGGGCCAAGCTGCCCCTAGGATTAAGTCATCACGTGATAATCGAACATAGGCATGCCCGAGGAATCCATCAGGGAGTATTCAGAATATCTAACCTCGCAGACTGGCGTATACCCCTCTTGGAATATATAACTGAAGGGACAATAGCAGGCGAGGTACAGGACAACCAAAATACCAGAAGGAGAGCGAACCGCTTTCGAGTCAGAGATGGCCGACTATACAAAAGAGGTTTCAACCTCCCGGATCTCCTGTGCGTCTCAAACCAGGAAGGCTTTAACCTCGTGTAAGAATTGCACGCGGGCCTCTGCGGCAACCACCAGGGATGGAGAGCCGTAGCGTCTAAAATCACACGCCTAGGCTATTATTGGCCCTCCCTTAGGGCAGACGCGGAAATGGTCATCCATATATGCGATCCTTGTCAGCGACACGCGTCACTAAATCATCGTCCCCCTTATCCTTTGAAAACCATCTCCGCACCATGTCCATTCACAATGTGGGGAATGGATATTTTGGGCCCTTTCCCAACGGCACCAGGCCAGCTGTGCTTCATCATTGTGATAGTAGACTACTTTACGAAGTGGGTAGAAGCTGAAGCCATGGCCACCATCATAGCGGAGAAAGTGCGTAAATTCCTATGGAAAAATATGGTATGCCGATTCGGGGTCCCTCAAGCTATCATCACAGATCATGGTCCCCAATTTGACTGCGAGGGCATCCGTGATTTCTGCGCCGGCCTCCGTATAGATTTCCGATTCTCATCAGTAGCTTATCCACAATCCAACGGACAAGCCGAAACCACGAATCGCCAAATCCTGAATGCCTTAAAAAAGAGATTGGGAACGGCTAAAGGGGAGTGGGCTGAGATCTTGCCCATGGTATTATGGACATATAGAAACTTAGCCAAGAGTCCCACCGGAGAAACACCATTCGCGATGGCTTTTGGGGTGGATGCTGTCATACCAGTAGAGCTGCTAATTCCATCGGCCAGAATTGTCGATTTCAGCAAAGAGTCCAACGACGGGGCCCTTGAGTTAGAACTCCATTTACGTGAAGAAAGAAGGGATACCGCTTGTCTCAAAGCAAATGAGTATCAACGTCGCCTGGCAGAAGGATACAACAAGCGTGTTTTTGTACGACCCCTACAAAAGGGAGATATTGTCATTCGACAAGCAACGACCGGGGGAAAACTTGAACCCAAGTGGGAAGGTCCATACGTAATCCACAAAGAAGTAGGTATGGGCTCCTTCAAGCTTCAAAATTCGGAAGGCGCGATCCTCGCAAAATCATGGAACGCCAAGAATCTCAAGGCATATTTTGCATAAAAGCTAGACATATTAGAAACTCGGTGACTTAGATTTTCTATGTATAGGGGTCACCAGGATTCTGGATTGGGTACACCTCTTCATATAAATAAATGAAAGTTTCAAACCCAAGAAGCATTGTCGACACAAATAAATTTAGCAATCACGTGTCTTTCGAACACGGGGATTTGCAAGTAAGCCTCAAAGGAGAATAAATTTAGCAATCGCATGTCTTTCGAACACGGGGATGTGCAAGTAAGCCTCCAAGGAGAATAAATTTAGCAATCACATGTCTTTCGAACACGGGGATGTGCAAGTAAGCCTTCAAGGAGAATAAATTTAGCAATCGCATGTCTTTCGAACATGGGGATGTGCAAATAAGCCTCCAAGGAGAATAAATTTAGCAATCACATGTCTTTCGAACATGGGGATGTGCAAGAAAGCCTCCAAGGAGAATAAATCTAGCGATCGCATGCACTTTAAACACATATGCGCATGCAAGTAAGCCTCCAAAGAGAATAAATTTAGCAATCACATGTCTTTCGAACATGGGGATGTGCAAGAAAGCCTCCAAGGAGAATAAATCTAAGCAATCTGATTTTACCGAATCCCACGACTTCGAAATAGATTCACATACGGTTTTCACCCATAAATGGCCGTACTCGTTGGAGTTCAGGTCAAAAATTTGAACGAATGAGATCGAGATATCAATCGCGTGGGATCATACACATAAGACCGTTCCGCAAATAATTTTCACCTTTAGTAGAGTCAGGACTCCTCTGTTAATTCTGAATTTACTAAGAAATTTAAATAAAGCCAGAGATTTTGTTGATAACAAATGTTCCTTGTTTCCTTATATCTTTAATCTTTCTCGCGGTAACATTTTTCTAATTCTTTCCGCAGATATTAGGACCACCCTCTCGTCCCCCCTCTATCATGGCTTTTTGTGATAATTTTCTTCATGTGTTCATCTGTGAAAGTTATTAAGATTCAACCAGTTTTATCACAAACAAGGTTAGGTATACATAAAGAGGATTGCCCTCCCATTAATTTCCCATAGATTCCTTTGCTCATGGGCATCTTCGCTCCCCTAGCGACAATTATTGGTATTTACAAGGTTTATGGGCATCCCTATGCACTGTGTTCTTCTACAAAGTAAGTCACATTTTCACTAGTTTCGATCTTCGCGTCTCGTGTTCTCGATCTTGGCGTCCCTATCCTGTCTCGGCATGCAGGGTGCCCTATTTGCTACTACCCGTGATCCTGAACCTCTCACATAGATGTCCCTCTATAAAGAGAAGATGTTTGGGGGAGTATTCCATTCACTTACTTTCTTTACTGCTATTTTCTCTCTCTTTATGACTCCGTCAAACCAGGCGGTTTGGACATTTTCTGAGCCCGTCTGTTTCCCGGAACAACTACATCGCTTGTCCCTCCCGCTGCGTTTTGAAGACGAATTTCATCCGGACCTTCCCAGGAACATTCTTCTATCGACACGAATCTTGCGGGATTTTTCTGTAGAAGTTATTCGCGGAGATTATAGGCTTCCTTACTTAGGTGGCGGGTGGAACGATTTTGCCTGTTCACATAGTATTGATGTTGGTTCCTCTCTAACCTTTATTCACAAAGGAGGGGTTCATTTCGAGGTTCGTATCCTAGATGCAATAGGGGATGAGGTAGATGCGGAATGGGCTCCTCCTCACTCGGAAGGTCCGCTTTGGAATGGATCCCGTTTGAGCGAGGGCAGGACTCGGATTATCCCGGCCAGGCCTTGGAGGGGGTAAATCAAGAATGCTCGTAGAATGTTTCTAGTTTTTCTTCCTGTGTAATATAACCTTTAAACACAGGATGCACATATGAGTAAGCCTCCAAAGAAAATAAATTTAGCTGCCATCACTCTACTCGCGATTTACATCAACAAGTTTCCATATCATCGGGAAAATTAATAAAAACGCATGTTTTGCTCTATTATATTTACGATTCAGGTTTTTTCAATTATGACATCAAACAATCGTTAAAATAAGCCCGCTAAGATCAGATGATGTGAGCTATTCTGGTCCAATCTTTAAACAAACTTCGAAAACAAGCACGACATAACGCGTATTAAAGCCAACGTACAAACGAAACTTCAAAAGATAATACACAAGTACATGTGCATGCCAAGATCATTCGTTCGTTTCTAGAACAATTATTATTAAAACGACTACCTCCCTCATACTTAAAAATAATAAGAGACCCCCCGACACGTAAACCGCTGTCCACAGCAAAAGCACGTCAATCTTCGGTAAGGATGTGATGGCCATGGCTATCTCGAAACACCCTTACTCGAAACTCTCGCACAGTTGGAGAAACCAAGCACACATGGGTCAATCCCTCGCGAGCATACTGGGCACCAAACGATTCAGGCAAAAGCTGCAAGCCACAAAACCAAATATCAAATAAAAAGCACAAAAATTACAAAAGGCGGGTAAATAAAACTACCATATATTCCATCATTTCTTCAGAATCAATGGAACGAAAAAAGTCACGACGACAAGGATGGGGGGAGGTCGTGATTCCTCACTACAAGAATACTGCTAAATTAAACGAAACCCAAGGACAGCTGCCGCAGATTTAATCCGAACATCTGCTATTTATCACCAAATAAAACAAACAAGACAGTGTTGTCCTATCACTGAATATCTGTCCAAAGCGACATTTTCAGAACCAACTACATGCCAAACAAGTGGCAAAAAATTGTAGAAACCAATTCTGCGATCCAGAGCACCATAATCACGTTAGCAGAGGACACATCCAGGTCGGAAAAAGACAAAACACAAAAACCAGACCAAATCATTCAGAGCATCAAGATATCATTACAGAAATCTTCACAATTACAGATACCAAAGTGTGCGATTAAAGTTAATAAAAGCACAACATAAAAATAAATATCCGCTAACACCACCATTACAGAACACTCAAAAGCTCTACTCATCTTCATCTTCAAGAACAAGGGTTTTGAAACAATGTCCTTCCACATATTGAAAGAGCACCACCGATGTTCAAACCTTAACTCCATTATTGGTCGCAAATATATTCCAACCACCAGATAACCACCAATGATTAGAGCAATCCTTGGAGACTTCGACACGAAAGTTCTCACCATTTGTAGAAACTAAACTAACGTGGTCAGATACAAGTCACAACATGACCATACATCCTCTCAAAGGCATCAGGAAGAGGCTGCATACGAAAAAACATTGTTACTTAATAAACAGTTCGGAACCATGAAAAAGTATAAAGCATGAAGAACGTGTACAGCTTACGAGACGATGCATCCTCTCCTCTACATCAACCCAACGAACAAAATCTCGCATCCTAGAGTTGGGAGATGCCATCCCTCTGCCAAAACAACAATGCTTAATAAAGCAACCCAATAACTACAAGATTTCAACAATACACCACGCCTTCTTATACCCAAAAACAGGGGGTACATGCTGTCGAAGTCGTCTAAAGCATTTATTGCATACGTTGAACCTAGACAAAGAATCTGCGAGAGGGATTTCCCGAGATACTCTGCATGTCTCACACGTGACAAAGAATCACTTCATTTTCGATATTTCAAATCCGGAAAAAAGTCATTTATCACAAAAGACATTTCCAAAACCAGTCGAAGCCACTATAAAAGCTCTTCTTTTTTAAGACATAAAAGGTACAATCTTCTCATTACCGGTCCTTCCAAAAAAACACAAATATAACAACAAACACCAGCAATCAAAACCCAAATAATCCCTTTATTTTTGATATTTATTTAGTAGGGGAAGAGCAATATATACGCATGATGTTGCCTTATGAATTCGATCGACGTTTCCAACCCCATGTTCCCGAACAGATCTTTTTGTCCACTCGCGTCGTCAAGGATTTCCCTGTCCACATCGTAGGGGGCGATTACAGATCTCACTGGGTAGCACCTGGGAGAAGCAAGGTTTGAATCACACGGACTAGAGCTAGAAACATCAATAATGTTCATCCACCTGGGAGAAGCAAGGTTTGAAGTCTGCTTCTTCGACAAACAAGGCCGCTACATAGAAGACGAACTTTACGATAGCGACCACGACGGTCCAATGCCAAATGGCTTCCACTAGATCCCGGTTCGATGTGCAAAGTTATTCCATCTTAAATTTCTTCAGAAAAGCTCGGCCTATCAATAAATATTCGCTTCTTTAAGATTCAATTTGTTATCAATCTTTGTATAAAGATTCAAAGAAAATTCCCAACATCTAAGAACGCTGGAGATTGAACTTTCTTCATTCGCGAATAACGCACTGGAGATCTCTTGATCTTTCCTCCCCAGCATCTAAGGATGTTGGAGGTAGTTATCTATCAAACGCAAATCTCACGCTGGAGATTGAAGTCTTTTAAACGCAAATCTCACGCTGGAGATTGAAGTCTTTTAAACAAAAAATCTCACGCTGGAGATTGAAGTCTTTTAAACGTAAAACATCACGCTGGAAATTATTTGCTCATTAGATCGACCACCGTTTGCGATAACCTCAAACAAGTAGCACCACGATAACTTAATAGTTCATTAATTATACAACAAACATAACCATCCACTGGCGGCAAAGCGATATAACAACATCAAACATAATAAAAACAGAACGTTCAAACCCGAACTGAGAAATCTACATCACCATTTTGATCAAGACCATGGTTCACAACAACAACATCAAAGCAAGAGTGTCCTTCATACTCGAAAATCAAGCGAGTCCCAATTCGAAGTTCATTCGAAACAACGAACTCGGGCCACCCAGTGATAAACCAGTAGTTGTTGGGCCCTAAGGTTTCCACCCTCACCATAAATTCCTCGTCTGACCGCGTCCATAAATGGACGAATCCAAGGGCATCATAACCATAATCTCAGTATATGGATGGTAAAGGCTACAACAAAAGCAAACACATCAGAAACGCTTTATTTATCAAAAAACTAATCGCATAAATATAGCTTACCAGCCTACATAAATGCCCCTCAATAGCAATATCCCGAGTGAAACCCCTCACGCGAGGATAAAATACATCGGGAATGTCGACTGGCGTCATGGGCATCATTATCACAGACAAACTACAAATAAAATCTCGGGTTTCTTACCTTCTTATACTAACCGCTGTAAAGATAAACATCAAAGGAAACCGCCTACCACCCAATTCAACCACGAGGGCAGTGAGTATCAGATAACACAAAAAACAAACGGCCTACCACCCAGTTCAACCACGAGGGTAACAAATATCAGATAACACAACAAAACGCATCTGCTAAGAACAAGTTCAATCCAGGCGGTGAAGAAAGATGCAAGAAAAAATCGTGCACTAAGCTACACGAAAAGCATACTAACAACACGCACCACCCTGCTTCATCGTAATTAAGAGATAGATGTACAGAACAACATCCATATCCACTGTGCATAGAACTGATATAAATAAAAACATCAGGGACACAAATTGAATTACCTAAAAACACTATGCCATGTTTCGACATGGTTTCAGGAGAGCTCTCCCCACACTATGTTTTTTCCAAATCCTAAATTCTCCAGAATAATCCTTATGGAAAGCCACTCACACAGGCTCCCTTTACCGTATATCTTTGTAGAATTCGGAGAGGAAATAACAAACCACATCTTATCTATGTTCTCCCTCAAACCAAGAATTCTTAATCCTAGTCGAATGAGACGAGGGGGACTGGTTCTCCCTATCGGAAGGATGGAGATCTTTTGCGAACATCACAAACCTCATAATAGGGAGCGGACTCACCTTCGAGTACCAGGGAGAATCCCACTTTGATGTAGCAATAGAGCAACCAGGCCCTAACGAAAACGGAGATATATTGCCTGATTACTTCTGCTACGAAGAAGCATGACTACAAGAAAGATACTCCAAGTCAGTTCCTGTTATATTCCGACGCTAAGAAGTTCTTAAGTTCATCCTATCATTTTGCATAACAACTAATAAATATGCAAACCCTACTTTTTGTCATTTCACGATTTATTCCATAAAACGATCAACGACAAGAGATGGATAAGGGTGTCGCGAATTTACCTTGCAAATAAAAGCAGTAGACAAGATGAATAGGTCAAGATTTAAACATAAGAAAAACATAAGGAAAATTGGCGGGGCAGGCTAGTAAGAAAAACAGGCAAAGATATAAACGAAACCACGGAAAATTCAAAGACAAAGTATTCACAAAACACCACAACAAAGCGTCACTTGTCATGGGTTGAAATGTTCACCATCCCAAAATACGAACGAATAAACCACATCAGAGTACAAAACTCTTGCCATGGGTAGAAATGTTTCCAAACTTCCATACACAAAAAGAAAACTTCGTCAAGAGCAAAGAGGCGGTAAGTTAGACGTCGATAGGAGGGATGTTGTCTCCGCGAGTAGGCTCAGGGGTTTTTCCACCTTCAGAAGGAGGGTCGAGGATGGCATCATTGTCAATTGGAACGTCAAGGGGGAAGGGCAGCTCGCGTTGGGGGTCCTTCAGTATCATATCCTTATTCTCGTAACTAGGAGGAAACATCATCACCTCATCACCAAGATGAGCAAAGCGATTGACACTTTGAAAGATCCCACCTGCGACCCCACCCATAAACGCGTTAGTAACCCTTTCGTAAAGGACGTCTTCCCCATCCGTCTCAAGAAAGTGATCGAGCCAATCCCGGCCAGCTCCTCCTAGAAATTCAGTTAGCCACCCCTGACCGACATCACTGAGCATGAACTCGCAGAGCGTTTTCCGGGAGAGAGCAACATCTTCCCTAGAGGTAAAGCGCTCCAACTGACTCTTCACATTAGCAAACTCCTCACGAACGGCCTCTAAATCATGCTCAAGATCCTGGAGCTGACCCTTCAAGCACGTGGCCTCTGATTCATGTCAGGCCTCAGACTCATGAGCCTTCGCGAGTTCGACTCGTGACAAGTCTAGCTCGCTCCTCGCCACTTCTGCATCCTTCTAGGACTTAGTGAAGGCATCATTGAGACTCACGATAGTTACCTCCCGGAGTTCCGCATCTTCGCCTTCAGAGCGGTCACGATCGACCTCAACTCCCTTACCTTATCATCATATTTTCTCAAACGTCCAGCCATTTCGGACCATTGCAGGTCATCCTACAACAACACAGGAAGAGTAATAAACGCATAAGTAAAACAGAAAAAAGATGGGAAAGAATAGAAACATAAATCACGAAAGAGGTTACCCAGCCTCTGCTTTTCCATCCATGCTCCACTAACTCTTCATCCGTCAGATGATGAAGATAATCCCTCTCGGCTGGACAACTCTTCTTGGGGATCTCCAATTCCTTGATACTAATAGGGTCAAATCCGAGCAATCGATAAGCTGCCATGGAATTCCCCGCCTGGGTAATCGGCCCAGAGCTTAAAAGCTTGATGCCTCTTGCTTCCTCCCTTGGTCACTTTTGCCCACGATGAACCAATGGCTGGTCTTTGGACGATAGGCTCTCTTGGTCGCCAACAGGCTCTTTCCCTTTCAAATTCTTCTTCGCAAGGAGAGGCTCGCGTGGGATGTTCTGCCGACCACCACCCGGTCGTGGAGTAACAGTAAGGGCAGACCTGGACCCACCTCCCGCGGCACTCTTTTTCTTCTCAAGCGCGAAAAGCTTTGCCTTATCAACTATCATATCTGCGCAAGAAATTAGAACGAGTCAGAACGAAAGAAAATCACAGCCAAAACACCAAAGGATTTAGAATAAAAGTTCCTAGGCACCGACCCGGCCGGTGTGGAAGACTAAGTTTGGCCATTTCCAAGCGAACCGGGGTCACAACCTTCCTATAACCCTGTACAGTCGCAACCCCCCTCTCAAATGCAACCCTCCACCTATCCGCTACATCGTGCTTATCACCAGGCGCAACATACTCGCCAGGTTTGATCACGAAGTTCAAAACAGTTTTGGTTGGATCGCGAACGAGGAGCAACTTCTTCCTCCATCCCGGGCTACTGGAAAACCTCTCAACGATCTTTCCAGCCAGGGAGGCGGACACAAGTCCTTCACCATGCCTCAGGGAAAGAACGGAGAAAAGATGATCTAATGATGGCGTTTGCTAATGGCAGCACAGCGCATGATGTATACCGCCAAATACATCCATACGTTAAAAGCAAGTTGGGCAAGGCATTGGTTTATATGAGCTAAAAAGTCTGCATGCAGCGAGGGGAGAGGTAGACGGAAACCCTGGAGCAAGCTGCCCAGATGAACAACAACGTGATCCTTGTATTCATTCAAGCATCCCCCACCACCAACGGCCAAACCTATCTCTACCCCAGCCGACCACGGATAAAGCCTCGCCACCTCTTCCAGGTGGTTGACGTCCAGAATCGACTCCTCACCCAACGTTTTTGGTACGGTATGAGCTACGCGATCCGAGAATATTGCTGGAGGATGAGGAGGCGCTGTGAAAGTGTAACTCTCGCAGAAGCTACAGCTATCAACCTCCGTTCGATCGTAAGGAGGCAGGGCGAAATCACCCGGGACCACTCGGGTAGGTTTTTTAGACTCCTTGGGTACGCAAGACGACTTTCCCCTTCCCTGGTCATTTATTGACTCCGAGGTATGGCAATACTCGGGGTTGTCTCTCTTTAGAGGGCGTTTAATAGTTCCCGCCATCTTCCCCTTTTTTTGCGTTTGGGCCGGCCCCCGGGGTTCACCGCCTTCTCTTTTCCTCGCGAGGTTTTTTACTTAGTAGAGGAGATGCCGGACTCGCCGCGGACTCTGAGCTGACATCTGCAGAAGATCTGGTTCGCGAAGAACTGACTTCTTCATGTTCATAGCCTACGCTACGATTCTGGATATCGCTCTCCTGTGACATCTTAATTCTAAAGGCCAAGGAAAAACCCCCCTCGAAAATACGCAAGGAAAAGAAAAAATTAACAAGGGGAAACTACCTTTTCAACATCGCGAGCAAATAAATTTGGCGCCAAAAAGCCCTCTTGAAGGCTTATGTTGGCGCCTCACGCGCCCCCCCGAAGGGACATTGAAAAGACATCTTCCCCCCCCCCCCCCCCCATGGGACGACGGCTAAAAGGCGCATTTCCATCTCCTCCATAAAGATGTCTCGATTCTTGAGAAATCATCCCTGAGAAGGACAAAAAGAGGGAGACGAAAGGTTTATTCCGCCCCTTATCGTCGGAGATTTTCCACAAAGTCCAAAAAAACCGCCGGAGGTCGTCAGAAAAGCTCAAAATGCAACACTACCCCCTCTCAGCCCCACCCCACCACTACTAACTATCTGTCCACTACCCCAAAAGGATCAGTTGTGACTAAGGGGATAAACGAAAAGGCAAGGGATGAAACAACATGACAGCGGAAGAGACGGGGGGTGCAATACCAAGGCGTACCGTGATCACCACCCCATAACCGCCGCTGGTTTCGGTTTTCTCGGCTAACCCAAAAAAACTCAAAAGAAGAACACAAGCCTAGAAATTAAAATGGGCAAAAGAAAGATCAGAGACAACTCACTTGAGAACTGCGAAAGGAAAGCGCCGGAAAAAATTCGGAGACTAAGAACGAACCACCACCTAACTCCGATCTCTTCCTTCCTCTTTGAAAAATCATAAATGTGGAATAAGGAGGAGCGAGGGTAGAAACCCCACTTATAGGTCTCTGTGGGAGCACTCCGCCCAATGGGCCACAGAGAACGATAGGCCCAATTAGGGTCCATCCAATAAACTAAGAACTTTGGCAGGAAGCATCGTATTTGTCGAAACCTGATCGCGAATGGAGTATAACTCGCGATCCGGTTACGAGGAGATATGACGATGCCATATAAAATAGGCTATATAATAAACACGGAGTATGACGTCATAAATGGGTCACCCAACGCAAAAGGATGTTCGGTCCCACCAGTAGTACATCGCGAGCGAAGTATCCAATCAAGCCCGAAGGATTAGGCTTAGCGCTCCCAAGAACTATTAGCCCTTATTTCCCTCGCGACTCGACCCCGTAAGAATCAGAGTAAACTCTCCATATATCTTGTAAGCCTCCAAAACCCTAGCAACCAGCTTGCTGGCTAAAGCACCTCACCTCTAATGGCTCCACGTGTATTACCTATGCCCCTAAGCGTGTGGGCATGTGCTACAGATGTCCTACATAGAACCACGAGGTTGCCAGCCAGCTGCTCGCTGGGTTTCCCTATAAATACCCCCTTCCAACCTCAGAGTAAGGGATCTGATTCCGAAGACAGGAAAGCATAAGAGCTCTGATTATCCCCCGGACTTAAAACCCCCGGAGTTGAGTTATAAAGATCTTTGGTCGGAGAAGAACGTCATATGGGATAACAACCCCACCTAGCTTCCTCTATGAACGACGATTGAACAGTAACTCAATTCACCGCGAATCAAACTCACAACCCTCATCACTTGAACTAATAAGCGTGCGACCTGATCATCATTCGGTCATTCCCCCAGGCTAAGGGTTGCATGTATTTTAAAGCATTATGTTATCACAAATGAGGTAATAAGTATAGGCGAAATC
The DNA here is from genome assembly GCA_963922045.1 of Persicaria maculosa. Taxonomy (NCBI): domain Eukaryota; kingdom Viridiplantae; phylum Streptophyta; class Magnoliopsida; order Caryophyllales; family Polygonaceae; genus Persicaria; species Persicaria maculosa. The sequence continues at coordinate 22,924,172 of OY998258.1, read as the reverse complement.
CCATGAACGCGTCAGATAGCGCATGTTTCAATTTAATCTCCCTCTATACAAGAAAACTAATGTATTTACTATTTCAAATATATAAGGGAAATTCCGTTTGGTACCCCAGAGATTTTAACAATTCCGCTTGATGTCCTAAGATTTTATTTTGTCCGGATGATACCCCTGAGTTTTGCCAAAAGTCTGCCTCATGTCCAAAACTCATATATTTCACTTTTTAACTGAAAAAATGACCCATCATTTTTCTTTATTTCACAAGACGCCCTTTATTTTTAACAATGAATGAAATTACCTATTACTGTATTTAACTAAATCCAACATAAAAGTGGAAAAAAAACACCTTGTATATATTTTTCAATAAAATCACACATAATTTCCAAAATTTTAGCAAAAAACTCACTCATTGTTATAAAAACTTCTAGAAGAAATGAATAAAATTACCTATTATTTAACTAAATCCAACATAAAAGGGAAAAAAACACCTTGTATATAGTTTTCAATAAAATCACACATAATTTCCAAAATTTTAGCAAAAAACTCACTCATTGTTACAAAAACTTTTAGAAGAAAATCAACCTTTATTTTTAAGATTACACAAAAGATTCATTATTTTTAATATTTTGCAAAAAAAAAAATCTCATTGTTGGCAAACATTGTACATACATAACATACCACCCATTATTTATAAAAACTTTGTATCAATCCACCCTCACATTTTTGTTTAAAAAAAAATCGACTTATAAATTACAAAAAGAAAAAAAATCATAAAACCATACTTTGGATTAAAAAAATCTCCTTTATTTTAATTGAGTATTGGGTAAAAATTCCACCCTCTTATTCATGAAGAAATTTAGCCAAATATCCATTTTATCAACCTTCTTTTGCAAAATGTCCACTTAAAATAAGTTTTTGTAAAATGTCCTAAATTTTTTTGAAAACCCTATTTTGCCCCTGATGTCCAATCTCGCTTCTTCCTCCTCTCAAATTCCCCGTTCCAATCCCCATCGCCAAGTCCACCCCGTCCACGCTTCCTTCAGCCGACGGATTTTCAGAATCTCCTCCACTCTTCTCAGCACCACCAACGGCCGGCGTCGACGGCGCAGGATTTCTGGCGCCAATTCTTCGGATCGGGAGCGTTTTCTGACTCCTCACCTGCTTTAGATTTCTAATTCCGAATTGGCTGTTACGCGATCGACGAGAGTGAGCGGTCAAGAAGTGCGTTTTCCGGTGCGATCGCGTCGTCTGGTGAGGAGATCGGCGAATTTGACTGTGAAACTGAGGTGATATACTGATATTGAGCTCCTTTTCCAGATTCCCCCCTGATTTTTATTGTGAAATTAGTTTGATCGAGTATGAATTTCTTGAGAGTAGAAAGATCAGGATGCGTCGGATGTGCGGAATTGAGAATCTCGCTCTAGGAATTCATCCATATGGACTAGGGCAGTAGAGTTTCATAACATATCCATTGTCATCAGTGATGAATCCGATATTGATGAGTGCAGGGGTTCCTCCTCGGACGATGAAACATATCATCCGGGTTGAGTGCAATTGCCCCTGCGTAGCTGGTGGTGAGGTGGTTCTTGCTGTCGCTTAATGTTTGTTATCTGGTGATATATAACCGTCATCGAGGGGTGTTGAGTCTTATTTGCTGTCATACTGCGTTTGCTGGTGTTTGGGGCTGATTGAACTGGTTTGTGCAGCTGTCCAATGCCAGGATTCAAGTCTGACACATTTCTTAATTTGGTGGGTTTATTTTAGTGGGCCGGTATAGAAACAACTTCTTTTTTACATATTGGATTTGTCACTACGTGTGTCACTAACCGTGTCACCATTGATCGATAAGGGTGGTGACAGTGGGATCGTAAGAAAAAACTAAAAGAACAAATATGTCACCAAAAAAAGTTGAAACATACATGTCACCACCACTTTGAACATTTGTTGAATTGTGACACTATTTTCTTTGATGACACGACTAATAACAATTTGAAAATTTGTGGTGACACTATTTTTCTTTGATGACATGACTAATAACACTTTGAACATTTATGGTGACACTATTTTTCTTTGATGACATGACTAATAACACTTGACCATTCTTTCCATTGATACACTTGTGGTGACACTATTTTTCTTTGATGACACGACTAATAACACTTGACCATTCTTTCCCTTGACACACTTGTGTTGTCACCGCATGTGGTGACACCACTTTGAACATTTGTGGTGACACTATTTTCTTTGATGACACGACTAATAACAATTTGAACATTTGTGGTGACACTATTTTTCTTTGATGACATGACTAATAACACTTTGAACATTTGTGGTGACACTATTTTTCTTTGATGACATGACTAATAACACTTGACCATTCTTTCCATTTATACACTTGTGGTGACACTATTTTTCTTTGATGACACGACTAATAACACTTGACCATTCTTTCCCTTGAAACACTTGTGGTGACACTATTTTTCTTTGATGACACAACCAATAACACTTTCTTTCCCTTGATACACTTGTGGTGACACCACTTTGAACATTTGTGGGACACTATTTTTCTTTGATGACACGACTAATAACACTTTGAACATTTGTGGTGACACTATTTTTCTTTAATGACACGACTAATAACACTTGTCATGCGTTTTAGTGCACTAAATTTGCAATTCTGATGACACTAATAACACCACTGATTTTTGGAAAATAAGTGAAGATGTCAATATGATCACAAATGCTTTTATAGATTATAACAAATTGATTATATATATAAATCAAAAGTGATGCTAATTATATCATGCGTTTTAGTGCACTAACTTTGCATTTCTGATGCTAAATGCTTCAGTAGACATTGAAAGTGCACTAACTTTGCACTTCTGCTACATTAATTAATCCTTCCAAAATAACTAGCTAACTTTGCACTTATGCTAATAATGCAGATAAATCCGAAAAAGAAATCTACAAATACGTACACATAACAAGGCTGAAGCTAGCTAGAAGCAATTAATTAAGCACCCAATTCTCAAATCAATACATTTGAATGGATTTGTTATCAATAAAGAAGGCGGTGATGATCTTGGTGGTGGGGTGCTGGTGACAGCGGCTGACCGAAGCCACGACCTTAATTAGCCTTTTGTAAGATGGATGGATGACTGAAGCCACAACCTTAATTGATGATCATGTAAATGTAAAAGGTCGAACAGATGAAATAAATCAACAATACACAATTCATTTTCCATCTGTTCTTCTCTCCATCTCCTACCTCTCGCTCCATCTGTTTCGTTTCTTCCTCCACATTTCGCCTAATCTCACACATCCTTTTCCCTATTTTACTAATTTACTGTAATCCAACCAAAATAGAAAAAAACCCTAAATTTCACTTGGTGAAAAAGTTGAAACAGATGCAATATCTAGACAGGGCTAAGATTTTGTGATTTGAAATTAAAAGAGAAAAAAGCCCTAAATTTCACTTACTGTAATCAAACCAAAAGAGAAAAAAGACCTAAACACTCCAGTGACATCAAATTACCTAGCCAAACAACCCCATACCACTTCAGATTCCACTTAATTTCAACAAAAAAAAAGTTATCATTTGTCTGAGGTGGCGCAATGGTGCAGTGGTGGCGCTTTCAGTAGGGGATCCGCTCTTCGCTCATCGGCAGCAGATCGGCGGAGGAGAACGGGAGAAAGGGGCGGAGAGTAGCAAAGACTGGATTTTTAGCATAGAGAGAGCGTGAGCGTGAGGGAGTTTACAATAGATAGGGGTAAAAATGTCAATTTAGGACATTTTGCAAAAGCCATTATGAAAATTGACATTTTGCAAAACAGTCCCTTTATTTTGGACAGTTACCAAAAAAATCCCTTATTCATCAATCCACCCTTAATTTTTTACATTACTTTTTCTTTATCAATAAAATTCTAATCGAGTATTGGATTAGATTGATCAATTAGGATGGTTCATGTTGGGTCAACTCGATCCGATCCGACATTTTCGGGTCAGGTCAAACCCGAATGCTGATTTTAAAAGAAAATGATAATTATAATGTATTTCTTTCTTATATAATGAACTATTGTGGCTAAATATTAAATTGAAAAAAAATTTGGGTTTACATATCGACCCGGAAAAAAAATATACTACCAAAATATTGCGCCACCCCATATGATCAACCTCATTTACAATTGTTAAAATTTAGTGAATTATAGGTTAAATATTATTTTGGAAAATAATAGGTGTTAAATATTGTTTTGGAAAATAACGAGTGTTTTTATTTTAATTTTTTCAAAGTATAGAAACTAATATGTCTTTTCTATAATTTTAAAAACCGTAATGATTTTGTTTTAAAATTATTGGAAGAATGGTGATTTTGTGATAAAAGTACAAGAGGTTTTATTCATTGTTAAAAGTACAAGAGATTTTGTGAAATAAGGAAAAATAATGAGCCATTTTATTAATTTAAAAAGTGAAAATATAAGTTTTGGACATGAGACGGACTTTTGACAAAACTCAGGGACACCATCCGGAAAAAATAAAACCTTAGGACACCAAGTGAAATTGTGAAAACCTTAGGGGCACCAAACGGAATTTCCCAATATATAAATATATTAACACAATATTTTAAACTTATACTGTATTAGTTATCTACAAAAATTTATTAAAAATATAACAATGAACGAAAAAAATTAAAAATTACAACTTGTAAAAATTTAATAGTAACTTTTTATCAAAATTATTAATTTTATTTTTATAAAACAATTTTTTTTATGATACAATTTTTTTTATGATTTTGAATTTATTTTCACAAACTGAAACATAATTTTATTTTCTAGTACCAAATACCCTTAATCTTAAGAAATATTTTATTTATTTATTGTTATACAATTTTTTTTTTATTTGAACCACAACTTTGTTTTTACTGTTGAAAAACAAGTCACAACTTTAGCGGATTCAACATTTCGATCAAGGCAAAAATACATAAAATCACCCACTGTTCATTATTATTTGCAAATAACCACCCCTTATTAAAAAATTGTCAAATAACCACCCATTATTCATTGTTGTTTGCAAATAACCACCCCTTATTAAAAAATTGTCAAATAATCACCCATTAAATATAAGTTATTTGCAAATAACCACCCATACCTCTTTTCTTGTTAAACCTCACTTAATTTAATATGAAAAGACAATTATACCCTATTCTTTAATGTTTCATTTTTAGTAAAAAGACATACTTCTCTTTGTTGCTTTATTTTTCAGGTATTACAATTAGACCTGTCAAATGGGTCATTCGGGTCCCGAGTAAAACGGGTTTCGGGTACATCCAGATTGTCTCGAACCCGGGTTTGACCGTGTATCGAGTCATTTTGGGTTTGTCAAATTTTTCTTTTTTAAATTAAAAAAATCATGATTTGATAATTTTGGAGAATTTTAAAATTTTACAATTAAAGACGTTGTTCATAAATCATAGTGGAGTGCTTGTAATTATATACTATATCTGATCTAAAATATTTTATTTTTATTATTTCTCATAATTTTTAATAAAATGTAATAATATATAAATATCAAAATTTTAAGCAATTTGTTTAGAAATTTGATATTTTATATATTATTACATCTTATTAAAAACATTTGATTTTTATTATTTCACGTAATTTTTAATAAAATGTAATAATATATCAAATATCAAATTTTTTCTTTTTAATAAAATGTAATAATATATTATTAATTTTGGGTCGGAAATTTTTTTATTTAAAAACATTTGATCTTTCATTTTTTAATTTATTAAAAATGTTTTACGAGTAATCGGGTAAATCAAATGTCTCGAAACCCAGATTAAAAATTTATTTAAAATTTGACAAACCCAAAATCGACCAAAAATGACCCAAAACTCGGTCAAACCTGGGTTCGAGACAACCTGGATGTACCCGGAACCCGTTTACTCGGGACCCGAAGTGACCCGACCCGAATGACCCATTTGACAGGTCTAATTGTAATACTTGAAAAATCAAGCAACAAAGAGAAGTATAATTGTCTTTTTTACTAAAAATGAAACATTAAAAAATAGGGGTATAATTGTCTTTTCATATTAAATTAAGTGAAGTTTAACAAGAAAAGGGGTATGGGTGGTTATTTGCAAACAATCTATATTTAATGAGTGGTTATTTGACAATTTTTTAATATGGGGTGGTTATTTACAAACAACAATGAATAGTGGGTGGTTATTTGACAATTTTTGAATAAATGGTGGTTATTTGCAAACAACAATGAATAGTGGGTGGTTTTATGCATTTTTCCCTTCGATCAAATCTGCTAAAGCTCGAGCTTGAGTATTTTCTTCGTGGACTATAGTATTAGTACTTTTCCGCTCTCTATCATGAGATTTCCATGCCTTTCTAGCTTTTGTGTTTGCGGGCCACTCGTAAAAACTTTAGGTTGAAGTTGACAATTACGAGCTGGGTTGTGGGCCGCTGCTTAAAATTAAAAACGAGTTGTTGGTTTTGATCTGAACCATTAAATTTAGTTTAGTTTAGTCCATTTCGACCCCTAGCTAGTCAGAACAACTAGTTCGAGTGAACTAATTGTGTCTTAGGTGCTTTAGAAGTTGATTCATTTAGAATCATCAATTTGTGTAATTTTCACTTAAAATTATCTTAATTGCACTAACATACCTTCAAAAAGGCCAACATTTTGCTATCTCAATTCTATTAGCACCCCTTAAATAAAGTCCAACAAACTATTAATTAAAAAAAAAGAATGATTATAGTCAAATACTCAATTCGTTCAGCAAAATATGTCATTGGGTTGTCGTATTGTCAAATCCGTACAGCAAAGAATAAATATAGTCAAATACTCAATCCGTCTATGTCATTTATTATGTCATTTATGGCATTCTATTTGGGAGCTCAGAAATAGAATTATTTTTCGCAATACTTCTGATATAGGTATTATCTATGCTCTAACTCAAACAATAGATAAAATCTCATGCTGGAATAAAGAGCAGGTAAAAACGAAGTTACCTAAGCGAGCTAGGCCTCCTGATAAATTGATTTGGAATCGCCCTCCAATAAATGTTATTAAGATCAATGTTGATGCTTCAGTGAAAATTGATACTCAGCCGCAAATTGGTTGTATTGTGAGGAATAATGACGGTCTAATTCTTCGGATTCATAAATGTAATATTAAGATGTGTTCTGTCATTCTAGCAGAAGCTTTTGCAGTTTATACAGGTATAAGACTTGCAGCGGAGATAGGGATCCGAAGAGTGATTATTGAAAGTGATTGTGCAATCATCGTCAATGCCATCAATCAAGTGAATAATATACCATGGGAAGTTGCTCAAATAATCGAAGAGATCAATTCGTTAAGCAAAGAGTTTGAGAGCTTCACAATTCAACACTACTACAGAGAGGCAAATGGTGCAGCTGATTTTCTTGCTAAATCTCAGTTGAATTGTAATTTTATTTTGAGTTCCTGTTGTTGTGAGTTCCAGAACATCATCTTGCGAGATGATCATGGATGTCGGTAGTACATCCAAATTTTTGCTCACTGTAAAAAAAAAAAAAAAAAAAAAAAAATACTCAATCCGTCTAGAATAAAATTCAATCTTATGAGTATATCTCAACCTCCCTGATGTATTATATTGGGCCTTCAGCGCATAGAGGGCCAAAACAAGTTCTCATAAGGCCTAGGACTGTTAGCTGTCATATTTAGTCTACAAGTTCAAAGGCCCAAATGACTACCTATTAACAATTTTTGATATTTTATATCCTTGTTTTTCCTAATAGATATATAATTTTCCGATTATCAAATCCTTATGTTATGTACTCTATTTTAGGCTTTTAGCCTTACATGACATTGGTCATGTATAAAAAAAATACAGGAAGGATTGAAAATGTTCATGTATTGTAATTTTTCATGAAAATGTTCTTCAATTTTACGGGAAGGATTGAACACCTCATTATTAAAATTAAGAAAAACAAAAAAATTATTAAAAAAATTCCAATCAAGAAGGATTGTACACCTCATTATTAAAATACTTAAATCTTTTTCATTGAAAAAAAAACCTTACTCTCTCTCTACCAACTAAACTAAATAGAATTTGTAAAGTCTAAAACATAAAGTATTTTTTTATTTTTTTTTTTTGATTAGGTAAAAATTCGGATGGGTAAACCCTATCCGAGAGCATCCTGACGGATGAGGTCTAAGAGACCTGTATCATGGTATAAATCAGGTCCCCTGGTAGAGTAGCTAAGGTGTGCGACCTTATCTGCTACCCGGTTACCAATGCGGGGAATATGGGTGATTCGAACGTTATTTACTTGTTTAAGTAGTACTTGGACATCAGACATAATTAATTCTATTTCCCAGGGACACCCAGTCTGTGTGAGTAGATAATTGACGATAATTTTTGAGTCCCCTTCGATTATTAGATCTGTTATTTGTAATTGTTTAACCTTTTCCACCCCAAGCCGGAGGGCTAAAGCTTCAGCCATAAGTGGGGATTGGCCATTAATAGTCTTTCCCCCAATGCTAATCGGTTCTCCATACCAGTCTCTGATGATGTAGCCAATAGAGCTGTTTCCATTTGATATGAAGGAGCCGTCAAAATTTAACTTGAACTTGCCTGCCGGCGGCTTCCTCCAACGACTTTCTTTTCCATTTGTTTTTGAGGGTCGTTTCTCCACACTAAGTTTCGGTAATTCCTCTTTTTCAGTAGTATTCCAGATGTGAGCTCGTTTCCAATTATCTATATTCTCCCTCACCCGTTTCTTAATGGCATCCATGGAAGGAATGTTTTCCTGTCTAAATATAGTCTGATTCCTAATAAACCACAGTGTCCACCATCTTATAGCTATACTCTGTCTTCTTTCCACCGGGAGGGTGGTTCCCACTATTTGTAAAATTTGGTCCATATCTCTATTCTCTGATAGCAAGTTTTGGATTTTTTGAGATAGTTCTCTTGTGAATTGTAGTTGGAAGTTGTTAATGGGGCATTCTATGAATAAGTGAATGTCGTCCTCCTCAGATTGGTTGCATAGGGCGCAGGTGTTTGGAACCGCAACCCCTTTTTGGTATAAACGGCTAGCCGTGGCAATGCCTTTTTGTTTTATTTTCCATATGAAGTTTTTGATTTTAGGGGGCACATCCAGTCTCCAAATCCAAGAAAATTCGTCTGGGGACCTTTGTAACGGGGAAGAAATTAAGTTATATGCACTTGATGTTGTGAACCAACCCTTTTTCGCTGGCCACCAGTACAGTCTGTCGGTCATAGGGGTGATTGGCAAGGGAATTTTGATAATGTCCTCTGTAATAGTGGTTGGAAGGACAGAGAGAAGCTTCTCCCTCCACCATTGTCCTCCCATGATGTAGTCGCTAACAGAGTCGTTTAGATTTATGTTTTGTTGAGGGTTTATTCTTTCCTCTAGCGGATTCGTTGATACCCAATTGTCTTTCCAGAACTTAATAGACTTCCCATCTCCCACCAGCCATATGAGTCCTGACTTGAAGGTAGGGATTAGTGCACTCATTTTCTCCCATTGCCACGATGTATTGCCTTTTTTTGTGTAGTTAAGAATGTGACTGTCTTTTAGATATTTGTGTTGTACAATTTTGACCCAGGAGTTCTCTGGTTCAGCTAAAATTTTCCATAAAAGTTTTAGTTGGAGAGCTTCATTCATTTCTTTGGTTTTCCTTATTCCCAGTCCTCCCCCGGCTTTTGATTTACATATTCTGTCCCAGCTAATGAGCGGGCTATGCTGTGCATCTTTATTCCAGAAGAAGGTTCTATTGATTTGGTCTAGTTGTTTATGGATTGCTACCGGGAGCATGAAACTCTGCATCGCGTATAAGGGTTTCGTTGATAGGTTAGAGGCTATAAGGGTTGCTCTTCCCTGTTGTGATAGCGCATTGGCACGCCATTTACTCAGCTGATCTTTGGACTTGCATATTATTTCTCCGAAGGTTTCCTTAGTGACCCTCCCATTTATGATGGGGCAACCCAGGTATTTTTCTAGGCTTCGTTCTAGAGGTATGTTGAGAATCCCTTCTAAGTCACCTGCTCTTGTTCTGGGGATACCGGGAGTGGTTTGAAATGATGATTTATGATAGTTAACCTTTTGCCCTGAGAATTTACAATAATCTTCAATTATGTCTTTTACTTTTAGACAGGCTGAGTTACTTCCTTTCGAGAATATAATTATATCATCCGCAAATGCCAGAAAAGGAACACGGGGACCCGAGCGTCCAAATGTAAATCCGACACTGTTGTGATCGGACTCGGCTTCTGTCGTTAGTTTGCGCGCTAATACTTCTGCTCCTAGAAGGAAAAGGAAAGGGGAGAGGGGATCCCCCTGTCTTAAGCCTCGCGTTGGTTTGAACAGATCTGTGGGTCCGTTATTGACCAGTACCGAGAAGGATACCGTAGTTACACATTCCATGATAATATCCACAAATTTTTGGTGGAACCCAAATTTTTGGAGGACTAATTTTGTATATTGCCAATCTACTCTATCGTATGCTTTTTCCATGTCAAGTTTTATTGCAGTCCACCCCTTAGGACTTTTCCTAGTGCGAAAAGAGTGGAAAATCTCGTGCGCAATTAGGATATTGTCTTGAATGGCTCTATCAGATACAAATGCCCCTTGTAAAGGGTGAATAAGCCTGCCCATTATTGTTTTTAGGCGTTCAGTTATTATTTTTGAGATGATCTTATATAGAGTAGAGCACAGACTAATCGGTCGGTAATGTGTCGTCATCGAGGGGTTATCGTTTTTCGGAATTAAAGAGATGAAGGTGTGATTTATTTGTTTTAAAAGATTGCCAGAATGGAAAAAGGCTTTGATAGCTCGAACGATATCGGGGCCAACGATGTCCCAATATTTTTTATAGAACTCTGCGGTCATTCCATCTGGTCCAGGGGATTTGTTGTTACCTATTGAGAAGACTGCTTTTTTAATTTCACTATTGGTTGGTTGATGGATGAGTAATTTATTTTCTTCCTCTGTTATGACCGAGTTAATCACTGAGAGATATTCTTCTATTTGGGAACTGGTATAGTGTTGCTCTCGACTAAATCTCATTTCGAAGTCTCTTTGGATTTCCTTTTTAATATTATCCTCCCCCATTATCTGAGTTCCTTCTGCAGAGGTAATTGTTCTAATTATTTTCCGGTTTCTTCTTCCTGTGGCTACTCTGTGAAAATAAGAGGAGTTGGTGTCTGCTAGGCTTAAGTGTTTTGATTTAGCTCTTTGATTCCAGTAGGTTTTATGGAAGAGTAGTAATTTTTCTTTTTTTAACAATAGGTTTTGTTCTTTTGTGTACGCATCTGGGCTTTGGCTAGTAGGTTGCATTGATTGAATTTCCATCAGTGCCTCGTCCACCTCTTGGATCTGCCGGAATATGTTTCCGAATGTTTTCTTATTCCATCTTTTGGCTTTTTGTTTAAGGATTTTTGATTTGTGTGTTATTTGGAACATTACAGAGCCTGAACATGAAGCTCTCCAAGCTTGTTTGACGATGTTTCGAAAATCTTTTCTCTGTAGCCAGATATTTTCGAATTTGAATGGAGGTGGCTTGAAGGAAGTGTTTTTAGATATATTGATTGTTATGGGACAGTGGTCCGAGTTTGAAAATACTCCATTTTTTGTTGCCAGGTCCGGAAAAGAATTGATTATCTCATTATGAACAAGTACCCTATCAATTTTTTCAAATATGTTATTCGGATCCGCTTGTTTTTTCCTCCAGGTAAATGGATTACCGAACGAAGGAATCTCCAACAAGGAGCAAGCATCCTTAAATTCCATTAATCTCTGGAATCTATATGGTTGTGTTTCTGCACCACCGTGCTTGTCAGAAGGTTGGCTTATTTCATTTAAATCTCCCATGACTAGGCTGGGAAGGTTACTTTGGGTAATCAGATCATATAGTTCTCTCCAAAATGCCTCTTTCTCTGAAGGGTTGGGGGGGGGGGCGTATACGAAAAGCATTAAACATTCAAAATTTTCCTTTATATTCTCGTACTTAACTCCAATGATTCTTGGGAGATGAATAGTGACCGAGATGGTTTCATCAATGAAAGAGTTTTCATTCCACAATAGCGTTATTCCCCCCGCCCTGCCTGACGCCGGAGACCAACATATATTCGTGAATCCCGCATTTCTCCATAGAGATTCTTTTGGTTCAATTGCGGTTTTTGTTTCTGCTAAAATGAGCATTTGTATGTGATCAAGAGTACGCCATCCATTAATGTTTGTCCAGAAGGTTGTTTTTCCGATTCCTCGACAGTTCCAATATCGTATAATCATAATCACCTTATTTTCGCATGGGCGGGCAAGAGGTAGCCCAACCCATACCAACGTCTTTCCTCATTTTTTGGTTCTGTAGTCTTATTCAGACAGGTTTGTTGCTTAATATACTTAGAGCTTTTGCTTTTTTCAGCATTCTTCTCCTTAGGGTAATGGATCTCATTAAGGAAGGTGTTAGAGCTTCCTTGGTTGTTTCCTTGAATTGTTAACAACGGGTTATAACCTACATATTTTGGGTTCTTGTTATTGCCTAGGGGTTCAAATATAAGGAATAGACAAGTGTTTTTTACACTGTTGCAACTTTCAAAATTACTTGGTTCAACTGCTTGAAAGCTAATTGCAAACTTGATTTCGATAGGGATGGGAGGATCAATCCCCTTGGCCCCCTTCTGCACTAATAATACTAGTATATAAATTTGAGAGTTAGCATTGGTGTTTATACCATACTGAGTTGAGATGGTAGGGATTATTGTGGAAAGAAGAATGTTTTGTTTTTGTTTCCTAAGTTCATGTGTAGACCATCTCACTGTTACTCGCTTGGCACTAGTTAGATAATCAAATGGTGGGAAGAAATATAATCCAAAGAGAGAGATCATTAAATAGTATGGGTATAAATCCAAGTAATTCACTAACCTAAGCTCCTTTAGAAAGAAAGATGAATAATAACTTGAACTTTTGTACACAGAACGCCGCCACATTTTGGGAACACGATAGCATTTGGACACAAGACATCGACCAATCAATATTGTCTTAAAATCATGATAGCACAGGCAAAAACCAAAATATTCACTAATATAGCAAACCCAACATGAGTACCAACCACCAATTTCCACCATAGAAAATCGATCGGCGCTATACAGACAAAGTATTTTGACAGGATTAAGTTCCTTAAAAACCTTAAACATAGTCTTATACCGTGATGTGAACATATAGAGATTAGACAAAACCACAACTTTAATGAGTGAACTAATCAATTCTTTTACTTTGGTAATCCAGTAGATTATAAGATCAAGCCAATCAATATAGATGGGGTTTGGTAGGAGGAGAAGATTGTTATGGAGCCACTTACACACATAGACTACTTTACTCATATCATAAGGCTTTGTCCAGCACAGTTTGATGGCAACAATGACAGTCGAAAGAATGGTGGTGGTTTGAAGAGCCTGTTGGGTGAACTCTAGGATGCTCTTGGACTTGGAAGCACAAACAAAGTTTGCACAGTCTAAGTTATTCACAGTAGCAAATGAATACACGGTATGAGTGGTAGACTTGAAATTAATTACACATTTTTTATATAGTAAAAAGCAATTGGTCATAGACTGCATAGAGCAGCAAGGAGTAACCCATAACATGACACAAGGATGAAGGGGCTTAAGTGGGAAACACAACCGAAGGTGAACAAATAATTCAGAATATAGATGCAAGACACAAGTTAATCGTAATCGATTTACCTTTAAGCGGGGATGCACTGAGAGCCTTAAGATGAACCCACACATTTGAAGACTCCACTTGTTCTCAGCAAACAAAGAGGTATCCTTGAGCACATGGATAAATACTTGAGCCCTTGACTGGATTTCCATCAGTATCTGAACATCAATCTTGGATTCCTTCGAATGTTTTTTACTGACTTTTGGCAGAACCTCCGAAGGAACCGAAATCCCATCAGCAGGAAAGCCAAAAGCAGGTGTTTTTAGGCCCTTTCGGGAGTTTGTTTCTAGAAGCACGAATGACTCGGCCTCCAAAGATTTTTGTTCTTTGTCCATGGAGGGCAAAGCCGTTTCAACAAATATAGCAAAGAGATGGTTAGAGGATGAGAGGAAGAAGAAGATTCTAAGAACAAGGAGGTGAAGATAGGTGTGAGGATTTACCCTTTTAGTGGCTATCGTTAACTTTTGATGATAGAATTCATGTATTGGATTCTCGCCAGTGGTTTCATATTTGATGCTTCTTTCGGAATTACTTGGTCTCCCTTTGCTTCCTTCGGCGCTTTTGGCAGAGGGGTTGTACGTCTTGGGAGGGTTTTCACCCAGATTCTCCAGAAGGAGGCCCTTTTGGGGGGCATTTTGAAGCGGTTTTTTTCCTTTGCTTTGAAAAGAGGATGCCATGCTCAAAACAACCACAAGAGAGTGATTAGAAACAATATCTCGAAAATAGTAAACGATAAGAAGAGATAGGGAAGCAGTGGTGTGAAGAAGCGAGTGAACGCTTCCGTTGTTCTTATAGAAGTGAAAAGATGAGATGGGGCGAAGTTGGGAACAAAACTCACCCTGCTTGAGCCGAATAGAGACACAGATCCAGCGCCCCGACCAGAACTTTCCAGAGAAGCAGGGAGCGCCGGATTGGATTACATCGGACTCTTGCACCGTACCACAGCGCAGCGGCCAAGGAGGGGGTCTCTCTCTCACCCCCAAGCAAAGTCTCCAAGGAGGGGGACCATTCAGACGGAGCCTTCCCCGACAAACAATAACCGATTGGACCGAATGGGTTTTCCATCTCCAGTTCAGAACCAACACGAGCACAATGAGATCTTGCCAAAGGGAACGATAAGAAGATTGGGGGGTAATTCCAGCCCCGCCAACTTTGAAACCAGAATTATTGAAGCTTTTGGCCATGGGGGAAACATTTTCGATCTTGATTTGATTAAAGGAACAATTTTTTGGAAGGGATCTTTTAGATCTAGGGTTTTTCAGGAAGGAGATGGGTTGGGGGGAGAGCTTGGAGGCGGAGAGTCTCAGCGCGTGAAGCGCGTTCTTTCTCATCGGCGTTGTGTTCTTCCATAAAGTATTTCTGATCGAATGGAGTACTATATAGAAGGCCAAAGGAGTAGGGTTGTTATATGAACTGAACAGCTCGAGCCGAGCTTGAAAAAAACTTGACTTTGACTCGTTCACTTACCTAAACAAGTTGAGCCTGAACAGGATTTTATGCTCGGTTGAAAGCTCGGCTCATTCGATTTAAGCTCGAATATCTCGAATTTTATGAAATTTCTAAAAGAAATATTTTTTTAAGTTAATATGTTATGACTAAGTAAAACTTTTTAAACCTCTAAAAAAATTTGGCTCGAACTTGTTCATTTTCTAAACAAGTCATGCTTAAACTCGTTTAAAAATTGAGCTTGACTCGACTCGTGCTCGTTTACCAAACAAACTTAAACATGTCAAGCTCGACCCGTTTTACTCGACTCGTGCTCGTTTACAAAGGAGGGCAGATAGATAGGTAGTGAATTGGACACTCAGACAGGTGGTTGATGGGCCCCACTTTCCGTTTTAATTTTCATCCTTAAAAAAAACTGTTTTTGCTCCCCCAATTCCCTCCCTCCCCCTCACTTGTCGTCCCTCCGCTCCCAAAAATCCCACCCATTTCTCTTCCTCAATTGATCTCTTCTTTTTCTTCTCTCTCGATTGATTTCGGAAAACTGTTGGAGAAACAATGACTGACACGATTGATGATATAGCAGTGGAGATTTCGTTTCAAGGCCTGGAAGATGATTGTCGTCTTCTCGGTAGCCTCCTCAGGGACGTCCTCCATCGAGAGGTCGGTCCATCTTTCATCGACAAGCTCGAACGTATCCGAGTCCTTGCTCAGGTACTTAATTGACAGATCCTGCTTATTTATTTTGCAATGATCGAATTTCGATCGGTTTCTCTCGGAGGGAATGTGTACGTTTTCAGAGTTGAAATGGTTCGAATCAGGTCTTTGAGTCTTTCAATTGTTTATTAATATGCAGTTCCTCAATTTATCTGTGTTTTGTGTATCTCCGTGGCTGCTATTTTTTGGAAATTATTAGTAAAGTAAAAATTGCTTTCAAGAGACAGACAAATAAGGAAAATAAAATAAATTTTTTCGCGTATTCATAGTGATAGTGCCTGATTAGCGACGGGTCATTTTCTCGGGTTGACTGCTTCCATGAGGATCATTTTCACTGCTTACAGGATGATCGGATTATGACGTATCGCTGGCCTGCGGTTCTGCTGTAGAGTAGGACTTGGCTTCGTCTGTCAGTTCGTCCTCATCACGTTAGGTTTAGGTCGGTTTGGTTTCGCTTTTGTAGGGTGCTTGTGTTTGCACCGTTTTTTGTACTTTATGTTTGTTTAGACGGTTCTCCGTCTGCCGATGACCCTCGAGTTTCAGGTATATCTCAACTCGAATTTTTACCTAATCAAAAAAAAAAAAAGATAGTGCCTGATTAGCAGGTCAAGCATTAGCAATAGCAGTCGCGGTAGGTGTGGGCTTGTAGTGTTTCACAAGTAGCATTGTTAAATTTGGACTCGAGTTTAAAAATGTGCTCATACTCGGCTCGTTTAGAAAATGAACAAGCTCGAGTCGAGCTTTTTGTCAGCATTAAGTAGCCCTATGGCTAATAACATAGTAATTTAAAGGAAATTTTAGAAATTTCACCAAATATCCGAGCTTAAATTGATCTAGCTGAGTTTTGAACCGAGCTTAAAAATGTGCTCACACTCGGCTGGTTTAGAAAATGAACGAGCTCGAGTCGAGCTCAACCCACTCGACTCATATAACACTCCTAACTAATAGTGGTGGAAACTCAATAATGACTACTGCCGCCTCAAACAAAAGTATAAGATTTGACTAGTTCTATTAACAGAATAAAAGATAAATATCAGTAATGATTGTGACCTTTGTATACCAAATACTTGTTTGCTTAACTTATACAGCTAATTAGGAGTACTGGTTTGCTTCCTTCATGCTCATTTAATTGATGTTGTCTTTGTTAGCTCTATATGTTCACAAAGCTCCTTCTCCAAAACCATTCCCCATATTGTCTTGTTGTTGTATGATAACTTTTCTACATCTGTGTGTCTTCTCATTTTCTTGAGCATACTTTGTAGTGTGCATGCTATATGACTGCGTCGGGGATTGAGGAGACTGCTGAGCTGCTTCAGAAGCAGCTAGCCACTGAGTTATCACAGATGGACTTGGACGACTCTCTAAAGCTTGCTCGTGCTTTTAGTCATTATCTTAACTTAATGGGTATTGCTGAAACCCATCACAGGTAACTGTTATGAATCACTTCGATCATTCTTACTTTTAGTTGACAATGCATTGTCATATAAATTATAATGCTATTTAGTTTTTCATATGTATTTTAGTCATATCAAACATTTCATTCATGAATTTGAATTGCCTGATATGATGATCACAAACATTTAGAAAAATATTATGTGTTTTTTTTTCCAATCTCGTGGTATATATGCGACTTGTCAAATGCAGAATGCGCAAGCAACAGAGCGTATCAGTTCTGGCAAAATCATGTGATGATATTTTTAACCAGCTGTTGCGGAGTGGTGTTACTCCAGATGAGCTTTATAAGGCTGTTTGCAAACAGGTCATTTTCCGAAAGTCCTTTCTTTGCATAAAAATTATTACTCTTGGTTGGAAAGAGATTCTTAGTTGCATATCAAAATGGAACTGTTGCAGGAGGTTGAAATTGTTCTCACTGCTCATCCTACACAAATCAACAGACGTACATTGCAATATAAGCACATAAGAGTTGCTGTAAGCACATACAACACATGGCTTTATTGTTTTTAACCTTGAAATTCTATAATCCTAGCTAGCATCCGAACATATATAATTTGTCTTTTCAGCATCTCCTCGACTACAAGGATCGGCAGGATCTGGGCCATGAAGAAAAAGAAATGCTTCTTGAAGATTTGGTAATATATGTATACTAATGAATGAATATTTGGTAAGTAGCTTGTGTAGAGTTAGGATGTTCCTTTTCTTGGTCAGGTGAGAGAGATAACATCAATTTGGGAAACAGATGAAATCAGGCGCCACAAACCTACTCCAGTGGATGAAGCCAAAGCTGGTAATATAACTGAATTTTAACTGCAAGAAATATACAATAAAATTACTATTTTTGGATGCATCTAATAAGTGCTCTGATCATAGGTTTGAACATCGTCGAGCAGTCACTGTGGAAAGCTGTTCCTCATTACTTACGTCGAGTTAGTGGTGCTTTAAGAAAGGTTTGCTTTCGTTCTTCTTATTATAACTCAGTTCTTGTCAATACATACAGGCTATATATATTTGTCTCCCTCACCAATAAACCTTTCCTTCTTTTTAATCCTTATGTTCTTTCTTGTTTACTTGTTAGCATACTGGCAGGCCACTTCCCTTGACTTGCACACCCATGAAGTTTGGATCTTGGATGGGAGGTGATAGGGATGGAAATCCAAATGTAACTGCAAAGGTAAGGATATTTCTAAAAACATGTAGACCCATAGGCCATAACCATATATAATGAGAGACTTAAATATGATTCATGTATGTTTTTTTACTTGCTTAATTTCTAGAGGAACTAAGATAGTTGATTGACTAACACTTAGTTTGAAATCGTTGGATCTTATTGATCATGTAAAGAGGTGTAATTGTGACGGATCCAGATTTTTTCCGATATTTCAGGTCACAAGAGATGTGGCTCTTTTGTCTGGGTGGATGGTCATTGATATGTACATGCGCGAGATTGATAGTCTTAGATTTGAGCTTTCCATGAATCAGTGCAGCGATTCCTTGTTAAGATTGGCCCATCAAATTCTAGAAAGAGGTTAGATTTCAACTAACAGTTGGAATATGTTAATTTCTATCTTTAATGAGTTAAACACAGACGAACACAGAAGTTGTTAGCTACATTTTGCTATGTTTATTATCTGTTTCCTTAGAAAATGCATCAGAAGATTCGGAGGACTGGAGCCCTCTAGGACGCCAAAAAGCCGCTTCCCTTCATAAACAGGTTCCATCTGGAGCTGATTTACCGTCTTGTACAGGTTAGTTTCTCTTTCACTACTTACATTTTACATTTTATGTTATATCAGTATCATTTTATATTGTTTTCGCTTAGTATCAACACTTATATTTTGCAAGGTCGCCTACATGTTGATTCATCTTTTCTGTTGTTTTTTTTTTTGGGGGTGTAGAATGCAGTGGAGGGGAATCTACATACCCCAGGACCGATTACATGCCACATAATCGTAAGGTTTGTCACTGCAAACACAAGAATAAAATGTGATATTTGTGTTGCTACTGTTGTTTTAATATGAATTTGTCTCTCAGGATAAAAATGCGTCCATGAATAGAAGTCCGTCTTTTGGATCATTGGGAGCCGCTAGAGCACAGAATGATTCTCTTGATTCCAGTCAAATGGCTGCCAAGATGAAGATGTTCAGTGAATCTACGATAGGAAGGGAAAGTTTCCGAAAGCTTCTTGAGCCCAGCCAGCCCCTTCGCCCTGGGATTGCTCCTTATAGAATAGTTCTTGGAGAGGTGAAGAACAAGGTAACTCACCGGCCTGATCACTTGTTTGTGGATGACCAATTTAGCTTTTCAATGAGGTTGAACGAGTTCGTTTATTGATCCACTCTTTTGTATTCAGTTGATGAGGACACAGAGACGGTTGGAGCTGCTACTTGAAGATCTACCTTGTGATACTTTTCCTTCAGATTACTATGAAACATCAAAACAGCTTTTGGAACCATTACTCTTATGCTATGATTCGCTGGTAACCGGAATCATCTCTCTTTTTTAATTGTAATAATATACAACAAACTTTTTTTTTTTTCTAAATCTAGTTTGTTTTTCAGCAATCATGTTCTTCAGGAGTGCTTGCTGATGGGCGCCTTACAGACCTCATTCGCAGAGTTTCCACCTTTGGGATGGTGCTGATGAAACTTGATTTTCGTCAGGTATGCTTTAGTTACAGAATATATATACCTAGCAATGTATAGTACAAGCTGACCTGAATATGGATGGATGCACATCAGGAATCTAGCCGACATGCTGAAGCACTGGATGCAGTGACGACGTATTTAGGCATGGGTACATACAGTGAATGGAAGGAAGATAAAAAGATAGAGTTTCTTGTTAGAGAACTCAAAGGGAAGAGACCTTTGATCCCTGTTAACATCGAGGTACGAACAACACAAATTGCTGCCCAAGAAAATACTGCTTAAACTGGAGATACAACACTCAATAATGCATACTCTTAAATCTGTCTGGCTAACTGATACATATTCAGGTCTCTCCGGATGTTAAGGAAGTTTTGGATGCTTTCCGAGTTGCTGCTGAACTAGGGAGTGATTCATTTGGGGCATATGTGATTTCAATGGCTTCCAATGTAGGCTTATTATACTTGATATATAGCTTATATATTTGATATGAAAACATGTTATTTGAGCTCGATCCATAGAATACTTTATTTGGCAGGTAAGTGATGTCCTAGCTGTGGAGCTTCTTCAGAAAGACGCGAGGCTTGCTGTTCGTGGACTAGGTAGTCAATGTCCCGGTGGCACGTAAGTTTGAATTGGGTCCTTTCCTCATAGAATGGCTTGTGATATGTATTGATGGTAAAGTTGTGTTGATTGGTTGGTAATGGTAATGGTAATGGTAATGGTATAGCTTGAGGGTGGTTCCATTGTTTGAGACAGTCAAGGACCTGAATGAAGCGGGTCAGGTGATCCGAAAATTATTGTCTATTGATTGGTACAAAGATCATCTGATAAACAACCACAATGGGTGTCAAGAGGTAATACTACTGCTTCCTGGATCTTAGAGTAAGTTAGACTTGATTGATGATCTCTAAGACTAAGTGTAAGAGATTGTGTAAGTGATTATAGGTGATGGTTGGGTATTCTGACTCGGGTAAGGATGCTGGGCGTTTCACCGCTGCTTGGGAGCTGTATAAAGCGCAAGAAAATGTCGTTGCTGCGTGCAACGAGTATGGCATTCATGTGACTTTGTTTCACGGGCGTGGAGGGAGTATTGGCAGGGGCGGCGGTCCTACTTATCTTGCCATTCAATCACAACCTCCCGGTTCTGTAATGGTACGTTCGTCTAGACTTCAACTAAGCATATATCATAAGCTAAGCAGCAACAACAACCCAGTAAATTTCACGATTAAACGGGATTTGGGGGTTAGGATGTACACTCTTTCCTTGAACAAGTTGAAAGAGTGTTTCCGATAAACCTAGAACAATAGAACAGTAGGACCACATGGAAGCAGGCCTCACAGAAAGTAAAAGACACAGTAAAGAGGCAGAAAAGAAGCAAAGACAACATGACACTATGTAGCTCACAGAAGCAAAGACAATAT
Organism: Persicaria maculosa; assembly: GCA_963922045.1. Classification (NCBI taxonomy): domain Eukaryota; kingdom Viridiplantae; phylum Streptophyta; class Magnoliopsida; order Caryophyllales; family Polygonaceae; genus Persicaria; species Persicaria maculosa. The sequence continues at coordinate 22,902,760 of OY998258.1, read as the reverse complement.
GATAAGCTAAGCATAAAACATATATGATATGATATGATATGATCTTTCAGGGGACACTTAGATCCACAGAGCAAGGAGAGATGGTGCAGGCGAAATTCAGGCTGCCAGAGACAGCTACACGGCAATTAGAAATATACACAACTGCGGTGTTGCTAGCAACAATGCGGCCTCCTCCACCTCCCCGAGAAGCCAAATGGCGGAACATCATGGAGGAGATCTCGAAAGCGAGTAGCCAAAGGTACCGAAGCACAGTATACGAGAACCCGGAATTCATAACCTACTTCCATGAAGCCACCCCACAGTCTGAGCTGGGCCACCTCAACATAGGAAGTAGGCCCTCTAAGAGGAAGAGCACAACAGGAATCGGGCATCTCCGAGCCATCCCATGGGTGTTCGCTTGGACCCAAACCAGGCTCATCCTTCCATCTTGGCTCGGTGTCGGAGCTGGACTACAGGCAGCCTGCGACAAGGGTCATACCAAAGACCTCATCTCCATGTACAAGGAGTGGCCCTTCTTCCAGAGCACCATGGACCTCATCGAAATGGTGCTCGGTAAGGCAGACGTCTCCATCGCCAAGCGCTATGATGAGGTACTTGTCTCAGAGACCCGGCGCAAGCTGGGTGCTGATCTCAGGAACGAGCTCATGGCCTCTCGAAAGTTCGTCATGCTCGTCACTGGCCACGAGAAGCCCCTCGAGAGCAACCGCGTCTTGAGGAAGCTTGTCGACAGTCGCCTTCCTTACCTCAATCCCATCAATATGTTGCAGATTGAGATTCTAAGGAGGCTCCGGAAGGATGAGGATAACAATAAACTTAGAGATGCTTTGCTCGTCACTGTCAATGGTATCGCTGCTGGCATGAGGAACACCGGTTAATACTTAGCGGCCATCTGGGTTCGAACAAGGGACCTTTGGTACTACCTTCAAGTCCAAGTCCTTTACAAAATGGTTACATGTCATCTATTCTCTGTAGCTCTATTGAACAAACATATAAGTTGATCATACCAATCAGATTAGGATTGGTTTAAATTTAAGTATTAACCGATGTATTTTGGACCGCGCTCGGCTTGGGCTCGACTCGATAAAAGCTCGGCTTGAGCTCGTTTATTTTCTAAACAAACCGAGTATGAGTACATTTTTAAGCTCGGCTCGCTCGATTTAAGCTTGAATAGCTCGAATTTTGTGAAATTTCTAAAATTTCTTTTAAATTAGTATGTTGTGACTAAATAGGGTTGTTTAATGCTCGAACTCGTTCATTTCCTAAACGAGCCGAGTATGAGCACATTTTTTAAGCTCGAATCCAAATTTAGGCTCGGTTTGAACTCGACTCGTTTTTAAACGAGCTGAAAGAATATATATGAATAAGCAATATTATACTCAGCTCGTTCAGCTCGAATAATAGCCCTTAACTATTACAAACTAACAGTGCATATATGATCAAGGTAGGCCTACAATCACATCAATATACCAGAATCAAAAGCAAAATTATTAAAGCAAATATGAGAATCTGATACCCTAAACAATCACATTGGTAATGGTGGCCTCTGATGAAAAACCCTCAACACCTTCAAATGTTAAATCTTATTCTTTGATTCCCCACCCCTCCAGTAAAACCCTGACTCAAGTTGTAGCCTCTGGTTCCAAATAACGTACAATTCTGATTCTAATTCTTACACCACACATCCAGATGCCCAAAAACGATACATTCTATAAATAAGGCCGTTCATATATGGAGCTCTTCACATCATACAAGACCTCTAGTTATAGCTGTTGCATTTTACTTTAGTTTCTAATCAAATTAATATAATGGCGAGTTTGAAGGCGGAGAAACCGATTGGAAGCGAGGTTTCTGGGCAGGAAAAGGAGGAGGCAGCCGGTGGCAGTGGCTCGACCAAAGCACCTGCGTCGACTAAGCCTGCGCGAAAGAAGGCTGCACCAAAGAAGGCCCTTGAGCCTAAGAAGAAGGTAATACCGTTATACTACTCGATCACAAGCACTGATCCACCTTACTTTTATTAATAAGAATTCAAGTTCAAACATCAGTCACCTGATCCAACTAAATAGAATGTACATACTCTTGTTTTAACAGGTAGTAGGTAAAAAAGCAGCACCGAAGAAGCAGTAATGGGTTGGATCGAATCGATCTATCAATCCCACATTCACTCTATGATATGATATGATATGATGGTAAAATCCATCACTAGAAACAGATTGGTTGTCCTGTTGTTTTTTAATATGGCAATTTGTTTTCTGTTCTGAGGTATTTTAATTTTACCAATTTGTATTGTATTTTGAACCGCGCTCGTATCAAATACAGTAACATTAGTAGCTGCCTTGCTGTAAGGAATAACGGTATTTATTAGGCAAGACTGAAACTTCCCCAGTTCCCCCTGAAGGAAATCTGTATTAGACAACCAGCTGTTTAGAGTGTAAAGCAATTGTCCAGTGTCCACACACATCATTTATGCGATGTTTTGTAATCAATGGATTGCAATGAAATTTCAGGGCCGTTGGATGAGGGGAAAGGGATAGATTCTATCGATTTAATAATAATAATAATAATAATAAAGGTCTACGAATAGGGTGTTATTCGTGCCCCGTGACGAACTGACGATAGATCCGTCAATGTAAAAGTATATTATGTATCCATCAATGTAAAAGTTTATAACACCATGTCGGGCAACTGGCCAAATTTTAAAGATAGACAGGGGATTAAATTCCTTTTCCGTCAAATTTTAAAGAGAGAGATGAGATTAAATTCCTTTCCTACCAAATTTTAAAGAGAGACATAGGATTAAATTCCTTTCCCATCAAATTTAAAAGATATATAGGGGATTAAGGAGGATGGTTAAGGGGTAATCAAGGCTTATTAACATGTGAACAAATCTGGGCCATTGATTGAATGAAATGGATGGATGAGATTAATAGGCAATTTTAGTTTTTTTTTTAATTAAAAATTAGTGGGGCCTACCTTTTTTTTTGCGCACTTGCTGGATTGGGGACGTATATAGTGCACTCTCCTTAAATTATTCGATGATATATCTGGATTATTCGATCGTATCGACGAATTGTGCAATGATATATCAGGATTATTCGATGGTATCGCTTGATTATTCGATGGTATAGCTTGATTATTCGATGATATCGCTTGATTATTCGATAGTATAGCTTAATTATTCGATGGTGTTACAGTAGTATAACTAAAATTATTCGATGGTATCACAGGATTATTCGATAGTATCGATACATTTTTAATTCATATGTCTGTCAAATAAAAAGAACAAATCACGAAGCAAAAAATCACAAAATCGATCCATACATATGAATAATTCGGCCTTCTCCCCGAATATGTCTTTCAATCGAGCAATTAAATCAACTTCCGCCTTACCATCTCGCCTCGCTGGATTTCGACCTACCTCACCATCTCTCTCGATCAAAGCCGCCCCCTCCCTCCTATACTCTATCGATTTTGAGACAATTTCACGCGACAGTGCCCAAAGAACTACGAAAACAATTCAATTCAGTTCCAACCTAGGGCTATTACTAACCAACCATGACAGTGCCCAAGGAACTACCAAATTATAAGCACAAACCATAACAAAAGCGAGATCCATATTCTACGAACATCGTAGATGTTCTTCCTGTTGCCCGAAGCATCCCCATCATCGTTATCTGATGGCCGCTGCTCCTATTCATCTTCATTGGAGGGTTCATCATCGAGAGAAACCCTAGAATGCTTCTTCTTGCCCATGGCTTCAAATCGCCGCCGACCTCGGAAATTTCTCCGATCTACTCTCCAAATCAACAAACTTACCCTTAATGAACTCGATTGCTTCGTTAAACCTGGGTATGCCGGATCGGATTGCTTCTCGCTCCTCGATCCAACAGATTTCAATCACCTGCGAGGTTAGCTTCGAGGGTGCAAATGGTTGGATGTGGTCGCAATCCGCCTTCGATTGTTGGACGGACCCTCATCGCCAGAGTTGTCGGACTCCCAAGCTCTCGAACAGCCTTAGCCCTAGTCGAAACCCCTTTCGCTTGGCGCCGCTCCTTCTCTTTCCTATATGGGGAAAGGGACGATTGTGGGTATTGGGGGTGGGTGATTACACGCGCGTTGTTATAGTAATGTTGTTGGATTTTTTTTTTTATTTTTCTTTTTCAATTAATTAATATGAGGGAATAATCTCAGCCATCCGATTCTACTAAATCAATGGCCCGGATGTGTTCACATGTTACACAATAAGCCTTGATTACATATGATCTATCCTCGGGGATTAAGGGTGTGTTTGACAACAGATTGTATTTTTGTAGATTAATGGGATTTTTGTAGATGTTATGAGATGGAGATTATTTTTGTAGATTAATGAGATTTTTGTAGATGTTAGGAGATGGAGATTTATTTGGCATGAAATCTCGTAAAGGTGTTTGGTGGGTAGAAGATTTTAAGGTATTTGAAAGGTTTAAAATTACCATTCTACCCCTTAAAATAATAACCCCCGTACCCCCCATATCCAGTTGATGCCCCCCGGTGTTCATGTTCGTCCTCCCGAAACACCATCGCTTCCTCCTCCTTGCGATTTTCCTCGACGGATGCTCCAAAATGGTGTTGTCAATGGCGGATGGGTGATTCTTCAAGGGCCGTCTCCCTCAACGCCGGTGCACACCCACTAACCGCCACCATCGACTTCGATTCGACACATTCGGGTTCGAATCTGCCCCTTTCTGCGAACCCTAAACCCAAATCCCCCCTTCGATCCACCATGGTTGGCCGCTGGCCCTCAATCAGTCAATCGTACCCATAATGAGACAACCGAGGAGAGTAGAGGTGAGGGAGAAGATGAACATACCTTGAAAATGGGAGAAGTTGTCAATGAAGGAAGCGACACTAGGGTGTTCTCCAGATCTGATGGTGAGAGACGCGTGAAATGAATGAGGGGCAAGACTGTCCAAATCTCCAAATATCCAAATCTCCATAATCTTGTCCGGGGGAGTTTTCAGATTTCCACATTTTTCATCTGATGGAATACCTTTAATCCCCATCTCCTATGCACAGCCAAACACCAGCGCTCGGGGATTCTTTTTTTTTTTTAATCCCCAAATCTAATGAAATCTAATGGAAGCTGGTTGTCAAACACAACTAAGTTCCCTCTCCATTTCTATGATAAATGGTGAAAGTGAGATGACACATGAAACCTTTCATTATAAAAATATGATGCAATCATGCAGGAATCTAAAAACCTTTTATTGAAGGGATTTAGTAGTTGTAGAGTCAACAACTTACTTTGCTTTTACTTGTTAGCTGAACAAAACACGTGACATCCAAACAATCTTGTGTGTTAGAAGAAAACTTACCCGTGTCATTAAGGTTTCTAATTAAAAACAAAACCTTGATATGAGTAAGTTTAATTATATTGTGTTTGTGTAGTTTGAACATCTTACATTTTTTTTCATGTCACCGATTACATTCTCAATGCCGATCCTTACAATATACATGTCATCGTTTAACATTTCAATGTTACTCATTCCATTCCACAAACAGATGAACCCCTTTCAGGCAACCCCACAAACCTCTCATTTATTCCATGTCACCTATTACATTCTCAATGATAATCGTTTCAATCTCCATGTCACCCATTCCATTCTCCATGTCGCATTTTACCTAGTTCATGACATCCCTTTTCTTACATGTCACCTATTACATTCTCCATGTCAATAGTAGTCTTCTCCTCATTCTCTATGTCTTTCCTTTTCAAATTGAACCACCATTTACCTTCTTTTGGATTTTAAAAATCCACTTTAATTTTCACTTTTAAATTTTGATTATGTCATATCATTATTACATTTGATTCTTTATCTTTCTATTGGCTCTCTCCTTCCACTTTTCAACCCTTTCTATCCGTATTGGTTTTCTCTCTCTTTTTCTGTCACCTCTCTCTCTCTCTCTCTCTCTCTCTCTCTCTCTCTCTCTCTCTCTACTTTCACATGTTTTTACTTGTAAGAGCATCCACAAAGGTAAGAGCATCCGCATCAATGCTGGTTTCTAGAGTTTCTTAATATCACTTTCTCTCTCTTTAAAAATCTCAACTTATTTTTTCATCCACATCCATATGAGTTTCTAGAGTTTCTTAATTTTTTTTCACCAACTATTATCTATTATATATTTAAATATACATAATAATAATATGTTATATATTATCTACATATGTATTATATTTTGCGTTAATTAATGTAATAATAGTATATAATAATTTTTTCAAAAAAAATCTAAAACGTAAAAATAGATAATAACATTTATTGCAAACAACTTCATTGGAACAAAACAAACACCGAAATACAAGAACAATAAAAATAAAATACAAAGAGTACTCTCCATCATACATGAAATGGAAAATCATCGAAATACAAAAGCAATAAAAATAAAATACAAAGAGTACTCTCAATCATACTTGAAATGCTTGAAGAAAATTTTAATTTTCCTAAGAGCCATTTCCAAACTTTTGCCATATGTGTTCAACCAGATCTTGCGTCAGTTCATAGTGTGTAATTTTATTCCAAAGTTACGTTCGCATTTCAATGTATTTCTCCAAGGGGACAGGTCGCCTATTTGAATACAAAGTATCGTTATCCTCAACTTGATCGAAATGCGACAAATCAAAGGAAAGACTGTAGTTCTCTTGCTCGTCCTCCACCATCATATATTCATATTGTGAAGGATTATACAAGCTCTCATTATCCTTCCCACCAACGTAATATCCCATGTCAGTGCTAGGTTTTTAACTATGGCAAATTGAGCTTGCAGGACTCCAAAAGCTCGTTCTACATCCTTTCTAGTAGCCTCTTGGTATTGAACAAACAATCTAGCGCGCATTCTCTCCTTGTGGGAGCTTGATAGATGGAATAAAAGTCGCCCAGTTTGGATCAATACCATCACCTAGATAGTAGCTTAAATGATATTGATGGCCATTGACTTCAAAGTTAACTGGTGGAGATATCCCTTGTAGCACATCATCGAATACAGGAGAACGATCAAGAACATTGATATTATTACACGTACCTGGGGTGCCAAAGAATGCATGCCAAATCCATAGATCATATGATGCTACTGCCTCTAACACGATGGTCGGTCTTCCGTCTTTGCCTTCGAACTAGCCTTTCCATGCAGTCGGATAATTCTTCCATTCCCAGTGCATACAATCGTTGCTACCGATCATACCTGGGAACCCGTGTTGTGCTCCTACATGAAGAAGGCATTGTATATCTATTGTATTTGATCTTCGGAGGTATGTATTACGAAACAAAGCTATGACACCGTCCTCAAATTGGATAAGCATAGTCTGGCTGAACTTTCTCCTAGTCGAAGATACTCATCAACCGCATCTGCACCTACACCATACGCCAACATGTGCATAGCTGCAATACATTTTTGTAATGCAGATAGCCCAAGTCTACCAGTGGCATCAGACTTTTGCATGAAATAATCGACCTCGCTTGAGAGTTGGTTCACAATGCATAAGAACAATAGCCTTCGCATTCTGAAAACTGCATCTGGATACACTGGAGGTGGGTCCTCTGAGAAATAATCCGCGACAAGCTGATCATGGCCCTTCTCACGTTCTCTTTCTATGTAAGCTTGAGGTCTCATTGGCCTAGAACTTCCCGCCTCAGCGCTTGACTTATTTTTTGTGGACAAATACAACCACTCGGCATAAGCTCGGGTTAGCTCATCAGTGGATGGACCTGAAGATTAGGTGAGATAGTCATACATTTCTTGAGGATCCATTGGAGGTTTGTGTTTGCAAAATAGAGGAAACTAAAGAGATGGATAGTGAATGGTAGACATTTGAGTTGATTTATACTAATTTGAAGAGCATCTTTGCAGACTCTCGAGCAGAGATATTCGTCCTCTGTTGCAGAGCATCTTTGCAGACCCTCGAGCAGAGAGATTCGTCCTCTTGTTGCAGAGCATCTTTGCAGACCCTCGAGCAGAGAAATTCGTCCTCTTGTTGCAGAGCATCTTTGCAGACCCTCGAGCAGAGATATTCGTCCTCTTTTTGCAGAGCATCTTTGTAGACCCTCGAGCAGAGAGATTCATCCTCTTGTCGAAGAGCATATTTGCAGACCCTCGAGCAGAGAGATTCGTCCTCTTGTTACAGAGCATCTTTGCAGACCATCGAGCAGAGAGATTCGTCCTCTTGTCGCAGAGCATCTTTGCACACCCTCGAGCAGAGAGATTCGTCCTCTTGTCACAGAGCATCTTTGCAGAAGACTAATAAAATATTTCAAACATATACCAACCATTTTAATGGGAATTGAACATTGCATTGATATAAAGCATACATAATAGTGTGAAACTAATCTTCACTTAGGGAAATTTAAAACAAAGTGACAACAACCAACATGTAACAATGTGAATCTAGTCTTCACTTAGGGAAATAAACACTTGAAACAACAACATCAATAACCACAAGGATGATTAGCCTCTAGGGGTGGCCCTCCCACGAGCCCCTCTCCCACCAGTGGCCCTCCCACGAGCTGCTCCTGATACGTTTGGAATCCCCGATTGCTATTCTCGATGTTTACAATTAATTACAATAAAGACTTTGAATTTATCACGGCGGAAGCAAGTAAGAAAAACAAAACAAAAGACAAAGGTAAAAACAATGAACAGCGACGGCTAACACTTGGCCAAAATCCAGCAGACAAACACAGCAGTAGCAGCGACGGAAACAGTGGTGGCGACGGATGCTGCGGGCGCAGCAAGCCTGCTGCTGCGGCCGCTGCCAGCGACGGTTCCTGTGTACGATTTAGCGACGGTTTTCTGCAGCTTGTGTTTCCTTGAGATTTGGCGTGTGTTTTGTGAGGGATTTGTGTTTGGGTTGTGTTTAGATCTTGATTTGGTATCGGATGAGCAAGAACATAAATTGATTGCGAAGGCTTTTGGATTGGGAGATTGAAGAACCTTTTTAATCCTAAAAAGGGTTCCTCAATATAATTTCCAATCTGCTTTTATTGAATGAAATACAAGAGTTTAAATAGAGACATACCAATTCTATCTTGTGCAAAAGATAGAGTTTTGGTAACTAAAGATAAATCAAATAATCCTAAGATAAGTAAATCTAACTAAGGATAGAAAATTAACAACTTGGTGGACAAGAATTATATCTAGAAGAGATATAATTATTTCCACATTATTTTCCTAAATTCATAAAATAATTAAATCTAATTTAATTAAATAAATTCAAAAATAATTAAATAATTATGTAGAAATTCGTCCAAACAGAGACAGCTGCAAAGATGATGAATTTCGGCCATTCTTGAAGTTGATTCTGGAGAAACCTTTAAAAGCAAAGTTGTAGATCTTTTCGTCCTCGTTCCAACAAGGTATGGCACGACCTCATCCGATAAATATGGACTCCGAACGACCCATTTTACTGAGACATTGAAAAGCTGTCAAACGATCCTGAACGAACGAAAAACGTGGACCTTGGTTACCTTTGGACTCTCTTCCATGGTGGAGCCTTCTTCTTCCTTTTGAGGACGACATTCTTTGCCATCAATGGCCCTCGAATCGGTCTTGAGAACTCGCCTGGATCAAGATCAATGTTTGACCCACAGAAGGCCGTCTTGATCTGCATCATTCTCCCCTTCTTAGCTTCGATTCGTCCTCGAATCGAGTCGTTGATGATTAAAGGGGAAGGAGCAACCACCAAAAAGTAACTTCCTTGACAATCAACTTGAGATGGCGCCAGCAGAATTTGAGGCAAAGGAACCTCAAAAACAACACCTGTCATAGCGAACATTGAGCAATCAAGAGGAACAATATCAATAGGCTCAATATCCCTATGAACTTCAAAATTCTCAACATTAGGAACATTCTCAAGAGGTACAATAGCTAACTTAAGAGAAGTGTCCCCAACGTCCTCATTGTTGTCGTCAGAAGCAACCACATCATCTGGCGCAGCACTGCAGTCCACTTGCAGAGCAATTTCGGAGGTCTTCTCAGGGGATTCTTGCAGCGTGTAACCCACCGTTGGAAAGATCGTCGAGTCAGCTTCGCAACAAGATTGCGTTGACTCAATTCCGAGGTCGGAGTCAACGGGAATCTGCGAAACAAAATCATCGCGCAGTGCAGTCTCTTGGCCAACGAAAGTATCCGAAACAACCTTCTTTACCTTCCCGTCGGCCGTATAGTCAAGAAAAATCACGTCCACATCGGGGGCGGATATCTTCAAGATCTCAGAGGTAGATGTCGCGTGAGGCTGACTATTAAGAAGTTTCTGAATATAAGCCATCCTCCAAGCGTCATCAAGCCAATTAGCTTGCCGTTGGGCCGCTTCCTCCAACTTTCGTTTTCGTTCTTCCTCAACTTCTCGTTGTTGGAGAAGCCAAATCTGACGGAGGCGACGTTGTTGTTGTCGTTTCTCCTCCTCAATTGCGGCTTGACGTTGACGCTCAAGGAGTTGTTGTTGTTGTCGATGGGTCTCTTCTTGCCTTTGAAGCCAAAGGTGACGCCTTTGAGCCTCTTGTTGTCGTTGACGCTCAAGTTGTTGTTGTTCCAAGGCTCTCCGCTGCAACAAGCGTTGGCGTCGTTGTTGTTTAGCACGTTCCAAAGCAAAGAATCCATCCAATGGATCGGGATCATCATCCAAATCGTTCCAAATTTCCCAAGCCATTAAATCAAATTGTGAATAACATCAAGAAAAAAAACAAGAATTTGCGAAACCTATGGCTCTGATGCCACTTGATACGTTTGGGATACCCGATCCTTCACCTGTTGGTTCAGGATCAAGAACCCCAAACTTGTTGATGGCCCGATCTTGCAATTATCGTTGCTATTCTCGATGTTTACAATTAATTACAATAAAGACTTTGAATGAACAGCGACGGCTATTACTTGGCCAAAATCCAGCAGACAAACACAGCAATAGCAGCGACGGAAACAGTGGTGGCGACAGATGCTGCGGGCGCAGCAGGCTTGCTGCGGCCGCTGCCAGCAACGGTTCCTGTGTACGATTTAGCGACGGTTTTCTGCAACTTGTGTTTCCTTGAGATTTGGCGTGTGTTTTGTGAGGGATTTGTGTTTGGGTTGTGTTTAGATCTTGATTTGGTATCGGATGAGCAAGAACATAAATTGATTGCGAAGGCTTTTGGATTGGGAGATTGAAGAACCTTTTTAATCCTAAAAAGGGTTTCTCAATATAATTTCCAATCTGCTTTTATTGAATGAAATACAAGAGTTTAAATAGAGACATACCAATTCTATCTTGTGCAAAAGATAGAGTTTTGGTAACTAAAGATAAATCAAATAATCTAAAGATATGTAAATCTTTCCTAAGATAAGTAAATCTAACTAAGGATAGAAAATTAACAGCTTGGTGGACAAGAATTATATCTAGAAGAGATATAATTATTTCCACATTATTTTCCTAAATTCATAAAATAATTAAATCTAATTTAATTAAATAATTATGTAGAAATTCGTCCAAACAGAGACAGCTGCAAAGATGATGAATTTCGGCCATTTTTGAGGTTGATTCTGGAGAAACCTTCAACATCAAAGTCGTAGATCTTTTCGTCCTCGTTCCAAAAATGTATGGCAGGACCTCATCCGATAAATATGGACTCCAAACGACCCATTTTACTGATATGTCAAAAAGCTGTCAAACGATCCTGAACGAACGAAAAACGTGGACCTTGGTTACCTTTGGACCCTCTTCCATGGTGGAAGCTTCTTCTTCCTTTTGAGGACGACATTCTTTTCCATCAATGGCCCTCGAATCGGTCTTGAGAGCTCGCCTGGATCAAGATCATTGTTTGACCCACAGAAGGCCATCTTGATCTACATCAGCTCCCCAACGAGTGCCTCTTCCATGGTTAGCCTCTAGGGGAGAATCTTGAATATCGTCAAGACTTGCCACTCCTTCCGCTTGGCTCCACATATTCACCCCAGAAGAGCTCCCATGAAATCTAGGGGTAATAGGTGATTGCGATGAATAGAAGTTGGGATTTGAGAAATTTTGAGCATTAGAGAGATGGGTAATGGGAGATTATGATGAATATAAGTTGGAAAAATCTGGAGAGTAGGAAAGATGTTGAGGATTCAAATTTGAGGAATCCTCCATACTAGTAAAAAAAATTCAAAAGTTGTACGGGTGTTGTGGGTCATTTGGATCTATCTCAATATTATAGAGATTCAATAGGGGAAGCTGAGAATTGTGGAGATGGTGGATGAATGCGTGAAAGATGAGAAGGAGATGGTCATATTTATAGGGAAACAAATTATTTAATTTTGTATTTCATAAATTCATCTTTAACAATTTCGGTGAAAAAAATACTTCACATCTTTGTACCATCTTTAACAATTTTATTTAATTTTATATTAGTCTCTATGAATAGATAAAACAAATTAATAATATCTAAAATAATTTTAATTTTTTTTATATAATACAATATGCATAAAAATATTATGTTGCACATTGTTTATGTATGTATTATATTTTGTTCGGCATATATAATATTGGTGTCTATTAATAACTTAAAATAAATTATGAATTTTAATAAAAGATTATTTTTTATTTCTTATATTTAATGACTAAAAGCTAGCTAAAATGAATATAAAAAAATAAAAAATTTTAATTTTATCATCATATCCTTGCATGTGTGACAAGTGTCACAAACCTCTCTTTGCTTATTATATATATTGAACGGGTAAAAAAATGGCCTCCCACTTACAAATAGCAAAATCCAACAATATGTCTAGTGGGGCCCATGCAAAAAAATTTAAAAAATGCAACAGCCGGCCATTATTGTAGATGGGACTCATTTAATAGTTTTTTATGAGAGTTTGGAAGATATGTACTCTCCCATGAGTTTTTTACTTCACCCCTCCCATCTCTCCTACTTTTTCTGACTTTTTTTGTTTAAAACCCCTCTAAAAGCAGCCGATGTGGATGCTCTAACACCCACATGAGTGTCTTAACTATAAATAAAAAAGAAAATGAAATTAGAGTATGCTATGTCAGATATACTTTGCATTGAAAAGTGGGAGAGTTTCTCTTCCAATAAACAACTTGCAAAATTAAGACACCCACAACATGCAAAATCTGACATTTTTAATACTCTCTGTTAATTAAAATTTGTCGTTTACTATTCATGCACGCGTTTTTAGAATGACAAAAACTATATGAAATATTAATTTTTTTGGAAATTTGTTTTTTATAAATTCATAATTAATAGTAACAAGTATGAAATTATTTAAAAAATATATTAAAAAAAGTTAATATTTTATATAGTTTTTAACACCTCAAAAAGCGTACGTGAATAGTAAAACGTCAAGTTTTAATTAACGGATGGAGTAATAAAATTTATTTTCTTTTTTTTATTTAAAATTAAGACACCCACCAAAGTATTGTCTTTGTGAATTGTGGATGCTCTAAAAGGCAACCTATTAAGTTGGTGCATGAATTAGGTAATTAATTCTAGAGAGAGTGGCTCTACCCTCTCTCTAGAATTTTGCCAAAAACTCCAAATTCATCTTTGAAATTTTAACACAAAATTTATGTGAAATTCCTTTAATCCCATCCTCCCATATCTTTTGGTGTTGTCAATCTTCAATCGGATGATCCTATCTTCTCTCGCCTTCCTTGCATCTCTACTCCCTCGTCGGTGGTCCCTTTGTTCTCTCGGCGATGGTTTGTCACTGTGGTGAGCTGGTCTCGGTTGCGTGGGTCTTCGTCCGGCGGTCCTCGGTGATGCCGGCTTGATCCGGTGGCCCGTGGTTCATCGCAGGCGCTCTCCGGGGTGTCCCTCTGTGGCGTTTTCCCTCTTTTTCTCATGAGCCTGTTTTTTACCCGACCTTGGCTTGTTGGCCCGGTTTCAAGTCCTTTGGGACCGAGTTTTTTGGCTTGGGCCCAAAGCAAGAAAATAATGTGTGTATTTCTTGCTCATCCTTGGTCCTTCAGGCCCAAGCTTCGGGTCCTTAGGGCCCAAGTTTTGCGTCCTTCGGGCCCAAGGGTGAGGAATTGTGAAGTTGGAAAAATTGCAAAATTATTGAGAAATTGCCTGAAAGGGCTTTATTTAAATCCCGAAAGGGTCTGAGTAACCCACCCGTGAGGGTCTTGACAATCTCCCGTAAGGGTTTTTTGGTGCGTTATATACAGGGTGGCTCTCGGCGACGTTTCCAGGTGTTCGTGGCGGTCCTTGTCTGAGTTGGGACGCTGGTGTCCGGTGTCGGGTCTGGTTGGGGTCATGACGGTGTGCATCGAGGCAACTCCGTATTCCGGAAATTTCCTGGAGGTTCGTCTTCATCAACCACATGAGGGACTCTTGAGGTACCGCTGGCCAACGGTGTCATCGCTTGGTGGCGCTTGGCTCCGGGGTTTGTCCGTGTTGCTCTCAGCTCTGTTTGGTTAGGTTCGTATGTTCGTCTGGGGTTGTTTAGTTGTCGCTTTTGTATTGAACCATTTATTTTAGATTGTATGCTCGACGGTTCGCCGTCTGCCGACTTTGTCGGCCTCTCGATGAGCCAGGCCTGACTGGCCATCTAATTTTTACCTAATCAAAAAAAAAGGGCAACCTATTAGTTTTGTCATTTTTTAGGGGAAGAGATAGTTTTACAAAAACAATAAACCGGATAATATATTTAGTGCAATTCCTTCTTATTTTAAAGGGATTATTAGATATGTTTAAGGTCATTCATAAGTAAATAGATTTCAAATCTGTTGGGATGTCTAATTTTTTGAAATATCAAACCAAACAAAATGGAGGCATGTCACACACACAAACGAATGGATTATGGATCCGTTTGGATTGACGGATCATTGATCTGTTCAGGTTGACAGATTATGGATCTGTTAGTTACACAAAAATGAAAAATAAATCACAAACTTGTCGCATTGTAGTGCATTTAACATTGTGGCTGATGTATATAATGACATCAATAAAATATTGTGGCAGATGAATATAATCATAAATCTCTAACCAAATTTTCAAACTGAGTTCAAACAAAACATTTATGTATAGGAACAAAAATGAGAAAATAAAACACTACTAACCTATCAATATATAACAGAAAGGGGAGAGAGAGGTGAGAACCTCTCTCTCTAAAAACCAAATCCCTAACCCCACTACCATCTCCACCACCCCACCACCACCACCACCCCCACCACCGTCATCAACTCTACTCCTCAACAAACACCACCGCCTCTTCTCGATCTTAACCCCTAACCACCGCAATCCCCTCACCATCGATACCACAACTAGCCTCTGCCGCCGCCATATCGAAACAAAATCAGTCCGTCAATGTCGCGGGTCCACCGACTTCTCCTTGGCTTCCGCCGCTCTCCGATGGCTGCCTTCGCCGCCGTTTGGGTGGGCTTCCTTGGCTGAGATCCTCTCGCTCCTCCTTGGTCATTGGGGCCCAAGCTTCGGGTCCTTGGGGCCCAAGATTCGGGTCTTTGGGGCCCAAGCTCCGGGTCCTTCGGGCCCTAGGTTTTGGAGGGAAAAAAATCCGAAAAGGTTGAAACCACTCTTTGAGTATACCCCGTGAGTGAATCTTTAGATTGAGCTAATCATTTTTGTTAGCTTAATTTGTTGATTCATTCAAATAAAACCACCTGAGTAGGGTGATATTAAATCCCGAAAGAGTTTGACTAAACCCCGAAAGGGCTTCAATAAGATCCCGAAAGGGATCCTGGTGCTTCTTACATTGGGGTTCTCGGTCGCAAATCTGGTTGTTCTTGGCGCTTCTTTCCTGGGCTGGGGCTCTGGCGTCCATTTGTCGGGTCTGGCTGGGGTCGAGGCGGTGTGTATCGAGGCGACTCCGCGATACGGAAATTTCCTTGGAGGCTCGTCTTTACTGCCCACAGGGACTCCTGATGTACCACTGGCCAGCGGTGTCACTGCTTGGCGACGGCTCTTAGTCTATGTTGTCTATAACTTATCTGGGTTAGGTTCGCTTGTTCGACTGTTTTTGTGTTCTTTCCCTCGGTTGTACTGCACCTTGTTATGCTTTTTGTTGTAAGTTTAGACGGTTCGCCGTTTGCCGACTTTATCGGCCTCTTGAGATGTCGGGTATGTCCGGCTCTCGAATTATTTCCTAATAAAAAAAAACTACTAACCTTACTACAACTCAAGTGCAAAATATTTTTCTTTAATCAATCACCACAAAATTTATGGTAGATCTTACTAGTTATATGTGAAAGAGATGAAGAATGAGATAAATGTGAAAGAGATGAGGATGAAAAAGTGCACGAGTGATGGCTGAGTGAAAAGTGTAACCTTAAATTAATGAGGTAGTAACCGTACTTAAAGCATATTAAATGTAGCATATATAGCATACTTAATTGCTCCAATAAGCATATTAAATGAAAAACTCAAGCCACAATTTTGGCACTCTTTCAAGCGATCAACATCGTATAGGCATAGGCACATTGTATCATTTACTTTAACCAATCTCAAGCCACCAACAATGAGATACTTGTGATCACAAACATTGATCGAATTGGACCTATTAATGAGATACTTGTGGCACTTATTCAAGCGACGGGTATTACAAATCCATCTTTTGAAATTTGCTTCAAGTAACCAACATTGTTCAAAGTTCATCCCTGGAATATGACCCTAGAATGTGACAACACTTGGCTTGACCAAGAAATGGTCGTCTTAAACGAATTTATGCAACGATAAAAATGATGTCCGTTGCCTAAGTGAAATTCTAACGTGGTGAATGCACCTCACTCAATAACACTGCATGGAGTTAAAATTGCCAACCTAGTAGATTTTTCCAAAATAGATGATTGGTATTAGATCGATTTACACTTTATTTGATCCGATCGAAGATGTAATTTTGGGGGTGAATATGTAGTTTGTGGCGTTTTGCAAAAAAAAAAAAAAAAAAATTCTGGCTATATGTAACTTGTATGTTCAAATTTGATCCGACGCTCTAGATTTGCTCACAAATTAAACAATAAGACCTACTTACAAAGAGAAAAAGAGAGTTGTATTCAAACTTTTTTGTATACTTAAATTGTTATATTCGTGAATTGTTGTCTACTCATTATCAATTGTGTTATCAATAACTTATTTGGTGTTGTAAATAAAACTATAAAGTATGCAACTATGGTGTTAGAATAGATGACAACTCTGATTCTTATGTCAACTTGCATGCATCATTATGATCAAGTTAAAGATTTTTTTTTTTGGGTTCGAAATGATCAAGTTAAAGGTTTATCATTGGATGATCATATGATACAAAAATCATAGTGGAAATGTAGATTGTATAATGAGAGGAGACATTTTTATGTTTTCTATTATCCTAAACAAATAAGCTTATTGATTATGCAAAAAGAAAGGAAGAAAAAAAGGAGTCAAGCATTTGCTAGCAACTAGCAAGTGACCAAACTACTCTTTATCATATTCCAATCATGTTTTATATAGATCAATCAAACATACAATAATTCTAAAAGAGAGTGATTCAACCTTTACTAACTTTTTTTATTTATATATAAGGTAGGGGTTTAGTGACCATCATTTACTAACTGAATGAACAACAAATTGATCAACGTGTTGGGATTCTGGCAGTTGAAGTCGGGACTGGTTGGGGTCAATGTGGTATGTACGAGGCGACTCTATGATTGGGAAGAGGAGGTTCATCTTTACCACATACAAAGATTCCTTATGTATCGCTGCGATGATGTTATATGACAGTGATTGGCTTCGTCCATAGTTTGTGTCACCAACTAGCTAGATTTAGTTTTGCCTAAGTTCATCTTTGTTGGATGCGCTTCCACTTGTTGTATTGCACCTTTTCGGTTTTTGATTGCATACTTTGACAATTACTCATTTGTCAACTTGTCGGCCATCGAGATTCAGGTATATCTATTCTTGAATTCTTACTTGATAAAAAAAAATGAACACCAAACTTTTTTTTCTTTTTTTGAAAAGGAAACACCCAACTTGAGTAAGTAAATGAAACATGTAAATTTACAAAGGTATTCAACTCAGCTTTGTAATCAAAACCCACCTCCACTAACTTGATGCAATCAAATCTGATTCAATCAAAACCAAAAAAAAATGATAAAAATTGGATGCACGGTAGGCTTTCTGAAAAGGCCCTACTTTCTTTAAGCTTTAAGCTTTCCAAGATGTTCATATAAGGAGCACCACCTTGGCATTTTGGCAACACACCACAAGTCACCACCGGGCTCGGAGGAGGAGGGTGGTGGCAAATTTGTAAAGCCAACCTTTGCCATTGCAAATTCTTCCCACATCAAGTGGGAGAGGAGAATATTTAGGATATCAAATCCTCCTTGATATGTTTTTTTTCCTCCCATTTTTCGCTACGAATATGTAAGAATGTGATGTCGTCTGTCGGGCATCTGCATTAACCACATCAGCCTAATCTCTTCCCATCTGCTTAAATTCTGCCCTCTTCTGCTCCACTGAAACACTACCAAAAAATTTCCCCACATCAAGAGAAAATGATGAAGTTTGCGAAACAGTACGAGGAACAGCTCGTTCCCGAATGGAAGGATGCCTTTCTGGATTACCGGCAGCTTAAGGGGGAGCTTAAGAAAATACATGTCTCAAACAGTAAAACTAGAAACAACAATCAGAAGAAAAAACACACTTGTTTGAAAACCACCATTGTAACATCTCTAAGTAAAATCTTCCAATTTGGCCGGAAACACAGAGAACATGGTCCCATACAAGTACTTAAACTGGCCTTTTAAATGTTAGTTTGTTTCTTAATAAGATGGTATGAACCTGTGTAAACTGATGAAGCATTTTTGGCAATGAACAGGTCCACAGGAAACTGGCGTGTTCTGCTGAGGAGTATAAGACGGAATTGCTTGAGCAGCTAGCCGACATGGAGGGTGCAAGTGAGTTCTTCGCAATGTTAGACCTGCAACTCAACAAGGTGAACCAGTTCTATAAGACAAAGGAGAGTGAATTTCTCGAGAAGGGAGAATCGTTGAAGCAGCAAATGGAGATTCTCGTTGAGCTCAAGACTGCTCTCAAGCAAAAGCATGAGAGAGGAGCTAAATCTAATGAATTCAATAGGGACAGTCCTTCCATTTCATGCCACATATCATGCGGTGATATGAGAAACAACTTACTTTGAACTTTGCTTTGATCATATATTTTGCAGAGTTGAAAAATATATGCAAATCTTATCAATCATTCAACTTCTCCATTTTTACCCTTTTTTTAGATGATCTTAACGAGAAAACTGAGCAAGAACAGAGCATACATGATGATAATACAGAAGAAGGTGAAATGGATGCCATGCAATTCACAGAATCCCCAAGACCAGATGAGACGCAGACATCAAGGAGGATCATAAGAGAAGATAGCAGCTCAAAGGGTTTGTCGGGTCAGGTTTTCCATTGTCACGGAAAGAGCACTGCACTGAAAATTCCACTTACAAATCCATCTCGTACCTTATCTGCAATAAGTTATTTGTTATGGGAGGGCATAATCAGTCGGTCGAACAAATGCAGTTCATCAGGAACAAAGTTGCATGTCAACAAAACAAAGCTGCACCAGGCAGAGAAGATGATCAGAGGCGCTTTGATCGAACTCTACAAGGGATTGGGTTATCTCAAAACATACAGGTGTATATATACCCAAGAACACTATTACTATTACCGTTTTTTCACGTGCATAAAGGAAGAAAACAATGAACACTATATAGAAGCTAACATGCAGCCAAATTAATGTGATATCCAGGAACTTGAACATGCTCAGTTTTGCAAAAGTACTAGAAAAGTTTGACAAGGTACGTAACTTGTTCTTTTCCCCAAGACTTTCGCAATGATGAATAACTTGACATACTTGACAGTTGCAACCACAACCAGGAGAACTGTTTATTTTTCTCATCTTTCAGGTAACAAACAAAGAAGCCAATTCCATTTATCTTCTGGTGGTGGAGAGCTCTTTCTTTAACAGCTCAGATAAGGTAAAAAAAACACATTAATCTGAAATAGCCCAAATTTTTTAAAACTGATCATGTCTGCCATGCATTGGTTAGTTAGCTACAACCTTTCTATCGCAGTTGACCCACAAATCTGATATTGCAAAACATAAAACATCTAGGCCAGCAAGATATCCCATCTTTGGTTTATTTAGGACAATGTTAAGTGGCCACAAGCCACATAAAGTGTAATCCAACACACAAGAGTATCCTTCAATTCAATAGGAAAACTAAGATATGCTTGCCTGCCACTTTAAAATAAAGCTCAAATCTTATAAAAGAGCTATCTGTCAACTAATCAAAATTCTGATTTGAAAACCAAAATGATAATTGCCTGGCATAAATTTCATATATTTTATAGGTAATGACATTATCAGACGAGGTTGAGGATCTATTTGTCAAACACTTCACTCAAGGTGATCACAAGAAGGCCATGAAGTACCTCAAGCCGAATCATCGGAAGGAATCTCATGCAGCAACCTTCTTCACAGGTGAGCTATATTTGTCTGGCTGTTCTTCTCCTGATAACAAAGCGCATAACAATCCAAGAACTAAAAAAGGGATGCACGTAAAGCATTATCATTGATAGAGATAACATATAATAAAACTTGACTTCCTTTTGACCCATTCTTTTTAGCAGATCTTAATAGTTATTGATCACTTAATTGACAATGCAGTACAAACAAAAAGAAATAAACAAGGGGAAAATACGAAAAAGAGCACGGGCCCATCAGGCCAATAAGTAGTGAGCTGACTACAGTAGTATCAAATCATAAATGTCCACTTTATATAAGTGGATTTTAAAGGGAAAAGGCCCCCAATATAGCTACTATCTATCACAGATAAGTATAATCTTGCAAAGTCTTAGTTACCTCATTAAGGATCCACTAAACCTGAGAGCATCACAATTCACAAGTCATTTGTGGTAAGTAAAACTGGTAAAAACTTGGGAGTTAAATACTGCAAGTGTGCAACTAATAATGGATCTAACTATTGTAATGAGTTGCTGGCCGTGTAATGAACTAATGATTGAGGAATGAGGAATAAACTGGCACTTCTAAAACATATTAAGAACCTTAGGTCGTTTAAAGAAAAAATCTGTATATTTTGCTCTATGCATACAGGTCTGTTCACAGGGTGTTTCCTAGCACTAGTTGCGGGCTACGTCGTTATGGCTCGCGTTGCAGGCATGTACACACAATCTAAAGATACAGTTTACATGGAAACAGTTTATCCTGTCCTAAGGCAAGCTCCTCTTTCCCACAAGTATTATACCTTTCACAGATTGATTTTGGAGAATATCAGTTCTCCCACTGAACAAATAATAGTGACCAAAAAACAATAAACTATTTTTGCAGCATTTTTAGCCTACTGTTTCTGCACTTCTTTTTATATGGATGCAATATCTTCCTCTGGAGAAAAGCTCGTATAAACTATTCTTTCATCTTTGAGCTATCCCCAACAAAAGAGCTCAAGTATAGGGAGGTGTTCTTAATTTGTTCATCATCAATGGCTGCCATAATTGGAGTATTATTTGTTCACTTGTCACTACTAGCTAAAGGGAATACCTCAACTCAAGTTCAGGCGATTCCCGGCATCCTTTTATTGGTAATTAACGATCATAAATCTCCTTCTGTGTTGTCCTTCATAGATGAAGTTCAGGAAGTGATTTTTCTGTGCTTCTATTGTTCATCCTGCAGTGCTTCATGCTCCTACTTGTCTGCCCACTGAACATAAGCTATAAGTCAAGCCGGTACAAATTTCTTCGTGTCATACGAAATATAGCTTTATCTCCTCTGTACAAGGTACTAGAAGTTGTGTGGCAAATAGACTAAAAACGTATAATCAGTTATTAGTTATTCTTAAAGATACCTGTACTGGTTCTTTCCAGGTTGTCATGGTAGACTTTTTCATGGCTGATCAGCTTTGCAGCCAGGTAACAGTCAAAGCATTAGCAGAAGAATTTGGACGTTGATGCATGTCTGAAATTTAACACTAACTATGAAAGTTTGATATGATTTGGACAGGTTCCATTGATGAGAAATCTCATATATATAGCTTGCTACTACATAACAGGGAGTTATAAAACTCAAGATTATGGATATTGCATGAGAGCAGCTCATTACAGGGACCTAGCATATGCAGTGTCATTCATACCTTACTATTGGCGAGCAATGCAGGTCCAGATTCAAAGATCCCCTTCTATAATCACCCCCAACCCCCCTTAATATAGTTATTGTTCTAACGATTTGTTTGTTTTTTCTGATGAGGGAAATTTTGTTGGCTGTGCATTTTTCAGTGTGCTCGAAGGTGGTTTGATGAAGGACAGAGTAGCCATCTAGTTAATCTAGGTAAATATGTCTCAGCCATTTTGGCTGCAGGAGCAAAGTTGGCTTACGAGAAAGAGAGGAGTGTTGGGTATCTCTGTCTCGTTGTTGCCCTCTCAAGCACAGCAACAGTGTACCAATTGTACTGGGACTATGTTAAGGATTGGGGATTGCTACAATGTGATTCCAAAAACCCATGGTTAAGGAATGACTTAATGATCCGCCAGAAGTTTGTTTACTATTTTTCCATGGTATACACCAACACCCTTTTAGACCTTTTCATTCTCATACTTGAGTGAATGTTAGAAAATCATTCTCATAC
Source organism: Persicaria maculosa (assembly GCA_963922045.1). NCBI lineage: Eukaryota > Viridiplantae > Streptophyta > Magnoliopsida > Caryophyllales > Polygonaceae > Persicaria > Persicaria maculosa. The sequence goes on along the minus strand of OY998258.1, from coordinate 22,880,137 downwards.
TTGAGTGAATAATAAGCAGCTGCCCCTCCTCCCCAAGCCTTGACTGATTATGTGCTGAAATAAACTGAAGTGGGAATACACATATGCAGGAAAAGGAGATTTCCTACTTAATTTGAAATTACAACTACACAAAAAGCAGGTTTCATAGATGCTTGAGATACCCTTAAATTAATGGTAGTCATATATCAAAACATAGCTTAAAATTGCAGTGGGCCTTTTGTTTTCACAAATATGCAATGTGACTCTTTGTAGAAAGTGATTGAAAACTAAATGCTCCGTTGGCACATTTGCAGGTTCTCAACCTTGTTCTCAGGCTTGCATGGTTGCAAACAGTTCTCCACCCGATTTTTGGCAACGTCAATTACAGAGTCATGGGACTAATTTTGGCAGCCCTTGAAGTAATCAGAAGAGGGCAATGGAATTTCTACAGGTAAACCTAACATCCTACGCATGTTATTCTGTCATAAATCTACTCTATATACGAAGTGCACCAGAATAACAAAAATTGTGTTCAATATCCCAGGATTGAGAATGAGCATCTAAATAATGCTGGCAAGTTTAGGGCAGTTAGGACAGTACCACTTCCCTTTCATGACGTGGATGAGGAAAGCTGATTATCAACATCCGGGAATAGACAGAGTAGTTTGCGAAAAGGAAATGATTCTGATTCGGCATTCTCTTGTGACTTATCATTATACAAAGCAAATCGTTACAAGATATCGATTTCTGGTGCCTGATTAAATCTAGGAAAGCTTTTAGGAGGGAATAACTTTATAGTATCATCTTAAATCTATGATTTTCTAGTAATCAAGAGTCTAAATAAAAGAGATTCGCTCTTTTGCGTTGATGACTGGTTAATGGTTACTTACGCAACCTCCACAATGTCTCAATGAGCCGATTCAGCACAATGCCTCAATGAGAATATGAGTGTGGGGAATTATTTAAAGACTTGAAACTATTCTTCAGACAGCAATGAAAGTCCTCCTAATGGTCTCATGAAGAAGGAACCCAGAAACAACTGATGATCCAACCATTGCTTGTATTCAATTCTTATCCTTAGATTTCTCATTCAAAACATTTGGTATATTTTAATTAGCTCAAAATATTAGGGCTCTTTTCCTATCGTCCAAATTGATACAGTAAGAAAACTAACAAAAAGAGCATAACAATTTTGACAATTTGATGATGACAGTTGACAATTGATGATCACCTCTTGCCAAAAAATCAACAATAAATTGTTTCTGCCCCTTGGTCGATCCTGCGGGGGAAGGATTTCCTTTCGAAAATGAAGAGAAATCGAAACGAAGAATGGAACTATAATAACAAACCCTAATAACTGCGAAAATTGAAGAACTTACAACTAGATGAAAGCGCCATCTTCCGAGGGAACGACTTTGCTGAAGTAAAAACCATGTTAATCCCTCCCTCCCTCAAAGGGGATAGAAGCTCTGTACGAAGCGGCAAGCAAGAGAAATATGTTCTTGTTTGTTTCATGCTCAAGATTTCATCGAAAAACCTGTCAACCCGGCACAATACTGAAATCAGCCTTACAGGGTAGGCGGTGGTGGTGGTGGCATCGCCGACGTTGTTGCCGGAGCCCACTCAGGCGCAATCGCCGACGCCAATTCGTATAAATCTTTCATTGTAAATGGTGAAGCGTTGGCGCCATATTGGGATTTCGGTCACTTCTCAGTTCTCAGCGTTCAACAACTCCGACTCCTTGCTATTAAATTACGTTTCGTACATTTTTCGTCCCTATTATTTCATTCGTTCTATTTAAATTTATAGCTTTTTATTTTATTCAAGTCCCTAATCTATTGAATTTATTGCATTATTATTAACTTATTAGTCTAGATTATTTTTAAAATTGAAAAATAAAATAAGAGATTTTATGTTAAAAATAATTTATACTAAATCGAATTTTTTTAGGCAAATGTTTAAGATTGGTTAAGAAAATTAATAAAATAATATTTTATAAACCTCTAAATATAATAATAATAAAATTTCAATTAAATAAGCTCATTATTAATTTATTTTTAATACCTATAATTTTTACTCCCTCCGATCCAAAATACATGTCGTTTGACTTTTTAACACGTATTTCAAGGAGTATATAATATATTAACTTTTTTATTATTATTTTTTAACAATTTAATACTTATTACTAACAAATATTAAGTTGTAAAAAAATAATTTAAAAAAAGTTGATATTTTATATAGTTTTTAACTTCTTAAAATACGTGTTGAAAAGTCAAACGACATGTATTTTGGATCGAAGGTAGTATTTTTTAGTGAAAATACACCCCTTTGTCCCAAAACCCACAATTTTTTTTCCCAAAATAGTGGGTTCAATTCATTTAATAAAAATGTAGATAAATTAACATTAGAAATTTTGAGTGTTTAAAATCCACTACATTTGCACGTTTTAAAATCGATTTTTTTCGCAAGATAATCGTGTGGTTTAACTTAATTGACGTGGTAAAAATGGGTTTTAAGATTTTTGTCGGGTAACCTTGAGATTTCGAAACACTTTTCCTCGCGCCCAAAACTTGTATTCTAGTTGAAATACGTGAGTTTGGACTTTAAATTGGGTAAACATTGTAATATTGATAAATTATTGGAAGCTTTTCACAAATAAACTAAGGCTATGTTTGGTAAAAGGGTAGATGATGGGGTAGCTGATCAAAGCTGATGAATTATTTATGTTAAATATAGGTTAATAAGTTATTATAGTGTTTGAGAAACCTAATTGTTAGGGTAACCGATGAAAATTTGTGAATAAAAAGTCATAAGCTCCGAAAAGCATGGGTGAGTAGCTAATGAAAATTCGTGAATAAAAAATTATAAGCTCCGAAAAGCTTGGGTGAGTAACTGATGAAAAGTTATGATTTCAAAAGATAATTAAACTAAAATCTTATATTTATTTAATTTAAAACTATATAATATTAAAACCATAAATTCTCTGAAAAGTTACTTGTTGCGCCAAACAGAGTCTAAAACATCTCTCTTTCTATTTCCCCAACCCAATGAACCACTTTACCCCTTTCCACTTCTTATTTCTAGCGTGGCACCATCGATACTCCAAACAAAGAACAAGAAGGAGATCAAAACTCACCAATCCCTAATTTCTATGTACCACCTAAAAAAAATGTACCACCCAAAAACAATCGACCCTTTTCCCAACCGGTCAGTCAAAATTGGTGTTCCCGACACACAACCACCCTGAAATCTCCCCCGTCCTCCCATGGTCACTCCGCCCATCCACCACCACCACTTCAACCCCGCCACCTCTGCCCACCACGAACCTTTCCTCTTCTTGCCATCGCCGACCGGCCACCACCCCTTCAAATAAGTTAATCATCAGCACCCACCAACAACCGCTAGCTATACCGAAGGTCAAAGGGCAAGTTGGGATTGGAATTGGCCTCTTTTAGGCTCTAGTGTGGCTAAAAAGGCAAAGTTAGGGGTTACAATCAAAATAAGTTTTTGGCCGCAAATGTGAATTTTTTTGTATCTAAGACTCATGTAATGGTGAAATCACAAGAAAAGGGAGGGTTGGTAAGAGATTTAAATCGGGTTGGGCGCGACAAGAGAGAACAAACGGGGGACTTACTAGCTTTTTTTATTTTCAAAGCTTTAAAAGTCCTTTCCTACCTCCTACCGAACCGGCCCTAAATATCCAGATCCATATACATACACCACTCACTAAGGGTGTGTTTGCGGAGAAAATTTTTTAGGAGATGGAGATACTTTTTGGAGGTGAAAGAGATGGAGATACTTTTTAGGGGTGGATGAGAGGAAGATTATTTGTGAAAAATAATGTCTGGCGTGTTTGGTTGAACGGAGATGGATTTTTTTATGAAATAAAGTGAAAAGACAAAAAAAAACCTGAGACCAAAAAAACCTACCTTTTCACTTTAACCCCAAACTATTCATCTTCTTCTATAAATTAAAGAACGCTTCTTACCTGCAATGAAATGTAAATGGTCTAATTTGTCCATAGTTGCAGTACATATCACCATTAATTGAACAACAACAATTAATTAATAGCTCAGGAACTCCATCCAGCATTCAAAAGTGCCTAATTTAAAAGAGATCTCCAATAAGTTACGGACAATTTGGAACTTTAATTAGGAGAGGGGAGATTAGCAAATTCAACCCATTTCGCTTCCAAATTCAACCTATTGCAGAGCTCGCGGTGCACTCCCGTGGCGGATGACTTCCTCGACGAGCTCCGCTCCGCTCCATCCTCGAGTGCGACGACTTTCTCGAGTCCGACGACCTGGCAAGTCCGCTTCGCTCTGCTCCATCCTCAATCGGGGTGCACTCCCATGGTGGCTCCGACGATCCTGGCAAGTCCGACGACTTCCTCGACGAGCTCCGCTCCATCCTCAAGTGCACTCCCATCGCGGACGAAGAAGCAGTGGCAAATCTGAAAATGAAGAGGAAGCTTGAAGGGAGTCGAATTGTCAGGGGCAAAAAAGCCCAGGAGGGGTGGAAAAATTTCCCCACCCCCACAATCTAGAAAATGAAGATACTAGAATCGGGGGATTGTCCACCCCCTCCAGCTCCTCCACCCCTAGCGCCACCACCCCCTCCACCTCCTTGCAAACACGTCGGCTCATTTCCCCAAAAAAAATCCTCCCCCTTTGACGTGCTCGGGCCCGGACTCGAGCAAAAGGACCGGCGACGAGAGTTCCGAGAAGTCGGGAAATTGTGGACAGCTTCTGAGGAATCAGATCAGTCTTCAAAGATTGCCGATTTTCCGTCGATTGGCTTGGCTTCTGTGGACGTGCAAGTACTACTTTTGTAGATCTTGAAGTCGCGGTCGTGGATTGGGGCAGATCTCGTCAATCGGATGTCAGAAGAAGCAGAAAATCGCGTTTTACCGAGACGTCGCCTGTGTGGAGACGATTCCAAACGGGGGTTGTTGGAGAGGGATTGAGGTGCTGCTTTGGAGTGACGTTTTGGGGGTGGTTTGAGGGTGTTGATGGGGCTGTGGAAGGCCTTAGAATGGCGGTAAAGTGGGGGACGGGGGTTGAGGGATATGTGATGCAAGATAGCTCTCGGCCTCGCACTCCGAGCTCTCTCCAACACTCGATCTTCCGCACTCTCGGCCTCGCACTCCGAGTGTTTCCGACCATTTGATTCTGTTGTCTCTCACTAGGGAATCTCTCTTAGCATCTCACCAAGAGGTTTTATCCGGTATCTCACCAAGATAGATTTGTTTCTTAACCCGAAATGAAGGAAGCACAAAGCTTAGTTTTTTCTCATATACAACTTAATCTAACAAAAGAAGTTCTTACAACCCTTTATATAGGAAAATATGGATGCTATGAAAAATAAAAGAAATTAAAATAAATCGATAAACTAATGACGGATAATACGAAAGGGTTTTCCGAGATTTATGACGGAGAGAAGGGAACCCATAATGGGGGGAACCGAATGGTCTTGGTTGCCATCAAAGAGATGGAAGTTCGGAAATCTCTAAAGCCCCGTCATTTAATCCGACTTTACTGATTGCATTCCGTCTTCATTTAATGCATTTCCGACAAGCTGTCTAGTTTTCGGACTGCTCCAAAGATGCCAGATTTCATCCATCTTCCAAGTTCCAAGCTTATTTGATGATCGCATCCTTCAATAAAGTTGTAGCCACTTAAAATATCTTTCCAACAAGTGCTCATCGGCTTCAATCGGAATTTTATATAGCCAGAACGAGCCAAAATACCGAGGTGCCGCCAAACAGTCTTCACAAATGAAAGTTGATGTTCTGCTCCGAAGACAAACCCTTGTAGGAAAAAAGAGTCAAGCTCATGGGCGACTACAATCACATCATCCTTCTCCCCTTGAAAAGGATTCGTCCTAGAATCCGAGATGGAAACGAACGACTTCTTCGAACATGCTTCTTCTTCCTTGAACGGATCTTGAATCCCTTCTTCTTCTTGAATCGTGAAAGGCAAGCAAGACAGAATGAAAGAAGTCAAATCTAACCACTTACTTGACATGGAATTCAGAAAGCTAAGCATGTCGGTTGGCATTCGTTTCTCCTTCATGAAAATGATTTCCTCATCTTTCTTAAGCTCAGGGTTGACCTTTGCAATCTCAATATAAACATCCTTGGACTTGCCTTCTTCAATTTCAAGTGTCTCACCCATGGCCGTAGAGGATTTTGCCTTTGAAGAAGGAGGTGGGGCTGTTGTGGGTTTCAAGAGCTTCGACCCCAATGAGTTGACGAGTTTTCGAAGTTCCTTTACTTGTTGCATTGAATCTTCCGCGAGCTTGCGGATCTCTTGCCAAGGTGGTTCAACCTTCTTCTTACGCCGAGCCTCATTCTCTCGAGCCCTTTTCTTTTGATATTTTCTTCGGGAGCTCTTGATCAACTACATCATATGTAGCACCATCCATATCACCCCAATGAAGATACCCATCATCATAGGCTCGAATAGCCCATCGGATGTACTCTTCGGACAAAGGCTTGAAACTCGTTTTCTTGACCATTTTGACCCAAAAGCTTGAGGAACTCTTGTCGTTGCTTTGATACCACTTGACGTGCTCGGACCCGGGCTCGAGCAAAAGGATCGGCAACGAGAGTTCCGAGAGGTCGGGAAGTTTTGGGCAGTTTCTTGAGCAACATATCAGTCTTCAAAGATTGCCGATTTTCCGTCGATTGGATCGGCTTCTGGGGACGTGCAAGTACTAATTTTGTATATCTTGAAGTCGCGGTCGCGAATTGAGGTAGATCTCGTCAATCGGATGTCAGACGAAGCGGGAAATTGCGTTTTACCGAGACGTCGCCTGTGCAGAGACGATTCCAAACGGGGCTTGTTGGAGAGGGATTGAGGGGCTGCTTTGGAGTAACGTTTTGGGGGTGGTTTGAGGGTGTTGATGGGGTTGTGGGAGGCCTTAGAATGGTGGTAAAGTGGGGGACGGGGGTTGAGGGATATGTGATGCAAGATAGCTCTCGGCCTCGCACTTCGAGCTCTCTCCAACACTCGATCTTCCGCACTCTCGGCCTCGCACTCCGAGTGTTTTCGACCCTTTGATTCCGTCATCTCTCACTAGGGAATCGCTCTTAGTATCTCACCAAGAGGTTTTATCCGGTATCTCACCAAGATAGATTTGTTTCTTAACCCGAAACGAAGGAAGCACAAAAGCTTAGTTTTTTTCTCATATTCAACTTATCTAACAAAATAAGTTCTTACAACCCTTTATATAGGAAAATATGGATGCTATGAAAAATAAAAGAAATTAAAATAAATCGATAAACTAATGACAGATAATACGAAAGGGTTTTCTGAGATTTATGATTGAGAGATTGAAAACCATAATGGGGGGAACCGAATGGTCTTGGTTGCCATCAAAGAGATGGAAGTTCGGAAATCTCTAAAGCCTCGTTATTTAATCCGACTTTACTGATTGCATTCTGTCTTCATTTATTGCATTTCCGACAAGCTGTCTGGTTTTCGGACTGCTCCAAAGATGCCAGATTTCGTCCATCTTCCAAGTTCCAAGATTATTTGATGATTGCATCCTTCAATAAAGTTGTAGCCACTTAAAATATCTTTCCAACAAGTGCTCATTGGCTTCAATCGGAATTTTATATAGCCAGAACGAGCCAAAATACCGAGGTGTCGCCAAACGGTCTTCACAAATGAAAGTTGATGTTCAGCTCTGAAGACAAACCCTTATAGGGAAAAAGAGTCAAGCTCGTGGGCGACTACGATCACATCAACCTCTCCCACCTCTTCCTCCCCCTTGCAAACACGCCCTAAATCTACCTACAAACATTGTTTTGCCAAACACATTATACCATCTAGATTGTTGCATAGACTCGTTGGGATATCCTCCTCGGTAAGCGATGACAAGTGGTCACATCGAGAGGATTTTCTTTAAAGATGGTTGATTTGTTGATATGTTTGCCGGACTAGAAAGCATATTGTGTATGACATTCAAACCTCTAAGGCCATGTTTATCAAGGGATACTAGGGATACTAGGAATACTAATATTTTATTTTTCTCTTTCCACCACATCATCCTTGTATCCCATTATCAATTTCCCCACTTTATCAATAGCATCCCTAGGATCCCAAAACTTATCTTTTACTATCACTTCAATTTACAATTATACCCATCTCCTTTAATTATTTTCACCATTTCCTATCAAATTAATTTACGATTATACCCCTCTCGACTCAATTTCTCCAATCTAGATTAATTTATAATATTCGTTTTCCGTTAAAAAATATTATTCATAAATTAATATTATTTATAAACTAAATCGGTGACTACATATATAACCCAATATGTAAATTTCATTAAACAAGTCACTTCATAAAAACACCCATTTCTACCATATCTGTAGATGAATCATGAAAATGATTACCATCTATCACATATTTTATATTTTATTTAAACAACATTATAAATTCTTCAAACCATAATTATTACTAATATTAAAAGTTAATGAAATATAATTAAAAATAATTTTTTAGTTATTATTACATATAATAGTATTCGAACACAAATATTTTTCTTTTCGAATTTTAATAAAACATATTCAAAATGGATATTTATATATAGAGAAAAATGAATCTAGTATTTTGGTATAATTTTTATTTGATTTTTTTTACATTTTCAATGTCGAAAATTACATTTTATAATTGTTAAAAATCATCCACTAGCTTCGATCTCAGCCGTCCAACACAGATGATCTCAGCCGTCCCCTCTCCCGCCTATAATCATGAGACACGTGGCCCTGTTGCACTGCAAATGTGTGCTGCTGCATGCAATGTGAAACGATTTGCTTCCTTGGTATTTAGAACACCACGACGTCGTTTTGATTGTTTTTGACGGAAAAAAAAATTAAAGGATGACGAGATATTGTTCCCCCAATTAATGCATTCGATACTTGCCAGGATACCAGAGGTAGTATCCTTTCAAGCGATACTTGCAATTGTTTCATTATTTTATTATTATTTTGGCTAGTATCGGTACTTGGAAGACACCGATAAACATGCCCTAATTAAGGGCATGTTTATCAAGAGATGGTAGGGACATTAGGAATACTAATTTTTTATTCTCATATCACTGCCACATCATCCTAGTATCTTATTCTTATTTTTTACACTTTATCGATAACATCTCCCCCCCTGAAAAAGTAAATATATAGATGGTGGCGAAAGCCAAATAGTAACAAGAAGCAAAACCATACGAGGGGTCTTGCGTAAAAGAGACTACCCACAAAAGTATCACCGATTTACCCACTAACAAAATATACGTATCCCACCACTGTCTACCCCCTAACCGGCTTCTTCAAATATTTCAACATATATTCATGAAAGAGTATATGCGAAATAAATAAAGAAGCCATAACTAATGTTAACCAATCCACCTCTAATAATATGCCAATTTATATCCTAATGAAACCGGGCCTAGGAAATCTCAAAATGGGCCGAAACAAACAAGCCCAGCCCACACCAAAATAAAAAACCCCTAATACTAAGCCTGTTAATCGCAGACCAAATAAAAAGGACCACGGACAAGCCTAAGGTCTATGACAGCAAAAGTTTCGAACATCAGCTCCACAAATCGAGCCACACCCAGCAAGGAGACCAACTAACTTCAATTCCATAGATCGAACAGTAGCAAGACGGAGGAGCAAAGCGCCATTAACCCGGATGATATGTTTCATCGTCCGTGGACGAATCACCCCCCTCATCCATTTCGGTCTCGTCATTGAAGAGTCCAGCGTCACCCACTATACAGTTCGGTTCCTTGATCCCCGACATGACTTTGAATAATTCATCCATTGTAAGAGAGAGCTTGAGATCCCCCGAGACACGTGCCTTAGTTCCCCGGAGTAGATACGCGCCCTTCATGATACCACCCCTGACCTTCCATCTCATGAGGTCATCCGGCATTTTACATTCGTTGATTTCAAGTTCGCCATCCGGGTTAGCATATAACCCCGCCTCCGCTGCCCAAGATGAAGCGACAAGCCGAGCACACGCAAGGGATTTGTCATGGTTAGATGCACTGTCAATAGCCAGAGCAACACTCTCCCCACCGGATTGATTACCCCAAGAGAGCTGCTCCCCTCCTGAACCACTTGATCTCCACTCGCCATCACATGATTCTCTCCCTGGGGGGGCACCGAAGTCTCAGAAAAGGCGCCATTGGGCACTACAGCAGCAGCAACCACTGGAGGAGATTCCGGCACAGCCCCGTTATGACTGCACAAACCCACAGCAGTAGCAACTGAGCAATCGGCACCAGCAATCCCCAAACCTTTCTCCTTCGTCCTGACAGCAGTACTCCCATGTGCAGCATCCCCACTGTGTGGATTATTGTTGCTATCTCCCATGAGCATCGAGCCTTGAGCAACCACAGGGCATGAGGAATCCGAATGACCAAAGCAAGAACACTTCAAACAGCTCCAGGGAAGCCATTCAAAAATAATCTTGAGCTTACATTCGACACCCTTATCATTCATGAGAATCACATGTTTTCGCCGAGTCTGCTCCACATTCACTTCCACAAGCAATCGAGCAAACGAAACAAGTTCACTTGAGGCAGTAAATTCATCTACGCACAGAGGTCGACCTATTCCGCTTCCTATGGTGCTTAGCATACCATTCGAGCAAAAAGTGGGTGGTAAATCAGGAATACGCACCCAAATTGGCACCGAATTGAAGAAACTCCAATCCATCGGAGCTCCCGGCACCCATTGCTTTAACAGAAGGGGAGAAGTACCAATAGACCATGCTCTAGGACCCAATTCAAATCCTCCATCGAACCAAATCGAATGACCATGATAACGTCAATAATATGATAGTTTGAATTAGTCTTTCACTTCCTATTTTTGTGTAATTAGTTCCTTGATTTGTGTAATGGGGTGTACCCACTTTCCTGGTGTATAGGGTGGTTGGGATACTATCTGTAATATATATATTGTATCTTTGTTTAATGAAGTGCACACACAATCAATATTCATCAGCACATCTCCTTGGTTTTATGGTATCGGAGCTTTGATTTTTTTCACTCCCACCATTCCTTTCAATGGCTCATACTGATCCTCCTGGTCCCGGCACCGGAAACAACATTTTAGCCGCTGCCAATATGACCTCTTCAACCCTCAATTTCCAAATTCCCTCGATCAGCATTAAGCTCGATCGTGAAAATTATTCACTTTGGCGCACCACAATTATATCCGCCTTAGAAACATTTGATCTTGAAGCTTTTATTCTAGATCCCACACCACCTCCATCATTTCTTGGTGCTAACCTTGATGAGCCAAACCCTGCATATGCTCAGTGGAAAAAGCGAGATCGTTTTGTCTTGCTTTGGATCAAGTCCACTTTATCAGAGAGAGCCCTTGCTCTCGTTGCTAGATCTACCTCCTCCCACATGGCTTGGGAAACTATTGCAAAGACTTATCAAGCTCAGACCAGAGCCCGAAGAATGACAATGAAGCAACAACTTCAGTCCCTCACAAAGGGATCCTCCACGATGAGTGAGTACATAGAGCGCAAGCGCTCGATTGCGGATTCTTTAGCGGAGAATCTCCACCCTATCCCCGATGAAGACTTGATGAGCCATATCTTGACTGGCCTTGACGCATCTTATGGCCCCTTCACTGCTGCCTTTATGATGAAAACCGATGATCTATCGGTTGATGATCTCGCCGGCCTTCTCCTCCAAGAGGAGGATCGGTTGGAACAGGAGCATATCCGTACTAGTACTCTTGTTCAGCCCCCATCCGGTGCTTCTCCCAACTCGGCTCAGGCTCCTTCCGTCAACACCGCTCAGACCTCTCGCCCTCCGAATCGGCCCTCTGGTGGCCAGAATAGCGGTGCCAACACCTCCTCGGGGCATCGTCCCCAGGATTCTCAACGCCGTAGACGGGTACAATGTCAGTTGTGCGGCAAGCCTGGCCATGAGGCCATCGATTGCTGGCAGCGCTCAAACCTTACCGATTTCCCAGCTCGGCGCCCTAATCCTCGTGACTCCAAGCAGACCCATATTGCTAGCTACAACAGCCCCTCGACAATTGTCGATCCCGCTTGGTATTTTGACACCGGTGCCACAGATCATGCCTCTCCGGATCTTCGCAAGCTAGCCATCTCAGATGAGTATTCCGGGGACGATAAACTTCAAGTTGGGAACGGTAACCATTTGTCAATTTCTCATATCGGTTCATGTTCTTTACCTGCTAATCTAAATTTGTCAAATGTGCTTATTGTTCCAAAATTAACTAAACACCTTCTTAGTGTGTCCAAATTGACTCGTGATAATGATGTCTTTATGGAGTTTTGGCCTAACAATTGGTGTGTTAAGACATTTCAGGGCAAAATCCTTCTAAGAGGGGGCGTTGATCATGGCCTTTACACATTATTTCCCTCCACAAATAAACCAGGCACTTCCATGGCTCTCACGGGTGTTCGCACTACACTGCATGGGTGGCACCGTCGGCTTGCGCATCCGCACGAATCCATCTTGAGGCGTTTGATTTCACAATTCCAGCTTCCTATTAGTTCAAATAAATTTCCCGATGTGTGTGATTCTTGTCAACTCGGGAAAAGTCATCGTTTTAATCTTCCCACTTCGCATTTGTCTTCCGCTAAACCTTTTGAGTTGGTGTACTCTGATGTTTGGGGACCTTCTCCCGCCTTTTCCTTGAATGGCCACCGTTATTTTGTTTTGTTTATGGATGATTGCACTAAGTTTGTTTGGATTTATTTCTTATCTCATAAATCTCAGGTATTCAACATCTTTGTTCAATTCCGCACTATGATCAAAACCCAGTTTGAGTGTGACATCAAATGTCTTCAAACCGATTGGGGTGGAGAATATCGAAATGTCTCTACCTTTCTTGCGGCTTGTGGCATCACCCATCGCATTTCTTGTCCGTATACTCAAGAGCAAAATGGTGCCGTTGAACGTCGAAATCGAATTATAGTGGAAAAAGGTTTGACCCTCTTAGCGCAATCATCTCTTCCAAACAAATTTTGGGAACATGCTTTTAAAACGGCCACTTATTTACACAATAGGACTATCTCTCCTATGCTTCAATATGCCTCTCCGTATGAAAGGTTATATCACAAAATGCCGGATTATGGCTTCCTAAAATCATTTGGTTGTCTTTGTTTTCCTTTTCTACGTCCATATAACGCTCATAAGATGGATTTTCGGAGTCTTCCATGTATTTTCATTGGCTATAGTGCTAGTCATAAAGGCTATTTATGTCTTCATAAGCCTACTTCTCGTATTTATATTTCTCGCCACGTGGTTTTTAATGAAGATGTTTTTCCATATGCAACCGAGCCACCTATGCATAAGTGTCCACCTACCAAGCCGTCTATGCAGTTGAGCTCTCCTAGTCTCCTTGAGCACGCAGCAGCCACCCAACCTTCTACTCCACCTACTACGCCTCCTCTTGAGCCCAACTCCCCACACCTTCCATCTCCACATTACCTCCAACACACTCACAGCTCTCGTGCAAAAATTTCCAACCAAGATGGTGTACCCAAATACTATAGACCTGCTGAACATAATCAACATTCCATGGCCACACGTGCAAGTACCAACTCTCTTAAGCCTAAAATTTTTACCTCCAATTTAGCTCCCGAACCCTCCATTGAACCCCACACCTTTGCCCAAGCCATTAAGCACAAATGTTGGCAAATTGCGATGCAAAAAGAATATGACGCGTTAATGAGAAATAACACTTGGTCACTTGTTCCTCGTCCTTGTAATACTAATCTTGTTGGTTGCAAGTGGATTTTCAGGATCAAGCGTTGTTCGGATGGCTCCATTGAGCGCTACAAAGCTCGTTTAGTTGCTAAAGGATTTAGCCAAGAGGAGGGAGTTGATTTTTTTGACACCTTCAGCCCGGTCATTAAACCCACCACCATTCGGTTAGTGATCTCCCTTGCTCTTTCCAACGGCTGGGTCATCCGCCAACTCGACATCAATAACGCTTTCTTAAATGGGGATTTATTGGAGGAAGTTTATATGGAGCAACCGCGAGGCTTTGTTGACACCACTCGTCCATCGCATGTGTGTCGGCTTCACAAGGCCCTTTATGGACTCAAACAGGCGCCTCGCGCCTGGTTTAATAAGCTCAAGCATTATCTAGTCACCCATGGGTTCCGTGCGTGTCAATCTGACACATCCTTATTTGTCCACCATTCTCCTAATGCTACAATATATATACTTGTGTATGTGGACGATGTCATCATTACAGGTTCTGATCGGGCTCTCATTCAACGGGTCATTACGGACTTGAACTCCACGTTTGCACTTAAGGACCTTGGTGACCTTAATTATTTTCTTGGGTTGCAAATTACACGGACGTCATCAGGCATGATGATCCTATCTCAATCCAAGTACATTATGGACATCTTGGCTCGTTGCAAGATGGTTGAGTCAAAGCCTATATCCACTCCAGCAGATGTCTCTACCCGGTTAATCAAGGATGGTGAGTCATTTTCGGACCCGACTTTATACCGTCAAATTGTCGGCTCTCTCCAATATGCCACCATCACTCGTCCAGACATCGCCTATGCCGTCAATCGTGTTTGCCAATATATGCATGCCCCTACCACTCTTCACTGGCAAGCGGTTAAACGGATCTTACGCTACTTAAACGGTACGTTATCTCATGGTCTTCATTTCAAGCCAACGGCTGCATCTTTTCTTCTCGCCTTCTCGGATGCTGGATGGATTTCCGACATGGATGATTGTCGCTCACAATATGGTTTTGCCATATTTCATGGGTCAAATTTGATAAGTTGGACCTCTCGGAAGCAGAAGGTCGTGGCTCGATCAAGTACCGAGGCCGAGTATCGTGCTTTGGCATATACCGCTGCTGAATTATCATGGATCAAGCTCCTTCTTCATGATCTTCGAACCCCGCTTGCTCAGCCCCCTACTCTACTGTGTGATAATGTTGGCGCCACTTTCATGAGCAAGAACCCGGTCCTCAGCTCTCGATCAAAGCACATTCACCTTGATGTTCACTTTGTGCGGGAGCAAGTTGAGAAAGGTGATCTCAGAATTAGTCATGTCTCATCTCTAGATCAGCTCGCGGACATATTCACGAAGCCTTTGAGCAAGGAAAGAGTTGCCGCCATACGTACCAAGCTCCAAGTGCGACCTGCCCTTGGTCTTGCCGGGGGGTGATAACGTCAATAATATGATAGTTTGAATTAGTCTTTCACTTCCTATTTTTGTGTAATTAGTTCCTTGATTTGTGTAATGGGGTGTACCCACTTTCCTGGTGTATAGGGTGGTTGGGATACTATCTGTAATATATATATTGTATCTTTGTTTAATGAAGTGCACACACAATCAATATTCATCAGCACATCTCCTTGGTTTTAGACCAAGATACCTGTCTGTTTGATGAAAACCTTCGGCTTGCTGATTTTCCAATCGCTGGAAATGAACGCAGCTATTCGACACCCTTATCGATAACATCTCTAGCATCCCAAAACCCCTATTTTCTATCAATTCAATTTACAAATATCTCTCTTTCCATCAATTATTTTCATCTAAGATTATATTATTATATTCTTTTTTAACTATAAAATATTATTATAATAATTTTTGGATATTATTAAAAATAGAAAAAAATCCATTTTTTTTCAAAATTATGATAAAAAAAAGAATGAAAATTATACAAAATAATATTTTTTTTGGTAGAGGTAACATATGTGAAAATTTACCCACAACAATTATTCTTTTAAAAAAATAATTTCAAATATATTCAAAATTGATATCTATAGATAGATAAAAATGAATATGGTATTGTGATATATTTTTTATATTTTTATTATTTAATGTTAAAAATGACATTTTAATTAAATAAAAATAGGGTCTCCCTATATACACCGCAAATCCGGGTTTAGCGTTGCTAATGCAACGTCGTATGTAACGTGACGTTGCTACAACGTCCAATCCGACGTTGTATGTTGTGGCGTAATTGCTTTGGAGAAAAGAAATCCGACGTTGTAACAACGCCAGATTGGATGTTGTTACGACGTCCAATAGGACGTTGTAGCCTGGAACCCGAACGGGCTCGGCCGGGCTTAGGAAAAGAAGTGCAACGTCCCATTTCACATTGTTATACAACGTTATATTCAACGTTGTTCATTTCTTGGGTACGGTCTTCTTCCTCGTACCTTGGATCGGGGCCGGTATACAACGGGGCCGGTATACAACGGGGCCGGCAACACTCTTGGTTCTTGGTTGCAGATTCGGAAAGGATAGGCGAGGATGGTGGTGGAGCTTGCCGGCGGCCTAGGCGGTGAAAAGGTGGGTGATATCGATGGCGGCCGCCGTTCCTCTTCGATGGCGGTCGGCGGGTATGGTGGTGATGCTTGTTGGTCTTTGCCTTCTTCCTGGCCGATCTGCAGACAATCGGCGGGGTCGACATCAGCAACGGTGGTGCTTACTGGCAATGGATCGCCTTCTTCCTCTACCAATCGATGCCTGTACGGCGGCTGTACACAACGTACGATGGTGATGGTGACACCAATGTTTGGGGGATGCAACTTCGGGAAGGAGTGACGAACACGGTGGCGGAGCTTTACTGGCAACGGCAGTGCATCGAAGGTGATTCCGGTGGTTGGGCGACGGCAGCTACACAGATTGACGGCGTACGGCATGGCGGCTCAACGAGGAAGATAGAAGATGATGAATGACTTTCTTTTTTTTATATATTTTTTACCTAACTTTATATATAATTACATTTTTAGTCCAACATATTTTTTCAAATGTCAAACTACCCTTCAAATCTATCTACATGATTAGGCACTGTTTTCTTTCATAAGGATAATAAATTATGTAATTTATTCTTTGCTTTTACCAATACTATATAATAGGTGGATACCTTTGTTTATTCAAAATCTTTATTATTTTACATAAATTTAATTAATATTTAAATATCTGAGTATATTCTTTGTTTATTTATCATTTCTTAAAAACTCTTTACAATTTGTGTATATTTTTGAAAGCATATGTTCTTTACTTACATGATGAGGCACTGTTTTCATCAATACATATATAGCTATTTTATATGATTAAAAATGATATTTAAAAATGATATTTTAATAATTATGCCCAAGTATATAAGAAAATAAATAGGTGAAAATATTTACCATAATTAAAAAAAAAGATGTGGAATAAAAAAAAATTAGAGATAAGAGATGTATCATCATAAATGTAAAGCAGAAGCTAACTTGCCATGTGTCAGCTTCTGGTGAATTTTTTTCCCGCTCAAAACTGGACCATTCATTACTTACCATTTCAACCGAGCTACCCACAACCGAGCTACACAAATACTAAAGGTAAGGCTCCCATAGAGAATAATAATAGGAAGCATCGAAAAAATGTACATTAAATATTATTTTAGTTTATGCGTTTCTGAGATTCATTTCGGTTTGATTGAGTTAAATCGATTGACGATGGAGTTCTTTGATCACGTTTGTACGGATTAGTTTCGTTTTGATCAAATTCCTTAATCACGTTTTTTATTTAGTTTATTTGTTTGTGCGGATTAGTTTCGATTGTTATGGAGTTCATTTTAGAAATTCACAAAAATTAGTGCTTTTAGTTAACTTAGTTAACTAGCTAGTTGAGGTTTCACAATTGGTATTCCACAATCTCCGTGAATATATTCGACACTCAATTGAAATGAGTCATAGAAATAAAGGTGGAAAATTAGTACTTTTATTTATCTTTGTTAACTAACTAGTTGAGGTTTTACAATTGGTATTCCACAATCTCCGTGAATTCGACACTCAATTGAAATGAGTCATAGAAATAAAGGTGAAAAATTAGTACTTTTACAAATCATTTCCAACATGGTTATCCAAGGTTATACTTTACCTTTATATAACAACAAATACATGTACCACATTGAGATTGATATGTGTCGACCTAGATGAAATATAAAGGAATGATTCAACACGTATATATATATATATATATATATATATATATATATATATATAGGTTGATGCTTTTTTATTTTTATTTTTTTTAATCTTAATTATTGTCAGTTGGTTTTAAGATAAACCACTTATATATTGTATTGTATATACACAACCCTCGATCTTTAGTGAGGAAACAATTTACATTCTTATTACAAATATTGTATGTGAGAGTTTAGAAAAAAATGCTTATTTTTATATGAAAAATAAGAGAATTGATAATAATTATAGAACAATAAAAGAGATATGATTATCTCAGGGCCAAATTGAGCATTGAAATGAAAGAATAAATTTTGTATGAAAAATGAGAGAATAGATAATGATTAGAATTTTTAATCGTAAATCTTGATTTATAAAATGAACTTTGTTTTTATTTTATTTTATTAGGTTTATACCAAAATTGCCCTTATTGGGTTTATTGCTTGTAAAATGAACTTTGTCCACGCCCTTTTGGGGGATTGGAGTTGCCCTTGGAATGTGAAAATTCTAATTACTGATACAAAGTATTTGTTATGTTTTTTTAATTCAGTTTCTATTCGTCATATTTTTCAGGGAAGTGAATAAATATGTAGATTGGATTGAACATCTAACTTACTATATTCATGTCGATCAGGTTATTAAGGAAGATCCAGAACTTAGGGTTCTCGTTCGGAAAGATGCTTTAGGATTGGGCTAGACCGTCGATCTGTGGTCCCCTTTCTTAATTAATTCCCTTGTATTAAATAAAAAAAGGGGCAAGTTAAACGCAAACGAGATAATCTTTACGGATGAGAGGTTTAAGTACAATCCTGGCTAGGTTATCTTGAATGGGGTCAATATGGATCCGGTGGTAGGTAATCAACCTTATCTGTTATCACATTGCCCTCCTAGAAAACATCGGTAAGAAACATTGCCTAAGAAAACAGGTGAAAAATAATACTCCTGATGAGTCACAGGAATAAATGTGGAAAATTAGTAATTTTATTTGTCTTAGTTAACTAACTAGTTAAGGTTTTACAATTGGTATATCACAATCTCTGTGAATTTGACACTTGATTGAACTCGGTCATAGGAATAAAGGTGGAAAATGAGAGATATATAAGTTAAAACTTATAATATTATTTAGGTGACATTAAGTTAAAATTTATATCATGTGAGTGAGAAAGTATTCCTTGTTACAAAATATGTTTAATGAAATAATTTTAAGTATAAAGTAAAACAATTACTATTGTTTTTAACATTTAAAAGGGTCTTGGGGTTCTTTTTAAAGAGAATTAAGATTATGGGTGATTTATATAAAAACAAATTGGGAAGAGTGCCTTTTATGCAAGGTTTTATATTTAAGGGCGATTTTCTTTAATTAAACATAAAGTAGCTTTGGATTTCGCCGACCGCCATTAATGGAACTTCCCAAATTCATAGCAAGCTCCACCACCATACCCGCCGACCGCCATCGAAGAGGAAACCTTTTCACCGCCTAGCCTGCCAGCAAGCTCCGGCCACCACCATACTCGTCGACCGCCATCGAAGCGGAACGCCTTTTCACCGCCTAGGCCGCCAGCAAGCTCCGACCACCACCATACCTGCCGATCGACCGCCATCGAAGAGGAAGCCTTTTCACTGCCTAGGCCTCCAGCAAGCTCCACCACCATCCTCGCCTATCCTTTCCGAATCTGCTATCAAGAATAGTGTTGCCGACACCGTTGCATCTACCGGCCCCGATCCAAGGTAGGAGGAAGAATTGTACCCACGGAAAGAACAACGTTTAATATAACGTTGTATAACAACGTACAATGGGACGTTGCACTACTTTACCTAAGCCCGGCCGAGCCCGTTCGGGTTCCAGGCTACGACGTTCAATCGGACGTTGTAACAACGTCCAATCAAACGTTGTTATAACGCCGGTTTCATTTTCTCCAAAGCAATTACACCACAAAATACAATGTCGGATTGAACGTTGTAGCAACGTCTAATCCAACGTTGCTACAACGTTGGATCCGACGAAGTATTTGCGGTGTATATAGGGAACGCGTAAAAATAACTATCAAGTAGTATATAATTGTGGACGTTCAAATATGTCATGCGTCAAAGATCCAATGCAGGAGGCTAGCTTTGTCTGCCATTGCATGTGTCCCATCCAATCACTTGATGATCTGTTTGGGTGAACGCTTGAAACGGCACCGTTTTGATATTCACCTAGTGCAAACAAAAAAGAAGAGCCAAATGTGGCCTATGCTTAGCGATACTAGCGTGCGATGCTAGCGCTCATAGACGGATTTAGGCGGGGGCAAGCGGGAGCATACGCCCCCCCTTTCATCCGATGAATCACCTATATTTGTTCTACGCGTCGATAGCTTCGTTTTGATATATTATAAGTCTGAATCCGATAAACGAGTAAAAAGTTATGACCGTTTGAAAGTTAAACACAGTTTAATTATTTCAAATGTCTTTTAATAAAGCATGATTCTTTTATATTTTACTTAATTTGATATTTCGGCAATATAATTCAACCAAAGAACTTCGAAACAAGAGGTTATATTATTAAATTCGATAATTATATAAGAAATTATGCAAGTTTAAAGTTTGTATATCTTGTTACAGGTTATTGCATGCTAACAGAATAACAAGTTGCTATTGACTTTGTAGGTTTCAAATAAAATATTTTTAGACAAAAAAAATATTGTTATTGATTAAAACGACATAATTTTTTCGTTTAAAGAGAAAAAAAAATATAACAACTAATGACACAAGTTTAAATTTAAACACCTCCGTTTTGAACAAAAAAACACTAACTTCGTTGTTTCGCTAAAAGTACAATAACTTGTATAAAACTTCGCCCCTCCTTCGCTAGCGCTAGTATGTCTTGCTATCGATACTATCCATCTTTCAAAAAAATTAATATAAAATAACCCCCTAGTATCGTATATAAGCATCGATACTTGTCAAATATATATTAAAAGAATGAAGCATGAGCAAGCATCGAATAGTTTTGGATGCTTGACGAATGACAAGTATCCACCAAGCATAGATACTTTGTATGGTTAATTAACGCGTTCCCTATATACACCGCAAATGACACGTCGAATTGGACGTTACAGCAATGTTGGATTAGACGTTGCAAAAACGTCCAATTTGACGTGTCATCTGTTGGGGAAATTGCCCAAGTGTAGGGGATCCGACGTTGTAACAACGTTGGATCAGACGTTGTTACAACGTCGGATCGGACGTTGTACCCTGGATGCCAACGGGCTCCGTCGGGCTTAGCAACGTTTATTTGAACGTTGCTACAACGTTACATTTGACGTTGCTGCTACCTCCAAATCCCCAGCGGCAAACTAGGGGCAGGCTTAAAAACGTCGGATTTGGCGTTGTCACAACGTCAGATTTGACGTTGTGACTACTTCCAGGTAACCAACCACTCCTATAAAAGGGAATGAAGACCTTGAATAACTCAACACAACAATTCCACATTCTCATTCCTTCCACATTTTCAATCCTTCCATGGAGCTGGTTACATCTGGAGTAGTAGGCTCCACGGGCAGAATTGATTATGCAATCGAAAGGGTTCGGTACCCAATGCCCCCGGAGGAGTCCAAATGTGCTTGCAGCAGTCCATGCATGCCTCTGTTTCAGGTCGTTTGTGAAAAAGAGAATCACATTTCTGCACCCTTGCGGGTCGGGTGTCTGGAGTGCAATGATTTTCATCCGGGCATTCGTGGAGCCTACGAGTGGAAGGTTGGTGATCTTCTACTTCAACATATCCGGTCATTCTTCGCCGATGTAAACAGATGTGACCACGTTGACGTGGCTCAAACGGCATGAATAATAATGAGGGGAGCAAATAAAGAGGTCGCCACATTTCCATTCAATGAGTTAAAGATTAAAATAATTCCGAAGACGAACTAAGAATAGTATGGTCGATATGAAGAAAAAATTATGTTGTTATCGATGTTGTATTTGTTAGTTGTGGTAATGCGTCGAAGTATGTAATTTTTTAGTTTTAGTAATGCCTCGATGTATGTAATTTGTTAGTTTTAGTAATGCCTCGATGTGAAATCTGATCGTTATCTATGAAGTGAAGCGTTTGCATGTGATTGTTTGTTGTTGTGATCGGGTAGAAACCATCGAAAATAATAACGCATATAATACGAAATACACAAATATAGCATACCGACAAAATACGAAATGTATGTCATAAACAAAGGGACGATAATGTATCTACTGCAGAGATCGAATGTAGCCCATGAAATGCTCATACATCTGGTCTAGCTGGGGATGCCCGACCAATGCCTGAATGGCATGGGTCATCTCGTCGACCAGGGCCTGGCGAGCAGCAGTCTCAGCGTCAACCTCATCCCCATCCCCATCTGGTCCGATGTCGTCGTCTGGGTGGGTAGGCGCAGCCGGAGGAGCACCAGGTAGTACCACTGTCGTGGGCAACACATGACCTCGACTCTGCGACTGGAACCAAGCGAGGTAGTCAGCTGTGACTCCTCCCTGACAGCTCTCGATCGTCCTCCTGTGACCAGTGACAGGGTAGAATCTCTCATCGTCCTGAGCTGCCCAACGGTGGTGCTGCATGTCGAACGTCAAGATGTAACGCCTCTGCAGGCGAAACGGGCGCTGCATGAAGGACGGAGGGATGGCGGCCAATGGCTGCTCCTGCACGCGGCCGAACTGTCGGAGCACCCTGTCTGGCATGTACGGCTCAAAGATGCCACAAAATCTGAGGGTGCCTCGATAGGTGGAGGAGCGAAACTGACCAGCGAAATCCAAGTCTCTGCCGAAAGGCATCCACTCGACCTATGTTCAGAAAATGATATAAGGGAAACAATCTTACTCGACATATGTAGTTAAAATCAAAGAAAGTTATAAACAGGTTACCTTATCGATGGTCATGCGCTCAAGCTGTGCTCGAAGCTTCTTCTCCCTCTTGCGCCTCGTCTTGTCGTTCCCCCTGATCTCGGCCGTCGACGGGTCGAACCGTCCCATGTATCGGGGATCATGATCAAATGCATCCCTGTCCGAGCGAAGACGACC
Organism: Persicaria maculosa; assembly: GCA_963922045.1. Taxonomy (NCBI): domain Eukaryota; kingdom Viridiplantae; phylum Streptophyta; class Magnoliopsida; order Caryophyllales; family Polygonaceae; genus Persicaria; species Persicaria maculosa. Next base: position 22,857,122 of record OY998258.1, on the reverse strand, counting down.
CACAAAACAAGGGAAGTACGACCAGATCCATGCCTGAAAATTATAAACCATTAGAGCACTTATTAAATGTAAATCGCAAGCAGAGGAACATATTTACAGTATTAAAGAAATGTGTTACCTGCAACAGTGCAGCACACCCACGTAGGCCTCTGGCATCGCCTCTCGTGGCCTCCCCTAATCCCCGGTAAAGGAAGGCAAGCACTCCTGCTCCCCAAGCTAGTCTCCCGGCGTGCGGCAAATCCCAAACTAGCCCGAACAACGAGAAGTGTACGCGGCTCTGGGACTTGTCGATGAAGAGCGTCGCACCCAGCAGCGTAGCCAAGAAAGAAACGGCGAGGTCGTGCTGCCACTCTACGCTCCCTGGCACTACGCCATCTGGGGTAAGGTCGGGCCACTGCTCCCGACGATGGCCGTGCCTCTCCACCCACCACTCCGTCAACAACGGGATGGCAAAACCGCAAGCCATCCTATGCTTCTTCAGCAGAGCCGGGGTCCAACCAAATAAATCCTGCAGTAGAGGCTCCAGCTGTAGTGGAAGATAGTTAGGGAGAGGCTCGCAAGGCAGTCCCTCGATCGGCAGCCCCATCAGACAGGCGACGTCGTGGAGGGTGATGGTCATCTCGCCCCATGCTCTATGAACACAGTCAACAACTGAGCATTCACTCCGTCCCAGTTCAAATCAAGCAGCCCCAGTAGACCACACTGAGCTGCCGCCTGCACCCATGTCCCTGGACCCTCGTACATGTAGTACATGAACGGATGGAGGTGTGAAGCCCGATGATGAACCTTCAGCAATTTATGCCGATAGGTCGAGTCCGTCCATAGCAGCTGAGCCCTATGGTTCCTAAACGAGACCAAAAGATCTCCTGGAGGCAAGTCGCCATCAGGGTGCTCATCGTCCCCCTCCTCCTCGTCGCCCCCCGCTCCTGCTCGCCCCCCTCCTCCTCCTCGTTGCCCCGTCCTCCTGCTCCTGAGCCTCATGCTCCTCGTCACTCTCGTCATCGAGGTCCTCCTGCTCGAACTCAAGGTCCTCCGGTATATCCGCATGCTCCTCCTGTGTGACATCCGCCCCCACAGCAGGTGTGAGGCAGTCAGCTGCTGCTGCGATGACCGTATCCCAAGCAGCGTCTCCATGAGCGTGTCCGGAAGTACTGGCAACAGCCATAGGATCTGACGCCGGCTGCGCTGGCGGTTCTACGTCCATCAGACCATGTGATGTGGGCTCCACAGATTTATGCATGTGGAAGAACGTACGGTCATCGTCAGTACCGTCCTCCGGCCTGAACGGTGGCGGGGCTGTATCAGGCTGAACCGCCGTATCTCTCACGGTCAAAGTCTCCTGCTCCGCAATACCCATGAGATCTGACACCGTCTGCGAAGACGAGTCAGTGATGATGACCTCCTGCGAATCGGCGCCCTCTACTGCATCTGGAGGCGCATTGCGGTCTCGCCCGAGAACGACGCGAATGGTCCCGTCGTCCCGTCTCATCCGAGAATCCTATTAAAATATTTTATTACAGTAGTTCACTGTAAACAACTTCATTTGTAATAATTTGTTTCTATAATTTCTTTTTGTTTGTTTCGCCAATTCGTTTCTATGATTTCTTTTATACATTTTATTTTGTAACAATTTTTTCTAATAAATATTATTTTTTAACAATTTTGTTTCTATAATTTCGCGTTGGACATTAAAGTAGTTATTTTGTAACAATTCGTCTTAAATATATTGTGGATTCAAATTAAATAAGGTTCACTTAATTTCTTCTAATACATTTTATTTTGTAACAATTTTTTCTAATAAATATTATTTTTTAACAATTTTGTTTCTATAATTTCGCGTTGGACATTAAAGTAGTTATTTTGTAACAATTCGTCTTAAATATATTGTGGATTCAAATTAAATAAGGTTCACTTAATTTCTTCTAATACATTTTATTTTGTAACAATTTTTTCTAATAAATATTATTTTTTAACAATTTTGTTTCTATAATTTCGCGTTGGACATTAAAGTAGTTATTTTGTAACAATTTGTCTTAAATATATTGTGCATTCAAATTAAATAAGGTTCACTTATCCGATTCATACGATAAACTTATTCGTTATAAAATTCAACAAATAAACAATAAAATAAAATGAAAAATAAAATAAATAAAATCAAACTAACCGATGGCGTACTCGTCAGGGGAGAAACCTCCTGCGTCCGCCTCTTCCGGCCACCACCGCCATCACCGGCGGTCCTCCCGGCGCCACCAACACCACGGCCACGGCCAACACCACCAGCAGCCAGCCTTTGGCCTCGGCCACCAACAGCCACCGCGCGCCCCTCACCTCGGCCACCAACAACCCCTCTGCCCCCATCGCCACCGCGCCCCTCACCTCGGCCACGTCCAGGCCCTCTGCCCCCATCGCCGCCGCGCCCCTCACCTCGGCCACGGCCAGGCCCTCTGCCCCCATCACCGCCGCCGCCTGGCCCTCTGCCCCCATCACCGCCGCCTCCTGGCCCTCTGCCCCCATCACCGCCGCCTCGTCGGCCTCCTGGCCCTCCTGCCCCTTGAACCTCTCGCCCAGATCCGCCCTCGCCGGCGAATCCATGGCCTCGTCCCCGGGATCTCACCATCGATCTCGCTCTCGCTCTCAATCGATCTCGCTGTCAATCGATCTCGCTCTCAATTGAACCTCACCCAGATCCGCTCTCGTGTGGAGGAAGAAGAATGACGACGTCCAATTCGATGTTGTGCTTTATATATTAAGCACAACAACGTCGGATTCGACGTTGTACACAGCGGGACCCTTCAACTTACAACGTCGAATTCGACGTTGTGCACAGCTGGGCCCTTCAACTTACAACGTCTATTTTGACGTTGTAATTCAAATTACAACGTCAATTTAAACGTTGTAGTTATCTTTGTTTTTTTAATTCAACTGCAAATTATAAATAAATAAAATACATTATTTGGACATTTAGATCATTGAAATTAAATTGGCATATTTCATAATTAAATAAAATACATTATTTGCACAGTTTAGTTCGTTGCAATTGAAAATTATAATACATATTGTACATAAAATACATAAATAAAACGATAATACATAATTACTTATGAAACGATAAAATACATAAATGAAACGATAATACATATTGTACATACGCCACTCTCCGGGCACCTCTATCTCCCAAAAACCCTTCCGGCATAATCAAATATGAAAACGATAATACATATATTACATACCCCGATCTCCGGTTACCCCTCCCCCCCCCCCCCCCCCCCCCCTTGAAAATACATATATTACATACATTACATACGATAAGTCTACAACTACGTGGTGCTAACGGCACTGGGTGTACAACTACCAACAGACTCATCTAGATTGGTAGAGATGTCGATCTCTACGTCGATGAACGCGTACGATCGCAACCTATCGTTTCCCGGACCCACCACCCTCTCAATTACGTACGCTGTAACTTCACGGATACAATGCCGACATACATCGGCGTAGAACGTGTCCAGCATTTCCGTAATGCCTCTGCCCATGTCAGATAGGTAGGCCTCTCGGTCGTTTGTATAAATCTCCGTGTCGTAGTGGCATCCGAACTCCCCCGCAACCGATCTCCTTGAGCCACTCTGACATGAGATGCGGAAAAGGCAGCATGGGAATGCCCCATTGTACCTCCGGTGTTGGCAGTTGCAGTCGGTGGCATCGGGTGGATAACGGTGTTTCGTCCCTCTAATCTGATAGTTGATCCCCTCGGACGTTTCTGCGTCTTTTATGAAGTAAGTGGGAAGTCTGCGATTGGGGGCCGCCATTAGGTAGTAATAGTGTGGAAGGGTTTGTGGTGGATGGAGTGTGGGTGTGGGTGTGGGTGGCTTTTATAGGCACTTTAGCATACAACGTTTAATTTAACGTTGCATAAGGTTTGCAATGTTGGATTGAACGTTACATCGGGCAACCCTAGGGGTGGGGTTTAGCAACGTTTAATTAAACGTTGTATAGGGTTAGCAACGTTTGATATAACGTTGCATAGGGCTGCCCCATTCCAACCCTACGCGTAGGGTATATGCTAGGGTTGGAAGGGTTGATAGCAACGTTGCTTTAAACGTTGCTAGGGTATAACAACGTTGTTTCCGACGTTTCCTGTTGACCTTATTATTTTCTCGATTTCGAGTTAATTAAACCGATATCTAGTGATTTTGAAAGTGAATATGAACATATAGAATTAATATATACCCTTCTTAGTAGGTTCCATTCAAGCGAAAATGAAAATGATTCATATGTTAATGTTTCGATGTTCTTAGTAAGTTCTATTCAAGCGAATATGAAAATGATTGATAGGTTAATACATAGAGTTCACATCAAATGCGCATTACCAAATATATAACTTATATATTAAATATAAAGTTCCAGCGCTAATCGAACGTTGAATACACAAAATCAATTGGATTAGTTGCTCCCAACAGACTCTGCAGGTCCCGCTGGTTGAATCTCAATCAACGCTTGCTGGAACGCGTAAGTCTCCTTAGTTTGTTGGGCGGGCCGCGCTACTAAGTCAACCACGTACTTGGCAATGCTATTAATACGCGCCCGGCTCACATCGCAGTAAAGACTTTTGATGTTATCTTTTGTATGGGCCAACATGCGAGTATAGTACGACTCGGGGTCTCGGTCGGACTCCATACAACGGAAATACACCTCCCTTGACATCTCAGACCGGCGATGACACTGCACAGAGAATAAACAACATGGAAATAAAATGCGATATTTCCTGTGCTTACAGTTGCAAATGTGACGTTCAGCCGGCACACTGTGCCTCGTCACTGTAATAGTGTAACGGGTGCCATCCGAGAACTCCACTGTCTGCACGAAACTGTACGGAGTTGAAGGCATGGTAGAGGGCTTTTTGGGTGTTGGGTGTTTGGTGTGATAAAGTGGAGGGGGGGGGGCCAACGGGGCCTTATATGGTGATTGGGAACATCCCCCATTTACAACGTTGAAATGGACGTTGTAATTGGGAACGTTCCCATTTACAACGTCCAATTAGACGTTGTAAATGGGAACGTTCCCAATTACAACGTCTATTCCAACGTTGTAAATGGGAGATGTTCCCAATTACCAGGTCTGAATGTACGTTGTAATTGGGGAATGGTCCCAATTACAACGTCTGGTGTGACGTTGTTATGACTGACACATAAAACGCGTAATTGACGTCATGTATGGTCCCCCTCCTTTGCCCTTATATACCTCCACCATCAGACCGATTGAATGCATCCATTTACCTCACAATTCAAGACAATAGTTACTATTTCATTCGTAGATCTGAAAATATCATCCTCATAAAGTGAAGAAGCGATGGAGGTGGTACGAGTCGCCCCCCCCCCCCCCCCCCCCCCACGACGAAACAATTGCGTACCACAGGTAAAATCCTATGGCTGTATTATCTGTCTGTATGTGTTTTTCCATTATTTAACCCGAAGTAAATATATACCCTTTAAGTAACATCAAGTGCATGTACGTTGTTATGCCTTTATCTAGTTTCGAGACTTCACATGTACGTTCACCGACACCCGTACTTGGCAATCCCGGAACGAAATGGTCGACAATTTCAAGCAACTCGGCTTGAAGAACAACATGGTCTTAGTAATCAAGCGATCGTGGTCGACCGCTTCAAATCGACCGGGTGGCGTGTTGTTAGCGTGCGAGCAATATGGAGTGTTTCGCAGAAGGGGGAAGCAGATTCGCAGCACGCAGAGCAAACTAAGCAACTGCCCGTTCTCCTTACTCGGTCATGAGAGGGGGGGGGGGCCGAATATGTGGACGATGACCGTGCAAAATGGAACGCACAACCATGGGCTCCCTCAACGATTGAAGGGGCATGCTTACGCGGGAAGAATGACACCAGGGGAGAAGAAAATGTGCAAGTGGATGAAAGACATAGGAACTCCGCCGAAGGCCATCTCGTACGGGCTACGACAAGCAGATGCGAATAGCGTCACCTCATCGCGATCACTGGAGAACACCCTCAACAAGCTCGCCGTTGAAGAGAGAGGAAATCGAACGATGACCCAAGATACCCTCCATCGTCTCCGAGAAAGGGGCTACTACTACGAATTCAGGAGGAGCCCAGACGATGACAATGTATTGAATGACCTTTTTCTCGCACACCCGGATGGGATTCGTCTCTTGAACAAATACCCTTACGTCGTCGTCATGGATAGTACGTACAAGACAAACGCGTAAGTACTATATCCTATGTCTTCCTACATTTCTTCCATAAATAGTGATATGCTAATGTGCGTACGTTGCGGCACCGCGTCCACAGGTACAACGTCGCGCTGTGCGAGATAGTCGGCTTAACGCCAACGGGAAACAACTTTTGCATCGCATATGCCTTTATGGCCCACGAGGACACGGACACGTATACTTGGGTGCTCAACAACCTACGTGTTATTTTTCAGGGTAAGGTGCCCGATTCGATTATGACAGATCGAGAGCTGGGCCTTATGGCTGCACTTAGGGCCGTCTTCCCCGAGGTGCAACATCTACTGTGTTGGTTACATGTAACTCGCAACTGTGAAGACACCGCTTTGAAGATTACAAAAAATCTGGAAATTTCAACTCTATTCAAGAATCAGGTGTGGGGTTTATTCTCGTCTTCGACGGAGGAGTCGTTCGAGAGGCGGCGTAGATTTCTTCATGCCCAATGGCAGCCCTTTCCCGGGGTCATGGGGTATCTGGAAACAGTGTGGCTCATCCACCGGACGAGCCTTGTCAGATGTTACACCGACCACGTCCTACACTTTGGAACGAGGACAACCAATAGGTACGCATATCGTTTTCGTCGTTACCCTTGTCACTCCTTTACTACATTTCGACAGTCTTTCACCTCAAGCACATGATGCATTGTGTAGGGTTGAAGGCCAACATAAAGTGTTGAAGGAAGCATTACACTCGTCCACTGGTGATTTCTGTGTCGTGGTGGATGCCATTCATCGGGTGAATGAATGTCAGGTGCACGAGATCCAGACTGCGTTGGAGATAGATCGTTTCAAGTGGCCAACTAACGCACACGAAGTCCCCTTATTCGATCAGATTAAGCACGTGGTTTCAAAGAAGTGTTTCGAACTTCTCTACGGTCATTGGAGGAAAGTTGTCGATAAAACAGTAGCTCCAGAGTGCGTCGACCATCATTGGAGAATATGCCATGGGATACCTTGTGTACACGACGTTCAGCGTTTTGTTGATGAAGGAATTCAAATAACACCTGACGACATCCACCCATTCTGGATGGATCTGACGTGGGATGAATCGGACAATGCGATCTTACCCTATGCCAGGTCGGCTTCGTACACTGCATCTAATGAAGCTTGTGACCCTGATTTGCACCCACCGGAGCGGGGTAGCATACGGTCAAAGGGCAGACCTAGAGGGAGGAGGAACCCGTGCAGAACGAATCCCTTGCGATCTGAGCAACGTCGGGCGAATTTTGAAAGGGAGGAAGCCAGAGTAGGTCGCCACGGTAGGGACCGACAGTCCAGACATCCGTCTGACGCACAATATTGGGGATTTAGCTGGGGAGACAACAATGTGGACCCTTTCATGTTCAGGCACATTGCGGCGGCCGTCAACACCGTGGGAGATGGTCACTGCGGATATCGAGCTTTGGCGCAGCTGATGTTACGGCCAGGGGAGGCACGATTCGCAGATATGAAAGGGTTATTGTGTAACCATCTGGAGCATAACGATCACCTTTACGTTGGTTGTTACATGGGAGGGTATTCGGTCCGGGAGTTTGTCGACCTACAGAGTTACTCCGGCAGAGTGGGAGGTGACCGGAGATACTGGATCGAGTTGCCTATCATGGGTCTTGTGTTCGCAACCGTCTACCAGGTACCCCTTGTCGTCTTATTTTGGCACATGCCCTTCACATGCCTCCCTATGTACACCGAACAACCAAATGGCGCACCTCAAGAGGCCATACTGGGCATGGCATGCATCGGGAACCAAGATCATTTCGCAGCGGTGAGTATGATCTCACTCCAACCATAAATTAACTATCATTAATTACCCCACTTAACATTATACTATACTTTTTGCCCTTTTTGCAGATATGGCTACATCCCAACGCCCCTTTACCTCCTCCAACGCATGAATGGACCGCATACCATCACCCGAGCGTCAACGGATGGGATACTCCCTTCCAAGACCAATTTGATAGATTTAGAGCATTGCGGATTCAGGAAGGTCGCCCTCTACACCATGTTTAGGAGTCATGAAAGTTGGAATTATCTGTGTCGTATCTGTTTGTTTTCTTTTCTATGAAGTTCAGAGTTGAAAGTTGAATGTTTGTTGTTATGAAGACGTAGAAACAATATAAAAAAGCAATCGTTCGACCAAAACAAACAACAGTTGGCCCCATGTCTAAATTTACAAACGGGTTTTAATGTTACATTTCAACAAGGGTTGGTGTATTAAACGGAACAACTACCGACCGACTCTTCAGGAATGTTTGGGTATATACTAATCTGCACCTGCTGGAACGCATATGTCGTCATCAGATCTTGGGAAGGGCGCACTACTGTATCAACTGCATACTCTGCTACTCTGCGACAGCGCGACGGAGACATGTCGTCGTACAAAACGACCAGGATATCCGTTATCTGCTCAATCATCCGTGTATAGTACGATGCAGGGTCGTCGTCACACTCCTGACACCCGAACTGCAACTGTGTTGACATCTCCAGGATACGGTAAACCTGCACAGAAAGTAGATTGCATCGAAAATAATGTTTATAGTTCATATGCTTGCAGTTGCAAGCATCCTCCTTAGGCGGACGAGGGTGTCTCCCCACTTCAACAACGAAACGGGTTCCATCATTGAACTTGGCATATTTGACAAAGGAATTTGGGCTTGATGGAGTAATTAGCAACGTCCAATTAAACGTTGTCATGGGAGTTCACATAACACAATGTCCAATTAAACGTTGTAACAACGTCCAATTAAACGTTGCTGCAACGTTTAATGTAACGTTTTTCAGCAACGTCATATTTGGCGTTGTATAAAGGAGGCCTCACAAAAAACGAGAAAGGATTTCTCACTATAAATTACGCCATGCTAGGGTCGAAATTACAACATCTCGTTTGACAGAAGAAGAGATGGCGGCCGGTAACACACCAAGACCTTTCTTCTCAGTCACAGGGAGTGGCCCTAGGGATTTTTTCTGGTGGGTAGAAGACGTCTCGCTCACAGAAATACTGGTAAGCCCCCTTCGGTCTCACATCCGATTTACAACGGACCCAACTCATTAAGTAGATCTTGACATCTGCAGCCTCTGCCTTCCAACTTCGAGGAAGAATACGGGCTGGGGGGCGTCGAAAGAATAACGCTGACTAATGGACCAGGGAGGAGAGGCACCAGCATCCGGGTAGAGCGCAACAGCTCCGGGGCACTCTGGCTCGCACAAGGATGGAATACGTTCGCGAGATCGCGTGGCGTGCGGGTAGGCGCGGGTTTGATGTTTAGCTACTTAGGCAACGCTCGCTTCCGGGTCGTCGTAGTGCCGCCGGAGAATGTTTCACCTTCTTAACTAAGTTACGTTTGCTGTAATCTTCTATGATTATTATGAAAAATGAGGCAGTCTAAATATTTTCATGTAACGTGTTTTTCCCTTAAATAACCACAAATCATATTTGAAAACCCTCCGCGAGGGGAAAAACGCACTAAGTTTTTGCCAACATCCTACCCAACAAAAACAAAGATAATAGAACTTCAAAGTTAGTGCTGCTGGTACAAACGTCAGATTAGACGTTGCTATCTGGCCCGACGAGGCCCACTTTAGCAACGTCGGATTAGACGTTGCTAAAGTGTCCGACCCGCCCAGCTTCCTTCAAATCACAACGTTATGTAGGACAAATAACAACGTCGAAACCAACGTTGCTGCAACGTGTAATCCAACGTTTTTGCAACGTCACATTCGACGTTTTATTAACAGCGCTAATTGTGGATTTGCGGTGTATATAGGGTGACCCTTAATTAATGATGTGTTAGATTCATTTTTAAAATACCATGTTCAATCTGCCAAAAGCTATCCACATTTGTGGATGGAGGGGATATGTGACATGCGTTAATAGGCGACAAAGTTGGAGTTTCGGATATGTGACAAGTTGAACAAGATGGATGACCCTGATTTTTTAGGGGTTGATCCAATTTCCATATATATAAATTGTAGTTTTCGACATTAAAAATGTAAAAATTAAAATATAAAAATTACCATAACATTAAATTCATTTTTATCTATACATAGAACATCAACTTTGCATATTTACCATATTTTGAAGAAAAAAATAGGGTGTTGATATATATACACCGCAAATGACGATTAAGGATTTGCACGTCCATAAGGACGTGCAAGTCTGGGACTGTGCACGTCCACTAGCAAACACTTGCACGTCCTTAACAACGTGCATGCACGTCCTTAAGGACGTGCAATATTTGCACGTTGTTAAGGACGTGCAAACCCTAGTTAGGGTTTCGCGTTTAGGGTTTAGGGTTTAGGGTATAGGGTTTAGGTTTTCCGAGGGTTTTGTAATGTTAATTGAAAAAATTGAAGTGTTTAGCGAGTGGAGTTGAAGGATTTATGGTCAAATTAAATAGAAACCAATTATTGTTAAGGTTTTCATTCGGATAATATGCGAATAACGTTACAAGGAACGGAAAAAAAGGTTTACATCCATAATTTTAATAAACTGGTGGAATAAAATCTAGGAAAATAGTAAAGGGCGGCCAGACTCGACACGTAAGGCTCGAAATCTCTCAAACTGAGCTTGAAACGGAGCATCCCATCCTTCGACGCTCGGTTGATGATGTGCGACCCATTCTGGCGGAGGCGGCGGAATAGGAGCGTTAGGACGCAACCAGATCTATGAGAACGGAAAATTAGAGTTAGAGTATTGACATATATATGGAAAGCAAGAATAGGTAATAAAAAAAGACGTTTGAAGTCGTACCGCGGCAAAATGGTCTTGGTTTCCGATGCAGGCTACACCAAGGGTTGCTGATTGAGGGTTGTTAGCAGGTGTCGGCGAGGTCATGGGGAGACATGTGAACGGATGATGTCAAGCTAGGACAACGAGAGGATTCTGATATACCGTTGCAAATACTAAACCCATGATGGGTAGCTCTATCCACCGTCTCCTATCACCATGCATAGGTCCCGCCCATCTCTGGTAGTCGACGAACTGCTGGAATGGGTACTCTCCCGTATAACTATCGGCGTAGAGATCGGCGTGATCCTCCAGGTGATTGCATAGTAACGCTGGAATGGGGAGACATGTGAACGGATGATGCCAAGCTAGGACAACGAGAGGAATCTGATATACCGTTGCAAATACTAAACCCATGATGGGTAGCTCTATCCACCGTCTCCTATCACCATGCATAGGTCCCGCCCATCTCTGGTAGTCGGCGAACTGCTGGAATGGGTACTCTCCCGTATAATTATCGGCGTAGAGATCGGCGTGATCCTCCAGGTGATTGCATAGTAACGTTTTGAGTTCCGGGAAAGCAGTCTCGCCGATCGGTGACGTCAAAGCTGCCAAAGCACGGTAGCCACAATGACCATCTCCAACAGTGTCCCTCACACCCTCAATATGACCGAGCATGAAGGGATCAACGTTGTTTCGATACCAGTTGAACCCTCCGAACACATCATCACGTCCACGTCGAGCTGAGGTCGCTTGTGGACGATGTCGAGCAGCATTTCGAGCAGCACGTGCTTCTTCTCTCTCAAATCTTTCCCTTAACTCCTCGTATGGCAACGGGTTGGTTCTGCATGCATTCCTCGACCCCCGAGGCCTCCCCTTCCTTCGGACGCTTGCAGATGAGGGTGGGTGCACCTCATCATCGCATACATCGTTGGAAGCCGTGTATGAAGATGACAACTCATACGGCAGTGGGGTGTCGTCGATGTCAATCCATGACAAATCCATCCAGAACGAGTAGATTTCCTCGGCGGGTATCGGAGTACCGGATTTGACGTATGCCTGAATCTCATGGACACAAGGGATGCCGTAACAAACCCTCCAATGTCGGTCGATGCATACCGGAGGAACCTTTTGGTTCACGACATCCTGCCACATCTTATACAGATAATCGAAGCACTTTTTGGAGATTAAAGTCTTTACCTCATCAAAAAGGTTGACTTTATATGCCGATGTTGGCCATTTGAAGTGGTCGATCTCCAAAGCAGTTTGCAGCTCATGCAGTTGACAATCGTTGACTCTATGGATTGCATCGATCACGATGCGAAAGTCACCAGTCGATGAGTGCAGTGCCTCTCTCAGAACCTTGTGTTGACCCTCAACTATGTACACATTGAAGTGCATACCACTAAATATTCGATGTTATATCATATTGTAATGGGAGATATGAAGTAATGTTGTACCTGTTTGTCGTATGGGTGCCGAGATGGAAGACATTATCTACGTAGCATCGTACGATGTTCCTGCTGTATGGAAGCCACACCGCCTCTAAATATGCCACCACACCTGGGAATGGGTGCCATGCAGCGTGTAGCGCCCGACAACATCGGTTGAATGATTCCTCCGACCTCGATTCGAACAACCCCCAACAGTTGCCCTTAAAGATGCCAGCGTGGTTTAAATTCTTTGTGATCTTCAGAGCAGCTTCCTCGCATCTTCTCGTCACGTCTAACCAACAAAGGAGATGTTGGACGTCGGGGAAGACAACATTCAGCGCCGCCAAGAGACCTAGCTCCCGATCAGTCATGATAGCTTGAGGCTGAACCGTCCCAAGCAAGATCTGAAGCTGACGCAACACCCAAGCGTATGTGTCTTCGTTCTCGTGCGACATGAAGGCATAGGCGATGCAGTAAGTCTTGCCTGAGGGTGTGAACCCAACCACCTCGCATAATGGAATCCCATATCTACAAGTGTAAATATGTTACATGTAAAATACTTTATAATTGGCTATATGTGCAATAATGTAATCGTAATAAAGTAACTTACGCATTTGTTTTGTACGTGATGTCCAATACGATGACGTAATGGAACCTTCGGAGAAGCCGTATCCCGTCAGGATGCGCCAAGAAGAGGTCGCTCAAGACGTTTTCGTCATCCGGATGTCGTCTGAAGTTGTAGTAGTACCCTCTTTCCCGCAGATGGTGCAAGGTATCTTGTGTCATCGTCCGACTACCTCTTTCTTCGGCGACCATCATGTTGAGCGTGTTGGTAAGGGTCATCCTTGACGTGACGCTGGTCTCATCCAACTGCCTCAATCCGTACCCAATGGATTTTGGAGTGCCAATTTCCTTCATCCACCTGGCCATCTTCTTTTCCCCCTCTGTCATCTGTCCGGCGATGGCGTGACCCTTCAAGCTCGTGGAAAGCCCGTGGTTAGGAACACTGTGGGTTACCGTCATAACCCAGTGACCCGACGGAGCTTCGTGCCCGTGTAGAGAGAATGGACAACCGTTTATCTTCGATTGCGTGCTTCGGAGCTTCCTCCCGCGTGGTCGGTACTCCCCATACTGCTCGCAAGCAAGGAGAACCCCGCCTGGACGGTTCGACGCCCCCGTCCAAGACCGCTTGATTACTAAAATCATGCAGTGTCTCCGACCCAAATCCTTGAAATGCGTAACCATTTCGTCACGGTCATTCCAAATCCTTGGGTCCGAGTACTCAGACGTGAAGTTTCGAAACTGTAATAACATTTAGGAAATATGAACAAAATGGAAGACATACGAAATATATTCACTATACGAAACGTATCCGTACCTGGCAAACTTGGAGACGACGATGCTTTGCGGCTCGGCCATAACGATTCTAACGGTGAAGGAATATATCGAACGAAGTCGGACTTTGTTTTGGAGTGCGGAATCAAACTGTCCCCATTCGCTTCAAATAGGCAGTTTTGCGTTAAAGGTACGCGGAGGTGCACGTCCTTGACCACGTGCACCTAACCCTAACCCTAAACCCTAACAACCCTAGCCAAACTCGTTCTTTACGTTCAATTTCGTTCTTTACGTTCATTTTCGTTCTTTCCACGTCTTCGTTCTTCATGTTTTCGTTTTCGTGCAACCTTATCTTACATCATATTACTTACAATTACAATCATGATTTGTTTCGGGCGCTGTGTCTCATCCAAACCTCTTTACTTCGTGCTTAACGTTTTCGTTTTCGTTTTCATTCTTGATGTTTACATTTAATATGACTCAGAACCAATGAGAGAAGTCTACTCGAGATAGAAATATACAGATAGATACAAAATTCGTAACATAAAAGTATAATATAAAGATAAATGTACATCAATGTCCAACTGGGTTGCTGACAGCCTGATGCAAAATACACGTCACCTCGTCTAACAGCTCATCAAGGCGAGGGTCGGTAGCCAGGGCCCTCCAATAGCCCTCCATCTCATGCAAGCGGGCCGCTAATGCCGGAGGGATGACAGGGGGCTGAGGTAGGTCCACCCATGGATCCAAGCTGATCGGGTGGACGGGCGCCGGAGGGTCCGGATAGGGTGGCGTGGTGGGCAGCACGTACGGCCGGCTCTGCGACGCGTACCAAGCCAGGTAATCTGCAGTGACACCGGCCTGACAATCCTCGCTGGTACGTCTGTGCTCGTCCAGTAGAAGCGACCCTCGTCCTGCAGGTCCTGCCACTTGTTGTGGTTGTGGGCAAACACAGCAATGTACTTCGCGTTCTTCAAGGTGGTGTCGCGGGAGACCTGATCCGACGCGATGACGGGGTGCGGGATCCCCTGGACTCGTCCGAACTGCCGGAGGCACCTATCGGGCATATACGGCTCCTTCTCCCCGCGGAATGTGATGGTGCCCCGATAGGTGGACTGACGGTACTGGCCGTCGAAGTCCAGACCACGCCCAAAGGGCATCCACCCCACCTATAATTAAAAAAAATAGGCGTAATTCACAGTTAAGAAATATAGGTCCACCTCGTCCCCCAGCTCCTGCACCTTCTTCAGCTTCGCAGCGTCCTTCATGCGTTGTGGCGCCTTCAGATCGATGAACTTCGCGTAGAAGCGAGGGTCATCCTTCCTAGCCGGATTGCTGGAGAAATCACCTCGGAAGCGAGGGAAGTACGCCCATATCCAAGCCTTGACACAAAAAAGAATGTCGTTAGCATATAATATAAATATTTGTAAACTAAAACTCTAATTCAACGGTCTCGTACCTGTAGAATCGGCGTGCAGCTATCTATACCCTTGGCACCTGCTCGGGTAGCCTCACCTAGGCTCCTGTACATACATGCGAGGGCACCTGCAGCCCATGCAAGGGTGGTCGTACGCGAGATGTCCCAAATAAGGCCGTAGATCCTCCATGGGATCCGGCTCTGCGACTTGTCTACAAACAGAGTCGCGGCGAGAGCGATGGCCAGGTACCATATGTGGAGAAACCGACGCTGTGCAGGGTCATCCTGGGGCTGCCCCCCTCCCACATGCATGCGCAGCCGAATCTGCTCAGGATCAGCCACGGCCTCTAGGTCATCAGCGGGGGCGGGGTCGATGAGCGGCCCGTGTCTCTGCTGCCACAAGGCAGTCAACCAAGTCACTGGAGGGCCGCCAGCATGTCTGTATGACTTCAGGGCCTGCTGGGTGAGCTAGTAGTAATCAGCAACGGTGGGGATCAACGCGCCCGCGACCAGATGTGACGTACACAGCAGACCCTCCATCGGAAGTCCCATGAGACAGGCAACGTCATGCAACGTGATGGTCATCTCGCCCCATGGAAAGTGGAAGGAGCTGGTCTCCAGGTGCCAATGCTCCCTCCACACCTGATACGCGCGGTGATGCCTGTAAGACACAAGCAGCTCTCCCGGCGGTAAGAAAGGGTCGACCTGCACAGCCGGTGCGGCAGCCCGCGCAGGGATGGGCGCGGGCTCCTCCTGTGGGCCCCCCTGACCCGCATCCTGCCCCCCCCCCCCCCCGCCCCATGTCCCTCATCCCTCCGCCCCTCCTGCCCGTCGTCAGCCTCCTCAACGACGTCAGGGATCACGTCATCCGCAGATGCCAAGGAGATCGTCGCTGGTGTGGGGGAGGTCGAAGGCTCGGCGTCGTGGGTGCCGGATGTAGAAGCCTCTGGAACGGCTGAAGTAGATGCCTCGGGGATGGTGGGTGGTACACGAGCAGGCGGTCTACCCATGTCAGCCCGTCGACCCACGACTACGTCAGTAATGCAGCTGCTCAGCACATTAGCGGTCTCCAAAGAAGGTTGCAGCCCCATCGTCGCATCGCCAGAAGGATCCCAAGCTGGCAGACCCTTCCAGAAGCTGTCGTGCTCGTCGGCCGGGGGGGTCCCCATCGACTGCTGGTAGCCCTCTGCAGACGCAAGCAGATCATCGAGTGTGGCTGTCGGATCGTCGGGTACCGTCTCCTCCGGTATCTGGCTGACCGCTGCCCGGTCGCCGAACCTAACAGGCCGGAGGGTACCATCCCCCCTCATGAGCCTCCCTGCCTGTTATTATGAAATGTTGAGAACCTGTTACTTTTAATGTTTTTTATTTCATCCAGTTGGCTATTTTAATGTATTTTAATATCTTTTAATGTCTTTTAATATATTTTAATGTATTTTAATATCTTTTAATGTATTTTAATATCTGTTAATGTCTTTTAATATATTTTAATGTTTTTATTTTCTTTCAATTTTAATTTATTTTAATATATTTTAATGTTTTTATTTTCTTTCAATTTTAATTTATTTCTATGTATTTTAATATATTTTAATGTTTTTATTGTCTTTCAATTTGAATTTATTTCTACGTATTTTAATATATTTTAATGTTTTTATTTTAATTTATTTTAATGTCTTTTGATGTATTTTAATATGTTTTAATGTCTTGTAATATATATTAATCGTTTTTAATGTTTTTCCATGAAAACTATATACTATCAAAATATACAAACTATATAATATCTATTATATTCTATCAAATTAAAACTATATTATTTTCTATCAAACTATATACTAAAAACATATTATAATCTATCAAATTATATTATAACACTATATTACAATCTATCAAATTATATTATAAAACTATATTATAAAACTATAAAAATAAATCAAACAAAATAAATAAATCAAAGAACATACCGGTGGGGTCGGGACCGGCGACACCTCCATAGTCCGCTGCTTCCGCGGCGGTAATAGGGGATCCTCCACCTCCGCCACTCCGCCGCCGCCACCACCACCACCACCGGACGCCTCCCCCGCTGCTGCTCTACCACCACCACCGTCACCACCACCACCGTCCTCAGCCACCACCACCGCCACCACCTCCGGCGCCACCACCTCAGCCTCCACCTCCGGCGCCACCACCTCCGCCACCATGGCCTCCTCCGCCACCACCTCCGCCTCCATGGGCGCCACCACCTCCTCTCTCTCCGGCTCCATCTCTCTGTCTCTCTCTTTCTCCGGCAGTCTCTCTCTCACTCCGGCGATCTCTCTCTCGATTTCTCTCTCTGGCGAAGACGAAGACGAAGAGGGAATGGATGGGGAAGAAGAAGAGGCACGTCCGCTTCGTCTTTAGTAGACGGGCTTGCACGTCCGGGCTCGAGTGGCTGTAAACCCACTTGCACGTCCTTAAGAACGTGCTTTCAAGGACGTGTGGATTTGCGGTGTATATAGCCGAAACGAAAAAATATCCGTTGGAATACAATTATATTACTAAAAATAATTAATGAGTAGTGATAATTAATAATTTTTAATGTGCAATATTGTAGTAATTTGAAGTTCTGTTATATTTTTGGAAAAAAAAATTGTTCGAATGGTGCTGTACAAGAAGACTAACCCTGACTCGAATCAACAATACAATATGTCTGCCCTGTGTTGTGTTTAATGTCGGAAGGCGGAAGCTCTCTATGAAATCGGTAAGCATATAAATTTCATTTAGCTAAACACACACACACTGACACACACACAAAAATCCAAATGATGGACACCAGAGAAACAATTACAAAATTTCAACGACCAAAACATAATGCTTTGTGAACAAAGAGGAGAGAAGAGCGAAACTACAAACAAAACAAGAACATATGGTGCATCTTATGTAACAATTTAGAAGGATGGTGCACCTTCCTGTTAGATCGTTTCTCGTCTGGCTGCTCGGTTGTCTTATCCTTCTTCCTTCTCAGCTTGAAAGACTGCTGCATTAGTTCTGAACACTCCACCTCTAGTATCCCTCGCCTTATTGTCATCTTCGGGTGGAAAGGGTGGACAGGACCCTCTGCGTTGGCTGTGGACTCCGAGCCACCTTCTCCATCGACACTGCCTGGAAAAAGTCTGCAAGCCATTGACAGATCAAAGCAGCTATTAATCAATGCAATGTGAAAAACACAATCACTAGGGAGGCGTTGAGAAGTCCATCCATCCTATTCAAGAGAAAAGCAACATTCTATGAACAATGCAGTTCTTGCAAGAAAGGCAAGGATGAATCATGGCCGGAGAAGGTTACCTGAAAGAGAAGAAAACCTGATCTCCTAACATTGGCATCATTCAAAAGAAGATACAGTTATGAAATTGTTTAATTGGCACCACATGATAGTTTGGAATTACATGTCCCAGGATCATATTTCCTATAATATACTGAAGGAAGCAATCAACCACAACTTTTTGACAGTGTGCGGCTGCAGGTAACATGTCGTAAAATGAGCAAGTAATGGATCTAAAAAGGCATCCTAATCTGCCATTCCAAGACTCCGAGTGTATTCTCATCTAGATTGGATATTGGGCAGAAATATATTTTCCATCCCGAAAATAGAGTGAGCATAAAATGTAGAACACAGTAGCTATAATGGAAGAGTAGTAGAGCATATTATGTCTTCGATTCAACAAAGAAATATGAAGCATTTTAAGTGTCATGTGCATACTCTCCTGTTTTATTAATGCAATAACCTTTGGATTCAAACTATGAAAGAAATCAAGCATCTCCGCTCTCTGCACAGCAGCACATATCATCCCCCAAAAAAGTGCAAGAGGGTAATAATGGTCAAGTAGATACAAAAATAAAATATTCGTGCTCGCCAGACTCGTACACTTGATTACTTGTACAACTAATTCAAGAGTGGAAATATACTAGGCTTCAATTTAACCAGAAACATAACTCAGAATATGTATGTACAATTTGCTGTAACTGAGATGAAGGGATCAGTTAGTAGCTACCTGACCCAGCTTCCGTCAGCTCCCAGAAGCTTGTTAGGAGCTCCATACACTAGCGTACCAACTCTTGCTTGAAGTATTGCACCGGCACACATTGCACATGGCTCTAGAGTAACATAGAGTGTAGCTTCCTGAAGAAAGGGCGTACTTTTTAAAAGGTGACAAAAAGGAATATTCAAGTATCGGAGAGAGTTCATAACAGTTTACCGAATACATCCATTGCATCACTTTTCAATAAATTCTCTTTTCTTTTATTTTTTGGGTGAATATATCCTTTCTTTTAAAATAATTAGAATAAAAAAAAAACACTTATTATTGTACAGAGTCCGGAACAGCTTATTTTGCAACAATTAACTCGTGTTGAGTATAGTGCATTTCTAAGAGACTTCTATTTGATGCATGTAAGGAAGTCTTTCAAGCCTGGTATCTCAGCAGAGAGCGAGCAAGAATCGAATTAAGTTACAAATCATATGGGTAAAAATATTTTAAGCTCTTTCAGACCTTATTGCTGACAATCACTCACATTTTTATCTATGTTCAACCTGACGCATTTTTTTCTATGTTCAACCTGACGGTTAACCTTATAAAAATGGTAGTTCTACCTAAAAAACGACAACCTGAAAACCTGAAGCCCTTTTCAAGACACATTATTCTATATCATAAACTTGTTCAATGGCCACTAGTAGTATTGAAATGGTGTATGTATACTTTGAACCCCTCCAAAATTTTAATGCTATTTAATCAGTTCCAAATCTAACATGTTTTCCTTTTCTTATATATATATAGTAGGAGTTATTACGTAATAGACTTAGTATATCAAAGAAATCCAAGAGATTGACGTATCTAAAAGAATGGAATGCAATTACCGAAAGTCTCCATGTTCTAAGAATGTTTGAAGCCTCACGTATACACAAAATTTCTGCATGGGCTGTAGAGTCCCTCAAGTCCTCCACACTGAAAGCAGTTTCATCATCAGATAAATGGCAAATACTGTTTCCTGTTTGAAAAACTGAACAAGATTTAAAACTGCTTACAGGTTGTGTCCACGGGCAATAACTTTTCCATGTTGCGTCAAAACAGCTCCTACAGGAAACTCCCACATGTCAACGGCTTTCATTGCTTCCTCAAGTGCTTCTTTCATAAAAGTTTCATCGATCTTCCGCTGCTCGCTTTCCAGCCTGTAAGCTTCTCCCCAATCATCAAATCTTTCTTTCATGACTTGATTGCTTCGCAGAAGGTTCCTTCCTTCCTGCACCGTTACATGTTCATTTTCCTCCGAATCTGAATCAAAGCTAAGACTAGTATCAAGGTCCCCTTTAATCTGGTCCACTGTACTACTTGCTGTTGCTTCTGTGCCACCCTCATGCAGCTCATAAATAGCATCAGACCGTCTGTGAGATCTTCTGAATTGCATCGCAGCAGGTTGTGTCCAATCCATGGAAGCAGTAGCCTGTGAACTCATCTCATCGACATTCAGCTCAATGTTTGTCTCCCCAGAGCCACCTCCAAATGAAGGTAAAAGCGAACTGTCTACAGCCACTCCGGTATTGTCACCAATATTCAGTTCCATATTTGTCTCACCAGAGGCACCTCCAAATAAAGGTGACAGGGAACTGTCTACAGACAGACCAGCATTGCCACCAACATTCAGCTCAGTGCCTGTCTCCCCGGAGATGCCTCCAAACAAAGGTGACAGAGAACTGTCTACAGCCAGTCTAGTATTGTCACCAACATTCAGTTCAATGTTTGTCTCCCCAGAGATGCATCCAAATGAAGGTGACAGAGCACTGTCGACAGCCAGTCTGGTATTGTCACCCATGTTCGATACTTCAGGTTTATCTCTCGGACTATGTGGAGAAGTTTTCACTGGCAAGGGTTGGCATGTAGAAGAAGGTTCTAGTGGCACTCTTAAAAAATCCATTTTCATGTCACCACCTGGGGCATCATTGGGATCATAACCGGACAATAATGTTTTGCTGCCAACAGGATCACTCAACGAGCTTTGTCCACTGGATTTCACAGTGGACTTGCGGCTTTCAGAAAGGACCCCCCACCGAAGTCTAAGAATTTTAGCAGCAACATTCCATAAGGCTCTCCCACTTCTTCTGACTATACCGTTGTGAGGAGTTGCAGCATTCTCCGATGCTTCCCTTGCAGGAGGTTGCTGAAGAGTCAACGTTTCATCAGTGGATTCCTCATCTGTACCAGAACCAGACTTCTCATAAGTGTATTCTACACCATCAGTTAGTAACTGCCTTTCCGGTAATTTCTTTTCCATTTCAATCACAGGAGTTGATTCTTCATATCTAATGTTCTCAACAAAATTGCCAATGACTTGATGATATAAATTGTCCATCCGTATAGCTGAACCCAGTAAATCAACATGGGGTGATTCATCCATGGCTAAAGGATCAGTGTATATGCTTGATTCTCCTGAATTTGTCCTAGAATCTTGACTTGAGAACCTGCTAGCAGATTCATCAAACACAGGATGCACTTCTGTAGATAGAGGAGGTTGAGCCAGCCTTGGTGACGGACCTGAAGGTAAGTTTTCCTGATCTTCTTCTTCACCAATTTCTTCAATTCTAACTTGAGAAGTGGAAGTTACCCATGGATATCTGCTTGTTTCCTTCTCTACAATACTCGGTTCTCTAACTGGTGGTTGGACCTGATATCTGAGTTCTGTTTGCTTAATTGTCTCCTTAATATGCTCATGTGTCTCTTTCCCCTTTTCTGTTACGTAATTTTGCTGATAATGCAACCTTTCTTCCGAAGCACTCGAAGAATTCAATATCGTCTCACCAATATGAACTTGGGAACTACCTGATAGAACTTTTGATTCTTCTCTAGATTGCTTTCCACTCATAACTTGTGTATCTATCCGGTACCTTTCTCCTTTGGCAAGCTGGGATGAAATCAAGACCGTCTTCTCTTCCGAACCCTTCACTCGAGTTTCTTGTTTCTGTTGTGTCCTGGAAGTATCTTGCACATTACTGTGACCAGTGTCTACTATTTCAATACGATTTTGATTTCTCCTCATTATTTCAGTTTGGCTAATAGCTACACGAGACTCTTGATGACGTTTCTCATTCACTTCCTTCAAAGAAGTTTGAATCAAAGTTGTCTCTTCTTGTTTCTCGGTCCTAGTATCAGATTGCTGCCTAAGAGTTGACATTAACCTCGTATCCGTGCTATCAATTTCAGAATGTTCAGCATGATGCCTGGAAATACTAGTATTTTCCTTGTAGCTTTCAGCTGCATCTGCTCTTTTAGTATAATGTTCAGATTTACTCAGGTTAATTTGATTGGAGGCAACAAGATGCTCATGTTTACTATGCTGCCGACTAACTTCATTAGCTAACTTTTGGGTCAAACTAGATCTCTCCTCCGGCCCCGATGCATCATTTGTCTCCACAATTGATGAAATGATTGCAGCACTATCACTCTGAATCTTCTGAAGTTTAGGTTGCTGATCATTGCTACTTCCTACGTGGCTGCCTGAAGTCACCTGACCACATGTTCTACAAAACTTGCTGTCTGAAACTACATGTTCTTCATTGCCATCCACTTTGCTCGAGTAGCTGGTAGTTTTTTCATCATCAAAACCACTGTTTCCTGTTACACATTCATATTTGTAGCTTGGATGAGAGGTTTCACTCACTCGGTTGTCTGTTTGGGAATAACCAAATGAGGAATTCACATCAGAAACTGATTCTCCTGCTCTATGACTGTACTGCTTCTTCAGACTTGAACCCGTCTGCAAACTACTAATATGAGCCTTAGATCGCTTGGTTTGCTCCAAAACAGATTCCCTCCCAGATACAATTTCCTCATTTAATTCCTTCCTTAGGTTCTTGTTGGACGCCTTTCTCAAGTCTAACCCTGCAGAAGTCTCCACTTCTATATCATCTATTCGGCCACTTTCTAAGTACTCATGTTTCTCGATTTTCTGTCTCTCTAAGTCATCCTTCGTTTGCTTGTTAATTGTTATCACACCAACCCTCTTTCTTGATTCTTTCTCACTTCCTATTAAACCTACTTCTACACATTCTTCACACCTTTTCGTTTTAACTTCTGAATCTCCCAAATCTGAACACAGATAATTCGATGAACCAATAATTCCTCCTTTTCTCAGCCTTAAATCCTCACACTTCACAAAATCCTTCCCCTGACGTTTGACCCTGCAATGCTCCTTCCGCTCCCTAGCTTCGACATTCTCTAATCCACCCCATGAATGCCCCTCAAATCGCCTACCATAAACACTCTCTCTAACCTTCCCTTTCTTGGATGATGATGATGATGAACTCACCTTCTTCTTCCTCCTCTCCGAGACACTGAAATCCTCCTCACACAATTCCTCAGATAGCAAGCTAATCATGGCCTCAGCATCATCACAAGCATCATTCACCTTGTGAAAAACATACCTCTCCTCAAGACCACTCATCCCACTATAAAAACCCCGCAATCCAATTCCCTTGCGGATCGATTTCATACCCTGATCTCTAACCCTATTATCAACATCACTTGTACAAGCTAATCTTCCATAGGTGCTCCGGGTAGGACTCAGATCGCCAACCGGAGCCCCGCTGGAAAAGATAAGCCTCCGTCTGGAAAGGGGCAACTGAATTAGGGTGGATTGCCTGAAGCCATAAGAGAAGCTAGGGTTTACGGGCACTAACCTGGAACAATTAACAGTATTGATTCGAATTGAGGAGAAACAACTGCAAGAACAACAACAACAACAACTACAGCAACAGCAAGAGGAAGATGGGTATCCTCCATCGAAGGAAGACGAGCAGTTTTCTGGGCAATCATTGAGTGAGTAAGACAGAGAAGCAGCTTTGCTGCCTCTGCATAATACAGCTGAGTCTGTGTACAGATTGAACATTTTTATTTGATGGGTATTTACGGGCTGATTAAAATCGAATTTTATTCACAGAGATCGAGAGAGAGAGAGAGAGAGACATGCTAACGGAAGTGGAGAAGAAGGAAGAAGCTGGTCTGTGAATTTTCACAGGTATGTAGATCGTGGGCGCGCGTGCTGATCAGATTGGTTGGTGCTTGTAATCTTCGGCGTTTTTGTTAACCAGCACGGTGTTTACGAAAGATACAATGGGATTCCTTTCCGATGGGCTGTGGTCAAAGATATGCGACGTCCAAAGACCACTCCGTCAAGATGCTCCGGCCGTTATATGCCCATAATTTTTACTATTTCCACCTCTAACCACGACAGAAAGGTACTGTGACCAAATTACTCTTAATCTGGTCCACCACAGTCTATAACGATGGATATGATTTGATATGTGAACCGGTTCAAATTCACCGCAACATGATGCGGTAGACCACCGCATCAAGTTACGGTATAATTATGTAAAATTTATGTGAGATATTAATACCCACCGTAACTTATTGCCCACCGTTGCGATGGGCAAATGTTGAATTTTTTTTTTTAGCAATTGTTTTGATAAAAGAAATAACTTTTAGTAATTGCTAACTACTCTATCTGTTTTGTATTAAAGGTCGTTTTGAGGTTTTATACTTTTGTTACATGAAATGACGTTTTTTCTGTCTAGTCCTATCACTTTTTCTAAAATTAAATAATTTTTTTCATTTCCACTTGCCAATTTTTTTTACCAGATTTTTCACTTGCCAATTCAGTCATTGCACTTCCTCGGAGAATCGAAGTTAAAGACGACATCGACGAACAACACCATCGGCAAACTAGTCCTGCCCGTAAGCTGCTCGTCCTGCGAATTCCATAAACTCATCATTGTCATTAGCAATTTTATTTTTTGAAGCCTCTTGATTAATTGACTTACATGTTCTGATGTTCGGTTTAGCCATCTTGATCTAATGATTTGTGTGGCTGAGAGCTATCAATATGTCATCCTTAATCCGAAAATAAAAAGCCACAATTCTTAATCAACGATTGTGAAATGAAGTGTGATCTAGGGGAGCATAATATAAATGATGTATTGTTGTTGTTTTACAAAGAATAAACAACACTACAACATCATAAATTTCTTGTTTTACATCCTGAGTGAATGCGTGATGTGTTGTCATACTTGTACATTATGTGCGATGTGCTGTCATACTCAAATTTATGCATTTTTCTTTAAATCTTTGTAGGCTCATGGATAAGCCAACCCCCACATTATTTCGGTTGAGGATCTGTCACTGGAAAGGTAATAATTACCTTTATAAATATACTGCGTAGTTCACAGTAACTATTACCTTTAAAATGGTCTAGTTATTTCCCCACTCTCTAGTCTCTTTTCTAAACTCACAAAAAAAAAATTTACATTTTAACTTTTCTTTTCATTCCCTCTTCTATAAACAAAAGATGCAATGCCACCATTTGTATTGCAATTTTTGGTGGTGCTTGACGTCGGCTCTTAGTCTTTGTTTTCTCCAACTTGTTTAGTTTAGGATTGCTTGTTCGACTACATTTGTGTGCTTCCCACCGTTTGTATATTGCACTTTTTTTTCCTATTTGTTATGTTGTATGTCTTGACGGTTCGCTTGTTGGCCTCTCGAGGTGTCGGGTATATCCGACCCTCGAATTGTTTCCATATAAAATAAAATAAAAAGACGCAATGTCTGTAAGGGCTGATATGACATATTGGAAATGGGAAAACTATTAGATTTTGGAAGAACAAATGGCTAAGCAATGAAATTAGTCTTCAATCTATCCGTCTACAAGACCAAATCGAAGAGAATGAAACGATTGACCAGTATATAAAACCAAATAAAACCTGGAATATAGAAAGTTTGAAACAAAACCTTTCAACGAATATTGTGGACGAGATCCTTACAATCCACATCCCTATAATAGAGATTGAAGATAGATTATATTGGAAAGCTAGCAGAAATTGTTGGTTTTCTACGACAAGTGCTCTAGACCACATCACAAGAGCAAGAACAACAAACTGCGACCCGCTGGAGTCGATTTGGAAGATTGATTGCCCGCCGAAAATTAAGACTTTCATTTGGAATAATATCTTAAATGGAACCCCCACTAAAATAAGACTGAGAAGCAAAGGAATAGATGTACCCTTGGGCTACTCGCTCTGTAACCATAGTGAAGTAGACACTATACACTTATTCACGGCATGCTAGACTTCCTTGTCTCTTATCGGGAGAATGGACAAGCGAATTGAAAGAATAATAATTAGAAACATTGACAAAACCAATAAGACTTATAAGGCAAAAATCATTGGAATCTTTTCCCAGCTATCACCAAATCAGAAATCGGTACTTGCCTTTTTCTTATGGGGGATTTGGTCTACGAGGAACAAAATCCTTTTTGTAAACCAGGAAATGGAAAAAATATATAATCCAATATAGGTTGTCTTGGAAAAAGGCCCAAAAAGATGATCCCGAAGACGACAACACCCATATACACAACACAATCCTCGAATCAGTTTCCGACATCAGAAAAAAGTTAAATGGAACAAATCTACCGACGGATTCATGAAACCTAATTTTGATGGAGCAAAGGTGGCCTCCGGGCAAGCAGGCTCTGGCTTTGTCATTCGAGATTGCCTTGGTAGAGTGGTTTCCTGTGGTGGCCATGCCATTGGGAATGTTTCTTTTCTCCTCTCTAAGCTGAGTGTCACGGTCTTCATTCTGGTATTTTGGAAGCCGTGAAAAAAGGGTTTTTCTCGCCTCGAAGTGGAAGGGGACTGTTTGGTTGTCATTAATGCCCTTCGTGGGATTGGTACGTGCCCATGGATTACTGAAATGATGGTCACCGATGCCCTCGGCCTCTGCAAAGCGTTCGAGGTTGTCTCTTTCTCTCACATCCTCCGGGAAGGTAACCATGTTGCATACAGGTTAGCGCATATGAGTTTGTCCTCGTCCTTCACTTCTACACGTTGCCCTGTCGAGGTCGAGGATTCCGTCCGTAAGGACGCCATTGGGTAGTGGTTCGACCGAGGTTAACCACCCCTAAATTTTTGCCGTGTATAAAAAAAGAAGACGCAATGCCTGAGAGTGAGACTGTTCTAGTTCGTCCAAAGCAACGTTAGAGTTTTCTTGGTGGACCACTTGGTATACTCGAAATCAGCATATCTTTAGATAAATTTGTAAAGCCTAAGATTCAAACTAGAAATCGATTTTGGAAGTGGAAGCGAACAAGATCTAGAACAATAGAAGTCAGATCGAGGGAAAACACATGCAAGAATACGAACCCAACGATTTTACGTGGTTCGGCAAAATGCCTACATCCACGGGGCCTCAAGAGTTGACCGAATCCACTATAGAGAGTACGTACAAGGGATGATACAAGCAACAATAGCAAACAACCCTAAATCTGACTCAGAGGTACAACGAAAGGAGAGAAAGTCCCCCTGTGTGGTAAAACCGAAGATCGAAGAAGGATTCGATCTTCAAGAACCCTAGATCTCAGAAGGCACGGGAGAGCGGCCACCTAGGAGGACGCCGGAGCTCGTTCCACCTTCCCAGAGATGCCTACAACAACCTTTCTTCTCCGAGCGCTCTCAAGCCGATGGCAAGAGCAGGAAACCTCCAAACCCTAGAAATCCTAGCAGAGCGTTTGTGAGGAGAGAGAAAGACGAAGACGGAAGTGAAGAGCTCCAACGAAGGATAGGAGCTTTTATAGCTAGGTCAAGCCCGAGCTCCCAAAACGCAGCACTCTACAAAAGCAAAGGCAAGGTAAGCTCGGCAACTCTCCATTGGGCTACTAGGCTCAATCCAGTGCCGAGATCATGGGCCAAACATTGGGCTAAGGCCCAGTCTGTAAATCCTCCTCCTTTACTATACCTTATACATATGATATGTATAATATATGTTATTCATATATGTTAGACCCCACTATTGAATCAACCCCGTTAGAGGATCAAGCTTACCAAGCTCAATACGACTCAGTCGAGATTGATTCTAATAATGCATCATATATGTATACTATATACTATATATCAACTGTATAAACATCAGACACACATACATGTCCATACACACATAAAACAATATTACATGCCAAGGAAAAGACTAGGAAAGTAAACACATAACATTACAAACACCCCTCTACTTTTCTAAGTCTTACACTCGGCAGACTCATACTCTACTGATAAGTGGATTCTTCGTGCCTAGGTCCGTCCTCAACCCAAGCACACATCACACTCAGAGATCACTGGAGTTCCTCCAAATGGAGGAAGTTCCTGCAAAACACAAATTTCTCATAAGGAACAATTTTAGTGCCAAAATCTAGGATTTACTCTACCATCAATTTTCTTAATATGAATGATGTTATCTTCAACCTTTTCACGAATGAAATGATATCTAACATCAATATGTTTGGTACGCTCGTTGTACATAGGATCTCTACACAAATAGAGAGCACTCTGGCTATCTATACGCAGAACAGATGTGTAGTGCTTCATTTTCACTTCTTTCAGAATACCTTGCAGCCAAATAGCTTCTTTACAAGCTTCTGCAGCTGCAATATACTCTGCTTCAGTGGAGGATAATGCAACTATAGGATTTTGTTAGGACTTCCAGGAAATACAATTACCTGCCCATGTATACACATATGAAGTAATTGATTTCCTAGTATCCTTGTTACTAGCATAGTCAGCATTAGAGCTGGCAAAATCTGACCCGACCCGAAAACCCGACCCGGCTCACCCGAACCCGAACCCGACCGGGACCCGAAAATCTGGAGTCATTCATAACCCGAACTCGAGACCGAACCCGACCCGAACTTGACCCGACCCGAAACAGACCCGAACACAGATAAACCCGACCCGACCCAAACCCGACCCGACTCTGAACCCGACCCGACTCTGAACCCGACCCGACCTAACCCGATCCGAATTGAAATGGTTATTTAACTAACATCAACATTTTAATACTTGAATGTTAAATGTTTTTTTTAACACAAGTTTATGATTATACTTTAACATATAAAACACCAATTATTTTTGTTAATTGTTATCATATGAATAAGAACCCAAGTAAAATCAATAGATAAGCAGATAAGTCAATGAGTCAAGTAAGTCAACCGTCATACATCAAATCAACACATCGATACATATTACGAGTCAGAAATGCTAAAAGTTCATTAATCGTTGCAGATGATATAGCGTGCAACCCAACAACATATCCTTCCAACAACTACTAACAACCCAACAAAATATCCTTCTCGGAACCAACAACAATCAGCAATACCTAAATGGGCCAAAAGCTAATAATAATAATGAAAAAAAAACTAATGGGCCAAAAGCTAAAAATGAAATGAGTATTGAAAATGATATGGGCCAATGATATAGTCAAACCACAAATAAGTTCATTTGCAACGTGCTAGTTAAAATAAGGTTAAAACCTAAATGTACAATTAATTTGATTTAATTATAGCACCGATCAATTGGTTTAAATGTTTAAAAAATGACGATGTTGCCGAATATCGAATTTTCGATTATGACTTTTTTGAAAATCGGTCGACAACCGATGAGTCAATAACAATGAGTGTATTCAACCGAGTCAAAATTACATATTCAAGTATTCAACCGAGTCAAAATCATTTATTTTAAGTAAATTACATATTTAAGTATTCAACCGAGTCAAAATCAACCTAATTATCCAAATTCCAAACGGGTCGAATATGATTCGACCGAAAACTCAAACCAACTATACCGCTATACCCACTTTGATTAATTCGAAACTCAAATGAGACCGACCCGCCTCTTGACCCGAAACCTGAACGAGACCGACCCGCTTTGACCCGAACCCGAATGGGCATGACCTGACTTAACCCGAAACCCGACCAATCTAAAATTCATTACGACCGAACCTGACCCGACCAATGTCCAACCCGACCAATACCCGACCATAAATTTTACCCGAATTGACCCGACCCGAGCAAGCCTGACCCGAACCCAACCCGAACGACCGACTTTCTAACTCTACCGCCGACCACCAATAAGGTTAGGGTTTGTACATTCAAACATTTTCAACCTCATTCACCCCATTCTTCCCAAGGACCCCAAATCGAAATTTCATAAATTGAATCCCCAAAATGTCATAAAAGGTGGTTCGTCCCTCCCTTCAATGTCTCGGTTCCGGCGGCGCAACCGGTTTCCCTATGTGTGTAACGTTCACCTTCTCCCCCCTCGAAGCTTTGTCGATGGCGGTCTCCTCATCCCTCTCCAACGAAAGGCTTTTGAAATCCAACTGAAATCGGAAGGGATGGTTTTATACGTGATGTGATGTCTACATTTTAATTGTAATCATTACAATTACCCTTTAATTGTGGACTGGAGAGACTAATTATTTTTGCAAAAAAATTGAGTCTTTTATCACCCTTAGCAACCCCAACAGATTCTTCGTATTGGGTTTTTGGATAATATTGAGGTTGATTTTGGTCTAACAGCTTCCCCATTACATTCTCCAAAATAGAGAATGAGGAGAAGAAATGGAGATGATTTCCTAAATTTGGATAAAACTCTATGTATTTTGAGGTAAACTCCATAATGGAAAATCTATTGGAATTCAACCTAAAAAAGTTGAGAATGTGTGATCTATAATTCTCCATTTTGGAGAATTTTTTAGAGAAGCGGTTGAGCATGGAGTCGGGGTGCTATTTTTTTTTTTTAATACAAGGAAAGATTTAGGATAGGAGACCACAGAGTCAGCATCAATAAAGCCATGTAATTCAGATGCAGAAGTATGCTCATAATATAACAATGACAAATTCACATAGCCAAGCAAGTATTTTAACAGGTATTTCATGGATAACCAATGCTTCTCATAAGGATTAGACATGAATCTACTCAGAGTACTTATAGTAAAAGCCAGATCGGGCCTAGTACAAGTTATGGAGTACATAACAGACCCAACTACAACATCATATGGAATAGACTTCATATTTTTCATCTCAATAGCAGACAAAACATCCTTGGACTTAGTCAAATCAAGATAAGGATCTAAAGGAATGTTATTCACTTTATCACTAGAAATATGAAACCTATCAAGCACCATATGAATGTAATCACATTGATGCAACCATAATATTTTATGCTATCTATCTTTAAGAATAGACATTCCCAAGATTTTCTTGGCAATACCCAAATCCTTCATGTCAAAATGCTTCTACAAGTTCTTCTTAATGTCTAAGATGCACTCTTTAGATTTAGAAATCAACAGAATATCATCAACATATAAAAGCACATAAGCAGCAGGACCATTTTTCTTAACACCTTTGAAATACAAGCATGTGTCAAACTTACTTCTTTTAAAACCTAAACTGAATCTCATACATCTATCAAACTTAATGTTCCACTATCGTGGAGACTGTTTAAGACCATATATAGACTTATTCAGCAGACAAGCATAGTTAGGATGCACAGCATCAACAAAGCCCTTAGGCTGCCTCATGTTGTAGATAGTCTCATCCAAGTCACCACGCAAGAAAACAGTTTTGACATCCATTTGCTCAAGTTCAAAATCATACACAACAGTCATAGCAAGCAAGAGCCTAAGAGTCTTATACTTAACAACTAGAGCAAAGATTTCATTATAGTCTTCACCTCTTTTTGGGTGAATCCTTTAGCAACAAGCATGGCTTTATATCTAGGTGGATCAGATTTAGACACACCATCTTTTAGTTTAAAAATCCATTTGCAATTAATAACTCTTGCATTTTTAATTTTAGCAACTAAAGACCAGGTTTTGTTAATTCTCATAGACTCGATCTCGTCATCGATAGCCTTTTTCCAATTCTTATAGTGATCACATCTTAAAGCTTGTTCATAAGTTTCAGGAGTAAAGCTTTTAACCACATCAGAAACAAGACAAGAAAACTCAACAATGTTGTTAATGATCCTTTTATTAGGAATGACAGTTCTAGGACTCCTATCCCTAGTTAACTGCCAATCCGTGAGATCATACCTTTTAGCAACTGAAGAACTAGAGGAACCAGAACGAGATGCAGGCACAGACTCGTCAAAAACATCCTCATTCACAGAAATAGGAGAAGCAGAAGAGGAAGGCACAGAAGATTCAACAACAGGTTCATGAGCTGCCCCACCCAATTGGTGAGGTTGCACGGTCACAGAATTAGAAGAGGGAGGAGTAAAAGAAGGAAGAGGCAGAGGAGGGGAGGGGGGATAACCAGTATCAAACTCATCATCTGATTCAGTTTCATTGTTCTAAGGAACATATAACTGATCACCATTGTGTACCCGCAGGTTAGTATCATGCATAGGAGGAACAAAAGTCATTTTAAAGTGAAATTCATTCTCATTAAAGATGACATTCCTACTTACAATAGTTTTATAAATACCAGGTTGAACAAGTAAGAGTTTATAACCTTTAACACCTCGAGGATATCCCAAAA
Organism: Persicaria maculosa; assembly: GCA_963922045.1. Lineage (NCBI taxonomy): Eukaryota > Viridiplantae > Streptophyta > Magnoliopsida > Caryophyllales > Polygonaceae > Persicaria > Persicaria maculosa. The sequence continues at coordinate 22,824,578 of OY998258.1, read as the reverse complement.
GGACACATTTTTGTGACCTCAGATCCAACTTGCCTTGGCTAATGTAGGAGTATACACTGCAACCAAAAGGCTTAATGTGATCAAGGTTTGGCTTTCTTTTATACCACAATTCATAAGGTGTTTTAAAATCAATCACAGAAGAGGGGGTTCTATTTATCAAGTATGCAACAGTTATAATAGCTTCACCCCCACAAACAATGCTTCAAACCAGAGGAAATAAGCATGCACCACCTAGCCTTTTCAAGAAGAGTCATGTTCATTCTCTCAGTAGTACCATTCTGCTGGGGAGTTCCAGGAACTGTCAAATGTCTTTTAATGCCATGTTGTTTACAATATGCATCAAACAGAGAATTACAAAATTCAAGACCATTGTCAGTTTTTAAGCATTTAAGTTATTTAACAACTAGGCCAGTTTCCTTTTCAACCACAGGCTTTCATGTTTTAAATGTTTCAAAAGCTTCATCTTTTGTTTTAAGCAAGTAAACCCAAACTTTTCTACTAAAATGATCAATCAAAGGCATAAAATATCTCTTAAGACCAACAGTAGAAACTTAAGCAGGGCCCCACAGATGAGAGTGAATATAATCATGAAGAGCAGCAGAAACATGCACAGATGATTTGAAACTTTTTCTTGTATGTTTACCTAAAACACAGTTTTCACACAAGTAAATGGAGCATGGTTTACCGGGAATAACACCAGATTTATACAAATTCTCAAGACCTTTATTACCAATATGACCTAGCCTAACATGCCATAACATGGTATCATGCATAGACATAAGCTTATCAACAACAGTAAAGGCAGTAGCAGAGGAATTGATAATAGGAGTAGCAACAAGTTCATATAAATCAGCTTTCCTTAAGCATTTAATCACATGTTTACCATCCTTAGAAGCAATCCTCACACCATCAGAATTGTACACATCATATTGCAATTATTCAAGGGCACTTTTAGACAGTAAATTTCTTCTTAAATCAGGCACCCATTTAATGTCCTTTATGACTGTAATAACATTGTCAAACATTCTTAAAGAAACAGAGCCAACATCCTTAATTTTAAGCACGGAATGGTCACCCAGCATAACAGTACCAACATCATGGCACTTAAGTTCAGAAAACCAAGATTTATGAAAGGTAGCATGCATAGTACATCCAGAATCTAAAATCCATGCATTGCAGTCACCAGAATTTAACAAAGCAAGCACTTCATGAGTATAATAAGGATGGGACTCAAGCACAGCAGAAAAATTAGGCTTTTTTCCAGCCAATCTTTCATCTTTCTTCCTCTTAAAATAGTGTTTCTCAATGTGACCAGATTTAGAGCAGTAAGTACACATAAGGTGAGATTTATCAGGTTTACCATTTTGATGAGACTCAATTTTACTGGAATCCTTTTGAGGTGGTTTAGTGTTATTATTGTTGTTATTATTCTTATTGCCTTTGAAACTACCTCTAGCAACAAACACTTCATTCTTATTGTCAGGTTTATGATCAAATTTAAGCTCATATTTGTTTTTAAAGACTTTCAAAGCATCATTTTTCTGAATAATGGACTCAAGAATAACCTATTTATCCAATTTATCAGTATTGTACTGCACAACATCTTTAAAAGTATCAAATTGAGCAGGCAAGGAATTTAACAGCAAAACACATTGTTGAGTTTCCTCAACTTTATCACCACATCTTTGCAAATCTTGTATAATAGTAAGAAACCTATCAATATTTTCAGACAAAGGACATGAGACATCCATCTTGAAATTACAGCTTATTAAACAAGTTAACACGAAAAGGGAGAGATTTTACCATGTACATGCTTTCCAAACCTTCCCACAATTTCTCAGCAGTACCAAAATTCAGTACCTGTCATGCAACTTCATCATCCAAGCGTAGCATGACCTCACTGTGGGCTTGCTAATCAATTTCCTGGATTTTTTCCTTATTTGTATCATCTGGAAATTTGTTGATAATTGCAACCCAACATTTTTCTTTGATGAGAATTGCCTTCATTTTTAGTTACCACATTGCAAAATCTGTGTGGCCATTGAAGGGCTTAAGATATGTACCCTTATCACCCATACCTATAACTTTGTACCTATAAGACAAGCAAATAGTAAGTAAGAGAATAAAGAATACAGTAAATGATTCAAGAAAGAACTTGAATCAAGCAGTGCAATTATAAGATCTATCAAGCCAAGCACAGAGCAGGAAAACTTGAAGAACATAAGCACCAGAAACACAAGAACTAAGCACAGAAGCACCTAGATCTAGCAAACAAGGTGTGGTATGTCACGCGGGGGGGGGGGGGGGGGGGGGGTTCGGCACCAGCAATGTCGCCTTTTAGGTCCGTCCGAGGCCCTACGTCCGGTCTCTATCCCTAAAACTCAAGAATGAGATAGGAAATCGAGAGTGGGACACTCAAGCTCTGATACCACGTTGTAAAACCTAAGATTCAAACTAGAAATCGGTTTTGGAAGCGGAAGCGAACAAGATCTAGAACAATAGAAGTCAGATCGAGAGAAAACACATGCAAGAATACGAACACAACGATTTTACGTGGTTCGGCAAAATGCCTACATCCACGGGGCCTTAGGAGTTGACCGAATCCAATATAGAGAGTTCGTACAAGGGATGATACAAGCAACAATAGCAAACAACCCTAGATCTAAGCATGCATGTGACTCAGAGGTACAAAGGAAGGAGAAAAAGTCCCCTTGTGTGGGAAAACCAAAGATCGAAGAAGGATTCGATCTTCAAGAACCCCAGATCTCAGAAGGCATGGGAGAGCGGCCACCCAGGAGGACGCCGGAGCTCATTCCACCTTCCCAGAGACGCCTACAAAAACCTTAGCTTTCTTCTCCGAGTGCTCTCAAGCCGACAACAAGAGCAGGAAACCTCCAAACCCTAGAAACCCTAGCAGAGCGTTTGTGAGGAGAGAGAAAGACGAAGACTGAAGTGAAGAGCTCTAGCGAAGGATAGGAGCTTTTATAGCTAGGTCAAGCCCGAGCTCCCAAAACGTAGCGCTCCACAAAAGCAAAGGCAAGGTAAGCTCGACAACTCTCCATTGGGCTACCGGGCTCAATCAAGTGCCGAGATCATGGGCCAGACATTGGGCTAAGGCCCAGTCTGTAAATCCTCCTCCTTTACTATACCTTATACATATGATATGTATAATATATGTTATACATATATGTTAGACCCCCACTATTGAATCAACCCCGTTAAAGGATCAAGCTTACCAAGCTCAATATGACTCAGTCGAGATTGATTCTAATAGTGCATCATCTATGTATACTATATACTATATATCAACTGTATAAACATCATACACACATACATGTCCATACACACATAAAACAATATTACATGCCAAGGAAAAGATTAGGAAAGTAAACACATAACATTACAAAATTCTTATCCCTAATAGAGACACAATTCTCCACATCATCAAAACACATGAAGTAAACCAGCTTTTGAAGGCGGCAGAAAAAGCGAAAAACTAACATTACGTGGCGAAAACCACCTAGAGGGACTTTCAGATTAAATTTGGATGGTTCCTCCCTAGCTTACGGATAGGAATAGTATAGCAGGAGCTATTATTAGAGACTGGGATGGATGCCCAATCAACATATGATACAAAAATCTTGGTATACAAACTCTACTAAAAGCAGAAGCTCTGGCTTTGAAGCTTGGTGTAGAGCACGCCTTAAATTTACATATTGATAATCTTCATATTGAAGGTGATTTTAGAATAATTATTGACCACCTCAACAAAAAAGCTAAATGTCCTTGGGAGATCGAATCATTATGTTGGACATTAAAATTATGTTGACAAAACTGGAAAGAGTATCTTTCGCTCATGTACTTCGGATATGCAACATAGTGGCTGATAAGTTGCACATCTTTGCTACTCTTCCTGGAGTACTGATATTCATAATAATCGATCCCGGTCTTCTAGACCTCATCCGAAAGGATGCCATCAGGTAGAACTTGTTCACCTGAAATCTTTCATAATAAAAAAAAAAGAAAAAAAAAACAAGACTGTTCAGCCTGTTCTAGTTCACCTTAAAAAGAATAAAAAAAATATTTTTTTTTATTAGCAAAAAACCCTTTTGGTGCAAAATGAATGCGCGCCATACCCTAATCCCACGCGCCCCCTTCTTCGATTACCAGAATCTCAAATCCCCATCCCAGATGTGAAATCCGGTGAGTCTTTGTCTGATTCATCCCACAAAATCTGCTTTGAGGAAAACTCAAGCCCCAATTTCGTCGTTCTCAAACCTCTAAAACTACAAAACTCTTCAAAGACCTACGTTGTCACGATTCGTCCCTTGGATAAGGGAATCGGTGGTCGCAGATCTGAAAAGTTAAAGATCGGAAGCCGAAATGTTGAGAAGGTGAGGAGAAATTTCAGAAAAAGGAAAAAAAGGACTCGCCGAAGGGGAAGAAGGAGAAGCGCTCTTATGGTGGGTGATTTTTGGTGGCCTGATCTTGACGGTGCTTGAGGCTGGACCGTTGTGGTGGACGGCTACGGCTGTTCACTCCTCATCTCCCGGAAGGGTCGTAAAAAAACTGAAGGCAGCCACAAGTTTGAGGATCCGGAAACACAACGATGCAGACCCGCTGGGTTCGGTAAGAAAAAACCTCTCTACTACCAATACATGGTTATATTTCCTATGGAAGCATCCGGTGTTGATAAATCGGCCTGGTCTAGGCTTTTGATTTCTAATTTGTTTCTCTTCCTTGTCCGAGTGTGTATCTGTTTGTGTTTCGGTATGACAAAATTGGATGAGAATCAAGAAAAGGATAACATGGTGAGGCTCTCTTGTCCACCACAGACCACCCCCCGAAAGGGTATTGATAACCTGGAAAAAGAAAACAACCCTAAGGGTTTACATCCCCCCAAGGATGGAGGTTCGATTCGAAGTGAAGCTAATGGAATTCACAGGTACGATTTTGTCATGTTCTTATATCTATTTCTTCGGTGTATATTAATAGGATTTGTGAAATTGGGAGATTATGTCTTAAGTTTGTCTTCTCAATTTCTTTGTGTCCTTGTCTCTTGTAACATGGTTCCTCCGGCCACGGAGAAAGATAAATCTGTTTTGGTTGAAGGTGGCCCTTCACCAAAATCTATCACCCCCCCCCCCCCCCGGAAAGGGCCCTAAATAGTACAATGAGAACACTAATCCTAAGGGGATTCAAACCCTTTTGAAGGAATTGAGAAGAAACGAACAAAGCGCAACAAGTGCTCTAGGAAAAGCCTCTTTCGTCTTGGAACGACTCGTTTCCTCGGTGGAGGAATTCAACGAAAACATTTCGGCTGCACTGGTTTCGGTTCTGCCGGAGGTAACTGTGTCACCATGTATCTCCTTGAACCCTTATGATGCAAATTTAGGCTTGCCAACGATCAAGTTACCTGTGTACGCTTACAGCCTTGCTAATGGCAATGATATTTCATTTCTCTTTACATGTGCAACAGTGCTTGATGAATCGTTTCTTTCAACGAAAGATGAGTTTCTTAATGATTATGAGAAATCCTACAGTTAATCTCTTTTATTACCTGAATCTTTACTACAAAGGAGTTTGTTAGAATGTTTTATATTTCTATCCTTTGTTATGGTAATGAATATGATTATGTTTTGGTTTATGCCTTCCTTCTGTTGCAAACCATTTTTTTGTAGCTTAAGATCTGATCAATGGAGTTATATACATGACATAGTAATTATGGGAAAATATAGAGTCATGGAGTACCAACTTAGTCTTGACAAGCTTATATTATCTCAAGTAATCTTCTCTAACCAAACCTTGTCTAATGCTAATGTAATTCTTTGTTTAGCTGATGCTTCATGTTCTTGTTCAAGTGCTCTCGTTTGGGTTCAGGGTACTAAAGTGGACTGAATGTGCTATTGAGTATGGATTCTGGGCTAAAATAATTACCTACTGGTGTGTGGTTTTTTACTACATTAAAGGTATTCTTTGTTGGTATCCTTCTTGTAGAAAAGAGTGGGTTGTTGGTTTGGCCAATGGTCTCCCCTTAGAGTTCTTCCCAAGTGTGTATTACCTCCTTATCTCAACACCTCCCATCTTGGACAAAATCCAGCTGTTATTCAGCAAATATTGTGAACAGAAGGTAGTGCATATCCGTTGGCGATCAAACTGCGAGACCATTCAAGCACAAAAATCTTGTCTACAACCTTTACACACAACCTCTATCTATGTGATTCACAGAGATGGTGCTCAACGTTTTAAATCTTTTAATCACCAAATTTATTATTCAGAGCACAAACCGCAAGCAAGACAAAACGTTTGGATTAAAAATTCTGATTTTTCGGTTGGAAATACAAACCTATGTCGAAATTTGATAGATTTAAAAAATATTTGGTGTAATATAAGTTTGTATTTGTGTGATGCTCATCTGAATTGCTATGTTGACCACCTAAATACCTCATTTGCAAACTGGAGTGAACACTATCCTTGTTTCTTACTTCAAAACGAGCATGGTAAATTAGCTAGCATAAATTCCAGCAAGTGTACGCAGCTTGTGCTTGAGTACATCCCTTTTGAGGGCATAAAACATTTCCATGAAATCAAAATGCAGTTGATAACTACAATCCAAATCAATGGCAATGTCACCCAGTTTAGAAACTCAATAATATCTATCTTTAGGAGATATAAGGAGCACATTATTTTTAGGGGAAGTTCCAATTCCAAGAAAATTTGCGCTTGGAATTGTAGAGGAATTGGTAAGCCTAGCTTTTGCGAAGAGGTTAACACTTTTTGCAGAAACAAATCCATCCAAATCATTGCTCTAACATAATTAAAAATGGATAGAATACCAAAAGAGAAAAAATGGAAGAATGCAGGCTTTGACAATGCTATTTGGTCACCCGCTATTGGCCGATCAGGGGGCATTGGCGTACTTTGGAAATCACAATTGCTAACACATGAAATTATCTCTCTAGACAAACAAAGACCAAGGCATATTACAATTGCTTATAAAAACACAAACTCAAATTTTGAGTGCAAAATTATTTTTATTTACGCACCTCCTATGGAGAGGGATAAAGATGAATTTTGGATTGAAGTAGAAACCACAATAGAAGAATCAGATATTCCATGTATCATTATTGGGGATATGAATGACATTGTCTCCAGTGAAGATAAATTAGGAGGAGCATAGACCATCCCGAATCGATTCACAAGACTACTAGAACTTAAAAACAAGCTAGACTTAATAGATCTTCCATTTAGTGGAAACCGTTTTACGTGGAGAAAGAAATTTTCAGAAAACGAATTCATATATGAAAGAATCGATAGGGTGTTTGTTCAAAGTCAAATTATCAATGAATACCCAAATTTGCAAATAATTCATCATGCTATCTCTACATCTGACCATTTCCCAATCTCCCTTGAACTACACAATGGTGCGCCCTTCAGGGCCGCACCATTCAAATTTGAGAATATATGGCTGCAAAGAAAAGATTTTAGAAACATTGTCAAGCAAACATGGCGAGCCAACTGTCATGGCTTGGCCATGTTCCAACTTGTATTTAAAACAAAATTACTCAAAGCCAAGGCAAAGGAATGGAACAAAAAGACCTTTGGAAACATCTTTAGACAACTCAAGCTATTGGAGGAGGAATTAATAAAAACCCAGAGTTTAGACATGCAACGACAAGGACATACCCTTTCAGTTAAGCAGATGAACTTGCTAAAGAAAAAGGAGGCTTTGCTGGATTATCACAAAATTTATTGGAACCAACGAGCTAAGACAAAACATATTAAACTTGTAGATACCAATTCTGGTTATTTCCACAAAATAGTGTCCGGGAGAAGGAACAGGAAAATTAGAAGACAAATCACCTCTGCGGAAGGAACTGTCATCGTAGGAGAAGAAAATATACGACAAGAAATAAGAAGGGACTTTGAAAGCATATTTAAATCAGCTGGGGCAACCACTAGGGATTGGACAAACCGAATGGATCTCATAAACAACTCAATTACAGAAGAAGAGAATGAAGATTTAATTAAACCAATCACTAATAGTGAAATAAAAAACGCAGTTTTCAGCATGGGTAAAAACAAATCTCTAGGTCCAGATGGGATGACCATCGAGTTCTATAAAACATATTGGGAAATAGTTGGACCTTCGGTAATTAGAGCAGTCAAGAGTTTCTTCATATCAAAACATATGCTTAAATAAATAAATCACACCTTTATTACTCTACTACCAAAAATTGACAATCCAACTACAACTAATAATTATAGACCTATCAGTCTATGCAATTCTATATACAAAATCATCTCTAAAATAATTACAGAAAGACTAAAACGCGTAATAGGCAAACTCATCCACCCCCTCCAAGGTGCCTTTGTGTCAGATAGGGCTATCCAGGACAATGTCCTAATAGCACATGAACTTTTTCATTCCTTCAAAACTCGCAAAGGTGCGGAGGGATGGATGGCTATAAAATTGGACATGGAAAAAGCGTATGATAGAATAGAATGGGATTTCTTGTTGGAAATTCTAAAGAAATTTGGATTCCACCCCACGTTTATTGAGTGGATCAAAGAACGCATAACAACAGTTTCTTTCTCTGTGCTGGTTAACAATGGCCCCACGGAGGTCTTCACACCCTCTAGAGGCATTCGTCAAGGTGACCCATTATCACCCTTCCTCTTCATCTTAGGAGCAGAGCTGCTTGCCATAGAACTTCATAAAGAATCAATTTTGTCTGCAGGGAAAATAGGATTCAAATACGGTCGTCAGGGGCCATGCATACCATTCTTAGCTTTTGCGGATGACATAATAATCTTTTTAAAAGCAACTGTTGAAGCAAGCGCAAAAGTAAGGAATATCATTGACAAATATTGCTCCATGTCAGGACAGAAAGTTAATTTTCACAAGTCCAACTTCCAGACCACGTTAGGTGTACCAAACTCAAGGATTCACACCTTAATAGAGAATCTTCAAATTCCCCACACCAGAGCATTAGAAAAATACCTCGGATGCCAAAAGTAAACAAAGAAACCTTTGAGGACATTGTCTGCAAGTCAAAGGAACAACTAACGAAATGGAGAACGAATACTCTCTCACAACAAGGACGAACAATCCTAATCAACTCAAATCTAGTAGCCAAACCACTTTGCACCATGCAAAGTTTTATGCTCCTTACCAGTATCCATAAAGAACTGGACCAAGTTAATAGAACTTTCTTCTGGAACAAAGATGTGCAACATAGACCACTCATTAGTTGGGACAGAATATGCAAACCAAAAAGAAAAGGTGGATTGAGAATTCGGAAATCCAAAGACATGAATGAAGCTCTCCAAATGAAGTTATTGTGGAAAACACTAGCAGAACCAGATAATTACTGGGTAAAGATTATAAGATACAAATACTTAAAGGACATGGACATCCTTAAATATAAATGTACAGGCAATGCCTCATGGCAATGGCGTAAAGCTTGTTCCTTGATTGACAAATTCATTTCAGGCCTCATGTGGTCTATAGAAGACGGTAAATCTGTTAGATTTTGGGAGGAAAAATGAGTCTCTCTTGAACCACTATCAAAACGAATCAATCCAAACCAGCAAATCCAACTCAATACCCGGGTCAGCGAGTACATTATGGCGGGAAAATGGTGGAAGGAAAAACTAGAACAACATCTAGATACAAATAGTGTAAAGGAAATAATGGACATCCCACTCCCTGTTAACCCGATTCCGGATAGACTATACCAGTGGCCGGATAAATCTGGATGGTTTACAACGGCTAGCGCCATGAAAATTATTACAAATCCGAATAGAGAAGCTGATGACCCAAACTATTGGATTTGGAAATTAAACACTCTTCCAAAAATAAAAAACTTTCTTTGGAAAGTTAGTCAAAAATGACTTCCTACAAAGGAGAGATTGACTAACAGAGGTGTTTCTATTCCGAATGGTTGTCCCTTTTGTGATATACCAGTTGAAGACGAAGCACATCTTTTCATCAAGTGTGCATTCATAAAAAACTCTTGTCTTCATTCTCAAAAAGTGGAAGATTTTGCAAATCCCATTATAGAGACAACAAGAGATATTAAGGAAATCATGAGTATCTTGGGAGAAAAACTTAACAAAAATGAGAAGGAACAATTGGTGGTAAACTGGTGGCTAACATGGTTCTTCAGAAATCAAATAATATTCAAGGATGGTAAAATCCCTTCAATACATGAAATTGAAAGAAGAGCAAAGGCAACACGGGAAAACTGGTTCAAAGCAATCCAAAGTGAAGATGATAATGACCATGATTGTTTACATAAGACAAAATTACGGAAAATTAGCAGAAAGAATATTAAATGGAGGAAACCGGACAAAGGATTCATGAAATTGAACTTTGATGGAGCTGTCTCTCATGAAGGAGTGAGTAGCGGAGGTTATATCATTCGGGACTGGTGTGGCAACCCAATAAAACTTGGATACAAAATATTTGGAAAATTAACCCCTGTCATGACGGAGGCTATGGCTTTGAGGGAATGTCTAATACGGGCAATCCAACTAAACATCCACAATCTGGTCATTGAAGGAGACTCCTTTACAATTATCCGAAATTTAAAGCAACTGGGCCACTGTCCTTGGGAAATAGAACTTTTAATGTGAGACATTAAATGGATAACCAAATCTTTCTAGAGAGCAAACTTTTCCATGTGCCCGGGAGGGAAACAGAGTGGCAGATAAGGTTGCACACCTTAGCCACTCTTATTCCGGGATTGCACTAGAATCAAACAAAGATCTCATTGATCTCATCCGAAAGGATGCTATCGACTAGGTTGTACCAATCGAATCCTTACTCTATAAAAAAAAAGGCAAAATGACCGAGAATAATATCAACTATCATTCGTGAACCAAAAATAATACGAACTTTGAAAATTACTAATTGGTATACAAACTATATCCAATTAAACCGATTTTGATACCATGGGTAAAATTCAAAAGCAAAAAAAATAAATTACACTCAAAATATAATTAATAACAAGTTAGGGAGGGTTTTGTAAAACTAACTAAATTTGGGCAGTAACCCCCTTCTTCACCAATCCTCAAATCTCATCCACATCTCCATCTCCATCGACACCGCCACCGCCACCGCCGGCAAAGCCGCCACCGCCACCGTCGCCGACCGACGATCTAGATTGACATTTCGTCGTGTTTCGCTGAGGAGATCTAGAAGGATCGATCTGCTCCTGGAACCCTCGATTCTGCGCCGCCTTTGCCAGGGCCTCGTCCCCCGATAACCCTAGCTATTTAGCACTCAAGATCCATGCCTCTACCTCCGTCGCCGGTACCGATGGGAGCGGCCTCGGACTCACAGCGTCCGACAATTGTCCTTTATGTCTCTAACGAGATTCCAGAAACTCTTCAATTCGCTCTCCCACAGTCCCACCTCGCCGCCCGCTTCCTCCTCCTCCGCACCGCTAACCGTCGGATCGCTCCGTCTTCGCCACCGCAGAACCGCTCTGACTCCCGATTGTATCGAGTAATCAAGGGATTCTTGTTTACTGTAATTCTTTTGCTCATCTTCGAGCTCGCGGCTTACTTCGGTGGCTGGCATTTCAGTCCACCGTCGCTTCATCGCGCTGAGGTGCTGGGATGGTGACGATGAACAGTGACAAATTTCCCCAATTTTATAAAAATTTCCCAAACTTGTTGTTAATTGTATTGTGAGTGTAGATTGTTTTTTAGTTTATGAATTTTAGCCATGGTATCAAAATCGGTTTAATTGGATATAGTTTGTATACCAATTGGTAATTTTCATAGTTCGTATTACTTTTGGTTCACGAGTGATAGGTTGGATTATTCTCGGTCATTTTGCCAAAAAAAAAAACAAAAAAAAACATTAAGACGGGTTTGCAAACCCCGTCCTCCCCCAATTCATCGTTGATCTCCTCGCCGATATTCCTCCACCCTACCCCACCTCTCTAAGAACAGGTACGCAGAGAGCGATGGAAGCTAATGATTCCACTCTCACAGTGAGCCAACGCGAGCAGCGCATGGTGGAAAACCATGTCTTCTCCATCTACAAGCACTTCTCCGATCTCCCTTCCAGACCCCAATCTGTCATGTATGTCTCACTCTTTCTCTCTTCTATATTCACCGCTAGGGTTTCTCTTTCTCCTCCCCTCCTTTCAGTTTCTCCTCCAAATTCGAATCTTTTTATCAGTGAAACATTGATTTGAATTTGCTGTTTTTGTTGTTGTTGTTGTGCTTCTCAGGTTGGAACTCGCTCGTGATATCCACGTTGAGTATCTCACCAATGGCCTTCAGAAGCTCCCCTCTTCTTTCCGCGTCCTTGATGCTAAGTATGTATTCGGTTTGTCCTTGTTCTATCCCATTGGGGATTTATTCTAATGGGCTGTTTGTTTCCCTTCTCTTTATGTTCCTATTGTCTCTTGCAGTCGCCCATGGCTTTGCTATTGGATCCTTCATTCATTGGCTTTGTTAGATGAGCCATTTGACGAAGAACTGCAGAGCAATGCCATCGATTTTCTTGGCCGCTGCCAGGTTTTTAATGCTTATGCATTTTCTCCTCCCATTTTGCACCTGTTTCCCCATAAGGAAGGGAAAATTGATTACTCAGCTTATATGCACGATTGCAGGATCCTAATGGTGGATATGGTGGTGGACCTGGACAGGCAAGTGCCTTTCATTTTTATCACTATTTTTTTTTATGTTGTCTATATACTCTTTGCATTTTTTTTTTAAATCATGAATCTTGCGACTTGCTTCTGTGTGTTCTTTTGCCACTCGATCCATGATTATTTGAATATGAAAAAACAAATCTTCACTGGAATTTTAGTTGAAGACTTCATTTAGCTAAACTAACAAGAAGAGTCCCAATTGAAAGTTGTATCCTTGTTTTCCTTAGCCCTCTAAAGCCTCTGAGGACATTTATAGGAAAGGAATTACTCCATTGTTGATTTATTTTATTAGTTTATCCTGTGATTATTAGGGTTTCAAAACTAAATTTATGATAGAGTAAAAATGAACGGCATTTGGCAAAAAAAATAAAAAAATGTTCTTGTAATGCTTGTGGTGTTGCCTCAAAATTCATTGATTTGAAACTTTTGAACTTCTTTTAGGCTATGTGCACATACATCAAATGTCTGCGGTTTTTGCACTCTATCCATGCTGCTTTTATTTTACAGACTTATTCATACTGATCGGAATTATTGGTTGCATTCTCAAAAGTGCTAATCTATTTTTCTTCTTTTCAGTTGCCTCATCTTGCTACCACATATGCTGCAGTTAATTCCCTGATTACATTGGGAGGCCACAGATCCTTGTCATCTATTAATAGGTTGTCGGGTCATTTCCTGTTTCTGCCTTCCCCCCCTTCCTTTCTCAGTTTTCTGTTCTAGGTTAAGTCATAATTTCCATTCTTGCTGTCGTTTATATTTGATTTGTTTGGTGTACAGAGAAAAACTTCGTTCATTCTTAGGGAGAATGAAGGATCCATGTGGAGGGTTCAGGTGATTTCCTGTGCACTTGCTGTTTGGGTGAATTTTGCTTCATCTGTAATACATATCTACTGTCTTTGTCTTCTTTCTTGGAAATGGTAATCTTGACTATGAACCTGCTCATTTCCTTACCTTGAAAGACAACTACGGTGTGATGGGAATATGCTAAAATAGCTGTTTAAGTGCATGCTGATTGCTGATCTTGGACACCTGGTTACTTGGAATGATCATGAGGATAGTTATACGTTATTAAACCTACTCTTTCTACTCATCTGGCCTTTCGAATACTATGATGGATTGATGGATTTACTGGGTAGATCATTGCTTTTTGTTTATTTTTAAGTACTTGAGTTATTTGATCCAAACACCCCCCTCCCCTATTGGTATTACTTCCCTTCGTGCCACTTCTATTGTGTTGATGCACATGTGAATTGAAGTTTTGGACCATATTGATTTTTTTTAACGGGTGAGAGTCCTTAAGTTGTTTACTATTCTCTTAGGATGCATGACCAAGGAGAAATGGATGTCCGAGCTTGTTACACTGCAATTTCAGTAAGTTGACTAAGTTCAAGTTCAATCAAAGAGCCCTTTCAGTAAATTCCCTTTTGCTGTAAAATTCTTACATTTTTTACGTAAAAGGTTGCTAGTATGCTGAACATCTTGGATGATGAACTGGTTCAAAATGTCGGAAACTACATTAGAAGGTTTGTCTTTTTTTTGTGTTTGCCTTTTCTTATACAATATGCTATTTCATACAATAACATTTTCCATGCTTTTCTAGCTGTCAAACTTATGAAGGTGGCATTGCGGGTGAGCCTGATTCAGAAGCTCATGGTGGGTATGTTGCAAGTCACCAATATGAGATGTTTTCTTCAGTAGTTTAATATCTTCCATTTCTCATTCAATATCTCTGCTTTTGTTGTGACAGTTATACCTTTTGTGGCTTGGCTGCAATGGTTCTCATCAACGAGGTTCACCAGTTGGACATTTTGGGTCTAATTGTAAGACACCTTCTATATTTCTTGCATATTTCCTTTTTTTACTTGGATAATTACACCAATAGAAATTTTGGAATTTTTGGCTAAAATCCATTCCCATCAACCTCTTAGAGGCATCATATGGTAATTACTAACCTTTGAGTTTTGCTAATGAACTCTTTGAAAATGGTGCACAAAAGGTCCTTTTGTCAATGACCTCGTTAAAAACACCGCTAAACTTTGTATGTGCTAGCCTGAAGTGTCCAGTTAATCTACTTGGCTATCCTCCCGGTTCAGTTTTTTTATTTGTGAAAGGCTTGTTGGTCGAAATAAATGGGGGCATAAATTAGGTTTAGAAGATTATGGTTAATTGGAAAAACTTTGGGGGAATCAGAGTGAAGTTGAGTGGTACATTATCAAAATTTGGAATCTGTCTGCAACACTTGTGTAATTACGTTGCTAATAAGTTACATGATCAAATTTGGAACCTTTGTGACTTTATCAGCACCAATTAGGGATCATCATATGATAGCCCTAAAGGTTGAGGACTAAATATGCATTTTACTATTGACATGATCAGGTGAAAACTTGTTAGAATTTCTTTGTTTTTATAGTTGCTAATCTTTAGAACACATTTTTATATAAAAAAAGTACTGTATTTACTTGTTTTCATTCTCATTATTGTGCTAGAACTGGGTTGTGTTCCGTCAAGGGGTGGAGGGTGGATTTCAAGGAAGGGCAAACAAGCTGGTAGATGGCTGTTACTCCTTCTGGCAGGTCACCTCAAATACCTCTTCATTCTGGTTTTTATGCTTATTTTGATCTTTAGCAATCAATTATAAGATCAGCTTTTGCAGGGAGATGTATTTGCACTAATCCAAAGATTGCTGCTCGACAACGAAGCAACTTCTGGATCTGATGAGGGTCACTCTGGGCAGGCCATAGGTGATTTCATCCTTTTTTTAGTGTGTTTGGTATATGATTATATTTGTATTTAAATGTTACATTTTTTTTTGGTCTGCAACTCTGATGTCCTGTAGGCCAAGGAAGCGAATCTGATAAGTCAGATCTTTCTGGCATAGGCCCAAATTTTATGAAAAAGCAATGTCAAATAGGTCCACTTTTTCATACCTTGGCGTTGCAGCAATATATACTCCTATGCTCTCAGGTAATCTGAATGTTCCCACTGCTTTTTACGACTGTTTCTAGGTCAGTTAATACTGCAGTAAGTGAGCAAAATTATGAGGAACTGATGATGGATATCCGCTTGCTATGATATCCTATGAAACTTCCATCCAACTTCCTCCTTATCCTAGTCTAAAATGGAAACTGACAGAGTGAATGCAAGGTTTTAGCTGTATCTCTGTTCTGAACATTTGCTTGATGATCGTTAGGGATCACCATCGAGTCTGCCTCAGTTCTTACCTTGTTACCTTTTTATTTCCCGGAAGCTGTATTCTGTACATTTTTATCACCTCTTGGCATTTTGCAAACTGTGACTGGGTGCAGGTGCAAGACGGTGGGTTTAGGGATAAACCCGGAAAGGCGAGAGACTTCTACCACACATGCTACTGCTTGAGTGGGTTGTCTGTTTCTCAGTACAGCTACTCTAAAGATGGTTATTCTTCTCCTTTACCCCAAGCAATTGCGGGTCCATATTCGAATGTCTTGGAACCTCTTCACCCTCTTTATAATGTTGTTCTTGATCGGTACAAAGAGGCACTTGAATTTTTCTCAGGTTCTTGACAAACCCTGGGTATAATCTTGGCCTCATCCGAAAAAAGATTGTGGTTTATTAACTACTTTCTACTTGTTGTACAATATAGTGAAAGCAGTGATGTTTGTCCTTGTACTAGGAAATTTCATACTGTACTAAATTGTTTTACTTTGATCTTATAAGCTATATCTGACGTTTAATGTACCTTGAAACATTGTTTCATCATTTAGCTACTATCCAAATGTGTTAGAACAGTAGCTGTCTGTGCAGACATAGCATTATGTAAACCTCATATAGTCATATATACTGGGGCAATCTTGCTTCCACAATCAGAAGATATATGAAGAAGCAACCATTGTTGCTCACAAGTGAAAGGAATCGTTGGTGTCATTATCTAATAAGGACAACACGATTTTGACGGCTATTCGCTATCTAATAAGGACAGCACGGGTGGTGTCATTATCCGGGATTGGGAGGGCAAGCCTATAACCATAAATTATCAGAAATTTGGTTTGCAAAGCCCACTCAAAGTTGAAGCACTTGATCTAAAACTAGGTATCCAACAGGCCATCCAACTCTTGTATTGAGAAAATCTATATTGAGGAATGAGGGAGACTCATCCATAGTCATAAATTATTTCAACAAAAATACTACATGCCCTTGGGAAATCGAGCTAGTACTGTCCGACGTAAAACTTTTACTATCGACTTTGAAAGAAGTATCCTTTTTTCATGTTCCCCATTTGGGCAATAGAGTGGCGGATAAGGTTGCACACCTTTGTTAGCCTGGAGTGTCGATATTTATAACAATTATGTTTTTCTTAACCTCATCCGCAAGGAGACGGATAGAGCTCGCTCGCTCGAATTCTTTCCTAATAATAATAATAAAAAAAAAACCGTTGGGACAGAAATAGTTTAACAAGAGAGTTTCTTTATGAAAACTATTCAAACTGATGTGAAGACTCTGAGGGCACTTTTATTGACAATACATATCGAGTTTAACAGTATAAAAGGAAAAACAAGCCAAACATCGGGCTTGAGGGATGCTAGGGAAAGCATTTGCTAAGCATCTGACATACGCGTAATCTCCAAGCTTGGTCCTCCCAGTCGGAGACTGCGACTGCAACCAACTTGAGGAATGTTTCCAGCCACTTTTACCTCTAGAAAAATATGGTGTTCCCATCCCCAAGCCCCAAGGCACCAATTCGTGTTCAGTTCGAGAACCATATTCGAGGCCTTCATGAGGCTCTTCCAAATGTGTGAGGCCCCTGCCGAGTTCCCCAGCGCCTTATTTGCATACTTGCCGAATAGGAGCCCCAATGAGGCCCTTGGCCTAGTAATATCCGACCACACAATTTTGTGCATATGCCTCCTTTCCGATGGGGCTCTAATTTCTGGTATGAGCATAGTTGACATAGAGTAAACCCGGAGTGCTGATATGACAAACCAAGTGAGCGCCGTCCTGCCCGTCAGCATCTTTCCAACCCAGGAGGCACCAGTACCGGAGAATGTTGCAATAGGAGAACCAATCAACCTCTAATGACCAAAATCAACGCTAAATAATACTCGTATATATTCTTCGGAAAAACCTTACTAATGATCTCATACAGCTTCTGTACACCCATTCAATTGCACAAGAAGTATGTGTGCTCAGTTGAAGACATTCCATTACCATATTGTACTATTCCTTCATTTTGACACCATTTTTTAAGTTCTCCGTTGGCTTCGTGTTGACAATGCAACTTGGCAGGAGCATTTGATGGCTGAATCCTTTTCTCCTTGGCCCTATACCTTAACGAGGGCAGGATTTGCGCTTGATTGAATTCATTAGGATGCCACCATTGCAGGTTGCAGAAACTACTTGGGGCATAACCTGATGGGACAAACGGAGAAGGCGATGCACCGAGCTGCCTTGGCAAGTACAAAACGCTCGTTTTCTGTCAATGGTCTCTCTATCACCTTTATAATGTTTATATCCTGAGACACCGAAACAATAGGTGTTAACACTACTACTACAGCAAACCAAAAAGAACAATGGAAAAAAAAAAAAAAAGACTGATCACTAGACAGGGCAGCGGCACCAGCTGGTTTGGATTTGGGTTTTTTTCAACTGATGTTTTGAATAGAAAAAACATTCAAGGTCCAGTTCGTTTGAATTAGCTTTATGCTTCATCTGGGTTTCATGTCAATCTCATTTGGACATTTCAGATTTAGTGCAGCATTTGAGTTGGGCAGACCTTGATTTTTAGTCAATTCAGCTATCGGGTTAACCAAGTAATAGGCAATGCTAGGTTTAAATATGGCTGTAATAATTTGAGTTAAAACAATATTGAAATCTGCATGAGATGCATTCAGATCACAGGTGCAAACCCCTCAATAGCAGAGCTATACGTACCTTTTTCGGGTGTTTAAGGGATGGTTGCACGTTTGCTGTGTCCCCAATTATGATAATGTTGTTGGTGTTCCCACTATCATCTCTTTCTGTTGGTGAACCATTTGAATGTCTCCATTGTCCATTAACAATATACTTGTAGTAGTATCTGCAGCGTGATGAAGTCAGTAACACAACTCTAGCAGGTGTTTCTTCTCAATGTGCATGTTAGGAACAAGTCGTGAGCATATTAATTCAGTCTAGAAAGTTTCCATTTCATTTATGCACATGCAAAAGGTGGTGCTGCTGGTGGCGTTGCAATTTTAATGATTATAGCTCATACAAATGCAGAGGTCAGGTGGACAAAAGCTTAGTGAATGGCCTGGAGGCTACCAACCATTAGCGTATATGGTAAACAGGCAGTTTCTATAGTAGTTCCACTACTTTACGGTGGTAAAAACAACGTAACTTTCCTAAGGACTTGGGAATCTTCCGTCCACAGTACATATAGAGCCATAGAGGAGGTAACAATGTATGGTCTTAAAGTACTAGATTGTTTTTAACCTGACAAGTTATGGAACTTTTGCTCACTTCACAGTGGCAACTAGATTTTAGATACTTTTCAAATATCAATTATGTCAGTGCAGGTGTAGACCGATAGGAAATTGGAGAGTTGCTTACTTTCCCTGTGGAAGTCTAACTTCAACTTCAAATCTTGATCCTCCAGTGTGGGCTGCCTTCATAGGTTCTTTCCAGTTTCCTGTGAAGTCTCCAACTAATGATACGTCCTCGCCCTAGGTATTAAAGATGGACAGAGAGGATCATTAGGAGTATGGGAACTATTAAATGGATTTCTAACAAGGATAGATAAGGAGGAACAAACTGATCCTAGAACACAAGGAGAGCAAAACCTGAATAAGACAACATAGGTTCAAAGTATAATGCAACTTTTCTGAAGTTATTGTGAATTTGTGATAGAGATCAAGGGCGTGAAAAACTAATATTCAATTCACCTCTTGCCCATTCCATACGAATGTGACAGCATGGGTTGCAGGCCCATCGTGCGTGTCTTTCTCCACCATTGCTATAAGATCCCACGTCGCCCAAGCAATAGCTGCCCTGTGAGTAGTGAACATAAACTCTTGGAAATTTCGGTAGATGTATAAAGCAAGAAGCAATGTGGTTCTTTGGTTGTGGTCTATAGTATAGACCGGTTTCTTATAGCAGTTTGAAGCGATTAAACTAAGTATGCCTCGGGGATGAAAGCTTGTTTTGATAGAGGTGTTGAAACTGTTATAGAACTCTTTGTTAGTTTATAATCTAAAAGCCGACCAAGTTGTATTGATCTGTGCAAATTAGATAAGCCTTACCTGTCAGGCCTGCACAAGTGCAACCCTGTCACAAAGTTGTAAGCTGCATTGAGTGAGGTATCAGTCATCCAATGCAGATATGCAACCACGCAAGCTGGCGATCGATCTAAGCCCGTAGTACAAGTAACAAAAACCCGATGGTTTTTCTTCAATAAACGTAAGAGAAGGCCTACTGAAAATGGTAGTTTTTTCCTCATGTCAAAGGAATCTCCATCCCTACAAAATGAATCATAAAGTTTAGCATTATAAGTTCCTTGTGGAAGTGGAAAAACAGCGGAATGAGATTTCACATTACTGTAGAATTCAATTGAACAAGGTACTAGTAGTATATAGGTGTGAGATGGTCTAAGATCAGGTTTACTAGGACGAGTAAAAACAATTATCAATAAAAAGAAGAACAAAATCACAACTCCTACTTGCCTGATGGGATAATTGATCATAAGGACGCCATACTTTTGGCATGACTCATTGATGGAAGTCGAATTGATTCCCCAGTTTTCTGCTTCAACTGCACTCTGGAAATTAAAAATAGCAGTAACCCCCTGTTGCATGTAAATCATACATGAGCTGTATGACAAAACAATCTTGTTTAAGCAAGTACATTCTCCATTTATTTGCCAACATTTTTTTAGTCATCCATGCTGTATTGAACAGAAATTGAGACAACTTTCCCCACATAACTTTAAATATGTTAGTCTTGAAAATAATAGTTTGATGAATACTTCTGTACAAAACCAAGTAGATTAAAATTTCAGTTCTAGGTGCAACTTAAAAGAATAGCACAGAATATATCACAGTTCACAGTGATTAATCAGCATTTTCATGAATCAGTGAGTAGATCAGCTCATCAGCATGAACACAATCAGCTCCAAACAATCATCTAGATCAAGAAAGAGGAACCCCTTCAAATGCAAAGAAACAGTCAAGTAGCATGAAGTAGAGAAAATAATTATCAACATAGTGCATAGCACATGGACTTACAGAATCATTCTTTAGAGCCTTAACATCTTCTTCTGATTGTACGCATGAACCAACAAAAATCTGTTCTGTAATCTGGCAATAAGCAACAGTAGAAATATTAGGTCTGCCAAAGGAAAACATATCTATGAAGCAAAGATAAACTCCCTTAACAAGCATAGTATCAAACCTTACTGTAACGCATTCCAAGAGAGTGATTGTAGTACAGTTCTCCTTTAGAGCGATCAAGTGCTTTAGTGTATTCATCCAATGGGAAGTTTCCATGAGCCCATTCAGCATCCCCAGAATCTCTCTCAGAGAAAGTGCAAACAAGTTGAGTTATAGGAGAATGAAAAGCATTCCTAGGCACAAACGAGTGATGCTTTCCATCTAGTTCATTCATAACCTTCCATGCTTTGCCGCTAAGATATTTTGGGGAGAACAAAGCAAACCCAGAATTCCCTGAGCTGTCATGAGATGCTTTCAGAACTGATGCCAATGCAGCTTTGCTCCAGGTGGCTAAACCAACGCGACCTCGATTAAACAAGACTTCATGGTCGTTCGTCAAATATAGCTGCTGAATGGGGAACGGCGAGAAGGGCCTCTCTAAAACTAGGCTGAAACATCCACTTAGCTCCTCAAGGATATGCCTGAAGAATTCCCATTGCAATCAAACTTTTACAGTATATAGAGCAAGAACAATGTTAGCACTAGCAGTGTGTATTTTGCTTTTCTTTTTCATGAAAAGTAGTTGCTTTATTTGCCTAGTATGCATCATTCATTCACACCTCAAGTCCTTCAGCTCCCACAAGCGCGAGATTATGCATCGTTGTAGTTCTTATTGATAGTGTAAAGTAGTTAAAATGTAGTTAACCGAACTAGTAAATGCAAATTAAAGACAAAAAGAGGACATGTCATCCATAAATAAGGGCAACTTCATCTACAAATTCCACACACATTTATGAAAATAGTAAAGCCAAAAATGAGTTAAAAAGTACCTAAAGAGATAAAAGTATGAAAAAGGAAATGTAAGATTTAAGGAAGAAGTGAAGGAAGTTCATACTGGGTGTCACCAATGTCCTTTATCTCAACAAATTGATTGCCTGATGAATCACTCGCCTTCTTCAAAGTATCACCAACCATTATGATCCTGGACCTCTCCGCATTCCCCTGTAATAAAAGCAAATGCATTACAAATAAAGGATCCGAACATACTCGGAATTTTGAATTGAATTCTAAGAATGAGAGGAGGGCTAAAAGAGGAGATTAGAGGGGAGAGAGACAAGGAACAGACCCCTCGTCGAAGAGAGTGGACGAAGATCTTGCCGTCGACGGAGAGAGCGAAGCGAATGCCGAGCGGCTTATCGAGAGTGACCATGTACTCATTCAAATTCATCTTGTAAGAAGTGGACTTGGACATAGCAAAAACCCTAGAAGTCGATCGAGTGAAGCTGAGCTTGAATCCGACTCGCTGCGCCAAGGGGGAGTCACTGAAGTGGATCAGATCAGTGCTGCCCCAAAATGAGGACGAAATCGAAGGGCTGCACAGAGACATTTTTGGAGAATTGAATTTGACGATCGAAGTCGGAAGACGTAGTAGAATCTGTCGATCGAAAGCTCGGGATTAGAGCAATGGATTTACTGATTATTACTACTTTATATAATTAATACTCGGTAAGTGATTAATAATAAGAGGATTGGGAATTGGAGGAGGAAAAAGCGAAGGCGAAGGAAGCCATATGATAGAATGTAAAGCTAGAGTGGAAAAATGGGAGTGGAGAGAGGAGAAGGGAGAAGATCTTGCCACGTGGCGATCAGGTGGGACCACAGTGTGCACGTGTATCTTGTACTCCTTTGCCTTTTGTGCTCCCTTTTCCAATCCGCTCCAGACTTTGGTAAACACCGCATTCATTCTACTGCTCCCCTTCTCTCCGTCAAAAACATTTCCCTCCGTTCCTTAATCCTCCGTATTTTTTTTTGTAATTTTTTTTTTGGTTTTGTAATTTTTAAATCTGCATCTTTTTTACATTTTTTTTTTAAAAAATAAAAATTATATAAAATATTAATTTTTTTATTCAAACTAAATTTTGACAGGTCCTTCCGAGATAACGGGAACTCCGCAATTGGATTTGTGATCCAAGCCAATTATCCCATCGTAAGAGCCGTCCAATCAATTTCGTAGGCCCTGTACAAATATGAAAATGAGACCTTTAATATTATAGTCACTTTTACAAATAAATATTTTTTTATATAAATATAAATTTATATTTCACGTCTAATAATTCTCTTGAAATTGTTTTGTAAGCAACTGTTCGAATTATTAAAATACTAAATTATGTTTCACAACTTTAATTTTTATTTCCACAAAAAATATATTTATGTCATATGATATATGATAAATATTTATATAAATATATAGTTTCATCTTACAATCTTACAATATGAATCACCGGAACACAAATAAATGCTATATATAATTAAGTAAATATTTTGAATATAATCACATTATTTATACTACACTGTCAGATCTTCTAGAGATGTGTAAAATATATTTCTAATAATTTAAGCATTTTTTTCCTTATGATAACATTGGAAATTACTTTATTGGATGAAAATGAATAACTTACAAGCTATTTGTTTTTATTTAATAAATATTATACAAAGTATTGAAAGAAAATAAATTGAAATAAATAGGCAAAGAAAGGGATAAGAAAAAAAAAACGGAAGAAGGGAAGAAAAAAAGAACCAAACAAATAAATGAAGATTAAATATTATAGAAAGTATTGGAAATAAAACAATGAAATAAATAAACAAAGAAGACGAGCACAAAAAAACACGGAAGAAAGAGAAACAAAGAATCAGAAATCACGAAAAAAAGGAGTATAACGGGATTCAAACTAGAGAGCAGTTTAATCACAATTGAGAGTTTCTCTCTCTTATGAGAGAGAAACTCTCAATTGGGGAAAAATTTTGGGGCAAATTCTCAATTGAGAAATTTTTTTGGGGGAAAATTCTTCTCCTCAATCCCTCTTTCGATCCAAATCTATGTGAGTAATCCTTGGGCTTTCTTCTTATTTGTGCTCGATTCGATTTGTCCCTTCCGGATTTGGTTTGGTGATCTCTCGATTTCGCCGATTTTTGCGAGTTGTGTGAAATCGAAGAGCAAGTCACTCTTGTCTCAATCTTCCGATTTGGGGCTTTCCGTTTGCCGGCCTGGTCTTGGCTTGGCTGGGTTCGGTTTCTCCTCCAATCGGTCCATCGGTGTCTTCTCCGGGGTAGTCGTTGATGGCACGGTTTTATTCCGATCGTCGTCACTGCCTACCTCTCGGCAGCCTACATCGTCTGGTATGTCGGCGAGGGGTTAGCCCCTTGCTGTTGAATCTCTCTGGCGGCCACGGTGTTGTCGGCGATGTCGGGAGCCTCCGTCTCGGGTCTTCGTCGTCGATGCTGGTTGCCGATGGCCACTTCTCTCGTTCACCCTTGTTCCTTTGGGCCCAAGCTTTGGGTCCTTAGGGCCCAAGCTTTGGGTCCTTCGGGCCCAAGCTTTGGGTCCTTCGGGCTCAAGGATGTGGAAATATCAAAAAATTTTTAAGTATCCCGAAAGGGCCTTGAGTAAACCCACCCGAAAGGGTCTGACGAAATCCCGCAAGGGCTTGTCGATACTTTTGCAGGTGAAAGCTTGTTGGCGTTTTGTTCGAGCAGTTTGCGGCTCTGCTTCCAATGTTTTTAGGAGATCTTCTGCTTGGTTGGGGGGCGTCGAGTCTGTAGTCGGGTCTGGCTGGGGTCATGGTGGTGCGCTCAAAGGCGACTCCGTATTCGGGATAGAGTTTCCTTGGAGTTCGTCTGCACTACCCACAGGAGTTAGTGTCCTGCTGTATTACTGGCCCGCGGTGCTACTGTTCGGTGGTGCTTGGCTGCGCTCTTCGGTGGCTTCCTCAGCTGTTCGGGTGTTTGATCTTCTTGAAACGTTTGTTGTAGTGTTTATTTCTGTTTGGTTCATTACGCCTGTTATTGTATTTCTGTTTCTGTTTTTAGATTGCTCTGTTAGACGGTTTCGCTGTCTGCCGACTTCGGTCGGCCTCTCGATGAGTCAGGCCTGTCTGACCTTCGAATTTTTACCTAATCAAAAAAAAAAAAAAAAAAAAATGGAGCGCCTCACCCTTAACATTACCACTAGAACACCTGCAAACATTTGATCTAATTTTCCAGATAATTAATTATAATAACTAATACACCATAAATATTCCGAGCCCCTAATAATTTGGAGGCCCTGTGCGATCGCCCTTATTGCCGTTGTTAATGGACGACCCTGTTCATCGTGCTCGGTTATTAAAGCTGAGGCTACAACATGAGAGAGGGAATCTGTAAAGCATTAGAACTTAATATTTAGAATGTCGAAATAGAAGGGGATAATCTTTGCATAATCAATGCACTTAAAGGTATTTGAAAATGTCATTGGGAAGTCGAAATGATCATTTTCGATTCCCAGATAGACCTCTGTTGGTTTCAGATATTACACATTCATCACGTGTTCATGGAAATTAATAGCGTAGTGGACAGACGTGCCCTCTAGGTCATTCAACTACTGTCATCAACCCTAACACATATTTAGAATTGCAAGTTCTCATCCAAAAGGATGCTCTAGGACTATGAATCGTCTATAGTCCTTCATAATCTCTTTCTGTTTTAAAGAAAATAAGTGAAATTATTTTAAAAAATAAATATTTTATATAGTTTTTAGTACCTTAAAAACGTGCATGAATAGTGAAAGGTCAAATAAAAAAGAACAGAGGGATTAGTATTTACGTATGTTTTTTGGTATGATAAAAACTATATAAAATATTTATATTTTATAAAAAAATAAATAATTTTGTACTATTTAAACAATTTTTACGCTAGTTATCTCAACGACCTCCAACAACCGCATTTGGTACCTACAAAATTACATTAGTTTAGTAAATACATAACAAACTCATATTGGGTTTGTAATTGTGAAATTGATGTGATAAATCTTACTCATTTGTCTTATATGATGCATCCATCACGATGTTTTATTTATATGAATATGACAATATACCAAAATAACATTATATAATAATTCATCAAACTATTTAATATCTACCTTCATTCAAATTATGCTACATTAATTTTAACATGAAAGTTATATGAAATATTGAAATGTAACGCTCAAAATTCAAATGAACCTATATTAAGAACTTACTTTGATGTTTGTCATGAGCTTTTCCGAATCTTTATAACCGTGAGGGTCCAATGTTAGCTCAACTTATTCTTTTTTTTTCCCCGATGACAACATAATAGCAACAATCTAACAAAGAAGCTATCAAAAACACCAAATGTAGAAGTAGGGTTGATATTCGAGCCGAGCTTGACATGTTCAAGCTTGGCTCATTCGGGAAACGAGTCGAGCCGAGCTCGAGCCCAAAAATTATTCGAGCTTATTTTTGCGCTCAAGCTCGGTTCGCGAGCTTAGAGTAAAACTCAAGCTCGGCTTGTTAATGCTCGAACAAGGTGAACAAATGAGCCTAAGCTCGTTCGAGCTCGTCATCTGGGCTCGTTCGGCTCGTTCAAAGCTCGGTTCCTGGGTGAGCTTACATATTTTTGTTCGGTTTGTGCTTATTCAGACATACAGAATAATCAATGGACTAAAAGTAAAACCGAACAAATCAAGAGGGTGAATAATAATCCAGCAACATGTGTTCTACAAATTCACTAAAATAATCAACTCAAACATCTGTTTTCACTTTTTTTTTTGAGACCAAAACCGAATATAATCAGACAGGAAGAAGATGAACATGAAGATGAACAAGGAGGGAGTAACAAAATCTGTTCACCCTTCAATTTGAAGTTCAATTTCAATCTCTATTCTCTCTCTGGCACTCCCGTGACCCCCGCATCTAAACCGAACAAAATATGACAATAGGAATATGAACAAGAAGGGAGTAACAAAATTTGTTCACCCTTCAATTTCAAGTTCAATTTCAAATTCAATCTTTGTTCTCTTTGCACTCCGGTGACTCCCACATCTGTAACAAGAAGATGAAGAGTGACGAGTCTGAGTGCTACTGGAAGACAAGAAGATGAATAAGAAGATGAACAACTACAAAGATAAGGGGAGCGAAGCTTACCTGTGCTGCTAGGAGGTAGGGGTGGAAATGGGGCGGGTTATGGGTGAAAATCGTCATTCCATCACCCGCCCCGCGATCTTCACCCAACCCGCTCCATCACCCGCAAATCCTTCACCCGCATCCAACCCGTGCGGGTGAGCGGGTGGTGCGGGGGATTATTGGATATCCAATAAGAAGACTAATTATTTTTATTTTAAAACATTATACGATTTTTTTCCTTATAAAAAAACATACTAACATATCAAGTTCAGATTTAAAAATACGTGAAGTATACATAACTAATAAAATAGAAAATAGTTCGGTTTCTACTTTAACAATACGTTGAAAATATAAAAATTACAAAATAAAAAACAATGAGACTATTCTCAATAAGATCACAACATAGAAACATTTTTTGATTAACTACGTAATTTAATTTTAAATTAACCACGACATTTTCCAACATTATAAACACAAATATAAAAACACAATATAAAATTAAAGTGATGAAGTGATATCAAAACAAAGAAATTTAGGGCTTTTAAGGGATAGAAAAGTAAAATGATATGTTTAATTGGGTTATTGGATTCTTATTGGTGCGGGTTAATGGAGCGGGTTATGGGGCGGGTTATTGGAGCGGGTATTGAGTGAAAAATCATCATCCATACCCGCCCCGCCACCCACTTCACCTGTCACCCGCATCATCGGTCACCTGCTTTTTGCGGGTTTTCACCCGCAAAAAAAATGTAGGTGGAGCGGGTGAATTCGATATCCGTCCCCCATTTCCAGCCCTAGCTGGGAGTAAAGGGAAGTCATCGGCGTCGCTGAGTCGCGTGGAGGATGAGCCGCTAGCAAGAGAAGGAAGGACGAACCAGAACCCTAACTCCTTCTATCTATGATGCTGCTTGCTGTTCTCCTTTCTCAGTTTCTCTAGTCGCCAAGAGCCAAGACAGACAGGGAAGAGGAAGGCTAAAGACGCCAACATCGGCCGAGCCTGAAGAAACCCTAACTCCTCCTATTTAATAACACTAAGGGTATTTTAGTAATTTCTTGTACCGAGCTTCCAAGCTCGGCTCGGGCTCGGTTCAAGCCTAAAACTATGTTCAGGCTTGGCTCGTTTTCCCTCTACAAACGAGCTCGAGTCAAGCTTTCTCGAACCGAGCCCGAGCTATTCAGCTCAGATAACAACCCTATGTAGAAGGGAGAGAAAAGTGAAGTGCGAGGACTCTCCATTAGACCTGAGCATGGGTCGGGCCGGACGGGCTTGGGTCGGGCCAGAGCCAAATTTTCAGCCCATTACACCGGGTCGGGCTTGAATCAGGCCCGTATTTTGGGCCTAGTGCCTTACCCAAGCCCGCCCTCATTGTCGGGTCGGGCCGCCCAATGGGCCAAACATGCCTAGCGTATCAAATTCATTTTTTTAATCCAAAATTAAACTGATTTTTATTTAAAAAAGAGGCAAATCACAAATTATACCGATACTTTCAAATGTGAGACACATCTGGACACAATAATAGCGTACTGACAAATGCAATTTACCAAGAGATAATGAGGAAGATGAAAGGGAAGAGTTCCAATGAGAATTCTTTTGCCAACTTTGTAGGTAAAATGGCAAACTCTAATGTTAATAATGTTGCAGTTTCTGCAACACATGAATGGATAGTAGATACAGGTGCCACTGATCACATGGTGCCTGAATCTTCATGTCTTATTAACAAATCTAGAACCAGTAAAGCTGCTCATATTGGGTTGCCTGATGGTACTATAAAATCTGTAACTGAAATGGGTAATAAGAGATTATCAGAGTCAGTGAATTTGAATGATATTCTTGTGGTGCCTGACTTCAAGCACAACTTATTATTAGTTGGGAAGCTTCTTGATGATCATGACTTAGTTTCTTATTTTACACGACATTCTTGTTACATACAGGACCCTGGAACTAGGAAAGTGGTGCTGTATGGAGAAAGGAAGCATGGCCTTTACATAATCCTAGCAGTTGATCAAGGTGAGCAGCTAAGGAAGGAGTTAGAAGCAGATGGCAGTAGAGACAGAAATCAGTTTTTTATTTCTAACAACTGTAACAAAGCCAGTGTTGACTTGTATGCTATGCATGCTAGATTGGGACATAGCTCTATTTCAAAGCTGAGACATTTGAATTTGTTTAATCAAAGAGCCTTGAATGATTTTAACTGTAAAACATGTGATTTATTTAAGCATCACAGGTTACCATTTGACAGAAGTGAAAGCTTAATTGGCAAATGCTTTGTTTGCCTTGGTCCATATGGACCTTTGGGGCCCTTACAGGACTCCTACATATAATGACTTCAATTATTTCTTAACTGTTTTAAATGATTATTCTAGAACAACGTGGACATTCTTGTTGAAGGATAAAGTGTAGGTGCATAAGGCAATCTTTGATTTCATTGCCTATGTCAAAACTCAGTTTGGAGGAAAAGTGAAGTGTGTTAGAACTGATAATGGCACAGAGTTTGTGCAGAGACAATGTGCATAATTTTTCGCTAAAGAAGGCATTATTCATTAGAGATTAGTTCCTTATACTCCTCAACATAATGGGAGGGTTGAAAGAAAGCACAGACACCTTATAGATACAGTAAGAGCCTTGAGGATTCATGCTGGACTTCCTATTAGATTTTGGGGAGAATGTATACTGGTTGTAACACACCTTATTAATAAGCTTATTCCAAGTGTTGTCTTAGATTGGAGTACTCCTTATGAAAGGCTATTTCAGAAGGCTGCTAGCTTTGATGAATTGAGAGTGTTTGGTTGCTTATGATATGCTTCTGTCTCTCCATCAGAAAGAGATAAGCTAGGACCTAAGGCCAGAAAGTGTGTATTCATGGGGTATCCACATGGACAGAAGGCCTATAAATTGTGGGACATAAATGGAAATTCTATGTTTGTTAGCAAGAATGTGATTTTCAGAGAAAATGTTTTCCCTTTCAAAATGAGTAAATCAGAATTGAATGATCAAATGACACCAATGCCGGTTATTCGACTTCCCTTGGTTAATCCTGCAGAAGATCATGATGATGTTTTTTTTTCCAGCAACCATGGATGAGTCTTCCCATATTGATCATCAGAATCGATCAGATTGTCAGTGACACAGTTGATCAAAAGATTCAATCTCCTTCATAGTGCAGCACTGAAGTTCAGTCTTCACCACAAACTTTTGGAGAATTTCTCCAAGATCCTATAGAATTTCCTCCCTTAAGGAGACCTACTAGAGTTGTTGTCAGACCTGCCAGATTGAATGACTTTGTTTGCCAAAATCATGGTCAACAGTCAATGTCTCAGTCATTTTTAGTGACTTGTTTAGGACCACTTGTCAAAGAGGATCCTCAGTACACAACTACCTTTGCCTTGATGAGCTCTGTCTAGCTATGAGCCATCTTATTTTTCTCAAGCTGCTGGGGATTCCAATTGGATGAAAGCCATGGAAAAAGAATTGCAGACTTTGGAAGCAAACAAAACATGGAGTGT
Organism: Persicaria maculosa; assembly: GCA_963922045.1. NCBI lineage: Eukaryota > Viridiplantae > Streptophyta > Magnoliopsida > Caryophyllales > Polygonaceae > Persicaria > Persicaria maculosa. The sequence continues at coordinate 22,794,065 of OY998258.1, read as the reverse complement.
CACTGATCTCCCTGCAGGAAAAAAGGCTATTGCACTAGTACAAAAAAGGTCTTATGCAATGCCTTATAGACAATGGTTTATAAAATAACGTTGTCTATATTGGCAAAAATTAGAGTTTTGGAGGACGCACAACGGTTATTAGCTATAACCGTTGTCTTTGTAATCACAAAGACAATGAATATATAACGAATCGTTGTCATACATATAAAAGATACATCAAATAATACGGTTGGTAGAACCGTTGTCTATGCCCAATTAAAACCATTGTCTTTGTAATTGCAAAGACTGCGAATATATAAAGAACCGTTGTCATACATTTAGAAGACATCTCAAAAAATACGATTGACAGAACCATTGTCTATGCCCAATTAAAATTGTTGTCGTTGTAGTTACTAATATAACGAATATATAAAGAGCCGTTGTCATAAATATAAAGAACATCACAAAGAATACAATTGACAACACCATTGTCTATGCCCAATTGAAACCGGTGTCTTTGTAATTACAAAAACAACGAATATATAAAGAACCGTTGTCATATATATAGATGACATCTCAAAGAATACATTTGACGTAACCGTTGTCTATGCCTAATTAAAACCGTTGTCATTGTAATTACAAAGACACCGAATATATAAAGAACCGTTGTCATATATAGAGAGGACATCTCAAAGAATACAGTTGATGGAACCGTTGTCTATGACCAATTAAAACTGTTGTCATTGTAATTACAAAGACACCGAATATATAAAGAACCGTTGTCTATCTCCAATTGAAACCGTTGTCTTTATACGTAATTACAAAGAAAATGAATATATAAGGAACTATTATCTAATAGGCTTGATTAAAATCATTGTCTATTAAGTTATAAAGACAACGGATATGAATAAAACCGTCATTATATATAAGGCGTCCAAAAGAAGAAAATTAATAAGATCGTTGTCTAAGCCCGATTAAAAGTGTAGTCTATTGAGTTATAAAGACAACGGTTCCTCAATAAAACCGCCATTATAGATATAAAAGATGTTTAAAAGAAAAAGATTAATAAAACATTTGTCTATCCTCGATTAAAATCGTTGTCTATTAACTTATAAAGGTAACGAATATAAATAAAATCGTTGTATATATAACAATAAATTTTATTGTGTCAATACCAAAAAAATAAATTTTATTATTAAAATTACTGTAATTTGATTGATGTGTTATAATATATATTATTTATGGATGTACAAGGTTTACTTAGGTAATTTTTTATCTTTTAGTAAAGATCTTGTTCTTGGATCCCACCAAAAAAAAAGATCTTGTTCTTGGAGCTTAAGGAAGTTAGGCCTATATATATTGTATTTGGTGGATTCCCCCGGACACACGATTGAATACAAACTCTTATTCTCTCCTTATTCTTCTATTTTATAATACGTTATCATCACGAGGGTTTGCTCTTTGATTTGCTCGAAGGTTTGCCATTTTATTTGCTCTTCGATACGGTACGCACGTTCTTAAGTATTTTTGCATACGCTTGTAACGATCGTAATTTATTAGCCTTTTGGAAATCGTTATTCATCTTGGTTCTGCGTAATTGCTTCTGCCGAGATTTTGCATACGATATTAACATTGTATATCATCATAATCTTTGCCCTCATAATTGCTTTTTATTCTTTAATGAATTTCAATAAAGCTTTATACTTTCCGGTGTGCCTTATACAGTATATCACCATTAAACATAATTGATTGTTTCCTATATACGTATTGCTTGATTACCTATTAACTATGTACGTATTGCTTGATTAATTGATTGTTCCTATATAGCATGCTACTGTATCACCGAAAGATAATTGCGTGTTTGGTATTACGGTTAAACATAATTGATTGTTTTCTATATACGTGTTGCTTGATTACCTATTAACTATGTACGTATTGCTTGATTAATTGATTGTTCCTATATAGCATGCTACTGTATCACCTAAAGATAATTGCTTGTTTGGTATTATGGTTAAACATAATTGATTGTTTCCTATATACGTATTGCTTGATTACCTATTAACTATGTACGTATTGCTTGATTAATTGATTGTTCCTATATAGCATGCTACTGTATCACCGAAAGATAATTGCTTGTTTGGTATTACAGTATAAATATTTTTCACTCTGCTATATTCATATATGCCGAAAGATAATTGCTTGATTATCATCTTGCTTCAACTGAGATATCCGTTATATTACACCGTTTCTATATGCATCGTTTCATTGAATATCATTACCATCGATTAGCATTTATCAAAGTTTTTATCTTTACATATATAGTTTCTATATGCATATCATATACTTATATTTTTATCATACCAGACATGTCGAATCTCGCAAGATTGGAGTTCTCTGCCCTTGATGTTTCCGGAAGAAACTACTTGACATGGGTACTTGATGCGGAACTACTTGACATGGGTACTTGATGCGGAACTCCACCTGGCTAGCCACAATTTGGGAGAAACAATCAAAGAAAAGTCTACAACAGCCGATCAGGATAAAGCAAAAGCAATGATTCTGCTAAGGCACCACCTTCATGAGGATTTGAAGGCCCAATATCTAACGATTAAGAATCCACACGAACTCTGGGAGAGTTTGAAAGATCGATTTGAACACCGGAAGACTATTACCTTGCCTCGAGCTAGGTATGAATTTATGCATCTTCGATTGCAGGATTTCAAGAAGGTTCATGACTACAACTCGGAGTTGTGTCGTATTGCCTCTATCCTAGATCTATGTGGAGAAACTATCACAGATTCAGATAAGTTGGAGAAAACACTCTCTACATTCCATGCTTCAAATCTCATACTCCAGCAGCAGTATAAAGAAAAGGGGTTCAAGACATATTCAAAGCTCCTTACATGCCTAATTTTGGCCGAAGAAAATAACCAATTGCTTCTAAACAATCACCACAATCGACCAACCGGTTCAAAACCGCTTCCAGATCGATCGCTAAATATGCCAGAAGCAAATGCTACCTCATCACGTAGAGGACGTGGAAGAGGACGTAGGCAATCTCGTGGTCGCGGTCGTGGTCGTGGCCGAGGTTGTGGTCGTAGTTACGGTCAAGGTCATGAACAAGACCAGGAACAAAAGCAAGGTAACGCATGGTTTAATCAAGATATTCAAAAGAAGCATGGAAACAAATTAAGGAAACAAAATCGACATGAAAGGCATTCTCAAGTTGATAAATCTGCGCCTCAAGCTGAAAACCTCTGCTATAGATGTGGAATAACGGGTCACTGGTCGCGAACATGTCGCACTGCACTGCACCTGGTTGAATTATATCAAAAGTCTTTGAAGGCAAAAGAAAAAGATGTAGAGATAAATTTTGCAACTGTCAAAGGTTCAGGAAAGACCCATCTTGAGGCTGCTGATTTCTTCAAACAAGTTAATGAAACCAAACCGGTTACTGAGAGAGAGTCCAACTATGACGATGATGATGATCTCCTAAATTAGTGGCAGCTCTTGCTTGAAGTTTATGTTTTAATTTATTATTATAATTCCTTTCAATTACGTAGTATTGCATTATGAATTTGATGATTTATTGTTTCCTTAGGATTAGTTTTGTTTCGCCAGGGACTTGTTTTTGATTCCTTTCTCATTTACTTGTTTCGTTATGGACTTTATTGGTTACGGCACTTTGCCATTGTTTAAATTTTAGGACTATTTTGATTATTAAATTATTATGCTTCAAATCGTTATGGAGTGTGCGCTTACTATTTTGCCGATTGAATTATTTATTTTTCGTCGTTATGAATCTGATATTTATATATGTTTGTGTATATATAGAGATGGATCGATATAACGAGACTCTAAATGACGGGGAACTGTGCCTTATCGACAATGCCACTACTCATACTATTTTGAAAAGTCCAAGGTTTTTCTCCAACCTACAAATAATGGAAACTAGCTAGTGTAAACACAATCTCAGGGAAGAGTAATCTAATTGAAGGCTCCTGAAGAGCTTCAATCTTGTTACCCGGAGGAACAAGGATACTCATTAGAGATGCCCTATATTCAAGTAAATCGCAAAGGAGTTTACTCAGTTTCAAAGATATTAGAGAAAATGGTTTTCATATAGAAACCATGCATGAATGACAATGGCATTGAGTATTTGCTTCTTACATCTTGTGAAAATGATGATAAGCATATCTTAGAAAAAATGGGTATGCACACATCTGGTTTATATGGCACACGAATCCACCCCATTTAAACTCATAATGTTAATAATCAGAAGTTGGTCAAAAAGGAGATTTTCTCTTTATGGCATGATAGACTCGGTCACCCAGGAGAAACAATGATGCGTCGAATTATTGAAAATTTGCATGGTCATCCATTAAAGAACTTGAAGATCGTTTCAATGGATGATTTGACATGTAATGCGTGTTCTCTTGGCAAGTTAATAACAAGACCGTCTATAACAAAAGTGAATGAGGAATCTCCCATGTTCCTTGAATGGATTCAAGGAGACATATGTGGACCCATCACACCACCTTGTGGACCATTCAGATATTTTATGGTATTAATAGATGCCTTGACACGTTGGTCCCATGTAAGTTTGTTGTCAACAAGGAATGTTGCATTTGCAAGGTTATTAGCCCAAATTATTAAGTTAAGGGCTCATTTTCCAGAGCACTAGATTAAGAGAATCAGGTTAGATAATGCTGGAGAATTTACCTCAAAATCCTTTTATGATTATTGTCAATCTACTGGTATTGTAGTTGAGCATCCAGTAGCCTATATTCATACACAAAACGGCCTGGCAGATTCGTTGATTAAGAGGTTACAAATGATAGCTAGAACGATATTGATGAAATCGAGATTGCCTTCATCGGCTTGGGGATTTGCAATTATGCACGCAGAAGCTTTAATACGTCCAAGACCCACCGCTACCAATAAATTCTCCCCATTACAATTGATCTCTGGAAGAGAACCAGATATTTCATTTTTGAAGGTGTTTGGTTGTGCAGTATATGTCCCAATTCCTCCCCCACAAAGAAATAAAATGGGACCACAGAGAAGGCTAGGAATACACGTAGGGTTTGAGTCCCCATCAATCATTAAATTCCTGGAGCCTATGACAGGTCATGTATTCAAGGCTCGACACTTAGACTGTTATTTTGATGAAACCAAGTTCCCAAAATTAGGGGGAGAAGAAAAGAAAGTAATTAAAGGAGACATTGACTGGAGTGTAGATTCACAATCACATTTAGATCCAAGAACGAGTGAAAGTGATTTTGAAGTTCAAAGGATCATACACTTGCAAAGTGTAGCAAACACACTCCCAGATGTATTCACGGACGTTAAGAAAGTAACAGAGTCACATATACTAGCTGAAAATGCACCGATTCATTTGGACATTCCAAAAGCAACCACAAATCAACATATGGCAACGACTTCTCAAATTCGTCGGAAGCGTGGGAGGCCGCTTGGATCTAAGGATTCAAACCCACGAAAGAGAAAAGATATTAATGTGCCAAAGATGAACACTAATGAGGATAAATCTCCAGAAGAGATCCCTATAGAGGATCCAAACAGTAGAAACAAAGACGATAATGATTTTGAGATGTCATTGAATTATGCGTACACCGGATTAGGGTGGTATTGAAGAGATGAGATTATAGATGATATCTTTTCTTATTATGTTGCACTTACATTCATGGAAGAAGATGACAATGATCCTCGAACAATGGAAGAATGTAGATGTCGAGATGATTGGAATAATTGGAAGAAGGCAATTCAGGCAGAATTTAATTCATTAAGTAAACGTAGTGTTTTTGGGCCTGTAGCACTAACACCAGAAAATGTGAAGCCAATGGGTTACAGACGGGTATTTGTACGAAAGAGGAATGAGAAAGGTGAAGTGGTAAGGTATAAAGCTAGGCTGGTTGCACAAGGTTTCACCCAAATGCCTGGGGTAGACTATATGGAGACATACTCACCAGTAGTAGATGCAACCACGTTGAGATTCCTAGTCGCTTTGGCTGTTAGGGAACAACTACAAATGCAACTAATGGACATAGTAACTGCCTACTTATATGGATCACTAGATACAAACATATACATGAAAATCCCTGAAGGATTTAGAATGCCGGAAGCATTAAAGTCCAAATCCCGACACATGTATTCCATTAAACTAAATAGATCTTTATATGGGCTAAAGCAATCAGGTCGGATGTGGTATAATCGCTTGAGTGAATACTTGTTAAAGAAAGGCTTTGTGAATGATCAAGTAAGCCCATGTGTGTTTATTAAGAAGACATGCTCGGGTTATGTGATCATAGCTGTGTATGTTGATGATTTAAATATGATTGGAACTTCAGAAGAGATCCGAGAAGCTGCAGATTATTTGAAAAAGGAGTTTGAGATGAAAGATTTAGGAACAACAAAATTTTGTCTCGGCCTGCAATTTGAGCATACAAGGAGTGGAGTTTTTATCCATCAATCAAGTTACACGGAAAGGTTACTAAACCGTTTTAACATGGATAAAGCACATCCATTAAGTACGCTGATGGTAGTAAGATCCCTTGACGTAGACAAGGATCCTTTCCGCCCTAGATCAAATAATGAAGAGATATAAGGTCCTGAAGTACGTACCATATCTCAGTGCGATTGGAGCATTAATGTATCTAGCCAATAATACCCGACCGGATATAGCTTTTGCAGTAAACTTGCTAGCTAGACATAGCTCAAACCCCACAAAAAGACATTGGAATGGTGTCAAACAAATTGTACGTTATTTACGAGGAACAATCGATATGGGGTTGTATTTTCAAAGATCTAATCTTTCACAAAATGCAGGTTTAGTGGGTTATTCTGATGCAGATTACTTGTCCGATCCACACAAAGCTGTGTCACAAAAATGGTACGTGTTTATGTTTGGCGGAACGACTATTTCATGGCGTTCAACAAAGCAGAGTCTAGTAGCCACATCATCAAACCATGCAGAGTTGATTGCTTTATATGAAGCTAGTAGAGAATGTGTATGGCTAAGATCATTTATCCATCATATTCAAGCATCATGCGGATTGAAGTCGAGTATGCCTAGGCCAACGGTGATATATGAAGATAATGCAACTTGCATTGCCCAGATCAGGGAAGGATACATCAAAGGAGATAGAACCAAGCACATATCTCCGAAGTTTTTCTCCACTCACGAGCTTCAATCAAAGGGGGTGATTGATGTGCAACAAGTTCGATCAAGTGACAACATAGCATATTTGTTTACCAAATCATTGCCCGCGAAAACATTCCAAGGTTTCATATACAAGATGGGAATGCGCAGCTTGGAAAGAGTTAAGCTCACATGAGGGGGAGAAATGTACGCGCCGCACTCTTTTTCCCTTTGATCAGGTTTTTGTCCCATAGGGTTTTTCCTGACAAGGATTTAAACGAGGCGGCACCACCAGAGCGTATGAGACTGCACTCTTTTTCCCTAAGCTATGGTTTTGTCCTATTGGGTTTTGGGGCAATTTGCGAAATAGCCACGAAATAGGGCCTAATTTGCGAAATGTCCACGTTTTGGGACAATTTTGTGAAATGTCCTAAATATAAACCTCTTCCCTCTCTCCCACGCGCGTTTCTCTCTCCCTCCGGCTCTCTCTTTCTCCCTCCCGAACTGCTCAACGACGATTGCAAGGATTTAGGGCTGATCATCTCTCTGATATCATCAAAACCATCGATTTCGACGCCTCTTCTACGGAATCAGGTAAGCAAAGCATTCGATTACAAGCTACAACAAACGCTACCTTGAATTCATGGAAAATTTGCACCAAAGGCGCAAATTTTACTAGAATTTTGACGATTCTAAGTTGATTTTCAATTATGCTGAAGAATCACATAAAATTTGCGCCGAAGGCGCAAATTTCCTTCAATTTTTGACTTAAAGAAGACGATTGATTACTGCTTTGGATTGCTGCTTTGGATTACTGCTATGGATTACGTCAATTTTTCCTTCAATTTTTAACTTAAAGAAGACGACTTGAATCGAGTGATTACAGCTATAGATTACGTCAAAATTTGCGCCTTTGGCGCAAATTTCGAATGATTTTTGAAGCATCAATTACTAATTATGCACGTTTTTTTGCTATATGTGTGTGTTTTTCAAGTCTTCCATCGAATATGTGCTTATTTATGCTATATCTGTATGAAATATAGTTGAACCGAATGATTACTGCTATTGAATGCATCAAAATTTGTGCCTTTGGCGAAAATTTTGATTCAATTTTTAAGCATCAAGTGATTAATGTTATGGAGTCACACATAAAGTAGAATAAAATGATTAATGTTATGGAATGCGTCAAAATTTGCGCCAAGGCGCAAATTTTTATTGATTTTTGAAGCATGAATTACTGATTATGATCATTTTTTGCTATATATGTGTAATTTTCAAGTTTCCAATCGAATCTGTGTATATTTATGCTTATTTATGCTTGTTAATATTTTACATTGCTCAAGTCATCACTATGATTGCTTACACTGTGCTTGCACTATGATTGTTCAAGTAATCACTACACTTGAATCATAGAAATTTTGCACCGGAAGTGCAAGTTTTATAGAATTTTTTTCATAACAGGTGTATTGTATTCATCTAGTTGATTTAAAGATATAGATTCCACACTCTTGCATCCAATATTGTGTTCATGTCATCCAATATTGTGTTCATGTCATCACTACACTTGAATCTGGGCAATATAATGAAGTATCCATTCCTTATTAGACTTTGATTGCTCATGTCATCACTACACTTCCTTATTGCACTTTTATTTCACCATGTCAGCACTGCACTTGACTCATAGAAAATTTGCACCGGAGGTGCAAATTTTGTTGAATTGTGTTTATAACTGTTGTATTTTGTCATTGTTGAATCAAATATTGCATTTGACAATATAATGAAGTGCCCATTCCTTATTACACTTGGATTGCTCATGTCATCACTAAAGTTGAATAATAGAAAATTTGCACCGGAGATGCAAATTTTGAAGGATTGTGTGCATAACTGGTGTATTGTATTCATCTAGTTGAGTTAATGATATGCATTCCTCACCGTTGCATCAATTATTGCATTTAACAATATAATGAACAACACGTTTTTTATTAACATTGTAGGATTTTGTTCATAACAGGTGTATTCTATTCATTTAGTTGATTTAATGATATAAATTCCTCACTGTTGAATCCATTATTGCATTTGACAATATAATGATGTATCCATTCCTTATTACACTTTGAATGTTTCATGTCAGCACTGCATTTGAATCATAGAAAATTTGCACCGTAGGTGCAAATTTTGTAGGATTTTGTTCATAACAGGTGTATTCTATTCATCTAGTTGATTTAATGATATAAATTCCTCACTGTTGCATCCATTATTGCATTTGACAATATAATAAAGTATATATTCCTTATTATACTTTGATTCCTCATGTCATCACTACATTTCAATGATAGAAAATTTGCACCGGAGGTGCAAATTTTTTAGGATTGTGTTCATAAATGTTGTATTATATTCATATAATTGATTAGATGATATAAATTCCTCATTGTTGCATCCAATATTGCATGCATTTGACAACATATTGAAATTCCCCATTCCTTATTGTACTTTGATTGCTCATGTCATCATTACACTTTGATTGCTCATGTCATCATTTCAATCAGATTGTGTTTGTTACTACTGCAATGTATTTATCCTCTTAAATTCATACTCTACAGATTACAATAGCAACCCACGTTATTACAGTTGTATATGGTGGGAAATGGTTATTTGATGATTCAGGTCCAACCTTTGTTGGAGACACTACTTTAAAGGTGTTTATGCTTGATGACTCAATAACACTACAGGGTTTAACTGAAAAAGTGCACAATAGATTCAATGTAGACAGTGCATTTGAATTAGAATTCAATCATTTACACCCTTTCAAATTCTTGAGAGCTCCCCTTAATGTTGAATATGATGCTGATTTGAAAGAGTTTTTAAAGTTGTCCGAACTATAGGATGTTAAATTTGCTGTTGAGTTGTGTGTCAGCATTAAAACAGATAGTGAACAAGAAGATCAACAGGCATTCTCAGCTGACAGTTTACAGTTGGTGACATGTAATCCAACTATAATCGACATTGTCTCAGGGGAAAATAGCATAACATTGATCGGTGGCACCAGGATGAAGGGTGTATTGTTAGAAGATACTGGAGATGACATGTATTCTGTAAACAGTGATACTGCAAGTGATGAAGATTCTGCAGCTGAAATATGGAGAACACTCTATTCTACAACACATAGGAGAGAAACTACACTAGAAGATTGGGATGCTGATAGCTCTACTGTGCCTAGTTTGAATCTGAATTCACAAAACTTGATGTGCATAGGCAAAAGCTTTGAATCAAGGAAAGCAGTAAAGAATGCTTTGGGAATCTTGTCAATAACCGAGATATTTGGTTTTCGTGTGGCAAAATCAGATACAAAGTATTATAGTGTGCATTGTGTAGATCCTAACTGCAAATGGAAAGTTCATGTCAAAACTTTTGGTCCAACTTGGCATGATGTTATAGTATATGTTGACATGCACACCTGCACGTGGGATATCAGAACAAAACACTGGAAACAGCCTTCATCATATGTGGTTGCAAGCATCATCGAATCAAAGTGAGAAAATTTTGTAAGAAATAGTATTTATATTTAATCTTGCTTTTTAATATATTATTTATTCTAATTTGAATATAATTACACAGTGTTGACACTGGATACAAACCAACACATATAATGGATAAGATGAGAACAGAAAAAAAAGATGAAAATTACCTACTGGACAACATGGAAATCATCAAAAATTGCACACAAAATTGTTAAGGGGACACCAGAATCAAATTATGCAGATTTGCCATCATTTTGCCACATGCTCATGGAGAGAAATAATGGGACTATAGCACTAATTTCAACAGACAAAGAAGACAGGTTTCAGTACTTGTTCCTCTCCTTTGGACAGTGCATCAGAGCATTCCCCCTCTTAAAGAATGTATGTCTTACTCAGTGTCAGCATAAATTCTGTTCTCATTGATTTTCATAAATTCAATATGATCATTAATTTCATTTCTTTATCTACTAGGTTGTTGTTATTGATGGCACATTCTTAACTGGGCAATATAGAGGCACGTTGCTTGGAGCAGTTGCACAAGATGCAACTGCTCTTGGGAATGGTTTTTGTATCGGCTGCTGAAGGTTGTGCCTCCCTCAAATGACTTAGTGTTTGTCTCTAATAGACATGCTAGCATTTCAAGGGCTATATCTTTAGTTTACCCAACAGCTACACACTGCATATGTATGTGGCACTTGAAACAAAACATCAAAGCAACATTCAAGAAAAAGGAACTGGGGAAAATGTTTAAAAAAGCAGCAGAGAGTTACACTATCCAAGAGTTCAACAACCAGGGCCGGCCATTAGTAAGGGCAAGAAGGGTGATCGCACAGGGCCTCCAAATTATTAGGGCCTCGGAATATTTATGGTGTATTAGTTATTATAATTAATTATCTGGAAAATTAGATTAAATGTTTGCAAGTGTTCTAGTGGTAATGTTAAGGGTGAGGCGCTCCATTTAATTAAACTGCTCTCTAGTTCGAATCCCGTTATACTCTTTTTTTCGTGATTTCTGATTCTTTGTTTCTCTTTCTTCCGTGTTTTTTTGTGCTCGTCTTCTTTGTTTATTTATTTCATTGTTTTATTTTCAATACTTTCTATAATATTTAATCTTCATTTATTTGTTTGGTTCTTTTTTTTCCCTTCTTCCGTTTTTTTTCTTATCCCTTTCTTTGCCTATTTATTTCAATTTGTTTTATTTCAATACTTTGTATAATATTTATTAAATAAAAACAAATAGCTTGTAAGTTATTCATTTTCATCCAATAAAGTAATTTCCTATGTTATTATAAGGAAAAAATGCTTAAATTATTAGAAATATATTTTACACATCTCTAGAAGATTTGACAGTGTGATTATATTCAAAATATTTACTTAATTATATATAGCATTTATTTGTGTTCCGGTGATTCATATTGTAAGATGAAACTATATATTTATATAAATATTTATCATATATCATATGACATAAATATATTTTTTGTGGAAATAAAAATTAAAGTTGTGAAACATAATTTAGTATTTTAATAATTCGAACAGTTGCTTACAAAACAATTTCAAGAGAATTATTAGACCTGAAATATAAATTTATATTTATATAAAAAAATATTTATTTTTAAAAGTGACTATAATATTAAAGGTCTCATTTTCATATTTGTACAGGGCCTCCGAAATTAATTGGACGGCTCTGTCAACAACTACCTTGCACAAATAGAAGCAAATTGTCCAAAACTATCAGAATATCTGGTGTCAGCAGGTTTTGATAAATGGGCCAGAGCACATGCAAAGTGCAATCGATACAACATGATGACATCCAACAATGTTGAAAGCTTGAACTCCGTTTTCAAAGGGAAAAGGGATTATCCCATTGTGGCACTTATGGAGTTTGCTAGAGAAAAGCTCATGTCATGGTTCCAGAAGAGAAGAGAGAAAGCAGTAGAAAACCAAGACAGAATAACTCCTGAAATCCTTAAGGTGATAAGGAAATCACAAGAGCAAGTTGGGTTATGCAAAGTAGAAAGGATGAATGCATCACAATTTGAGATCAAAGGTCACGGAGCTGTAGATATAGTTGATCTATCAGCGAGGACATGTACGTGCAGGGTATTTGATGTCGAGAAAATACCGTGTGTACATGCTCTAGCAGCCATTACACACATAAAAGCAAATGTGTCTGATTTTGTTGCAAAATTTTACAGCAATGATGCTTGGCGTATGGCATATGCAGAAACAATATATCCAGTGTTGAAAGAAGATGAAGAGAACATCCCTGATGTGATAAAATCTATTAAATGTTACCCCCCAGTAGTAAGAAAGAGAGCAGGAAGACCACCTTCAAATAGAAATGAAGGTTCGATAATATAAAACAATGTAATATAGAAATACTCTAGAAGGGGGGTTGAATAGAGTATGCCCGTTTTTCGCAGAAAGTCTCAAGACTTTTGGGGCTTGTACCAAACCCTTTGAGATTAAACCTGAATCACAAAGTTAGACAATTGAACCAAGTGCGGAAATAAGGTAAAGCAATAAGTAAAGGACACGAGTAATTGTTTACGAGGTTCAGCACGAACTTGGCCTACGTCCCCGCCTAGGGTTCTTCCACAACCCTAGGATTCAAAAGGCTTTATTGATTCGCTTAGCTTAGGAACCTAATAGCTCACCGAGAAGCCTCTCTCCTATACAATTGCAATCTAGTCAACTCACGTTCCCTTGGAGTCCTAGACCAATCTAGAAGAGCCCCACCTCTCTCAGCTATCTAGTACAATCCTCTTACTCTCACAAATCAATAGCCTAGTGCAACTTCCCGAGTTACAAACTCTCGAGTAACACTATAAATGAATATATCCTATAAGCTCACAGTGACTCTCAAAGGCTTTTAAATAAACAACAAACTCTTGAGCGCTTAGCAGAGAGACACTTGGAAGACAGATCTTGCTTGAATGAATGAAGGCTCGTGTTCAACTTCTATCTTGTCTTCTTCTTTCTTTCCTTTATATAGAAGTGGAATGGCGCCTAAGGATCTTCACCAACGGCTCTTTCGAATCAGGCTTGATTCTTCAATCTTCTATTTATGGATACTCCGAAGCCATGATCCTCTTTGAATAGGATCTCCTCGTATGCATCAACAAGGAAAGATATAATCTCGAAAATACTTCCTGAAAGATTAGTCATACATATATATATATATAATACAAAGGAAGTATGTAATAAGATTAAATAATATTCGGACTTATAAAACAGGTTTTGTATTTCATCAACTGTTAATGCTCCAAGGCCTTTGACACAAACATCCTGTCAAAGCCTTTGAAACATTTATTCCGATTTTCATCAAGGGAGGGAGTTATCAATCTCCCCCTTGATGAAAGACAAAACCTGTGCATCCCTGCAACTTAGTCAAGCATAGATAATAGAAATCGGACTAAGTACCTGCATGGGTTAGACAAATGTTGGATCAAAAATTTTAAAGCATGAAAAAGAAACCATCCAACCGAAAACCATAAATAAAAAACCAAGGTCTTCCAAGACCTTTAAGCAGAGGTTTTCAAAGTCTAAACACCACAGATCATCTCCCCCTTTTTGTCTTTCAACAAAGAGAGGAGGTAAAACAATCACCAAAATAGTCACCAAAAGTTTTGAAAACGTTTCCAAAAACCAGCAATGTATCAAATTTCAGGGGTGGGATAGGGTAAGGTAGGGTTTAAGCTTCGTCATCCGGAGCATCATCAGTGAGCCTCGTCCACAGTCCTTGTAGCATCTTGGAAATCCCGCTCATCTCCGTCATAAACTACTTTTGCAGCTCCTTGATATCCAGGCGAACTTCCTCCAAGCCCAACTCTAAGTTGTCCATGCGTTCATCGAACGCTGGAGCAGTGGGAAAGGCTTTTGAAGGAGTGGCAAGACTCAAGGTCCCTTGGGGAGACCGAGTGATGCCAATCTTTTCAAGGCCCTTAGAGTTGAACTTACCCATATGACGCAGTTGTTCTTCATTTTTGACATCAATTCCAGAAGCTTTGAAGAGAGAGGTCAAAAGGGTAGCAAAGGGGAGGGGAGAGCCTTTTCTAGCTTTTCTGGCATGAGCCATGGTTCCAAGGATAGTATTGGCCAGATCAAGGTCAAGGCCATTTAAGATGCGGTAAAGCAGGACCATGGCATTGTCGGTACGGAGTGAGCCAGAGTTAAGACGGGGTAAGAGGCATCGAACAATAATGTTGAAAATTATTTTTGCCTCAAGGGTTAGGGATGAGTGGGTGAGTTGCTTTGAGGTGCTGTTGGATGCTTCGGGTAGGAGGTACTTGGCTCGGGCAAGGATGATGCAATTCTCTTTTGAGGGGTGTATTTCAGCGGGTGGAACTAGGGTAGGTAAGCCAAGGAAATCTGCAAAGTTAGTGGAGTTGAGAGAGATTCTAACCCCTTTGACAACAGACTCCAAAGACCAACCATTGGTGTCGTTTTTGGCTTTTAGGTTAATGTAAAACAGATGGGTAAGCTGGGGGTAGTAGATGGTTTCAAGGTTGAGAAGGGTCCAGGCTGGGGATTTTTTGAGAAGATCAATGCAGGGTAACTTCAAAGCTTCGAAGAATTCAAAATCCAAAAAATCAGAACAGCTAATCCTACGAGTTTGAAACTCATCTACCCACTTACCAACAGTCTCAGCATCTTGAAACCAAGAGGAGGGCAAGGATTGATTTACCTGGATATAGGCCGGGGGGTCGGCATTCTTCCTGCGAGCAATTGTCGGAGCATATCTCTTGACAGGCGCTACAAGACTCCTGAGGGTGCCCTTCCTGGTGCGCTTGGGAGATGGAGGCTTGACAGCAGCAGGGGCTTTGCGCTTCTTTGGAGACGGGGGAGGAGGAGAAGGAGAGGGAGATTCTTCCTCCTCTTCCTCAGACCCCGAGTCCTCACCGGACCCCGCTTCATCTCCTTCAGCTTCCTCGTCATCTCCAGATCCCTCTTGCTCTTCTTCCTCTTCCCCAGGCTCCTCCTCGGATGGAACCTCCTCAGCTTCGGCTTCCTTTCGAATCCGCTCAGCTTCCTCCTCTGCCAGTTTCCTAGCAAGCTCGGCCTCCTCATCGACCTTTTTCTTCTTCAGGGCTTCCTTCTCGGCTTCCTTGGCAACATCTCTTTCCAGAATGGCATCTAGGTCATCTTCCTCCTCTTCCTCGTCCACTTCCTCAGCCAAAATCTTCCTCTTCCCTTTCTGTTTAGCACTGAGCGGCTTCTTAGCAGAGCGCTTTTGAGAGCTTTTGGGAACAATGGCCGTGCTCACAGCGATGGTGCTTTGGACGACAGTTGGAACAATGGCTTGAGGAGCGGGTTCAGGTGTGGGAGAGGTAGCAGTGGCCTGACGTCCCTTGGGGGTGGCGCCAAGTCTTTTGGGTGTGACAGCTTTCTTTGTTTTGGGTGCCATGGAGGGAATCGGCTAGGGTTTCTTTAGGAAAGGTTGAGAGGTTGAAGAAGAAGAAAGTGAAAGGGTTTGGATCAGTTTTGAAAGTGTGAAGAATTCGGGTACAGAGGAGGGTATAAGTAGAGAGATGTGATGGAGTGATGGGACGGGTTTAGAGTTCCAAGGGAGGGTAATGATAACATTGCAAGATTTGAAGAGTTTCCAATTCAAATTCAAATTTTCCCATTAAAATCGGACTGAAAATCTGAAGGATTTTGTTCCAAATTTAAAGAATATCTTAACGGTTAAGAATATAACATAAATAGGCAATTTTTGAAATCCGATAAAAGATATAATTGATTAAATATCTAAAAAGATATTAACCAAAAATATATGATCCAATAAATGTAATCTACCATTTAGTTCACACACCTTGACATAGTTCTCAAGGGTCTTGACACTAAGTAGAATTTATCTTTCGTAAAGGGAATGCTCCCCCTACGAAAGTGCATCCTTGTTAAGCATCCCAATCTCTCGTCTTATGAAGGTGAACCTGTCCTCTGCCAAAGGCTTAGTAAAAATGTCAGACCATTGATAATCAGTTGAAATAAACGAAATAGACACATCACCTTTTTCAACATGGTCTCTAATGAAATGATGCCTTACATCAATATGTTTGGTCCTTGAATGCTGAACAGGATTCTTAGTGATGAAGATGGCACTTGTATTGTCACACTTAATTGGAATACCTTTGAGGTTGATGCCAATATCTCGCATTTGTTGAGCTATCCAAAGGATTTGGGAGCAACAGGCTCCAGCTGCAATGTATTCGGCTTCTGCAGTGGATAGAGCAACTGAGTTTTGCTTCTTTGATTGCCAACTGATCAAAGATGCTCCTAAGAATTGGCAACATCCTGATGTGCTCTTCCTATCCACCTTATAGCCTGCAAAATCTGCATCAGAATATCCAATTAAAGTGAAATCCTTTTGCTTTGGGTACCATAGTCCAAGCTCCTTAGTGCCATTGAGATATCGAAAGATCCTCTTCACAGCCACGAGGTGAGATTCTTTAGGATCAGCTTGAAACCTAGCACACATGCAAACACTAAACATGATGTCAGGTCTACTAGCCGTGAGATATAATAAAGATCCAATCATTCCTCGATACTCCTTTTGATTGACACTTATTCCAGTCTTGTCTTGATCTAGAGACAATGTTGAGCTCATGGGAGTCTTGGCTGCCTTGGATTGATCCATCTTGAACTTCTTCAAGAGATCCTTAATGTACTTGCTTTGGTTGACAAAGATCCCTTTCTTGGATTGATGAACTTGTAATCCCCAAAAGAAGTTGAGTTCACCCATCAAGCTCATCTCAAATTCGCTGCACATGATGTCAGAAAATTCCTTGCACAAAGATGTGTTAGTAGCACCAAATAATATATCATCAACATAAATTTGAATAACCAAAATGTCCTTTCCTTTGGTTTTGATAAAAAGAGTCTTGTCGATCAACCCCCTCTTAAAATCATTTTCTAAAAGATATTTTGACAAGCGCTCATACCAAGCTCTTAGGGCTTGTTTCAAACCATATAGCGCTTTGTCAAGTTTATAAACATGATTAGGAAATTCTGAACTTTCAAAACCTGGGGGTTGAGCCACATATACTTCTTCCTCTAAGAAACCATTGAGAAAAGCACACTTGACATCCATTTGATATAACTTTATGCTCATAAAAGATGCAAATGCTAAAAAAATGCGAATAGCTTCAAGCCTGGCTACGGGAGCAAAGGTCTCCTCGTAGTCAATACCTTCCTCTTGATTGTAGCCTTGAGCAACAAGCCTTGCCTTGTTCCTCACGATCTTACCATTTTCATCTAGCTTGTTTCGAAAGACCCATCGTGTGCCAATGACTGATTGATGCTTTGGCCTAGGCTTCAAGGTCCAGACTTTATTTCTTTCAAATTCGTTGAGCTCACTTTGCATAGCAATGATCCAGTCTGGCTCCTTAAGTGGCTCATCTACCTTCTTTGGCTCAATAAGAGAAACAAACGCGTGAAAAGCACAAAGATCTTTAAGTTTAGAACGAGTTTGAACACTAGAAGTAGGGTCAGAAATGATATCCTTTAATGAGTGTGATGAGGAGTATTTGAATTTTCTTTTGCTAGTTTTCAGCTCCTTGATTTGTCACACCATTAGGATTGACTTGTAGTACATCTGACTCCGTGGTCCTATTAGGTTCAGTTACAACAGTTTCTGACGTCTCAACACTGTTGGATTGGATACCAAGGGCTTTGGACGAATCTTCAACACCTTGGGCCAATTCTTCAATGTTAAGAATCGGTTCCTGCATGTTCCTCTTCTCTGTGTTCTTGGTAGCAACATCATCACCTTCCTCGTTCTCTTCATGGATGTTAAGATCTATATCTGCAACACTTTCACTCAAAGCACCGTCATTGCATTCATCAAAAATAACATGTATACTTTCTTCAACTACCTGGGTCCTTTTATTGAAGATTCTATAAGCTTTGCTACTCGTGGAATAGCCAAGAAATATATCTTCATCACTACGTGCATCAAATTTCCCAAGGTTATCTTTTCCATTGTTATGAACGAAACAAGTACAGCCAAAAGGGTTTAAAATAAGATATAAGTGGTTTGCGGCATTTGAAAAGTTCATAAGGAGTTTTCTTTAAGATGGAACGAATAAGACAACGATTCAAAATATAGTTAGTTGTGTTAACAGCTTCAGCTCAATAGGTTTTAGGTAATGCATTTTCTAAAAGCATAGTCCTGGCCATATCCTCTAAGGTGCGGTTCTTGCGTTCCACAACCCCGTTTTGTTGAGGTGTCCTAGGAGCAGAAAAGTTATGGGAGATGCCATATTTAGCACAAAACAAGTCAAACTGAAGTTGATCAAACTCCCTACCATGATCACTCCGAATTGACACTATGGGCTCGTTTCTTAAAGTTTGCAACTCCTTACAAAGTTTTGAAAACTCAAATAAGGCCTCTGATTTTTCTTTCAAAAAAGCAACCCAAGTATATCTAGAAAAATCATCAGCAACAACTAGCATGTACTTTTTACCATTGGGAGATTTGACTCGCATAGGACCACATAAATCCATATGTAAAAGTTCAAGGGGTCTAGAAGAACTTACAACCTTTTTGGGTTTGAAAGAGCTACGTGTTTGTTTACCTCGTGTGCATGCATTGCACATGTCAATACCTTTGAAGTCCATCTCAGGTAGCCCTCTTACAAGCCCTTTGGACACAAGCTTCTGTAGTGTATGTGGACTCACATGACCGAGTCTCCTGTGCCAAAGCTTTGGATCGTCCGTCAAAGCCTTTAGACAGGTTAAGCTTCCTTGTGCCACTTGATCAGCGTTTACGGCGTATATGTTGTTGTGACGATATGCAGTCAATATAACTTCACCTGTATCTTCTCTGCACACTATACATCTTTTCTTGTTAAATCTGACATTGTTACCACCATCACATAATTGAGAGACACTAAGCAGATTATACTTCAAACCATTAACAAGATAGACATCTTTAATACTATGGCTGGAATCGCTTCCAACACTACCAATACCAATGATGTCACATTTTCCTTTGTCACAAAGAGTGATTGTTCCCGTGGATTGCTCCTTTAGATCATGAAAGAGAGAACTCTTCCCACTCATATGCCTTGAGCATCCACTATCAATAATCCATTTGTGTTCTTTCACCTTGGTGATCTCCTGCAAGACAAACATCAACCTTTGTGGCTAGACCAATAAGCAAATTTGGATCCGTTGTTGGGGTAAACCATATTTGGTAAAATAGTGCCTTTTGGAACCCAAACTTGTGTTATCCGTTCTTTTCTCAAATGAACAGGAAATGTATTGCGAATAATATATGGATCCTTTCTTCTATAGGGGCAGGTCTCTTTTACATGTCCCTTTCTAGCACAATGGTGACATATAGGAGAGGTTCTGCTTCCTTTTGCCTTTACAAAAGTGGTAATGTGTTGCTTCTTTAAAAACTTTGGATTGTAACCAATACCACTTTTGTTTAGAGAGCTTTGTTGCTCACCCAACATCCTATCGAGAGTACCTTTGGATTTGGTAAAACTTATAAGGGCTGTCTGTTGGTCTTGAATCTTGTTATTCAGGGAGATCTTCTCGTTCTCTAAGTCATGATGCTCATTTCTTAGAGAGGAGAGATCTTGCTTGAGTTCAGATTTCTCCGAACCAAGCATCTTGACTTTAATGTCAAGACCTGAATAAGAAGCTTCAAGACTTTTGACCCTCATAGACAGATCCTCAATAGTTCTTTCCTGGTCCACAGTTCTCTTAATAAGAATGTTAGTTTGGGCAATAAGCTTCTCTTCATTGGCAATCATATTGGAAAGGAATTCCGATAATACCTCTTTTGGACTTTCCATAAGTTCTCTTACAGTAGCTTCAAGCTTTTCATTGTGGGATCCATCTTCTGAGGCCATAAGATGAATATTGGCCTTCTCATCATCGGAGTCAGAGTCGGAATCACTCCAAGTTGCCACCATGGCTTTCTTCTTCCATTTGTCACTCTTCTTGGACTGGCTCTTTGTCTTTTGAGGGCAGTCCTTCACAAGATGATCTGTTTCACCACATTCAAAACAAGACAACGGTTTAGTCTTCTTTTCATACTTGTTGTATTGAGGCTTACCTCGAAATTTTGAAGACTCTGATCCATCCTTGTTGTTGAATTGCTTCTTCATTTTGAGAATTCGAGCAAGGCCTCTTGTGATAAGAGCAAAAGGATCATCCTCATCATCGTCCTCATCTTCGGAATCATATCCATCTTTAGACTCATCCTTCTTAGACTTGAGTGCCAAGTTCTTAGTGCTAGCTGGAAGTTCTCCATCGTCTTCATTAAGGATCATCTCATGCGTGATCAGCTTCCCAAGAAGGTCATCAAGGGGTAGAGTGGTGAGGTCCTGGGCTTCCTCTATAGCTGTTACTTTTGGACCCCATTTCTCCTTTGGAAGGCACCTCAGTATCTTTCTTACTTTCTCAACGTTGGTAAAGCTCTTGCCGAGAGAGTCAAGGTTGTTGGTGATCTCCGTGAATCGTGTGAACATGACCTTGATTGACTCATCAGACTTCATCTTGAAGAGCTCATACTTTCGAAGGAAGATGCTGATCTTGGTGTCTTTCACTTGGCTCGTTCCTTCATAGGTGACGACCAATTTGTCCCAAATCTCTTTAGCTGACCTACAAGATGAAATACGGTTAAACTCATCAGTGCTAAGACCACAATAAAGTAAGTTAATAGCCCTGTAGTTTTTGGAGATGGTTTCAAGATCTGCTTGTTTATATTCAGACTCCTTCTTTGCAACTTTGGTATCATTTGGTCAATCTTTCTCTGGAATCTTCGGACCATTCTCTATAATGTTCCAAAGCTCTAGATCTTGGTCTACGATGAACATCTTCATCAAAGATCTCCAGTGGACAAAGTTGTTTCCTACAAAGAGTGGCGGTCTGCTTGTGGACCTTCCCTGTGCAAATCCTCCGCTTGCTTCACCAGACATGATCGAAAACTCACAAGATTGTTAGATCAAAAACAGTGAGTAAAGCTCTGATACCAATTGAAGGTTCGATAATATAAAACAATGTAATATAGAAATACTCTAGAAGGGGGGTTGAATAGAGTATGCCCGTTTTTCGCAGACAGTCTCAAGACTTTTGGGGCTTGTACCAAACCCTTTGAGATTAAACCTGAATTACAAAGTTAGACAATCGAACCAAGTGCGGAAATAAGGTAAAGCAATAAGTAAAGGATACGAGTAATTATTTACGAGGTTCAGCACGAACTTGGCCTACGTCCCCACCTAGGGTTCTTCCACAACCCTAGGATTCAAAAGGCTTTATTGATTCGCTTAGCTTAGGATCCTAATAGCTCACCGAGAAGCCTCTCTCCTATACAATTGCAATCTAGTCAACTCACGTTCCCTTGGAGTCCTAGACCAATCTAGAAGAGCCCCACCTCTCTCAGCTATCTAGTATAATCCTCTTACTCTCACAAATCAATAGCCTAGTGCAACTTCCCGAGTTACAAACTCTTGAGTAACACTATAAATGAATATATCCTATAAGCTCACAGTGACTCTCAAAGGCTTTTTGAAATAAACAACAAACTCTTGAGCGCTTAGCAGAGAGACACTTGGAAGACAGATCTTGCTTGAATGAATGAAGGCTCGTGTTCAACTTCTATCTTGTCTTCTTCTTTCTTTCCTTTATATAGAAGTGGAATGGCGCCTAAGGATCTTCACCAACGGCTCTTTCGAATCAGGCTTGATTCTTCAATCTTCTATTTATGGATACTCCGAAGCCATGATCCTCTTTGAATAGGATCTCCTCGTATGCACCAACAAGGAAAGATATAATCTCAAAAATACTTCCTGAAAGATTAGTCATACATATATATATAATATAAAGGAAGTATATAATAAGATTAAATAATATTCGGACTTATAAAACAGGTTTTGTATTTCATCAACTGTTAATGCTCCAAGGCCTTTGACACAAACATCCTGTCAAAGCCTTTGAAACATTTATTCCGATTTTCATCGAGGGAGGGAGTTATCATCCAACCGAAAACCATCCAACCGAAAACCATAAATCAAAAACCAAGGTCTTCCAAGACCTTTAAGCAGAGGTTTTCAAAGTCTAAACACCAAGGTTAAAGCATTCGAAATAAGGCTGTCAGCACAATTTCTGTCATTCGTATTATATAAAAGTAATGTTAGGAAATAATACAGCTTAGACATTGTGAATGACATTTATGTTTCAAAATAAACATTAATTCAATATTATGGAATAAAATTTTAGATTTTATCATGTAATAATACAAGTTTGTATATTCTTTTCCATCTATTTCAGCGCAATTTTGCCATCGGTGCTCATGAAATTTCAAATTTATATCATTGTTGTTCACTCAAAAAACAATACAAAGTTGACTAAGTGGTGTTGTTGTGCAAATATAAACTATTGTTGAGCAAAAATAAGATGATGTTGAGCAAGTTTTCACCAACCATACGATGTTGTGCAATTTTATTCTATTGATGAGCAAAAATAAGACCATGTTGAGCAATAATCTATAGAGCAACTATGAGAACATAAATAGAGAAAATAAGATCATGTTGCCAACAAAGTGTTGTTGTTGTGCAAATATAAACTATTGTTGAGTAAAAATAAGATGATGTTGAGCAAGTTTTCACCAGTCATACGATGTTGTGCAATTTTATTCTATTGATGAGCAAAAATAAGACCATGTTGAGCAATAATCTATTGAGCAACTATGAAAACATAAATAGAGAAAATAAGATCATGTTGCCAACAAAGTGTTGTTGTTGTGCAAATATAAACTATTGTTGAGCAAAAATAAGATGATGTTGAGCAAGTTTTCATCAATCATGCGATGTTGTGCAATTTTATTCTATTGATGAGCAAAAATAAGACAATGTTAAGCAATAATCTATTGAGCAACTATGAAAACATAAATAAAGAAAGTAAGACCATGTTGCTAACAAATTCACAAGTGTCGATTGTTGTGCAAATATAAACTATTGTTGAGCAAAAATAAAACGACGTTGAGCAAATTTTCCCCTACTGCACTTCAATGTTGTGCAATTTTATACGATTGATGAGCAAAAATATTATGATGTTGTGCAATAATCTATTGACAAAGTATGTAAACATAAAGAGAGAAAATAAGATCATGTTACCAATAATTTCACAAGTCTCGATTGTTGTGCAAATATAAACTATTGTTGAGCAAATATAATATGTTTCTGAGCAAATATCTACCAATAAACCATGTTGTGCAATCATATTCTATTGAAAAGTAAAGAATCATATTGTGAAAAAATAAATTTAAGGTATGGAATTATAAGTTAAATAATAAGAAATAAACAAAGCATTATACAATTTCTGATTTTATACAAAAAAAGAAAAGAAAAACGACTTTCCTAATAAAATATAAAAAGCAACCAATGTAAATGTCTAATACGCTTTTCTCGTTCTAGAAGTTCTCCGTCACCTTCGTTTTGTTTCATCCTCCAGCTAAATCTACTCTCTCTCTTTCTCTGCGAGATTTCTTCACGCTTGATTATAGGCTTGTGGAGACGAAATCTATCATATACATCAACATGTCATCAGATCCGAAAGGTTTAATTTCGTCTATTCCGTATATTATAGTTTAAATTAGAACGAATTGTGTTTAGGGTTTAGTTTTCACGAAAATCAGGAAATAGTGCTTATTCAAGAGGTTTGAATGTTTATAATCAAGGAGTTATTCAGGCTTCCAAGAGCTACCATTGCTAATTCAATTACTTGCACATTATAATTTGTAGTTAATGTGATGGATTTATCATTCAATTTTGAATTTTATACGGTATAAACTGCCTTCTATTACAATGTCATTACTTCCAATATTTGTAGAAATTGATTGTAAGTGTTCATTCTATAGGTAAACGTCCCCAGAGTTTAAGTGATTCACTTGTTCTACAAAGTCCAAATCGAATTTTCAAGAGATCAAAAAGATCTGGAGTTAAACCTCCAGTAGTTGATTTATCTAGAGATTCACCTCCCTTCAAAGATGAACTGTTTGATGATAATGAGCCTGGTGAAGCCAATGAAGCAAGGGACGGTTGTCAATCGCTTGAATCCAAAGATTCTCAACCACTTGTTCGAAAAAACAGTAAGAAAGAAGTTCCCCTTGTGACTGCTCTTCTTGTTAGCACTGTCGGTGTGGAAACCATTGAAATTGCAAGGTTGGATAACCATTCACCTAATGAGACAGTTGTTCAACATGTAAACCCAACTGTGCATATCATCACATCTGATGAACAAACGGATCCCACCGACATACAACCTACCACAGAAAACAGGCAGATGATTGTGAGGAACGAGAGGAACACAAGACAAAAAAATCTCCCGGATTTGAAGGCACGTTCAAGCCCACGCTTGTTGGTGTCATCATTGAAAAAAATGAATGACAAGCAGAAGAAATTCATTCAAGATATTGGGTTTGGATTTTTGTTCAACTTGGATATTGTTACCCTACAACTGCATCTTTCATATTGGTTAGTGAATCAGTTTGACGCTAACAAGTGTTGCTTGGTGCTGACTAATAGAGGAGAACTTGAAATTGCATAAATAGATGTGCATATCACAATGGGGTTCCCCATGGGAAAGATTTTAGTTGGAAGAAAAACAGCTAAAGAGAATTTCAGTCTTGTGCAAGATTGGAGAAGCACATTTGAGGTCCAGGATAATATAACAACAGCTATGGTGATGGATAAATTGATAGCTGACACTGACTGTGGTGATCAATTCCTTGTGAACTTTATTGTTATATTAGACTCTATCTTGGTTGATACTCTAGGAAACGGGCATGCCAACCACAGTTTAATAAGAGTAGTTCCTGAATTGGGTGACATGAAAGACCTAAATTGGTGTGGTCTCGTGTTGGAAAGTTTGGTTGACGCAAAGAAAAGCTGGGAAAAGAACAAGAATGGCCATTTCAGAGGGCCTCTATTATTCTTGGTTGTAAGTATTTTTTTTAAACCTTTCCTCTGATGTTAACTTAATTTCTTTACAATGTACGTACAGTATTCTTCATGTCAGCATTCCCCCACTCCATCATTATACTAATATATGTTTATCACCTTGGTGTTGCAGCTGTTTTATATGGATAGGGTGAAACTATTTACAAGCACTGCACTCAGAAGAATGAGTCGTTGTTTCCCAGTGTTTGTTGGCATGAATTACAAAATTTTGTGCAAACGAGAAACTGATGATATTAGTACCGGAGGCTTTGGCCGTGGCTTAGTCCAGGCTCGCCAAATTGTTCCTCCCCATCAAGACATACCATCTACATCTTGTCCGCCCACTACTGCACAAAACGATGAAGGCACCAGTCACCCTGCTGATCCAGAAAAACAACCACCCCCAGTAGAGGTTTATATGAATTCTTTAAACCAATTCAATCTAATATTGGTGCAATTTAGCATGTTCTGATATTTGTTGGTTATTTTTTACTCTTTTTTTATGTGCTGTTATCTTCTAGAGTTGGATAAAGTTTTTTGCTCAAAAAACTTCTGTGCTTGCATCTGCTATATCCGATTTTGTTGAGTGGTCTACAAATGTACCGCCTGAACTACAACATGATGACAAGGTGAAAAGACTTCTACATGGGGCAAACCAGCTTCTAGGGATGGAAGATGTAACCCCTGAGCGTGCTACAGATGCTGCTGACAGGTCTTATATGAATGACTCTCCAAACACACATTTTACCGACTCCCAAGAAAAATTCTAGTCAGACCTTGCTTTCTTAGATTGCATTACTCAAATTGAGATGGTGTATCAGAATAAGCAAAAATTGAAATCAAACATCAAAGTAGATGTGGAATTTTCCTTTGATATATTTCTAAATGATCCTGTTTTTAAGAAAGATAAAGGGACATCACAGAACACTAGAGATGCAAACAACGATACTAATGAACCAAACCAGGCTCCTCCAGACGGCCATGGTCATCCGCCAATACACCAGGATGTTCAAGCTAAAACTGCAGACACATTATGCACAACTCCAAATCCCCTACCCACTCAATTTCAAACTCATATTCCACCAGGGAACCATTTGGGAGGTAGAAGAAAATGCAAGTCCCCTGCTGCATTGCCAACACGGAGATCACCGCGTGTCAACGCAGCTGATGTGAATGCTGCAGAACAACTGAATGACACAAAGAGAGAAGAAGCTGCAAGGAGAGCACATAAACCTTCTGCATCTTTGAGAAGCCCTTATTATTCATGTGTTGTTGATATTAATGATCCTATCTCTGAAATTGAGCGCACTGTTTCAACCTATTTAGCAATGAAAACAACTCATAGCACGTAAGTTCATTTTAATCTTAATTTACTTAATGTATGTTCAGTTACAGGTAAAAGATTATTTTTACTTAATCCATCTTCATAATGATTCGCTTTGTAGGGAAGTTTTATTTAAACACAAGTCTGTTGAAATTGTTAGGACAGACATGGGTACACTTGAAGATAAAACCCACTTGTCTAGTGTCATTATTGATGGATGGACAATTGTCCTCAACCACAAGGAACAGTATAAAAGTGCTCAATCACCAGCAAGTCTATTTGTCAATATCAACAAATCTGTAATATTTTTACAAGTTCATCCTTCAATTACACTCCATTCTTTGTCATTATTACAATGGGTCTGTTTTTTTTTACTAATTTCTATTCTTGATCCAGTTTAATGTGGAGAGTATATCATCAGGAGCTTGTGATGAACAGTTTAAGAGGTTTAACCTCCACCTTGATACTATATTGTCTTTGTCACCACACATTTCTTTGAGAGATGTAGACATGGTAGTCCCTCGCAATCACCTGAATAAAGTTCTTTAAATACTGAATTTGAAATCAAAGTTAACAAGCTCAATCACTAATGTCTATCTGTTTTATATTATGTTGATTAGATTGTATTTGGGGTTCAACGAGAAGTGTTTTATGTCATGGTTGTCTTCAACTTTAAAAACAAAGTTGTCCAGATCGTTGATATCACCCCATCTTGCACTGATGCAACTTGCAGCTTTCCATCACCCTTCGAATGTTTGGTAAGTTTTTATTAATGATATCTAAAATGTCTTTACTTGTATTTATTTCATTTAAGTATCACCTCAGTTTACAATTAAAATTACATGCTTTATAATTCAATCCATGCAGAGGGATATGCTGATTGCTTATCTAACAGATAAGGGGCTTGGAGCAAAGGCAGAAATAGTGTCAACTGCACCAACATCAAATGTCCCCATCACATGGGCTGGAGAAGAGAAAGTTCTGCATTCTGGGGTATGCCTCATGCGTCACATGGAGACCTTCTTTGTGGCAGAGAGAGGGTACAAGTGTGGATTGGAAAAGGGCAATTTCAAGAATATCTCAAAGCTATGGGTGAAGTACCTAACAGATATTGTGTGCTCAGAGCTGAATGAAGTGAACGCAGAAGTTGTGAAGGCAGCGAAATCCCATGCAAAAATGACTTCAAAGGGGATTCAGGGCCAGAAACTAAATCTTGGTTGAACAACTACAACGCAATTTCATGTTTTTTTT
Source organism: Persicaria maculosa (assembly GCA_963922045.1). Classification (NCBI taxonomy): domain Eukaryota; kingdom Viridiplantae; phylum Streptophyta; class Magnoliopsida; order Caryophyllales; family Polygonaceae; genus Persicaria; species Persicaria maculosa. The sequence continues at coordinate 22,765,874 of OY998258.1, read as the reverse complement.
TTGCAAACTTTGGAATGTATTTGGGTGTAGACAGTTGTGTACTCTGCTTCTGAACAGTTTTCTCGTAAACATTAAGACAATTGTTTTCCCTGTGGTTTTAAGGTGGATAGTATTTGTCAAGATGCATACAACTATAACTGCTTCTGAACAGTTGTGTGTTCTTTTCTATATGTCAGCACAATTCTCTCCCCTCGGTAATCAAATATGTGATTTGTGTTTATAACTGGTCTATTTTATTCATACAGTTGATTTGATGATATCCATTCGTTTGTTGTGCAAATATAAACTATTGTTTAGCAAAACTAAGATGATGTTGAGAAAATTACCAATAACATAAAACCTTAGTTAAACAGTGTCAGCACTACTTTTACAAAAAAAATCCACAAACTAATCAATATGTCCGCAGTATCACAAAAGATAGACGTAAAACTTCAGTAACACTTTATAATATCAAATATGAGGTGCGAATTTACAAAATAATCATATGATTATTATGATATTAATATGTTGCATCATATCATTAGCCTAGAACACATAGAAACTAAAAAAAATACATTGAACATATAAATAAGTTCCAATATTATCAATTATTAATATAGTAGAACTACAGGCCTAAAAAGTCATCAATCTTCTTCCTCTTTTCCATTTCTGCATCTAAAACTTCTTTAACGCACTGCATGAGATTGTCCTTTAACTCTTCCAACATCTGTCTTTGTTTGCCCAGTTCTCATTCCATCTACATAAAACATAAAATACAAGAGTCAATACAGTATGGAAAAAAAATTAAGGATAAAACTTCAAATATCACCTTTGATAGTGCTTCAGCGTCTTCATCTTTGGATGCACTCCGAATATGATGTTCAGTTGCTATTATTGATCTTTGTAATTCCTCATATAATGTATAATGAACCACAACGGCTTCCACCAACTCGGCCCTGTGAGCCTCTTTGTTAGTCTCACATGCCTCATCAACGAGAGTCATGTGATACCCCCGGTAAACAACACCATCAAGTGTCACAACAAATGTCCTACTTAAACATCAAAGATTACTATGATTGAATTGAAATCAGAAACAAATATGATCAAGAACAAACTTCATTCATAAATATACATTAGCTTACATTCAGTACCACAAAAAGTTACAAACTACACTGATATCATACAATGGAAATCAGATACAAAAAGGTACTAAATGATAAATACTTAGATTTTACAATAGACCTACAGCTAGATTTCTGATCGACAAAGAGGACAATTGCCTTGAACTCTAAGCCAAGATCGCAAACAACTTGGATGGAAGAAATGTTCGCATGTCGTTTCAAGAACGGGAATTGATGCCAACATCGGCTGCAAACATATTGTACATTTGTCTTCATCAAGATCAAGGTGATATATCTCCCTTAATCCGTCAATATGCTCTGGAGGTGCTGGATGATCTGGTTGGTCAACCTCCATATGAATGTCAGGGTTTATGTCGGATTCAGAGCTTGAATCAGACGAAGAGTCAGCAAAGAAATGTACATTGACAGTGATGTTCGGGCACAGACCATACTCAACAAAATCAGCGTCGGCCGGAAACCAACTTCTAGTATCTATATCTATATCTATATTTCTATATTATACTTTAAATGAGAAGCAATTTTGCCACATGTCATCATTTTATACCAAGTTATTTTAGGTAAGTGTATTTCCATAATAATCTAATTAATTAGGGTAAATCAATTAACCTATTTATTATTTATCCATATATCTCAATCTTTTCATACATATCTATAATTTATTATAGGTTATTCTATTTCATTTTAGACATATATATACATATATACATATATACATATATACATATATACATATACCCATTAAATTTTATTAATTAATCTATTACACATAAACAAATTTCAAAACTTTGGTTTATATACATCAAAATATAATGATCTTATTAAATTATCCAAAGTATGATTTTGGTTTAGCGATTATAGATTAAAGTTTTCATTCAACATATCATTTTAAGAAAATACATGAATTTTATTTTATTACCTTCCTTTCTATATCTACCCAACTTCTAACCTATTTAGTTTTTGAGAAAATAGAATAAAAATTAACATGTTAAATAAAATAATAGAAGTTGTGTCTTTTGTTTTACATTAATAAAATTTATTCATTTCTACAAATTGATTTTTCTATATATCAATCAATCAATATATATATATTAAACCCATAATCCTACTACCACATCTCTCCTCCTTATGCAAAGATATTTTTGGTCATTTTTTTCGATTCATTATATATACTCCATTTTCTCACCAGTGGTCCAATGCAAAATAGTGAATTAATATTAATATTAATGTTAATAGATAATAGATAATTTTAATGAAAAGTAAGTTTGAAGAGGTGACATCATCACATTAATTATAGTTTTTTTTACTTAATATATTCTATATTTTCTAACTAAGGGGTTTAGTTCAAAATATTGAATTAATAAATAATCGATACCTATATGTAATTCTTTTTATACTATATTAAATTAAAAGCACGAGGTCATATCTTATAATATTATAGTGATAGTAATTTTTTTTCTTTCTAATAAGATTATTTTAAAGTATCTATATCTATACACTTCTTTAAGTGAGAATCATTTTTAATGAGGTGTTATCATTACATTTAATTGTAGTTTTTTTAATTTATATGGGTATCCGGGGCTACTAGCACTCGACTGATCCCATGGGCCCTGAAGTTATCAACTAGGTAAACCCTGTAGTGGCCACCCGGAGCGGGATTCAAACCAGGGATCTTTGGGTACTTCCAGCAGACCATTTCCAACTGAACCAACCCGAAATGGTTTACATTAATTATGGTTTTTTCAACCAATAAAATTATACTAGCTTTTAGTAAAATTTTACAAGATTAATTTGTCATATAATTATGATTTATAAAATAAATCGCGCAATGGCGCGGGAACTGTACTAGTATTCCATTAAAAGCTTATTAGCTACCTGACTTCTAACCACACCAGTGACTCCTGCATCATGTAACACTTCATTGCAGCGGGCTAAACTCATTGGCATACCATTCCAAGCAGAACCATGATAAAATGTTAAAGGATCACTGTCAGAATGGATGGACACGACGAGTTGACTCGGTCCATACCAATATGACTCAGTTGATGATATTTCCACTTCATACATACCATGATTGTAGTCATAATCTAGTTCAGTAAAAGTTGGAAATGTCATTGAAAGAAAGAAAACCTACACAGACAAAATCAAGATACACTCATATATTAGACAATCACTTAAAAATAAAACATTACAGGAATATTAATAGGAATTAAATATTTCAGAAACACAAAGAAAAATAAAATTTCTGAAAAACTGGATCAATCCTAACTGATAACTTTTATTTACAGTAAGAAATAAACAACACCCACAGAAACAATGCAATACGAACTAAGCAAAACAAACAACAATATATGGGTTTAATAGACTAAAAGGTAATGGAAAGATAAACGAAAATCGCAAAATACAACAATCAAAAATTTGCTGAAACAGTACATCAAAATAAGCGATCACCTTTTTTCAGAGGAAGGAAACAGAAAGGGATACATACCAGAACCAGAATCGCACCTTGAGAAGAGAAAATCTTAATGGGAAAGAGAGTGGATGAAGATGAACAACTGGAGGGAGATGAAAAGACTTGCAAATAATCTAAAATACGTTCAAACAACGTATAAATAAAAGAGAAATGGGTCGGGCCTCTCTAAACTAAGCCCAACAAATATGTTGAAGACAATTTCAAAAATCTCAATATTTGTGCAAAAATAATCTATTATTAAGCAAAAATAAGATCATGTTTAGCAAATTTTCAACAATCGCCGGTGTTGTGAAATTTTAATCTAATAATGAGCAAAAATAATACCATGATGGGCAAACAAAATTATTGAAAAAGTATAAAATTATATTGACAAAAAATAAAATCATGATGAGAATATTTCAAAAGGCTCGATTGTTGTGCAACTATAAACTACTATTGAGCAAAAATTAGGTGATGTTGAACAAAATTATACCAATCCCCCCACATGTTGTGCAACTTTATTCTACTAATGAGAAAAATAAGACCATGTTGTGTAATACTCTATTGAGAAAATATAAAATTATATTGAGAAACAAAATAGAATCATATTGGGCAAAATTTCACAAGTCTCAAGTCTGATGCAAAAATAACCTATTGTTGAGCAAAAATAAGATGATGTTGAGCAAGTTTCAACTAAGCCCCCCATGTGCAATTTTATTATAAAAGCACAAGTTTCTCAACACTTGATTATTGTGCAAATACAATCTATTGTTGAGCAAATATAAATGTCACAACATACACTTCAAAATAAAAAAAATACAAGATTGGTATCACCAGTAGTTGTATTTAATATCAGTCCCAGCAGTACTTTGGTCCTCAACCACATAGTGTCACCATATACACTGCAAAATCAAAAAATATGTAACACTCCCTTTTTAATCCCAAGGGAGTGTTACAACGCCAGTGAATCCGCAGACTTTAATGTCTTTGAATTCACCTGAGACTTATAGGGACATGCAACCATGCTCCCATAAACAAGACAGTACTTCAAGCAGTTGAATAAAATAGGCGGAAGTCCAATAAATATCATATTTTGAAATATCTAATCACAATAGCATAATTAAGATTCCAAAACCATAAAGTATAAATAATTCCAAAAATATCTAAAACTGACGAAACATTGCGGGAACTTTTAAGGTCCAAAACTTTGTAGTGTAAAGATTTAATAAATGAAAGTCTGCTCTTAAACTCTCTCCTGCTCCGCTGCTTGCACTAGACCTGTGGAATATGGTCTGGTGTTTCGTGAGAACGAAGGACACCAGCCATCCAATAAATAGGATGGTTAGTACAATTAAGACTAGCAAATGATAGGGAAAATGTTCAGACTTTAACCTTACATTGACCATAAAACGGTATGTCATAGGTTAAGGGAAAGACACGAATATTTAAAGTGGAAACTGGATAAGAAGGTAAAAATTCACACATGACTCGGATGATCATAATGATCGATTACCAGATAAGAAAAGGAATTATACCTCAAATAAGAGTGAAGTATAATATACGAAATTAATCACCTATCAATAATCTCGATAATAACAATAATGTATATGTAAATAACACAATATAAAACATAGTGACACGGGTCCAGACTCAACTAGGACTGCGACCTGAGACTTTGAAGTCTAATAGGGACACGGGTCCAGACTCAACTAGGCCTGCGACCTGAGACTTTGAAGTCTAATAGGGACACGGGTCCAGACTCAACTAGGTCTGCGACCTGAGACTTTGAAGTCTAATAGGGACACGGGTCCAGACTCAACTAGGCCTGCGACCTGAGACTGTTTGAAGTCTAGATATTCCATGGAACCTTTTAGATTGGGCTTTACACTATTCCCAACCTGCGAGATAACCCTCGCAACTGACTTTAAGTCAATCCGCACCACGTGAGATGCACATCTTAACATATCATACCTAAGCATCACATGGTGCCTATCTTAACTTATCATACATAACCAGTTTATACTACGTGATCATAATAACGACATCAAACCAACAAGGACGTACAAGCACGGATATTTCAAGGATCTTAATATCGCATGCTATTAATTTGCATGAAAGAAACAATCAGAATTTCATGCAATTCAGAAGATGAAAATGGGCAATTTTTACTTATCTCGAGTTATAAACAAATAACACATTTAAATACACATATCACTATAATTAAATTAATAATTGCCCGTTAATTTATACTCATGCCAATTTATGAATAAGGAGATAAATTACATCAAGCAGACGAATATGCAATTTATCAAAACTGGCAAGGAAATTGGCCACAGGGCCGCATTCGACACAGAAGAATTAAAAAGGCACGTCAAAAGAATCACGAAACACGCAAAGGGCGTTGAACGAAATCACTTGCCTTAACCTTCGATGATCAGCTGATGACAACAAGGCGAGATTTTAGCACCTATTGAATCCAACGGAAAAAGGAACATTTAATATTGATATTTTATAAAATTAACTTTACTTAACTCAATTTGAAATTGAATTAATTCTATAAAGTTAAATATCTATACCAATATGAATTCCTCGGGAAGCGGGATCCGGCGTAGGTGCTTCGAGATTTCTTGGTGTCGCTGAAATGGGCAAGAATCGAGTAATTTAGAAATATTGGCCGCCTAATTTAATAAGTAATTAAATTAGGGTCACAAACGAGAATAGGGTAAATAAGGGGGAGTTTCTGTAATTTATGCAAAAGAGATTAAAAACCTCTACTTTGCTTCAATGGCGGTGTGCGTACAGAGAAGAAGGAAGCGCGGTTCTTCTTCCGGCGTCGAGGGCTAGCGACGCAAGTAGCGATCGAAGGCGGCGCTCGGACGGTGATGGGCGGCGGCAAAGCAGGCGCCAATCGGAGGCGGCGCTCGGCAGTGATTGGCGCAGCAGCGGCAATCGGAGGCGGCTTGAGCGGCTGTTCGTGGCGTCGGTTCTCCGGGCAGGGGCTGCGACTACAGGGTCTCGGCGGCAAGGATCTGCGGAGGGCGGCTCGGCTGCAGTGGCTCGACGGCGAGGGCGATGGTCATGCGGTGATGGCTCGTAGCTCAAGTCGCCGGCGACCTCGAGCGGTTGGGTAATGGCGTCACGGCTCACGGGAGTAATTGAGAGAGAAGAGTACGGTGACGGCGGGTGATGTTGAATTGGTTTTGGGGTGTGGGAAACCAAAGATTTGACGCGTATCTATACTACTAGGTTAGATAAAAATAGACAAACGGATAAAGATTAGATAGAAATAGATTTCTCCCATTTCTCATAATAATATTATTTAATTTAACTTTATAAATTAAATAATAAAAGTATTTAGAAGATTTATGTAATTAAATTCATCATATATTATTACTCTTTAGAACAATTTAATTATTCTAATTCATGCTATATATCTTAGGTGAATTTATTAAATGACCAAATTCACAAGATATATACTATAGTTTGATATAATATAGACTTATTTAATTAAACAAAAATAAGAAATAACCCAAAAATAATTTGGGGTATTTCAAAATACACGTCTGGTGTCAACACTGTTTGTAACTAGTATCAGTGTCAGCACTACTTTGGGTCTCAACCACCTAGTGTCCCCACGTAAACTTCAATATCAAAAAACAACCAACTGGTGACACCACTACTTCAAACTAATATAACCAACAATGTCAACAATACTATGTGCATTAAACACCTCTTGCCACCCCATACACTTCAAAATCAAAAAATACAAGGCCCGTGTCACCACTACTTGTAAATAATATTAGTGTCACTAATACTTTGCATCTCAACCACATAGTGTCACCACATACACGACAAAAACAAAAATATACAAGTCTGGTGTTACCACTATTTGTAACTAGTATCAGTGTCAGCACTACTTTGGGTCTAAACCACCTAATGTCACCACAGAAACTTCAATATCAGAAACCACCAAACTGGTGACACCACTACTTCAAACTAATATAACCAACAATGTCAACAATACTATGGCTATTAAACACCTCTTGCCACCACATACACTTCAATATCAAAAAAACAAGGCCAGTGTAACCACTAATTGTAACTGATATCACTGTCAGCACTACTTTGGACAACAACCCCCTAGTGTCACCACATACACTGCAAAAATCAAAAAATACAAGTATGGTGTCACCATTACTTCAAACTAATCTGACCAAAAATGTCAACAATACTTTGGGCATTAAAAACCTCTTCCCACCACATACACTTCAACATCAAAAAATACTAGGCCAGTGTCACCACTACTTGTAACTGATATCAGTGTCAGCACTATTTTGGGATGCACAACCGTGCAGGATTTTGGGAAAAATAAATTTTATATTTATTTCAAATCCACACAGGATATATGAGCAAATTCATCAAGGTTCAGATGGTCTTTTTATGTCAAATAAAACACAATATCATACTCAACCATCAGGACAAATATGATATAATGGAAATCACAAACAAATATAATAGTACACAAATTTCATTAATAATATGCATTTACATACACCAAGTACCAGAAATAGTTACAAAATACACTGGTATGATTTGAATGGAAATCAGATACGAATATTGTCAAACACAAAATTCCATTCATATCATACATTTCCTTAAATTAACTCCCCCTAAATAGTTGCAACTACATTGTCTTTTAACAACGGATATACATTAGACCTATGGCTAAAGAGCCGATCGACAAAGTGGACAAATGGCTTGAATTTTTATCCAATTTCTGAGACAATTTGGGTGGAAGAAATGGTCACATGGTGTGCCAAGGACAGGCATCGATGGTAACATCAGATCAAGACATATTGTGCATTTATCCCCATCCTGTTCCAGATGATATATCTCTTGTAAATTGTCATTGTGTTCTGCATTTGCTGGATGAGCTGGGGGATCCACATCCATGTCAAAGTCGGAGCTCATATCAGATTCAGAGCTTGAATCAGAGCTTATCTCAAATTCAGGGTCGTCAATGAAATATACATCCATAATGAGGTCTTGGCAGAGACCATATTCAATGAACTCAGCGTCACCCACAAACCAACTGCGAGTATATTCCATTCACATCTGGTTGGCGACTTGAGTTCGAACCACACTAGTGACCACTGCTTCACTTAACACATGATCACATTGTGCGAAAGTCATTGGCAACCCATTCCAATCAAAGAAATGATCCAGGGTCATCAGAGGGAGGCTATCAGAATGAATAGCCACGTGCAGTTGACTCGGTCTGTACAAAGGTGTCTCCCTTGGTCTGATAACAACTTCAAAAGAGCCTACGGTGCAATGATACCCCATTTCGGTTACAGTTGGAAGTGTCATCTAAGGATAGAAAACCTACATAAATAAAATAAACATACACTCATATAGTATCCAATGACTTAATAATCAAGGGTTATAGGAAGAGTAATGGAAATATTACTGTCACAGAGGGTAGGAAAAAATTTGTGAAATAGTACAACACTAACCGATCAAGCTTTTTTCCAGTAGAAAACATACAACAATCAAAGAAAATAATCCAGTAGCAACAAACCAAACACAAACAACAATATATGCATTTAATCGACTGAAAGATAATGAAAAAGTAATCTAAAATCGAAAAAAACAACAACATAAAACTTGCTGAAAAAATGTAAAAACCCTAACCGGTTATATAAAATTTACAGAGGAACGAAAGGGAGAGAGCTACATAACAAAGGCGAGGTCGCACCTTGTGAAGATAAATCTGAAATGGGGAAGAGCAGTGGAGGAAGATGAAAAGACTTGGAGAGACGGTAATGGGGAAGAGAGTGGAAATAGTTGAAATGACGTTGGAGATATACTCAAGTACAACACATATATAAAGTAACTGAAATGGGCCAACATCTATGATCGGAAAAATGGGCCAGACTTTCCTATCATCAAGTTTAAACTAAACCCAACACCAATGTTGTCCAATTTTATTGTTGTGCAAAATTTAACCTATTGTTGAGCAAAAATAAGATAATGTTGAGCAAATTTTTACCAAACGCCCATGTTGTGCAATTTAATTCTAATGATGACCAAAAATAAGACAACATCGTGAAAAAAAAATATTTAAAAACTAGAAAATTATATTGAGGAAAAATTAGATCATATTGGGCACAAATTCACAAGTCTCAATTGTTGTGCAAATATAAAATAGTATTGATAAAAAAATAAGATCATGTTGAGCAAATTTTCACCAATCGCCCATGGTGTGTAATTTTATTCGAACGATAATCAAAAAATAATTCCATGTTGTGCAAATAATCTATTGAAAAAATATAAAATTATATTGAGAAGAAATAAAATTATGTTGGGCACAAATTCGCAACTCTCAATTGGTGTGCAAATATAAACTCTTGTTGATGAAAAAGAAGATCATGTTGAGGACATTGTCACCAATCGCGTATGTTGTGCACTTTTATTCTAATGGTAACCAAAAATAAAACAATGTTGTGCAATAATATATTGCAAAAGTATAAAATTATATTGAGAACAAATAAAATGATATTGAGCACAATTTCACAAGTCATAATATTTGTGCAAAAATAATAAATTGTTGAGCAAAAAAATGATCATGTTGAGCAAAATTTCAAATTAATCCCCCATTTCTACAATAATAGTCAACAAACACAATTCTAGTGTCGCCAATACTTCTAACTACTATAACCACCGTGTGCCACCACATACACTTCAAAATCACCAAATACAACGACAGTGACACCACTACTTGAAACTAATATCAGTATCACCACTATTTTGGAACATAGACACCTGGTGTCAGCACATAATGTTCACTAACATAAAACGTCACCACATACACGTCAAAAATAAAAAAAATACAAGGATATTGTCACCACTACTTCATATCAGTGTAACCACTACTTATCTATTTGAGCACTTAATTTGTCAAATTACATCCAAACTTCCCCATATACACAACAACAACCTATCTAAACACTGGTTTTAAAATTTAAAACTCCAGGTTTCCTTGATTAGATCTGAGCACATTAGTTCTCTGAATCGAAAGATCTTCTCGTTATTGAAACCTTTAATATCTCCCCCAAATACAGACGCTTCAATCGCTTTTAATGTAAATACACCACATGAAGCCCTGTCAACACAAAAAGAAACAATGTAATGTCGACACATAAATAACAAGTATCTTAAGGTAAACAGCAAATAAAAACAAGATAAAAAATACATACCCGGTAGAATCATGCATTATGTAAAGGCCGGATATAATTTATATTATTTTTAATCAGGTATATTATTATTTTATTCAATTTGTAAAAGTGGAATAAAAACCCGTCCTCAAGTACCAAGTTTCGATTTCAAAATCCTTCCGGCATCGGTTTAGAATTCTGATTTTTACGGAAATTGATTCCGCTTTCAAATTGCGAGTCTTGATAAATTAATTTAATTCCGGTCATGATTTATAAATCCGAGTAAATTGTCTACTGAGCGGGATTGGGATCGAGTGTCAAAATTTTGAATTGGTATGTTGGGGATCATTCTTCCAAATTGCATTTTCACTTTCTTTTTTTCTTTTCTTCTTTACTCTCTCTCACCCCCCTCTCTCTCTCTCTCCCAGATTTCTGTTGAATTTCCCCTGTATATTTCCAATTCGAAGCAACAATCTGTGAAATTGGTCCCCTCCCTCCTTTTGTCTTCTTCCCTCACACAACTCACACCCACAAAATGTACACAATCGCCTCCTGCCTCAGTTTCAATCTTTACCCACAATCCCACAGAAAACCCTAAATTCCCTCTTCTCCTCTGCCTTTTTCATTCACACAGAAGCAGCCCCAAAACCGCCCCCGTCGGAGCTCCGTTTGAAGCTTGAATCACTACCAAAATCGCCACTGTCGAGCCACCACACCATTGCCACCATCCCTTCTCCCCGTCAATTTCAGCCAGCAGGCTGCCTGAGAAGCCCCGCAGCCGGCGAGCGCTTTCTCCCCTCACCTCCGTCGCCCCTGTTTCGCCGAGAATCCCCGAGCAGCTCCTTCCTCCTCCCTGTGTCACGGAGCAGCAGTCACCGGAATCACCACCACGCTTCCGAATGTTTCTAGCGACTGCCGAGCACTCCCCGAGCTCTCCTGTCCCTGTTTCCGAGCCTCCGGTGACCTCCGAGCGGGTCCAATCGAACTCCGATCGAGCGGTTTCCGGCGAATCGAACTCGGTGAGCTCTCCTTAATCCTCCTTTGATTCTTTTGTACCCTTGAACCGTAGTTCTGCCTTTCTTTTCCTTGGGACTCGACTCACCCCTTTGTACCGGGACTGACGGATCGAGAGTGGCCGGCGAGAGTGAGAGAGTCGGTGCGGGTGCGACTGTGCGAGGCGCGAGGTGCGAGAGGACGACAAGAGAGGGGATGCGAGGGAGTGATTGGGCGGAGTGCGAGCTGAGGGCGAGAAAGGGCGAGCAAGACCGAGCGGGAGAGAGTGGGTGAATCGAGGGAGTTGTGACTAAGGCGAACGTGAATCCGGAGTTGAGGGCGGTAAACAGGGCAGGGCAAGGGAGTTGAAGAAGATGTTGAGCTCTCCGTGTGGGTCCCCTTCTTTGTTTATTTTATTTTGTGAATTCTGGGCATGGGTTGTGGGCGAGTCTTCTTTCTTCTTTGTGGATTCGGGTTGTGGGCTGGATCCGGGTCATGGGCCTTTTCTCTCTTTCTTTGGGTTTGGGTTGGTTGAGACCTTGCCCACCTTATTTACCAATTTAATTTTTATTTAGTTGTTATATAATTGTTTAATTAATAGTTTTTAAATTATTCTGAAATTATTATATGTATATATAGGTATGTTGTTTTATAAATATTATTATTTGGAAAAGCTTGTCATATGATGTTAAAATGTGATTTTGGGATTTCGAATTGATTTATTGGCTTGCTTTATAAACATGAATTGTAAGAGGATTTAAGTTGGTATTGTATTTTTAGTTAACATATTGCTTAGTAAATTATCTAAAAAGAGATTCTAGTTTTCGGAAATACCTCTTAAAGGATTTATTGTTGAAACCAAAGTGCCGGAATAAATTCTATAATATGATTTTTAGATATTTGTTTTAAGGATTAAATGTTTAATGTCGGGATCCTTTGTCTTGGTTTGATGATGTTGTTTTGAGAAGGACGTTGGAAATATTGCTGGTAGGTTTTATCAATGGTTTTGATTGGAAGAATGCTTTTGGTTCATCAAATCGGAAAGGTTTTGAAAAATGGTTTTACCATCGATGGTTTTGAGGATATTGAGAACTTGGGTTCGTGTGTGTGTGTGAATGTTGGTTCAGTAGCTTATTGAAATGACTTGATGATAGGTGTGTATTGCTTTGGACTTGCATTTGGGCCCTTGCTTGTATTATCCTGTTGTTCTGCATCTTCAGGTAAGTTCCCTAGGGGGCTTACTCAGGTTGGACATTCATGCCTGTTGTTGCATTTTATGTTAGGTGTTGCATATGCATAAAAGCATGCCATGTAGTATCCTGTTTAGGTTGCACTAATTGAATGAGCATCTACTTACTTTATGCGTTTGAAACAGAACGGCCGTTATCTGTGATAATCCTAGAGTCTTTGCTAGGGTCATAGGGTAGCCCAGCCCCATCGGGTACCCTGAGTCAATCGAGTCATGAACTTCCTTATATTATGAGATGCATGCGGGCTTTATTGTGGAGCGGGTTGGGCATGCGTGCTGCCCGATTATAATGGAATGCCTTCACGAGCTGGCCAGTCTCCGCCCTATCGGAAGGGGGTGGAGGTAGGAGAGGGATATGCCACTTGGCATTGTCTTGGGCCCTTTACAGTATTTTTACACAATATTATGACTAGGAGCATGCTAGTGTGTTCGACTTTCGTACTGCATTAGAGCATCTTTATTAGGTATAGCACATAATATGTGGCCTCAGCGAGGACTGCCGGTCCCGCATGAGTGGCTCGATCTGACTCCTTTCCCCGTTCTTCTTTTAAAGGTATTCTCTGCAGATTTGAGTGCTCGACGTCTATATGACGGGGTTTCCCTTTTGGCGAATCGAAGAATCTGGCTAATATCCTAATTTAGTAAGATGGTAATTACACACTCATGATTTGGTTTTGACTGGTTCTACCGTGACACTTGTATCTTTACTTTGCTTTCACCTTACTTTCGTTTGAAATGGATTCCGCGACATAGTCTTAGGACAGGTTAAGGGTACCCAACGGCCCTTCGATGCTTTTAGGGTTTGAAATCCCTCTTTCTACTAATCTTAAAATGAGTTTGAAACCTCGACTCGTACCTGGATTGCAAGATCCGAACAAGGGGTTTTATCCCTTGAAACGTAACCCGGAAATCATAATTTTGGACCGTTACAAAGATGATATCAGAGCTGAGGTTGTGCAATTCGGGTACGCAAGGGTCGAGTGTATGTTTTAGAAAACCGCCCATGAATTTCAAAGGATTTGAAAGTGTTTTGAAAGGGCAAAATGAACTTAAGATGCCTAACCTAAATTGGACTAAGTAATGAACTCAACTTGTAATAAAAGATGAAAACCGACCAGATGGGGAACGAGTGGGTAGAAAGGCGTTAGGTCATCCCTATTGGATGTAGTTGGGAATGGGTAGGCAAATATCAGCTTGTTCTTTACAGATGGGTTGGGAGACTCAAATGAGATCATTATGAGTGTTATTAACTAATTCTGTGCTGAGTGCTTGCTATGCTAGAGATCTGATTTGGTATGCCTAACAATGAGTTGTGTATTGACTGATATGTGCAAACGGGATAGTGGGAGTACCTTTACTTCCGTGTGGTCAAACTCAGCCGGTGTGGAAAGCCCCTTCCACTATGTTAACCCATTGACGATTCTATCTAGTCTTTCTCCTGGATGTCAGTGTCTTTCACGGGGAATTTGGTTGGTAACCACATTGTGTCGGGAATCATGGTTGGATATTAAGGTTGTCTGAGTGATTATTGGAAGTTCTTGATGTCACTTTGAGTCAAAAGTAAGGAGTTTATGGGGCTGTCTTTCTCAATTATTATGATGAGCAACCAGTGTCTTCTTACCATAAAGAGTCGTACCAGAGTCTCACGGGAAAGAGAGGGTGATGAGTCAATTGGGGAAGAGTCAATGGATGCCCTTAGGGATCTCTGCCCGGTTGAAATGGTGACTCTCTCTGAATTGCATGACATGATTTTTTAGTCTCTAACACATGCCTTATGAATAACCAGTGGTACCAAGTTGTTGTGTTATTACATGTGTGACTAGTTACATTGCTTAAGTCTCATATTATGTATTGACTTCTATCATGATTGTATGTTGTTTATAGTATGCTTACTTGACATATTGTGTTAATTGCGCTAATGATCAATTGGAAGCATGGACCACATGATATGAACCTATATGCTTGTTGTTTTGCCTGAGTTAGGTCCATGATAGTGTGATCAACTCTTCTCTGTACAAATACATGGAAATGATCTCCTTAGCAGGCTAGATGATGACACGTCGATGCTCCTTATTCCTTTTGTGACAAGAATCTATCGCAGGCCCATCCATTTTGTATTCGTCAAATTGAATAGTGTTGATGATTTTGCAAGTTAATATTGTTGTGTGTTACTTGCGTGGAATGGAGAATATGAGGTTTAATTGAGTCTTGGGGAATGCATGTTTTATCCTAGTATGTGTTGATTTGAGCTCATGTCCCCGTATTCTAGCCATATTGCCCAATACTTGGATTCGTATTATACATCGTTGAACCTTCCTCACACTTCTATATCATTGTAATGTAATGTAATTGATTTCTTACATATCGTTATGATTAAATGCATGCATGCATCACATGTTGTGTTGAGCCATTAGTGTCATATAGGACCCTTGATTGTAACTAGTGCGTGCTATACCTTGCCTACATTATTGTTGAACCTCTCTGGAGCTAGGGTCTTGATAGTGTGGTCTCTCCCCTTTTCTATCACCTTAACATGTCTCCCTCATGCAAATTAGATTGATGTTAAACTCGATGATCAATTTGCTTTCTCTGATGGTTTATCCTAGCATGCTTACATGTTATCGCTCGGTAGTGTTTCTCCATTACTCTATGATATCCTCTTGTACTCGCATACATGTATGACTTGGCACCTCACATGATCACACATCACACTATATCATGATTTTGCATACGCATGATGTATGAATGCTAGAATGAATTTAGTCGAGTTACCTTGATTGTGTTCATGTTTGATATGTGCTAGTAGTGTCTTGTAGGGCTTATGATTTCCAATGTAACTCGCTAAATGATTACATGTCTTACTTGTTCTACAATGTGATAGCTATTGGACCATTTATGTGCTCTATGACGGTTCATTCTTAGCATTATTATAATATATCGCCCATGATGTCCTCGTTGTTACTTTTGATGATGCCTCATATTTCGTGAATATTATGTTGAACTCCTTTAAATGACTTTTGATTATGCTCATGTCTTATCATGTATCGTTAGCATCATGTAGGACCCATGCTTTCTAAATGTATCTCGTCATATGATTACATGTCATTCTTAACATATTATATGATCCTTGTTGTTAAATGTGATGATTACTATATTGCCCTTATGCATTCTCGTATGATGCTTAGTTGATGATTATTAGTATGTACCTCGCCATCCTATGTTTGGTCTCATTTGTGATATGTATACCATGTTCGTTCATTTTTTCATATACATGATACTTGCCATCCTCGTTAAACCCCGCATGACCATTACTGGCTCCGCATAATTTGCTTGAAATTAGTAGGTATCTCTGCTTTCATGGAATAATAAACTGTTAGCTCGTCTCACATGCATCAGTGTAGGACTTGATTGTGTCTTTGGAATGAACACGCATGTTATTCTCCTTGAGATAGGTACATGTTAGTGTGGGTTATTGTAATTGATATGCTCCATGATGAATTTATGTTACTTGTCGCGATTATAACCTAATAGACTTTCATAAGGGCATCGTTGCTATTCCCGGGTCGAAGTCTTGTCTTTAGTCTTGTCGTTCTTAGCCTTGGTCTATGTTTGGTTCCGAAAGGAACATTGGGTTGTCCGCTCTTGTCACTCCCCTACCCTTGCTAACTTGGAGTCATGCGCGATACATTGGGTGAGCGACTGCTTGAAAGAGAAAGAAAGTTGCATAGCGATAGAACAGTGCAGCAGAAGTGTGGGCCCATAACCCATGAGCCTCAGGATCTATGATGTCGGCGGAACGGGCACGCATCGAGAATTCTGATTACTGTGTACGATATGACTTACAAGTGGGAGTGTTCTCCGTTCGAATTGCTAACCCTTTTGAATTTGTTGACGGTGATATTGCACTGACCTAGCGATGGGATTTACGTGTTGATGTGCTGACTTGATGATGACTAATGCCTGTTGTCTATGATGATATGATTTGATGCCTTATAGATCTCATGTACCATGTTGTCTGGATGTGTTGCTACTCTAAGTTGCTAAGCATGATTTGAATTCCTTTGCCTGTAAAATATGAACTACATATGCTAAGAGACCTGGATTGTATCTGGTAAGGTTATAATGCAACATGCTAGCTTGACTTGATCACGTTCATATATGATGTTTGCAATGATCATTGAGCATGATAGTAAACTGAGACTGTTGAACCCATGATGTTATATTTATGAATGCTAGTTGATATGATGTAGGCCTTATGTTTGATGATGTTCATGATTGCTTTTTCCTTAAACCTGTGGGTGAGGTCATTTGGTAGCGTGGTGAAAGAATTTTGGGCAGTTGGGAGATGGTGTTAGGATGTGAGTCGCGAGAGAGGGATGTTGACTTAGGTAACACTGAGTGAACTTTGGGATTTGTGGGAGGCAATGTTGGTGGTTCTGACGAGCTTCTAGGTGATGCTTCGGGTACGAGGAGTGTAAGGAAGGGCTCGTGAATATTGATGACCTGGTATTAGAGGGTACTTAGATGTGGAGTTGGAGATAGGAGTTGGATTCTTAGAGGTGGATGGTGTGGTAGTGTTTAGCGGAAGGAGGGGCAAGATTTAAGCATCGGGATGAATTGGGATTTCTTTGGGAAATCTTGTCTGAGATGACGTTGGCGGGTCTAGAAGAGATTAGTCTTGGTTTGAGAGTGGAGATTGTGTTTTATTTTGATTGGTATGATGTGAGGATTTTCTTGATTATGTGATTTATTTATATCTGCTGGCATGATGTTAGATAGTGACCATGATAAAACCTGATATGGAATAACATTACCTTTTGAAACGCAATGTTAAAATCTAATCGGTAGTGGCTAGTGTTATCATGATATATTGCATCATTGCTATCCTGTTGTGCGTTTTAGAAGCATGTTACGATGTGTTATATGAATTATGAGATAATGGTATGTTGCTATGTGAAAGCACGATGTTTTAATATGTGATAGTAAGCATGATGTTGTACTATATGGTTGGCAAGCATGATTATTGATTATGCAATTGATGAATATGACTTGAAGTATGATCATGATTTGTATATATGAGATAATGGTGCATAATTTCTAAATGATCGTTATATGGCATTGTGATGAGTTAAGATGATGTTTGGTGAATATGCTGACATTCGATGACTGATATATTGTTTGACCTACCCTTTCGCGGAATCTTAATAACATGACTTGTTGTGTTGATGTGTTGACAATGAGTTTGATTCGTTGACTTTATGATGAGGATGTACATGTTATGACCTTGGTGTGATATCGAGATGTGTGTTATGATTTTGGCATAGATGCATATTATGACCTTTAGTATGATGTGGAGACGTTGATGTGATCTTGTGGCAGTGTGCTGGCATATGTGTGAGACTTGTCATATGATGTACTCGTTGAGGACCGACTGGTTATTTGGTTATGCATTGCTTATGGCTTGTTAATTTTGCTTGAACTAAGACTCATATATTGATTTGATTATAGAAACTAGGAAGAGAATATGGGATTAGCCCTTAGAGGTGGATGATTCCACCTCCCAGCTTCTGAATTTGATTGTTTGGTATGCAAGAAACTGATCTGGTGGTTGGATGATTTTGACGAAATCTTGATTTGAAACGATTTAACTTGTTTTGGTGTAAGGTTGCTTGATTAGACGTTGAATTTGAAGATTTTGAACGGTTTTGAAAAGGGACCAACTTGGATTGTAAAAGAATGAACGCTACCGAGAATTTCAACAATTTTGAGGCTAATATTTATTTTCAATTGCGAAATCCCTTTAGAAACTTTCCAAACCCGGGCAACTCTATAATACTTTACGAAGTGGATACATGCATTTTATGGGGGCGCCTATAGGGTGCTTGCTAAGACCTAGTGATGCTATTGTAGAACTTTTAGAGTTGTGGTACTTCCGAAAAGTCGAAGCGAGGATGTGATAGGGGCGCTTATCGCATACTTGTCAAGGCCAATTGGAGATGTCACGACTGTGACCAGGATGTTGTGACAATCCCGGAAGACGCAACCGAGATGATTACAAGATCCTTGGACATGGTCCTTGGACTCGTCAATTTCAAACTTCATCCCCTTGCTTTAGAATGATTTTAGTCTCGGGGACGAGACTTGTTTTTAGAGGTGGATGAATGTAAAGGCCGGATATAATTTATATTATTTTAATCAGGTATATTATTATTTTATTCAATTTGTAAAAGTGGAATAAAAATCCGTCCTCAAGTACCAAGTTTCGATTTCAAAATCCTTCCGGCATCGGTTTAGAATTCTGATTTTTACGGAAATTGATTCCGCTTTCAAGTTGCGAGTCTTGATAAATTAATTTAATTCCGGTCATGATTTACAAATCCGAGTAAATTGTCTACTGAGCGGGATTGGGATCGAGTGTCAAAATTTTGAATTGGTATGTTGGGGATCATTCTTCCAAATTGCATTTTCACTTTCTTTTTTTCTTTTCTTCTTTACTCTCTCTCACCCCCCCCCCCCTCTCTCTCTCTCCCAGATTTCTGTTGAATTTCCCCTGTATATTTCCAATTCGAAGCAACAATCTGTGAAATTGGTCCCCTCCCTCCTTTTGTCTTCTTCCCTCACACAGCTCACACCCACAAAATGTACACAATCGCCTCCTGCCTCAGTTTCAATCTTCACCCACAATCCCACAGAAAAACCTAAATTCCCTCTTCTCCTCTGCCTTTTTCATTCACACAGAAGCAGCCCCAAAACCGCCCCCATCGGAGCTCCGTTTGAAGCTTGAATCACTACCAAAATCGCCACTGTCGAGCCACCACACCATTGCCACCATCCCTTCTCCCCGTCAATTTCAGCCAGCAGGCTGCCTGAGAAGCCCCGCAGCCGGCGAGCGCTTTCTCCCCTCACCTCCATCGCCCCTGTTCCGCCGAGAAACCCCGAGCAGCTCCTTCATCCTCCCTGTGTCACGGAGCAGCAGTCACCGGAATCACCACCACGCTTCCGAATGTTTCCAGCGACTGCCGAGCACTCCCCGAGCTCTCCTGTCCCTGTTTCCGAGCCTCCGGTGACCTCCGAGCGGGTCCAATCGAACTCCGATCGAGCGGTTTCCGGCGAATCGAACTCGGTGAGCTCTCCTTAATCCTCCTTTGATTCTGTTGTACCCTTGAACCGTAGTTCTGCCTTTCTTTTCCTTGGGACTCGACCCACCCCTTTGTACCGGGACTGACGGATCGAGAGTGGCCGGCGAGAGTGAGAGAGTCGGTGCGGGTGCGACTGTGCGAGGCGCGAGGCGCGAGAGGACGACAAGAGAGGGGATGCGAGGGAGTGATTGGGCGGAGTGCGAGCTGAGGGCGAGAAAGGGCGAGCAAGACCGAGCGGGAGAGAGTGGGTGAATCGAGGGAGCTGTGACTGAGGCGAACGTGAATCCGGAGTTGAGGGCGGTGAACAGGGCAGGGCAAGGGAGTTGAAGAAGGCGCTGAGCTCTCCGTGTGGGTCCCCTTCTTTGTTTATTTTATTTTGTGAATTCTGGGCATGGGTTGTGGGCGAGTCTTCTTTCTTCTTTGTGGATTCGGGTTGTGGGCTGGATCCGGGTCATGGGCCTTTTCTCTCTTTCTTTGGGTTTGGGTTGGTTGAGACCTTGCCCACCTTATTTACCAATTTAATTTTTATTTAGTTGTTATATAATTGTTTAATTAATAGTTATTAAATTATTCTGAAATTATTATATGTATATATAGGTATGTTGTTTTATAAATATTATTATTTGGAAAAGGTTGTCATATGATGTTAAAATGTGATTTTGGGATTTCGAATTGATTTATTGGCTTGCTTTATAAACATGAATTGTAAGAGGATTTAAGTTAGTATTGTATTTTTAGTTAACATATTGCTTAGTAAATTATCTAAAAAGAGATTCTAGTTTTCGAAAATACCTCTTAAAGGATTTATTGTTGAAACCAAAGTGCCGGAATAAATTCTATAATATGATTTTTAGATATTGGTTTTAAGGATTAAATGTTTAATGTCGGGATCCTTTGTCTTGGTTTGATGATGTTGTTTTGAGAAGGACGTTGGAAATATTGCTAGTAGGTTTTATCAATGGTTTTGATTGGAAGAATGCTTTTGGTTCATCAAATCGGAAAGGTTTTGAAAAATGGTTTTACCATCGATGGTTTTGAGGATATTGAGAACTTGGGTTCGTGTGTGTGTGAATGTTGGTTCAGTAGCTTATTGAAATGACTTGATGATAGGTGTGTATTGCTTTGGACTTGCATTTGGGCCCTTGCTTGTATTATCCTGCTGTTCTGCATCTTCAGGTAAGTTCCCTAGGAGGCTTACTCAGGTTGGACATTAATGCCTGTTGTTGCATTTTATGTTAGGTGTTGCATATGCATAAAAGCATGCCATGTAGTATCCTGTTTAGGTTGCACTAATTGAATGAGCATCTACTTACTTTATGCGTTTGAAACAGAACGGCCGTTATCTGTGATAGTCATAGAGTCTTTGATAGGGTCATAGGGTAGCCCAGCCCCATCGGGTACCCTGAGTCAATCGAGTCATGAACTTCCTTATATTATGAGATGCCTGCGGGCTTTATTATGGAGCGGGTTGGGCATGCGTGCCGCCCGATTATAATGAAATGCCTTCACGAGCTGGCCAGTCTCCGCCCTATCGGAAGGGGGTGGAGGTAGGAGAGGGATATGCCACTTGGCATTGTCTTGGGCCCTTTACAGTATTTTTACACAATATTATGACTAGGAGCATGCTAGTGTGTTCGACTTTCGTACTGCATTAGAGCATCTTTATTAGGTATAGCACATACTATGTGGCCTCAGCGAGGACTGCCGGTCCCGCATGAGTGGCTCGATCTGACTCCTTTCCCCGTTCTTCTTTTAAAGGTATTCTCTGCAGATTTGAGTGCTCGACGTCTATATGACGGGGTTTCCCTTTTGGCGAATCGAAGAATCTGGCTAATATCCTAATTTAGTAAGATGGTAATTACACACTCATGATTTGGTTTTGACTGGTTCTGCCGTGACACTTGTATCTTTACTTTGCTTTCGCCTTACTTTCGTTTGAAATGGATTCCGCGACATAGTCTTAGGACAGGTTAAGGGTACCCAACGGCCCTTCGATGCTTTTAGGGTTTGAAATCCCTCTTTCTACTAATCTTAAAATGAGTTTGAAACCTCGACCCGTACCTGGATTGCAAGATCCGAACAAGGGGTTTTATCCCTTGAAACGTAACCCGGAAATCATAATTTTGGGCCGTTACACATTAACCCAGGAACCATGTTTAGCTGGAAAGGAGAGGAATCAAAGTTTTCATATAGCCCAGCCTTTGCCAAATGAATTGGGAGCCAAAAAGCAAGCGGTTGCAATTTTTCTTCAAGAACACCATCCCTAACAGCAGGGACATTGCAATCGTACACGCTGATTACCCTCTCTGCAATTTTAATCTCCAATGCCACCCAGTGCTTGTTTATCACATTCAAAATTGTGTAGATTTTCTTTACAGATGCCCATGGCTTCCCATAATCAGCAGGGCACATACCAATAAAATACTCCTCAGTGTTGCCTTCATGAGGTATGTCTTTGTTGTAGGAGGAAATTCGAGAATTTCAATAAAATATAAATAAAGTACAACAAACCAGATTCCGTCACTTGTAAATGATTACAAGACTTCCTCCCGATGCAGCAGTGGAAAGTCAGGATCGATCCACGAGGAAGCGTGTCAGCGGATCTCAGGTAGCTGTAAATCTCACAGACAGAAAAGACAGAAAGAAAGGCAGAAATAACAAATAAAAACAGAAAAGAAAGCAAAGCAACAGAATTACTCGATATCGACTAAAAGGTCCTCGATATCGACTAAACTAATCAACAACAGAAACTCAGAATCGACAAACAGAAAGCAAGACTCAGCAAAAGTAACTCGATCTCGGCAAGATTTCCTCGATGTCGAGTAACACTTACTCGATATCGACAAACTCAGAAACTTAAAATGCAACCTTTCGAACACAGAACGCAGATTTTGATGAAATATATTCAATAAACTAAAGACTTCCAAAGCCAGGGTATCAATACCAAAACGATAACCATGCAACGTAACACATAAAGGCATAAAAGATCATGCTT
The DNA here is from genome assembly GCA_963922045.1 of Persicaria maculosa. NCBI lineage: Eukaryota > Viridiplantae > Streptophyta > Magnoliopsida > Caryophyllales > Polygonaceae > Persicaria > Persicaria maculosa. The sequence goes on along the minus strand of OY998258.1, from coordinate 22,742,711 downwards.
TTCATCAAATAACTTTCGTTATTAACAAATAGGAATATAGAGGCTTTCGCATAAACCCTAATTGTTACTAACCCTTTTCACATAATTAACCCAAGTTGTATTAAGATCACTTTCGCTTCAATAACACAAACAAGGATCACCTTCAACTCTCGCAAAAGAATCATGCTTGCAGGGATAAAAGACGAATTGCATAAAAAGATCAAACCTTTACCGCATCATCTTACATGGCCACCACCGGGCTCACCCTGACCCTAGAAGTGGGTGGAATACTCGCTCTTCATCATCAAGAAAGACATCAATAATAAAAGGAAATAACTTTGCATTAAATAAACTAAAGAAAGCTTACAACCAATCGAAGCCAAATCCGCTTTCGCCTTTCCAACTTCTCTCGCCACAAGCTCTCTTTCTCTCTCTCTCTCTCTCTCTCTCTCTCTCTCTCTCTCTCTCTCTATGTAACTACTTACTTGTTCTCTCTGAAATTGAATTAATAAAATCCAGCCCCTAAGGCTTTATTTATAGGCTTCAATCCCTCTCTAATTAGGAAAGAATATCCTATCTATATCTATATCTAAATATCTACTTACTTAAGGATTAAATAATGGAATAAATAATTAAATCCAAAAAAGAAATATATATATCTAAAGTAGGTGAATCTTCCATGGAGTTGATAGATCTTGATAAGTCTTGATAGATGTGGATAGAATCCGGATTCCTTCGCTCCCAAGCAAGCCAGCTCGACACGGACAGCTCACCGCGTAACGCGGCCCAGGAGAGCTCTCCTCGATATCGAGTAAACTACTCGATATCGAGTAACTGTGTCATCGACTTCAGCTTCTGATCTTTGTCGAGTAGCTGGTCCCCGACACTGGCTCGGACAGGTGGTGCTGGGGTTGTCGATATCGAGTTAACTCCTCGATATCGAGTAAAGGCTGCTTGACATGTCCAGGTCTTCGGCTTCTCGACTCAGTGTTGCTTCCTCGACTTACAGATGCGGCTTCAAGGCTTGGTCGATATCGAGTAACTTACTCGATATCGAGTAGGTCTCCAGAGTCAGGTTGGCTTCGTCTCTCAGCTTCTCGATATGGCTTGTCCTCGACCAGGCTGGTGTGGACTTTTTGTCAATATCGAGGAGAAGTTGTCGATATCAAGTAACACTGAGCTTCAGCTTGATTTGTCTTGGTTTCACCGCTCTTTGACCTTGGACTTTTGTAGTTGACTTCCGAGCTTTTCTTCCATTCTTAGAATTGCTGTAAATTGCTTTGATTTCTGCGAATTTAAACAGAAACTAGTGTAGATTCCATAATTTGGCAAATAAACATAAACTATATAGATTCTGTACTATTCTAGCCCAAATGCATGAAATGTATGCAGAAAATGATATAAAATTTACTGTAAAACATGGCAGATTCAGCTCACAACAAATACCCCATACTTAAGCTTGCTTGTCCTCAAGCAATACTTTTAATTGTCATTCAGGGGAAGGAATCAAAACTCTCAACATCTTGGATTCATTGTCATATGTCCCGGCAATTAATTACCATCCTCGAAAAGGTACTAATGTCACAAATCCCTGCATGTGCAATTTAAAAAGCAACATCTACTCACAAAAGGAGGGTTATGCAAAAACATTCATAAGTGACAAAGCATTAATAATCAAGAGGACTTTAATTTAAGCTCAATCAGGAGTAGATTGGTAAAAGGCTAAAAGGTGGGCAGTATTTGGCAATGTGGTGCTGATAATCCGGGGAAATGGAGTACTTTCCAAATTGAATTTCCACATTCTTTATAAGATTCATCACCTTTCATATTGCTTTTTTCAATAATAATGTTTTTACCTCTCTAACCTCAGCACTGCCTTCTCGCGAGTCGCAAACATGGGTGTCATGAATGGCCCCGGATACTTAGTGCTTTGGACTCCTCACCTGTATGTCCCATCTCGCCAAACTATTATCTCAGCGAGCAGGGTCGATCTACCTTTATCTCCGGAGGTGATCGGATTTTCTTTCACTCATTAAATTTTCCCATATATTTCAAACAATTTCCTTCCAAACTCCATATATGATATATAACAACAACACAAACACCATATAACAATCTCCATAACGTAACATCATTCTCAACATAATCCCCGGATAGGAAATAAGGTAAAGAATGGGCAATATTTAAATCATGTGGAGCAAATATGAAATAAGGCATATTATGGCTTTTGTGATGCATAAGCATAGGTATGGCTAGGATATAACAACATGAGCATTATATGGAAATATAAAGTCCTCCATCCTCTTATCATGCAACATGTCAAAAGCAACTTCAAATTTTACCTTCTTTCATGGTTTTCATCAAAATATGCACTTCATTGCGACTTCCCTTTACTAGGCAATTTCATGCTATAATGAATCCAATTTTGCATCGTCGAGTTCAATAAAGCTTCCATGACATTTATTAAAATTTTCAATGGGGATCATTTTTATAAACTTTGGAAAACATGCATATAAGCACATAAATCAATAATGAATTCCAAAATAGCCATGTATAAGCAATTCAAGAAATAAACTTCAAAAATATGCACATATATGTCAAGATAGATCAAATATGCACATATATGTCAAAATAGATCAAATATGCATGAAGTAAGCCCTTCCCCCACCCCATACTTAAACATTACAGTGTCCTCACTGTATCAAAAATAAGGGTAAAGAAAGTAAATCACTAGACAGGTGTGTAGGGCTTCATAATATCGAGTGTAAATGCCTACTGGGCCTAGTCCGAGTTAGCTTGCTTCTATCCCCATGGACCTGAAAATGTAGAAGAGAAATACCCACAATAGAAAAACTAAAAAGTTCAAAACCAAAAACAAACAAAAGCAACAATGTCCAAAAAGTCTCAAAAATAAATGTCTATTTACAAGCTCTAGATTTTATAGTCACTAGGCCGACTTTCTCCATTAAGCTCAAGGTGGCATTTGCAGGGCCCATGTAGCTTGGGCTTCAAATAGGACTCCGTTCTTGTCCATCAGCTGCAGTCCTCCAGAATGGATCTTGTTCACCACGAAAGGTACCATCCTCTTCTTGTTGAATTTGTTGGGAAACCAATGATCCTTTGATTTAGAGACATAGAGCTTGTCTCCAACTTCATACTCCTTAGGCTCATCATTGGAAATCCTACATAAGCGCACATACCAAGGCAAACCTCTCCCATGTATAGATAAATCTTTAATGGAAATAGGAGAAGAAAGATCCATACCTTGGCTTACCTTCGCAGAAACGGATTCGGGGACCTCAGTATTTGGTCGATCTCGAGGAACAGTACTCGACATCGAGTTGTTTTCAGCTTCTAGTGGCCTGCTGCTCGAGGATACTGGAGTCGAGGAAGGTGGTGTTTGGTCGATATCGACCAATATGGTCGATATCGAGGAGGTTTTCTCTGCTTCCAGTGGCTTGCTCGTCGATAAAGGTGAAGTCGAGGACGAAGATGGTTGGTCGATATCGACCAATGTTGTCGATATCGAGGAGTGACCGACTTCTGTTTGGCTGCTCGACGACGTTGCTGCTGGTGGAAGGTTCTGAGTTTGGTCGATATCAACAAAAGTCCTCGATGTCGAGGAGTTCTGGTCGACTTCGACCCCATACTTGCATCCTGTCAAGGCATCCGAAAAATAGTTAGTCGACATCGACTTACCTTGGTCGATGTCGAGCAGATCTTCTGTGTCTTTGTTTAGGATGGCCATGATCTTCTCCACCCGGGCTTCCATATCCCTCTTTTCCAGCTCTTCAGGAGTCATATTTCTTACCTTAGGCTCCCCACAAGTAATGTAACCAGCTGATATAGACTTTACCTCTTCCATGGGACCTGTATGCCTTTCAGTTTTATTAAAAGAATACTCAATTACCTCATCGCTGATGTTGAAAGTAAGTACTCCCTTCCTTACGTTTATGTTGGCATCCACCGTCGCCAAGAAGGGCCTTCCTAGAATAATTGGCCAAGCAGGGTCCTCCGCCATATTAGTAACTAAGAAATCAGCAGGGACAAAGAACTTACCTAGCTACTTGCACTGGCACATTATCCACCATGCCTGTTGGAATGACCACCGTGTTGTTGGCCATATAAAGCTTAGCATCCACAGGCTCTAGGGCACCTATCTTAATCTTGGACCATATCGTTAAAGGCATTATACTCACACTAGCTCCAAGATCACATAAAGCATTAAATTTGTATTGACCAAATCCAATGGTTATAGCAAACTTACCTGGATCTGGCCTTTTCTCAAGTATGTCCATATGGCTGCACTCCTCTGTAAACTCAGCCAATGACCGCTTCTTGCTTAGAATCTCCTTGAGGAATTTGACGTAGGATGGCATTTCATTGAGAGCTTTTGTGAAGGGTATGGTGACATTGAGCTTCTGAAGCATCTTGATGAAGCGCTGAAATTTCTTCTCTGCTGGGTCCTTTGGAGATTTTGTTGGGAAGGGCAGCTTCTTTCTCTGATTCGAAGCCAGAACAGATGTCAGAGGTGTTGCAGCTTTCTCGACGTCAGCTTGGTTCTCCTCGACATCGACCAGAATCTCCTCGATATCGACTACTTTCCTCGATGTCGAGTTGTTGTGCTGTGTAAACGAAGGTTAGTCCACTCTGTCCTCGATATCGAGTAGTCTTTCCTCTATATCGAGTGTTCTTTCTTCGACATCGACCAAGGTCTGGTCGATATCGACTTGTTGTTCAGCTCTTTCGTCCTGCCGCTTTCCGTCCTCTGGCTCGCGTAGTTGGTGCCCGCTCTTGAGTTTCACAGCAGCAATGTGTCCAGTCTTTCCCTTAGGATTTGGTTCTGAAGATCTAGGAAGTGTTCCTAACTGTCTGGGGACGCCTGCTGCTAGCTGGCCAATCTGTGTTTCCATTGATTTCCTCCAGACATCGATTTCCCCAAGCCTAGAGTTGACTCCCTGAATCTGAGTGTAGACAGAGTTGAAGGACTGCTTGGTATCTGAATGGTTCCTCCGTATTTCCTCTAGGACGGTCTGTAGATCATCCCTTTTCTGGTCCCTTTCCGGATGTCCTGAAGCTCTGTAGGGCGGGGGGTTCCTAGGGGCACCTTGGTTCCATTGTGGTTGCTGAAACCTTTGGTCTCCCATATAGCGATTAGGACCCCCTACATAAGCTACCTCTTCGTGGTATTCTGCCAGCCTGACTTGCTCTGTGTGTGGGCACTCAGTAGTGGTGTACCTATGTGATCCGCATTCTATGCAGGGCTTGTTGACAGAAAGATACTGGACTTGCTTGAGGAGCTTGCGATTCTGATCCTTGTAGTATTGCTCCTTGACATCTGGATCAATTTCTTTAGAGGGCTCATAGAGGGGCATGGATGGTGATGGCCTGGCATAGGGGTTCTCCTCATAGTTGATTGGAGTCCCATACTTGTTGTCGTAGTTGGTCAGCTTGTCGAGGGCATCCTATGCGTCAGCTGGCGACATTGTCAGATACTCATAATGAGTATACGTGTTGATCCTATCCTTAGCAGCCAGGTCAAGAGAATTGAAGAAGATCTCCTGAACGATGCAGGGTTGCTGTCCATGTGTAGGGCAGGATCGCAGCAGATCCTTATAGCGTTCCCATGCCTTTGCTAGCGGCTCTCCAGGCTGCTGTTTGAAAGAGGTAATCGTTTGGCGAATGAGCGCTGTCTTGGCAGGAGGAAAGAATTTATTGAGAAATTCCTGCTTTACTTGAGCCCATGTCGTGAGAGATCGTGGTTTCAGTCCTTCTAGCCACTTCAATGCGGGACCATCGAGAGACCAACGGAAAGCCTTCATCAAGATGTACCCCAAGCTGGTACCTTCAGCAAGAGTACGACACATATTAGTAAAGTTGGTAATATGTTGAAGAGGGCATTCATTAAATCTACCATGAAAAGCATTATGTTTAATTTCTATTAAGAAAGGAGTGTGAATTTCATAGTTATTCTCAGGGATTAGAATAGCCGATTCAGGCACGACGAGAGTCGGGTGCATGTAGTCCTCTGCGGTGGTAGGGTATTGGGCAAGCTCATCTTCCAATTGGCTCCTTCGCGCAGTTTCTTGTTGCCTGCCTGCTCTCTTAGTGGTGAGAGCAGTATCTTTGGTGGCTAGTTCCCTCTGAAGCCTCTCAATCATCTCAGCTTGTGTTTCGGCAGTCGCCATGATCCTTTTCAGTCTAGAATGGATGTGTAGTAAACGTTCCGGATCGTCTAAGGCGTCAAACTCAGGTTGTTGACCAGAACGACGCATACACCTGCGAAGTAACTCAAAATAAAAGTGAGATCTGACTACCTAAGGCGCGAATGATTGCTTCCCCGGCAACGACGCCAATTAGTTGTAGGAGGAAATTCGAGAATTGCAATAAAATATAAATAAAGTACAGCAAACCAGATTTCGTCCCTTGCAAATGATTACAAGACTTCCTCCCGATGCAGCAGTGGGAAGTCAGGATCGATTCACGAGGAAGCGTGTCAGCGGATCTCAGGTAGCTGTAAATCTCACAAACAGAAAAGACAAAAAGAAAGGCAGAAATAACAAATAAAAACAGAAAAGAAAGCAAAGCAACAGAATTACTCGATATCGACTAAAAGGTCCTCGACATCGACTAAACTAATCGACAACAGAAACTCAGAATCGACAAACAGAAAGCAAGACTCAGCAAAAGTAACTCGATCTCGGCAAGATTTCCTCGATGTCGAGTAACACTTACTCGATATCGACAAACTCAGAAACTTAAAATGCAACCTTTCGAACACAGAGCGCAGATTTTGATGAAATATATTCAATAAACTAAAGACTTCCAAAGCCAGGGTATCAACACCACAACGATAAGCATGCAAAGTAACACATAAAGGCATAAAAGATCATGCTTTTCATCAAATAACTTTCGTTATTAACAAATAGGAATATAGAGGCTTTCGCATAAACCCTAATTGTTACTAACCCTTTTCACATAATTAACCCAAGTTGTATTAAGATCACTTTCGCTTCAATAACACAAACAAGGATCACCTTCAACTCTCGCAAAAGAATCATGCTTGCAGGGATAAAAGACGAATTGCATAAAAAGATCAAACCTTTACCGCATCATCTTACATGGCCACCGTCGGGCTCAACCTGACCCTAGAAGTGGGTGGACTACTCGCTCTTCATCATCAAGAAAGACATCAATAATAAAAGGAAATAACTTTGCATTAAATAAACTAAAGAAAGCTTACAACCAATCGAAGCCAAATCCGCTTTCGCCTTTCCAACTTCTCTCGCCACAAGCGCTCTTTCTCTCTCTCTATGTAACTACTTACTTGTTCTCTCTGAAATTGAATTAATAAAATCCAGCCCCTAAGGTTTTATTTATAGGCTTCAATCCCTCTCTAATTAGGAAAGAATATACTATCTATATCTATATCTAAATATCTACTTACTTAAAGATTAAATAATGGAATAAATAATTAAATCCAAAAAGGAAATATATCTAAAGTAGGTGAATCTTCCATGGAGTTGATAGATCTTGATAAGTCTTGATAGATGTGGATAGAATCCGGATTCCTTCGCTCCCAAGCAAGCCAGCTTGACACAGACAGCTCACCGCGTAACGCGGCCCAGGAGAGCTCTCCTCGATATCGAGTAAACTACTCGATATCGAGTAACTGTGTCGTCGACTTCAGCTTTTGATCTTGGTTGAGTAGCTGCTCCCCGACACTGGCTCGGACAGGTGGTGCTGGGGTTGTCGATATCGAGTTAACTCCTCGATATCGAGTAAAGGCTGCTCGGCAGTTCAGGTCTTCGGCTTCTCGACTCAGTGTTGCTTCCTCGACTTACAGATGCGGCTTCAAGGCTTGGTCGATATCGAGTAACTTACTCGATATCGAGTAGGTATCTGGAGTCGGGTTGGCTTCATCTCTCAGCTTCTCGATATGGCTTGTCCTCGACCAGGCTGGTGTGCACTTTTTGTCGATATCGAGGAGAAGTTGTCGATATCGAGTAACAATGAGCTTTAGCTTGATTTGTCTTGGTTCCGCCGCTCTTTGACCTTGGACATATGTAGTTGACTTCCGAGCTTTTCTTTCTTTCTTAGAATTGCTGTAAATTGCTTCGATTTCTGTGAATGTAAACAGAAACTAGTGTAGATTCCATAATTTGGCAAATAAACATAAACTACATAGATTCTGTACTATTCTAGCCCAAATGCATTAAATGTATGCAGAAAATAATATAAAAGTTACTGTAAAACATGGCAGAGTCAGCTCACAACAGTCTTCCCCATAATTTTAAGGATATTCAGGCAGGTACTTTAGGTAAAATAGCTAATCAAGAACAAGAACATCTCGATATTTGACAGGGTCCTCAGAAATGCGCCTCTTAATGTGAATCAAACTTGCTTCTAGATGCTGCACAAAGTAGAAAAAAAGGGAATTCAACAATCAACTAATACAATAAAATCCAATCCACACACATATATCTACTCCAAAAAACGAGCAGTTATTACCTGACAATCAAGCCACAGATTCTTCACTAAAATGTGCCGGAAAAACTTTTTGTCCAACCTTGAAATTGGACCAGCAATAGAAAAATTCCTACCCAAAATTACACAAAATGCGTAAAAATATATATAGCATGAGATGCTGTAACTAATACAATGACAACAACATATCACAACAAATAGTGAACATAAAAATAAACCATACCTTTGCTTCTTTAAAAGTCCATAAATAAATTCATGATCTTCCGAGCTGATCAATGACTTGTTAGAGGCATGCTTTGACATCCTCACTTTCTTCTCCCACTCAGTTGGGCCAAACAGGAATGTACTGGTTGATTGGATAAGATTGGAAAGCCTTTAATTGTTTAACTTCAATTTTAGTTACAGGATCCTTGGCGACCGAATCCCAATCAACACCTACACCCTTATCATCATCATTATCAGACAGCGAGATGCACTTTTCCAAGGATGGGTCAACTCTAACTCCAGCAACTTTACCATCAGCATCTTCGCCTTCACACTTTGTAGATTGAGGGACTTCAGCAGAAGTTGATGGAATTCCAACCTCATCTCCAATCCTTTTGGCATCATCAACTTCATGCTTCATTAATGAAATATCACATTTCAAATCCTTCACACATTTCACTTCTGCACCTACAACCTTAAATTCAGTGTCAGCGAAAACAGGTGGAAACTCCTTATCCACTCCTGGAACCTTGGAACTTATTGATGGCAAAGACACGTGCACAACATTAACAGAAGCAGGAGATGATTTCAACATTAACTCCTCATCAGGGAAAGACTGCTGAAGATCAGACACAACATCATTCACAATTTTGTTCAGATCTTCATCATCAACCTTCACAGGTGTGCCCTGGGACTTACCACCACTGACATGTTCATCATCAACTTTCGTAAGAGTGCCCTCGGACTTACCAACAATGTGCTTATCATCTTCAGGCTTGACAGGATTTGCATGCAACCTCTCAACCAAAGCCTCATAATTAGCAACCCTAACCTCAAGCTCATCGTACCTCTTCGACATCTCACCATAAACTTGAAGAATCCAAGTCAACTTCACAATCTTTGTTTCAATTGCATCAACCCTTGCAGACAACAGATCCATAGATTTAGGGACCTCTTCAAGCTTCTCAATCCTCCTAAAAATCTCCTTCACCCAATCAGGATGAGATGGGAGAGAAGAAGCAAAAGCATCAACATGTGTTTTTGGAGGCAACTCACCAGTTGAATCATTGTTGGCCTCCATTTGAGGAGATACATCTTCAGTACCTTCCACTTTCTCTGCGTCGCCTGCTATTTTGCCAGCTTCAAAACTTGAAACACGAATTTCTTCATTCCCACAAGCAGCAGATGTTTGACCAAACACAGACCCTCCATCAAAACAATCATGTGCTTCAACACTCCCCAAAGGTGACCTCTGCACAGAAGGCGTCGCTACATCGCCCTCTCTCACGCCGTCACCAGAAGATGTCTCAACTCCTTCAACGTTGTCACCACAATCAAGCACATCTGCAACATCGGCCAAAACAGAAAGTCAGGCAGTATGAGGAGCATCCAATTCATCAGATTTAGAAGAATGGGTGGCAGCAGTAAAATCATCAACCTTGTCATCACAAACACGACCTTCACCATCAGATTTAGAAGAATGGGTGTCAGCAGTAAAATCATCAACCTTGTCATCACCAACACTGACTTCACCACCATATTTAGAGACTGCAACATGAATATCTACGGTCTCCACTCCATGAGCACCCTGATTATCAACAACAGGGACTTAAGGAAAAACCGAAGACCTGTCAGCAGTACTATCATATAACGGCCTCCCACTACCTGCACCACCTTTCTTCATCTTATACCTCCGCTGAAAGACAATATTCAGCGGGACATCATCGTCTAATAAATCACATGAATCAGTACCCAACCGACCTCTCTTGGAAGGTGAAGCAACCACATCAACCTCCTTATGTAGATCTGTGTCAGCAGTAACTCTCTTCACCTTCTTAGAAGGAATAACGCTACCACCTTTCCTCACTACTGAAGCCTTCTGTCTAAGCTTCTTTACTTCACTCTTGCCACGACTAGCAGAACGACCCCTCCTCAAATACACCAATCCGTCAGGAGTATCGCTGGACGCCACCTTCTGTTTCTTTTTACCACCCATCCCTCCAGTCGAAGATTTCCTCTTCTTTGAGGTCTCTACAACATCTTCTTTATCCCCCTCGGGGAAAACTTCAAAAGCAGTATCAAAGGACTTCCCATCCTGTTTCTTTCTAGCAACCTTGCCTCTCTTCACAGGTATCTTCTTCTTTGCGGTCTCTCCTTCAGCATGTTTCTGCAAGACATTAGCTTCTTCATCATCAACCTGGACATCCCTGTTTGAAAACCTAGCTTCATATGCCCTTATACGAAGACGACGACTGTCATACAATGTCTCATCAATAGGTCCAAAAACTATTTCATCAACTGATGCATCAACTACTGCATCAACTTTTTCATCAGCAAACCCCATCCGTTCGGTGCGTGCAAACTCCCCATAAATAGGGAACAACGGAGTCTGGACAAAATGCATGTATCAGAATAAAAACACAAAGATGCATCAAATAAAAATGTTCATAAAGATGAAAAATATAAAATTATTACCAAATCGCCATGAAAGAACTTCTCAGCCTCAACGTACACATGGCTATAATCACATTCCCAGTGCAATGAGTATGGATCTCTATCAGGCATCTTAAAATTACAGTCAAACTTAGCAGAGAGAGCTGGGAAAGCTTCTAATATCCAAGCCCGTTACAAAAGAAATTAAACTCGTTATGACACTACAAAACAATATTAAAAAAATGCTCACATAAACAATAAAGTTGTGCTGACACGGACAAAAAATGCTGACATAAGACATGCAAACACTAAAGCACAATACCTGAAATGCAAGGCAATACCCATACATTTGATAAAAACCCCTAACCCCATTCCGATCTGCAACAGAAGAACTCTTCAATGACTTCAACAAACGGATGTATGACTCTTTACCCCAAGAATATAGTTCAAACTCCTTCTAATTGCACGCAAGAGCTAAGAAGTGTGCACTTACAACTTCTGATCTCCTACAAACAATTAACCTCTCAATCAGCAACAACTTTGCCATAATCAACTTCTTCTTAGACTTCTTTTTCTCAGATATGAAACGAGCAACTAACTCATCATGAGTCATTTTCTTCTGCCCAAAAAATTCAGATATTAACACTTTCTTTGGGATATTACAAACACGGTCTTCACAAGGAAGGCCGGTAATAACATGGAACTCAGCAATTGAAAAACGTGCAAGATATCCACCAACTCTAAACCACAACTCATTCTCTTTTTGTGGTTGTACTTGACGCAACACCATTTGATGCATAAGCTGAAAATTGGTAACCATTTTGGTGCCTTGTGTCAGCACCAATCCAACGCAACTTTTTTCCATAATATTGTAGTGAGAAGGAGACAAATGCTCCTTAATCATATCGCAAACAGAAGGATATGAATAATTGTTAGATCTAGAATGAAATCGCTCAGAAACGGGAATGCAATATTCCAAACCCTGATCAATCACATACAATTACCCTAAAAACAAACATCAGATTAAGAAAAAATTACAACTTGCTCATCAACAAAAGAATTCCAAATGGAAAACTAAAATAACTTACATCAGAACCAGTATAAGAGGTGGATGAATCAGAAGATTGAGCTCCTACAAGAAATAAAATACAGAACAATGTAAATATACAATAACAGAATCTGTGATGAAGCAAACAACCATAAACAATAACAATAAAATGTCACCAAGACATAGTAACAGAACATAAACATCACAAAGACAACACAGAATACCAAATCCAAGTACACACATTGTTGAAACTACCATAAACTAACACAATCATATATAAAAACAGACAGTGTCAGCCACCATACACATGAACATAACAGCAGATAACTACACTATGATCAACACAAACAATCCAAGCATGGAAAACAGATTGACCTACACGAATAACATTAAAAAAGCACATACAAAGTGTCGCATCACAAAATTGAAGAAAAGAAACAATTAAAATCAACGCATTTACACATGCAACTTACATAACCTACCGACAATACTAAAAATCACACATAGTTATGCATATCAAGCATGGATTTAACCATAGATGGTCAAAATTATAAGAAAAAAATAATAAAATCAACATAAATAAACTTAATCCAAAACCTTAGCACGATACAGTTCACAAAAAGAAGCGAAATTGATACCTGAACTGCTGGATGACGACATTGAAGCAACCGACGAAAACTCCCTACTTTAGCACAGCAATGAAGAACAATCGACCGAAAACTCCCTACTTTAGCAAAGATTGAAGGAAGCAGGACGAACCAAGTGGAAAAAAGCATACGAAGAACCGACGAAGAACGAATCGCGCAAAGAGAGAGTTCCGAAGAAGAGAGAGTTCGGATTTTCGGGAAACAGAAAAAGTGTCCGTACAATGAGTAAATAAGTATATATAGTGGACATCTTGCTAATTTGTCCAAAAACTGGACATTTTGCAAATTTGTCCAAAAAAAAAGTGCCTATTTTGCAAAAAATTTCTTGGGTTTTCCTAGCTAGGTTTTTAACGAGGCAGTCAGCAGAATAAAGATTGTACATCCAAGAGGGAGTGTTATAATATATATTATTTATGGATTGACAAGGTTTACTTAGGTAAGTTTTATGTTTTAGTAAAGATCTTGTTCTTGGAGCTTAAGGAAGTTAGGCCTATATATATTGTATTTGGTGGATTCCCCCGGACACACGATTGAATACAAACTCTTATTCTCTCCTTATTCTTCTATTTTATAATATGATGGGATTTTTATAATTTAAAAAATAGTGTAATTTACCATAAATAAATTAATAAACCCTAATCTAATCGGTATATATCATTATATCCCATCTTCCTCACCGCCGCTTTCATTCCCTTTAATCTAAAACCGACTCTCCTCTTCCCCATCCTCTCGATCTCGATGTCATCCATCGCGTTCGCATCTCCCTCTCGATCTCACCACCTCATACTCCGCTCCTCTCTCGACAATGAAAAAGATCAGAGTAACATCTTTCCCCCAATCGACCTCAGCTCCTCGCCTTGCCGAGAACACTACGTGAAGACGAAGCACCGAAGCCCATGAAACCAGCCCCTCACCGGCTTCCTAGCTCCAAGTGCCGATGAGAAAAGGCGGTGCTCTGACTATTCTGATAGTGCTCCGCCACCCTCCTTGCATTACTGGAGTCGTCGACGCACGTCTCCAAGAACTAGGGTCGACACCGGCCAATTTTGAGACTTGCAACCGAGCCAGATGGAAGTGACACGAATCTGATCGTAAGCTAAGCCAACCTTGGCTCAATTCAATCGAGAATCTGGGTATAAATATTGGTCTTTGTCTTATTTTAACTAATTTAATTACATACTTAGATTATGTAGTTGTATTTGTTTTTTTCTTGACATTGCTTTCGATTGAGTTTCCACTCTCCAATTGGTTGCAATGCTGGCCCGATCATGTTTATGTAGAAGAATTACTTATTCAATTGGATACATGTTCGAATTGGTTGTGATTGGCGTATTAATGTGTGTTAAGACAATGGCTAAAAGGAATTAAGACAACGGTTAAAGCGTATTTAGACAACGTTTAAATTCTTCTTACACAATGGTTAAAGGGTACTTAGACAACAATTAATGTGTACCTAAACAACGTCTAATGTATACATAGACAACATTTCAATAATATTAAGACAACGATTAGGAGGAATTAAGACAACGGGTAAAATGTACATAGACAGCGGTTATAGTGCATTTAGACAACAAATACAATATACTTAGACAACGGTTCAATTGCATTAAGACAACGGTTATATGATACATAAACAATGGTTAATGCATCATCAAACAACGGTTATAACCATTTAATATTGGTTGTTCTTAATTTTGGAGACGCATAGACAACGATTGTTAAGCATCTTTGACAACGAATATAATCGTTGTCTTAATGAACCGTTGTCATAGATCCAAAAGGATTTGTGGTTGCTCTTGTGCATGTAGATGATTTGATCCTAACTGGTGATGATGAGCAAGTCATTTTACACACGAAACAAGCTCTGCATTCTGCTTTTACAATCAAAGATCTTAGGATTACTAGGTACTTTCTTGGGTTGGAATTATACAGAGATGAGGCAGGTCTGTTACTCCATCAAAGAAAATATGTGGTTGATATACTAAGGGACTGCAAGTTTACTAACTACAAGCCAACCCCCTTTCCTCTTCCAAGGGGATTAAAATTATCCACTGATTCAGGAGTTATTATGCAAGATGAAGAATCTTATAGAAGATTGATTGGCAAGCTATTATTTTTTACACTCACCAGACCTGACATATCATATGCAGTTCAGCATCTTAGTCAGTTTATGACTCAACCAAGAGAGCCTCATTATGCAGCTGCTCTTCATCTAGTGAGATACTTGAAAGGGACCCTTTCAGTTGGTCTTCATTATTCAAACAACTCTGCCTTTACTGTCATAGGATATTGTGATGCAGATTAGGGTGCTTGCCAATTTACAGCTAGATCACTGACTAGTTACAATGTTTTTCTTGGCACTTCTCTTGTCTCTTGGAAGACAAAGAAACAACACACGATGTCTAAATCTTCTGCAGAAGCTGAATATAGAAGTATGTCCATGACCACAAGTGAGTTGGTATGGATTGATGGCATCTTACATGCTCTTATGATCACTATTCCAAAGCCTATACCCTTGTTCTGCGACAACAAGGCAGCTTTGTACATTGCTGAAAATCCTGTTTTCCATGAAAGGACTAAGCATCTAAGGATTGATTGCCATTATGTTCGTGAAAGGTTGCAAGATGGCTTTGTTCAACCACAACATGTCAGAACTGGCATTCAATTAGCTGATCTTATGACCAAGCCTTTTGGTGAGAAACAACATCTCTTTCTCTCATCCAAGTTAGGACTTGTTGGATTCTCCCCAAATCCAACTTGAAGGGGGATATGGAGAATATCATGTCTTTTACCTTAATTATCTTATAATTTCATCTAGTTTTGTCATTTCTCTATGTTTTGAGGCAATGATGTAACAAGGCCAAGATATCATCACGTGATAGACGTGTGATTGAGGTACTATATAAACCTTGATTTTCTCCTCATTAGGTAATAGGGTTTTGAGGATTATCCCATTCAATGAAGTCATAGTCGACAATGGCATTTCCAAAACAAAACTTTCTATTTTTATCACTGTTTGATCGAGCTAAAGGAGCTGTGTGCAGCTTCACACATACATATACATTGTGCATACAGTTACAAATTAATATTTCATTCCCTTTACACCAAAAAAAAACAAAAAAACAAAAAAAAAAATCCCTTCTTTTAGCTTTTCACATTTCATTTTCCTCTTTTCTTTTTTTTGATAAGGTTCATTTTCCTCTTTTCGGTTTAGCTTCTCACATTCCCTTCTTTTTATCCGAAAGTTGAAAGGTGCGATTTGCGTAATGCGTGACGACTCACGAAGAATCCCGCCACCAGGTCTTGCCTGTACGGCAGATACGATCTCCTCGTGTTCTTCTCCCCTCCGCCGTAGTACCTTCCACCCGTCTCCCTCACCGCCTTCCTCCCAGCTCCGCCGCCGCCGCCTGACGCGATCGCGCTTCCTTTAAATCCAGGCGCATGCGCAAGCGCCGGCGCCTGCGTCTCTGCCTTCTTCTTCGGCGTCAAAAGCATCATGAGCCGGCCTCCATCCTTGCCGTCGCTCTTGCTCCTCTTCAGGAGGAGATCTCTCAACTTCCACGCCTTCGACGATCCGGTCGAGCTGCTCTTCGTACACCTTCCAGGAGACGGGGGAGCCAAAGGCGACTTGTTCGGCGCCCAAACGCAGTACGTTCCCGGCGGGATCTGGTCGAATTCGTCCGCCTCGGAGGAGGACGACGACGGGGACGGATGTTCGCTGCCGCGATCTTCGAGGAATAGGCTCTTGAGCTGGATCTGAGCCCTGGTGGACTCCTCCTCGTGATTCGAAGGCGGCGATTCGATCTCTCCTACTAGATCGAAATCTAGAAGCAGGTGGCGGTTGAAAACCGGGTACACAGGCCGAATACCGCCGTCGGCGGGGACCAAATCGGAGAGATTGAACTCAAAAGCGTCCTCGTCTTCGGTATCCGAACAATCTTCTCGGTTGTCGTATCTGATTCCGTTGCAGGGAACGCCGTTGGGAAAGAAGCCGTCATCGTCGGCGGCCGGGATTTCGCTGGTGACTCTAGCTACGACATCGGCGTTGAAAAGGGTGTTAAAGCTGGGAGAGTACGGGGAATTCATGTCTTGTTCTAGATGTGATTGCATCTCAACCTCAACTGGTCCCGAATTCAAGGTCATAGAGAAACAGAGATTTTCAGGTTTGGGAAGAAGGAAGAAAGAGGCGAGGGGAATGGAAGTTGGTGTCAATTCAATGGAGATGATGACATTTATATACGAGGCCGGCGAATCTGAAAAGTTAGGCGTGTGAGGAAAGTCGTGTGAAACTCAAATCTTTTACTCTTTCGATCTTTATTTTTAATTGATGTGTTATTGTTTAATGTTGTTATTATTACTTTCAAATTAAGAAATATAATATTTCATTCATCAGTTAATTAAAACTTCTCATTTTAAAAATATGCACACTTGTTAAGAAAACAAACTAAAGTATCCCTAATTATTACCTTATTTTTTTTACTATATCGAAAACTATAACTAACAACTATTTAATTATTACAATGGCAATTTCGAAGAGTAGATGACAAAATACCTAAAATGACAAGTTTTTCTTAACAAGATTTACTTTCTAAAATGAAAGTTTAATTAACGGTGGAGTATAATTAATTGAAACGTTATTATTTTAAAAAATATAATACAATTAATTATTTTGAAATTGTTTCAATTTTAATACAATTAGAATGGAATGCTTGAATAAAAATGTAAGTGAGCACACTACTTATTAATATTATGTTATTATGCTTTGAATTACTACTTATTAAATAATTAGATTATACTACGTATTAAATATTAACTTTTTCAAATAATCTTATATTTATCAATAATAATAATAATAAGAAGAATAAAATTATCAAAAAAAGAACGCCTAGGAGTGTATATGAATTGGAAGGGTGACTGAAAGTGAGTAGCATGAAGGAACAAGTTGTGGGGGTGTATGCTTTAAATGCCAACTGTACAACATTTTTATTTAATATAAGGCATTGATACAATTAGGAATTGATATATTGGTGTGGTAACAGAACAATCTAATAAGTTTTTTTTTTTTGTTTTACGATGAGGAATCCACCTTGAAAATCAAAGAAAGGGATAGAGGTAGAGATCGAACCCGAGACCTCCTGACATATTTCTTGCTTTCTGCCAATGAGCCACCCGATTGGGGCAAGGAATTGATATATTGGTGTGGTAAGAGAACAATGAAACTAGTAGCAGTAGTCAGTGGCGGATCTGTGGGGGGCTCGAGGTGGCTGAAGCCCCCCATCCGGAAAAAGGGTATTTGTATATTTATAGATCTGTTAATTTAGTAATATATAAAAGTAAAGGAGAATATAATCACAAAAATAAATTGGCTTAATGGTGGGGAAGCGGATGCTATTTTATTTCGGATGCTATCATCCCAGGTTCGATTCCCATTCCCAACCCTTTTTCCCTTAATCTGTTTTTTTTTTAAAACATCAAACCCTCTTTTTTTTTGGACAGAATACAGCGACAGATAGGACCAGCCTTCGCTTAAGCCCAGAAAATTGTCGCGCGCACACAACGAAGGGAGAAGGCGAATCCTCAAGCGACTGAGCCAAGCAGGCCGCCGGCGCCGCTGCCAGCACCACCTCCGGCGGTGCACCACCGCAACCTGCTGTCTGCGAAGATTTATACTGGCCAGCAATCCCATTTCCCGCTGCGAAATCTTCAATTCTTCACTCCTTCGATCTAGATTTCAAGGTTTGTTAGTTTTCTTCATCTTCCTTTGAATTTGATTGTTTTTAAGTTTAATGGATTGATTGAGAATCAATTTAGATTATAATTTATTGATTTGAGAATCAATTCGGAAAATTTCGAAAAAAAACCCCCCCAGAGCGGAAATGAACGCGCTCCACGTGCCTTCTCCTCTCCCCTCTCGAAACCCCCCTTCTGAAGATATCGCCGTTTGCGATAACCCTAATGTCACATGCACCTCCTATCCTAAGCTTCTCTCCTATCAAATCTCCCCCAAAATCCTTTCTGAATTGAAAATTAATGATGAGAATGAGTGGTTTAAGGATCCAATTGAAAGATTGCGTGGGAAATTTTGGCTTGTGTTTATGGATTTCCAGTTCGAAAATCTTTGGGGAAGGAAAAAAGCCGATCGAGAAGTACGGTACGGAGGGATCTTCGGAGTAAATGCTAGATTTGATCTTGTGAGTGCAAGGATGGTTTGCTCGAGCAAGGAATGGGGTTATCGTCCTCCTCCCTGGCCTAATCCCCTACGCGTAGATGTACGGAATCCATCCTTGCGGGCGAAGGTTCATGCTTCCTCTCCAATAGGAAGGCGGATTTCTCTGATCGTGCACTGTTGCACGTTTTCAGAGCAGAGGTATGGTGTCTTGAAAGCTGACGGCGGTTGGCTTTCGCATTCTCTCCCTTACTTCTTTATAAATCGACTCTGGTATGTGCAAATCTCCCCTACGCCAATTCACTTCTACTTTCTTGTCTCAAACTTCTCCTTTCTGCAATCTAATATCTGGTTTGTTGTTTGGCTTCTTATGGCCCCGTCCACCATGGACAAGGGAAAAAAACCTCTGGAAGACGAATCTTTCGTCTCTCCAACCAAAACTGCCCGAAAGGGTCCCCAAAACTTCGCTTCTGGTGGTCCAGTAGAGGGAATCTCCATTTCCTCTACTGGAGTTCCAAAAGCAAATCAAAAGCAGGTTGATAAGCTCCTGAAGAAATCAAAGATTGACGCTGAGTCTCTGAAGGAAATTCAGGCGGAAGTCCGAGACAATATCTCATGTTTTTCTGACACTTCTCTCTTCGCCACCATTGTCGGCAATGCTACTGAAGCAAAAGACATCCGCAAGAGAATCAAGTTGGACTGGAAATTCCTGAGTGGTGGGTTCCAATTGGTGCCGCTGGCCAATCACTGGTTCGAGCTTAAATTTGATGAGAAGGCTGATCGGGATAAAGTGTGGGCTGGCAGGCCATTCCATATTGCCGGCCAACTCATGTTGATGCGCCCTTGGGTGCAGGATTTTGATCCTTGGGCAGAGTCTGTGACTGTCATGGATTTATGGGTTCGTATTCCTGGGCTACCAACAAAATTCGTAAGCGAGTCTATTCTTACTTCGATTATTGAAAGGAACCGTATTGGTACTGTCTTGAGGGTGGATGCCTTTAACCCCAATGGGGCTAGGCTTCGCTATCCTCGGATTTGTATTAATATGGATTTAAAGAAGATTCCTGGTAAGATGATCTTTGTGCCTAATGAGAAAGGTGAGACTGAAGCTTTCCCGCTTTGGTTTGAGGATTTTCCTGAAGGGTGTGGATGCTGTGGCCTGGCTGATCATGTGTTTGAGAACTGTCCCCATCCTTTGGCCATTCTAAGGATGAATTGTGGAAATGCTTTGGTGCAAGTGTGGAGATTGGCTCTGGCTCTTCGGCTACTGACTCTTCAGTGCAAACTGGAGAGGAGTCTACCACTACCACCTTTGTTGTTGGAAATCCTGGTGTCCTTGGCAGAACAGATATAGAAAATGTTGACACTGGGACCACTATCCCTGCAGTTGCTGAATCTGAGTGTGTAGCTTTCACTGATGAGCCAAGAGTTGAAGAGGTGATGGAGGAAGATGACATGGAATCGGATGTTGAGGAAATTGAGGCTGAGTACTATGTTCCAGCAAATGTGGATGAAGTGGCCCCTCCTGTGCAAATCCCAGGTGATGTGAATCAAGAATTCATTGAAGCTGTCTTCCAAGACCCCGAGTATGACAGTGCCGACAATGATGATTTTATTGTGGAAGAATTTCTGGATGAAGAGGTTAGTTTTGAAAACTCTAATGACTTCTCTGGCTTTCCTGCTGACTTCACTCAAGCTGATTTTGATAAGATGCTTCGTGATATCCCTGCCTCCTCTGAATTTCTTTTGACAAATCTGTGCAAATCTGGTTTTTCAAACGTCGATTTCTTGGACCCCCTTGTTGCTCCCTCTGGTTCACCTTCGGTGACTGTGAGGTTGGAGCAGCTAGGGGTCGAGGGATCGGTCAAATCTGAGTCTGGCAAACGTAAACTCGGGGAGGAGGATGGGAAACTGTTAATTCAAAACTGATGGGAGGAAGTACCAAGAGGGGCAAGAATGAGTAGTCGACTAAGGAAGGATTGCTCTTCACTTTTTCCTGGGGGATGGAATTTGTGGAGAGAAATTTGGCAGAATATCCCTCAATCTATCAGATTAAAATATGAATGTTTGTATGAGCAGTGCAGTAGTAGGGAATTAAGCAAGTTTGTAAAAGCTGGTAATGTCTGTCAAGTCTTAGAGTATGTTTTGGTTTGGATGTATGACCGTTTCTCTCTTCCTGTTCTATATCTAGAAAGTAGAATAAGTGTTGTATGTAGCCAATGTTGCAGGAGAGAACGGTGTCAAGATGATTCAGGTTCCATTAAGTATGTATTTGAACACTATGTTGATCTTCTGAATGGGTGCAGCTATAGCTGTATCTTATATAAAAATCTTGTAGTCTACGGGTTTTGTGTGTCTGTGTGGTGTAAGGGCGGAATGTTGGCCAATGTTGATTGTGGCAATAGCAGATCACCCATACAGGAGAAGAAGAGCATCATCAGCAGCATATGTGCTCGTACCCAGTTTGACAGTGAGGCTTTGTTCACAGCATTGGAGAGCAACCTCCTTAGTTTCAAAGGTTACAAGAAAACAGAAATTAATGAAAGTTATAGGGGTACTTGGAGATTTAACCGGAAACATAGGGATGTAAATGAGCAATTCAAACGCTTTGGTCTTACACATAACACAGTGATAACAGTAGGAAGTTACTACCAAATTAGTTTCAAAATAAATAATGGGAAAGAGAGAAGAAATTATTTATCTAGGAAAAGAATTTGGACAATATATATTAACATCCTTAGGTATTTCTTGACAATTCACATCTTCTATATGAATGATCTAAATCAATCTCTAATGAAAGCTAAGTATTCTCAAATAATTCATGCTAGAGTATTGGTTTTTGGATTATTCTCTAGGATCGTTGTGAGGTTTAATTCATGTAATCAAACCACGAGAAAGGAGTTGTCTAAAGTGATTAGTGGAAGGAGAAAATTTGGGCGGAAATGAGAATAGGTTCTTGGAATGTTAGGGGTATTGGAAGACCAAATTTTTGGGCGGAACTTGGCACTTTTTGTAACATAAATAGAATTAAAATAATGACTGTAATGGAAACAAAGACGGATAAAATTCCGGACGAAAAATGCTGGAGAGCTGCCGGGTTTGATGAAGCATTATGGGTACCTGCTGTAGGCAAATCCGGTGGAATTGGTCTGATGTGGAAAACCCATTTCATGACTCATGAGTCTATTTCAATCAACCATTACAGTAATCGTTTCATTAGTGTAATTTATAATAATGCAAACATAAATGTTGAATGTCAGATTCTATTTGTGTACGCACCTGCCCAAGAACGAGAAAAAAATGGTTTCTGGGAAGAAATAAAAACGTTAATAACCACCTCTACAAGTCCCTCTATAGTAATAGGAGATTTAAACGATATTGCTACACAAGAAGATAAGAAAGGAGGAGCGGAAATTGCATTATCCAGATTGGTGAGACTAAACGAAATTAAAAATTACTGTGAAATGTCTGACATACCATTTAGTGGAAATAGGTTCACATGGAGGAAGAAAAAGATTGGCCCAGATAATATTTATGAACGTCTGGATAGAGCATTAGTCCAGAACGAAATCTTAACTCTCTTTCCTAGTATTCACTTAACCCACCATGCTTTTTCTTCATCAGATCATTGTCCTATTACAATGTCTCTTATTGAAGATAGATCGGTGCAGGCTGCTCCCTTTAAGTTTGAAAACATGTGGCTTAGACGAAAGGATTTACGAATAATAGTCAAACAAGCGTGGAGAGCAAATTGCCCTGGTTCGGCGATGTATCAACTGGCATTCAAAACAAAAATTCTCAAAGCAAAAATTAAAGAATGGAATAAGAAGACTTTTGGCAATATTTTTCGACAACTAGAAGATATAGAAGAGAAGTTAATTCATATTCAAGCAGAATTATGTAATTCATCTGATCCAATAACAGCGGACAAACAGAGTAGATTAATTCAGAAAAAAGACGCGCTTATAAAATTTCATAAAACTTATTGGAGTCAGCGAGCAAAATCAAAACATATAAAATTAGCTGATACAAATTCTGGATACTTTCATAAAATAGCCACAGGGAGACGAAATAGAAAGATTATACGTCACATTACTTCAGCGGAAGGAACCCTTATTATAGGAGAGGAAAACATCAAGAACGAAATTCAATCTGACTTTGAAAAACGTTTCAAACTGGATAGTCAAAATGCTGATGAATGGGAGAATACACTGGACCCAATTACGAAGGAAATTACAGATGAGGATAACGAGTTGTTAATCAAACCAGTACAAAATAGTGAGATTAAAAATGCGGTTTTTAGTCTAGGACGAAATAAATCACCTGGGTCTGATGGTTTTTCAGCAGAATTCTATAAAACATTTTGGGATATTGTGGGCTCGTCGGTGACCAGAGCAGTAAAGGCTTTTTTCCACTCCGGGAAACTCCTCCGTCAAATTAACCACAAGTTTATTACCCTACTCCCAAAAGTGGATAATCCATCTTCAACTAATAATTATAGACCGATTAGCTTATGTTCTACGATATACAAAATTATATCGAAAATCCTTACGGAACGACTGAAGAAAGTAATGGGTAAGTTAGTTCATCCATTGCAAGGTGCATTTGTTGCGGATAGAGCAATTCAAGATAATGTGCTAATTGCGCACGAGGTGTTTCACTCTTTTAAGACGCGAAAGGGAAAGGAAGGGTGGATGGCGATCAAACTTGATATGGAGAAAGCCTATGACAGACTCAATTGGAACTTTATTTTGGAAATTCTTAGGAGGTTCGGATTCCATCAAAGATTTGTTACGTGGATAGAAGAATGTATAACAACACTATCCTTCTCTGTTTTGGTAAATAGCTCTCCAACGGAGTTATTTTTCCCTACGAGAGGCATCCGACAAGGCGATCCTATTTCACCCTTCCTATTTATTCTTGGAGCAGAAGTTTTGGCACGAAATCTTCAAAAGAAATCAATGGACCAGTCAAGTAAAATTGGATTCATCTTTGGTCGAAGTGGTCCGAAAATCCCTTTTCTTGCTTTCGTTGATGATACAATTATCTTTTCAAAGGCCACTCTCGAGGCTAGTCAGAATGTTAAATCTGTAATTGAGGATTATTGTAGGGTATCGGGCCAAAAAGTTAACTATCATAAATCCTCTTTCCAAGCAACTGGGGGAGTTCCTGGGACGAGAATCCAATTGTTAGAAAATTCTCTTCAGATGCCACACACAAGAGCAATGGAGAAGTACTTAGGGTGCCCAATAATTAACGGCAGAGTAAATAAACACACATTTGAAGAGATAATCAATAAAACAAAAAATCAATTGTCTAAATGGAAAGCCAACTCCCTGTCTCAACAAGGAAGATCGATCCTGATCAATTCAAATTTGTCCTCAAAACCGTTGTATGCCATGCAAAGTTTTATGCTCCCAGTATATATTCATGATGAACTCGATCGCATTAATTGAAATTTCTTCTGGAACAAAGATCTTCAATATAAACCTCTTATTGGCTGGGACAAGGTATGTAGGCCAAAAAGCAAAGGAGGCCAAAACATAAGAAGAACTGGTATAATGAATGAGGCTTTACAGATGAAGTTACTATGGAAAACCTTAGCAGAACCAAATAATATATGGGTTCAAATTATTAGGTATGAATATTTAAAACAGACGGACGTTTTAAATTACACCAGGCAGAAAAATTCTTCTTGACAATGGAGACACGCTGCCATGTTGATTAATAAATTTAAAAAAGGTTTGGTTTGGAGTATTGGGGATGGAGAAACCGTAAAATTCTGGAAGGACTCTTGGATCTCGGAAAAACCTCTGATTGAGTGTGTTAATAATACCCCTGCTGAAAATGAAGAAGCCCGCGTTAGTGAATTTATTCAGAGTGGCGTGTGGAATAAGGAAAAGTTGTGTAATGTTATTGGAAAGGAGTGGGCGGATAAAATTCATAGCATACCTCTTCCCATCCATAGTATGGCGGATAGGCTTTATTGGAGATATGATAAACAGGGATGGTACACCACAGCTAGTGCGGTTCGATTGCTTACTAACCAGGATTCTTTCAGCGATGATCCAACCAAATGGATCTGGAAGGTAAATACAATTCCGAAGATTAAGAATTTTTTATGGAAAATAGCCCAAAATGGGTTACCAACTAGAGATCGATTAAGTAAAAGGGGGACGCCTATCCCTAATGAGTGTTGTTTTTGTGGTGCAAATGGAGAGGATGAAGTCCATCTTTTTGTAAAATGCCCCTTTGGCCAAAATAGTATACTACGGACTGCCAAATGCTCTAGGATAATAAATAGCCTCAATACAACCTCATGCAAGGGAAATGTTATTATAACAAAATTAGGAGAAGTGCTAACAAATAAAGAGAAGGAAGATATGGCAATAAAGTGGTGGTCCATCTGGTATTTTAGGAATAAAAAAATTTTTAGAGAAGCAGATACGCCAACACATTTAGAGATAAGTGCATTTATCAAAGCTGTTAAAGAAGGATGGGAAAAAGCTGAAAAGGAGGAAAAAGAAGGACAGTATAGGGATACAATGGGGATGAGTGGTAAAAAAGGAAAGGTTTGTAGGAAGAATGTGAAATGGAAAAAACCTGAACAGGGTGTCATGAAACTCAATTTCGATGGTGCAGTCAATAATCTAGGGGAAGCCTCAATAGGTTTTATAATTCGGAATTCAGAAGGAAATGTGGTCAGTATAGGGAATGGAGATATTGGAACACAAACTCCGATTATGGCTGAAACTATCGCTCTAAGAGAAGGAGTACTTCGTGCTAAAAATAACAAATATAGTAAGTTAATTGTCGAAGGTGATTCACAAATAATAATAAATCACTTACAGAATAGTGGGACTTGTCCCTGGAAAATTGAATTGATTATGGGTGATATCAAAGGGATTCTATTGTCTTTTCTTGATATCTCCTATTCCTATGTGCCCCGTGAGGGTAATAGGACGGCTGACAAGGTTGCACACCTTGGTCGTTCTATTAACGGGCAGGCACTGGAACAATACCCAGATCTTAATGATCTCATCCGTTTTGATGCAATCGGTTAGGTTTCTCCAACCGAATTCTTATCTGATCAAAAAAAAAATTCGGAAAATTTTGATTAGGGTTTATGATTTGTGAGAAATAGGTTGGTTAGTTTTCTTCATCTTCATTTGAATTTGATAGTTTTTAAGTTCAATTGATTGATTGAGAATCAATTTAGATTAGAAGTTGTGGATTTGATAATCAAATTGGGGGAATTTCAATTAGGGTTTATGATTTGTGAAAAATAGGTTTATTAGTTTTCTTAATCTTTCTTTGAATTTGATGGTTTGTAAGTTTAATTGATTGATATATTGAGAATCAATTCAGATTAGAAGTTGTGGATTTGAGAATCAATTTGGGGAGTTTCGCTTAGGGTATGTGATTCATGAGAAATAAATTGTGCCTTTGTACGTGGTTTGTGATTTGTGATTTGAAAATTGAAATTGTGGTTGTTTATGATTTGGAATTGTGGTTTGTGATTTTGGTTGTGATAAGTGGATTTGTGAATTTGTTTTGTTCTTTACAATTTTCAATCAAAATTGCCAGATAAATGTACTGAAAATATCAAACAAACTGAAGGTTGGAGCCAATGATATTAACCCACGAAGCTTGTTTCCAAAATATAAAGACATACCCGTGAGCTAACTGTGTCCAAAACCAAGTATTTTTTTTTATTATTCATCTCAATTAACTCAAAAATTTTGTATCTTTTTCTCTATGAAATTATGTGAATGTATGGGTTGTATACCTGACTAATGTCTCTCTTCTCCAAAAAAAAAAAATTTAGCCCCCCCCCCTAAACAAAATTCTGGATCCGCCACTGGCAGTAGTAGTTACTTGAAATGCAGACGTACACGTACCCCCTCCCCTGCCTCCTCCTGCTACAGTTATCCATCACAATTGACAAATACTTCATTACCCCCACAGTCCATAAATATGGTGCCACCTGGTTTTTTTTTTTAATTAGGAAAAAAATTCAGATAGAGTTCAACATCCCGACGGAGCAGGTCCGTAAAACCTAAATTATTGATAATAAAAACGTCCCTAATAGAGCGTCAGAGATATACAACTTTATCCGCCGCTCTATTCTCAATGCGGGGCATTTGAAAGAAAGAAACATCTCTCATATTTAACACAAGGAGTTTGATGTTAGACATTATCAATTCGATTTCTCAATGACAATCTTAAGGTGGTTTATGATGATAAGTAAGTCCCCTTCAATTTGTATTTTGTTGATGCACAGTTGGAGGATTCTTAAGACCCCATGCTTTAGAGCGAGAACCTCAGCCTTAACAGGGGATTGTTTTCCCACCATTTCGTAGCCAATGTGAACTGGCTTTTCGTCCCAATCCCAGGTGATATCAGATAGAGGAATTATTTTAGCTTTTTATAATATTGCTTTTGTAGGATCGTTTTTTATTTGGTAGGGAATCTTTACCGATTGAGATTCTTATCCTATACCCCAAGGATATAGGATAGAAATACATTTACTAGGAATACCCCATTTTGAAATTCAATCCACAAAAATATTTTGTTTCTTGTTCTCAAATATGCAAAAATATCTTGTTAATTATCAAAAATAATTTCAAAATTACTTAAATTTTGAAAATTGATTTTTAAAGAAAAATCAAGAAATATATAATAAAGGAGAAGTTGTTTGTGACAATGTATCAATCCTTAATTCTAGTAATTTTAACAAATTGCATTTTCCACGTTAATTAATAAAATTTAGAAATATATTTATACTCAAGATAATATTTTACAAAATTTTTATCCAATTCCAGTTAATCAATATAGAAATACATGCTTAAGATAAGATTTAACCTAATTTCGTCAGAAAGACTAGAGCTAACAAGACCTGACCCAACCTGAACCACATGAATTCGGATCCAACTGGACCCGAAAAATCTAGCAGCATGCGCAACCCGAACTGAATTTGAGCCTTGCCCATTTTGACTTGATGCTCGAATACATAAACATAGACAAACTAATCGACTCAACCCAAACTCAACCGATCATTGACCCGACCCAAACAAGACCTGACTTTTGTGATTACTTTAATTTTCACATTTTTAACACACCAATAACATAAATAATATAAATTACATATAATAAGACCTAATATAACTAAATAAGTGAATTTTAAGAGAATCAATAACATTCTGTATGGGCATCAAAGCAGCCATTGCTAAAGGCATCTGTTGTTATTTGAGCCAAACGAGACGAGTATTGCTTGCTCATATTCAGTTCATTTAGAATATGAACGAGCTCGAGCAGAACCTAAAATTTGACTCGAGCTTAAAAATGTGTTCATACTCGGCTTGTTTAGGAAATGAACGAGTTTGAGCCGAGTTTATTTCGAGCTTTAAGCAATTATACTTGCTTATTATACAACAACTTAAAGAAATGTTTATAAATTCCATAAAATTCAAGCTATTCGAGCTTAATTCGACCGAGCCGAGCGTTGGGGCGAGCTTAAAAATGTGCTTATATATACTCAGATTGTTTAGAAAATGAACGAGCTCAAGCTGAGTTTTTATCGAACGAGAACGAGTCAAATTCGAGCTACTCGTGTTCACATAACACCCTCGCATCGAGAAACTCATTTTGGAAGTCGACAGTATTGGCACCATCTTGGCAATCAACGAGAGATCATCTGTTCCCTGGGAAATTTTCAAAACTATTGAAGAAATCTGTTTGCATGCAAGGAATTTCAGGAACATTAGCTTCAATCATTGTTATAAGGAAGCAAATGGTATTGTTGACTTTATTGCAAAAGTTATTATGGTATGTAAGTTGGATACACTTCAATGAATCGGGAACTTTGTAACATCATCATGTGTGATGATCAAGGTTGAGCTTTGTCTTGGCAAGGCTGACCTAATCTTTGTCTACTGTAAAAAAAAAGTAGTTAAGAATTAAGATAAACAAAAATAATAATCATTTTATAATAAAATGAAATATAAGATGTCCCGACCCGAAATGCATTTTGACCCAACTCGACTCGAACGTATAAATACATGACATATGACCGACTTGACACTGACCGAACTAGAACGGGTATGGCCAAACTCAACCCACCTGATTGCAACCTCCAAGCAAGAATAATCTATCTGATGCTCTATAATTTTCTAAACATATGACGAATATAGACTATTTGAAACCTAATTGGGAAAGATTTCCTATCAAATAAAGTATCGATCCTAAAAAAAACTCATTTTAAAAAAAAGGCTAAAATAATTAAACTAAGAGGAATCAAAGAGCTCAATAAGAATATAAGATTAGCCATTGTCAAAATATATTGAACAATATTGCATTAAGATATATAGTTGGGATCTTCTACAACAATGGGTGTACCCTATGGTACACCACAAAATTGTTTTTATTATAAAACAATGTTAAAAAAAATTCTAAAAATTATATTTAACTTATATACACTCATATTTATATACTTATAAAATTTTATCATAAAAAATCATGTTCTAGAAAAATAGAAAAATCATTTGCTAAAATAACTCATATTTTCATTATTTATAATTTTTTAAACATGATTTTTATAATAAAATTTTATAAATATATAAATATAAGTGTATATAAGTTAAATATAATTTTTAGAATTTTTTTAACATTATTTTATCACAAAAATAATTTTGTGGTGTATCATAGGGTACACCTATGGTTGTAGAAGATCCAAACTCTAAGATATATAGCAATCTTTATAGGTAGAAATTAAGTCGCTTACGCACGTGAGTTCGTACCTTCCATATTTCGCTTACGTACGTGAGTACGTACCTTCAATGTTAACTTAATAGTATGAAGTATATTTCTTCGACCGAACAAAAAGTAATTATAATTACTTAATGAAATATTGTAATTGTTTACATGAGTTTGGTCACAAGTGAAGATCTGCACCGCTTATTTATTTTAGTTAAATTTAATTTTAAAAAAGTTTTTTAAAATTTTATAATGAGATCGAGATTATTAATTGCAAATTATATATAATTAAAATTCAATTTATTTCTATGATAAAATTTGTGTACTTAAAACAATTGGCTTATGTATTGATTATTAGAATGCAATGCTGGAGTGGAGTTAATTATTCGCTGGTTGTGAAAACTAAAAAGTGAGATTATTTGTTTACACGTTAAAGAACGTAAGAAACTTTTCTTGGCGCACAAACAATAGTGATATTAATATAAGGCGAAATTAATTAAAATAATCCAACTTTTAAGGGGTGTTAAAAATATATCTCCACCTTTTAAGTGTAAGATAAATATCCCGACCTTTATAGGCGGTGTTAAAATAATATCGCAACAATTTTTTCTAAAAAAAAAATGATGACATGGTAAAAAATAATAATTTTTAAAAAGGAAAAACTAATAAAAAAAAAAGTCAGCAATAATAAACCACGGGTTTTTTGGATTCTTTTTTAAACCAAACCCGGTTTTCTTAAACCCCTTTTTTAATTGTCTCCCTCACGCCAAAACAAAAAAAAATTAATCCCTCTCCCCTACAAGGCTACAATTCATGCCTTTCATGGGGGTTTGAGGTCTGCCTTTTGCGTGCATATGAGCCAAACCACGGGAATGGGCCGGATCATTCTGTGGGGATGAATCCAATGAATATCGTTCACCATAGACATCTGATTCAGACCCTTCTGAGGTTACATCCATGTCTGAAGCAGACCCAGCATCGTCTACCTCCCGGGATAGAGGTATAACACCTAGTGGCAACTGGCAAATGCCCACTTCGGAATATACCGGGAGGCGGCAATCCAAATCCTTTGCTCCCACTTCTAGAAATCATTATTGGGTCGACTATACTTGTTTGATTAGAAGATGCGACGCTTGTTCTTACCCAAACCCTTCAATTCTAGGGTTAAACCATTCAAAACCTCTGTAGCACCGACTCGGTGAAACGGCAATCTAAAAACAATAGTTACAATTAAAAAAGGGGGTTTAAGAAAACCGAGGTTGGTTTAAAAAAGAATCCAAAAGGTTCTGATTTTTTTTATTAGTTTTTCCTTTTAAAAATTATTATTTCTTGCCATGTCATCATTTTTTTTTAGAAAAAATTGTTGTGATAACATTTTAACACCGCCTATAAAGGTCGGGATATTTATCTTACACTTGAAAGGTGGAGATATATTTTTAACACCCCTTAAAGGTTGAGTTATTTTAATTAGTTTTGCCTTAATATAAATATTAATTAATTAATACTCCATATTAATATATGCGCGCGTGCGTATGTATGAGAATTGAGAAGGTAAGAGGTGAGAGGTGGATGGACTTCTAGAAGATGAAAGGCGCGGACTTTTCTTAATACTTAACGAGTACTGTATTCATCTTCTTTTCTTCTAGAAACAACTTGTTGGTCAAGCAATCTCCTCCACCAACAAATTCAATTGAAAGTGTTGGATCCATTGAATTGTGGGTCAAGCAATTCCCTCATATCCTTTGTGCTTAATTACTTCATTTACTACGTATTAATTAAGATCCAACGTGTTCCCTCGCGGCCTCGCCTCGCCATCATGTAGGTCAAAGTGTCAAACAACACCTATTAAGAAAAAACTATGTATAATATATGTAGTTTTTATTTATTTTTTAATTAGAAATTAGTACAAAATTATTTTAAAGCTAATAAAAATTAATATGTTATTTAAAAACTAATAAAACGTGCAATAGCAAATGACAAATAAAAAGAAATGGAATAAGTATTTATTAATTTTTTAATTTCATACTTATTACTAATATCTTTATTAAATCTAAAAATATTCAATGAAATTTTCATTATATCGGTTTTGTATATAATACTCTCATTTGTATTCTTTCATATGAAAATAAGCTCGGTTATTGCATGTCTTAGCTTATAGTTATGTATGTTGCTTCATCAATACTATATTATGAATGTTGAAATGATATTTATATGATATGGATTTCAAAGAGGTTTGAGGAATTATTTGAAATGAATTATTTGTTTGCATTCCCATTGACTATAATTATAATGTAATTATAAATATATAACTACTTTTAATTAGGTATTTGGTTATATAATTTATAATAGGTTTAGCATAAAATGAAATTAAAATAAATAAATTTATAAATTTTTTCAATCAATTACATTAAATTTATAAAGCATTTATAAATGGCCTATTTGCAAAACGAACCCCAAAAACCGGTTGTGTTGCTCTCTCTATCCCTTCTCCATATTATTTGCAAAAGGGTAGGCCAAATTGTTTTAATTTTGCATCCCAACCGGTTACACAAAGGATAGGCACCGGTTGCATTGATGGAGGAGAGAGAGGGAGAGAGAGGGAGGCGTGTTGATGGGGAGAGAGTTGACAGTTTTGAAAAAAACTGTCACCTCAACCGCCTAGGAGAGTGGTTTATTAAAGGGGTAGTTGAGGCCTCTTGTTTCTCCATCTCTCTTCGACATCTCTCTCATCTCTCTCATACATTTCAAACTTTGAAAACCGAAGGAAGAAGCGGAAGGGTTTCGAAGAAGAAGTAGAGCAAGGCGGTAGAGGAGACGACGAAGAAGCGGATATCAAGCCCTAACGCCCCTGCACACAAGTGACGACAACAAGTAAGTAAAGCCTAAACCCTAAAGCCCCCGAATTCTTTCCGATTGAACACAATATTAGGGCGAGAACTGTAGTTTCAGATCCAAATGTGTTTGCCATTGTTTGGAATGTAGAAATCAAGTAAGTTGCGCAAAGGTATATGAGGTTCCCTCTGTCATGTCAATTTCAACCATCGGCATGTACACATGAAGGGCTGAAAAGTTTCCGAAAGGAAATTGACGAGGGGGATAGAAAGGAAATTGGGGGAAAATAACAATTGGTCTTCAACATTGGCTGGGGTTAAATGGATAAATTGGGGGACAACAACAATTAGTTGGATGGAGAAATTGAGGGATTTGGGGAATTATCGACATTGGAAGATTTGGGGGTTTTGGGGGAATTGGGGAAATTGGGGAAAGGCGCTTGCGTCTTATGAAAATAGGGCCAAGGGGAGTTCGAAATGTTTACTTTTGAGATGCCTTCCAACATTGGACTGAGTTTAGGGGAGACTTGAGTACATCTCATGTTTGGATTATGTCATGTTTTTACTAGTGAAATGTCATGTTTAGAACGCGTACTGTCATGTTTTTACTAGTGAAATGTCATGTTTATAACATTTGCTGTCATGTTTGTTGATAGTCCTACGGTTTTGCTTCCCAATTTTCCAGGATATCAAGGACAGGCGAACATGTCGACTTCCCGGTCTGTAAGAAGAGATCCCCTTTCACAGACAACAGGCGAGGTACGGTGTGCATAGTCTCGATCAAAGGAATATAGTCGTGTCGATGTGCGAGTGACAGTTGTGCGTTATTTTTGCAGGCCATCTATGCGGTCCCCGAGGACCAGCACTACAAGGGCCGTGTAAACCAGTACGGGCGCCCGGCAGTACTTGCAAACCTGGACAACTACCTAAGCGAGGGGGACTGGAAGAAGTTGATGGCAAGCCCGTTGGCCGCCATTGCGAGGCTTGGTTCCCGTGTCCAGTTCTCAGCCCAACTGGTGCACTACGTCCTGCAATGCCAACTGCGGACGAGAAAGGAGCATGAGAGCTGGTACATGATACACGGCAAAATAGCTCGGTTCTCCATCCAAGAGTTCGCGCTGGTGACCGGGCTTAAGTGCTCATTTATGTTGCTGCCCGAGGAGAATGATGGGGACAGGTCGGCCGTCAAGGACTTCTTTGGGGTGGAGAAGATGAGGATGGAAGAGTTCGAGGTTGCATTCCTAGTGGCGATGAAGGGCAGAGAGCATTCGCCTGCGATGAAGTTTAAGTATGCGTTGCTGATGCTGGTTGAGGGTGTGCTATTTGGGAAGGATCCCCGCAACTACATTCATGGATGGGTGGTCAATATGGTGGCCGACGTCGACGGTTTCTTGCGATTCCCGTGGGGCAGGCACTGCTACGAGAGGACCCATGAGTTCCTCAAAAACGCTGTTGAGCGCAAGCTCTAGCATGGGGTCCAGGGCCCTCGGCCGTCATATTTTTTAGCTGGCTTCCCCCTCGCCTTTCAGGTATTGGCTTATATCTCAACTGGACATGCATATAATATAACTGGACACGCTTAGAAATTAACTGGACACCTTTATATTTGAACTAGACACGCTTATATTTAAACTGGACAGGCTTATATTTACATTGGACAGATATTGATATCCATGCCCTGTGATTTATGTAGTTGTGGGCTTATGAAGCTTTCTATCCAATCCGATCCCAATTTGCTGTCGTCCTTGACGTGAATGCCCACCCTCGGTGCCTGCGGTACGCGTCGAAAGAGCACAACATCAAGTACGAGTTAATCGTCAGCCTCATGGTGGAGGAGAAGGACGAGCTAAAAAGCTTTGACCTTGAAGACAGTGTGCAGACAGTTTTAATCCCCGATGAGTTTGAGGCGAAAAAACGGGTGACCCACGGGGCTGTCTACCCTAGAGAGAAGACCGATTTGTTCTTCGACAACCTCCGCGTAGAGTACAGAAAGGGTGTGCACACGAGGGCGACAGCGGAGACCGCCACCCAGGCACCGACCCAGGCAGCCCCTACGCAGGAAAACACACAAGGGCCATCGGTGGGTGATTTCTCACTGATGTTGTCGAAGATGGATGACCTGGCAAGGGAATTAAGAGCTGACTTCGCTGCGAGGATCAAACCCCTTGAGGATGCCATCCGCCAGCTTCAGTGGACGGGGAGGGAGGGACTGGATGAGTCCGACTACGCAGTCTCGCTGGGAAGGGCGGAATCGTCGGCGGCGAAGGAGGTAAGAGTTTCGTTCGCATGGCATAGCACCTTTGGGTACCCAATACTGTGCTTACTACGATGTTTGCAGGTTGATGAAAAAGCACAGAGAAAGGAGAGTGAGCAGCAGTACCAAGTGGATGAAGAACCAAAGCCACAGGATAGTGAGAAACAGGGCCAAGCGGATGCGAGCAAGGACCAGGAGATCACGAATGAGGTAGCTGGGGACAAGGCGGAGAAGGACCAAGGGGATGAGAACAAGGAGCAGGACAAAGGGGATGAGAACAAGAACCAGGACAAAGTGGATGCCGACAGAGTTTCTCAGGACAAGAGGGGGGATAAGGACGAGGAGGTGAAGAAGGCCAAGGTGGGGAAGAAGGGCAAGAAGCCCCCCAAGGGGAAGAAGGACGGCAAGGGGACAGCCGACGTTGCCCCCGTCCCCAAATAGACAAGCGCTGAGGCATGTCAATTCCCTTCAACTGTCATGTTATGGATATTTAAATGTCATGTTAAAATTTTCCAATTGTCATGTCCCTTTCAACGGTGTGTGCAGGACGATGGTAAAGGGGATGCCCAAGGTTTGGCGAAGCCCAAAGGTGGGCGCCTGGATAAGAAGGGGAAGGCGGTCGTCGGCGATGCACCCACCCAGAAAACAAGTGAGGTATGTCACCTCACTACTAACGTTCATGTTGTCCAGTTGAAATGTTCCTGTTGTCATGTTGAAAGTTTCCTGTTGTCATGTTGAAAGTTTCCTGTTGTCATGTTGAAAGTTTCCTGTTGTCATGTTGAAATGTTCAAGTGTTCCCGTTGTCATGTGTGTGCAGGGTGACCTGGACACGAAGGACACCTCTCAGGTCGAGCCGCTAACGCGGAGGGGGACGCGAGCCCGTAAGGCTACTGCTGCATTTGCTGGGCACGAGGTCACTCAACCTGTGAAGAAGCCACGGGTGAGCAAGTCCAAGACCAAAAAAGACGCGGTTGACCTGGGCCTTCTGACTAGGGCAGAGCTGGACGCCTACGACGCTTGGATGAAAGAGGGCACAAGTCCTACACGGTCTATCGAGGGTACCCTCCTCGAGAAGAAGTTCTTCCAGGATTTAGAGGCGCCGACGAACTGGGTAACCTCTGAGGTAAAGCTCCTTCCCGCGAAAGTCTTTTTTGTTGCCTCACATATCAAGCAATTCCCCCTGATGTGCCTCTGACATGCGAGTTCTGTTCCGCAGCACATCGAGCAGGCATGCGCAATCCTTCGCAGGGCCATACTCACTGACCCGATGTTCGCCTTCGTCGCCGTGCTCGACAATTTCTTCCGGATTTTGCTGGAGCGTCAAACCGGCTTGGTGGTCGCGGACGAGCTCAAGCTGTACATGGATGGTGTACTGCCAGATCGGTTTCCCAAGCCTTGGGCCTCCGTGGACCGCATCCTGCTCCCCTGGAATTTGAAGAACGAGCACTGGGTGGCTCTGGAAATCAACTTCGCCGAATGGACCGTGCTTGTGTTTGACCCCGATACGAACTTCATCAGAGAGCGCCAGCTCACCCAATTGCTGAAGCCCGTGACGCACGTCCTGCCTACCATGTTCGCCGACCACCAGGAGATGCATGCCAAGCACAAAGCCAATGCTGACCGCCCCCTGACCCTCACCCGCGTGAAGGGGATCCCGCAAAACAAACAATCGTAAACACTTGTCCCGCTTCCCTCATTTTTTGTAATGTTACCGAATATCCATTGACGCAAATGATGACCGTGTTCAGTGGAGACTGTGGCCCGTACACGATCTGGTACATGCAGCAGCTCGCTATGGGGGACCGCGTATTCGATGGCTTGGACGACGACTTCATCGCTGCATACCGTCAGCTCCTATGCGTCTCTATCTTCCACCTTGGCTTCGGTCTCAGCAACGATCCTAAGTAGTCCCCTTGTTGGTTATTGTGGTTGTAGTTGCCGTTAACATCAATACTCTCTTTTGGATTCCGATGTTTTGATGACATTTCTACCTCCTTCTGCTCTGTTTGGGGTTGACATTTTAGATTGTCGTTTTAGATGGATTATTGCCATCGCTAATGTTGAACATCTTTCGTTACCTCTGTCGTTTGATATGGATTATTTAGGTTTGTTGTCATTGTTAATCGTAGACACTTAGGGAAAAACTTGTCAACAAATACGTAGACACTGTCATGTCAACAACATTACCCGTCATGTCTTAAACATTACCCGTCCAGTTTGAAACAAGTGACATACCAGTTACTAACAAAAAGGTACGACGACCCACACATCAACACACTTACGTACAAAGACGCAGTAGTCACCCCATCTGGGACATCATGTGCATCTGAATAAAACCCAAAACCCACAGACGCATTCTAGTCTAGCTGACCAAAACCCAAAAGCCACAGATGCATTAACGTCATGTTAATCGTAGTTGGTCGTCATGTTTTTCCTACCTGATCGTCATGTCTTGTCCCATTGATTGTCTAGTTTGTCCGGCGCTTGTATCTCCTTTCCCACTGCGAGGGGTAACGTCTAGTCTTGGGTCTACCCGGACGGGCCTTCACACTGGGCGGGAGGCAGGTCTCTTTGGCAATTTCCGGGGGCACCCTCCATGTGTCTGGAGACGGAACTGGGTACAAAACGTCCGCGTAGCAAGCACGCCACGCCTCTCCCTTGTAGAAGTCGTTGACCAGTGAGTGGACATCCACCCCGCGCAATTGTGCAGCAGCCAGTGCATGGCCACAGGGGTATTGGTCGACGTTGAACCGTCTGCAGCTGCATAATCGTCCCGTGAGATTGACAAGCCAAGTGGACTGACCATTGCGGACCTCGAACTCGTGGGGGCTGAGCGGCCTGGCCAACATCGACAGAGACTCAGCGAAGTTTGCTTTAATGGCTTTAGCGACCCAATCGCTTACAACTTTCCCCGGTTTTGAGGTGATCTCTCTCCGCTTCACGAACCAGTCCCCGACGGTCTCAAGAATGGCATCCATCAGCGCTGTGAGTGGCAAGTCCCGAGGGTACTTGAAAACCGAGTTCAAGCACTCTGAGTTATTCGTGGTGGTTATGTTGTACCTGTTACCCGGGTAGCACGCCCTTGCCCACTTTTCGAATCCGGCCTCCCGTAGGTATTGGCCCGCGGCGGGAGAAACCGCACAGAAGTCATTGTACAACGACTGGAACTCGTCGTATGTGTAAGCCTTGACCATGGAGAAGTATTGGTCCTTCATAGCGCTGATTTTGAACCGAAACCGGACATTCTGCCATAAGTGCCATGTGCATATGCCGTGCTTGGCGAAGACGTAGCTGTCCCGTATTCCCTTCTCGATGCTAACATGGCGGTCAGATACCCACATGAGATCAGTCGTGTCTTCAACAACATGCAGCATCTGCCTGAAGAAGAACCCCCATGACCCATCATTCTCTCCGTCAACCATTGCGAATGCAATTGGGTAGACAGAGTGGTCGGCATCTTGTGCAGTCGCGAACAGGAGGCACCCTCGGAACTTCCCCTTCAGGAACCCCCCGTCCACTGACACCACCTGCAAATTCAACAACCTCACTGGTTAGCGTTGTCATGTCGTTATTGACTAATGTCATGTCATATAACTTATATGTCATGTTATTTCCTGAGGACGTCATGCGGGGTAGTTGGTCGCTGTAATGGTAGTAGTTGTATAAGTTTAACGGCTTTGCAGTAAAGGTCACACAAGGTACGGAGAAGGAGGGACTGACCTTTCTTAGATAGGGGATCGCCCTCCGCCACACTCCAAGGCTGACAAACGCATACTTGAATCGTCCTTCTGTGTCGCGTTCTATCCTGGTGTACGTGCCAGGGTTGGACTGCTCCAGCATGTGCATGTACGAGTACATTCTCTGGTAGCTTTCCTCGTCTGTCCCGTAGGTGGTGTCCCTCGCCTTCATGGCGGCTCGCCGCGCCTTCCAGTAACTGGACGGCACCCCGAGCTGGGATTTCGTCAGAGCCTGCACTTGCTCCGGCACAAGGGCCTTCTTTGAACCAACGAAACTGCACATGGACAGGCGCATTGGGTTAGTGTTTGTCGAAGTACCTGTCCAGTTTTATAACATTTCCTGTCCAGTTATATTTAACAAGCGTCCAGTTATAAACAACATACTGTCCATTTCGGTTGGTTAGAGCGAAGGAGATACCTGTCCACTATGTGTTGCCCAACCTGGGTGTATGTCGCACGACGCTTTTGTGTCATCATGTCGGTCAGGTCGCACGTGTGCTCGTCCACAAGCTTGGAGATAATCCAAATCCGCGTTTTCTTGTATGTGGAAACCCGACAAAGCCACTTGCAATTGGGACCACCGCAGCGCACAACATACAAGCTCTTCGTCGACTTGTTCACCTTGGTCGTGAAACACCTAGATAGGGCCTCCCACTTGATTGTCTGTTGGACCTCCTCCTTCGACCGAAACACTTTTCCCTCCCGGAGCTCACCCGTGTGCTGACGGGGACCCAATGGGTTCACCGCAACCATTGATTCACTTTCCACACCCTCCGTATTCGGTCCCAACTTCTGTTTTCCGCGTGTGTATACTTCCTCTATTTCCCTCACAGCCTGCTCGGCCTCAGTATCCCATGACCACGACTTGGTAGGAACTGCGCACCCGAGCTCCATCTTCACCGCATTTGGTAGTACCTCATCGTCGTCGGAGGAGCTCTCGATGTCAATGGGCACCCTTCCATCTCCACCCGGTGGAATAACTTCATCTTCCGGATCACTGCTGACAGAAATGACTTGCTTCCCACGTCTTATTTCCTCGGCTTTCTTTGCCTTCTTTCGCAACTCGAACTCCAACTCCTCATGTCGCCCGTACGCGTCGGTACTATTATGTAACTGGACACATTCGTTTTCTAACTGGACGCATTGGGCCTCTAACTGGACGCCAGTTTGTTTTGCCTCGACACATCCGGCTACCAGGACTGCGTCTTCTTCACCACCAGCCAATTGGATGCCCGTATGTGCGTGATCTTCTTGGGTAACAGGCGGCCCAGTTAATGGCAGTATAAATTCCTCACCTCCCGCCACTGAGATACCCCACCCTCCGGAGCCACCCGTTGATCTTCCTTGTGTAGGTGCCACAGTGCTGCCACATAGCTTGGTTCGCAGGGAGACATGGAGGTCGACAGGCCACGATCGTTCTCCAGTGAGTCCGTTTACAAACTTGAAGGCCTGCAGGTCTTCGTCATCTCCTATTGCATATGGCCTGCACCCGCCCTTCTTCAGCTTCCCATATGTGAGCTCCACCTCATGCCTTCTCCCATCGACGTTAAACTTTTCCATCACGAGTTTCTTTAGTGCAACATAGTCGATACGTTCATCCACCAGCAGAGCCTTCTGGCTCCGTGACCCCTTGAAGACCCAACCGCCTTCTTCGCAAGCCCACCATCCTCCGAACACCACAGTCAGACATACGATTGTCTTCTCCCCTGTTCATTTACATAGAGAGGGGATACATTAAGTTTACATTAAGTTGTAGCAAAGTTTTTTTTCTCGTCATCTTCCTTGAGAGACTACTTACCCATTTTGTATCTGCAGGCGGTCGAAACTCGGTCCAGTCTATTCCACTAGCTGTCACGTTGTTTGCTGTTGGTTGTCACGTTGTTCTCTCCCGGTTGTCCAGTTAATACTAAGTCGTAACTTCCCCTTCAGCTTTAAGATAAACCCCGGCCCACTTGCTTCTTCTACATTGGCTACTCTGTGAATCTTCAGATTTTTTTCCACCTGGTACCCATTAAATGCCACCCCCATCATTCCCTCCCATATCCTTATATAGATCCCCATATCATTGGCCACCAACCCTCCTCCTTCACTCTTTGTCGGCGCTTCTCCTTCCCCCTTTTAATTCTCCTACTGCAGTGCATTAATGTGGAATAATCATTGGACTGAGGTGGAGCTTCAATGCTTATATACTCTCCCCCTCTTCCCTCCTCCCTCCTCTTCCTCTTCAGGATTTTTTGGCGCAAATTTTTGGCGGGAATTTTCCTTCCCCGGACTGTTGAGAGAGTCCCTGTCAAACTCAATTAGCTTTCTCTCTCTTTGTCTAATCAAACTCAACAGCTCCCTCTCTTGCCTCTCTCCTCTCAATGGACGTCTCTCTCTCTCCTTCCTGGACGTCCCTCTCTCTCTCTCTCCTTCCTTTTCTCTCTCTCTCTTGCCTTCCTTTTCTCTCCCTCGCTGAGGTGTCACGGTTGGCCCCCACTTCCCCAACCTGTTACCTGCTGGGCAGGTTTGCCGGATAACCGGTTTCACCCCATTTTCATCCGGGTTGGGTTAACCTTGCAACACTTTTGGGTTTTTGGGTTACCTTGTGCAATTCCCTCTTTATAAATTTTAAGGGGTAAAATCCAACTATAGTCCCTGAACTTTGATCAAATGTTCAAACGGGTCCCTGAACTTTATTTTTGTTCATTAAAGTCCCTAAACTTTGATACTTTGTACACATTTGATCCATCTGTTAATAAATTTGTTAAATATGTGTTAAATAATGATATAGAATCAATGTATTTTGGTATATTAATGGAATAAGTTAGGTTATACACATGTACTTGCTTGGTATTTTTTTTACTAAAGTAAAAAAAAATTATATTATATTAAAAATATATGTTTTTAAAAAATATTTTTTATAATAAAAAAAACTTTCTATTTTCCAACTAAATGGTATAATTTTCCGTTGATATTTTATTTTAAAGTATTTTAATGACCGAAAATTTCTTATTTAATTAAAAAAAAATTAAAATGTGTTTTGTTAAAAAAAACTCTACTTTTGCTATAAAAAATAAATTCTATTTATGTTAACAAAATAAACTCTGTTTTTGATAAAATAGGGAAATTTTAGTCATTAAAATACTTTAAAATAAACTATTATTGGAAAATTACAACATTTGGTAAAAAAATAGAAAGTGTTTTTGACAAAAATATATTTTAAAATATGCTTTGTTTTAAGAAAACTCTATTATTTATGATGACTTTTGAGAAAAGAAAAAAGCTTAATTTTTTACTTTAGTAAAACAAATATCGGGCAATTACAATTGTATAAGCTAACTCGTGTAATTAATACAAAAATACATTGATTCCATATCATTACTTAACACATATTTAACAAATTTACTAACAGAGGGATCAAATGTGTACAAAGTATCAAAGTTCAAGGACTTCAATGAACAAAAATAAAATTCAGGGATCCGTTTGAATATTTGGTCAAAGTTCAGGGATCATAGGTGGATTTTACCCAAATTTTAAGCAACAATGGATATTTGATTGACATAATTTGTTGATTTTTTTAAATCAAAACACAAACCTTGCATTAATAAAAAAAAATCTGCCCGTAATAATGCTATAACTGTATAACCAAACACCTTCCTCGTGTTTGAGATTATAATTAAATTATAATTATAAATAATGGGAATCTAAACATATCGTTTTCTATCCTATGCCCTTTAATTATTTTAATTTTTCTTTTAATTAGATTTTTAGGATTAATAATTTTTTTATTAAGAAATCTTTCCCAATTTAGATTTTTATCCAAACAGATCAAGAATTTTGTAAGAAATCTTTTTATAGGCCATTTTAATTCGGATTGATTCCAAGTATGGGTCATAGGCCCATAATACTTTCCCTAATGATTCGAGGCCCAAATCATAAGGCCAGATGGAGCATTAAAGCCTCTTTAATAGTGT
Source organism: Persicaria maculosa (assembly GCA_963922045.1). Lineage (NCBI taxonomy): Eukaryota > Viridiplantae > Streptophyta > Magnoliopsida > Caryophyllales > Polygonaceae > Persicaria > Persicaria maculosa. Next base: position 22,700,214 of record OY998258.1, on the reverse strand, counting down.
TACCCACTTCAAATACCATAACTTATTTTTTTGGGTAATCTGCAGAAAACCACCCCTTAAATAGGGCCTTTTGCACAAAACCACCCCTTAAAATCAAAATTACAGAAAACCGCCCTTTAAATGGTATCCGTTATCAAATCACCACCCCACACCACTGTTCCGTCATAGTTCTGTTAAATATATGAAATGACTATTTTACCCTTATTTTTTAATCATTGAAATAAGGGCATATTTTACAAAAATAAAAAGTTGGGATGAAAAATGCAATTAATGCATCTTCTTCCCCAAATCGACACCATCAAATTGAAGTCCAATGTCACCGCGCGGCAACGGATTCCAGCGAGGCTTCGGTAGGTTCCCGGTGGAGTTTGGAGGCACGAAAAGACACGAGGTCGGAGGCTACGAATTTCTGGTGGTGTGGCGGATCTCCCGGTGGTGAAGGAGGTGGCGAAAAGGACGGCACAGTGGCAGGCTGCAACCTTCCCCTAACTTATGTAAAAAATGGTATCCGATTATTTTGCATAGTTTTTAGAGGGATTTTTGCACTAAATCGACGCTTGAGGTATTAGAAATGTGATGGAGTAGATTAGGATCTCGGATTTTGGCCAACAATGGAGAAATAGGGTCTTGAAAGAGACAAAATCCCCTTTTGTAGATCGAGTAGATGAAGGCCATAAAACCCACAATTGGATACTCCAATCTCTCTCACTTTATCATTTGATTAATTTTGTATATTCAATTATAAGAAATGGCTTCAAAATCATCAAAAACGATGTCGATTTCAATTTGGGGGAAAAACGAATTTGAACGGAATTGAGCTTGAATCATTCGATTAAATTCCAAATTGAGCACCTTTTTTAGATGAGGAGATTTAGTAGAACTTAATGGGAGTGTTTTGAAGATGAAACAACGGAAATTGATCAATCCCCATTGAAGCTCTTTCTACCCAATTTGGAGGAAGAAGATAATGAGTCGACTCGGTCGAGTTGAGCTTGTGGACTCAATGAGTAAACTCAGTTCTAACAGAACTTTGACAGAACAGTAAGGTGGGGTGGTGATTTGGTAACAGATAACATTTAAAGGGTGGTTTTCTGCAATTTCGATTTTAAGGGGTGGTTTTGTGCAAAAGACCATATTTAAGGGGTGGTTTACTGCAGATTACCCTATTTTTTTCAATCTCTCTCATCCCCTCCATTATACGTGATAAGATTTGATACTTCACATCTGAAAAGTGATTAGGGAGGACTTTTACCCTAGATCATTATTACTGATGAGAACTTGCAATTTATGGTAAGAGAAAATTTAAGTAGTAGGGAAGAAGTGATCTAGAACAGTCAACCAATCGGCTACACATTTGATTTTCATGTAGACATGCTGAATTTGAACGTTACTAGTTACTACAATTTAGTAGATCTAAACGAGAATCCGAGATAATCATCTTATGCTCCGTTTGGCAAAAGCAATGAGCTTTTCGAGGCTTATGGTTTTTATATTATATAGTTTTAAATGAAATAAATATAAGATTTAAGTTTAATTAGCTTTTGAAATCTAAGCTTTTCAACAGCTACCCACCCGAGCTTTTCGGAGCTTTTGGTTTTTTATTCATAAGTTTTCAACAGCTATCCCAACAACTAGGTTTACCAAACACTATACTAGCTTATTAACTTATATTTAACACAAATAATCCAACAATTTCAGCTACCTAACAGCTCAGCTACTCCAACAGCTATCATTTTGCCAAACGCACCCTTAATATCCCAAGGACATTTTCAGTCACCCCTCAGTGCATTAATAACACACAAACCGTCTCATTTAATTTTGCTATGATGAGTGTTAAGATTAAGTGTCTCTCTTAATCTATTCTTGAAAGCATAGGCTTCTACTTTCCGGGCCGAGGATACGAAACAACACCCGACATTCAAGCTAAAACATCAACTCAAAGAAAACGGAGAAACTTAAGATGGCAAAAACCACCACACAATGCATTCAAAATCATTTTAATGGAACTAGATGTTCTGATGACTCTTCCACTCTAGGTTTCATCATCTGTGATCATCTTGGCGAGGTGATCAATTGTGGTGGATCCCCTTGTGGACACAACTCTGCTCTTGTCGCGAAAGCAAAGGCCCTACAACTTGGGGTATCAAGAGCAAGGGAGCTTTGACTCAACAATATCTTAGTGGAAGACGACAATCTAACGATTTTCAACGCGGTCAAAGGTCGACAGAGTTGTCCGTGAATGGTAGAGGTTATCCTCTCGAATATTCTACTCTCTCTTCAGCATTTCCATTTGGTTTTGATCTCGCACGGTTTCCAAGAGATCAATAACGTGACAGACAAGATTGCACATCTGTCGTTGACTACCCCAACACCTGCCCCCGCCCCTTCTTAACGATCACGAATTATGTATTCTCATCCTAAAGGATGCGCCTCGGTGCTGATCTAATAGGGTTTGACCCCATCCAAATCTTCACCTTATATACAAAAAAAAAATGACTTGAACCGAATCTAATTTATTTATCTATTTTGGATAATTAACTGTCGCATACAACAATCGGTTTGATATTGGTGATTAAGTTAAATTCCGATTTCAGGGGAAACTGAAGCCCCGTTTTGAGGATCTCAAAGTTGGTTTTAGTTTCTCAATCAGTACTTTTTATGTTCTACGGTGCAAGTAGGTTTCCTTGTTTTCCCTGCTCTTATTCAAACTGACTAATTGTTACAAGTACAAGACATTGTCGACCATCCGACGAGGAACAATAGAGGCACAAGCTAAGCAGCCCGGTCAGCTTGATACCGACAAATCTATCTAAGCAGAGTGTATATCTAACGATATCATAACGAAACGAGATTACCGAGCAGCAAGGATCTGAAACCTCTTTGCTTTGTTTTATTCGGAGATAGACAATATCAGTTGTCTAAGACCGGAGTCAGCAGAGGCTGATCCGAGAAGAAAGCCCTAAGATTCGCAGTCACACACTCATATATGCCTCTAAACGACTCCACTGTATGAACCGCCATGTGCGGAGTGAGGACAACATTGTCCATTTCCCGAAGCTCCTTCGGAACAAAGGGCTCGTCCTCAAACACATCCAAGGCAGCACCCGAAATCCTCCCTTCAAGCAAGCTCCTAACGAGCTCCTCTTCGTCAATTATAGGACCGCGTGCTATGTTGACGATTACGCCTTCCTTTCCCAGGGCCGCCAACACTTGCTTGTCCACCAAGTGCTTGGTTTCGTCAGTTAACGCACAGGATATGACAAGGACGTCGCTCTGATCTGCAAGTTCTCGTATGTCTGGGTAAAACGTGTATGGAACCGATGGCTTTTCCCTTCTCGACATGTAGAGAATTCTGCAGCCGAAAGCGTTGAGTCTTCTTGCGATTTTCGAACCAATCTTGCCCAGTCCAACGATTCCTACCTTCTTACCTCTCAACTGCAACAAATTCAGTTAAAAAAACATATTGTTGTTGCTTTCAATCTTATGTAAAGCATGATGATAACAGTCCCTATTTGGATATTCAGCATAATCAGGTATTGGAATGGTTTTACCAATTTGATTAAACCCACCAATTTGTAAATATGTGAAGGAAATTGGGTCATTTTTGGGGTAAACTATATACAAAACCACCCTTTAGTTCTCCTGAAAAAAAAAAAATCAATTTTTATAGTAAGAAAAAAAATTGTTATTCAACCACTCAATACCTATATTATGAAGTTTAATTGAAAACTAATAAAAAAAAAGTTTAATTGAAAAAAGATTTTCCAAAATTATATTGTTTTAACTTTTTTTGAAATTGCTTTTCTAGGATTGATGGCTTGATGCAATGTGCCTATGTTTAATAAAAAAAATTAAAGCCAATACTGTTACAACGATTTTTCTATCCTATGTCTGAATAATAGCACTAATTTAAAATATTTTTAAAATTTTAATTAGTTTCGCTGTTTTTTTTAATTAGATTTCTAGAGTCGTTTGATTTTCTAGCCGAAAATCTTTCCCAATTTAAAATCTTATAAAAAAAAATATTTTTAACCATACCACGTCGTCCGTAGTACTCCGTCCGTCCAAAAATACATTGACTTTTACTATTCATTCACGCTTTTTTATAAGCTAAAAATTATATAAAATATTAACTTTTTTATTAAATTTTTTTAATAATTACAAACTTATTATCTAATTATTAAAATAAAAAAAATAAAAAAATTAATATTTTATATAGTTTTTACCTTCTTAAAAAAGCGTGCGTGAATAGTAAAGGCAATGTATTTTTGGACGGAGTCAGTATAAATTAGGAAGTACATAAAACCACCCCTAAATTTCATTTTCATTTAAAAAGCCACCTACAAATCTATAACCCTTTTTATATGTAAAAAATAATGAGAAATGTGTTTGGGTAGTCGACTGAATTGTTAATTTTAATTAAAATATAATATTAACTTTATTTCATTTAAAATTACAAAATATTATAATAATAGGCTCTAAAAATTAGCTCTTCAAAAATCTACTTGCGTTGCCAAACGCACCCGAGGTTGATCAAAAAGTTCATGGGAAGTTTTCGAAAGAAAATGAAATTTATAGGAGAATTCTTTAGTTTTCTAATTACAAACTTCCACTATTTTAAACAATTCCGATTCCATTAAATTAAACTTTAAGAACTTTAAATTATTTCCTAAAATAATAATGCTAATCAGAAATCGGAATCTCACCGCGGTGCCGAGATTGAGGTCTTCTTCAGCCTTCCAAGATCCTCGTCGAACATAGCGATCCCCATGGGATATTTTGCGGAAGACGTCGATTAGCAGGCCGACTGCAGTATCGGCAGTGTCGTCGGAGAAGACATCGCCGGCGGAGGCAACGGAGATACGGCGGCGGCCGCACTCAGCGAGGTCGATGTGGTTGACGCCGGCGGAGGTGGTGACGATGCAGCGGAGGGCTGGGAGGTGGTGGAGGATGTCGGGGGTGATGATAGGGCCGGCGGCGGTGGAGAGGAGAGCAGTGGCGGCGGCGGCGGCAGGGGAGGAGGCGAGGAAGTGGGTGAGGGGGAGGGGGGATTCGTAGGCCTTGATGAAGTGGAAGTTTGTGGAGAATTCGGATTCGAATTGGTTGTAGGTTGGTGGTGGCAACAGCATCAGTACCGTGGGTAGATCCGCCGTCGCCATTTACGAATGGATTCAGATTTCAGAGGCTTCGCCAGGTTTTGGGTAGACAAATAGGCAATGTACAATTTAACGCTTTTTCTAATTCGGAGTAACAACTTAACATGTTGAGTTGAGTGACCTCGATGGGAGAAACGGCCTGCTCCACACCTTTAACATACATTGGGGCCGGAGTTATAAAAAAATTCAAGTGACGCAATCAGGGCGGTTATTCGAGTAGAACGAGTCGGGTATTGTTTATATTCAGTTTATTTAGAATAAGATGAGTTCAAACCGAATCTAAGTTTTGACTCGAGCTTAAAAACGTGCTCATATTTGACTTGTTTAGAAAATAAACGAGCTCGAACTGAGTTTTTTTTTTGTTTGAGCTTTGAGCAGTTCCATTTGCTCATTTTATAGTAATTTAAGGGAAATTTCAGAAATTCCATAAAATTTGAGATATTCGAGCTTAATTTGAATGAGTCAAGCTTTGGACCGAGCTTAAAAATGTGCACATACTCGGTTCGTTTAGAAAATAAACGAGCTTGAGCCGAGTTTTTATCGAGCGAGTACGAGTCGAATTCGAGATACTTGTGTTCACATAACACCCCTAGACGTAACGTAATCCGTAGATTTTCGAACCTTTAGATTTTAATATTCTATAAGAGTAGAAATCCTCTATAGTGCAACACAAGGTGTGACCTAGGTTGTGACTAGAGCTGGCAAGTCGGTCGTTCGGGTCGGGTTCGGGCCAGGCTTGTTAGGATCGGGTCAGTTCGGGTAAAATTTATGGTCGGGTACTGGTCGGGTCGGATTCGGGCCGGGTTCGGTCATAATGAATTTTAGATTGGTCGGGTTTCGGGTTAAATCGGGTCATGCTCATTCGGGTTTCGGGTCAAGAGGCGGGTCGGTCTCATTTGAGTTTCGAATCAAAGTGGGTATACTTTGTTTGAGTTTTCGGTCGAATCATATTCGGCCCGTTTGGATAATTAGGTTGATTTTGACTCGGTTGAATACTTAAATATGTAATTTACTTAAAATAAATGATTTTGACTCGGTTGAATACTTAAATATGTAATTTTGACTCGGTTGAATACACTCGTTGTCATTGACTCATCGGTTGTCGAACGATTTTCAAAAAAGTCATAATCGGAAATTCGGTAATCGGCAACATTGTCCTTTTTTAAACATTTTTAAACCAATTGATCGGTGCTATAATTAAATCAAATTAATAGTACATTTAAGATTTAACCTTATTTTAACTAGCAAGTTGCAAATGCGCTTATTTGTGGTTTGACTATATCATAGGCCCATTTTATTTTCAATGCCCATTTCATTTTTAGCTTTTGGCCCATTAGTTTTTTTTCCATTATTATTATTAATTTTTAACAAATATAGATATAAATAATTAATTCTATCAAAATATAATAATATAGAGTCGGGTCGGGTTCAAAGTCGGATCGGGTTTGGGTCGGGTCGGGTTTGTCTGTGTTCGGATCTGTTTCGAGTCGGGGCAAGTTCGGGTCGGGTCGATCTCGTGTTCGGGTTACGGATGACTCCAGATTTTCGGGTTTTGATCGGGTTCGAATTCCGGTGAGTCGGGTCGGGTTTTCGGATCGGGTCAGATTTTGCCAACTCTAATTGTGACACTAAATTATTTAGACGATAAAATTATATTTAAAAAAATTCAAAAATTATATTTATCTTTTAAACAACTAGAAGTATATATTTATAAAAAAAATTGATGAAAAATCATGTTTAAAATTTTATATAAATGAAAGATTGGTTATTTGTAATATGAATTTATTAAAATTTTAAATCATAAATTTTTATCAATTTTTTTATAAATATATATTTATAATTATTTAAAAGATAAATGTAATTTTTGAAAATGTTTTTAATATCTTTTTATAACCTAAATAATTTAGTGTCACACACAAGGTCACACCTTGTGTTGTAGAGGATTTCTACTCACTCTATAATAACAAAAAAGCAAATCCGAAACCCTCTAAGTCCTCGACCCATGAACAAAGAAAGCCCTAAAATTGAAAACCCTAATCGTGCTACCCATCGCCACCCACGAAATAGCCTTACCTCTAGACACCGACGCCGATCTCACTCCAAAATTCACACAAACTACATATAGAAGAAGAAGATCCAACCCAAATCTGGCCTAGATTTGTTGTTATGGTGGTCTTGGATTACTTATTTTTCCTTTCTTTTCTTTACCAACTAAGCCAAACAACATTTGTGTCTAAAGTTTGGGTTTATCCACAGGTAGTAAAGGGCACAACGACAAAGAGGTTTGGTGGAATGACGAAGTTAAAAGAGTGGTCTTGGCAAATCAGATGGCGTACAAAAACGTAGGAAGTAGCATGAGTGAGGAGGAAAGAGACAACAAAGAAGGAAGCCATGGTCTGTGTGGCAAAAGCAAAAGAAGAGGCATTTGAGGGATTGTATAAGGCCTTAGGCGAGAAGAGTGGAGAAAGAGCGCTCTTTTCCATTGCACGAGCTAGGGAACAAACTATTAGGGATTTGGATAGAATTAAGTGTATTAAGAATGAGTCAACTAGTAAGGTGATCATGTGAACTACATATGCAACATAGATGGAAGAGATACTTCTCCGAGTTGCTAAACGAGGAGTATGGAGCACCATATGACGCTCACCACACCAATAATCGTGATGATCTCCGCTTTTGCACCTGCATCTATTTCGAGGAAGTTAAGGGGATGATTAGTAGAATGAAGAGTAGGAGAGCAGTGGGTCCGGATGAGATCCCGGTTAAAGTCTGAAAGTGTATTGGGGTAAGAGGGGTGATTAGTTCGCTTTCTGTTCTCGTTCTACCTTTTATTCGTATGTTATGCTTAGATATGTTTCTTGAGTATGTGTATGCAACCTTATCTATAATCGCAAACAAGAACTTAGTGGATTCGAGTCTGAGTCTCTCCCTCCTAAGACTCTACAGATGTAGAGCTTTTTCTCGAACCGCGTAAACAACTCCTGTGTTCTTGCTTTCATTTCTGTTTTTGGTTGACTCACTGCGCTTTAGTCGGTTTCCGAGATTTTACAGATTGGAGTGCTCGGAACTAAGCGATCGATCGAGAGAAAAGAGCAAAGGAGATCGAGGGAGGCGGATGAAATGTCAGAAATGGCCCAATTTTTTATTTTTTATTTTTTAAAAAAGGGTCCTTCACGCGCACACACACCTGATTGCCTCTATATCCAATCACATCGCTCCATTCAGCTGTATACTATGTGGATAGAGCTCGATGCAGCAAAAGGCATGGGAATGAGGTTGTACTCTTCATGGTCATTGGGATAGTGCTAGGCCATTTCAGGCATGTTATACAAGTGTAAGATCAGATGCAAGAAAGATTATTAGAAGAAATTAAACCTATAGATTGTCAGGAACGCCTTCATTGAACTGATTTCTTCCAATCGAAGCTCCCCTGGTTCATAAGCACAAGATCTATGACACCGCAGTGGAGTACTCTCATGTGCTGAAGCCTAGCAAAGAGGGTGCAATCTTGAGAAGTGGCTGAAGGGTACCAGGATGGAATTTTCTTGCAAAAAGGAAGCAAATCGATTGCTGAGTAGTATCATTGTGGGTCGCGCAACTAGCATCGTGCCTAAGACGAGCAAGGAACTCCAGCGAGACATCCCTTCCCATGAGGGTGGTCGGGTGAGGACCCGACTTGGACCAATCAACCCAAGTTATAGTCGTGTTCGAGTTTGGGATGCCCTTGGGAAGCATCCCTACAAGAGTTGCCAAATAATGCTCATCCATGTAACAAGGAGGGTGGCAATGCTCTTTGAGAACAGGGTAGTATTTGATGTCAGAGACTATCGCGATTGCGAGCTTCCTCTCCACTTCAAACCACTGGGAGCCTTTTCTCCAATCCGACAAGGGAATGGTTGGCGACATCCTTTTGTTATATCGGCCTCTTCCTGAGCGTCTAGGGTCATCAAATGAGCTGACATAGCTGTGGTTTGAGGTTATCAAGTAGTTGTAGACGGTAGAGAAGTTGAACAACGGGATGCATGATTCCGAGAGAAGTATGAATCGCTGATTTGAGAAGTCGAGGAGGGCGTTGGCTAGTAGTCTCCTCTCTGCATCCACCACCGTCGCCTTTCCCCATTCAACCGTCTGCAAAAGAAGTTCGTGTCAGGAAGCATTGTTATCGTTCACGAACATACAAAATCAAGATTGTTTTCGGAACTAGAAATCTAGATTGTTACCTTGCTTGGTATTCGACGCTTGTGGAAGACCGACCACTCTGGAGGTTCATCGTCCTTGAAATCCGGTGATGTGTGGATGTAAATCGAGAAGAGTCCTTCATGACCTTTGAAGAACCTCTCCCACAATGGCACGAGTGGTAGTCTTCCCCTTGTTAAGAACATGAATGCTACCTTGGGTGTGCGGTTAAACGGGTGATCTGAGATTTGAGGAACCATGGATGCTCGCCACATTAGCTCTTCATCACTCATCCAATGCCACAGCTGCTTGGGAGCTACAAAATCACCGAATCTGGTGCCAATGCTTGAATTTTCGAAACTTGTTGTCCCCAAGACGCTAGGAGCTGGAGACACGCTGCAGGGGAAGTCGGGGTGTAGCGGGAAACTATAGTATTCATCAGAAGCCATGAATTTTCTGATATGATCATTCACAAAGGTTCCTAGTGCTATGACAAAGAAGGCCATCGACAAGCACAAGACCATTGTAGTTGCGACTTGGATGGCTGCGGTCTGAGGGCTGTTTCCCCTAAACATCCCCTTAAAACATGAGAAAACAAACATGGGTGAATAACATTTTTTGGCCTCTCTCTGGGTTCCTGCAATCTGCATTGTGAGAGATCTACACTTGCTTGCATCCGACAAAGAGAAGGCTTATATTGGGAAAAGCTCAGGTTCATAGAGAGGCGAAAAACACATGAGACTATGAATAAGAATGTGAACTTTATCTCCAGAGAGAACTGGGAGAACTGGAGATAGGCATAGCAAGTTCAAAACTCATGCTGATGATAGAGTTACCAACCAAAGATTCAGAAAATGGGGGTTTTTGTTACCTAATATGCACGAGAGGAATGAAAGAGACACTTACACAAATTCATGTGTATGTTATGTAGATAGAAAGTCACATTAGAAAGGTGACTGACACATGCCCCGGCTGACCAGCCCTGCAAGCAACAGCATAGGTTTATGGCAAGGAACACACCACCATATGTATACACTCAAGACTTTCATGTAATGGTAATTTGGCAAGATGGGTTTTTGGGCATTGCCGGTATCTTACAAGCCCAGGTAAACGTTTAGGGATCATCTTTTTCAAGACTTTCAAGGTGATTTCCTGTCATGATAGTAATTTGTGATACAAATATGATGCAGTGAGTCCACCAACGGCTATGCCGACTATAAGCAACTCTTTATTTCTAGACTGAAGGTTGCTTCTTGAAAGGGCCCAAAGCCAACAGATGACGAAATGCAGGCCACAAGTTCTTTGGAACCTCCGCAATGAGAAGCCCTACAAAATTACACCGAGTCATTCCAACAAGAATGAAAATTCAAGAGTATCAAGAATTTGCAAGTGAAGCCGATCAGATTTTAAGCAGAAACTTTCAGAGCATTTGCGCAAACCAGAGAAATTATTAATGGCATAAGGGTGTATCGCATTCAGGTAAACAAGAATGCATGAGTAGTTTAAAATTATTGGAGGGTGAATAGGCCATTTAAACAGCATAAATTATTGTACAGAAAACAAAATGTTAATGGAAGCAGCACCTAGTTCAAAGTTTACTCAGCTCATCAGCAAATGTGTCCAAACTTTGGTTGTAAATTTCTAATGAGAAATCCTGCATTCCCATAAAGTATGGTGTCATTTGAGATTAAACTTGTTCCCAAAATTAAAGATAAAGATAAAGATAAAAATGGATCTCAATAATCAACAATAGAAAATATTCTCCAAGTGTAGCAGTTATGTGTGAATTAAGTAGCATTTTCAAGGTAATATAGAGATACATTAGCCTGGAATAAGTACATACTCTTTTCTTTTCTAGGTCAATAGCAAGTTAATGTTTGCAAACATATCTCGACTGTCAATTATGAATGTCCATTTGTCCATATAATTACCCCTCTGGGGCAGACTGGAAAGAGTAAATCAACAGATTATTATTTAAATAAGTTATTTTAAGAAAAAAGATGCCCATGTTGGAAGGAAAACAACTCTAGAGCAAGATCGTTATCGTATGGCCATAGTCAGCATACACTACAGGTGATATTAGTTGGAAAGGACTCATTCCTATAAAGAAAGTTAAGCAGTCAACAAGAGTGAGAAAAATTGGTGATCACAACATAGATAGGCCCAGCAATGCAAAACATTGGCCATGCCGGTTTGGCATAGAAACTACCTTGAATATGCGAAGCAAAAAGACTATCAATATGATCAAACCAAAACTATCCACCTTCAACAAGCTAAGATGCAAGATTTCATGTTATGTCATTACCTCGGGTAGTTTGTCCTGCTGTGCCAGATGTTCAACATGTAGCCTCACATTTGATCCCGCATAAAACCAAGCTTTGCGGTCAACATCAGAATATACAGTGGAAACTATGTCATACAGTGTCCTTGCACCATTTTCAATGGCCCTCAAGATATCAGATTCTCTATGTCTCCGATTCCTACAAATGAATATGAGCTTTTTAAATGACACAATAAGTTTTATACTTATGAGTGAATTTCTCAGCTTAAATGATACTTTGAAGTAAACACTTGAAGGAATTACAGAATGATTTCACTCACGGAACTCACACAGGGAAGAGAGTTATAGAAGTGATCTTAGCTAAAGCTACATGTGTTTATCACTCCAAATAAAGTATTGCAAACATTTCTATTTTATATAAAAGCACTTTCATCTCTTCGATTATTTCTCACAAACTTCTACACAGCATACAAATGCCAAGCAACAATTAGGGAAATAGCAAAGGACTGTTGTTTCAATGGGAACAGAGAGAGTCAAGCATATTCATTTGTGTAGCACTTCAGGTCACTGATTCCGGAGGTGATGAAGCATTCTATTTCTCTTTAAATGCTCAGGCTTTTCATTATGGAGACACCAGTGAACGTTTTCTTAAGTCAAATGGTGGAAAAGGGTTTCCTTATCCTCATTTCAGAGGAGTTTTTTTCTTCAATCAAAATCATGAACAATATGTAGCTTACATATCTTTAAGATAAACATGGAAAACAATACTCTGGGAAGAAATTAATGAAAAAGAAAGATGCAAAGAGTGATCCCTGCATATTTATGAGATCAGTGTCAGGTATATTTTTCAAGATAATTGATTAATTGGGATTGGGAAAGGGTCCTCAAGCTTTCCTCAGAAGCACTAATCAAATTCTGACAATCAGTTCTCTTTTGCTAGACTATTTTATTGTTAAAAATCTGCTGCTAGACGTTCTGCAGAGACTAGAGAGTACATGCTTTGTGCAAGAAAGGACGATGAGTTCTCAACTCAAATCCTATTTCATTGTCCAACAATTATCCAAGTATTTCTGGCATAAGGTAGGAAAAATATTTAGGATCTATATGCATGGTTAAGAACTGGAGGAACAGTGTCGTGCCCCTTTTACAAGAACTTTCTCTTATTTGATAGGTAGCTGATTCATTGTAAGAGTTCCATTCTCTGAATTAGAAGTATATTAATCCTAATAACACCAGTTATTTTAGTCCACACTTCAAGAACTAGAAAAAAAAACACAAACAGAGAGGAGAAACACATAAATCATACTTGAGATAGCCACAAAGCATGTGCTTTGGCCACATATTCACTCTCCCATGAATAGGAATTAAAACATGAGGGGATAAGTCCATGAAATTGTATGTTGTCCGGAAGTATTCCTGCATGGTCAGACAAGTACGGTAAAATCAGACGAGTATGTGTCTGAGTTCCATAAAGATCATAACAATATGTCAACAAATTAAACTTTTTTTTTTTGTTTTCATTAACACATGCATTCGAGTTGCACGTGAGAAGTAGAAAAGATTAGAAAAGAGAGCAAGCTTTTTCAAGGGAATAAGACCCAAAAGAACTGTTCAATAGGCAATCGTTCAAGTAAGAGGATAGTATGCAGAGTAAATCACCAGCAAATAATTGAAGATGCTTCATTTGGATAAAAGAAGGAAAATGCTTTCAAATTATTGACTTACAGACATATTTCCACCAGAACTGGCATCCAAGATTGCACTACCTTCCCTGCAAAAAGATGGACTTCAAAATACATACAGGACAAAGAATTGAAACCAGAAGGTCAATTACTAAAATAAAAGAGGAAGTGGGGAACTACCATAAACTTAAACAAGAATTAGACAGCCAGGTATTGTTATTTCGGTCTTTCTATGGGAACGATACCTTACCAAAAATAGACGACCCTAGGAATCTAATTTAAAATTTGGCTAATGCATTTTAATTAAGGATATATTTTTTTCTAAAATGGGAATCTTATCCTATGCCCCAAGGGCATAGGATAGAAAAACCGCTAGTTTTAGCTGAGAATATTACAATTACAAGAAGCATTCGTTTACTAGCCGCGCTATCAAGAAAAGCACTCTTGCTGTTCATCATAACTATTTCTCTTAGTTGAAATTTAAATATTTTCTTTCAATAACAGAAATTTTAATGTTTCTGGAATTCAGGAAGAAGGCAAAGAATACAGATAGCTTCTGAAAGAGGAATTACTTTCAATATCATCCACTAAGGTATCTTGTCACATTTTAAGTGCAGCAAAAGTTTGATGTCTTTAGTAAATTTAGAATTATTAGGTAGGAAATTTAGATGATCTGGAAAGTAAAAACTTTATTTAAATAGAAGTAAAGTCGCATATCATGAGAAAGACCCCAAAATGCATTAAAGAAAAGTTATAGGTACAGGCATATGCCTGGCATTCATCTAGCACATGTGAGGATACAACTATGTAAGAGGCACTCCAGTGCAGAGTATCAACAAATTTAGAGAAAACCCTCCAGAAACAAAGTTTAGAAGTTAGAATGAATACATGTTGAAAATATAATAAAAATCAATACATACCCCACACAATGATCACCAACAATTAATGAGTGAGTACTGATGTGGAGCAATCCCATGTGACCATCTGTATGTCCCTGTTTGGGAATAGTTGATCAATATGACAAAAAAATAGTTCATTTTTTTTTCTAATAACTAATAAGCAATGGTGAACCACCGTGAAAAATGTGTTAATAAACATGTATACTGCAGTATATGCTTACAATGTTATGGGACCATAAAAATTACCATGATAGTTAAATGCATAATAAGGTCCATTACTATCAACCTGTGAAGCTTATCATTCAGAAAAGATGATGAGAAAACTACCCTAGACAAAGTCAGAGAATAACACATGAATATACCGGAGCAAAAATGACCCTAAGTCGTTCACCACCAACACAAATTTCATCATCTCCTGAAATAGATGTGAAACCAAGAGACCAGTCACCTGCAGTAGAACAAAAGGATCAGCAAAAATATGTTTTCTATAAACTAAGGAAATATTAAGGGTTTTGAAATCCATCTCCACACACTAGTGTTATTGTAAACCATCATGCCACTGAGCATAGACAAAAATAAAATTAAAAAAATGGCATCAATCTTAAACAATTGATTGTGCTTGCCACATGAACTTGATTTATCGATGAATAAGCACCATATTCATATTTACTGGCAACAAGCATTAACACTTTCAGCTGCGAGTTCATTAGATGTTTAGTACTCCCTCCGATAAAAAATATTGGATGTTTTAGCTCATTATATGGTTTTTAAGAAAGCTAATAATTAAATAAAAAAACATCATCTTTTCCATTAAAATCTTTCTAAAATTTTGTACTTAAATTACTAATGTCCAATAAGAGGAGGTTTAAAAGTAAAAAACACAAGTTCCAGCAATAAACATCACACCACACTACATTGAAAATCTAAGACATCTAATTTTGTTGATCAAAATTAAGATTTAAAACATCTAACATTCTTGATTGGGGGAAGTAACCAATAAGCAAGACACTGATCTTCGGGAGTAGTCCGTTTGTGTCAATCTGACCGCCATACCGAGATGAATGCTAAGATTATGATTATGAAAGGAATGACTTCTAGAGATCAATTGCAGTCATTATTTGTTCAAGCTGACACCTACTTTTAGGCATTCAGAGACAGGGCCTTGAGAAGGGAAAGGAGAAGATTATTGGATCAAAATTATTCACACTAACACAAAACAACTACATCATAAATAAATTCTAATGCTGTTCTTGAATTTTAATGGGCTTAGATTAAGGATGATGTAACTGTATTGAATATAGAGTTGCAGCCTAAAGGATAAACAATCACCTTTTCCTATGCGAGACATTGTATTTTCATGAGCTAAGAGAACTGCGTCAGGATTGCATTTCTGCACAACTGAGAGACCTGAAACAATATATCAAGCAAGAAACCATTTCCATCACAAACAACAATCAAATTGAAAGATCTATTAAGTAATTTGTAGCAGATTACTCCCCAACAAACACATTGATTCATATGCAGTTTCCAACTTTTCTTTCTTTATAAATGCTCAACACTTCGGTCTAAGCAGATGTGTATTTGGAAAGAAAATAAATAGATATCATGGAAACATACCCCCCCCCCCCCCCCCCCCCCCCCCACACACACACACAAAAAAAAATTAGGCAATGCCAAGAGGAGAAACACAAATAAAGACCTACCTTTTAGGTTTATACTAATCAGACTCTGGAGGAATCTAATAACAGTCATATTAACAAGAGCAAGTCTATAATAGAGCTTCACCAAACCTAATATACAAAGCCAGAAAGGATAAATGAATCTTCAATTTTCCCTGTAAGCAAAGTTCTTTTTAAGCCTTCACTATTACACGATTTGTTAATGCTTTGACGCATCATGTCTCATTGGATAGCATTTAATAAACAAAATGCATAGGAGACACTTGATCAATTGTTATAGATCCACATTATGAGTACAGAACATAATGGTTCATACTAACCATCAACATGATCACGGTGATGATGAGTCACAAATACAATCAACTTTCTTGGTAGAGAAGCAACAATTTCTGCAAGCTGATTAACAAAGAAATAAGCAGCAATTCAGTTGGCAGGTATCTGTAGTTCATAACTTTCAGGAAATGAAAATTCGCCTTTAAGGTAAAACTTGGAGATTCTCTAAGAAGGCTATAAGAAACAACCTAGGGAAACTAGCTTCATATGTAAATGGTGGATTCAATTTATTATTTAACATTGATACCACCTTCTGCAGGTAAAAACTTTCAGGGAGTAGATCTTTAGTGTAGGAAATAAGGTATTAGTTTACAGTAATACCTCCTTCAGGGCTTTTTATAACTAATGTTTAATAGATCTCAATTTCTTTCAAATATCGAAGGGGTAATACCTCTTCATGAAATTGTGGTAGGCACCCGGGATCTACAATTAATGCATCTCCATGTGCAACAAATTTTTTATCATTAGGCTTATCTCGTATATTCTGTGGTGCAAATACGACCAAATTGGAGGTATGGAAAGGCTTTCCTGTCCTACTTCCCATTGGCACAAGTGTAACACCAGGAGGGTATTCCTGAAGAGTGGAAGAATGTCATACAATTAAGGGGAGTTAAAAGAACAATGAAAGACAAATGTAGAGAAGCAGTGAATCATATATGTAAACCATGATAGAATGAAGGGAAAATGCTACAACATGAAAAGCAAGAAAGAATTCCTTAAAAATCATAAATCTTGTTATCAGCTTTAAGCATGTATATGCACAAGGAGAGATATTTACAACAGAAATGAAAACATGAAAAATGCATATAGAATTGGAGGATGTCTGAAGTTGAAGTGCAAGAATCTCATATATCCAACCTAATTGAAGGACACTTCCATTCTAAGATTTTTTATTGATTCCAAATATGTCTTACAAAATGGCTCCTCTAGCTATTAATAGAGGACAAAAGCTTAGCCCTTAAGGCGAAGGTATAGTCATGGCTACTTGGGATTTAATGAAAATTTCTAGATAGGGTAAAGATGATGAGGGAAATATGTAGAGACTAATAGTCACATAAGATGAGGATGAGGTTTAGAAGATGTCTAGAAGCCAATAGATACTTGAGGATGTCATGTGACTTCTTAAAATTCTTGATATAGTAAGTGTGCTAGGGATTGCCTTTGTTTTGCATAATCTACATATGACTCCCATTTGTAAAATATTACCACAAAATTTGGGCCTCTGTTCTATGTGATTGTTCACTTTTAACATGTTGGACGGGTCTGCTGGTAAGACAAACTAATATTTTTCCAAAAAGATCCTGAGTAACTTAGTATTACGAAAAATGAAGGAAACAAAGGAAAATCTTCAAGGAAAAGAATATAAACCTGGTAGCGCAGGTTTTGGGGAACACCCCGCATCGCTGACTGTGTTAAGTCGTTCAAAAGCCCAACCACCACCAGAGGACCCATGCGATCACTACCTTGCTTCACCTCCACAAGCCAATCAAGGCATCTTTCTTTGGATACCCACTGGCATCCTGGCACACAGCATTAAGGTAAACAACACCAATGAAATAAAGCTTGATGAAGCATATAGAAGAACAAATCAAGGTATTTCTAAAACAATTATAACTTTAGCTGGTGTGTATTATCTCAAAAAGCTAGACAAGTTTTAAGAGCTTAGGTTGTAGTCTTCAAAATAGAGTTTCCATATCACTCTTGTCTTGGAAAGAAAGATTCAGGCACTTCCCAACGATCAGGGACCAGATTAACCCAGGGTTCCTGTGACAATTTATTATTCCTTAAGAGAAATCAACTGCCCTCGTAGTGTAACTATGTGGTTCAATCTTAAATCTCCAACAGAAATAACATCCTCTTGATGTGCTATCTCTACCTAATTACCTATTAAAATTAACACCTCTCGATGCGCAAACCTAACATAATTCTACCATGTATAAACTAATTAAGTAAAACTAGGACCAAATCACACAAATTCCAATTGTATTCATGCAAAAGCATGACTTTAATCCTAGAACAGACAGATTAGTTTGACATGGTCGGAAGTATGATCGGTGAATGAAAATAAAGCATTGAAATCATTCAACTAAAATAGAAAAGAAGATAAATCATGCTGTATGTATAGAAATTATACTAGCTGTAGATCCAAATCCTCCAATCATTCTCCAGAGGTTAATCGATGTATAAGAAGTCTCTTATTCTTTATCACTACAAAAGCACATATGTTATTTCTCCCAAAAAAAAAAAAATTAAAAATCAGACAAAAAAAAACTCCAACCTTGATTCGTTGCACCGCTTAAGGCAAACTGCCCTTCGATAAACACGGTCTGAATTGGAGATCCAGGACCAAACTCCGCCTCCTCCACATACTTCCAGAACCTCCAATGCTCCTCCACGCATCTCTGAAACCCTACCAGCTCTGACACCTAACCAAGGCCAACTGTCAATCACCTGACATAAAATAAAACCGTGTAGCAGAAGCAAAACAGCTCGGAGAGCCACAATACCTTATTAAGTGCAGAGTTGAGATCAAAATTTCGCAGGTTGAGCTTATCGGGACACAGTTCAGGTCCTTCCAATTCAATCTCCGAGTGCGACTGGCCCTCCAAGGGTTGCAATTCCACAGAAGGCAGGTCCCAGAGATCGGAATCCGTATAGGAATCGTACTCCTTGTCGCCGAATTTGGGAGGCCGAGGTTGCTGGACAATGAGAAACTCACCATCGTCTGAGTGATTTCTGCATATAACGGCAAGCTTGTAAGGTGGCATTGATGCTTTGAAACTGAGATCGCAAGAGTAGATCGATTGGTGAGGCGAGAATTTGAGAAATTAGGGTTTGTGAGGTCGATCGAAGTGTTCCAGTTGAGTTTAGAGAAGTAGGTGGGGGTGGGACTTGGGAGTGAGAGTTGCTTTTTGGATGAAGGGAAGGTAGTTCAAAATTGGAACCCAGTTAGCTCGGAGATATCCGATTATCAGAAGCAAGCGTGGACCGGCTCGGGGCGTCAACGTCTCTTTGGTTCGGGTTAATTTTAAAGAGAGAGTTTATTCACAACGGAGTTTTCACCTCTAATTTTTAGCATGTTCACCGCTAATTAGTGGCGGACCCAGAAAGTTTTGAGCGAAGGTTCACCATAGTAGTCGACAATAAGATCGAGAAAAAAATCGCACCAAACTAGTGTCCACCTATGGTTTCGAAAATATTACAAATATATAATACGAAAATAAGGATAAAAAACGAAAAATAAAGATATAAAAAACAATAAATAAACATTGCATTATTAATGCTGACGCCGACGTCGACACATAAAAATACACATAAAAATGATGCTACGCCCCACTATCTCCCACAAAAAAAAAACCAAGTCCGTACCAAGCTTAATGGGACAATCCTTAACATTTAATATATATTCCAAGCATGTGGCAATATGCATTAAATATTAAAGGTACCAATTAGGAGGAGATAATAAGCCCAACTAAAGTAAGGTCCAACCCAGTAATAATGAACAATCTATCCTAACCCGGTTTCAACAAACACAAAATAACACAGCGCTCCACAGCATAGCAGTAAACGATTTTATGACAGCAAATAGCTTTCACCTCTCAAATTGATAATTAATGTAAACAAACTAGTTAATTCATAAGCATCATGTACAAATTGAGAGATGTACTCCTCTTCCTTCTCGACAAAGACCATGTCAGCACAAATTGAGAGATGTGAAATTCAATAACTGTAAAAGCATACTAGTGCTGAAATTTTCTTAAAATTACTCCCGAGGTAGTGGAAGACTTCAACAAGTTGGAGCAGGGCGATGATTTGGAAGAATACACAGAGAAGTTTGAGGAGCTCCGAGCCTGTATGCTGATCTACAACCCACACTTACCAAAGGCCTACTTTATCTCGAGCTATATCAGTGGCCTCAAACCCGAGATTTAATCCCTTGTGAAGTTAGGGAAGCCGGACTCTTTGATTGCAGTGTATGAGCAGGCCCGGTTACATCAGGGTGTCGTTCAGGCCATCGTGAAATTAAGCAAACCTCCTTAGCGGGGAGGTGGAGTGCCAGGATCCGGGAAGATTCTCACCAGCGGCAGCGCCAAACCAGTGGAAGCGGGTTCTAAAGGAAAGGCTGCATATCTTGGGCAAGAAAGTGACCCAAAGCTACCGGTATCCAGTATCGCTCAGCGACGGAGCTTGGGTTTGTGTTACAAGTGCGACGAACGTTACTTCGTAGCAGCAGATGTGGATGATGATCAGTGTGACAAGGCGTTGCAGGAGGAGATTGATGATGAACCGGAAATCTATGTCCACGCTCTTGAAGGTAGCAGCCCGAAGACGACCATCAAGGTATGGGGTGTTAACCAAGAACGGCCTTTCACTGTATTACTGGACAGTGGTAGCACCCATAGCTTCTTGGACATTAGGAAAGCTAAGGAGTTGGGATGTGAATTGGTGTCAGAATCCTTGATGGAGGTTCATGTTGCAAACAACAATCAAACCTTCAGTCAACAGAAGTGCAGGAAATTTCGATGGGATATGCAGGGCCACTCTTATGCGTTTGATATCAGGACAATCAAATTAGGGGGTTGCGATATGATATTGGGTGTTGATTTTATGACATATTTGAGTCCTGCTACTTTTGATTTCAAGAAGAGAGTTATTTCTTTTGTCATCAATGGCAAGAAGATTGTCTTGCAAGGAATCAGGGAAGAAGCATCAGTGAAAATGATGTCTGCTAAGAAGGTGCAGAAGTGGCTGAAAAAGGGTGTCCCATGTTTCATTTCTCAGTTTGCTCAGGTAGCCATGGCAGAGGGGGATTCGGCTCCAGTACAGGAAGGAGTACTTTCTCTTCTCGATGAATTCGCAGATGTGTTCAAGGAGCCTACAGGCCTCCCACCTGAGAGAGGTGATGAGCACTCGGTCACCCTGAGGAATGGCACCAATCCAGTTTGTGCAAGGCCCTACCATTACCCATACTTTCAGAAGACAGAGATTGAGAAGCAAGTAGTGGACATGCTCAAGCAAGGCACCATTCAACCTACTCAAAGCCCCTTCGCATCTCCAACGTTACTGGTGAAGAAAAAAGACGGATCGTGGCGATTTTGTGTCGACTAAAGACAACTGAATGACATCACAATTAAAGATAAATTTCCGATTCCACACATCGAAGACTTGCTTGATGAGTTGGGGAAGGCAATGATTTTTTCTAAATTGGATTTGCGAGCAGGCTATCACCAAGTGAAGATGGCAGATGGGGATGTAGCTAAGACGGTGTTTCGTACTCATCACGACCACTATGAGTTCCGGGTTATGCCATTCGGCCTGACCATTGCGCCGGCCACCTTTCAATCCTTGATGAATGATTTTTTCAGCAAGTATTTGAGGAGATTCGTGTTGGTATTCTTCGACGATATTCTGGTTTACATTTGCTCCCTCGATCAACATTTGCAGCATCTGCGTTTGGTGTTGAGCGCCTTGAGACAACACAGACTCTTTGCAAAGCTATCTAAGTGTGCATTCGCCCAGCCACAGGTTGAATATCTGGGTCATATTATTTCGGCCCAGGGTGTAGCTACTGACCCTAGTAAGGGGAAGGACATGGTGGAATGGCCGACTCCGAAATCAGTCAAATGATCGAGAGGATTCTTGGGTTTAACCGGGTATTATAGGCGTTTTATTCGCAATTATGGAGCTATTTGCAAACCCCTCACAGATTTATTAAGGGGTAAGTCATTCAAGTGGAATGCCTAAGATGCTGCTGCTTTTCAAGCTTTGAAGGTGTCATTGGCAAATCCTCCAGTTTTAGGCCTTCCAATCTTCGATGAGCCCTTTGAATTGGAAACAGATGCTTGTGATTCAGGGGTTGGCGCTGTTTTGATGCAGAAGGGCCGACCATTAGCCTACATAAGTAAGGCTCTCCACGGTGATCACCTCTTGATGTCTACATACGAAAAAGAGCTATTGGCAATTATTTTAGCGGTCGATAAATGGCGTCGCTACCTGGAGTTAGCTTCGTTCAGCATTAAGACTGACCATCAAGCTCTAAAGCACCTTTCAGAACAGCGCTTGACTACTCACTTGCAACGGAAGGCGGTAAGGAAACTACTCGGTCTCACATACACAATTGCTTACAAACAAGGCCGTATGAACCGGGCTGCTGATGCCCTATCACGGAAATTCGCGGAGGTAGAGGCTCAATGTGCCTTGGTGTGTTCGATCAAACCAATGTGGATGTCTGAAGTGGTGCAAAGCTATGAGAAGGATGAGCAAGCTAAGGAGTTGTTAACTAAATCCTTACTGGGTTCAAACTCCCCGTATTCGGTTCACAGTGGGATTTTGAAGTATAAGAACAGGATTTACATTGGGGAGGATCAGGAGCTACATTTCAAATTATTCACAGCTTTACATACGGAGTCAACAGGTGGACATTCGGGAATCCAGGCTTTATTTTTCCGATTGAAAGCCCTCTTTTATTGGCCTTTGATGAAGCAACACATTGAGCAATGGGTAAAGGAATGTGATGTGTGCCAACATAGCAAACCAGAGAGAATTGCAAGTCATGGTCTTCTTCAACCTCTGCAGATCCCTTTTCGAGCCTGGGCAAGTATTTCAATGGATTTTATTGAAGGGCTTCCTAAATCTCAAGGGAAAGACACGATCATGGTTGTGGTGGATCGATTTACAAAGTACGCGCACTTTATTCCTTTAGCTCATCCATTTACAGCATCTCGGGTTGCTTAGTCATTCATGGAGCATGTATACAAACTCCATGGGCTACCTCAGGACATTGTCTCGGATCGTGATAAGCTGTTCATTAGTCACTTCTGGCGGGAGCTGTTCAGATCATTGGGTACAAAGCTCAATATGTCGACGGCATACCATCCTCAATCGGATGGCCAGACGGAGCGAGTAAACCAATGTGTGGAACTTTACTTGCGCTGTATGACTACAGACCGGCCATCGAAATGGCTACCTTGGTTGCACTTGGTGGAATGGTGGTACAACACCAATTTGCACACAACGTTGGGCATTTCTCCATTCAAAGCTTTGTATGGCTATGACCCTCCTCAGTTGGGTGTGGAACCACATGCAGTCACGACAGCTTCGGTGGAAGATTGGTTAAAGGAGCGTCACCGGATGTTACTGAACCTCCGACATCACCTCCTGCAAGCTCAAGCCAGAATGAAACCAGTTGCAGACAAAGGGAGGACTAATAGGGAGTTTGTTGTGGGTGACTTGGAATTTTTGAAGCTGCAACCATATAGGCAATCATCGGAGGTGCTACGAAGAAACTTGAAATTGAGCTCCAAATTTTATAGACCCTTCCAGGTTCTGCAACGGATTGGCTCGGTTGCATACAAATTGGCACTCCCGGATTCGTCTCGAGTCCACCCGGTCTTCCATGTGTCTCAATTGAAGAAGAAACTGGGTCCCCTCTGTGTGCCTTCCTCTACTCTACCGACAACGACAACAACTAGAGAGGTGGAGGTTTTGCCTGAAAAAGTGCTTGATACTCGCCTTCTGCATTTGGCAAACGGAGAGCCCGTCACGGAATGGCTGATTCAGTGGCGTAACATGCCGGCCGAGGAGGCCACTTGGGAGCCGACGGGGCATATTTTGCATCAATTTCCCAGTTTTTCCCAAGCTTGAGGACAAGCTTTGTTTGGGATGGAGGCATTGTTATGGGCCAAAGGCCCATGTGGGAAGAATGCATTGTAAGGGCTTAAGGTCCATTTGTGTCCAATACTCTAGTGATGCATATTAAGAGTATTAAAGGGAATGTAATCGGATGAATGAGATGTGAAATGAATATACAAACAAACCCCTTTTCTCCTTACTCTCTCTATCTCTCTCTAACCCTTCTCTCTCTATACCTTACTACCGGAAACTCAAGAAACGACCGAACTCGTAACAATTTATTGAATATGTATAATTAGTTGAGTGAAATATATTTTTATATTTTATTGGAATATAATTATTTGAATAAAATATTAGTCATTAGTTGAATATTAGTCTTGCATAAACAAAATAAATTGCCATGATTTGGAAATATTTAATAAAATAAAATCTTTTATTATAATATTATATAAAGTTTTATTATTTTAATTTGATATATTTTAATAATATTTTCTGTTTTTTTAAATAATGTAGTAATAACGATTATTAAAATAATATGATTAGAATAATATGTGGAATATTTTATTTAATATAATTTGTTGTAAAATATGTAGAATATTTTATTAAATATAATGTGTAGAGTATAATAATTTTCGTTATTAAAATAATATGTAGAATATTTTACGGGTCTTGTTAGATACACTGCAAATGATGATTAAGGATTTGCACGGCGTTATTAACGTGCATGCACGTCATTATTAACGTGTAAATGTGGTGGGTGGGAAAAAAATGCATGTTGGTCTGCACGTTGAAAGAAACGTGCAATAGTGCACGTCAGTTCGGATGTGCAAAACTGCACGTCATTAAAAACGTGCAAGAGTGCACGTCATTAAAAAAGTGCAAGAGTGCCCGTCTTCAGTGACGTGCAAACCCTACTTAGGGTTGAAGGCTTAGGGTTTGGGTTTAGGGTTTAGGGTTTAAGAAGGGTTTAGGGTTTATCGGATTAGGGTTTATGGAATAAAAAATGACGGGTTTAGGGATTAGGGTTTAAGTTATTCCGAGCCTTGGAGAGTTTTATTGGCAAGTGAAAATTAAATGGTAAGCAATAATTGTTAAGGTTTTCATTTGAATAATATGCGAATAATGTTACAAGGCACAGAAAAAAAAGGTTTACATCAATAATTGTAATAGACTGGTGGAATAAAATCTAGACAAAGTGTAAAGGGCGACCGGACTCGACATGTAAGGCTCGGAATTTGTCAAATTGAGCTTGAAAAGGAGCATCCCATCCTTCGACGCTCGGTTGATGATGTGCAACCCATTCTGGGGCAGGCGGCACAATAGGAGCGTTAGGACGCAACTAGATCTATGAGAACGGAAAATTAGAGCTAAAGTATTGACCTATAGATGAAAAGTAAGAATAGGTAATATAAGACGTTTGAAGTCGTACCGCGGCAAAATGGTCTTGGTTTCCGATGCAGGCTAAACCAAGGGTTGCTGATTAAGGGTTGTTACCAGGTGTCGGCGAGGACATGGGGAGACATGTGAACGGATGATGCCAAGCTAGGACGACGAGAGGAATCTGATATACCGTTGCAAATACTAAACCCATGATGGGTAGCTCTATCCAACGTCTCCTATCACCATGCACAGGTCCCGTCCATCTCTGGTTGTCGACGAACTGCTGGAATGAGTACCCTCCCATATAACAACCGGCGTAGAGGTTGATATGATCCTCCAAGTGATTGCACAATAACGTTTTCGACCCCAGTTGAAGGGATCAACGTTGTTTCGACCCTAGTTGAACCCTCCGAACACATCATCACATTGTGGACGATGTCGAGCAGCACGTGCTTCTTCTCTCTCAAAATTTGCCCTAAACTCCTCGTATGGCAACGGGTTGGTTCTGCAGGCATTCCTCGACCCCCGAGGCCTCCCTTTCGATCGGATGCTTGCAGATGAGGGTGGGTGAAGTTCATCGTCGCATACATTGTTGGAAGTCGTGTATGAAGATGACAGCTCATACGGGAGTGGAGTGTCATCGATGTCAGTCTCTAACAAATCCATCCAGAATGGGTGGATGTCCTCAACGGGTATCGGAGTACCAGAACTGACGTACGCCTGAATCTCATGGACACAAGGAATCCTGTAACAAACCCTCCAATGTCGGTCCGTGCATTCCGAAGGAATGTTTTGGTTTACGGCATCCTCCCACAACTTGTGCAGATAGTTGAAGCACTTTTTGGAGATTAAAGTCTTTTCCTGATCAAAAAGGTTGACTTTATGCGCCCTCGTTGTTCATCTGAAGCGGTCGATCTCCAAAGCAGTTTGAAACTCATGTAGTTGGCAATCATTGACTCTATGGATTGCATCTATGATGACGCAGAAGTCCCCGGGCCCTCGAAGACATACGGGTCAAAAGTCGCTAGGTGACTCGCCCGATGGTGGATCTTCAGCAGCGGCAGATCCACGGTCGCATCCCTCCATACCATGTAGGCTCGGTGGTGCCTGTAAGACACCAGCAGATCGCCCGGAGGCAAGTCATCTGCCTCCTGCGCAACCGGTCCAACAGGCTGCGCAGGGATGGGTGCTTGTTGCTGTTTCCCCCATGCTCCTGCTGCCCATCCTGGGCCCCCCTGCCCCTCCTGCCTCTCATGTCCATCGTCCACCTCCTATGCAACGTCAGGGATGGTGTCATCCGCAGAAGCCAACGAAATCGGCGTCGATGTGCGGGATATTGAAGCCTCAACATCATGGGTGGCGGAAGTTGAAGCCTCGTGGACGGCGGAAGTTGAAGCCTGACGGATGGTGGGGGGTAGCTGTGCAGCCGGTCTACCCCCATGGGTCGCTCGACCCCCACCAATATCAGTGACGCACTTGTCAAGTACATCGTTGGACGGCATCGAAAGCTGCTGCCCAGCAAACGGATCTCCGGATGAGCGAAAATCAGGTAGACCCTACTAGAAGTTGTCATCGTCGTCGTACCGGGGGCTCCCTATGGTCTACTGGGCGCCCTTTGCAGACAGCAGCAAATCATCTACTGTATGGGTCGACGTCTCCTCTCTAACAGCCGGTACCGTCACCCCCTCCGCTCCTCCCTCAACCATATCCTCACCCCACCCTCTACCCTACACTGACTGACCGATGCCCGGTCGCTGACCCTAACAACCCGTAGGGTACCATCAGTCCTCAAGAGCCTCGACGCCTGTTATTATGAAATGTTTAAAAGTATGTTATTTCATGTATTACTTATGCTAATTCATTAGATGCAGTTGGTTCATACATTCGTAACTTGTTCATTCTTGTAGTTCGTAACTTGTTATTTCGTCTGTTAATGTATTTTTAATGGCTTTTAATGCATTTTAATGGCTTTAATGCCTTTCAATGACTTTTAATGACTTTCAATGCCTTTTAATAGCTTTCAATGCCTTTTAATAGCTTTTAATGGCTTTTAATGTATTTTTAATGTCTTTTAATGGTTTTTAATGTCTTTTAATATATTTTAATGTCTTTTAGATATTGTAAGAAATATATTATAAAAACTATATTTTTAATGTATTCTAATGTCTTTTAATGTTTTTTAATTTCTTTTAATGTCTTTTACATACACATTAAATAACATAACAACTATAAAAAATATATACTATAAGCTATAAACATATAATAAATATTTCAAGTAATGAAAACTATATTATTAAACTATATTATTAAACCATAAATATAAAATAACATAACAACTATAATCTATTAACTATAAAAACTAAAAACAATAAAAACTATCAACTATATACTATAAATTATAAAACTATAAAACTATAAAACTATTAATATCAAATAAAATAAATAATTCAAATAACATACCGGTGGGGTCAGGACAAGCAACACCTCCATGCAACGCCGCTTCCGCGACGGTAATAGGGCCTGCGTCTCCGGCACCAACTCCGGCACCACCACCTCCGCCTCCGGCTGCTCTCCGACCGCCACCTCCGTCCCACCACCACCACCCTCTGCTCCTCCTCCACCTCCGCCTCCTAAACCTCTTCCTCCCCGCCACTCTCTGCACCTCCTCCATCTCCACCTCCATGGACTCCACCTCCGTCTGGATCTCCGACTCTCTCTCTCTCCATCTCTTACTCTCTCTCGGAACCTGGCTCTCTCTCTCGTCACCGGCGTCTCTCTCTCTCTCTCTCTCTCTCTCTCTCTCTCGGATCTAGAAATGGGGGAATGGAGACGACGAGCCACGTTTTTTTGTTTTTGAAAAAACTTGATTGCACGTTCTTATTGACGTGCACTATTGCACGTCCTTATTGACGTGCACTATTGCACGTCCTTATTGATGTGCATTGTTGCACGTCTTTATTGACATGCAAACATGTTTTTTTTATAAAAAAAAATGTGCCCGCACGTTTGGTTCTTATGTGCCCTATCCAACCTGCACGTCATAATTAACGTGCAAATTTTCGGTGTATATAGTTTCCGCGTATTTTATTGAACTAGTTGTGTTCTGCGTACTTCCTACGCAACACTCAACTTCATCTGGCTCGGCTTTGTCTTCCTCCTCCACAGAACAATCTTGCTGCAGATCAAGTTTCAGCCTTTTGATCTCGGAATCTCCTTCTTCGAGTTTCTCTTGCATTACAAGTACCTGCACATGAGCCAACCTTAATGCGATGAAATAAACCTCAAGGGCCCTTGCCCCTTGCACACATGAGTTCTGGACCTTCTGGTGCTAAGAAGGCAGGACCTAAGATAACCTTAGTTACAATAAGGGAATAGAAGAGACACAACAAAAAACACATTATGATAAACATATGATTATATGGTTCAGATAAGGTGCGTGCCAAAGTGGATAGAAATCATTCATAATAAAGTGGTAAATACAAATGTAATGACCAACTCGAGAAAGCTCCTAATTGTCATAATTAAACATAAAGTGATCACTTCGTCCACCAAGCTTAAAGATCAAACAATACTCAAAAACTCATTAAATTGCTTTTTATCATTTAGTCCAAGCTTCTGCTCGTCATCATTATATGCCAATCTACAAGTTCAGAATCTTCTATCACTTTACAGTACAAGTTCTAGAACTCGAAAGATAATCTTTTTATTAGTTAAATAAAAATTTAAGGTTTCAGATTTCCCTTTTTAACCAAAGTACTGTCAGTTATCAAATGCAATTCACATGACAAAATTAGGCAACTAATCATAAACACATACTGTAACTTTATTTAAAATAATAATAGATTATAGCAATTTTTTATTCATCATGTGTTAATGCCTTAAAACATTTTGCTACTTAAACTCAGCAATTTATTCCCCTTTAACTTCATCTTATAAAATTTTGAAGTTAGTTTTTATCCGATCCTGCTATCTGATAATATTATGACTGTTTTTTGCTCCAAGAGATTCTCATAAAGCACAAATTCAGTTTACACTGGAAAGGGGAGTACCAGCTTTCTTTGCACTCGAAGATTGCCATTTTCAGCATTTACAGTTGACTTGGTGCACTGCTCTAGATGTTTAATCCCATTTACAATTACAAATCTATATCTATATAAACTCTTAATTTAGAAGAGTTTAGGATAATGTGTCAAGCTTAGAGGAATTTTAGGAGTTTTGACCAATCTTTTTTTTTTACCATTTTTCTTTGATTTTCTTCAATTCTAATTTTTTTCATCTTTTTCCTTTAATTCTCTTTTTGATTTAATTTTACTAACTATCTATATAAACTCTTAATTTAGAAGAGTTTAGGATGACGTGTCAAGCTTACAGGAATTTTAGGAGTTTTGACCAATCTTTTTTTTTGCGATTTTTCTTTGATTTTCTTTAATTCTAATTTTTTTTCTTTTTCCTTTAATTCTCTTTTTGATTTAATTTTACTAACTATTGGGCTTAATTCAAAACATTGATCTTAGCCTAAATTATAAATTTAGTAGTTTTTTCTAAAAAAACAATCTATATCTATATCTATATAAACTCTTAATTTAGAAGAGTTTAGGATGATGTGTCAAGCTTAGAGGAATTTTAGGAGTCTTGACCAATCTTCTTTTTTTTTGCCATTTTTATTTGATTTTCTTTAATTCTAATTTTTTTCTTCTTTTTTCTTTAATTCTCTTTTTGATTTAATTTTACTAACTATCTATATAAACTCTTAATTTAGAAGAGTTTAGGATGATGTGTCAAGCTTTGAGGAATTTTAGGAGTTTTGACCAATCTTTTTTTATGCCATTTTTCTTTGATTTTCTTTAATTCTAATTTTTTTCTTCTTTTTCCTTTAATTCTCTTTTTGATTTAATTTTACTAACTATCTATCTATATAAACTCTTAATTTATAAGAGTTTAGGATGATGTGTCAAGCTTAGAGGAATTTTAGGAGTTTTGACCAATCTTTGTTTTTTTGCCATTTTTCTTTGATTTTCTTTAATTCTAATTTTTTTCTTCTTTTTCCTTTAATTCTCTTTTTGATTTAATTTTACTAACTATTGGGCTTAATTCAAAACATTGATCTTAGCCTAAATTATAAATTTAGTAGTTTTTTCTAAAAAAACCAATCTATATCTATATAAACTCTTAATTTAGAAGAGTTTAGGATGATGTGTCAAGCTTAGAGGAATTTTAGGAGTCTTGACCAATCTTTTTTTTTTTCCATTTTTATTTGATTTTCTTTAATTCTAATTTTTTTCTTCTTTTTTCTTTAATTCTCTTTTTGATTTAATTTTACTAACTATTGGCTTAATTCAAAACATTGATCTTAGCCTAAATTATAAATTTAGTAGTTTTTTCCAAAAAAAAAAATGGAATTAATTCAAAACATAAAATTAATAATAAGAAAACATAAAATTAATATTAGTAATCTATATATATACTACTTTAATCGTTTTCTCAATCCATGAGTTCAATTCAAAATATTTAATTATCTGAACTTTTACAATTATGTTATAATATTAATTTAATATATTAGTAAGGTTTTACTTATAAAAAATCGCGCCATGGCGCGGGGATCATACTAGTTCCACTTTTAAATCTCAAAATCGCAAAATTCAATCTTAATTTCACAAAATTGATTCTTAAAATCATAAACCCTAATTTCCCATACTGATTTCTAAAATGAAAACTCAAAATAAATTCTTATATTTTATTCACAAATTGAATCTTATATCAAAAGCTATATAGTATATAATAATTCAAAAGGTATAAAGATATAAAATACTAACCTTTCAATTTAGCGAATTCAAATTTAGAATTGAGGGAGGAAGAAGAAACTGTTGGTTGTTGTAGTGTTACAATCGTTGTACAGAAGCTCAAAGGGTATGTGCAGACAGTCTGGTAAAACAGGAGACAAAGAGCCAAATTCGGAGTTCGTAGGACAAGATTGAAGAGGTGCAGCAGTGGTTATCAGAAAGGGAGTGAACGAAGAAGAGAGGAGAGGTGGTTAGGATTTAGATTTGGTTTTGGATTTGAGACGACGAAAAACGGTGAGTACTGGTGGTGATGCAAGGAGAACAAGCAGCATCGTAGCACCTGGTTCTGTGTGGGAAAGAGGGATGAGAATCGATCAAGTGAGAGGCGGTATCAAGGTCTTCAATGGAGGAGCCGAAAACCTGGAATTGGAATATAACGATAAGAAGAGAAAATCAATTAATAAATCACAAAAGATGGAAGACAAGGTATAATAAAATGATTTTTTTTCTATTCAGAACGCACCGAAGATCCCTAACTGCAAATAAACAAAATCCTTTCCTCTAAATCTTCAAATCAAAGGTTCAAACATACCAATGTTTTTATAGAAGGCTGAATTAATCAATCCTAAAGCCTAGTTTCATAAAATCAAACACGAAAACACAACCCACAGCCCCTAAAAATGAATTGCTACCTCCACCAATCAACTCTCTGAAATCATAAATCAAGGGGGATGAAAAACCTGCTAAAAAAGATGATCGAAGGAGGAGAGCTAGTTGCGAACAATGCCAATCTCTTTGGCTTTAACTGAGCAAAATTGACTTTTCTTTATACAAACAACAGAGCAATTACAAGCCAGAATTAAGATCAAATTCATTGGTCACAAATACTCCAAAAAGGCTATTGCCATTAATTGTTTTATAACTATGCAAGGAAAGATGATGCCAATCTCTTTGGCTTTAACTGAGCAAAATTGGTTTTTGCTTACACAAACAACAGAGTAATTACAAGCAAGAATTAAGATCAAATTGATTTCCAATCAATTAAACTTAGATTTATTTTGGGTTTCTTTATCAACAATAATGCATTTGCATATCCCATATGACAAATACAAAGTGTATTTTTTTTCAAAATAACTGAAATAATTAGAAATCTTATTACAGGCATTTTATCAAACACCTTGAGTGCATCATTAAAACATTGAAGACAAGGTATAATCAAATAAACAAAATCCTTTCCGCTAAATCTTCAAATCGGTTCAAACATACCAATTTTTACAGAGTTCTTTCCACATGGTAGATATATAAATATCGGAATTGGATCCAGAAACTCATCTCTCTCACTTTAGCTTCTAATGTTTCCAAATTAAAAGGCTGAATTAATCAATCCTAAAGCCAAAATTCAGAAAATCAAACAGGAACACACAACCCCTAAAAAATGAGTTGCTACCTCCACCAATCAACTCTCTGAAATCATAAATCAAGGGGAGAATGAATAACCTGTTGAGAAAGAGGACCGAAGGAGGAGAGCTCGTTGCGAACAAGGTCTCCGGTGGCGATAAGAGGGACGTCGAGGAGCGAAGAGAGACGACTGGCATAGGTGCCCTTCCGACGTCGGAGCACCCAAATACACCCACTTAATGTCTCCGGTGGCGATATGAGGGACGTCGAGGAGCGAAGAGAGACGAATGGCATAGGTGCCCTTCCGACGTCGGAGTACCCAAATACACCCACTTAATGTTCCTCTAGGGGAAACTCCGACGGTAGCAGAGAGGAAGAGAGGGGCGAACGGCAAGAGAGGAGAGTCAGGAAGACAGAGAGGTAAGGGTGAGTGCAAGAGAGATGAGAAGCCAACGGAACGAGGAGAGCTGGAGAAGCAGCGGGTCCAGAGTGGACTCGGAATTTCACAAAAGACCAGGGATAGAAAGGTAATTTTACTGTTCAAGATGCACTTACTCTTTTTTTATATATAGATATAGATATAATTGTTTGAATAAAATAATTGCCATTAGTTAAATATTATAATGCATTGGATATACAAATTTCCCCTTTTTGAATATATGTTGGATAAAATAATGTCTTTTATTATCATATAAAGTTTTTTAATTTTCGTTGAATATTTTAGGAATGTTAATTTGATATGTTAATTTTCATTGAACTAATGGAAAATATTTAGATATACAAATATTGGTCATTAATTGAATATAATTCGAATTTAATTTTTATTATTTTAATAATATTTTATTGAACATAATTAGACGAATAAAATATAATTTGATATTTTATCAAATATTTTAGGATCGGTGAGCAGTTGCAGAGCGGGGTGTAACGGCGTCAAGCCGCGAACGACGAGTTGCATCCTGAATTATGCAGGGGCTCTCGACAGAAAATGCCCCTTATCAGGAATCGCCCGAGACGGGTCATGGGTATTACACCTCAAGGGAGGAACCGACTCCATCAGTTTCTACATTCGACCCCTATAGGATGAGCGTTGATGTAATATTATCCGGTCCCAGATTTAGCATCGACCAGGGAATCCAACTCCCAAAATATAGTTTCGATCTGCAAGCTCTATGAGGGCAATTGGAGGACCAATGCGGCTCTTGGTCCCAAGGAGAATTCTTCTTGACACTAGATTTAGGAAGTTCGGGAAGCCAATTATAGAGTTACAAGCAACATCAGATGCCACCTCCAACAGAGTTAAAATTCCATTATTATATTTGTGTTTCTATTAATCAGTCATTTCGTATAATTTGTTTACTTTCAATTATAATTGTTTAATAATGTATTCTTTTGAACATTTACAAAAGAAGAATTTTACAAAGCTGAGAAGTGATGTTTGGATAACTACACTAGCGACGCTATTTAACGATGCCCTAGAGGAAGCTGAGTGGAGGCAGATGGTGGAGCATTCTGGAGTAGTCATGTTGCTTCGGTGCCAGATTCAGCATATTGATCATCTGGTGGTGGCATCATTCGTGGAGCACTGGATGCCATAGGCGAATACTTTTCATCCCCCATTTGGGGAGATGTCCATTGTAATGGCCCAAATATTATAAATATTTGGGTTACGTTTCAAAGGTTGGATACCTTCATTCGAGTCTTGCAATCCAGGTACAGATCGAGGTTTCAAACCTCAAAAGATTAGTGTTTGAAAGCGGGAATTTCGAACCCCAAAACAAGCGAAGGGTCGTTGGGTACCCATAACCTGTTCTATAGACTAAGTCGCTCAAATTCGTTTTCAAATAAAGCATACAAACAGAAATCGAAGTACAACTTGCCACGGCAAGGCCGGGTCAAAACCAAAATACGGAAAACACCATTATGAGAAATATTCAAGTAAATCTGGTGGAGTTAGTCTCTTGGTCATAGTCGCCCAAACAATTCCCCGCCATAGAAGCATGGATCACATATAATCTGCAAACAAACATAAAAACAATATGCGGGGCAAGGAATCAGACTAAGGCCCATACACATTCTGGGTCCCACACGTAGGCACACACATACGCTATTCCTAAATAGAGATGCTTCTAATGAAGAACGGAACTTAAACTCGCAAGTCATGCTTATCATGATATAATATGCGAAAATACAGTAAATGGTCCACAGAATGCCAAGTGACATATCCCTCTCCTACCTCCACTCCCTTTCCGTCAGGGCGGAGCCTGGCCAGTACGGTGCTATAGCATATCGATTTCCATCCGCAGATGGTATATATGCGCATTTAATAATAATCAACTCATTATGCTCATATGGTGAATCAAGCCCGCAAGCTCAACTTATATACTGACTCGATAAGGACAAACCCGATAAGACTGGGCCGTCCTATTACCCTAGCAAAAATTCTAAGACTTACAGATAACAACCATTCTCTTTCCAAACACATAGAGTAAACGAATGCTCATTCAAGTGTGCAAGTCCTAGCATGATACTACATGGCCTGCTCTTCTGCTTATGTAACACCTAGTACATCATATGACTACATGTAGGATGAATTATTCTGATCAGTCTGAGTAAGTACACGAAGGAACTTACCTGAGAAAGTCGAGCAGCAGAGATATAGCGAAAACAGAATCCAAGCAAGTCCATAATCACCTAGGGAAATAAGTAATAAAGGCGCTAGGAGTTTAACTTTTTAACTAACTAAACACATGGGACATATTCAAAAGAAATTCCCGAAGAAAACAAAGCGATAAGTCAAAACGTTTCAAAACACGAGAAAATCTTCGAAAGTCAAGATATCCGCAAGATTAATTATTAAATTCCAATAATTATTATATGTCATTCCGTCCAATGCCTCATTTCAGTCCATCTCATCTTAGTTCAAGAAAGTCCGTTCAAATAGGTCTGAAAGGTTAGATCAGTTCGTTAGACAAAGTCCGTGAAATTTAGTTGTTCATAGTCACAAATAAATACTCAAATCTGGTTAAATTGGTCAAAGTTATCATTAAAGGAATCCCGACATCTTGGTTTTCAAAACAACCAATCCTTTAAGAAATATTTCCGGAAACTTGAAAATCCTTTTTAAATAATTCATCAACAATATATGACTAAATAACAGCAACTATCTTTATAAATAAATCATTTCCAATTTTCCAAAATTACATATTTAAAACATCATAAAAATACATATCCCAAATAATATCACTTTCAACATAATTTTACAATGTATAAAATTTCAGAAAGTATATTTCCACAAAATCATAATAATAATATATAAAATAATAATACTAACCATATAATATAAATATATATAACATATCAATATAACATAAATAAACCCTCACATTTCAAATAATATAACAACAACACATAACCCAAAAGAATCAGGTCCAACGGATAACCTGGAATGAAGAACTGGATTCGAGCCCATACCCGAAAGGCCCAAATATGAGAGTGTGTTTAAAGGAACCGTATAATAGCCAATTTCCTCGGACCCGTCTCCCCCCAAAACACATGAACAGAGCCTTGGAACAGTGACGACGGAAACGGATAGAAAGAAGAAGGAAAGGATGGGACTCTCTCCGGCAACCATCATCCGATCGACCCTTTAACCCCATTCCCGACCTCATACACCCAAAGCGACTCAAAACGGATCAAATCAAAGGAAGAAGAAGAAGCTCACCGGGGTTGAAGCTCTCGCCGGAAAATGGTCCGTTGGGCTCGATTTGGCTTCAGCGACGGTGGGAGGAGCTCTAAGGTGCCTGGGAGGGATGAAGTAAGGTTAAAGGGGTCTTTTTATGCAGCTTTTGAGTCGGAAAACAGGAGGTCGTGAATCACCGTGTGCAAGGGCAAAAACAGGGGAAATGAGTCCACCGACGGCGGTCTTGCTTCGACGAGGCTGGAATCGGTCTTCTCCTGGCCAAAGAAGGTTGAAGGATGATTAAAGGTGGCATTTTACTACTCTTTATAGTGAAAGGAGGAGAGAACAACCTCACCGATCGAAAATGAAGAAAACAGAGGAGGAGGAAAGAAGGAGACTCGACGGCGGCGGTTCCTAGGCGGCTCGGCCATCGGAGGTGGCTGGTGTATCTCGAACAGCTACATCTTCAAGGAAGCAGATGTGGAGGATCGGGTGCTCGGATTCCTGTTCCAGACAAAGGATCGAGGAAGAGGCTTCAGTGGCTCAGAAGGCAGAGGCAATTTGGCGGTGTTCTGGGGACTTGGGGATGAGATGAAGAAGGCGGTTTGAGGGGCTTTCTTGTGGATTTCTCATGGGAAAGGGGAGAGAAGGTTTGTGTGGAGGACTTGGACTCGGATTCAAATTAAAAGGGGAGGAAGGCGTGGGTTATAGCTGCAGGGTGGGTTTGCTCTTGAACCAAACAAAGAGGGGAGAGGGGGTCTGCTGAATATGGTGTGGGAGCTGCTTGGCATTTTGCCAAAGAGAGGAGGGCAGGGAGTGATGGAGGAGAGATAGGAGATGAAGATGTCTAACCAAATTGGGTGTGTGCACTGTGAGGGAGATAGAGAGTTGCAGGTAGTGAATTCAAACCGAGAGAGAGCATAAAACGACGCTATGTTATTTTGTGTATATATGCATATGTGTGTGTGTGTGTGTGTGTGTGTGTGTGTGTGTGTGTGTGTGTGTGTGTGTGTGTGTGTGTGTGTGTGTGTGTGTGTGTGTTCATTTTGTAACTTTTAAGTAACATGTTATTTAGGAAGTCCCAGGAGGCAAGTCCTAGAGATCGGAATCCGTATATGTATATATATGTGTTTTCATTATGCAAAGAGGAACACCATGGCGTTCATATATACCAAAAGTTCATATCTATTAATATCAGTTCATAAAGGTAACTGTTTTTTTGCTTGGAAACATGTAAACATGCAAAGAGGTAAGCGACAAATATGTTGTCGTTTGTGTGCAGTCACAGGTAAAGAGGTAATGGACAAAAAATCGGAACAACTTGACAAATGAATAATAACAGCAATCCTAACATGGCCTCAGAAACCCAAAAATGTCCGATTGCATGTAAAAAAATTCCCAAATCAAAGGAACAAACCCTAACTCGAACTGAACAAGTTCATACAACCCCTAATCTGTCCACATTTTCAAGGAAAACAATGGTGGAGGGCTTCGAAGGTACCTGATGATGATCGAGGACGGAGCCGGAAAGATGGTTGATTGCGTCGGAGGTCGGCGGCTTCGATCGCTTCACAATCATCGAGTTTTTTCGGAGCTCTCTTCTCTAGCGTGTTGGGGAAGAGTAAAATCTGATGCATTTATGGAGGGCGAAGGGGCATTCCGGGGCCATCATGCTTCCCAATCCATCAAACCTCCTCCAAGGAGGATCGAAAACCCATCCGCTTCCATCCCAGAAACCCCCCGTTTTTGATACGGGGTTAGCCGCAGGATGGTCCGATCTTCGACAACGAGCAAGAAACTCCAAGAACTGAACAAGAAACGCAAGAACTTAATCAAGATCGATCAAGAACTATAAAAGACGCAGAAAGACTCAACAAGAAAGATGAAAGACTCGACAAAGATTCCAAGATCAAAGCTGAACTCGAAATCGACAAGAACAAAGGACACGACGCAACAAGAACAAAAGGAAAGACTCGAAATTTATGAGCAAGAATTGAAAGAACGACCTGATATGGACTGAGTCGATCTATATAGAATGAGATAGAGACCCCAGGCTTCCGTAGAAGGTAGGAACCAATACCAATGACTATATAACCCGCCTCTGCAACCCTACACAACCAAGCAGACAACTTGGAGGCACAAGGAGGGGGCTTGTGGATACTAGGATCACCAAGTCTTGCGAAGTTGATGAACACAAAGCAACCCAAGCTAGATCAATACCAATAGTTTCAATTGAAGAGCACAGCTCTATTCAATCGACAAACACTCATTGTGTTTCACACAAAAAAAGAGCTTTTCTCATAAAATTCAACGTGTCTGTTTAACATAGGGTTGTCGGCAATATATAGCCATACAAGGCTGATATTGGGCCGATTTAAGATAAATAACAACTTAAAGGAATTAAATAAAATAACCTCTAAAGTTTCCTAAAATAACTTAAGTAAAAAGAATACTAAAAATAGGACAAATTCGTCTAAAAACAGTGACAGCTCTAAGATGGTGATTTTCGGCCCATGTCGAGGTTGAATCTGGAAAAACCTTCAACAACAAAGTTGTAGATCTCTTCATCCTCGTTCCGACAAGGTATGACACGTCTCAATCCGATAAATATTGAATCCGTACGACCCATTTTACAGAGACGTCGAAAAGCTGTCAGATATTCTGAACGAGTCAAAAACGTCATTTGATTAAGCTTGCACCTTTGGAGTTCTCCCATGGTGGAGCCTTCTTCTTCCTCTTGAGGATGACTTCATTCGCACGAGCTCGCATCATAGGTCCATCCCCAAGTATGTGTTTGTCCGAAGGTGGCTTGGATGGTCCCGCATCAATCTCCCTTTCTTGAAAAGGATTCGTCCTCGAATCCAATGTCGCATATGATTCCGCAAAGACATCCACACAAGCTCCTGGATTGAAAACCTTATGCCCATGGAAACTCGTCTCAAGAACGATTGTTGTAGGGATTGACCACTCCTCGATGGTTATTGTCTCAGCTTCATCTACAAAAGCAAGAAAAGAAACTTGATTAGGGCATAATTCAGATTTCATATTAATGTCATGATGTCCTAATTGAATATGCACTTGAGCATGATCATTAATCCCTAAGTTTCCATCCAATGCTTGCAAGGTTTCATCCTTTTGCAAGGCTGTATTTTCAATTAATTCAAGGCTAGTAATAGCAGAAGAATTTTCACCATCAATGATCATATTAGAAACATTGCCATCTTTTAAGCATTTAGTATGACATAAATCTTCTCTTTGATTATCATTACAAGAAATAGGTTGAACACCTAAAACTTTACTATCAATCAAAGAATCATCATGCTCATATTCAATGCAAACATTATCATCAGAGGCAAGTAAATTAAGATCTTGATCATTATTAGCAACATGATTTACATGATCATTAATCAACGAATTATCTATGCTAGAAGAAACATTAAGTTGAGTAGAAATAGGATGAGTTTCTTCCCTTTCAATTGGTGGCACTTCATCTCTAGGTGCGACTCCTTGTACGAACACCGTATTAAAGCCAAAACGCTGAAGCTCTATTGCCGCAAGGCTGTTTTCCATCTTAGCTATGCTGGCATTCATCTTAGCTATGTTCTCCATGAAGGTATTGTACCAGTCATTGCCCTGGCTATTAGACATCACTAAGTAACAAACAAAGAACTATGTAAAGGTTAGAGAAATATAAACAATCTCACAATGTGTTTCGCTCACACTCCCTCTCTAATTGGTATGTCACGCTTATTGGAGCAATCCGCCTTGGGCAAATCAACACTCAAGAAAAGACTTAGCAACACAAGGTAAGAGATCAAGAGAATGGAAAGAAACAAACAACCGAAAAAACCAACAGGACAAAAGTATCGAGTCGGTAGGACAAAGTATCGACTCGATAGTTTCACAACAGAAGCAAATTATGGACTCGGTATGCAAAGGTATCGACTCGGTATGTGGGGTATCGACTCGGTAGGTGAGGGTATCGACTCGGTACCTGTGGGTTTCCAGCACTCGACACACACACACAACACTGCACTCGACAGGGGTCAAGAGCAACTCGATATGGACTCAAAAGCACTCGATCAAGGGATCAAGCAATCGACAATGCTGAAAAACAAGGAAAATAAAAGAAAACTAAGGAAAGTAAGGAAATTTACTCTTTTGATTGAAAATCTTTAAGTTAGGATGTTGTAGTTGCAGGGTAGGGTTTCAATTTTCAAGAAAGGTATGTGTGTTTGGGATAGGGTGTGTCGACCACGGCTGAGAATCACCAAAAAGTGTGGTCTTTGGGAGCTTTCTTGCACTGGATCAAACAAATTCTTTCCTTTTTTTTTTTGACTTACTTTTACCCCTAGTGAATTATATCCTCCTAGGTCCAAGATAAATCTATTTTTTTTTTAATCTGATTTTATTTTTTTAATAAACTAATGCAAGAAAGACTCAAATAATATAAGAGGACTCGAAAATTCTGAATGAATGGTGAAAAGATAACAAATTCATGATACCAATTTGATACGGGGTTAGCCGCAGGATGGTCCGATCTTCGACAACAAGCAAGAAACTCCAAGAACTGAACAAGAAACGCAAGAACTTAATCAAGATCGATCAAGAACTATAAAAGACGCAGAAAGACTCAACAAGAAAGATGAAAGACTCGACAAAGATTCCAAGATCAAAGCTGAACTCGAAATCGACAAGAACAAAGGACACGACGCAACAAGAACAAAAGGAAAGACTCGAAATTTATGAGCAAGAATTGAAAGAACGACCTGATATGGACTGAGTCGATCTATATAGAACGAGATAGAGACCCCAGGCTTCCGTAGAAGGTAGGAACCAATACCAATGACTATATAACCCGCCTCTGCAACCCTACACAACCAAGCAGACAACTTGGAGGCACAAGGAGGGGGCTTGTGGATACTAGGATCACCAAGTCTTGCGAAGTTGATGAACACAAAGCAACCCAAGCTAGATCAATACCAATAGTTTCAATTGAAGAGCACAGCTCTATTCAATCGACAAACACTCATTGTGTTTCACACAAAAAAAGAGCTTTTCTCATAAAATTCAACGTGTCTGTTTAACATAGGGTCGTCGACAATATATAGCCATACAAGGCTGATATTGGGCCGATTTAAGATAAATAACAACTTAAAGGAATTAAATAAAATAACCTCTAAAGTTTCCTAAAATAACTTAAGTAAAAAGAATACTAAAAATAGGACAAATTCGTCTAAAAACAGTGACAGCTCTAAGATGGTGATTTTCGGCCCATGTCGAGGTCGAATCTGGAAAAACCTTCAACAGAATTGTTGTAGATCTCTTCGTCCTCGTTCCGACAAGGTATAGCACGCCTCAATCCGATAAATATTGAATCCGTATGACCCATTTTACAGAGACGTCGAAAAGCTGTCAGATATTCTGAACGAGTCAAAAACGTCATTTGATTAAGCTTGCACCTTTGGAGTTCTCCCATGGCGGAGCCTTCTTCTTCCTCTTGAGGATGACTTCATTCGCACGAGCTCGCATCATAGGTCCATCCCCAAGTATGTGTTTGTCCGAAGGTGGCTTGGATGGTCCCGCATCAGTTTTCCATCCCTCACATCCAACAAACACAACCACCCAAACATGATGACGGGAATCCCGATGCACTTTTCCCATCCCTCAAACCCCATAAACCCTACACCCAAACACACCCTATATCTCCAACGACGCACCAACACAAGTTTTTTTTTATTATTAGGAAATAATTCGAGCGCCAGGCGACAACAATGACCAACACAAGTTGTTTTATTGAATGAATAATTAAAATTCCCTTTTTACTTTCTCTTTTCTCCTTGGGTTGCAAGGAACTTTAGAACTCCTTGGGTTGTAAGGAAAATTCAAACCTTGGGTTGCAAGCACCATGCTAGCGTGGCGGCGACGAAGGCTGACGATTGAGGTTGAAAGATGGGGCATATGAGCCCGCTCCATTGTTTAATGATGAGTTGACCCTCTTCCTCAAACATGTTCGCATGCAAAGGGGTAGTGGTTGCCTGGTGAATCGGGTAGCGGAGATCCAACAATGAGAGGTTCAAAGGTCCCACTCTCTTGTGAGAGAGGAATCAAATCATATGTTCGGATTGTTCGAAAAGTATGTACAAGTTTAATTAAAAAAAACACCTAAACGGGGTTGTTGGGTTCAATGTTTGGAAGGAAAGTTTGGATCATCCGGTTCATTCCTCTCCGCCAGGCTTGGTACCCCATTGGAGATTGTTTCCTT
This sequence comes from Persicaria maculosa, assembly GCA_963922045.1. Lineage (NCBI taxonomy): Eukaryota > Viridiplantae > Streptophyta > Magnoliopsida > Caryophyllales > Polygonaceae > Persicaria > Persicaria maculosa. The sequence continues at coordinate 22,657,871 of OY998258.1, read as the reverse complement.
ACATATCCAACATGTTATTAATTAGATCTAGGGAGTCGGGTGAAGCGCTCTTGAAAGAGATAGATTAATGAGTGACTCTACAACGCAGAGGGAGAGAACTCTCTCGCACCAAGGACATCCAATGCCCGAACTAAATAAGGAATTGAACCACCGCAAACTGCTCCACCAAAAATTGAGATCCGAAAATAAAAAATGAATCAGTCCTGGAGTCGGAGCAGCCCCCAACTACGACAACAGGAAGACTGAACCACAAAGAGCAAAAGGAGAGCAGAGGGTACCTAGATTTCATTTGTTTGCTTTTTACTTTGACGCAAAAATGGGAAAAGAGCTTGTTTACTATTCCAATCGTTCCAAGGATTCTTGTGTGGATGGATGAAATATAAGACACATGAGATAGAAAATCAAGCAAAAACCACTTGATTTTGACGAAGAAAGTTTCAGATTCATTTGATTATGGTGAAGAAAGTTTTAATTCTTCGACTAATTTTGGTGGAGGGTTATAGAGTTGTGTTATGTCTCCCTACTACAAGGAGGAAAAGTTCGTTGGACTAGTGTTACCATATGGGTCTTTTATTAAATCATGTGATGATCACCTTCTTTCCATTTGAGAAAGTAAGAGAGAGAAAAGCAAAGAGTGAGAAAGGAAGAAGAGAGCTTGGAGGAGAAGAATTTTGTATAGGGTGTTTCGACAAATTTTCAGCATCCCCGACCGACAACTAAACGATCTCCGATTGGACTGATTTTCTGGTATGTTGTTTACCTCATCCAAGGCTTCATTTTCAACGGTTGGATCGTTGTTTTGGGATCTACAACTGAAATCACTTGTAAAAGTCCTCTTAGTTTGTTTGTGGCTTCCACCAATTTGGGTTTGATGATTTGATGCCAAGGTTACTCCTTGATGTTGTTATATGCCTCTAGCCTTGTCTAAAGAAGATTGTGCCCAGTTAATATTGCTGATAGTGGAAAGTTTATGGCTCATCTGGATTTTTTTCCCATTTTGGTATATTCGTATAAATTTGGTGTTCTTTGTGTTTGCTTGGTTTATCTTCATGCTTGTGTTTGTTTGTGTGGTTTGGTCGCTTAAATTTCGCTCTCTGATTTACCGTTCTTGACCATCCGATTGTGTGAGTAAAAGGAGTTTGTCAGACGTTCCCCAACAAGATGCCGGAGAGATTGGGAAATTTTGGGGGCACCTGCATGAGGGCGTTCATTTGGGAGATTCAAGTCTTTTTTGGTGATACCCCGTCTCATCAACTATGTACAGTATCTTAAAAGTTCCTCAGCACACGTATCAATTTATAAAAAAAAAAATAAGAACGCCGTATAAGTCATCATCATGACGAGTCAAAACGCAACCTCACAAGCCGTAGATTCATGGTCATTTCACACAACAACAAAGGTAAAACTCAGCAAAACAAACACCTTCCTGGGATAAAAGAAACCTGAAACCCAACCACCAAGACATTCAGGCGGGAGCATTACAAGCAGAAAGAGTACCAAACCTGAAGAGCATGGTGCTTACCCTACACAACAGTCAAGAAGCTAGCTACTTCAGCCTCCGAGAATCGGCATAGGGGGCAAAAGCATTCAACTATGTTCATATGAGATACTCTAGAGCATGAAAATGAATGTTAAATCAAACAGAAGATGTGATCAAACAAACTTCACAAAGACAAGCTCGTCTCTCAACGCTAGGGATTTGAACTGAGCAGAAAGCCACAGCAATCACAAACCTTTTGCAAATTGTAGGCATTAAAATTCCACATGAAAGTGCGCATATAACTTCTCAAGCACCATAAGCATAACACATATATAGATATAGGGACTACTGAATACAAGGATATGAGGAAAGAGGAAACTCAGCCTATTGATTACTCAACTAACTTCTCATTTCCCATAACACAAGCATCATTCAGATTTGCATATACCATTGAAACTAAAACTTAAAATCTACATTGAAACATTTTCCAAATCATATAAATTGAAGCTGCACAACACAAGCAGCTCCAAAGATGCAATCAGTCATCAAATTAATCAATTACTCATAACAGCAAAAATCCACTCCTACTTGAATATACCTCAGTGTTGAACACTAAAACCAGCATCAAAAGCAAAGCAAAACAACACAACCATGAGATTACATCAAGACACTGCCAAATCACAGTTCTTGAAGCACTCAACACATGTGAATGTTAACCCAAAGCAGAGAGTAAAAGCATTAACCATTTCACGCTATTTTTAACAGCATATTCATCTCCAAATGCTTGATAAACTAAATGTCAATCCAAAACATCACAGTAGACAGCACAGATAACGAAATAGAATGGAATTCAACATATGATAGCTACAAAGGTTTTTTGGGTCCTTTTTTCCAAAAAGATGATAGTTACAACACCTGCATTCCTCATCATATATCCATCATCAATTACTATACTAACGAAAGGAAGAAGGCTAAATTACTCCAAAAAGATACAAATTTCTTGAAAAAAGCCCAAGGGAAGAGAGCAAAAGCGAAAAATAAAGAGGAGGTTACCAACGAAGAAAACGACTATCAAACAATGGAGACTTTAGCACCAGCGGCTTCAAGCTGCTTCTTGGCCTCTTCGGCCTCCTCCTTGGAGATCCCTTCCTTGAATTTCTTCGGCAAACCTTCAATGAGCTCCTTGGCTTCCTTGAGCGCGAGATTCGTCAAAGCCCTAACGGCCTTAATCGCTCCAATTCTGGAGCTGCTAGGCACATCCTCAATAACGACATCGAATTCGGTCTTCTCCTCGACGACGGACGCCTCCACAGCGGCTCCGGGGGCGGCGACTGCGACGGCAGCGGGGGCAAATGAGGCGGCGGAGACGCCGAGCTTTTCCTGGAGATAGTCGACGAGGACCCTAGCTTCCTCGAGAGTGAGGTTGGAGAGCTCGGAGCCGAGCTTCTCGATCTTCTCAGGCGCCTCTACGGCGGAGAGGGGGCGGACGTGGGAGGCGCGGTGAGAGAGGGGGGAGGAGGAGTGGGGGTGGCGGAGGGGGAACTGGAGGGTGAGGGATTTGGGGAAGGATGGGGTTGGGAGGGAGGAGGAGGTAGGGGCGGGGTGAGAAGAAGGTGAGCGGAGGGTGAGAATGGAGAGAGTGGCCGCCATGGATGAGGATTGAAGGGAGAGAGGAGGAGGAGATAGGATAAGGAGAGAGAGGGAGAGAGAGGTAGCGGGTGGGGAATACAGAAATGAAGGCTTTGCGATAGCTGTGGAGATGACTAAGTGGAGGTATAAATAACAGGGACTATTTTACAAAACTGCCCCTTATTTACATTGTTTTACACAAAACCGTCCTTTTTTTTATTTAGATTTAATCGTGCCTTGGGTAAACATATTCTCAAAATAAAGGGTCAAAATACCAAATTGGTATTTAAAATTGACAACGATGGACATTTAGGTATTTAAAAAGACTATAGTTCTAAATTGGTATTTAAAACTGAACCGATAGACAAATTGGTATTTTTTTGTTTGGAATTTCGGTTTTCACGCGCGTGACTCCTACGCGTATACTGGACCATTTTTGTTTAGCTTGGACCGGTTTCTTTCTCCTAATAAAATATCTGAATCCCTATTGAATCGGAGAGTTACGTGCATGAAAACCGAAATTCCGATCAGAAAAAAATACTAATTTGTCCATCGGATCAGTTTTAAATACCAATTTGACATCGAAGTCTTTTTAAATACTCATATGTCTAACCTCGCCAATTTTAAATACCAATCTGGTATTTTGGCCCAAAATAAAGGGTGGTGTGTGTGCAAAATGTATATGTATACATTGGTAAAGTAATAGCACTCGTTTAGGTAGGTACAAGGTGTCACGCCTGTGTCACACGGTGACGGACCCAGGAAATATATTAGGGTGGGCAAGTGAGTAGCCAACGTGAGATTAAATAAATTTATCAAAGATATTTTATAAGAAATAAAATAATTTATATAAATATTGAGAAAAAAACCTTAAATTGTGGCAATTTTAATTTCATTCACTATTTTAATTAATTATTCTATTTTAATTTTATTTAAATAATGAGAAAATGGTACTAAATATACCATTTCTCTTGGCCCATTGCAAAAATAACTCTCCTCCGGCCCAATTTGCATAAATGTCAAAAATGCCCAATAATTTGCAAAAGTAACCGGTTGTGGGAACCCATTACTGCAGGTGAACTTTCAGTTGCAATTTGGAAAGAGAAAATGGTAAAAAGAAGACATCACATCACGGTCATCTCTCATACTCACCATTTCTGAAACCCGTAGAAATTCAAAAGGCTTGGAGGGGAAAACCGCCATTGACAAATCTTGGAGGGAGCACCTGGTGCGACACCGGAACCGAGAGAGAGAGGTTGTTACGACGCCGGAACCGAGAGAGAGATCTCTAAGCTTTCTCCTTTTATGGCAGTTTGGGGGTTTAAATGCATGTAAATTCGATTTGAAGCCGGTGGGAAAAATTGGGTGAATGGGGTTGGAAATTTGTGAAGGGAAACCCTAACTGTATGTGTGGTGGGCGGTTTGGGGATATGGGTGGAGATTTGTCATTGATGCTAAGTTGGGGATGAAATTGAAGGTCCAAATAGGGTAGAAACGATTAGACAACCCCCGTGAAAGAATGAAATTTGGAATTTGATAACTCGTCAATGGCTAGCTGAGTCGTTCTTGTGGATAGGGGAAGTGATTGAATGGCTAGGTATAGGAAATTCTGGGTTGCCTTCGATTTGGGGAAGTAGGGGACAACACATACGACTTGGCTTCGATTAGTTATAATGGATAGTGTCTTTGAAAAACTAACAGTTTTAAACAAACCATGATGCTCGATGTAGTCTGGATAAATCTAATTGGGTACTCATGGTTTAAAAAAATTTCTCACATAAGGGATAATGAAGATGATATATACAAGATTTAGAAGGATTAGGGATTAAAGGCTCGCAAACCCTTTGATGTCATAGTTTTAAGTCTCGTGTGCTAGTTTGTTGTTGGTGTTGTGGTAAAGTGTTGTTTTTTGACCCAATCACAATCTTGATCAACCTTTTGGTGCCTAACTATATGCTCATGATTCTTATGATATGAAGTTCTTTGAGTTTCGTTGCTCTTGTATATTGAATAAAAAAACGAAGATCCTCAAACCATCTGATGTCTTAAAGCAATCATATTCAGTTGTTGATGGTTTTTCGTGGCATTTGTGTAGTGTTGTCATTTGGATAATGTTAAATTTTCTGGCAGAAACATTATTTTGACTGGCTAGGCATTTGTATGTACTGGCAAGGATTATTGCTGAAATGGGTATTATATGAATGACAGATTAAGGACAATGACAAAATCGAAAGGAAAAAAGGTCGCGACGCCGTCGAGCAAGAAGGTATCACCTGTTATCACTTCTGAGACATATTAGGGGCCTGATTTATTTGTCTTGGTGATGTCAACTGTGTGGGCTCGTGTGATATTTGTGCAGGCGACACCAGCCCTTCCTTCGACAAACTATTTTAGAGAGAGGTCGAACCAGTTCTCCAAGATGGTCATGCTGAAATGAATGGACGATGGCCTAGCTGCGGCTGATGGGCAAGGCTAGGGGGCATTGTAAAGATCGGAACCAACTCGTACTCCGTCAGCGGAGGTGGACACTTGATGGATGTTGTCATCAGCTGATGTTATTTTGTACCGAACGATATGTGGACTTATGTTGGTTAGGAAATGTTGTTGTTCGTTGTGTTTGGTTGACTTGATAAACTTGTTAGCATTTCGAACTTTTGGAACCTTGTGTTTTTTACTACATATGTATGTTGTCGAGACTTGGTTATATTTATTATAGATGGTTGGGGCTAATGTTGCGTTATTAAGCATTTTGTTTGGGTGTACTTGTCGTTTTTCTTACGGTTGACAGTTTCCGAGATATATAAAACATGGTAAGGGATTGCCTGTTATCGGCTTAGTATTTGATGAGATTGACTAGGGAAAATATCATAGTGACTAGTAAGTACAAAACCCCGTACATATGTGAAACTAGATGCCTAGTAATGCACAAAATAAACGACCAAAACCCCAAAGTTTCCCTGATTGACATGCATACTACCAAAATACTATCGAAGCGTACAGAGGAAGGGGCCATGCCCCATCGCCACCCCTTGAGTTGCAGTACTTAAAAGCATCCCAATCACTTTCATCATCCACTTGAATCGGATAGCATCTCTCCTTCTTCGTATCGAGTAGATATTTCAACTCAAACTCGTAGCACCTCGGGTCAACCGCGAGCTTCTCCATTATCTTGCTCCGGACGGACCCAAACGACATGGTCTCCTCTATGAGCGTTATTTTGTGGGAATTTTGACATTCATACACTCATCCCCCTCCGAGATGCTCCCATCGACCATTGCAAACGCGAGTAAGTAAGACCACCCCTTTCTCCCCTGCGACATAAAGAGGTTACGATGGTCCTCTCAGTATCGGTTGGAGCTTAGGGAAGGATGTGGAGAATCCATTACTGTAAATACAAAACAAAAACCATACTTACCCATTTTCGTTGATGTATATTGTACGCAATTGCCACGTGAGTTCCTGTGTATGTCTACATATATTCAGTTGATGACTGGGATTTCCCTTTGCCTGGCTAGTAACTGAATTTCTAGGTTTTATTCTTCCAACCAGACGTTAATGGCAGCTGGAGAAGAATCAATTGTTTTGCACTTTTTGGTCCACCTGGCGAGCTCCCCCATCTCCTTTTATACTCCCTCTGAAAATCGCTGCACTCCCCACATGTGGTTTCCCTCTAATTTTCCTTGGCGGGAACTTTTCTTTGTAAAAAGTGGACCCTCTCTCTCCTAGTGCATTAAATGCAAGTCACTCCAACCTCTCTCACCCTCTCTCCCAACCGTCACTGTCACTCTGCATGCCTTCATATTTTAATTGTTTTTTTGACTAAATTATTACACTTACTCCTCTATAATTTCGACAAGTGTCCCACTCCCTCCCACCTTTTCCCGGTTTGTGCAAAGGAGTAACCTACAACCAGTTGACAACAATTTGCAAAAATAACCTTTTGTCATCCCATTGCAAATTTTCAGCCCCAAGGTTATTTTTGCAAACTTGGGTATGAATTGGTATATTTATGCAAATCATCCTTAAATAATTCTAACCATATTCTAGTTAAATTATAAAAAAATATACTAAACTTGGGACATGAAACAAAAAATAAGAAAATGAGAAATAAAATGTGATGTTAGGGATTCGAACATGGGACCTAATGTATTAACAAAATACTCCCTTACCACTAGACCAATCTAGCACACATGTACACTAATACTTCCAATATATATGTATATTTTTGTTTTAGTTTGGGGTGGGCTTGGGCCCATACAAGCTTACCTCTATATCCGCCAGTGGTGTCACACTCAACTTAGTTGCATAAGAGCATACTCCGTATTTATTAGTCAGCCTGTCCAGGCTCACTGCTTACTTTTTAAACATCAGCTTATAAGCCTCAACCCAGTTTTTCACCTTTTCAGCAAATTATTAGTGAGTCTCATCTCGGACTCATAACCTACCTTTTTTTTTTATATCTATTTCTTTCTTATTTTTTTTTGTTGGGATCCATACTCACAAGAGGGTAGTATGTTCTCCATGATGAGAGAGAAAAGGGAAAGGTGTGAGGGGTTATGAAGAGGGAGGCGATATTTATAGGAAAAAAGGGGTAAAAATGTATTTTTTTAAGGGGTAAGAGGTGATTAAAGGGGTATTTAAATGTGTGATTTTTTTTAATAAAAAAAAGATATGCAAAATGGGTGTCTATGGGTAGATAAAAAAAATTATATTCAAAATTTTTTTTTTTCGAAATAAACCTACAAATCAAAATAATAAAAAAATACATTTGTGGGCACCAACCCACTGTTGCTGCCATTGCATTTACAAAAAAAAAAAAGTGTGCAGTGGCCCCAATTTTCTGAGCAAAAGTTGGGCTCATTGAGGGCTAAATTATAAGATGTATTTTTTTGGGCTCATTATCCAACTCATTTGCTTTTGCTTCCCCCCTGATGATGTGTAATATTGGTGAGCCTTGAAGCTCACTAATAAACGAACTCTAAGAGCACCCACATTGCACACACCCAACACACACCCATTTTGGGTGTCTTACTATTAAAAAAAAAAGAAAATTAATTTTGGGCGTCATAATATCAGAATAAAGTTTCTAGCAGTGGAAACTTTAAGCAAATTTTAAGACACTCACTGCCATTATTGTCATCATTACTGACACATTTATTATTATTATTATTTTAATTTGAAGGCACCCACAAAATGTGGGTTGTGGATGCTCTAATTTAGGTAGATTTCTAAAAAAAAGGGTTGATTTGCATATTTACTCATTTGGTGATGGAGTCAGAATCTACATATTTTTTTTTATTGATTATTTTAGGTAAACGTGGAGCTGAAGAGGTGGTATATGTTGTTAACGCACTGGTCAATAAAATGAATTAATCTAAGGAGGTTTTGAGAAGAAAGAGAGAGTTTGAACGAATAATAAGTCAGCAGAAGCTGTCGTCCAACAAATTGAACTTGTATCGTGTTGGGCCAATGGTCCATTTTAGGTTCAGCCCAAAGAGATTTGGTAAAACTAATTCAAATAACTCAAACTTTGGTTGGGTGTGCAGGTAGCACCATGAACTTTATAAGACCATCTATATCAGTGAATCCCTTTCCAAACTCATAACTTACTTTTTCAGTGTCACATCAGCTTAAGAGCCCCGTTTCAGATTATGATTTTTTCACATCCCATTCATGAACCCTGCCTTGGACTCATAACTTACTTTTCTTTATTTATATTTTTTCATTAAATCAAATCTTTATGTATTAAACTTATAATATTCATGATTATTTATTATTAAAGATTAAATATTACTATTACTTATTAATAATTTAATTATTCATGATTATTTATTAATTATTCATGATTATAATTCCTCATTCACTACGCTCTCTGGAGAGCCTCCATCTCCTCCTTCGGGAGCAACCTACTCCTCCGGGAGCTCAAACCTCATTCGGAAGCCACCACCTCCTCCTTCGGGAGGCCAAATCTCCTCCGGGAGCCACCACCCCGCCCCCTCGACCTCCTTTAGGAGCAACCTACTTCTCATCTGGGAGCCCAAACCTCCTTCGGGAGGCCAAATCTCCTCCGGGAGCCACCACCCCGCACCCTCGACCCCTTCCTTTGGAGATCGCTCAGTTTTTCCGCTTTGGGGGGTCTTGGATTTGGACATTTACCTCTCTTCTTTAGTTTTGGCCTGATGTTTCTTGTCGGAGGTGCTTCCAGGCTTCTTCTGTCGGTTCCATCATGCCAACCCACCTCATCATCCTCCTCCCTCTTCGGACTCCTCTTGGTTCTTCCGACTTGGGGGGTTGGATCTGGATCATTACTCTCCTTCTTGATTGCCCCGGTGATACTCGTTTTTGCTTGGGTGCGTCCTTCGGCTCGATCCGTCATCTTCCCCTCCCATTCGTTATGGTCTCCACTTCCCTAAACTTTAATTTGCTCCCCTATAAACACCTTGTTTGGGTTCGTAACACGGTCACCGTTCTCACCTCAAATTGCCCATTCACTTTGGTGCTTTCTCGTCGCGGTCGTGCCTGACCTCCCCCTCCCCAGAACTCCCTATTCCTCATAGGGATTCTACTTTTTCGGAGCTGGGGATCTCGGATCCAAGGTCGTTCTCAACCAATTTGATTCACTTCGCCCCACCGTTGTTGGTTTCACCGAGATCGGGTCGTAACCTCCCGATTCCTCTTCTTCGCTTCCTTCTCTAGGCTGACGTTTGCGTGGGCTCAGGACTTGCCTGTTTTGGTCGCCCCTATCGGTTCTTGTTATGGGATTTGGGTCGTCGCCGTTTGCCGTGGCGCTGCTTCGGCCGCGGCTTGGTCCTCGTCTCCGCAACACTAGCTGTGTACGGATGGCTTTTCTTGAATTTGGGTCGTTTGCCTTTGTCTTGGGCCTAATTGCCCTTGGACGAGGGAAAAAAACAAAGGAAAAAAAAGTGTCGTTTCAAATTATTATAATTAATTAAATGAGTGTGTGTGTTTATTTCCTTACTTATAAATATTTGTTCAAATATTTACATATAAATAAATAAATTTCGAATTCTTCTCTCGCTCTTCGCTCTACTCGCGGCAGTGCTTCATTTCCTTGTGTTGTTTGGGTGTCCGTCTGTTGGTTCGTGGTTAATTTCGGTTGAGGAGCAGTTCTGCGACCCTGGTTGATCGAAGTGATCGTGTTGGTGGTGTTGGTGGTCTCCGAAGATCCCTCATCTAGGTGGGGGGGAACGTCGTGTGATCCACACTTCCCTAAGAGTCGTCTTTGCCTTGTGAGGATTTATGCTTTCCGTCTTTCCGGCGGCGAGACATCGTGTCAGCAGGTGTTGTCCCATTCGCTCGCTATCCACTTCACCACGCCGGGCTTCCTTCCTCTCGTTGTTGTGTCCGTTGGTTTGCTTAGGGTTTGAGGTTTTTCCGGGTGTGCTTTGGGTGCTACTTTTGATGTATTTTGTGTTTGTATTTCGTTCAGATCTTCATGATCTCATCCTTCATGATGCTCTCGGGTTGGCTAACCACCACCCGAATTTTTTCCTTATAAAAAAAAAACACGTCTCATTAACGAAAGTAGTAGCAACAAATACAACACGATTGAAATATGAAATCAAACATACAAAATACACACAAATAAATAACTTCAATACACATCTAATAAATTACACGGGTGTTCCACAAAATATGGTAATATCATGAATTTTTTTTCTATTGAAACATATGCAAAATGGATGTCTATATGTAGAGAAAATTAAATTGAATTCAAAAATATACATTTTTTTATAATGTTAAAATGTCTGAAATTGAATTAAAAAATACACTAACCCAATTTTTTTTTTCCTACTGGGCACTTGGGCAACTCTTGAATGCTGCATTTGTGGTCATTGTGAAGTCGAACGACGTCGTTTTCTGTCCACCTACCCAGGCGCGCTCACGCTCCAACCACGTGCCCTCGATATTGCTGCTCATGCACTCCTCTTTTTTGGACCCTTGCAGATAAATCCCTCCATCCGGATTCGTGGACTTTTTTTTTCCCCCAAGTTTTTTTTCCACCTTGAACCCACATGTTCACTATTGGAAATGCTCTAAAGTGAAAAAAATAACCCCATAAAAAATTGCTTTTTCTACGTTTTACTTTCGAACTAAAGGGGTTATGGTCACCCCAAGCCCCCTAGAGGCCTAGATCCACCAATACACATGAGCTATACAAGTCTAAGGATAATCTATACTTCAATTAAGATGGTTACCTTACCTGATTGAATACCCTAGTTATAGGTTGGACTCAAACTCATCTCCCTAATCCGAGCTCATTATAATCCATCCTATTTAAGAGTTCAGACACATGATTTCCACCTCGCTACAATGGATTTTGAGTTCCTTTGATCAATACTCCTCCAAGTATATAGAATTTGAGGGCGCTATATTAGCCTTAATGCTTATTCAATAATAGTATACCATCTACAAATGATTATCAGACAAAAATCAAACGCCTACTAATGTATAAATTCTACAACTTAAATTGTTATTCACTCGTAATGTTTACTTTCCATATTATAATAAGAGAAGAACAAAATGTATAAGAACATCTATAACCAAGAGTTTTCATTATACACCTTAATCATCATATATATACTAGTACAAGTTAAGTTATTGGCCATTTATTATCCCTAATTATGTGAAGAATAATAGTAGTAGTATATATATTAACTGTAACGATGATTAAAATGAATTAAAACACACTCACATATCATTATTTTCTCAAATAAATTATTCAGTAGTACATGTTTAGATTTATTTTTCTCTAAGTCCAATTTTAATGTATATAACCACATCTTAACTTATTGCATTTTGCATTTTGTACTTATTTTCTTATCATTTTCTTAACTATGAATCCCAATAATTCAAATATCTCACCCACCCCAAATATCTCTTTTGATCCAAATATTTTAAATATCCTCAATCTCAAGTGATAGTACAAATGCTTAACAATCATCTTGACCTATTTACCCATGTTATAATGTTTAATTTTGTTATTTTTCATCTCGATGTAATAGAATATATTAATACCAAGTACTTTTTAGTTTTGTTTATTTATAACATGATAAATAAAAATAATGGATATATATGTGTGTGAATGTGTGATACATATATAATAAAGATAACAATTAATGTAAAACCATGGCGGTAGGAAAAAAGAGGTAACTAAAGAGAAGAGATAGATAAAGATAAATTTGATATAACGAAAAAAAATGAGGTGTTAAATTACCGTTAGAAGAGAAGGAAAATAGAGAAAAATGTTTTTCTATTGTTGAAGATGGTTTGAGAATAAACGGTAACAACAGATAAAAGGAAAACAATGCTTCTTTCGCACATATTAAAAGATGTGGTGCTTTTTTTTTACAATAAAGTTATAAAAATGATATATACATCCATTTTTCTTACTATCTACACCATATATTCCAGTTATTTATATTTTATTTTTAAAATAAACTTTACACCTCTTGAGTCACATGCGTGTCTGTGTGACTCAAGAAGTTTAAGGTATTTATATGTAAAATACTTTACGTCTCTTGAGTCACATATCTGTATCTTAAGAGGGGCATAGTGTAGTGTATAAAGTGGGTGCAAATAGCAACACCATGAAATTATAAGGGCAAATTTGTGAAAAATATGTAAAAAAGCGTGCGGCATTCGGAATTAGAAGAAAATACAAACAGTCGCCGTATTTGGTAAATACTCCGTATGGTGATTCTTGAAGTGCCTTTTTCCGGTGTCCCCATTTCCCAAATACCCTTTAAATTCCTCACACAAGTCGCACATTGTCTCCCTCCCTCTCTATATAGGCACAGGGGAGGCGCACTTTCAGAGAGGGCCAGCGGGAGACACATCGGTTCGTGGCGGGACTGGAGCTTACCTCTCCGTCCTCTCGTCTTCCGTCTTTGCCGCCTCTTTTCCACCATCCAAAATCTCCGTCATTTGGTAATTCATGCATCTTTGATTCTTCGTTTTTTTTTAAAACAATTTTTGTTCCCCTATTTTTGCTGATTCTTTTTTTGCTGCTGGTGGTTGGCGGATTCTAGGGTTTTTTTTCTGTTTTGTTTCGTGAATTTTGACTTTTGCTCCTGTTGTTTTCGCCCTTGATTTCTGGTTTCTGAACCTCTGCAGATCCTGCTGTTGTTGTTGTCTTGCGCTTCAATTTGTCGCAGATCTGCAAAACCCGAAGCCTTTTTATTCGTATTTGACGGCTTCGAATCCTTCAATTCGTTCGTATTGCTTGTCATTTTGGTGAACAAGTTGCCCTCATTTAGTTTCAGTTTCGTCCAATTGCTTGAATTTGTTTCGGTTGATCTAGCTGTTCGTTCAGCTTGGGAAAATAGGGTTTTAGGGTTGAAATACTAAGTATTTCAGGGGAAACTATTATAAGGCTTATTCGTGGCTTGCTATACCTACCACATTGCATGCAGTTGTAGTGTTTCTCATTATTCTTTGTTTGTTTCCTTTTATTGGCCTTATATTAGTGAATTGAAGTTATGGCTGCAACGGCAACAGCTTCTGCTGGTCCTCGCTATGCACCTGAGGATCCGACGCTCCCAAAACCATGGAAAGCTTTAGTTGACGGTAAAAGTGGGTATATGTACTTCTGGAACCCTGAGACCAATATTACCCAGTATGAGAGGCCTGCTGCTCCTTCAAATGGTGAATCGTTGCCACCAAAGCCTTCTTCTGAGCAAGTTAGTTCATCTGTGCATGACCAGCAATCATCTGGAACACAGCCGTCACGTGGTGAGGTTGATGTCCATCAATGCAGCCAAGACTATGGAGCAAGGACCCATCAGGTAACTAATAATTTCCTTTTCTTTGCGTGTTTGTTTTGCCTTTTTTTTTCATTTTTTAAATTTGCAAATACTTTCCTATGCAAATGTTTCCACCTTTGAAGGATTTGACAAAAAATCATGAAGTTAGATTGGAAATTATTGATTAAGAGAGCTATAAATATGGAGCATGATATTGAATATTGTAAAAGCAACAATTTCTCCAGACCACTAGTACTATGTAAATAAATGAATTTTGTCAGGGTCATATGTACTAGCTACCGGGAGCTAGAAAACTGGTTGAATATTTGAATGTTTCTCTTGATTCCACTTAACTAGGACAGACATATAGGATGATTCTAAAATTTGACATACGTGGGAAATACTCAAGTCTTTTCCTTTGTCAGGAATGTTTCTCGTGCTATTCTTGTGTCTCAGTGTAGGAAGCACTTTGATGTAAATGGGTTGTAGACTTCTAACAACATGGATAATGCATATTGGAGTTGGAGTTATTAAGCAGTGTTTGTTCGAGAACTTTGTGATTAATGACTTATGATAATCTTTCGTGTGCAACTTTCATTTTTTTTTTAATTTATGAATTTATGTTGCTTAATCAAGTTTTCTCTCACAAATTTAGAGTACCGGAGGTGGAACCATGCCTTCACAAAGTGTCTCTGATGGATCAGTTGGTGGCAGACCTAGTACTTTGCCCAGAATGGCAGGTCCTGAAAGTGGTTTGTCTGCAGAGGCTTACTGCAAGCGTCACGAGATAAGTGTTACAGTGAGTTTCTTGGAACTCTATCATACCTAGCCTATGTGTTGTTTCTCATAGTTATAATTGACTATAACTCTGAATGCTTATTGATTTCTTGGTGATGCCTCATTGTAGTGCTTGATTGTTTGACGGTTAAGTTTTCTAGAATTGTTAAATCTTTCAGATTTCCATCTTAAGTTACACTTGAAAAGTCTGTAATTTAATGTTTTGAGAGCTCTGTTATTATCATTCTTACACTTGTTTTTAAGGTAATTGTTTCCTTTTGTTGATTTTGGGAGGTAACCTTTCTATCCATAAACGTTGCACCATTGGTCTCCACGACAATGACCCTTGACTTTCTGGATATGTTTGGATGTTTTGGTACATACAGTTCATATTCTTCATTTTAATGTTATCTTTTAATCTTTGGTCTAAAAAATGAGCATTTACCTTGGCATAATTACATCCAACTCCGAATGATTAGTTTTCTCTTTTGATTATCTTAGGGGGGTAGTGTGCCACCACCTTTCACATCCTTTGAAGCTACTGGTTTTCCTTCGGAGCTTCTACGGGAGGTAGATACATCTGCTTTTGTTTACAAATTGCATTTGCGTATGTATTTGTTACAAACCCCTGTATGTTTCCCGGAACTGTGGAATGCCTGTTTCACTTGGCAAATTTTGCAATTGCCGGAGGTTAAAAGTTCACATTTATATTTATACCTTTCATATTTTATCTTTTGTTCTCGCAGGTGCGATATTTGCTCCACGGAGGAGCTAATGTCGTACGCTGCCCTCTCTTAAAGTCTCTTTGGGGCCTTAAATATTATTGAGGTGCCCTTCTACCCGGACCATGTTGTGGGATTGGCTTTTTTGAACAACCCAAATATATCATTTGTAGCCTTGGTTGCTATAGATGATGGCTCAGTATTCCACTTGGTCTAATCATATGAAGTGGTCGCTTGCTCAGGCTTGCATTGCAAGCAGCGGCTACACCTGTGGAGGATGGTGTTTCTTCTTGCAAAGGCCACTCCTCCATGAGATCGAAATACCCCCCCTGAAAAACACTTGGAAACTAGTGAGGAAGTCCTCTGCTTATAGGGGTGCTTGAATTTTCTTTTCCAGATTCACCAGGCTGGATTCTCTGCCCCTACTCCAATTCAGGCTCAGTCCTGGCCCATTGCACTTCAAGGCCGTGATATAGTTGCCGTTGCCAAAACGGGATCTGGAAAGACTTTGGGCTATTTGATTCCGGGATTTATGCATCTGAAGCGCGTGAATAATAATCCTCAATTGGGCCCAACTGTGTTGGTGCTATCACCGACACGGGAACTAGCTACGCAGATACAAGACGAAGCTGTGAAGTTTGGGAAGTCTATTCGGATTTCTTGCGCGGTATGTGTTGTGAATCCAATTTATTGTCTTTTCTTGTCGGTGTTCAATTCTTTATTACATCTCTGGTTTTTGCATTCTAACTTAATAGTTATTTGGGTTTTTTACCTGCATGTGACAATAATTAACAAGGGCTATTATAGAGTAGTACTTTGTAACAAAGGATTGCATCTCTCTTCTTTATTGGTTAGAATATCTAAAGAAGAAATGAATGATTTCATGGGACACTGCTTGAAAATGCATTAAGAGACATTTGTTCATGATTGCTCAAATTGTAAGCTTGTTTATGGGATTTAATTCCTACAGTATTCCTTTTTATTGTTTGTCGTGCTCCATTTTTCGATTCATACTTTTATTTCATGGATATGTTGCAATGATGTTGAGTGTTTTCTATTTTTACTTTATATTTCCAAGTTTAAGTTGATGTAATGCAATTTGTTTTAGAATTTGGACTATTTTTTTTGGTTGAGTAGATATTTTCATTGGAGCTTTTATATGACCTATTTAGTATTTATACATGGTAGCAGCTTCAATTTTCATTGTAGTACCATTTGATTATGCTTTTGCTTTAGTGTTTATATGGTGGGGCACCAAAAGGCCCCCAATTGAAGGAGCTGGATAGAGGCATAATAGACATCGTGGTGGCTACTCCTGGTCGTCTGAATGACATTCTTGAGATGAGAAGGATCAGCCTTCATCAAGTGTCATACTTGGTTCTAGATGAGGCAGACCGCATGCTGGACATGGGATTTGAACCCCAGATTAGAAAAATTGTGAATGAAGTTCCTACTCGTCGCCAAACACTCATGTATACTGCAACATGGCCGAAGGAGGTTCGCAAAATTGCTGCAGATCTACTAAAAAATCCTATCCAAGTCAATATTGGAAACGTGGATGAACTGGTTGCTAACAAGTCAATTACCCAGGTATTTGTTTGATACTGATATACATTCTGCTATGGAAATCCTTTTTTGAAAGTTTTTTAAGGAGCAAGATATTTAGTTTAACTACTCGATCCCTACATGAAATCTGCAAAGAGCATGTGCTGAATGATATTTGCTTACATGTAGCATGTCGAAGTGATTACATCAATGGAGAAGCAAAGGCGTCTCGAGCAGATATTGCGATCTCAAGAGCCTGGATCTAAGGCTATCATTTTCTGTGCAACAAAAAAAATGTGTGATATCCTAGCACGTAATATTAGCCGACAGTTCAGTTGTAATGCCATTCATGGAGACAAATCACAGAGTGAGAGAGATCATGTGTTGAGCCTGTTTCGGACAGGAAGGTCTCCAGTGCTTGTGGCAACAGATGTTGCTGCTCGTGGTTTAGATGTCAAAGACATAAAGTAGGGGCCTACACTGCATCACTTATTTAATAGTACTAAAACATTATGTATTTGTTGAATGATCAGAGGAAAAATGGCTTCATTGCTGAAATGCTTTCTACATGCTTTCTACTGACTTTATTTTTGCATGTTTTACAGGATCGTTGTCAACTATGACTTCCCAACTGGAATTGAAGACTATGTTCACAGGATAGGACGGACAGGAAGGGCAGGCGCCACTGGTGAGGCATATACTTTTTTCTGTGATGGAGATTCAAAGTATGCTACGGATCTCGTAAAAATTCTGGAAGGGGCAAATCAAAAAGTTCCTCAGGAGGTTCGTGACATGGCCCTTCGTGGTGGTGGGGGAATGTGCCGTAGACGTTGGGCCTCAGGCCCCAGCAGTTATGATGGGGGCCGAGGTGGCAGAAGTGATTCAGGTTATGGTAGAAGTGATTCAGGCTATGGTAATAGAGATGGTGGCAGGGGTGGCTGGAGCTCCTCTGGGAGATCAGATGGTGGCCGTGGAGGTGGTTTTGAGTCACGTGATAGGTACACAAAATCTTTCATTAATTTGGCAGTCTTTTCGCCTCCCACGGTACCTAGAAATCTATACTCGCCTTTCTGAATGACGTTACAGATGTTTGTGTAAACTGGAGTTCTTTGTGTATTATATATAGATTAATTTCTATTTAGCTATTAAGTTTATCATTTTCTTTGGAATCTGCTCAACTGATGAAGCCTAATGATACATAGATTTTTCTTACCTAGAAGAGGGGCTGACCTGTTTGCATTTGATTTCTTATGCAACAGATATGATTCAGGATATAACCAAAGTCAGAACCGTAGTCCAAGCCCTGGCCCCAACAACAAGGCTCAAGGATGGGGCAGCAGAGATCGGAGTCGCAGCCCAGACAGAGCTGCGCCACGCAGCTTCCATCAGATGATGATGGAAAAATCTCGTTCCTGAATGCCAAACTTCCTGAAATTGATACTCTGATCTGTGTTTGAAAAGCTTGGCAGCAACTGTTTTCAAATCCCTGGTGTATTTAGTGTTGTGGGTTTGCATATTAAGAGGAAACCACTTTAGGGTGCTACCCATATTTTGACAAAATATCTATCTAGGGCTTTATTTTTGTTTTAGAACTTTGGAGTTTCCAACCATTCAAGGTTTGATGTTGTGCTGGGTTTTGTTTTTGGGGTAAAAGAGTGAATGGAAAATGGATGATGGAACCTCCAGATTTAGTACAAAAATATTCCTTTTGCAGTGGACAAACTAATCTCAGTGCTCTTGTACTGTAGCCAACTTGAATGCCAAACATCAATCAGCATCTGACCATATTGGATCTTTAATCACCTCCCCCTTCCGGATCAGTAAGGATCTTCTAGTTTAACATTAATTTAATTTTAAAAAAAATTAAAAAAATATATTTATATTCTTCACATCTATTTTTATATATTTACAAAATTTTATTTTGAAAAATGATGTTTTAATATTTTTAATAATTATATTTTGTAAAATATTGACTTATTAATTTTTAAAAATTTTAAAACATGATTTTTTAAAATAATTTTTTATAAATATATAAAAATAGATGTTAGGAATATAAATATAATTTTTTTAATTTTTTTAAGATTAAAGAAATATTAAAATAAATTAATGTTGTAGGGTGTGGAGTAGGGAAAGTGGAGTAGATGATCTTATTTGCTTCCGGATTACACTGCGCCATCACTTTTACACTCTTTTACAGAATTTATCTAGGGTTGGTATCCTTTTCTATCTTTCATTTGTTGTTTCTCTGTTTTTAATCTTTCTCATCTTATTTGCATTTTCTTCGATTTCATTGTTCTTGTCTTGGGGTCAATTTACCAATGAGAAAATTGGGTCTAGATTCACATAAAATACATATTTTTAACTAAATGTACAAAAAAAGAAGGTAAAAGTCCACTACGCTAATTAAAACGGTGTCGTTTTAGCTTCGGGCACAAATTTTAAGAGATATTTAAAGGGAAAACCAATTAAAATACCCCCATCTTTGGGGGTATGGTAAAAATATATCCTCAACTTTCAAATGTAATTAAAATATCCCGACCTTTGACGATAGTGGTAATATATTACCATGAGTTTTCTCATGGGAAAAAAATGCTGACAAAGCAGCCTATGTTGATTTTGTTTTTGACAAGGCAGCCTGTGTGGAAGCCTTTTTACAAATTAGTACTAAAATCGGGTTTTCTTAAACGGTTTCCTTAGGGGGGGAAATGCACCGACAACAAAATTAAACCCGAAAAAAATGAAATTGATTGAACCAAGCAACTAATCCGGTCAAAATTGCCTCAAATTAACAGAACACGACTATTCCTAACATCAAACCGACAACAAAAAACTAAACCAAAAACAACAGCAACAAAAAAGAGGGGAAAAAACTTATTCAGCTAAGTCAGTGAACAAATCAAAGAGGAAGAAGATGTGAGAGAGACAACTCAAGATAGCAGACCACAAGGGAGGAAGATTGTCATTGAAGAGGAACTATGAGTTGTCTGGAAGATCGGAAGACAGCTCAAGAGGCGATCACGAAAGAAGATAGGAGGGAGGAAAATGTGTGGTGTATGAAGTCGGTCCAACTCTTTATTTGTTTTCCTAAGGAAACCGTCCAAAAAAAATCCTTGTAAAAAATCAACGTATGATGTATTGTCAACATTTTTGACCTGTGAGAAAACCCGTGGTAATATATTACCACTACTATCAAAGGTCGGGATATTTTTATTATTTTTAAAAGTTGAGGATATATTTTTACCATACCCCCAAAGGTGGGGGTATTTTAATTAGTTTTCCCACATTTAAACTACCTAATTTGTCTTTAAATAGCTCTTTTATTGCTTATATTCAAATGACTGCAAAGATGTTGCTTGGTATTTCGAATTCTTACCTTGATAAAAAAAAAAGAGGTCAAAGCGGTATGAGAAAAAAGTTAACAACTTTTGGAAGTATAGTATTTTCGCTATGTGTTAAATTGTTAGTATTTAAAACAAATAAATTTAGTATTACAAGATAAATCTATTACTCCCTCCGTTCAACAAAACTTGACGTTTTACTATTCATGCACGCTTTTTTAGGAACTAAAAACTATATAAAATATCGACTTTTTAAATAAATTTTTTTAACAATTTCGTAGTTATTATTAATAAGTACAAACTTGTTAAAAAAAAATTTTAAAAAAATGAATATTTTATATAGTTTCTATCATTCTAAAAAAGCGTGCATGAATAGTAAACGACAAGTTTTGTTGAACGGAGGGAGTATTTCTTTCTTTTTAGTTGTATAATTCAACCACATCTAACCATGATGAGACAAACCAGACTAACCAGAACAACAATGTCAGTCATTCCGAGTATATTATGACTGATCTATGGTTGTCAACTAGGGCAAAAATGATCAAATGAGCATGAGATGAGGTGGGTAAACAAGGAATGGTACTTACGATTGTAAGATCGAGGGGTGGCTCGGAGAAGCAATTCAGAATGGTATACTTAGGGTGTAAACAATATGAAACCTAGAGATTGAGGAAGAGAATTATTTCAGATGATGCCGAAAATAAGGATATAATGCCTCATTTTTTACAAACGAAGAATTCTAAATGCCCCTTTATCTTGCACGACTACGAAGCCAAGAAACATATATAGGTTGAAACTTGTGTGTGGTCTCTATAATCATGATCTACCTCGAAGCTTAGAAGGGCATTCCTTTACAAGACAATTGAAGATAGATGAGAGGGCCAACGTGCATCGACAGAAAAGAGCAGGATCCATGCTAGGAGTGGTTTTTAGGCATTTATCTCTAGAAAGTCAATTTTATGTAATCTCTAAGAAATTAAAACCAAATGATAACTTAGAGTACATAAAGAAAAAGTATAAGGAAAATACTAGTTCCAGGGAATAGGTATACAATAAAGGGGTAAAATTAAGAAGGACTAATACGTAGGATATGAACCCAATGCAATACCTTTTCACTATGCTAACGAATGGAAGATACATATTGAGTTGGTAGTTATCTTTATGTGTGGCTATTCATCTTCCAACTATTCAAGTGTGTCATCTCTAGACATTTTTCATATTGATCATACTTTAGACAACTTTGTGATTAAGCTCTTAGTCGAAGAAAACCCACCACCCATGTCTAGTTCAGCTCGACACGTAGAGTGAACGTCAACATAGATCGTGAAGGTGGGCATGCCAAACTAGTCCAAGACTACTTTGCGGATGCACTGACATATCCGGAAGTTATGTTCTGGAGACGATTTCATATGAGGCGAGATGTGTTCATGCATGGTGTCAATGCAATAATTAGTGAATATCCTTTGACGGAGGAAAAGTGGTTGATTTACCTCGTCAAAAATTATTCCCAAACGAACAAACTAGTATAGTATGCAATTAAGGGGTCGAACCCTAAAGAATCAAGTATTTTTAAATATTGTGTATTTATCAATATAAAAGCTAAGCTTTATATGAATAAAAGAAGATAATATTGAAAAAAGCAAATAAATGATAGAAGAAAAGCGTTTTCACCTACAAGTTCTCGATTTTAGTTGGTTTTATTGGTCATTGAATCATCAAATTGTTTACTTTCCTACAAATTCCTCCCGTCTTGGTTTAAATTAAAAGCCCTACGAGTCCAATTAATTCCTTACATCTCTATACAACCCTAACACGATTAAGATTTAACAAATTGTCGGTGCATCTCTGAGCCCGGAATCGACTCTGATACCATCTGTAATACCCGGGGTTTTAAGAGGCGCCAACCCATATCATCTAGCACTCTCAAGTCCATTGGAAGAATAATAAAGAAAAATAACTTGAATTAGAAACTCACAAACAACCAACCAAGTGTCGAAACGTAGGCGAAACACTAAGGAAAATTAGTCAAACATGACTTACCTAAACTTTCTTCTCTTCAAAGGTGATCACTCTTATGCTTCAATGTTTTTAAATGAATGATAAACTCAAGCCTAAAACCCTTTATTTATAATCCTAAAACAAAATTATACTAGGAAAAGATGTCCTAATTAGATAGAATTTCCCATAATAAGATAGGCTTTTCAATCTTGGCGGCTATGCAGGATTCGCTGATAGTGAAAGGCCATTCGCTGCAGCGAATCTTCATTGTCCAAAGCTCTGAGGGCTTTCTGGTGGAGTGACCCTTCATCTGCGAGAGCGCGTCCGTTTGCTAGAGCGGATGCTGATGTCTTAACAAGGCTGAAGCTCAGATATGAAAAAGCAATCGCTGGCTCGATCCGTTACAGCGGATGGGCATTCGCTGTTGCGGATTGGCCGCAAGCGCAACAACCTTCCTGGTCGGAATTTTCGGGTTCCGGTTCAGAACTTCCTCTTTTCTCCCTTGAACACTTTGAATCTGGTCTTGACGTCTCCTTGAAAGTTATAGGTATCGGAAAGATCTTTCTAACGCATATTCATACACATTAATCATACTAACGAGGCATCCGGAAAATGCGTTACATAGTAATAAAGCATGCTTGAAAAGAGACATTTTCTACTATGTACTAACATAACAATATATGATCATTTTTGTCGTGATAAGCATTACTTTTGAAGTCTCAATAGAGAAATACTTACTTACATCAAATATACAATTTTTTAAGGCTATGCCCAAATCTATAAAAGGAAAGACAGGAAATTACATAGAAATAAAGCATCTTAAATTAATAAATAGAATATGCTCAACGATTGACTCTCGAATATGCTCATGAGATCCTTCAAAAAAAGTTCTCAGGAATGAATAATGATTCCTTGATCTCACGCGGCAATGTGGAAACCATATCGATCGAGGATTGGTGGTAGATCAACCTCCTGAATCTCACTAGGTAGTGGACAGACCATCTCAAATATCGATGGTGGATCAATCCCCTCAATCTCAGTGGGCAGTGAGTGAACAATCTCAATGGATTGCTCTTCATTTCCCATGTCGGACCCAATTATATAAAAATTACAGAGGATTTTTGGATTATATAAATTGTAATTCACACATCTAGAAGACAATGAAAATATCACTTGAATTGAAACGATTAGTAGAAAATTTGACAATTTTATCAATTTTGATACATATGTTATACTCGTAGTATAATAATTTTGCAATCAAATTTTGTGTATCGTTGGTTGTTGTGATGTTAAGGATGTTTGTACCACATCGAAAAACATGAGAATCTAAGCCTTGTATATATGTCAGTGAACTACTTCTTCCATTGTCAATTGGTTTTAGAACGAAACCTCACTAGTTATGTGTACTCAATTTGGGCTAGCGCATGTGCACTTGGACATGTGAGTCCCCCATGTTATATGGCCCATCGGGATATTTATCATGATATCACAGTGGTGCGTTCTGGAACCCTAGTCGAAATGACGTCGAGTGTAACTAACATATGTTATGGGGTCATATAATTGTACTTGAGGGAATATGTTATGATGACTTTAAATTATGACAACATATTATTTTGATAATTTTTTTAGTGGGGATTTTTTTTTCAAAATCAACTATAACACTCTATACAAGACGTTATGCATTGTTTTTAGTGTGTGTGTGTGTGTGTGGGGGGGGGGTGATCAACCAAAGCAACTAATGACTTCTTCCGTTGTTAAACTTAACTGATTTCCATTTTAGATTAACCAAAGCAATTGCTCATAATGTTAAATTCCAAGTATCAATGAAAAAAGGAGTCTTCCTGCAAGCTACAAAATATTTTTCTAGGTCAATGACTACAAGGAGCCAGAAACCAGCTAAAATTACAAAACTAAAAAGATTCATTTCCTACCAACTACTGAGGTAACTACATTCCTCCCATCCTCTGCGTTTCCAGCGGATTCACCTTCCTCTACCTCCAATTATGATGTTGTACAGATCTAAATCCCACATGAACTCAGTTATGTCTCGGGTCCACCTTTAGGAACATGGGGGGCTTCACACCAACTATCACTAGGATCGTACTCAGGAGTGTCAAAAAACAATCCTCCCACATCAAACCCAACGATATTGCTCGTGAATACTTGTCGATGCTCTCTTTGTTTATCAAATCCCAAGTGAAGACAATCAAGCTGTCAGTGCCTTTAACAACAACAAATTAGTAATCGCCTTTCTTGATTCTTGTCGTTGAAGGTAAGTTGGAGATAACTGATGTAGATGTCCATATTACTCTAGTGCTGTTCATGGTGAAGAAGACGATTTGTAGGAAAAGTTCTAAAGAGAACTTTGATGTTGTAAAAAAGTGGCGGAGTTTGTTTTCAGTCGGAGATAATATTACATCATTTGTTTTGATTGGTAAGCCGATTGAGGATGTTGATGTTAGTGATCAGTTTTTGGTCAATCTTGTTGTTTTATTCCATTCTTTGATCGTGGACACCAATCAGAATGGAAATGTAAATCAAAGTTTGGTTAGAGTATTGTATAGAATTGAGAATTTCAAAAACTTGAATTAGTGTGCATTCTTGTTAGAAAGCTTAGTGGACTCAAAGAGATGTTGGGAGGAAAACAAGAATAGTCAATTTAAAGGTCATATCCTATTCCTAATTGTGAGTATTTATTTGTACCCCATTCTACACCAAATATAATAAGGATGTTCGGAGTGATTTATAAGTGTTTCAAATTCTACCGTTGTCATAAGAGCTCTTCCCTTTTTTCATCATTCTCCTCCATCTCCCCCTTTTTTTTTTCCATTTGAATCCAGAGAATAACACATCCATTTTTCATCAAGATACCATCTTTTTTACAACATGTGGCAGAATGGCTCTCAAAGAGTGGAAATTCTATGAAACCATCGGAAAATTACTCATTAGGGAGCCCATGAAGCAACACCACATTAAGTCTAGTCTATGAAATCACAACCAATTTTTTTATTAATTAAATTTATTTGAAATTATTAATATATTAATTCTTTGTTTCAAAACAGATGGATTTAGGTTTTCTGGAACAATTCGGCATATTGAGTATCAACTTCGTTTAGCCTATGAAGATTGCCGATCCTCGTATTTACATTAACGACAAGGATGTAGTAAATCAAGCAAGGTGAAAGGAAGATTTTAAAGCTTCTGAATACAATTCCCAACAACTAACTCAAATTCTAGAATTTGTGAAGGTTAGTGGAGTTCCTTTGTGGAATGGGCTTAAGTTCAAAATAGACCGTTATCATTGTCATTCATTTGGTCGGGTAAGGAGCAACAATGTCCTAGTAATAAGTATGTTCGGAGTGATTTATAAGTGTTTCAAGCCCTACCCATGTCACAAAAGCTCTTCATTTTTAGGCTCTAAGTGAGGACAACGGACTTGAGATGGCAATGTGACATGGGTTGGTGCGTCCTAACACTTCGGGTCTTACACCGATGGCTAGGTGACATGGGTTGCTGCCTCTTAACACTTCGGGTCTTAGACCACCTATATAGAAGGTGATTGCCATAGAAATAGGAGCCGGTATAAAATTGACCTAATTCTTGTTGCAGGTTTTCCCATATGCTCTAACTGCATTTATACCTATCGCTTAAACAAAGGCTTTGTAGGTCAAGGAGTGTGCCTAACTACATTTATATCTATCGCTCCAACAAATGTTATGTAGGTCAATCAATGCTTGGGCTAGACACAGAATCCTTCCACCCCTGTAACAACCATGTTTTTATAGATTAAAGCATTATGGACTAGATAGCTTGGGTCTATAACTCCTAAATCGGTAATGGTCTTAGAAAAAAAATCCAAAATAAGCAGGGCAAAATGATACATCCAATCAATATAGATTATATACTAATAGCTTGACTCACAAACATTGCCCTAGGTGAAGCTAGGGTCATATGCCCGCTCTTCAAATCTAGCATCAAATCTGATGAGAGACTATCAAAGTCACACTATTGCACAATTGGCTAAACCTACCATAATCCCACTATATTTGTCTCCAACTCAAGCTGTACCGAGAAAGATGCTCAATCTCCTATATGTGGGGGCTAAGGATCAGTCTATAAGGCCATAGACTCATGCACTGCAAAATGCAAAGAATGGTCTAATGGCAAAGAGTGAGATGAGATAATATCATGTCATGGACTTGAATATAAATGGAAACAATGGCAACAACAATGTAGAGCAGAAATGTCACTCATGTCCAAAACAGGTCCTTGATAATACAATTGACTCCTACACTCATTATCATATAATGGAAGGCCAAACAAAGCTCATGAAGATAGAATGCTCTTAGAGTCCTTTTCATGGTACTTCTTATATAGGCCCCTCATGGCCTAGTAGAAGATCACACAAAAGTTGAACACTTCATCACCAATGGTCATCACTATAGAAATAAAGGCATGTGAAATCAACCGCAAAACATAAAGAATGTTACGGGGCTAGATAATTTTAATTGAGGGGACGTGTTATTACAACTTTCTATAAATTATGACAATATATTATTTTAATAAATTTTTTAGCGGTATTTTTTTTTTCAAAATAAACCATAACACGTGTGTGTCTAGGGATCAAGATCAACCAATTGTTTTCCCAAATCCAAGAGTCAATGCTTACAGATGTAGAGCGTATATTTGGTGTTTTATAACAACAATTTGTTATTATTTGTAGGTTGCATAATAATATTGTGGAAGATGAAAGGGATACCCACTACCTACACATTCATGCAACTGAATTTGACCATCTTCAAGAGCCCGAGCCACTCACTTCAAAAATACCAGGCTCCATGAGTGCCATCAAGACACGATGCTTGAACCTGTGTGCTTGACTTAAGTTTTCTCTATGATATTGCGTGTTTGCTTTTTATATGTACTCTTTTTAATCATATATTTGAATTATTGTCATTTGATGTACTTGTATTTTTTAGATGTGGTTATTTTAATAGTTTGAATAATTTTAACAAAAAATCATTTACATAATATATAAATTCATATATTCTTTTAGTAATTTCAATAATTATAAAAAAAATAAGTTACATAATATCTATATTCTATATAATATACTAAAACAAAGACTTGAAGTCTCCTCTAATGCAATTCACTTATGTGCCATTTTCTGGTGAAATTTGACTTGAGTTTTTTGACACGTCAATTAATGATGATCCAATATGTTTAAGACAAGTTAGACAATAACCTCATCTATTTTATCCTCATGTCATCCTATCTGTCCATATGATATTTTATCTGATTACAAAATCTATCATTTTACCATTAGTTATTTTATAAATATTGTATCTTAAATTATTTTATCTTTAGTCATTAAGATTGATTATTTTAGTTCATTATATATAATGATAAGATTTTATTATTAATCAATTATCTATTAAACAATAAAATCTTATCATTAAAATATTTATATTAATTCTCAACCTCATATCTTAAGTTGTTACAAAACCTATTATTTTAATGATTCCTTGAATTTTTTTTATTAAATAATTTCAAATAAACTATTTTAATCTTCACATAAAATTTAATAAAAAAATAATTTTAATTTACTTAATTAAATAAAATATAATTTATTAATAAAACGCGCAAAAACACGGGTAACAAATACTAGTTTATATAATACTAATAATGTACTCTGACAAGGCTGACATTATCATTAATAAGAATTTAACAATACTTCATATATGCATTTATAATGTCAGATTAGTAGATAAAATGTAAATGATTAGAATTTGGAAGATGGTTCCGAAAGTAGAGTACACAAATATGGGTGTAATTAGTGGGAAAGATAAAGTGGGTGGGGGAAAAAATGTTATAAATTAAACGCCTTAAATTTTTTGTTAACCAAACACCGCCTTATCATTTTGCATTATAAGCATAATGCATTTGGAATCCAAACACACCCTAATGTCTTGCACTTGATGAAATTAACTTTGAAGCCCCTATTTGTGTGATCAATGTCACAACTCCATATCTTTTGATTTTTCTTCTCTTATTTGTACCAAAATCTTATCATGTTTGTTCCTGAGTCTCGAGGCCTACAGGGCATTACTTACAGTTACATATGGTAGACCTCGCTGAAGTTGAAGACGAACATGGTTGGCGAAAACTCTTGCAAGAAGGTTACTATTTTTTATTATGGTAGTTGTATAACGGTATGTTGAAGAAAGGTTGCTTCAGAGATTGGTGTTGTATATGTACATGGATCAAATGCAAAGAAAAAGTAGATCGAAATTGGTGTTGTATTTGTACATAGATCAAATACAAAGTCATCACACAGTACAGCATACTGCAGACCGAAATTAAGCCATAGCTATTTGTTATTTGGTCCCAATACATTGATCTTCCCTCATTGATTCGGTCTTGTTCTTCCTTTCACCTGTTGTGGGTTAATTCATCGCAATATCCCTATGATCAACTTCAAGTATACTGCAGATTGACTGAAAGAATCAGACTTGGAATTTGAATCGGAAAAGGCTATGTTTTCACAACAATGGCTTGTGAATGATTGATTTGCAGGTGCAGCATCCGTACCTGGAGGTTGCTGGAGAGTTTGATCGGAAATCGAGCTGGAGCAGCAGCTTCACAAGATGAAGAGTGAGCGTAGCCAGGAGGCGACTGCACGCGAAGCACGACCATTAAGCGTGTCATGATCATCCTCCTGGTAGATCCAGTTCAAGAGGGAACGAATCGGCCATGAAGAGAACACCTGGATCCAAGTCATGGTCCAACCCAGGCTCAAGTCCATGACGTCTTCAAGCCGGAATGTTTCCGGTCCATAACCTTGGAAACCAGCATTTGACGATGAGGAACCAGCAGAAGCTGAGGCTGGGAAGGGTAGCTCATACCGACACACAGGGCAGGTGTTGTGAAGCCTTAGCCAGGGGAGGATGCAGTCGGCATGGTATTGATGCCTGCAAGGGGTCTCTCGGACCTCCTCTCCAATCACGAACTCCTCCTTGCACACCGGACACATGGAGGAGTCACTGTTGTCCATCAGCGTCTCTGTTGCAAACTTCACAACACGCAAATCATGCGCAGACCCTTCTTGATCTCTTCGCGGGCTGTCTTGTTGCACCATCTGCTGACCATCTTGTTGGTGGTCTTGAACATCTGGGAGCATTAGGCTTGATGGGTTCAGAAGGAGAGCCATGGTGTCTACCAACAAAGAAGGGCTTACACGTGTGGTTAAGTCCTCCAAGGTCGGCCTTGGCCTCGATACATCGAGCTCAAGGCCAAGGTGGTCGTAGCAGTAGGGGCATACAACCGTGGGGTATGAGGCAGCGACCCGTATTACCCTGGCGCATTGTTGGCACTGGAAGAAGCGATACGTTCGCGTTCTTCGAACTCCGTTAATCACAACACGGGGCCGTTGCGATGGGGGCATATGTGGCGTTGGATTCAGGATGATGTGAGAAGACAAGGAATGACAAGGAGGCAAGCTGAAGGTAAAAGACTTTATATTGGCATAGAATATAGATAGCCCAATTACTTGTAATCTAACCTAAATGAACAATGTAGGATTATGACTAGGAGTTACTCGTCCCAATCGAAATGTATATGTATCAAGCATTAGCTTGTTGGTAATGGTACAAAGCAGGCAAAGGAATCCAAAGGATGCCTTGGGGAGTACGGTGTTTGCAAGATGATGGTATTTGCTTTTGGATTTGGGTTGCATGGACAACGTAAGATGTATGGGAAAGCAAGGGATGCGTATGCAATTCACAAGAGGTAACGTGTTTGGATAGGTTGAGTTTCTCCAAATATAACAATCTTTCCGATTATCTAAATGATTTTAGGGTCCAGCGATAAAGTATCTCAAAGCCAGGTAGATTGTATGTTTGATATGCAGGTCTATCAGTGTCCAAAAACCAGCAGAACACATCAAATGCAACCATAAAGACCAAGGATTCAGAAGATACCTCCACCATTAATCCATTGCCAAATCTCGGGTCAGAGGAAGGAGAAGACGCTTCTGAAGCCTAGATAGGATTCCCCCATAAATGAGTCCCCTTTCCAGGCTTCGACAATGGCTGCTGCTGTCCAACACCCGGGGCTCTGCACGCCTTTCTGTTTCCTCCCATTGGAAGCTGCAGCTTTATCAGCCTCTTCCTTGCCTACAGCTTTTGGAGGAAGATCTGGTATCACAGGAGGAGGTTCTGAAAAGCCTTCCGTTGTAACCGAAACATCATTTTCTGGCTTGCTTGGCTCAGGATCAAGGACTGTTGTACTGGCCAGCAGTGTGTTGGTTGCACGAGCAGGCTCGGTTGTTGTGTAGTCAAGAATGCAGCTGAAGTCGAAGAGGTGATCGGGGGGTTCTTTTGCTGCAGACGAAAAGTTGGGGTGTTCGGATTTTGAGTTGTTGACTACTGGAGATTTCCTGAACTTTTTCCTTACATGATCAAATATTGTTCCACTCCCTTTGGTTTCCTCAGAGTTGGCTTCCACAAGAGGAACCAAACCTGCAATAGTTCATGGATTAATGGCTCAACGATGAAAAATACTCATAATACAAAATGCTTTTGACAAGTCTATTAACACATCTAACAATTGACCTTTTGCAGATAAAAGAACACATACCATTGGATTTGGATGTGCCTCCATCATCCACTAGATTGATGATATCAAGGCTTCTGGTTATGATGCAGGGCTTATAAACTGCAGTTTCCCCGCTCATGGTCATGGACTGATCCCCTTTTCTAGCTTCTGACACTGTAGAGACTATTTCATGGTCTACTTTCTTACTTTTGTCATTCTCCAGGGGTCCCTCCAGGTTATAAGATCCATGCTGCAGTTCATGAAGGCGCTTCCTGCCTAACGTCAAGGCCACTGGTGATGGGGATTGACTGATATCTGTTGCCGCAACTGTGGGAAAATTCTTTGCCTTTTTACGTATGTGATCAAATACAGTACGGTCATTTATGATTCTGCAGTCATCCTCTTCTTCAGTCACAGCAAGCAGAGCTTCAGCACCACAAGCAGCATAGATCCATTATATACAGAACCAAACATTAGATAAATGAATTGCAGACTGATTTGTAGGGAGTACCTTCGTCAAGTTCTTCATCTAGGAGCTCAAAACTAGGCCTGAATACGTAAGGAGACATGGTTACAGTATTTTATTTTTTATTTTTTCCATCTGAATAAAAAAGAAATTACAACTAGGAATTTTAGAAGAAACAAGAGTGCACTTACATGGAATCAAGTTTCTTACTGGATTCTGTTGTAGGATATTTTCGCTGCTCTGCTGGAACAGGAAATTTACTCCCTTTTTCACCTCCAACATCGTAAATTTGAGCTGGATTGGGGAAAGATAGCTGTCTCATCACAACTTTCCGAGGAGTAATATCAGAATTCATCTCAGTGTCGACCTTGAGGATCTGGTGTAGATCAATACCAACTGCAGAAGCACTATGAAATAAGACGCTTCTGTGTTTGGTAGTAAGAATATAACTAGAAGACCCTTAGAATCAGGTACATAGTGTTCTTACCGTATTCTTCGAAAATCAGATGTGCTTTCAGCGTTGCTTTTCCTTGCTCAAGTTTTGAAAGAGTTATGGTAGTGCTATATGGGCTACGATATAGACAAAAATCATGTCAGCAAACAATTGTATTAACATAATGAAGCCCCATAGAAATCAATATCTACTTCGGTGAGGCAAGCTGTTGGTGGGAAGATCCTTTCCAGGTTTTGGAATTTATCAAGCATCTTTTCTACCTCCAGCAGGCTATTACAGAGTTCTACCTCCAGCAGGCTAGTCACCACTCCATTTTTCGTACTATATACTACAGAAGAACAAAATCTTTGCTGCTATTGCATGCTGTATGCTCCTAGAAGGATAGTAGACAGACAATACCTGGAAAACTCTTCCACCCTGAAGCCACATCAAGAATTATAAATACATAAGTAACAAAGAACACATGGGAAAACCTTTATAACAAAAAAATCTACTTGCATAACCACCATTTTTATTCTCCAAAGAATGTGAACTTCATAATTAGTTAATTACCATTATTATATTTTAAAAAATCTTCACAAATCAAGATAAGGTCTGATGGGACGTTGCAGCACCAGATAAGGGTGTAATGAAAAGAAAACAAAATGAAAACGAAAACGAAGGTAAACGCATAACAGTATGTAGTATAACCTTATTTTCTCATGATAAATGATGAGGTTATCTTCTTGAAGACCAATAACCTGCAAAATCAACAGTTTAGTTTGACCCAGAAAACTTAGCAATTGCAAAAGCAGGATGCTGATAACAAACTTTGTACTAGAAAATTTCATGAACAGAACAAACAATACCATATCAGCATAATGATGTTTGACTGATTTTGTTTCCGATAGCCTACTCAATTTTATTGCTAGGTTGGGCATCTGTCGTCTTTGACTTTCAACTGTCTCAATGTTCATCTCTACTTTTGGAGGCAAGACATGCAAGGATTCCTTAATATGGTTTCCAAATGGATACTTTCTACCAGTGATAATCTCTATTCTCCTTGGATCAGCTTCAGAGAGGGTCTCAAATGAGTTGACTCCCATTGAATGTAAAGCCTGAACAGGAAAAGAATAAATTATGTCATCAACAGAGTAGATAGACTATACAACTTTATTGAAAATTCGGAATCCTCTACATTTTCCACATATATTAAGACACTAAAACAACCTACCCTTGCAGTCACCATTCCAATGCCAGGTAACTGCTTCAGCAAGTAGAGGCTGTCATCCCAAAGCTTTTGGTGCAACGACTTTGCAAGTATGCTTGAGTGAAAAGCTCCCTTGTAATTTTTTTTGTAGATAAAGTAATCTCTCATGCATTTTGCAACTCTGCATCCATTTGAGCATATAGAATTTGCATCCTGTAAAGCATATTACATACATATCATCATAATACTCCCAATAGTTTTACAATTTACAGTCATTTTTATACTATAAGGATAAGGCGGGACATTATGTAAGCAGACCTGGGTAAGGGATAAATCATGAGCCCAAGGATCACCAGTCAAGCAGTCGTTGGCCAAGACAAAAATCTTTTCCTCTCTTGTTTGGATACGCTTTTTCCTTTTCCCCTTATCTCCAAGTATATGAAAGCGAAGACGACCATCCTTGTCAATGTTGATATCATTAAGAAGCTTCTTCTCATTGCGCCGAAGCTGTATCCCTACATTTTATGGTAGAAGGTAAATTCAACTTCATTACAGGAAAAATGTAATCCATACAGGAAAAACATACAAGACAACTCCTCTGCTCGGCCAACAGTGTGAAGTATGTCTTCTATATTACAACTTGGTGGTGTATGCATGATGTATTTCATTGTGTCCATTTTCAAATAGTACTTAGTCATCAGCCTTCCAGGCTCTGCAAATTTGCAAAGAACAGATAAACACTGAGGAAAATATCATGACTAGATAGAAGCTAAAAAGCTTACTGTATCTCAGGTCAAACATACCAAGAGGGTTCAAGACAAAACCATCTTCATCGGTCCAAACCATTTGATACTTGGATAATTCATTTACTTTTTGAACGCATATTTCTGTCATGACAAGCCAAGAATGAAGCATTACTAAAGTCATAAGTTCCTACAGTATGTACAAGTGATAGAGAAGCATATAGGCACCGTGTATGTGGCTCTCTATACGATCTTTAGAAATTCCTTTTTTAAATCCATAGTTATCTGGATTCTGATAGAAACAAAGAATTTAGATAAATGAATGGATGACTAGAAGTATTTATAAATGGATGATTAAAAATGAAAGTGACACATTCCTCTATTACGTGCCTGTTTCATCCTCACGTACAAGTATGAGCACTTCATCCATTCAATTGCCCTTGTAATATCAGGGATAGTCAATTGAACTATTTCTGCAGTTAGATGCTCCGTCATACAGGATAGCAATCTAGAATTCAAGAGAGGTCAATGTAAAATAACTATGTTGGAAACAATGAAAAAAACATAAAGATAAAAGCTTAGCATGGGTTTAAGAGATTACTGTGACTCGACAGTCTCACAACCATTTAAGAGATTCTCATACAAGTGAACCTGAAGGAAAATGAAATCATAAGGAAATTGCTAGCTGATCGTTCCTGTCATCAATGCCAGTAGTTAAATCAAGCATTTCTTCCTAAATGCTTACTGAAAAGAGCGAATATACGTAACTGTTTCTTTCCTTGTCATGATAATAACCATTCCTGTATCATCAAATGGTGGACGTCCCGCCCTACCACTCATCTGCATAGAGATCTTGATCATTAACTTTTCGGCAGTCAAGTCAGCATGAAGCAGCTTGAAATATTGGATTAGTAGTTTTATAAATGTGAGATCAAAATGGCATAATGTGCATATAAATTGTAATTCCTTTCAAGCATTCAACATAGGAAGAGTTTGAATCAGTACATGAATTGTTCAATCCCAAAATATAATAAATATGGAGTTCTCAGCTGACTCTTTACAAAGAATATGATGGCATTTACTTAAAACAACCTTTGGGTCGACAATACCTGCAATACAGTGGATCGATCATACTCCATATAGAGGTTTTTTTCCTTATTGCTGGAATTTGAAGAATCAAATATTAACTCATGTATGCAAAGGATAGATTTTATAGAAGTAAGCTGAGTTAACATACTAGTGCTGTGTTGATTTAATCACAACTGTATGTGCTGGTAAGTTGATTCCATGGGCCAGGGTATTTGTGGTACATAGAACTTGAATGTCACCACTAAGGAAGAGACCCTCAATAAGATTGCGATCCTTCATGGAAAGGCCACCATTATGATAACCAACTGTAGAAAGATGACAAGTCCTATTCAGAACTCCTACACAGATTGTTCTAAAGCAACACATACACTAATGGAGAACATTTTCTTATCAAGTTACTCGGCAATAAAAAAGTCACACCTCCATAAGGGATGTATGACTGCATTTGCCTGTCACTACATGACAGTGAGGCTTCCCTCAGTCTTTCCTGTTGCTCTTTTGTTTTGATAAAAGGATTCGAATGTCCAAATTTCATTGCTGTCTGAGAGATTTTCTGTGCTGCTTCTTGTGCTCCCTTTCTGGTTGAACAGAAAACCAGAGCAGATTTTCCTCTAGAGAATTGCATGAGAATATCTGCAAGGAAGGTGGTATTTGCAGTTTCCAAGTTTTGAGTGACTTTGGCACTGAATCATTTAGTCCAAACCAAAAATTTAGCCAACAATTTATGGTAGCTTACCAAAAATGTAGTTTTCGAGACGCTGAATATAGGAAAGCAGAGGTAGTACATCAGAATGGAAGCAAGATATCCATTGGAGAATAAAAATTAGAAAATCTGAAAGTGTCAGTGCCTGTTGGTGCTACATTACTATTTAAAGTTCAAACCAACAAAGACAGTGAATATATGCATAGTGACTCGCCTTTTCAAATAGAAAATCATTCTTTGCTGCAGCATAGCCTGTAAGCAAATAAACACTGTCAAGTGGAGAAGTGAAATAAAACTCATGTGTAAAATGAAAGAGAAAAAAAATACCCAAGTAAAATGACAGGTATACATGACAATAAAGAAGCAACTGATTGTGAATGTTTATTGGGAAGTCTGTTAATCTTTGCAATCCAATTTTCATGTGAATATTGTTATTCTAGGATGTCTAAGATATTCATCTTGAATAACTAAGTCCGGTCTTACTTTTGAAAGTCCTACACTGTTGTCATATTAACTTTTCTGCTTATTTTTCCAGGATCAGCATATGATTTTATTTGTTCTTCAATGCAGAGTATTACATTTTTAATAATATATGGAAGCACCAGTTGCTTCTTCTCAAACTGTGGAAAATCATAGGTAAGAAGATATGAAGCAAACTAGTAGTCGCTACTTGCTCTATATTTCTCATTTACATCATAATGAAGTATGTAACATATCATTATTCTTACCAAAAACTTTCGTAGTCAGCTTTACAGGTCTCATTTCTTCACCAAACCTGCAGATGAGTTGTATACCAAATAGAATGAGCTATTTAATTTGTATAAAATAAGAAAAACAAATTAATATGCAAAAGACACCTCTTCATTCCTTCCAGAGGTACCATAAGCCACTCAGCTGCACACCAAACAGATACCCATATTATTGCCTAGCAATCCAAATTTTACAGTTGGAAAACAGAAAAAGAAAAGAATTATTAACTTACCAAGGTCCTCGAGGTTTGGAATTGTAGCAGAAACAGCAACAAAACGTACATGGGCTATAGGGTTCAAGTTCATTTGAGGACTTCTTGCAAGCATTTTTATTCTACTCACTATTGCCTCCAAAGCAGCTCCGCGAGGATCATTTAGCAAGTGGACTTCATCGATAAGAAGAAGGGCTATGTCACTGAAAAAACTCAAGCCATTTACGTTGAATCGAGACACAGCATCAAACTTCTGCAGAGGGTGGTCCATAATAGCAGTTAGGAGACATGTTTCATAAAAGGTCAACGATCAGATAAGGAGACCGGGCACAACTTTTTTACGGTTATCTGTGGACAGCCTGTATTTCTTGTAGTGTTAGAACTCAGGATCTATATACAGAGAGAATATTGACTATATAATAACTTATCTTCTATTGCTCCATACAGACCTCTGGAGTGGTTAGTATGATATCTGCATCTTGAATGTGCTTTATGCTATAAGATTCATTATCACTTGTTAACTCGAGGCATATTATTCCCCATGAACCAAACTTTTGGCTCCAATGCCGGAGTTTCTCTTGCACCAAAGCTTTGGAAGGGGCTATGTATATCTGACATCAACATAAAAATCACCAGTTAGTGATTTTGTCTGCAGATAAGTGGTTTCCCGTTATGCAGAAGAACAGACCAATGTCTCACAAATAGACAGATTTCATATCAGTTACTTTGCTGACCATGCTATCTAATGTCTTACAACATAAATTCAGTAGAATGGCCTACAAAATTAATAGAAAATTATTTGGTTGTAGATGCTCTTGCAAGAAAAACAGGTTCAATGCTGAACTATCAAACTTATTGCATTAGCATTATAATGAAGTTGTAACTGGAACAAAAAAAGCTTTTAAATTCTAAAAGCAAGTAAGACTATACAGTATGATAAATGTCCTTTTTCAACCAAAGGATTCCTATTATAGAAGCTACCAGTCACTCACTGAAGAATGCAAAACCTACAGTTTTTAAGGTTCCCTTTGCATGGATAAATCTCCCATCTCCTGCAAGGAACTTTGATAGGAGCCTCAGGATACACAGCTCAAAGAGCACCGTTTTACCACTCCCAGTTGGTGCAGAAACGACCATGTTAACATCGGAATGAAAACACACAGGAAAGCATTCACTCTGCAGAGAATTGAAGTACCTGTAGAGCATTATATTAGGATCCATCAAATGAAACTCAACCATCAAAGACTCACACTTCATGTTCAGTTTATTATGAGATACTGTATGTTCCCTTAATGTATGTTAGATTAAAAAAGATAAAACTCTATTCACTCCAATCAGATGGACCCTTCATCGTGCACAAAGGGAAGCTTGCTGATGAGTTTTGGAACTAATTTAAGCATATGTGAACTCCTGACAACAGATTAAGATTATAAGACAAACTAGCATCAAGAAAACTAATTTGAAGAAAAACAAAGAGTACTTAAGAATTTATTGATTTCACCAGGATATTATACAGTTCAAACTCCACAATTTGAAACCAGGGATGGCAGAGCTACACCAGTACATCAAAAGATGAATAGGTATGCTAGTATGTAAGTAGTTTAAACCAAAAGACAGGCTATGCAATGATGGATACATAATATTTATATATTAAAACAAAGTCATATAGCTAAATGCTTTAGCAAGTCTTCAGAAAACAATATCAAGCAGGACTTTAAGGCCATATCCATAGATAATGAGCCATTCTGAATACGAACATACGGCCTCAAATGAAGAAATTAGTATAATCCTAAATATTCAATATACAAGACATAAAAGTTCAAAAACAAAAAGGAAAAAAAAATCAAATTTCGGCAATTTCTCATTTTTAACTTTCAACTCAACAAACACAAACTTGAGATACAGGATTTACGAAACAATACCTAAAACTGAAAACCGATTGAAAAAGCTGGGGCAATTCAGAGGAAGATCTCAAAGAATAAGAATCCATTCGCAGTGTCGCTCAAACGTTCACCGGGAACCACTAGAAAAGGCAACGATCCGAAAACTGCAACCACTTCAGCAAAATCGTCACGGAAATCTCGCTATTAACAGATGCAATATCGACGATTCCTCCAATAAGTGCTAAATTCTTCACAAAAAAAAAAAAAAAACGGGAACCACTAGAAAAAGCAGCGATTCGAAAACTGCAACCACTTCAGCAAAATCGTGACAGAATTCTCGCTATTAACAGATGCAATATCGACGATTCCTCCAATTAGTACTAAATTCTTTACAAAAAAAAAAGAATAGAATTGAAATCGGTACAGAAGCGAATAATCGCACCGGATATGAGGGATCTCCTTCTCTAGGGTTGCAGTACATGCAAGCGGCGAATCTGTGAAAAAAAACGATGATAAAAGAACACCGTACAGCTCCAATTGTTCAGACAGAAGGTATTGAGGGTTTTCTCTTACGTGCGAAGGAAGAGAGATGATATCTGCAGATTTGGGCTGAGGGCGGGAAATGATAACGTTGGGAATTGGGAGAGTGAAGGACGGTGAACCCATATATTATACGGAGTACATAAGGTCATCTCCGAGACTCCGACAGTCAATAGTTTACTACGGAGTAAATTATTTTAATATTTATTCAATCTAAAAAAATATAAAAATATAAAAATTTACATTTATATTTCTAATATCTCTTTTTATATATTTATAAAAATTTATTTTTAAAAAGCATGTTTTAAAATTTTGAATAATTATATTTTGTAAAATATTGCCTTTTTCATTTTAAAAAATTTTAAAACATGTTTTCTCAAAATAAAATTTTATAAATATATATGAATATAAATATAAATTTTTTAAGATTAAATAAATATTAATATAAATTAGTGTTGTAGACTTGTATGAAGTGGAGTAGATGATCTTGGATTCTTGGTTGCATCTCTGATTGTACAAATACAACATATAAAATCTACTTTATTCATCTCAAATTTTAATTCGTTTGATTTTATAGTACATACTTTAGAATTTTTTTTCAAAATATTCACAGAAAAATAAATAATTACACATTTATTCACTACTTTAAACTATTTACAAAAATATTCAATTTTTGCAGAGAAATCAGAAAAACACGGTCTAAACCCGCGTTTCATTAAGAAGTTTTAAAATTTAAAACAGAAGAAAAAGTGGAAAAAAAATAAATGAATAAAACACGGGTTGAACCCGCGTTTTATGCTTTTATATTTTTTTTAAATGATAAAAAAAATATAAAAATAAAATAAAGAAAGGTAAAACGCGGGCTTAACCTGCGTTTTACGGTTAAAACCTACTTTCCCCTTCCAGTCTTTCCCGGCCTTCATTGCTTCCCCTTCCTTACTGGCGTTTCCCCTTTGCCGGTGGCACTTCCCTCGCTCTGCACGACTGCACCTCCCTCCCTCTGCCCACCTTCATTGGCGTCCACCACCGGTAACTTCCCGCCTGCCCGGATCCCCGCCCAACTTCGATGCTGCCTCTGCGTCCCTTCCTCGCCCGCCCACTCGATCTCTACTGCTGCCATTCCCCGGCGTCCACCACGCCAACCTCTGCTTCTCCGGATCCCCACCCGCCCTCTGCCGCTGCCCACCTTCGCCTTCCTCCCCGCTCACCCACGTCGCTGCCTCCTTATGTCCCTCTTCGGCATCCTCACCGCCTTCTTCCCCTGCTGACCCTCGTCTTCGTCTTCCGCTTCGCCACTGGCATCGAGAATTCGGATCTGGCGAGATCCCCTCTGCTATCGTTCAAGTGCTCTGCCGAGTTCATCCCCCTCCGTCGACCTCCGATTTGCAACAAGACCTCCGCCGACCTCAGATTGTCGGCACAAGAAGATGGGACCTACTTAAGGTGAAACGCGGGATGAATCCGCGTGTTACCTTTTTATTTTATTTTATTTTATGTTTTTTATCATTAAAATAAATAAAAGTAATTCAACCCGCATTTTATTCATTTATTTTTTCCCACTTTTTCTTCTGTTTTAAATTTTATAACTTCTGAATGAAACGTGGGTTTAGACCGCGTTTTTCTGCTTTTTTTTGCAATAATTGAATATTTTTTTAAATAGTTTAAAGTAGTGAATAAAGGTGTAATTATTTATTTTTCTATGAATATTTTGAAAAAAAATCCATACTTTAAGGATTTAAAAATCTATAAAATATTAAAATTTTTAATTAATTTTTAAAAATAGTATTATATTTATTAATAAATTTTGAATCAGTAAAGTTTATTTAGTTAATAAAGTTTAAATCAAAGAAAAATAAAAATTAACGAAAAAATTCGCACTTTAAAAGTATTTACAAAAATATTCAAAATTTGTAGAGAGGTCAGAGAAACGCGTTTCATTCATAAGAAATGAATTCTGGGGTTGGAAAAAAAAAACCTCTCATGAGTCGAGGGCCGCACCAAATTTTTTGGGGACTCGGTGCAGAAATGTAAATAAAATCAATCATTTCGATTTTTTTTAAATGATCGTTTGGGGAAAACAAATTTCTTGTAGATTTAAAAGAAATCTATGAAACTATTTCTTTAACAAAAAATATTTCACTCATGATATAATATTTATAAATATCATAAAAAATTATCTTGATAAATTTTAGATTAGTTTAATCAAAATATTTACAAGAGGCAATCAAAATAGTTAAAAAAAACTTTTAAAAAACGAATTATAAATGATTACAATTTACAAAGAAAAAATAAATGATCACAAAGAAAAGAGTGAAGAATAAATTAAGAGGCCCTCACTTGAAAATAAGACTAGAATCAAACACAAAACCCTTTAATTATTAATTTGGAAGCTTTTTTATATTTTCACCCAGCCACTTTGTTATTCTTGTTATTTTGGGGAAGCAAAATCATAAGGGCTTTAGACAAGATCTCAAAACGACTATTGACAAGATAATTTCAACTAAATTGAGACAGATCCTTTTCATTTTTTGGTAAAAAATTGCAAATAGGCCCAATAGCTCTCTCATTTGCCATGAATGATTTGGAAGAAGAAGCTCAGTCCCCTTGAACGAGATTCATCACCCCAAGAAGTCGAAGAAGGTCCCATTGATTGGTGTTTTTGGTAGATTTAAAAGAAATTTCCTTCGATTTATCGAATTTAAGGTAAGATGGTTGGTTATAATTGTTTTTTACGTGTTTTTTTTCTATGAAATTGAGTTAGGGTTTATTCAAATTAGAATTAAAATTGATAAGATTGATAAGTGTATATAGTTTTAGTTTAATTATTGATCATATGTGTGTTGTGGGTGTTGATTTATGAGTTGAAATTGGAATCAAAATTGATGAACTTGCTAGTTGTTTTCGAGTTATGAGTTGAAATTGGAATCAAAATTGACGAACTTACAGGTATGGGATGCTCTGACTGGTGGCAAAATTGTTTGTGTTTGAGGGTCATGAAGCTCTAGTTTATTTTGTGTGCCAATTCAGGTATCTTTTGCTCTTGTTGGCTACCTTTAAAGCTTTTCTATTGTAATTGAATAGCATTGATGACATACTGTTTCTTGGTGTCTATGCTTACCAACTTGAAGCTCTTGAACCAAAAATCAAAATTAAGTCTCTATGCAAGTGAATCTTTCATGTACAGATTAAGTCTGTTGAGCATCGACGGCTGGAAGATGCAACTCCATAGCCTCGTCGATGTTGGACGAGGAAACTCCATATAGCCTCGTTGCTGCTGGCCGAGGCAACACTGGAGGCTCATCTTGGTTGGTCGAGGCAATGCCAGGGGCCCGTCTTTGTTGTTTGTGGCTAAGAAACTTGGCTAGGTTTAGCGTACCGACGACGTTGGTGCGGATAGTCTCAACCTTGTACAACTCGCACCAATCAACATTAGGTCGGTCGGCGACGCAGGCGGCTTTGAGGACGTGAGTCGGGGCAACGACGGCGATATCATCTTGGATCGAAATAAGGTTCTCGAGGCGACTGGAGCCGTAATGGTAGGCGATGCTCTAGGATTCGCAGAGCTTGCCGAACAAGCCGCCGATCCAGCACTATGAGGTAATAGGTCGGTGTCGAACGACTCATCTCTCAGCCATGGATGACGGCTGGCAGTTTTAGGGCTCTCTTGGAGTCAATTTGTAATTGATTGGAAAAAATGAAAAGGACTTTGTGCAATTTAGTTGAAATTATCTTGTCAATAGTCATTCGGACGTCTTGCCTTTAGCCTCACTCAAGCAAAATTTATAGAGTAAATTAAACATAACCACCCATAAATTATGCTAGTTTTCACATAACCACCCATAAATTTATAAATTATACAAAACCACTCATAAATTAGATTTCTTTTCAGATGACCACCCATCCATTAAACCTCAATCTGTTTTGTTTGAAAAGCTTACAATACCCCTAATTCAAAATTTTTTAAATTTAAAGCAATTGTATATATTTTACTTTAATTTCACATTTATTATAAATATTTTTAAAATTTTCATACTTATTAATAACAATTTCACATTTATCAAAGGGGTGAACCACAAGTCATAATGGTTGATCCGTAATGCGTATGAACCAAGTCAAAAATTCAATTGACTAAACAAAGGCACACATAACACATCATACTTTTGAATATCGAGGCGGAGGGGGGGGGGGTAGTTAAATAGCGAAAATCCATGAAAATGTAAGACCCGGGGTCTTAAGAGGCGCCAGCCCATGCCGCCTAGCCCTCTCAGGTCCGTTGTCCTCACTTGGAGCCTGAAAAGAAAGAGCTCTTATGTTATGGGTAGGGCTTGAATCACTTATAAATCACTCCTAACATCCTTATGATATCCAAAGTGGGACTGGGGTGTTACAATCTCCCCCACTTAAAGCACTGACGACCCCGTCAGGCCCAAGAGACTGCCCTCCGGGAGAAGCGTACCCGAGCATACTGTCGGCGCACCTCCGAGCCCCACTACAAAAAAATAATTAATTTAGCTTCGGCAAAAAGCCGTGGTAAAAGGCCATTAGCTTCGGCATTGCTACGGGAAATGGGGGGTGGCGAATTTTGGGGTCGCAAAAGTTGGTAGCTTCGGCAAGTAGCCGTAGCAAAGTTATTTGCTACGGCTTCGCTACGGCAGGCCAATCAGGGAAAAAAACATCTACTTTGCTACGGTAGGGATCCGTCGCTAGTGAAGTAAAGGCGCCAATTTCCCTTGGTTGCTACGGCCACTGTCGTAGCTAAGATTTTTGTGCCAATTTTATGGCGTTAATTTTATGGTGCCAATTTTGGGTGAAATTTGGGAGGGAACTCATCTCGTTGGCGACAGTAATTTGCCGTAGCTGCCGTAGCTATAGTCATAACTGGTTTTTTCTGAAAGTTTTGTAATAGTTGTCACGGCTCATATCCGTTGCTACGGTTAATGCTACCCTAAATTGTTCTATTATATATATATAATTGCATCATGTATAAATTATATAAAAGTGCATTCATACAATCTGCAAAAGCAATTGAAGCCAACAAATGACATGCTAGTGCATTCATCACAAGTGAATTCAGCAAAAGGTCCCTTGCATACACATTTGACGTCCAACGACTACTTCAAGCCAACAAAAGTATTTGACGTCCGAAGTTTACGCCAAGCCAACAAAAGTCTTAAACCTACATATTGCCTAACATCTAGTGTCCATAGTCACAAGTGCAAGATAATTAAAAGATACTTAGAGCAACCTTTGATTTGTCTCATCCTCAGCAGCTCGTCCAAGTGTGCTAGACTTAGTCTTCTTCTTCTTGAAGTGACTGATCCTCAATGGCTCGTTTATTCAGTCCGGGGGCAGATTGTTGAGTTGATGTGTTAAGAGGTTGCTCGTTGGTGGATAGAACAAGAGCTCCGTCTCCAATTGACTCCATTTGATTTGTCTGATGAACACTTGTCTACAATATAGAAAAGAACAAACGAGATATCAGAGCTGCACACTCGCTTCTTTTGGAACCGGATAACAAGTTGAAGCACAAACGAGATATCTGACTTTCTATTGCCTACCAAAGAAAGAAGAAAACCTTAGCACTGGCACACATTCAGACAACTGTTTTTTAAGGTATGCAATGACTTCATTAAAAAAGCAAAACTTGATTATGCAAGGTACTGATTTTTAATATAAGAAGCAAGGACTTCATTCAAGAAGCACACCTTCGAACTTGACTATGTAAACAAAGTACTGATTTTTAATCTTTCTCCCTCTCCAATTGATATATGGAATATCATAAAGAAAAAAGAGCCCATCATAGATCATATATGTAACTTAATCCACAACCATTCAAAGTAAAAGATAATCAAAAGAGAAAGGGGTCCAGATGAAATAACAAACACAAATATATATGAACAAGACTCAAATTATACCAATACAGATTTTATAATATACTTTTTTGGCTTTCACCATTTCATTGATGATGAGATTCCAACCAAAGGAAAGACCACTATATATGCATGCATATATGAGTATAATATATTAATTTCGACTACTCTCTTTAGAACTCAAAATATGCAAATTTACACAGCACAACTAGCATCCAAATTAAACACTACCTGATCGAC
The DNA here is from genome assembly GCA_963922045.1 of Persicaria maculosa. Taxonomy (NCBI): domain Eukaryota; kingdom Viridiplantae; phylum Streptophyta; class Magnoliopsida; order Caryophyllales; family Polygonaceae; genus Persicaria; species Persicaria maculosa. The sequence continues at coordinate 22,612,883 of OY998258.1, read as the reverse complement.
GACATATATATGTATATTATAAAAACCCAGAAAAGGGTAAAAAGAAGAAGAAAAAAAAGGGTGTGTGGGGATAATTGGAACACATCAGGCCCCAAAATAGCCAGCGATGAAACCCAATCAACAAAAAGTAAACCAGGTCAAACAATGAACAAACAAGAGGAAACCCACCGAGAAAACCACCAAAAAACAATAAACAAACAACAAAAGTAAACTAGCAAAATCAAACACAAGAGGAAACCTTAGCACTCAGGTCAAACAAATCATGACTAACCTGTCCGTGTGAAGGTGAGCCTCCCCCGTCATTGGGCCGGAAAGTCTTCATAAATTCATTTCGAAAGTGCTCAAATCTTTTATCTATGTGGTTCTCTAAGTGGGTTTTGAGGTCCCCTACAAACTCTTTGGCAATCTCCCCTACAAACTCTTTGACAATCTCGCGCATATCTTGAACACTGAGAGGAGGTCTTGATGAGGAGTTATACACCAAACGAGGAGGGGCACTGGCACCATAGGTCCGACAGTATCCGTGACCATCTTCTCCAATAAGCCGATGGAATATCCTATCCTTCACTTTATCAAGATCTCGTTGATCCTCAGGTTCCATCAGCAAGAGGGCGTTGAAGTTCTTCTATATTAGTAAAACAAGTCAACATATGCAGTTCAATAATGGCAGAAAATTAAAAGGGTCCAAAGAAACTTACAATGGTCTCAATCACATTAGGATCATCTCCATTTCGAGATGAAACCCGCATGCTCATCTTGTTAGTAGGTTGCCCAGCTTTGCGCCGCTAGTTAAATGGAACAAATCACTCAAGTTAAATACGAATGTCATGGAGTTAATACACAAACAAGTAGTCAAAAGTGCAAGAACTAAACACAACTAAAAACTGAACGATATGCACTAATTCAGACAACGTGCACATACGGACCTCGTGTCTAACTTCAACGAATGACTTTCGCCCGGTAACATGCACCGGCCCATGCTTATCTCTATTCTTTGAGTTCTGGACGGATTGTTTCTGAACACACGAATACGTTACAATACGATGCACCAAACTTGGAGATGGACCATCTAAGATAAGGGGGAAATAAAGAATACATGGGCAACCTCACTTCTCCAATATGCAATGAGCGTAATCCAATCAGGTGGGAGGACAGTTGGAGGATTATGCTTTTCCAGCTCAGGGTCATCTTGGCAACAAGTAAAATATTTCGCCTTTGTTTTAGACTTTACTAGAAAAATGCAATTAGACACAGCTCACAACAGATGTCTTTCAAAAAAAATCCCGATCTCTTTGTGCGTGTAGTAAAAGATCAACTTTTCTACATCGGTTTTAGGCCGATGTCTTTTCTTGATTAAAACATCTATTTTATTTTTAATATAGATATAAATCATCCCTTCAAATTTATTTTTGACATGTTCACTTATTGTTAAAGCCTCATTATTTTTCATTTATAAGCTTTTGAAAATGACCACACAATGCCTAAATTTTACATTTACATCACTATTTTTAAAATAATCAATGTATTAAAACAAAAGGCGAAATTAATTAAAATAACCCAACCTTTAAGGGGGTGTTAAAAATATATCTCCACCTTTTAAGTGTAAGATAAATATCCCGACCTTTATAGGCGGTGTTAAAATAATATCGCAACAATTTTTTCTAAAAAAAAAATGATGACATGGCAAAAAATAATAATTTTTAAAAAGGAAAAACTAATAAAAAAAAAAAGTCAGCAATAATAAACCACGGGTTTTTTGGATTCTTTTTTAAACCAAACCCGGTTTTCTTAAACCCCTTTTTTAATTGTCTCCCTCACGCCAAAACAAAAAAAATTTAATCCCTCTCCCCTACAAGGCTACAATTCATGCCTTTCATGGGGGTTTGAGGTCTGCCTTTTGCGTGCATATGAGCCAAACCACGGGAATGGGCCGGATCATTCTGTGGGGATGAATCCAATGAATATCGTTCACCATAGACATCTGATTCAGACCCTTCTGAGGTTACATCCATGTCTGAAGCAGACCCAGCATCGTCTACCTCCCGGGATAGAGGTATAACACCTAGTGGCAACTGGCAAATGCCCACTTCGGAATATACCGGGAGGCGGCAATCCAAATCCTTTGCTCCCACTTCTAGAAATCATTATTGGGTCGACTATACTTGTTTGATTAGAAGATGCGACGCTTGTTCTTACCCAAACCCTTCAATTCTAGGGATAAACCATTCAAAACCTCTGTAGCACCGACTCGGTGAAACGGCAATCTAAAAACAATAGTTACAATTAAAAAAGGGGGTTTAAGAAAACCGAGGTTGGTTTAAAAAAGAATCCAAAAGGTTCTGATTTTTTTTATTAGTTTTTCCTTTTAAAAATTATTATTTCTTGCCATGTCATCATTTTTTTTTAGAAAAAATTATTGTGATAACATTTTAACACCGCCTATAAAGGTCGGGATATTTATCTTACACTTGAAAGGTGGAGATATATTTTTAACACCCCCTTAAAGGTTGGGTTATTTTAATTAGTTTTGCCAAAACAAAATAAACATCTTCTTTTTTTTTTTTTATAATATTGATATTGTGTATATTAATTGCATATATATAATTAGTGATTTTTTATTGTTTTAAAATAATATATCGTATGAAATATGTACATAACTGATGTATTAATATGATATGGACATCATTTTAGATTTATATAAAGATGTTATTGTTATTAATATATATCAATTTATATTAACATTGTGATGTAAAAATATATGTTATAAATTGATTTAGATTATTTAGACGATGTCTATAATGATACTAACATGCATTTTTATGTTATGGTTCGATTTCATAGTTATTCAGGCACAACGTTTTTCATCTATAATCCGATTTTTTTTGTTCGATATACAACACCCTTTGTTCATATAATAAGAATTCGCAAATGATGGGTACTTATAGAACATATACATTAAAATAAACGCGAAATCAACATTTACAAATGTTTTACAAAGGATATGTACTTGAAAGATACACTTTTACAATTGATGGATCTAGGCAATAAACAAAAGGGTAAATACTGAAATAGGATTGCCTACGCCAACACCAACTCCACCAAAAATCACAATAGCAACAACTGAAGATTATCAAGACAACCTAAATTTCACAAGAATAACACATAGCAACCATTCCATCTCTTGAGCACTTGAGAAATTAATTTAAGCATACATTGTCATTTTGTGGATCTCACACCAACCTTAGCTATCTTCACCAAGTGATCACAGTTGTCATGTCCATAGAAAAATGGCTCCTTCCTAAATATATGTGCATAATAACAATTCAGTAAGCATCTAGGACTAGAGTATAACAACAAAATCAGTCCTTCAATAGAGAAGAATAATAATTTGAAACAAATGTTTGTATAGCAAATCAGTACAAGTAGCAATAGTATACAAGAGAGAGCCCATAGAGCCAAAATGACTACCTTTGAGTGTGGAAACATACTTCCTGCAGGCAGTTCATCAATATTTAAGGAACTCATCTGAAGCAAATATATTCAAAAGACATTTTATGAGAAATCTTAAGCAAATCATTATAGCCAAGATCTTAGTAAATTTAAGGTAAAGCTAGGTGGCTAATCTCATAAATGAAAAGAATGAAACTATAAGACACTTTAAGAGGAAATATTACATGTACAAACCAAAGTTAGCAAACAATGAAGTAATCAAGATAATGATTCATGTTCAATGAAGTAATCATTCATATTCATTAAACTAGTTGCATAATACTCAACAAGCCTGGATAGGCAATATTGTGTTTGTATGCATTTCCCCCGAGATAATTAAAAGCACAATGAAACGGGATATTCATACATTACATAACTAAAATGATCATTTAATAGCAGCTCTAAATAGCCCCCAAATTCAACATCGTAAGCAACTACAAATCAGCCCCATAACACCACAAAAATATATTCCCAACAATGCATACAAGCTTATACAGCCCAAGAATGTAGCACCAAATACAAAGTAGCAACGGATTGAATTAATGACAGCTAAACTAGTCACAAACGCAGAAGCAATGATCCGATTTTAATGCAATCAAAAGATTCAAAACAGCCCCTAAAACCGAGGAAAAACTACAACAAAAAGATCTAAACAACAAGATGAGCGCAAAATGAACCCAAGTCAGCCCATGCCACCAACTAAAGCAAGAAGCAAGCCAAAACTTAAAAGAACATGTATAGGTCTGATTTTAAGAATGGAATCATTAATCCACCAATTTCAGCTCATGCCAGTATGGTTCATTTTATTTTATTTTTCTCAAATGCTTATCTCGTCCACACGATCAGTGGAAGCTTACCTCGTCCTTGATATTTTATATTATCCCTCAGTGTAGGTAACACACTAACAAGTGCTTCAGGTTTCCGTCGTAAAACCTGAAAATGTCCTGGTTCATGATGAAATTGCATAAATGGGTAATTAATTTATGGAAAAAAAATAAAATAAAGAAAGAGGATTAAAAGGGTAAAGAGAAGGAAGAAGAAAGAATGGTTACTTTGGGAAAAAGAAGGGAGCACTGAATAACTGAAATCACCATTACTTGACTGAAATATTCCTTTATCAGGCACTCCTTGAGCAAACCACACATGCCATAGAAATAAAGCAACTTTGACATTACCTATATGGAACAACAGACCTGTCTAAAATTTCTTAGATGGTGATACAAGTACTTGAATAACATCGAAGGCATAAAAAGTAAAGACCTTATTTTACAGCTATTCAGTCTAAGAAGGTGCTTTGCGGAGAGGTGAGATAAGTATCAAACCAAGAAAACGCTCTCTAAGAATGTAGGCACCTGCTCTAGCCCCCATGCAAATTACTGCATCAAGCCTGTTATAGACATTAGAAAAAAAAGCAGAATATATATTACTCCATAAATTTACAAGCAAACATGAGGGAGCATCCAACAAAAACCAGCCTTTATACTTATTATAAATTTTACAAAGCAAAATACCTTACCTAGGACACAACCATTCAATTTTGAATATCAATTCGATCAAAAGTAATCAGTAACTTGATACGAAATGTAATGAAAATAGAAAGTGATGAATCACATTAATAGAAGCACAAGATGGGAGAAGATACCAAATGGTGGAGATAACTGAACTGGATGAGATCGTTACCTTCCTCAGTTCCTCCAGCTAGGAAGGTTTACTAAAATAGAAAATCTAACCTTACACCAAAACAAAAATTAAAAGACTGATATCAACTTAAGGCCCTGATTTTTTAGTTTTTTTTGGATAAGTTTGACAATCCAAATAAACAAACAAGATATCAACTCACACTAGCCCGTCTACCATAGAATGCAAGTATCAAGCTAATCGCAAATATAAATGCCAAGCAAGCAGAGTGAACATTCAAACAATATAAAAGTATCTCTTTCACATGAATTGAGATTAGAAGAGTATTCCATAATAACTCAAACATGATGCCTAACAAAGTCACAGTCTTACAATGTAAAATAGGAGAAAAAGGGTGAATGAATGTTCCATCCAAGAGCCATAATAACTCAAACATGATAACTATAGAGTTTAGTTTCATAACCCTTGTAATCAGGATAACTCAAACACAAGTTATCGGGCTACATTTCACTAGAGCCAGTAACATTGACGATGAAAATAAAGCAAAAAAAATTATAATGAAAAAATATGACACAAAGATGGAATAATTCATAATGCATCGATGCACTTACGCCCAACGCTAAAACATGTAGTACATGTACATCATATAGTAGTTTGCATTTGTAGTATCTGAACTAGTGAACACAAGACATCCATCCTATGCATGTTTCTGCTGTTTTCCCCCTACAATGTTTTATGTTAAAGGTTAATTCCTACATCATAGTACATATAGAACAAGCAAAATAAGAATCAAATTTTTTTCACTTTTAGAAGTAAATTGTATGTACACTATTTTAGCAAATTCAATCAGTCAAACAAACATTATTGCTTTCACCTACATGAAGCATAGGTTACTGCTTTCACCCACTTGCTGTTGTATTACATTTGGCCTACCTCGAAATAATTATTACTAGTAGTTTCTACACAAAACTCCTCCAATTTACATCAATTCAACCACAAAGCGTCACCAATCAAGATGTTGTCGACTTAGCTAACTGCCATCCATCAAGTCTCGACTCAAGTTTCACAGACACAGGGCTTTTAGGCATCTCTTCAAGCATCACATAAACAAGTTTCCTCATAGACCAAAATAAAGAGAATATTTCAAAACCCTAGAATTTGAGATGTAGGAAAGCCGATTTGAGAGAGAAATTGAATGACAAATTGGTGCTAAAGAAGCTTACCTTGGGTGTTGTAGGAGTCTCCGACAACGAAATAGATGGACGGAGGAGGAAGCTCAGACAACAACACAGCAGGAGGCGGGACAAGAGAGTAAAATCGTGAACAGAGATCCAAAAACAGGTCAATCGCTGAGGAGGAGGTGGAGGGTCGGAGACACCGGCGAGGAGGAAGTGTCGAGGTAGAGTAAGTCGCCGGAGCGGAGGAGGTGGAGTTAGTCGCCGGTGGCTTCAATTGTTTGGGGGTTTTGGGATGACATCGGAAGAAAGGAGATCTCAGATCTGGAGGGGAAGGAGGAGGGGAAATTGGAGATGAAAGTAGGGAACAAGAAAGAGGAGAGGTGGCGGCGACGGTGGTGGCGGTGGTGACGGCAGTGGTCGTTGTAGTGGCGGTGGCGAGGATGAGTCTGGGAGAGGAGTTGAGGGGACAAGAGGGTTTGGACGAGGGGTTGATGAATGGAGGAGGAGCCAAGTGAGTGTAAGTATGTGGGACTGAGTAGGCGTTGAAATTAAGCATGGGCGGGTTTCCAATTTTTTTCAAAGTGTTTCTCCGCACCTTTCAAATTCAAAATCCCGCTTTTTTATTTTTTTTTAGAATGAACAATTTAACATCTGTCAAAAAAGTTAACTGATGTCGAATTATTTTTCAACATCGCAAATTTAAAAACTAATATAATAGACTAATATCACATCTGGTATTTTTTTGACAGACTTAAATCACATGATGTCTAATTGCAGTATTCTAGTAGTGTAATTATAGCCCTTCTACATGATGTTTAACATTCTCAAGCAAACCTCTTTGAACTCATCGGGAGGATCCACCAAATTTTTCTATAAGTGTTAAAGGCAATAAGATAAAAAAGAACCAAATGGTTAGGTGAAAGTTTGTACATGCTGAAAAAGAAAGTATAAAGGAGAAAGAACATCATCCATATTATAAAAGTGACAAAGTAGAAAGGAGAAAGAAAATACCTTAACTTCTTCCCATACACCATCCATCACATATTGTCCGAAAGAGGTCCAGTCCAGCATAGTAAGAGGAAGCCGTTGTCCGTCATGCATTAGTATCCCCAGTTGCGACTTGAGATGTTTGGCGTTAGCCCCAAATGGTTGGAACTTGTCATTGAATTCGACTGCAACCTTGGCTCCGGTGTTCCACCCCAACACACCGTTACTATGACCTCTAGGGGTTGGACGTTCATCTTCATCTTGAAACACCATATATTTGATTATTTATTCACACAACTATAAAGGATCGAGGAAGATATAAGGGTTGGATGCAAATTAATGCCTAACCAGATGAATCGATGTCAAGGTCTGCATCGTTAGGAGCATCTGCATCATCTGGTGCAGCCGAGTGTGGAGCTACATCTGGCTGCGTTGTCAGTACATTGTTGACTTGAGTGTTCGATTGGGAAAAAAGTGGAGCAAGTGATTGAGGTTGACCTAGAGCAAGGACTTCATTTGGTGGTGGAGTCGTGAGAGGGAGGGTTCCAACTGCTGATGCCGACATTGAGCACACACTTGGGGAGGATCTTTCTCCGGTAGGCAGTAAAAAGTCAGATATGGTTCGCGGTCTGCCTGGTCGACCCTTTCGTTTCTTAATGGTTGAAACACGAATACACTATAGTTAGACACTCATTAAAAATATATATGGAAGTCTCATGACTTGATTGAATGTGCAAGTATCAAAGAACTATGAATGTTGCTGAAATTAAAAAGCAACTTAATAGAATAAACAACAGCGAGAAATGGAGCACCAACGAACCTTTTCTTCTGCTGGATATGCAGTCGGTGGTGGAGCTGTGGGAGGAAGTGTTCCAGCTGTTGATGCGGACGGTGACGATGAGACTGCATATCTCGCTGTTGAAAAGGATCCAATTTAACCCCTGTTGAATGATGTGCCCACTCACACCTAAATAATACGTATTCGATATCTGAGGCATATGTAACCCTTATAATATCCGTTAATCTCCCATAATAGGGTACAAAATCTCCTTGCAAATACACCCCACAATTTTGTCTCTTTTTTTTTGTATCAACACTTTTGACACGAAAGAAATATCCATTCGATGTGTATGAGGTCAACCGTGCTGCCACAGGGGATGGGAAGTTTGACAATGAGATAACTTCATTACTTAAGGACACATCCCCTGCCCGGCGCAACTCTGCAACCTGAAGATGTAAAGGTAAAAGGTTCATTTGGTAGGTACTTTACATATTACTCAAATATGATAAAGCAAATTAATTACACTTGGAAAATTGAAGCTGGTACTCACGTGTGACTTGAACCATTGCGGGAACTCGTTGAAATGAATTGATGCCACTGACGTCTCATTTGCCATAGGATTGTGCTGTTTAATATATGCCAAATGTTCCCTTTAATGTTAAGAAAGGGGTATAATGTTAGCAAGTCATATAATATTGCTTTGATATCCTAACAAACCAAATGCATCTAGTCTGAAAAGGACTTACTCCAGATATTGTGTGACTCCAGCAGCATGAAACAAGACCCATCGGTGGATTTGGTTACGCATCACTTCGGGTAGAATGAACCCCTTTCCCTTCTTCTCAGCATCATCTTTTCTTCTTGGTGGTCTTTGCGACTTGCTTTCCACATCTTGTAGATATTGAGTGCAAAAGTTCATGCACTCTTCCATGACGTAACCTTTGGCTAGTGATGCTTCCGGGCAAGCTTGTTGTCGAACATAATTTTTCAAAGTGAGTAGAAACCTCTCGATAGGGTACATCCAACAAAATTGTACAACTCCACTGAGTAATGCTTCCTTCGCGAGATGCACAGGTAAATGCTCCATCACATCCATGAAAGATGGCGGAAATATCTTCTCAATCTCACATTGAGCTCAACACCTTGAAGAACTTTCCAATGTCAATGAGAACAGATACCACATTCCTTGACAAGGAACTCCGAACACAAAGAGGAATTAGCTCTTGTAAAAAAAATGTGATAATTATGGCTTTTAAGCCCTCCAATGGTGCGATCCCTTAAGTCCACCCTCCGTGCAATACTGGAGCACGAACCATCCGGCATTCTAGCCTTGGATAAGGCTGACAAGAACTTGTCCTTCCCGACATTGTCCATCTCAAATTCAGCCCTCTCATAAACCTCAGTACCCAATTCTGTGAGTTTCACATGGTATTGCTTGCGAATTCCAAGTCTCTCAAGGTCGTGACGAGCAGAGACATTGTCTTTGGTTCGACCTTTCACTCCCAATATTGTATTCAGTACATTTTAGGCAAAATTCTTCTCGGAGTGCATCGCATCTATGTTATATGGCAACAGATTGTCTTTCCAATACGGTAGCTCATACAAGATGGTTTTCTTCTTCCAATTATTCTTTTTTTTTGGCTGGATCCCTTTCCGGTTTGTCAGGTCACATATTCTTTCTCAATAGCATGTCATCCTTTTTATAACAAGTAAGCACTCTATTTTTATCAAGTTGTCAGAGGTGATCAACCCCGGTCATTCTAGGAGGCGCGGAATCAAATTCCCGTCCATCACAAAATGACTTCAAATCTCTTCGATACTTGTGATCATAGGGCAAGAACCGCCTACTCCTACCGTACGACCACTTGTGGCTAGCTTTTAAGTACGTTGCACCTGGCCTTGTGTTGCAATTTGGACATGCATACTCACCTTTAGTACTCCACCCAGACAAATTAGCATAGGCTAGAAAGTCATTGATAGTCCATAGCACGACAACACGCATTTGAAACATTTCATTGGCAGAAGCATCAAATGTTTCTACACCCACTTCCCACAATTCCTTTAGCTCCTCTATCAAAGGCTCTAAATACACATCTATCTTATCTCCATGTCCTTTTGGTCCATCAATAAGCACATAAAGGTATATATACGATTGCTTCAAGATGTACATAGGTGGTAAGTTGTAAGGAACTAGGATGACCGGCCACGTGCTATGATTGACATTTTGATTACCAAAAGGATTAAATCCATCAGAAGCAATACCTAAGCGCACATTCCTCATCCCAGCTCCGAAACTAGGGTGTTTGGCATCAAGGTGCTTCCAAGCAGGAGAGTCGGCCGGGTGCCGGTACACACCATCATCAACACGGTTTAAGTAATGCCATTTCATACGGGTGGCAGACTCCATTGTTGCAAACAACCTTTGCAATCGTGGTTTCAACGGAAAATACCTGGCTTGTTGTGCAGCTTTTCGCGTGCCTGATTGACAACCATCAACAGTTTGCCTCCAGCGCGATTCATTGCATATTGCACAAGCATCTAGGCTTGCATCTTCATTTCGAAAGAGCATACAACTATTAGGACATGCGTCCACAGTTGTGAAAGTGAAGCCTAAATCGTCCACTAACTTCTGCGCTTGATAATAAGATTTCGGAAGGTGAACCCCATCTGGCAATACTTCAGAAAATATCCATAGCAACTCTTTGAATGAGTGGTCGGCCCATCTGTTGTATGGAGGAAATCAAGTATGAAATATAATGAAATAGATCAAACCGGATTTAGGCCCACGCAAATAAATACAAGACTCCTCCAATGCAGTAAGAGCAAGTCAGGATCGAATCCACGAGGAAGCGTGTCAGCGGATCCTAGGTAGCTGTAAATCTCACAGAAAAGCAAACAGAAGACAGAAACAAAGGAACAAAGAAAGAAAGACAGAAATAACAAACGAAAGCAAGAAATATAAGCAAAGACAGAAGCTACTCGATCTCGACAAGCACAGTACTCGAGATCGACTAACAACAGCAGAGACAGAAACTGAAAATCGACGACCGAAGCACAACAGCAACTCGATCTAGACAAGGCCTACTCGATCTCGACTACTGCTTACTCGAGATCGACAAGCCCCTCCTCTATCTCGACTAGAAACTCAGAAACTTGTAAATTGCAGATTCGAACACAGAACTCAGAATTCGACAGAAATAAATCAATATATGAAAGAACTTCCAAAGCCAGGGTATCAACGCCACAACGATAACCATGCAAAGTAACACATAAAGGCATAAAAGATCATGCGTTCCATCAAAATAACTTTCGTTACTAACAAATAGGCATATAGAGGCTTTCGCATAAACCCTAATTGTTACTAACCTTTTTAACATAATTAACCCAAGTTGCATTAAGATCACTTTCGCTTCAATAATGCAAACAAGGATCACCTTCAACTCTCGCAAAAGAATCATGCTCATAGGGATAGAAGACGAATCGCATAACAAGATTGTACCTTTACCGCATCACCTCACATGGCCACCGTCGGGCTCACCCCAGCCCCAGAAGTGGGTGGACTACTCGCTCTTCATCATCAAGAAAGACATCAAATAACAAAAGAAACTAACTTGCATTTAATTAAATAAAGAAAGCTTACAACCAACAAGACAAATCCGCTTTCACCTTTCCACCTTGCTTGCCACAAACTTTCTCTCTCTACTCCTACTTACTTGAATGGAATTGTGTCTGAAATTGAATGAATGAAAAATCAGCCCCTAGGGCTTTATTTATAGCCTTCTATTCCTTGCTAATCAAGGATAGAATATCTCTATCTATATCTAAAACTTTAAAAGATAAATAAATGGAATTTAGGAATTAAATCTAAAAGGGAAAAATAAATCTAAATAGGTAAGTCTTCTCATGTTGATAGATCTTGTCTTCCATAGATAGAACTTGATGGATTTCGGATAGACTTGGCTTCCTTCGGCCCCAAGGACTCCCAGCTCGACACGGACAACCAAAGCGTGTAACGCGGTTTCGGACACCGCGCTCGTCGATCTCGAGTAGGGCTCCTCGACATCGAGTAGGATTCGTCGTCGACTGGGGCTGGCTGGGCTTCTCGGGTGGCTCTGCTCGACAGGCTCGGATCTTGGCTCCTCGATATCGACAAGGCAACTCGAGATCGAGTTGGGAAGTCGTCGAGGATGGCTCGGTGGTGATGTCGAGGACTCCTCCTCGGCATGGACTCGGACGGGCGCGAACTGGTCATCGATCTCGACAAGGCCTCCTCGAGATCGAGTAGGGTTGGCTCGGCGTCTCCGTCTTCGGCTTCTCGACTTGTCTCAACTTCATCGACTCCGGACTTGGTGCTGAGGTGTTGTCGATCTCGAGTAGGTGTACTCGAGATCGAGTAGGGTCTCCGGAGTCGGGTTGATCTGGCTCTCGACACTGCTCTTGGTCGACAAGGCTTGTGCTCGGACACCGTCGTCGAGGTCGAGTAGGCTTACTCTAGATCGAGTAAATCTGGGTCCTAGCTTGATTCGACTGGTTCCGCTGCTTCGTAACCTTGGACTTCTGTAGTTGATTTCCGAGCTTTTCCGACCTTTCTCAGAACTGCTGTAAGTTGTCTCGAATTCTGCGAAATTAAACAGAAACTGGTGTAGATTCCATAATTTGGCAAATAAACATATACTACATAGATTCTGTACTATCTTAGCCCAAATGCATGAAATGTATGCAGAAAACGATATAAAAGTTACTGTAAAACATGGCAGATTCAGCTCACAACACCATCCGTGTAAACTTTTTGCTTGTAAGAGACGGACAGCGAAGGACAATGACGTGTGCTTCTTAGAACCCGGATATAGAGGAAGATTTGCGGCTTCCATTAGCTTCATAAACTGGTCAGTGCACTCAGTTGGACCAGGAGTAACACCCTCACGGTCACCATCATCATCTAGATTTTCCGACGTCGGTACGTTAGTCCTTCCTAAAGCATCTTCCAACATTCTCTCCATACCCACATCCATATACCCATCTAACTCAGGTGGCACTTCATTCCTCTCTTGTGGTTCCTCGATCAGATCATGAATGGTCTTCCCGTGTTTAGTCCATAACTTATAACTAACCAAAAATCCATTGTCTTGAAGATGCTTCCGCACAACTTTTCTAACAAAGAATACCCTATTCTTGCATTTTCTACAAGGGCAGTATATGCAACTCCCAACCTCCTTGTTGGCATATGCAAAGTCTAAAAATTCATCTAGCTTTGCAAAATATGCCTCAGAAATCCTAGTACTCCAATCAATCCACGACTTGTCGATACGCATTGTCATGACCTATAGAGGCACTAATTAAGGAAACCTACATTGAACACAGTAAACATTCTAGTAAGTAACTAAAATGCTTACAGAAGGAATAATATGAATGAAGACCGAGAAAGACAAACTTTCCAGGTCAGAAGGAGGAATATTCTCCTTCTTAATGAACATCGAGAAAGACGAGATTTGATAAGGCTAGCATGAAGTCTATTCATCCATGTCTTTAAAAAATAGATCACCTTTAAGTTTTCGTGCAATAGAAGTATGAACGGGAAATCAAGTGAAGGCATGCTATTAGAGTTATACAATTTAGTAACTAATAATCTACAAACAAACACAACTCACTTTGCATCAATGAATACCAATTAGAACCACATAATAAACCAAAGTATGAACGGGAAAGTATATATTTCTTTAATATATACTTTATGTAATTTCATTTTCTGTAATATACACTCATTCAGAAGGTATTTGTGTAAGCATGCTACTGTTTTCTGAGTATATAACAGTCATAAGAAAACAGAAAAAGGAAACACATCAGTGGTCATCGAAATTATTGAGGGTGTACAGAAAAAGAAAATACCAGAAAAAGGAAAAACAGAAAAGGACCTTTTCTGAGTACATAACAGTCATAAAATAACAGAAAAAGAAAAAACCAGAAAAAGGAAAAAACAAAAAAAGGAAAAACAGTGACATGCTCTAAGTCCTTTTCTGAGTACATAACAGTAAAACAAAAACAGAAATAGGAAACTCCAACAGTGGCCATCGAAAATAGTGAGGGTGTACAACATTGGTAATGTTTCATTTTTGTCTTCTTGTCTTTGTATGTTTACTCAATCAGTGCATTGAAACAAAACAAAGACATGGAAACAAGCAAGTATATGGAGACATGGAGACAGCTGTAAAAAAACAAATGACATGCTATAAAAAGCAACTACAAATCATAAAAAAAAAAGCCATAAAAAAGCAACAAAAACCGAGGACCCGAACAAATGCACCTGATTGCTACAGTACCCAAGTGAAAGAAAGTCACATGCTGAACATTGGGACAAACCATAAATTTACAATGAATATATATCCTACCGATTCATAACCTCTCTCCTACAGATTTCTACCCATTCATAACTTTTCCCCTACAGATTTCTACCCATTCATAACCTCTCCCCTTCAACGATATGGAATCCTCTTCATACCACAACGACTCCTCATCTGGCCTCCCTCCCCCCTGGTCCCCATCAATATATCATCCAATAGCTCGGACGAAGGGTATGATTACATAGGTTAGTCACTGATTTTATCGGTTTAGTATTCATTTTTTTTACATGTATCCCTAAATTAGCTTGTGTTTGGTTTGTATGCAGCACCAATGTCGGGGCCATACCGGCCAAATCAGAGAGTGGAGGTCAGGGCAGAAGGCGGGATGCTAGGATCATTGTACGAGGCGACCGTTCTAAGGAGAGTGGATCCAAGCCACTATGAAGTGGAGTACATCACCCTCACAAACGACAACGATGAGCCACTTGTGGAAGTAGTGCAGGCTGGACGACTACGTCCACAACCGCCTCAAGTTAGGTATCAGTTGGTTTACACGATCGATGACCGCGTCGATTGCCGTGCCCTCGATGGGTATTGGACAGGTAAGGTCGTTGGGCAGTGTCAATGGTTTAGGAATATTCCAACTTACAGTGTCCACTTCCCGTTGACCAGGGATACACATGATTATCGTGCCCATGAGATGCACCCACACTTCGAGTGGAATGGAACCAGATGGACCACGCAACCCCATTTTCGCTACTTGCTATGATAGACTTCTATTTGAATGTGTTGTATTGGTTTATTCGTACTGTGTTTTATGGGCTTCCTTGTTTGTTAGAGGATTTTAAATGTTTATGTCGTTGTTGTGTAATCCTATGGTATTTTGCTACTGATTGTTTGGTTAATGTTGATCTATTAATGTTGGATTATGGCCCATTATTATCGGTTTCTTAAAAGAAATGGTTTTAATGTTTGAAGATAATCTTCTTTCAGTTTACACTTGAGAAAATATTACCATTAATTAATACTTGAAATTAAACTAAGATTACAACTTGTGTGTTGGGTAGTTTTCTTAAGGAATTTTATTGGTGATCTTATCTTATTCACACTTTTTGTGCTTACTTCAACTGCTACCTACTGTTTTCACCCCACTTGCTTCTCTTTGATTATATTATTTGTATATTTATTCTTTAACAATTATTGACTTCTTAAACTTATCCTTTTGTCCTATCTATATCTCTCTCCTTGTGTTGGTGTCATGTCCTTAAATAAGAGGTAGAAACCCAGCCCTTAACATGTTACTATATATTGTGAGGTAAAAGAAATCAAGAGGTGTCACCAATGATAAATGGGATAAAGATCAGATTAAACCATATGAACATGTTAACCACTAATCTAAGAGAGAATATCATTAAAACAATAAGTGTTAGGGGTTCTAGTAGTTTTCCTTTAAAATGCAATTTTAGCACACAAACACAGGAAATCTTCATTATAAAAAAGCATAATAGTAGCTAGCTTTGTAATTCTGAAGCCAACTAGGCTAATTAGAATAACAATGGATACAATAGGGTTCAAGGGTTCTAAAACCAATTCAACTTTCCAGCCCCAACTTTTAAACAAATTGATTCAAGTTTCTCTATCACATTAAAAAATATATAGTTACACTAAGTTTTAGAAGCAAGGACAAGAAAATTGGTAAGACTTTATGCACTACGCAGTACACTAAGTTGTTAGGATGGTTAGTTCCATAAATATGATATTTTTAAGCTAATGTGACTTGAAGCCTTGTTAACAATTCATGCTTCAAATGTGAGGAAAACATTAACAGATGAATAGAAAATTTGGAGATGACAAACATGAGTAAAAGGAAAATGAACTCACCGTGGAAAGTCTTCAAAAGCTGAACCTGGGTTTCCCTTTCCTTAATTTCCTGCTATACTTGATCAACTGAGTACCTATCCTCAAAGCAACAAGGACCTTCAATAAGCATGCCAAAATACACACATTTGAGATCTCTTGATAGTTCACAAAATCACTGTAATCACATATTTGTATGTTCTCCTCGTGATCTCCCAATTAATTTTGATTAAGACAAGAAATATGAATACTATCTGACTAATCATGTTTCAAGGGAGGTAAACTCAGCATCAAAAAAGTGTCGGAGAAGATCAAAAGTAAATATAAGAATTTAAAAACACACTAAGACATCTAGGAGACTAGGACTTATGAAACATTCAAGTATAAAAACTAAGATCAAAAGTAAATATAATAATGTAAAAACACTAAGATCAAAAGTAAATATAAGAATGTAAAAAAGTATTGGAGAAGATCATCGGAGAAACAAAGGCTGGCATTTCCATACGAGGGCTCAGTGACATAAGATATAGGATTTCCGACCTTCAGATTGAAATACTAGAATCTACTAGCCCTCCAAAGGGCAATAGAGGAAGATCTTCCCTAGGGAATGTTATTTCTTACCTGGACACTCGGGATCAACTCGACCCGGCCGAGAGAGATAGATGCATTGGAAGATTTGACTAAACACTCCGTATCCTCCGCTATAGGAAGAAAAGAAGAGTGGTCTCCGCTTATTCTAAAAAAGTATGATGGGGTCAAACTTACTTAGACTTGTGGTCATCAAATGATTAATGAAATGTTATATACATGCTAATGCAAGAAGAAAAAGCCGTAAAAGCCTCAACCTTTCTAAGAAATACCATGAGCATTGTTCATTAATCATCAGCCTAGGTAGATATAAACTCATCAGTCCTTCACTCCTTCCCCCCTCCCCTATATAACAATTCTTACTGTCTCATTTTTATAGTATAGGTCTTTTAGTTTCACCATAATAACATACTGAAAGTATGCAAGCAATATACCATGTCATAGGTAGAGATGAGCATTGTTCATTAAACATCATCCTAGGTAGAGATGTAAAGCCATCAGTCCTTCCCCCCCTTCCCCATATAACAATTCTTATTGTCTCATTTTATAGTACAGGTTTTTTTGGTTTCACCATAATCACATACTAAAAGTTTGCAAGCAATATACCATGTCATAGGAGCAACCCTAAATCACACAACAAAATCCTTCCTAAACCCTAAAGGTAGCCACTTGGCTATTCACAAGGAGATGACACTTGAGCATAACAATTCAAGGTTGAAGAGTGTCAAACACAATTAGAGTAAGCTTCTCTCTCGTTCATTTTCTGAGTCTCCATACACATGCTAACACCTAATATTGAAGCTATCAAACTAATGGTTCAACGCTTGCACATTTTTTGTGCAAAAGCTCAGTGAAAATTATTAAATAAAAACCAAATCAAAGCTCAAGAACTGGGAACAAAGGGGAAAAAGAGGAGAGTAATCATCTCAACTCAGAAGCTGATTGTAAAGACCAGAATTTAATTAATATTTATAAAATATCCGTAGGATAATCCGAATATTATCCTCCCTTATGATTATGAAAACCCGAAAAATTTAAAATTTTTATGCCTAGCTTTACATGGATTTAATGATGGGAAAAAATATACCCAAGCCACTTTTCTCGTATCTTATAAACGTAACAGATTTTAACGCTTCGCGAGCTCGGGTTTTACATTATGTTAAAGAGGTCAGCCTCCCTATCTAAACCAATGCCCAACAAGGATCTACCAACTCCATTTGATTTGGATAGAAACTAACTAGCTAGGCTCCTATTCTAGTTCAACTACCCCCATCACTTCCTTCCTATCACACCCATGCTTTGACTCATGAAGCCAGCCACCCCTCTCCTCTATAAGCCTGACCCCAAGACTCATGAGGAGCTCATCCAAAGAAGCCCCAACGTCACTTGAGAGGAGAGAGAGAGAGAGAGAGAGAGAGAGAGAGAGAGAGAGAGAGAGAGAGAGAGAGAGAGAGAGAGAGAGAGAGAGAGAGAGAGAGAGAGAGAGAGAGAGAAGGAGAGCCTTGCTCCATTTTAGGTCCATTTTGGACAGCCTTCACAAGAAATAGCATAACTCCCTCCATACTCATCCAAATTGATCAAACTCTGTGGCCATAGATCCGTCTTGAACCCAGCTTTCTATACATATCTCAAAAACAAAAATCCAATGTCGTTTGACCAGCCAAAATCGTCCATCTTTGAAGCTGCAGAAAACTGTTTTTGAAGGGTCTTGAGAGTTTGACTTGATTTCTTGGTAAGAACCCTTCCTTTCTTCCAAAACTGAGTTCCAAAATGTTTTATAACTCCTTTTCTTCAACCTTGAGTAAGAATCTAAATCATGCTTTGGGATTTTGGTGACAAAATGGCAAGGTGTTTGAAAGGTGTTCCGAAGAACTCCTGAGGGTGTTCTTGAGTCGTTTGTGTGGGATTCTTCAAAGGGAATCCCTCATCCACCTCCCCCTCTCTAGGAATAGATCTTGTGTGCTTGGAAAGGGCTTAGGAAGTGGAGCCTCTATGTGTTTTTGGTTGTGTTTTGTAGCAAACGTCAAGAAACAAAATGGATATATGTGCCTCTGTAATTTGGACATTAATTCCAATCCAACGATCTGATAAGGCTGAAATCTTAATATGATGTTCATTGAAATGTTATCTAACTGTCTTTCCAAAATTAGAGCGATCCAACGATTGGATCAAGAGTTATTATAATTTTAGTAACCAGTGTTTATAATGACTCGATTAAAAAAACTTGGTTAAGGGAATGCTAAGAATATGGTTAAATATATGATGGCATAACCGAAACTTAGAGCATATAAAATACGGAAATGAAGTATACCCATAACTTGGCTTATGATCCGATAAGAAGAAAATTGATTATGTGATAATACGATATAGATTATAACTGGTTAAGTCCGGATCACTTAACCGAATTGCATAATCTATAGAATCGTGAACCTCATGTGGATGTATATTGATTATTAGGTTGGGCACCATGCATTAGAATACCACCTAATGATAACTTAGTGAAATTACTAGGCTCTCGTTGATTGGATCATTGGTTGAGCATTTTATTGCTTGCTTATTTTCCGGACTCCAGGTAAGTCCCCTGGACTTACTTATGATGTATTTATGTGATACTCTTTGTCTTATCGAGAGTCTTCATGCATCACGCGACCTAGTAACATGTTTAGGAATATAAACCGGTAATATGACGTAGGATGAACTTAGTAAATTCAACAATTCATATGTATGCTATATGTCTATGGTAGGACGGCCGTCAAAATCTGAATAAATGACTTATACTAGATGGAACACGAATGAAATGATAAAAGACTTATGATGAGAAAGAATGAGTATGTTTGAGAAGGATGAGTACGTTTGAGAAGGATGAGTACGTTTGAGAAGATATTATGATATGATGGTGATGATGATGATGATTATGATGATGATACGGGCCCTTGTGTGTTTATTTCGCATTTATATATATCTATACACTTGCTTATGTGTTACATTTTAACATTCATGTAGTTTAAGTATGCCTCTTTATATGGCATTGAGTGTGCATATTTCCGATGATTGACCCCGATTTATTTCTTGTTTTTAGATTCAGGTACCCCTTACCCGATATGACTTACTTATGTGGATGGTTGTCGGGACAGACCTTTTGGGACGATTAGAGCGAGTGAGGCATGACTTACGCACTCTTTACTTTCTCGCTTACTTTGATTTGGTTTTGACCCGGCTATGCCGCGGCGACTTTGATGTACGTTATTTCCGCACTTTATATTTCCGACTTGAAAATCATTTACACGATAGTACCTAGGACAGGTGAACGCCTCCAACGGGCGCACGCATTTCTAGGGGTTTGAAATCCCCACTTTCGAAAACCGTTGCTTCCGCTAAAAACAAATAACTTAGCTAAATAACTCGTACTCGGTCTTAAGATCTAAAGCTCACGGAAGAATTCAAAACTCTTCTATAAGGTTCCCCGAATAACCGGATCATCCGAACCTTATAAATCCTCTAAGTGGATTTATGGAGGCATATTCGGATATCCATACTTTTGGGTCGTTACAAAGTTGGTATCAGAGCCAAGGTTGCTCGACCTGAGTACGCACGAATTATAAAACATTTTCAAAACCCGCCCACCGTTTTGGAAGTTTTAAAGGGCAAAGTTGAAAACCCTTTGGAAATGAAAATGAACTAGGATCCTTCTAGATGAAAGATTGGATCGATGGGTAGTATAAAGGCGATAGACATATTATAGAGATGTAGAACGGGATTCTGGTAGGCAAAATACTAGTTTTCCTTTATAGGTGGTCGAAGAAGACTCTAAGGGAGCAACCATGGTGGTTGGAGTAGGATAGGATTTAGAGGCGGGCTCGCCAAGCTATCCCTCGAAGGATAGCTATCTAGTTAGCTTTCGTGTGATACAAAATTGTGCCTGCGGGCCATCCCCTTGAAGGGATGTAATTATGTGAAATGAATGTGCCTGAGGGCCGTCTTCCTTGAAGAAGACGTTTTATTGAGGTGTATATTGAGTACACTTAAATTTCCAGTTGTCATCATGGTCGACACCGAGATTAGTAGAGGACGCGGGAGACCACATGGCCGAGGTTGTGGCCGCATTCCCGAGACAGAGACTGAGACTGAGACCGACGCTGAGGTCGAGATCCCCGGACAGCAGGGATCAGCGATAGAGAGGGCATTACTCGCGTTGCTGGAGCGAGAGAGATCAGTTGGCGTCACCGACTGGGTGAATAGACTATCAAAGAGTAGCCCGCCTATCTTCCAGGCCGGACCCGGAGAGGATATCGAGTAGTTCTTCAGAGGACTCGAGGGAGTTTTCAGCTTCATTGGAGTACCCGATGCGGAGAGACAGAGGCTTGCGGCTGGGCAGCTTCGAGGAGATGCTTTTGACAGATGGCTTGTCTACCATGATGATCATACTGCATGGACCTACGAGGAGTTTAGGAAGTTGATGCTGAGAGAGTACTGTCCATCTGGGACACAGGCAGCACGAGAGGTTACGTTCTTCAGCACTCGCTACGACCCCCGGCTATCTATCTCCGAGATCGTCTGCCAGTTCAAGAAGGAGCTCGTTTATTGTGGAGGGGTCTGTAAGACCGACGAGATGCGCATCTGCATGCTTTCTATGAGGCTTCTGCCAGACGTTCTTCTGATCTCTACCAGCATGGAGTAAATGATATATGACAGATTCCTAGAGATGATCCTCCTCTATGACCAGCAGCTACGTGTGACAGCTGCCACGTCTTCAGCTTTTCGCACTCCATCTGGCGGAAAGAGGCCACGACCTGCGGAGCACAGATTTGATAGGGGCCCATGGAAGGGGCCAGGAGAGGAGGATCGGCCAGCGGGACCACGTGGGCCATTCCAGCTGTACTTGTATCATCATACTGCGAGGCTAGAGTGAGAGCTATTATCTACCACAGCTGCAGCAAGGAGGGCCACTACCAGACAGACTGCCCTAGGAAGTTCATTTCATGCTACACGTGTGGAGGGGTAGGACATCGTGCTGTCATGTGCCCGCAGAGAGAGAGATCTTCAGTCACTCCTGCAGCTTCAGCTTTACGCCTTCCAGAGGCACCGAGACCCGCTCAGATTTCTTATGCACAAGGGAGGAGGAGGGGGACTCCCTCGGGAGCTGGCCGAGGAGATAGTAGCTACGGAGGTGGTCGAGGAGACATCAGCTTTAGAGGAGGACGAGGTCGAGGTGGAGGCTGAGGTAGAGGTAAAGGAGGAGGTTGAGGCGATCGAGGATCTTACCAGCATCAGCAGGCACAGTCGTCTGCAGGGTCGGCAGGACCAGTCCAGGGCAGAGGTTCTCCACATCTGGCAGCGATAGCTGTAGACACTAATTTCTTACCACCCCCGCCGCCCCGCGCGTTCCCGATGCGGAACGACGATTCGACAGCTCTGACTTCCATAGGTACGATATAGTTCTGTGGCTCTACTCTTCGCATTCTGTTCGATACTGGGGCAACCCACTGCTTTATAGCAGATTCATGTGTAGCTAGATTTAAACTTGTATGTTCGATATGTCCTGTGTTAGTAGTACGTATGGCGGATGGGGCTAGGGTTAGGACGGGGCGTGAGATCCTAGGATGCCCCATTTGGATAGGAGAGCGAGAGTGGCCCACTGACTTGATAGTCATGCCACTGCGGACAGACGAGATGATCCTGGGGATGGATTTTATGAACTTCTACGGGGCGATCCTCAACCTGAGGACCCGTACAGTTTCCATCCTCGCGGAGGATGGGACTGACCACGAGGTGTGGGGGAACGACCCCAAACGGAACGGAGCCCAGATCAGCGTCGTTCGAGCGGCGAGACTTCTAGACCAGGGATGCACGAGCTACTAGTGTTACGCTTTAAAGGGGGATCGCGAGCGACCCAGCCTGACAGATGTCCTCGTTGTTAGTGAGTTTGCTGACATTTTCCCAAACGAGTTACCAGGACTTCCGCCATAGCGAGATGTTGATTTCGCTATACAGTTGGAGCTGGGCACCAGGCTGATTTCGAGGGTCCCGTGCAGGATGGCGCCGACAGAGATGGCCGAGATGAAGGCACAGTTGGAGGAGCTAGCCGGGAAGGGCTACATCAGGCCGAGTGCTTCGCCGTGGGGAGCACCAGTGTTGTTCATAAAGAAGAAGGATGGGTCGTTGAGGCTATGCATAGATTACAGAGAGATGAACCGGACTACGGTGAAGAACCGTTACCCGTTGCCGAGAATAGACGACTTGATGGATCAGCTGTAGGGAGCTGTCGTCTTCTCGAAGATAGATTTGTGTTCGGGTTATCACCAACTGAGGGTGAAGGCAGAGGACATCCCGAAGACGGCGTTTAGGACCAGATACGAACACTACGAGTTTGTGGTTATGCCGTTCGGCCTAACTACCGCGCCAGCCGTCTTCATGGAGTTGATGAACAGGGTGCTCATTGACTTTCTTTACAGATTCGTGGTGTTGTTTATCGATGACATCTTGATCTACTCGAGGAGAAGAGAGGAGCATGCTGAGCACCTGAGGATTGTGCTGAGGATTCTGCAGAAGCATAAACTGTTCGGGAAGTTTAACAAGTGTGAGTTCTGGCTCTCCGAGGTGATGTTTCTTAGTCATGTTATATCCGCAGCAGGGATATCAGTAGACGCATCGAAGGTTGATGCTATCGTTGCTTGGGAGGTCCCCAAGAACGTTAGAGACATTAGGTCTTTTCTAGGTTTGGCTAGCTATTACCGACAATTCATCGAGGGCTTCTCCAGCATAGTTAGGCCGATGACGCAGCTGACAAAGAAGGGAGTACCCTTCGAGTGGAGTGTGGCGTGCCAGGCCAATTTTGATATATTGAAGCAAAAGTTGACATCTGCGCCAGTGTTAGCACTACCAGAGGGGACGGAGGACTTCGTGGTCTACACGGATGCTTCGAGTTCAGGTTTAGGTTGTGTGCTACAGCAGAGGGATCGGGTCATCGCTTACGCTTCACGCCAGCTGAAGCCAGGGGAGGAGTCATACCCCACGCATGATCTTGAGCTAGCCGCGGTGGTACATGCGCTCAAGATCTGGAGGCACTATCTGTATGGCACGTCAGTGAGGATCATGACCGATCACAAAAATCTGAAGTACATTTTCACGCAGAAGGAGCTGAACATGCGTCATAGGAGGTGGCTCGAGTTGATCAAGGACTACGACCTTGAAATCGTTTATTATCCCGGGAAGGCCAATGTAGTGGCCGATGCGCTGAGTAGGAAGACTCGTCCGGAGGTTACCTTATCGAGGTTGACAGCCCAGCCAGAGTTGCAGAGAGATCTGATGAGTTGCGGCATCGAGGTCTGGTCACGGAGAGAGAGTTGTTAGCTGAGTTTCCTCGAGATACAATCTGAGTTGATGGACGAGATTCGCCGAGCCCAGGCAGAGTGTCCACGGATAGCAGACATCCGACAGCGTATGAGCCAGGGTCACTGTAGAGCATTTTCTATCAGAGAGGATGGGATGTTGACGCTACAGGGTCGAGTTGCAGTGCCGGAGGTGCACGATCTGAGGCAGAGGATTATGCGAGAGGCGCATTCTACTCCTTATTCGATCCACCCGGGATCGAATAAGATGTATCAGGACCTGAGGAGGACCTTTTGGTGGCGTAGGATGAAGGCCGACATTGCAGGATTTGTAGCGAGATGTCAAGTCTGTCAGCAGGTGCGGATTGAGCACCAGAGACCCGGAGGGATGACTAGGTCACTTCCCGACCCCGCGTGGAAGTGGACCGATATTACCATGGACTTTTTCACTGGACTCAGGAAGGACGTCCGAGGCTTTGATGCCATATGGGTGGTGGTCGATAGGTTGACCAAAACCGCCCATTTTATCCCGATTCAGGAGACGTGGCCGGTATCCACACTAGTGCAGTCATTCGTGCAGCATATCGTGAGGTTACATGGAGTCCCGAAGAGGATTGTTTCAGATCGAGATGGTCGGTTTACCTCGAGATTCTGGAGGCAGGTGCACAAGGCTCTGGGGAGCAAGCTGCATTTCAGTACCGCATATCATCTGCAGACAGACGGACATAGTGAGCGGATGATCCAGACATTAGAGGATATGCTAAGAGCATGCGGGTTATAGTGGGGGAACCTATGGGTGAGACACCTTCCGCTAGTGGAGTTCTCGTACAACAACAACTATCATTCTTCGATTAGGATGGCTCCTTTTGAGACGTTGTGCGGGAGGCGATGCAAGTCGCCGATATGTTGGGATGAGCCGGGGGATGTGCTTGGGACGTTGCCCCAGTATGTGCAGGAGGCTATAGATCAGGTCAGATGTATTCGTGAGCATCTGAGGATCGCACATGATCGCCAAAAGAAGTACGCAGACCGCCGCAAGACTGAGCTGGCTTTTGATGTAGGAAATCATGTATGGCTGAGAGTATCGCCGACGAGAGGGATCCGGCGCTTTGGCATGAAGGGCAAGTTGAGCCCTAGATATGTAGGACCTTTCGAGATCCTGGAGCGAGTAGGAGAGGTAGCCTACAGAGTGGCTCTACCGACTACCTTAGCTGGTATCCACGATGTTTTCTACGTTTCGCAGCTGAGGCGGTACGAGCCTGATCCGAGTCATGTCCTAGATCATTATGGTCTTCAGATAAAGCCCGACCACACCTATGTGGAGCGACCAATAGCCGTTCTTGACCGTCGGGTCAAGAAGCTGAGACGACGAGAGGTGCCATTGGTCTTGATTCAGTGGGCTAGGAGGAGTCCCGAGGAGGCCACCTAGGAGACCGAGGATAGCATACGGGCCAGTTATGGGGGAGTGTTAGACGAGTTGTTAGCCAAGTATGTAGAGCCACGTGAGGATATAGTCCTTACCTCGTGAGTTGGCTGGTGAGTACCCCTAGGATCTCTATACCTTAGTTGTACTCTTAATTGATTCGATGTTTACCTTGGTGCTGAGTGCGCACTTTTGATGATTTGTATGCGTGGTGGGCCCATGAGTGGTCTAATATGAGGTATTATCACTGTTTAGTGATATTTTATGATGATGAGATGATGACGAGATGACGAACATAGGACAGATGGAATAAGGCTTAGCCTTAGAGGTGGATGAAGTCCACCCTCTTGATTGAGGAATAGATCATAGTGAGATTGTGTTTTTGATCCTTAGAGGTGGATAACCAGTCAAGACTAGAAGTGTCTAGGTCTAAGATCGTGTCGGGACACCAATCACCATGAATTTTGAGATTTAGTTCGGAAATGAGCAATTTAAGACTCCAATGTCCGGGTAAACCTATTATACTTCGCGAAGTGGATACGAGCTTTCCACGGGGGCACTCGTGGAATTTTCGCTAAGACCGAGCGGTAGTGTGATTATCTTCTCGAGTTGTGATATTTTCAAGGTTGAGGCGAGATGTGATGGGGGCGCCCATCTCATGCTTGCTGAAACCTTCGAGATTATTACGGTCGTGACAAAGGTGGCGTGAGATTCTTGGACGATGCATCCAGGATGATCGTGTGCCTTTTGTTACGATTCAAGGACTCAAGTTTTAAAACCTTCTCCACCGGTTTAAACCTTTTGTCTCGGGGACGAGACTTGTTTTTAGAGGTGGATGATTGTAAAGACCGGAATTTAATTAATATTTATAAAATATCCCTAGGATAATCTGAATATTATCCTCCCTTATGATTATGAAAACCCGGAAAATTTAAAATTTTTATGCCTAGCTTTACATGGATTTAATGATGGGAAAAAATATACCCAAGCCACTTTTCTCGTATCTTATAAACGTAACGGATTTTAACGCTTCGCGATCTCGGGTTTTACGTTATGTTAAAGAGGTCATCCTCCCTATCTAAACCAATGCCCAACAAGGATATACCAACTCCATTTGATTTGGATGGAAACTAACTAGCTAGGCTCCTATTCTAGTTCAACCACCCCCATCACTTCCTTCCCATCACACCCATGCTTTGACTCATGAAGCCAACCACCCCTCTCCTCTATAATCCTGACCCCAAGACTCATGAGGAGCTCATCCAAAGAAGCCCCACCGTCACTTGAGAGGAGAGAGAGAGAGAAGGAGAGCCTTGCTCCATTTTAGGTCCGTTTTGGACAGCCTTCACAAGAAATAGCATAACTCCATCCATACTCATCCAAATTGAGCAAACTCGGTGGCCATGTATCCGTCTTGAACCCAGCTTTCTATACATATCTCAAAAACAAAAATCCAATGTCGTTTGTCCAGCCAAAATTGTCCATCTTTGAAGCTGCAGAAAACTGTTTTTGAAGGGTCTTGAGAGTTTGACTTGATTTCTTGGTAAGAACCCTTCCTTTCTTCCAAAACTGAGTTCCAAAATGTTTTATAACTCCTTTTCTTCAACCTTGAGTAAGAATCTAAATCATGCTTTGGGATTTTGGTGACAAAATGGCAAGGTGTTTGAAAGGTGTTCCGAAGGACTCCCGAGGGTGTTCTTGAGTCGTTTCTGTGGGATTCTTCGAAGGTAATCCCTCATCCGCCTCCCCCTCTCTAGGAATAGATCTTGTGTGCTTGGAAAGGGCTTAGGAAGTGGAGCCTCTATGTGTTTTTGGTTGTGTTTTGTAGCAAACGTCAAGAAACAAAATGGATATATGTGCCTCTGTAATTTGAACTTTAATTCCAATCCAACGATCTGATCAGGCTGAAATCTTAATATGATGTTCATTGAAATGTTATCTAACTGTCCTTCCAAAATTAGAGCGATCCAACGATTGGATCAAGAGTTATTATAATTTTAGTAACCGGTGTTTATAATGACTCGATTAAAAAAACTTGGTTAAGGGAATGCTAAGAATATGGTTAAATATATGATGGCATAACCGAAACTTAGAGCATATAAAATACGGAAATGAAGTATACCCATAACTTGGCTTATTATCAGATAAGAAGAAAATTGATTATGTGATAATACGATATAGATTATAACTGGTTAAGTCCGGATCACTTAACCGAAGTGCATAATCTATAGAATCGTGAACCTCATGTGGATGTATGTTGATTATTAGGTTGGGAACCATGCATTAGAATACCACCTAATGATAACTTAGTGAAATTACTAGGCTCTCGTTGATTGGATCATTGGTTGCGCATTTTATTACTTGCTTATTCTCCGGACTCCAGGTAAGTCCCCTGGACTTACTTATGATGGATTTATGTGATACTCTTTGTCTTATCGAGAGTCTTCATGCATCACGCGACCTAGTAACATGTTTAGGAATATAAACCGGTAATATGACGTAGGATGAACTTAGTAAATTCAACAATTCATATGTATGCTATATGTCTATGGTAGGACGGCCGTCAAAATCTGAATAAATGACTTATACTAGATGGAACACGAATGAAATGATGAAAGACTTATGATGAGAAAGAATGAGTATGTTTGAGAAGGATGGGTACGTTTGAGAAGGATGAGTACGTTTGAGAAGATATTATGATATGATGGTGATGGTGATGATGATGATGGTTATGATGATGATACGGGCCCTTGTGTGTTTATTTCGCATTTATATATATATACACACACTTGCTTATGTGTTACATTTTAACATTCATGTAGTTTAAATATGCCTCTTTATATGACATTGAGTGTGCATATTTCCGATGATTGACCCCGATTTATTTCTTGTTTTTAGATTCAGGTACCCCTTACCCGATATGACTTACTTATGTGGATGGTTGTCGGGACAGACCTTTTGGGACGGTTAGAGCGAGTGAGTCATGACTTACGCACTCTTTACTTTCTCGCTTACTTTGATTTGGTTTTGACCCGGCTATGCCGCGGCGACTTTGATGTACGTTATTTTCTCACTTTATATTTCCGAATTGAAAATCATTTACACGATAGTACCTAGGACAGGTGAACGCCTCCAACGGGAGCGCACATTTCTAGGGGTTCGAAATCCCCACTTTCGAAAACCATTGCTTCCGCTAAAAACAAATAACTTAGCTAAATAACTCGTACTCGATCATAAGATCTAAAGCTCACGGAAGAATTCAAAACTCTTCTATAATGTTCCCCGAATAACCGGATCATCCGAACCTTATAAATCCTCTAAGTGGATTTATGGAGGCATATTCGGATATCCATACTTTTGGGTCGTTACACTAATGTACGTACTTTAGATTCTCAACTGGAGATGATCGGCAAGCATATGGAAATCGCAATCTCATATTCTGCAAAGAGAAAAGAGAACAGAGGTATTAGGGCGAAGATTTCCGGATGGGAGAGGAAAAAGGAAATCTCATATTCTGCAATTGATGTCTGCGAAGTGGACAAAAACTGGCAAATCAAAACCCTATTTCATTCCCCTCATTCGGAACAAATCTGAAAAACCCTAGATGGAGAGAGATTACACAAATTCGGAACAAATTGAGGGATTACCTAGTAATTTGACACAAAATCGAACAAACCCTTTCCCCACATTAAACCCTAACCAACATATTCCACTACTGCTTACTTCGACCCAAAATCGAACAAAGAACGGGGGATGAGTACCTGCTGCAGGAGAGTCTCCGGCGACCGAGACCGGCACCTTAGCTCTACAGACTTTTCCGCTGGCGACCTTCGATCTACAGTCTCCGACGACTGACGCCAATCTTTGAGCTGGTTAGGGTTAGGGATGACGGTGGGCGCAGCGTTCCCTCTCTTTTCTTCTGGTAGGGAGATACTGGGAGGTCGAGATGGAATCGGAACTCGGAAGTAACTTGTTTTCTAATTGTGTGTTTTTTTAATATTTTTTTTGTCACCGAATCGAATAAAAAAGGTTCTTTAGCTATGGAGGCAACGAAGTCGTGGCAAGTTTTACAAAACCGCCTCTTTTTTGCGACGGTCGAGCCTTGCCGTTGCTACCATCCGTAGCAAATTCTGGGTTTTTTTTTGTGTTTAGCTACGGCAACATCATCCTGAAGCTACTGTTTTGATTTTTTTTCCTAATGCAACGCCTACCGTAGAAAATGCCGTAGCAAAAGGGTACCAATTGCTACGCCACACATCTGCCGAAGCTACCAAGGGTGACAAATTTAATTATTTTTTGTAGTGCCCGGAGTCGGCTCTGATAACATCTGTAAGACCCGGGGTTTTAAGAGGCGTCAACCCATGTCACCTAGCCCTCTCATATCCGTTGTCCTCACTTGAAGCCTGAAAAGGAAGAGCTCTTGTGTCATGGGTAGGGCTTGAATCACTTATAAATCACTTCCAACATCCTTATGATATCCGAAGTGGGACGGGGGTGTTAAAGAAAAGATGTTATACCTCAATTATTTAACATAAAGGATATTCAACTGAGTTCTTCCTCAATTGTTGCTTAAAAAAAACGTAAAGGATGATAACAATTGTGAGCCTGTACAACAATGATAGAGATAGGAATTGTTTTAAAAGGGAGACTCAATTTTTATAAAAATTATTTTTCTTTATACCCATATATGACAAGAAATATTACAAAAATAATTTTAAAAAACCCTTAAATTTATTATTTGAAAATAATAATTATAATTTAATACGTAGTAATATTTTTATATTAAATCCATACATAGCACAGGGAATAGACTAGTATAAAATTATTATAAAAAATTTATTAAAAATAAATATTTTATATAGTTTTTATCATCTTAAAAAACGTGCGTAAATAGTAAACGACATATTTTGCCGAACAAATTGAGTACTTAAATAAACCCTAAATTATTACTTTTAAAAAACTAAAATATGGGGGCATTTTCATCTTTACAAATGAAACAAATGGACATTTAACAAATGGGTGGTCTTTTGAAAACAAACTAAATTTATGAGTGGTTTTCTATAATTTATAATTTTATGGGTGGTTATGTGAAAACCAACCTAATTTATGGGTGGTTATGTGTAATTTACCCAAATTTATATATACAAAACATCATAGGGGCTATTGGCAAGAGCTTAAAAGGGCTATTGACAACATATTTTTTACACAATTGCACATATTGGGGCTTATGATTGACACATTGTCCACGACTCTCCTCTGCTCGATTGAAGAAATGTTCCTCCAGGACTTCGGGCTCCGATCACGTTCTTATCATCTTATGTCCGATGAAGAGGATGATTCCTTTCCTCGATGGCGAGCTCTTCGTTTTCAGTGGAAACAACGACCTACTCCATGAACTCCTGTCACCTCATTGCGCTCGACTTGCTCGATCGGCAAGCTTCCTCACGCGATATGGCCGCCATTGATGGCCTTGTTTCAAGCTCTGGTGTGTAGCGAGAGAATGAGAGAGGAAGGTTGAGACATAGAACGAGATCAATCGAGAGAGCGGAGGAGATCGAGTGCTAAGGAGAGGAGGGAGACGAGGATCTGAATTTTAATCGTGGAGTAATTGGTGGTATGTCGTCGGAGTCGCGCGAGGCCGGGCCTTGCAGTGGCTGGCCATGTGGATGTCGACTGCCGAGAGCCTGGTGGAAGCCGAAGGCCTTTCCGCTGCAGTTGTGGAAAAGCATAGGGCGAGCAACGGCGGCGGCGAGGAGTGATGATTAGGGTTAGAGAGGAGAAAGTGTGGTCTGTAACTAATTTACAAAGGACTTGGTTGTAATTTACATGTTTTTATCTTGTCAATAGACGTTTTAGTATCTTGCTTCTAGCCTCACTCACAAAACATATACCATATTGGCCCCAAAATTTTAGGGCCCTGATTCATTTCACTTGCACATGCTGCTAGCACGAGCCTGTCCGAGGCTTAAAGAATGTGTCAGCCCTTCGAGGCCACACACCCCTAATTTTGGCTTGTCTTCAACCTCTGTCCTGCAAATCCTCCCCCTCAAGCGCCATGTCCGACCTATTCACCCCTTCTTGCTATCGTTCTTGGTCGATGGTAGTTGGAAGACTTGCCTTTGGTTTGGGTTCGGTCTCTTTTTCAGGTGATTTGTGTAATCCTAACCATGTACCCCTTGCCCTAATCTCGTATTCCTCCTCCACTCTCGGTCTGGTTTCCGGATGCTTTTGGGATCCAAGATCCCGTGTTCCCGGTTTCAGCCTCCATTTTAGAGATCTTTGCCCTATCCTGGTGTCGATACGTGCTTGCTTGGATCTTGTGTATACCTTCTTCTGCCCGTGGTGGTTGGTGTTGAGCTGTCGATGGGGTTGGGGCTAGTTCCGGTCGCCTCCGTCGTCGGTGTCATCGGCTGCTACTCTTACCGTTTCATCTCCATCATCTAGAATGTCCGCAAACTTTCTCCTAGCCCCAAAATTATCTCATTGTTTTACTAACTCATTCATTCATACTTATACACCTTCTTTCCTAAGAACCCTTCCTCTCTCTCTCATTGCCTTCTCTACACTCCTTTATCCTAGTTCCGCCTTGATGGGGAAGCCCTAAGCCACTTTCCATACTGATCATGTTGATCCAGTCGCCCCTCTACTTCACAATCCTTGTCCACGTGATCCAAGCAACTACACAAGTAGCCAAAGTTCGATATACACTCATATTTTATATCCATCCACATCTTTCTTCATTTCACATTTAACACAACTCCCCTACATAATGTTTTTTTAACCTTCTCATTCACCCATACATGCAGAGACTTTCCACCCCTGCATATCTTCTCCATCAAAATCCAGCAATCCCATATATATGTTGACATGTTGATGTTGCTTATAGCCCTAGTTGTATACCCCAACATCATTTGAAAAGGAAGATCGCATACCATAATCAAGAACAATACACTATCAAAAATAATTTTCGATTGTTCCATACCTAATTCCTTTAGCACTATTTATGCCTTGTTGAACATCTACGGTCCTCCCCTTAGAATCCTCTCTTTGTTCGATTCACTTGTGAATTGAAAGAATAATATATTTCTGTAACGACCCGAGTTATAAAAGTATAAAACTCGGGTTATGTTTCGAATGATTAGATACCTTCGTTCGGATCTTGCAATTCAAGTACGGGTTGAGTTTTGAAAAAAAAATGTTAAATTTAAAACGAGGGATTTCATACCCTAAATCCGCGATAGGTCCATTGGGACCAAATCATGTCCTATTTTCTAAGTCGGGCAAAACGGTTTTTAAGTTCGAAACTAAGCAAACGAAGTAATCTGATATACAAGGTGCCACGGCAGAGCCGGGTCAAAACCAAATCACGAGTATAGGAAAAACGGCAGAAGTATATAAGTCATAGTCAGTCTCTCTCACCTAGCTAGCTACGCCATAAGCCATCCCAGTCAAGCAGCAAGTCACCACACAAGGGAGTGGGTACCTGACACCATACAACAACAAGTCAAAGTCGAGCCATTCACGTGGGTCTGGTAGACCTCGCTGAGAACATATAATATGTATCCTATACCTAAATAAAGGATGCTCCAATGCAGTGCGGAAATTCAAGCACACAAGCATGCTGATCGGGATATAATATATGTTGAAATACGGTAAATGGCCCAAAGAATGTCAAGCGGCGTATCCCACTCAAAATCATGCACGGACCAAGGGGCAACTCATCAACGCCGCTTCCTAGGGTGGATATCACTCCATACCCCTACCTAGGTATGGAGACCACTTCATACCGCTACCTAGGCATGAAGACCACTTCGCGCGCATACCTAGGATGAAGACCACTCTATACCGCTACCTAGGTATAGAGACCACTCTACGCCCATACCTAGACGTAGAGACCAGGTCATATCCGAAATCATATCATCTCCATATCATGCTCATATGAATGTGTCGATAATATCAATAGTCATGCTCGTATGACTCGACTCGATTAGATACGAACCCGATAAGACTGGGTCGTCCTATGACCCTAGCAATGACTCTAGACTCACAACTTACGACCGTTTCTACCAAACGGTTGGAGAGTACAGATGCTCAAACACTTATGCAAAACCGAAGCAGGATACTACATGAAATGCATGATAGTTGCACCTAACATACTATATGACACATCAGGCATGAGGTCCGATCACTTGAGCAAGCACCGGGTGACTTAGTTGGAGAAGAGCAGAATTCAAAAGCAACACGACAATATAACAAGCATATCCAATCGGGTGACAGGTTACCAAAAGATCGGGATGTCAATGTTTCACTCTTCGGTGGCTCGTTCGTGCTCGATCCTTCCTCGATCAGAACCATACAGGGGCGTCGCTTGGCCGGGGAGTTGCTGGTGTCGTCAGGGGCGGCTTCGGAGCTCGGAGAATATGTAAAGAGAAACAAGGGGCCTGGTGGTGGCGATTTGGTGGCTGCGTTGGTGTGTGTTTGAATAGAAAAAAAAAAGGAAAGTGTTGGTGTTTGTTTGCTTGCAATTAGGGGAAGAAGATAGATGGGCTCATTTTATTTTTGTTGTTGGAGGAGAAGAAGGCAAGAGAGAAAGGAGGAATTACAAGTGTTAATGTGCCTTGAATCATCGTTGACCAATGACGCATCGGGGGGTCCGCCCCCCAGTGGTTGCGATGTTTATTGTAAACGGGCTAATCGTCTGTCTGTTTTGGGCATTCAGTCCATTGTCTGTTTAGGGTTTTATGAGTCTCTTCATGTACTCATGAAATGTCGACCCCTTGTAACCCTAATCTGTTTTTGTCTCCTCTAATACAAAACTGGTTCTCTGCCTGTGGACGTAGGTAACACACCGTTGCTTAATCACGTTAAATCTTTGTGTATTTCTTCACTTTTATCATTATCGCTATAGCAACAAGATGGGGAAGCAATTTGGGAGTGAACTTGGAAGGGGACTCCGTTTGTGATGTTGCGTCCAAAGGAAGATGATACGGGGTTAGCCGTAGGATGGCCCGATCTTCGACAATCAAACACGAAATAACAAGAACAGAAGCAAAAGACTCAAGAACACCAAGAAACTCACCCGATGTCGACAAGAACAAGACAAACGCAGCGACTCGATAGAAGAAAACCGAACTCGATATCGACTTGAATGAAAGAAACAAAGACTCGATTGAACAAATAGAAAGACTCAAAATTAACAACAATAAAGACCGATAGTTTGATGATTCGAACTAAAATAGAACGAGATAAAGACCTCAGGCCTCCTAAGAGGGTAGGAACCAAATATCAACGACTATAAAGCCCGCCTCTACAACGTTACACAACCAAGCGGACAACTTGGAGGTACAAGGAGGGGACTTGTGATTACCAGGATCACCAAGCTCTCGCGAGGTTGATGAACTCAAAGCAAACCAAGCAAGGTCAATTACCAATTTGCAATCGATGAGCAACGCTTTGAATCGATTGACTTTCTCACATATGTGTTTCACACAAGAACTGTATTTCTCAAAGATGACTAACGTGAGTTTGACAATGGGAGCATTCGGCCTTTTATAACCCTAACAAGTACCTATGGGCCGAATTTGGATAAAAATAAGACTTAAAAGAATTAATAAAAATAACCCCTAAAGTTTCCTAAAATAACTTAAGTAAAAGAAATACTAAAAATAGGGTAAATTCATCTAAAAACAGTGACAAGGTATGGCAAAGTTGTTGATTTTCGGTCAAGCTCTAGGTCGAATCTGGAAAAACCTTCAACAGCAAAGTTGTAGATCTCTTCGTTATCGTTCCGACAAGGTATGGCACGATCCGATCCGATTAATATTGAATCTGTACGACTCATTTTACTGGGACGTCGAAAAGTTGTTAAACTGCTGAACGAATCTAAAAACGAACGACCATCAAGCTTGCACCTTTGGACCTTCTCCCATGGGGAAGCCTTCTTCTTCCTCTTGAGGATGACATCATTCTCATGAGCTCGAATTATAGGTCCATCCCCAATTATAGATGTGTCCGAAGATGTCTTGGATGGTCCCGCATCAACTTATTTACATCATCTACCCACTTTTGGGTCAATCTTGGCCGTGTTTGGCAGGCGTGTAGAAGGGGGTGGATGGGGTGCGATGGGGTGGGGATGGGTTTTCAATTTTCGCGCCTCGGTGTTTGGCAAGGGGTGGGACGGGGTGGCTGGGTGTGAAGTAGGGGGTGGGACGGGGTGGATAGGGAGATTTCTCCACCTCGTTCGAGGGAGGTGGGAGGGGGTGAGGAGGGGAAACGCCCCGAATTGCCCCTTAACCAGGAGGGTGTCTATCTCCACGAAGCCAAGCTCTCCCTCGACGACCCCGCCGGCGTCCTCCATGCCTGGAACCCCCGTGACCCCTCTCCCTGCCACTGGCATGGGGTTTCCTGCTCCCCCGACGCCCACACCTCCGTTGTCTCCGTCCACCTCACCTCTTCCAGCCTCACCAACAATTTCCCATCCTCCCTCTGCCGCCTCCCCCGCCTCTCCTCCCTCGTCCTCTCCAATAATTCGATCAACTCAACCCTCCCCTCTTCGTTATCTTCTTGCTCCTCCCTCTCCCACCTCAACCTCTCCCAGAATCTCCTCACCGGCCCCCTCCCGGAATTCCTCTCAGCCCTCCCCATTCTCCGCTTCCTCGATCTCTTTGGCAATAATTTCTCCGGCCCCGTCCCCAAATCCTTCGTTGAATTTCCTTCCCTTGAAGCGCTTTCTCTCGTCAGTAATCTCCTCGACGGGCCCTTCCCTTCGTTCCTCTTCAATGTCTCCTCTCTCTGAGAGCTTAACCTCTCCTTCAATTCGTTCCAGGCGGCCCCGCTCAGCCCCGCCGTTGCCGATTTGGTGGACCTTGAGAAGCTCTGGCTTTCCAATTGAGGCCTGGTTGGGGAGGTTCTCTTTGGATAAGCTGGCTCTTCTGCGACGTGAACCGGAAAAGATGGGTTTGGGGTGAGGGCAATTGGGAGGGGCATAATCGTCATTTCATGTGGTTTAGTGGGGGCAATTAGGTCTTTTTTAGTGTCTCCATCCACCAAAACTTTAAAACCCAACCAAACGCGAAATGGGATGAAAAGGGATTCAAAACTCCACCCCGTCCACCCCGAGATTCCATCCCCATCCCGTCCACCCCCAAAAATTCATCCCCATCCACCTACTCCCACCCCGTTGCCAAACACGGATATGCTCAAATGCTTTGGACTCCTCCGTCCACAACCTTTCATTTTCCACTTGCATTTTTAGAATAAATAAATTACCCACTTTCTATTTTTCACTTCAAATGGGTGGATTTATTAAAAAAAGAAAAAGCAATCATTGTGGATTGTAGGGTAATTAATGCTAAACACGGGACATGTACTATCCATAATAGGATACAAATCCTCTGTTACCGGATTTGTTCCCTTACCATGTCCCTCCTCACATCTTTTTCACTTTCTTTTTCTTTTAGTATTTAATTTAATTTACTTTTAATTTTAATTGGGAGTTTGTGAGGGGGACATAGGATTTCGCTCTAGTAATGCAAAATCACTTTCTTAAATACTGTGCAAACTCTTTCACATCTAATAATAAAAATCGGAGGGAGTAATTTTTTATGCAATTTTCTCATTTATTACATTTTGAGTCCAAATTTATAATTTCGGTTGAAGTTTGTGTAGAAATTAAAACTGTATTATTTTTAGTTAACGTGAGCATAATTCATATATCAAATCATCATTTTCAAGGTTCGTATTATTTTTGGTTTAGTGATGATAATTAGTATTATTTAAAATTATTTTTCTTTTTCCATCTCTCACCCTTAGTCACTCTTGCATACAAATCTAAGCAACAATTTTAAAAGGAACTTGATACGTTTACACTAGGTGTAAACTTTCACCTTTTACACCACTAATAGAAACTTGACACATGGCATATGATAAAATTTAAAAAAAAAACGGAAGAGGTGAGCAGCTCAACCCACTAGTTACCCTTTCTTTTTCTTTTTCTTTTCTTTGGAAGAAACACCCCTTTAATCAGGATGGGTTTTGGGTCCTCCATTATCAAATCCGACAGATCCCAAAGAGAGAATGGGAGAGAAACAAAGATTGAGAAAATGCATGATTGAATCTGTTCAAGGGTACATGGGTCTGTTCTAGGGTTCACCATTTCGATTTCGGTTTCAATATCCAACTTCTGATTGTTGTCTGCCAAGTTCAGAATCGGGAACTAGGGTTCCCAGAAGAAGAGAGACGAGTTGTGCACAGCCCAAACTTGCCCCCCATCAGCCACCAGGAGAGGGGCCAGAGAGACGAGTGGAAACGCAGCAATAGACACCACACCAGTACCCACCGCCGCGAAGAACACCGATATCCCGAGCGCCGCACCCCAGATCTACACTGATTTTGGAACATCGCCAGATCCCTTCCATTGATTTTGAATTTCCATCTCCTCCCTTTAGAATTTTTTTTTAGCAGGACCACGAGAGCTTCTACATCTTCAATGGGGGGAAGATGATAGGGTAGAAATTGAAAACTCTATTGATATTGGAAAGAAATAAATCTTGGTAGAAGGGAGCTGAAAAGTTGTTTTTTTTTTCTCTTTACATTTATTAGTTTTCTTTTTCTCTTTTCTCTCTTTTTACATGTGTAAGTGTTCCATTGGAAGTGTAAGATTGTTATCTTACACAAGTGTAAATCTAGATATTTCCATTTTAAAATAAGTGAAGCCCATGATATAGGGATATCTAAACTCCCACGACCATATGACATAGAGAAAACTACCTATTCATGAGTACTAGGGTTTCTCTATAACCGATGTATATTGCCATTTGATTATTGTACTGTACAGTAGTAATGACTAATTGTTATCCAAAGGACCACATAAACCGATCTGAAAAGTGAAAAGAAAGGGTAGTCCAAGTTAGGGTTGTGCATGATTCGGTTCAAACCGAATTTTTGGGCCGAACCAACACAAACCAAACCGAACTGAACCTAACCGAAGTTTTTCGGTTCGGCTTTCGGTTCAAGAATTTTCATTTTTCGGTTTCGGCTCGGTTTGTGTTCGGTTTAGGTTCGGTTTGTGTTAAACCGAATTTTTTTTATACACTATGTATATATATATTTATATACTCTATATATACACTAATACACACATACTTACTATCAGTGGCGGATCCAGAATTTTGGTCAAGGGGGGGCTAAACGTAAGTTCATTTTGATGGGTCTTCGTAATGCCGGATCATATTCATTAACGGGTTTCCACAATGCCAAATCACTTATAATAACCTATTGTTTCTCCAATCAAGCTCTTTTATCACTCCTTCTATCACCTCTAGAAGCTTCTTATTCAACCGCAATTGCATTACATTTTGAGATGGATTAGGAATCTGGTTGGTTGAAGGAGTTGAAGATCCAACCCTTAGAATAGATGACTTAGATCGAATAATAAACTTGTCCATATTATATACTCCTCTAAAAACAAATCCAAATCACAAACCACAAATTCACAAATTCACAAATTTATTTCTCAAAACCACAAATTATAATCACAATTTATCGGTATTTATTATCAAAATTACAAACCCTAATTGAAATTTAACCTAAATGGCCTAATTATTATAAATCCACAAATGCCATCTTGCTTAGCAAACCCATTCTTTTGTGATATGGTTTATTAGGCAATTTAAATAAATTTGTCTCTTTATAAACATAATGTACAGCAAGTAGGAGCGAACAATCCTGCAAATCGATCAACAAGGAAGACAGCATACAATATGATCAATCTGAGGAGCCGGAGGAGCTTGCGGTTGCGGCAATGGAGTTTTCAACCGGTAGCAGAATTTGTCTCTTTATAAACATAATGTACAGCAAGTAGGAGCGAACAATCCTGCAAATCGATCAACAAGGAAGACAGCATACAATATGATCAATCTGAGGAGCCGGAGGAGGAGCTTGCGGTTGCGGCAATGGAGTTTTCAACCGGTAGCAGAAAAAACAAATAAAAATAGGCAGAATAGAAAGAAATGGAGAATCGAACCTGAGTCTCCTGCCTAACCCATGTGACTTCCGTCCCTCTCTTACCAGTACGCCAACGTGTTTTATTGATATCTTAGGCAATCTACTTAATTTTATTTTCCAAAAACCTGGCACATATATACAACCATATACCTTTAAATTTTCGGATTGGGGGGGGGGGCTCCAGCCACCCCGAGCCCCCCCGTGGATCCGCCTCTGCTTACTGTGTATATATACATATACAGTGTATACATACTTACTATGTATATATACATATGCAGTGTATATAAATACTTACTATGCATTACATCATCAGTGTGTATATATACACGTACACACTATATTTTCACATACATTGTAATGTTTACATGTTATATATATATATGTAGTATATATAGTATATTATTTGCATACTTTAAGTTGAAATGTGTGTATATATACACATAAATACAAATATAATATATATTTTTTTGTATACTTAAAAAAAAAATTGGAAATTCGGTTCATTTGTGTTAAAACCGAACCGAACACAAACCGAACCGATAAATAACCGAACCGAACCTAATGCTTTCGGTTTGAAATTTTGAGATTTTCTGTTTCGGTTCGGTTCGGTTCGGTTCGGCCCGGTGCGGTTAGGTTTTAGACCGATGCACAGCCCTAGTCCAAGTCGAAATCTCCTCCCCTCACAACCACGGTCCACAACCCAACCCAAAGAAAGGAAAAAAAGAAAGGGGCAATTTCCATACAGGCCACGAAATTAGCCTATATTAGGAATCAGGATCCCCCCCTCTCCATATTTGGGATTTGTCCACCAAATTTTTCATCATGCTGAAACCGAAACACACAGAAAACCTTGCCGCACACGCATTCTCCTCTTCATCCTTGCTGCTGTAAATTCATCGATCGACAAAGTAACGTTGAATTGCTGCTGTAAATTGCTGAATTACTTCTACTACGTAAGCATATCGACAAATTAAGCGATCACAGCAGAAGGTAAGCGTTGTCGCTCGTTTTTTCCTGTAATTTTGGACTATTCTTCAGCAATGTTCTTCGAGATTTTGATTATGCTATTAATTGATTACAGATCTGGTCTGATGTGATCGAAACTAACAGATTTTCGGTTTGCTGAAACACGGATTTTCGATTTTTCTGCTACAAGTAACGTTCCAACAGATCTGTTATGATCGTTTATATTGTTTCAGTTGTGATTTCTTATAGATCAATACTTTTTATCAATTTATTATAGTTCAACACTTTCTGCTGTGATCTGTTGTGAACGCGCAAAGTTTCTACGAGATCTGCTGAAACTAACAGAATTGTTTTTTTTAATTGCAACTAAAAGTGTTTTTGCAAGTATATGTTTCGATTTTCTATATAACATTAGCATGTGGAATGAAACTATCGTTTTCGATTGCTGAAACTGTGGAATATTGATCTCATGTGGATTGCAGTTATCTGTTTTTTTAGTTGCTTCCAACAGCTCTGTTTTTTAGTGTTTCTGCGGAAATGCATTCCAATTATATTTCAAGTACTTTAATACTGTCAAACAATCAATTGCAGGGGTAGAAATGTCATCAAACATTGTAACTGTTGTGTATGGGGGCAAGTGGAGAGTTGCTGAAACAGGATTACTTTTCGATGGAAACACTACTTCAAAGGCTTTTGTGCTAGAGGATACAATCACTTTATTAACCTTGAGGGACAAGGTTTGCAGCAGATTCAATGTTGATGAATCAGTTGAATTGGAATTCAGCCATTTGCACCCCTTCAAGAGATTGAGAGCACCACTTAAGGTAGATTCTGATGCTGATTTAAAAGAATTCTTGTTGTTGAGTAAGCTGGATGGAGTGAATTTTTCTGTAGAGTTGTGTGTCACAAACACCTTGCCATTGGATATTGTTGGCCATGAGTTTCAATTTACTGCTGAAACTGTTGAGCTTCCTGAAACTGATGAGAGATATAGCACCAATTTAGATATAATAGAAAATGTCTCTATTTTTGATGAGAATCAGGATGTGCCACAAGACGATATGGATGCTGACAGATTTTCATATTCCTCTAATGCTGAAAACAGTGAATCATTTTCAGATAACTCCAATGATGAGTATTGGAATGAGCACTATGAAATGATGAATAGAAAAGGGAACACAGTTGATGAAAGGGGTGCTGGAAGCTATACCACGGACAGTATTGTCACCCGTGTCACTCAATGCCCAAGGGTTATGTATGTTGGAAAAACATTTGAATCTAGACAAGCAGTAAAGGATGCTCTATACATTATGTCTATGACAGACATATTTGGATTTGAGGTTAAAAAATCAACACCAAAATATTATAGAGCAGCATGCATAGACAGAAATTGTGGTTGGAGATTGCATACAAAGAGAATTTCAGCTATTTGTCATGAGGTGATATTGTATAGAGATATACACACATGCACATGGGATACAAGAATAAGACACTCCAGGCATGCGCCATCCAATGTTATTGCAGGCCTCATACAGTCAAGGTGTATACTGTTTCAGCAGTTAGTTTTCAGCATTTTAGTTTCAGCTTTCATTTCAGCACTATATTTATTGTTACTGATTTCTGTGTTTTCAACAGTGGATACACCCCAAAACAAATTATTGATAAGATGAGAACAGACCACAAGATCTCAATTACTTATTGGAAGGCATGGAAGTCAGCACGAATAGCTCAAATGAGGGAAAAAGGGTCGCCGGAATCAAATTTTGCTGCCTTGCCGTCATATTGTCACATTCTTATGGAGAAAAATCCAGGAACAGTAGCTCTCATTAAAACAGACAGTGATGAAAGGTTCGAATACTTATTCCTGTCTTATGGACAATCCATTAGAGCATTTCCCATCTTAAAAAAGGTATGTATATGTACATAATAATTTATAATTTAGCAAAATTATGATGATTTCAGTATTTAAATTGTTCCCGTCTTATTTGCAGGTTGTTGTAGTAGATGGCACATTCTTAACAGGGGAATATAAGGGTACATTGCTTGGAGCAGTTACACAAGATGCAAATATGAAATTATACCCGCTTGCTATTGGGATTGTTGACACAGAAAATAATGCATCTTGGGAGTGGTTTTTCCAGCAACTCAGTAAAGTTATACAACCTACAGATGATTTGGTGTTTGTTTCTGATAGGCATTCAAGCATTTCTAAGGCCATCAAAAAGATATACCCTAATGCTACCCATTGCGTATGCATGTGGCATTTGAAGCAGAACATCCAAGCAACTTTCAAGAAAAGGCATCTTGCATACATGTTCCAACAGGCTGCTGAAACCTACACTGTTGGTGATTTTGCACACCAATTTGACCGTATAAAAGAAGAATGCCCAAGCCTAGCAAAATATTTGATATCCGCGGGGCTGGAGAGGTGGGCAAGAGCGCATGCAAAGGGTAACCGGTATAACATGATGACATCCAACAACGCTGAAAGCTTAAACTCAGTTTTGAGTGGTAAAAAAAATTTGCCCATTGTTGCACTATTGGAGTTTTTTAGAGATAAGTTCACAGAGTGGTCTCAAGATAGAAGGAAGTCTGCAGCACTGAATACACAGAGAGTCGCCCCTGCAATAATGAAAATGATCCAGGAATTGCAAAAGGATGTCGGTGCATACACTGTAAAGCACTTGAGTGAGTCTGTATTTGAGGTTACTGGAGAAGGTACGCGGACTGTTGTTGATCTTTCAGCAAAACAATGCACCTGTAGGGTGTTTGACATTCAAAAAATCCCATGCATACATGCTCTGTCGGCGATAGTGTCTAAAAGGCTTGATGTTGCAGATTTTGTTGCTGGTTTCTACACAAATGAAGCTTGGATTTTAGCACATGCTGAAACCATATATCCAGTCCTCCCTGATGATGAAATAAACCTCCCTGAATATATTAAACAGATTAAGTGTTACCCCCCCAATGTAAGGAAAAGATGTGGTCGACCTCCTCAGAAAAGGTTACTTTCCAAGGGAGAGTTTGTGAGAAGAGCAAAACACAGTAAGGAATGGCTTCAAAGGGAGCACGGGCAGAGTTCAAAAGCTCAACACCAATGAAGCTGGCTACAGAAAAATGTGCTAATTTTAATTTTTAGTTCAATTTTACACCGTTTCAGCAATTTGATATGAATTTTACGAGATGCTTTGTGTTTTTTTTAATCAGTTGTACTCTGTGTCATTGCTTTGCTATATCATATTGTTTTTAGTTCATTATGTTTACCATTTATTGCTATGCTTAAGCTTTGTTCTAGGCAATCATCTCTGTTTCAGCATGAAAAATGTGCTGAAAACAAATGTCCTGGCGGAAAATGCTGAAAATATAACTTGAACAACTATGGCACCTTGACAGACGCAATAAGTACCCTCTTTAAAGATTATATTTCTGATTTTTGGTTGACTTATACACTGTTTCAGCAACACAGATATGGTGAATTATTTGCTGAAATCCTTGCTGGAACATTTGCTGAAACAAACTAGCAGAAAACAATGCTGAACCAGAAATGCACACATAATTTACATTAAAACATTAGATAAAATGTCAATTCCAATGGCTTCAAAGAGTGCCATTGAAAACGCATCCAAAATGATACAAAATACCAACAGTTGTCCAGAATATCCCACGGAAATACATCTAAACCACAGCTACGTTAGAATGTCTTGAAATCCCTAAATCTGATAGACGGTGTTACACACAAGATGCTATTAACTAGAATTTAAAGCTCCATTTCTCTTGAATCAAGTCTGAGACCATAAGTTCTCGGTATCGAAAGATTCTTTCATTGGTAAACTTCCTGACATCTCCCCCGAACACCAGCGCCTCGATTGCTTTCAGTACAAAGACCCCACAAGATGCGCTGCAAAAAATGAAACAAAACATATTGATAACAAGCACAACAACATAATGCTTCTATAAGGCCTTAAAGACATTGTAAATGTAGGTTTCCATACCCCGTTGTATCGTGCACTAGATCGGGGACCTTGTTAATGTGGAATGTAGACGGTTGAAAATTTGGGATCACACCAGCCTTATCCAAGTGAATTGGCAACCACTCAGCCATCCCGCGCAGATAATCAACAAGCTTTTCAGCAGACAC
Source organism: Persicaria maculosa (assembly GCA_963922045.1). Lineage (NCBI taxonomy): Eukaryota > Viridiplantae > Streptophyta > Magnoliopsida > Caryophyllales > Polygonaceae > Persicaria > Persicaria maculosa. The sequence goes on along the minus strand of OY998258.1, from coordinate 22,568,168 downwards.
AATGTAGTGGTTGAAGTCATATGCATTTATAACCTTTTCAGCAAGATTTATCTCCAATGCAATCCAGTGCTCATTGTCTATGTTGAAAGGGGTGTAGACCAGTTTTGCAGACTCCCAACTCTTGGGATAATCACTAGGATATAAGCCCAGGAAGTAGCTAGCAGTGAAATTTTCAACAGGTGTTGTTTCTTCGTAAGATGACGTGCATTCTGGAAGATATTTTTGATGAAAAATAGGATCCATCACGACAATGCCTTCAAAACTGCTAGGATCTTCACTGACTCTCTTCCTCATGTGAACCAGTCCAGCTTCAAGGTGCTGAAACAGTAAATAGTGTAAGGTGCTGAAATTCATATAAACAAAAATACATACATAGTTACATTTACCCGAAAAAGGATGCTGTAAAGAAAAACAGTTTCAGCATACTTACATCTATGTCAAGCCAACCATCCTTCTTAACAATGCTCTTAAAAAATGACTTCTCTTTTCTGGATCCCATTAAAAGTATTGAAAAATCCCTGCGCATATTGTTACAAGATTTAAAAATCGGGTCAGAGCACTCGAAATATATATATATATATATATATATATATATATATATATATATATATATATATATATATATATATATATATATATATATTTTGCTAGAGCACTTGAAAACACACATGGAACTTTAAGATGGACATACCTTGAGCTTTTAACACATTGATACATGAAGTCATGGTCAACCTTGCTGAGCAATGATTTTTTTTCAACATGCTTTGGGATCCTTAACTTTTCAGCAACAAACGGGCTCACCAGAAAACTACTTGCTTTTGGAAGACGCTTTGAACGCCTGAAATTTTCAATTTCTTCAACACATTTAGGGTCTTTGGAAATTGTATCCCACTGAATGCATGGCTTCTTCACCAAGTCTTCATCGTCACTTTCACCATCACTTAAATGTATTGTTTTTCCAGGGGGTGGGGTCATTAAGTCACCAGCAGCATCTTTGCTTGCAGCATCTTTTGTTGCTTCAGCATCACCCATTTCAGCATCTTTGTCTAGTTGCCCATGAGGTGATGCTGCTTCAGCATTAACGTTGGTTTCAACAACTTCATTTTCAACAATCTTCGTTTCAGCAACCATACTTTCAGCAACCTTTGTTTCAACAACTTCAATTCCAGCTGCCTTGACTTCAGGACCACCAACCACCTTCCTCACCCCAACAGAACCTCCATCATCTAAGCACAGATCCCCACCCTTCAACTCGAAATCAGAGTCGCGCCCTAAGTCAACCGCATATACATGCCCTGAAGATGAGTCTAATGACCTCTGCCCTTCAACAAGGGTAACAGGAATGATCTCATTAACAGATGCTGAAACATTGGTACCAATTGGTTGACCTAGAATCTCAGTAGGTACCTCTTCCCGAATTTCATCCAACACCTCCTTCACAGCCTTTGAAATTACTGGATCACAAGTTGCAGCATTGGATGACTGGATCTTAAACTGCATTGACTCTTGCATTGTTAACTTATTTTCTAAGGAATCTACCTTCTTCAGCAGATTATCAACAACATTCACCAACTTTAAACATCCTGACAAACGTTCCTCAAGCATCTCCACCCTCGCAGCTAAATCAGAGACTCTTTGAGGCAACTCTTCAAGCTTATCTAACCTCATCTGTATTTCTTTCAACCAGCTAGGATGTCCCCCTTGTTTGCTGAAATCATCAGTCTGAGCGCCATCCACATTCTTCCCCGCTCCTTCCAAGTGATCATCTCTGGCAACGTTCTCAGTGCCTTCATTGTTTATGTAGTCATCAGTTTCAACATTCATTGCATCGTCCCCTCCTTGAGCCACACCCCCTTGGGGGCCCTCTGCTACTCTGTCATTAGCATCATCGTTCCCACCCTTAAATAATAAAGATTCCTTTGCAGGTGCAGCTTCGATGGCCGGCCTCAATGCAGTTTCAGCAACTCGATGAAAGGATGGACATGCAACTTCAATTGGCATAAACAAATCACTGGAATCTTCAGAAACAGATTTACCTCTCTTACGAAATACAAACCTAGGTTTCGCAATTGCATCTTCAACAGCTGGTGGTTTCTTTGCAGCTGACATCTTCTTACCCCTTGTCTTCTTTTTTCTAATAGAACCAATTTCATCAACTTGTTTTGTTGAAACTAAACCAGCAGACCGACCTCTCCGCGTTGGCGTAGGTTTGCTTGTTTCAATCTTCTGTTTCTTCACCAATGGCGGCGCTTTACTCACAGTCTTTCGCTTCTTCGAACCTGCAGCACCTCCACTTTCCTTGCCACCTAACTCTTCATTCACTTCTTGTTGTTCTTCACCTTGGGTTTCAGCAGAAGGTATATCCAATGATAAATCACCATCTGCATAGCAATTGAACCGTCTCCAGTATGCTCTTGTCCTAAGTCTCCAACAATCATACAGCTTATCTTCCTTAGGTTGGGAAAATACAGGTTCAGTCATGTGATCAAGAATGGGGTGAGCAACTTCATCTTCAAATACCATTCCTAGGGACCTTGCAAACTCCCCAAAGGTTGGGAACATGGGTGCCTAAACAACCAATAATATTAACACACAATAAGACAACTGAAATTATAAAAATGAAATTAATAAAAAAAGAAGATTGTATGAAGATAGATCTGAGACAAGAATAATACCACATCGCCATCAAACAACTCTTGCGCTTCAATGTAAGTATGTCGTAACTTACACTCCCACCGAAGAGAATATGGATCACCCACACGAACTTTGAAATCGCAAAGGAACTTATCAGAAATCACCGGGAAAGCCTCCAATATACAAGCCTACAAATATAACCAAACAAGCAGATGCTGAAACATACAATTGCTGAAACACAAATATTGCTGAAACATAAATGCTGAAACAAACAGATGCTGAAACATATATGCATGGACTTAAATTACCTGAAAAGCATAAATATATCCAAACAATTCATATGATGGTCTCGGATCAGATCGATCGCAATCCAGGACCTTCTTTAAATACTTCACAACCAAAGAATAAGACAACCTCCCCCATGGATACAGTTCACATTTCGCTGGATTGCATACAAGAGCAGCATGATCTTTCTTAACACTTTTAGACCGCTTGAACAATAACATCTTCTCGATAATCAACAGCTTTGCCATCTGAAGCTTCTTTGTAGACGATTTTCTACATGTTTTAAATGCCTCCAACAACTCATCATAGGTACACTTTGACTGCTCCCGCCCCAGAAAATGAGACCATTCAAATTTCGCAGGCGGTTTAACTTTAGTATCAATGACAGGAAGCCCTGTAATTGCATGAAACTCTACCAGAGAGAAACGAGCAACTAGACCATCAACCTTGAACCACAATTCATGCAGCTTATCACTCTTAATCAAACGTAGCATCATTTGATGAATCAACTGAAAATTAAGTTTCATCTTATCTCTTTGAACAAAGATCCATCCAAAGCAGCTTCTCCTCAGCAACTCAAAATCAGATTTGGACAGATGTTCCTCTATAACATCACAGACATCTGGGGCGCAGTAAACATTGGATTTTGCACAAAATCTATCCTTCACAGGAATGCAATACTGCAATCTCTGTTAAAAACACACATTTATAAACATGAATAAACATAAAAACACACACAAAGGGGGATAAGGTATGGAAAAAAAATATACTCACATCGAATTGACATTTATATTCTTGAAGATCACTTGCAGAGGCATTAACATCTAAAAAACACACACAAAGAATACACAACAACCGTTTCAGCATGAATAGAGACAACTGCTGAAATAGGTCTTTTACATATTATGCTGAAATATGCATTTATGCTAAAATCAAAGACAAAGTACCACATGCATGTATACATTTCATACCAAAACACAACAAAGGCCTGGAAAAGCATAAATACAGAACTTTAGAACAAAAACGACACACCTCTGCTTGAAGAATTGGATGAACTGCTACCTTCAACTGAAAGAACCTTCTCAGATGAGCTTTTCTTCACTGCAAATCAGATACATTCGACATCAAACATAGTAATAAGGGGGGGAAAACGACAAACATGCATAAACGACATAAACACAGAATACAAACCGTCATGTGCGGAATCACTTCCAGTTTTGCTATCAACCGCGGCAACATCAACTCCTTCCCTCTCATCGGAGTCCTTGTTCTCTAAAAATCGACAAAAATTGAAAAGAAATGTCAGTTTCAACTTCAAAACAAGTACAAAATTAAAAACACAGATAACACACCGCCATTTGAAGGATCGCTTGAATGTTTATGCTCGATTGCACCAACAGCAGGTCCCTCGAGGTCGCCGGCGACTTTGTTCTCTGACATTGGAGCAGAATCGAAGAAGAATCGTCGGTTTCAACCGCAAAAGTCGCTTGGGAGAGGATGGAGAAAAGAGAGCGAATCGTCCGAGAGAAGCCAAGAGACAAACAGAGTGAGGAGAGAGAAAGGCGGTTTCCAGCAAAAACCCTTATATACGGGGGGGCAATTTTGTCCAAAAAAATTTACGTGGACAAAAGCCCAATATGACGGAGTTGGGGGACAATAGCTAAATTGGGGAGAAAATTTCGCATTTCCGCAGCGAAAACGAAAATAATCATAGCGCTGATCTCCTTATCTACATAGTCATTCTTGCAGATCCGGGCGTTGCCTGGTTGTTTTGCAAAAAAGAAAAGGAAAAAACAGGTGAGAGAGGGTAGAGAGGGAGTGTCACATGAATGACTGAATGGCGGAATGCAGAGGGCAAGAAGAGAGAGAGAGAGAGAGAGAGTGGAAGTCGTCCCAATCAATCATGGGGTTGGGAAAGGGAAAGCATCTCTGATCCCCACTCTCTACGCAACCAAGCCATCTACTCTTCTCGAAACTACACTCCTCTCCATCTCTCGCCGCATACCTCCAATCTCCACCGTCAATCTCTCAAATTCGCCGACCATTTTTCATTTCTGGCTGCGCACCGCGCCGCACCGTCTTCAGCAAATGGTGGACTTCGCTGTTAGCCAGAACGAAGCCGGAAGATAGTGGCTGTTTCCTGCTGGAACTTTGAACTAACTTTGGATTCGCCTGAAGATGACGAAGCGGAGAGCTAGTTTCCAGCCAAAATCTCGCTACAAATGGAGGACAAAGATCTTCTTTACGCTGTTGCTCTCCCTCTGCTTTGGAATCTTTGTTTTCGTGCATGCTAAGTATAGTCGGATTAGCTTGCTTATGTCTATCCCCAATCCGTTCGTTCAGAGTCCTAAAGTTGCTTTCTTGTTCATCGCTCGCAACCGGCTTCCCCTTGATTCCGTCTGGGATTCGTTCTTTCGTGTATGTCACAGTGATTTGCATTCCTTACTTTTTTTCTTCTATCTCCTTGCATTTCCAGTTCCATAATCAGATATTCATGATTGCTGTTTGATTGCTTTGTTAGTGAACAGTAGGAAGCAATTGGGCTTCAATTTGAGGTGCTAGGGAAGAAAGAGAGGAAATCAAAGTGGCCAGTAATTTGTGTACAGTGTACTGGCTAATGCTGTGCTTGAATCAAGATTTTTGCCCATTTGTAAATTTCACATCGAATCTGGGCTAGTTAGTAGATATTTTAGTCTGTCATCTATGACACAAAAATGGAAAAAAAAAAAAGAAAGAACACACACACAAGAAAAATTTGAAGGTCCTGTAAAGCCAGCATCAGCGTCACACAGTGTGCACTCCACTATTGGCGCCCATGTGAACTGAGCCACAAGGCTCAGCTCCAGTGATCACCACACTTCAGACCTGACCCAGACTAACCAAAGACCTTGTCCCAACACCTTAATGTCCTCACTTGGTTCACAAGCCCCCACTACTGAGCTCAACTAAAATGCTTTCTGTAACCAGTGGACCAGCTGCTCTAGGGTGAAAAATAATACTGTACAAAGTATGCAGTTGCCACTGTTATAGGAAAGAAAGTTGAGCTGTTTGAGGAAATATTTGCTTTGTTTTCTCTTGCGAAATGATTGGATTTAGATATCATAATGTGGGTGTAGTGTTAGCTCTCTGCAGACATAAAGAATCTTGTTGTTGTCTTTGGAGCAATGAAGCATTTTTTTTCCCTTCAGGTTATTCCATTTCATCCGATTGCGATATGTGTTCCAGAGTGGGCTTACTGAAAATTGAAAGTTGATACATAATTTCTGTGCCATGAATATTATATAATCTAGTTATTGAGCTGACATCAAACCTTATTTATGTACAATTTCAAGGACGATGAAATGATTCTTTGAAAGAGCAACATCCATCTTGTGGATTGTACTCCTAGTTTCCCTGTATGGTGTTGATACGTGAAAGTAGTAGTCTTGATTTTAATCCTTCTTTTGTTTCTTCCCCCCTTTCAGAATACGTAAAGTATTAATGAGTTTCTTGAATTATGTGCAGGCAGAAAAGGAAAATAAATTTTCAATTTATGTTCATTCAAGGCCTGGATTTTTGTTTAGCACAGTTACAACAAAATCAGTGTACTTCCTTAACCGCCAAGTCAATAATAGTATACAGGTACTGTATTGGCATACTACTACTATTTGTAGTATTTATTAGCTTGAGTTGTACTAGTATTTACAGTATTAGTTTGAGTTACTGTATTTGAGCACAATTCTATGTGTAGCATTTATCAGCTCGCTTCTTTGGAGAAGGGATCTATTTACTGTAATTCCTTTGTTTCTTTTCTGTTTTCTTTTGTTGTTGGAAATTGGAAAACACAATTATTTAGAAAATGTCCTTAACCTTTTGATCAATGATAGATAACATAAAACAGTTCAAAATAATAGTTCTAAGATGCATTATGCGATGTTTTCATTTTTTATAATGCTGATCCAACAACCAATTTTATGTAGTGATGTCTTATATAATCATTTTATCCGTGCATATTTGATTTGTATTACTGTCGTGTGTGTCATCTCAATGGGCCATCGGACAGCCAGCTAATGCTGTTAGTACACGTGCGTTAAAGTGATTGCTAAATTAACTTTTTCAATTATTTCTAGTTCATTTTTTAGTTTAATGTGACTGCTAAATTAACTTAGTATAGTAACAGAAAAGGAATAGTAAATGATGCTCTTAGCCTGTTGGATTTATCTGATGTTCGGAGTCGGACGGACTGGCCACCTTATGACACATATCAGAAACTATCCTTATAAACTACCAAATTTCACCTGCCTGACCAATTTATGAGTCCATGAACTATTGTTCTTTGCCTAATTTGAGTAGCATTTAGGCACAAGTTATAGATATGAATGAATTTTTGTCAACTATTGTTCCCGTTCTTGCCCCGGTAAGCTCTTTTCTTGGAGGGTCTGTTTCTAGAAGCTTGTTTTAGATAAATATGACCAATTTCACTTTATGCAATATTCTTGTTTTTTCAATTTGCCTGCTGTCTGAATCCTGTGATACGCGTATATAACTTTTAGATTTAATTAATAGTCCCTCCATCTGCTAAAACATGTCATTTTAGCTTCATGCACATTTTTTAAGGAAACCAACAAATATACCCGTTGCCCTTTTTTATTAAACTATTTTTTTACTTTCTCGAAAACTACAACTAACCATCACTAATAATAACAAGGGTATTTCTTTTAAGTAAAAACTAAAATACCTACAATGACATCTTTTTTTTTGAACAAAAATAACACTCTAACATAACATATTTTTCCGGACAGAGGGAGTAGCATTTACTGAAACTTCTAGCATGAGTAGTAGTGCTTGCTTTAATGTACCTATATCTGTCTTCTTTTCAGGTAGACTGGGGAGAAGCTAGCATGATCCAGGCAGAGCGTATCTTGCTTGAAAATGCACTTACTGATTCTTCTAATGAACGATTTGTTTTTCTCTCAGATAGGTGAGCTGTGATCTTCTTAAAAGAAAAATGTTCTACATTCCTTTCTTTTTGACATTCGAGAAAGCTGCATTGGGTTATGTGAGACAATTGTTCATTTTCTAATTGCAAGTATGTTGTGACTTGATTTCTTTTCATAACAATATCTCATGTGTTTGTCGAATTTCAGCTGTGTACCCTTGTACAACTTCAGCTATACTTACAATTATATCATGTCAACGTCTACCAGCTTTGTGGACAGGTTAGATTGCAGTTATCATTTATCATGTCTCTTTCCTTTGGTAAATATCACTTTTTTCTACAATTTTAATTTCTACTACTTAGGGGTTGGGAAAATATCTTTTCCTGATTATGTTAGTGATATCACTTAGGACTTCTGAGATCAAGAAAGTAGAACAAATGATCATTTTTCTCTTTGTTTCAGTTTCCCACCTTCACTTAGGTGTTGTGCAATCTGCAAATTATTTCCATCTCACAGTCTCACCCCATATTCTGAAAAAGTTAACAAAACTGTGAAATCTTTTCTTATCTGTTTCATAGAGTTTCTTTTAACTATATTATTGTTCTGAACTTTGGATTAGTTTTGCCGACACAAAAGAGGGGCGCTATAACCCTAAGATGCTTCCTCTTATCCCAGTCCAGAATTGGCGAAAAGGGTCACAGGTAACATACTATTCATCCCTGATCAGAAAATTGATGTTTGTAAACCACTTAATCAGTGTGATGAGCCATTCCCTGCATCTTCTTATAATATTGTCTTCTGTTCTTTGTAGTGGGTTGTGTTGACTAGAAAACATGCACAGGTGGTTGTGAAGGATGAAAGTGTGTTCCCTGTATTCCAGCAGAATTGTAAGGCAAGTTCCATTAATTTTAAGTTGTGCATACTACAAACTATCTTCAGTATCTTCTTATTATCACTGATATGTATACCCTTTAAATGGGTTTCCATTGGGCTACTGTACCAAAGTTCCATATGAGATCAAGTTTTGAAGGTTAAATGTCATGTACTTTTGAATTTTTGTTCCAATCTTAAAATATACATTGAAACCGAATTTTAACCAACTACACTAGCTATCAGACAAATTTGGAAGCAATGAAAATCACAATAGTTGCCAAGACCTGAATTTCTTGCATAATTTTTGTGTTGCTATTTAGTAATGACCTGAAAATACTCAGTTCTTGCACAAATTGAAATTGTTATACACTGAAATTCCTTTTGTTTCCCATCCTTTGAAGGTGGATACTGGACACTTGTGTCTTACATTGTTTACTTTGTTTCCCATCCTTTCAGAGAAAATCTTTGCCAGAGTTTTGGCGGCATCAATCCTTAGTACGTTTTCTCAACCTTTCTCAATTCTCCTTTCACCTCAAAGTTTTGATTTGTAAATACGACATTCTTATCGTTGTTGTTGCCTCGTAATTTAGATGCATAGCCTGTAAAAGTGCTCTAGTATTTTCCTCAGAAAGAACGATGTTACAATTTTATATTTGGAAAAATAAGCAGCAAATGAGAATGACATATTACTCTGCAATTTCTCTTCTTGCAGCCAGTAGATCCTGCCAAGGAGCATAACTGCATACCAGATGAACATTATGTGCAGACACTTTTAGCTGTAAGTCTTTATTTTTTTCCAATCCTTTCCATTCTTCACAATCTAGAGTATTTATCTAGCACACGGTGAGATCATGAACAAATACTAGTATGTCAGTGAGGCATTAAGATGTCATCTTTTTCATGCAACCCCATTCCTAATTTCCCAGGGAATCATACCAAACAGACTTAAAGGGTTTCTGTTAAGAGAGAACAGCCTTCTGTTATGAAAAAGGGAAGTTAATAGAAAGACAGATGGATGGAGCAAGCTTATTATTATGTTATAGTCCTTCTGACATTCTGTAGAAAGTGGTTTCTTTCCCAAGAAAGAATCAATTATTGGGATAGGTAATTAGATGTATTAGATTGTACTCCGTAGTTGACTAAAGAGTAAAGAACTTGCTTGGTTCTTTTGTTTCCTTTGAAATTCTAAAAAAAAATCCCTCTAATTTCAGCTAGAAGGTCTTGAAGGTGAGATCACAAGAAGATCCCTGACACATTCTGCTTGGGATCTTTCAGCCTCTAAAGATACCCAAAGGCAAGGTTGGCATCCAGTGACCTACAAATTCTCCGATGCTACTCCTCAGCTTATTCAATCAATAAAGGTATATAGATTGCTGCTTTACACTTCTGAGTAAACTTCTGTGCTCCTCTCTCTTAGTTTACCAAGGCAGGATTCAGTAGTTAATGGAAATGCACAATATGAATGATGAATACCCAAAGGATAGTGATCTGATTTTCTTTGCCAATGCATGTATAAAGGTTGCTTTTATTATGTTATGACTATAGAGGTATTCTGATTTAAGATATATGCAACCGGCCCTTGCAAGTTTCTTTGCCATACATTTCCTCAAGAGTTTAGTGATGGTTCATGTTGTGGCTAGACATCTTTTTGTATTCTGTGCGCTTTCTCCAATTGTTTTGTTCTTCTATGCTTTCAAACATATCCTTGCCGTCTACAGCAACTTGCTAAATATAGGCAGTAGGCAAGATGAAAAGATAAAAAAGATATTGTCGAATGTAAAGGTTGATTATAACACCATAAGACTAAGACTGGGGGGTGAGTTATGACTCTTAAGGCTAGTGACTCTTTAAGGTTGGGGCCCACACAAATGCTTTGAGACCCAACTCTAGTTGAAAGTGCGGTGGGCTCGGAGGATTGTCTATAAGCTTCACGAGGAGTATGTAACTAGCTTAAGTGGGGCCTTGGATCAGTAGTGGGGCTAAAATCACCAAATACACATGATAAAAGACCTCATCTGAGGTTTAGATGATAAGAAGATTTACAACCTTCGAAATCGAGGATGGGTATCCAGGAATGTCTAAGCCATTTATCTGTCATTGCAGGACATTGATAACATCTACTATGAGACTGAATATAGAAGGGAGTGGTGCAGCAGCAAGGGGATACCATCCACATGCTTCCTTTTTGCAAGAAAATTCACCCGCCCTGCTGCTATCCGGTTGCTTAATATGGCAAGTTCAATTTGATACGCGCAAATGGGTTCTTCCAATATGAGCCTACCATTGTCCAAGTTGTTGTCTTTGATGAGTTTAAAAAAAAACAGTATCTGATATGATTTTCTTGTGTCATTTTGCAGTCATTGATTGGATCTCCCACATAAGCTATATGGTGGTATGAAATCTCAGTTGGCTGATCTACAGAGTGTTGAATTATGTTGTAGTTCATGTTTATAGTATAATGAAGGCCATGCTATCAAAGGGTTAGGAAATGGGTAAACGTGTTGGGTTTTCTTTCTTTGTACTCTGTAGTTAGGTTTTGTCTTCCAGGTCAGTGTTTTAAGACTGCATGATGGAGTTGAGTTCATAGTTTTCACGTTTCTGTCCATGTCAACTGAACATAAACACATATTCAAGTCACACATGAATACATGATGATAAACACAGTTTCCTTTCACTGAAATTCAAATCATACGTTTATCTTGATGTCTGATTAAGGTAAGTTTTCATGTAGACCTGGGGATGGGAAAATAAACCGGTAAAGAGGGTATGTCCAAATGTCCGTCAATAGGGAGTGAGAAAGGACATAGCTCTCTATAAACGAATGAAAGTCGAAAAAAAACACTTGGGAGTCTAGATTGCATTGGTTTGGTTAAGTGTGGAGGAGAGATTGAGTGTACAACTGTCGGGCAGTAAGTAGGTGCAACAATTTGGATATTGAGAGCGACGACAAGGCTTGACGTAGTTGAGAACAAACTAAGAAAAGCTAGGTGCAACAATTTGGATATTGAGAGCGACGACAGGGCTTGACGTAGTTGAGAACAAACTAAGAAAAGTTGGATGGAGGTTATTAGGCAAGGTCTATAACCCATTTGGACTTTATGGAAGATATAACAACGGATAGGGCAAATTGGAAATGTTGTGCATATTAAGGAGGATTAGTTTATGTCATAGGCGACAGAGTTGTATTCTTTAATGTTTGTGTTCCATGTCAGAAGGGGAAAGAATCACAAAACCAGTGCTTGCTATTTCCCATTACCCTTCCCTACAATGTCGTGGTTACGTGTATCTATTTGCATGTTATTTGTTCCTCGTTTGCGCCAATCTATATATATTTTTCTAACACTAATAGGTCATTCAAAAGCATCCTCTCAACTTAGTCAGGGAAATAGTGCGTGCTCAATCCCCAACCTTATGATTGGAATACGATATTTATTTTTTTGTAGATCAAGGATCAAACCGCAATACTTTAGTCCGATCATCAATCCATAAAAAAACCAATTTCATGTTCCTATCCACGACTGGAACCGAATCATAAATTACCGTCTTGACAGGGTGAATCGAAATGTGTGTTTTAAAATAAAATAAAATAATCATGAGGTTTTCATTTAATTAATTTATTTTTGTGTCTTTTTCCATGAACGACTCTCTACTCTCTCCTCTATTAAAATTCTTTTATACAAAGTATTAAGTAAGTTGGATCGGAACATGTATTAAGTAAGTTAGATTTATGTTTTTAAATATAGAAATGATGTTCTACTGCATTATGACTTCGTTTACTAAGTTGAAACCTTTTTTTAGTAATAAGGTTTTTTGCGAACTAGAAAAATCTGAGACCGTAACTTATGATTCCAATCCGATCCACGGTCCATGTTCTACTGCATTATGGCTCCCGAACTCCATGTTTGTAAATATTTCTAGTTATTTTTCAATATATGTTAACCTTAAAATAATAAAATTATTCCGCTTGCCTCATTCTCCGAAAAGGTAAATATATAGATGATGGCAAAGCCAGGGTAACATAAAGCAAGACCATACGAAGGGTCTAGCGTAAAAATATGAGACTACCCACAAAAAATATCCCACTAGTGTTCCCTTCTACCGCTCGCCTCATTCTGCTTGTTCTAATTAGCCGGTCTTCGGATCTTCTCAAGGTGTTTGGTCCTAATATGCCTCTTCAAATAGTTGTAGCTCAAATTGTTCTTTATCTTTTACCTATTAGTACAATGCTTATAAGGCCGTGTTTATCGATTGAAAACTACCGACACTAGGGGGGAGAGAGAGACAATATTTTAATTGGAATTGGGATAGTATTGATGGGGAGGGATACTTGCCAGTATCGATACTAGAGAGAGAAAATACACAAAACGCATATAGCATGTTGATGGAGGTGGGAGAAAAAGTTGAGGAGAGGGGGACACATGTAGAGGTGGTAGTGGAGGACGAGAGGAGGCGGGTGAAAAGCCGAGGAGAGGGGGACACGTGCTGAGGTGGTAGTGGAGGATGGGAGGAGTGCTTCATATGTCGACACATGAGCAGTAGTTATGCAATATGTGTGGAATGAAATTACATATATAATATGTAATTTTCGGTGTTAAAATTATTTTTTTTACCACAATACTATATTTATTTTTCTCTACATATAGACATCAATATTGAATATGTTTGACCGTTTTTAGAAGAAAAAAAAGATGACATAAATATTTAAATAAAATATTCTTCAATATTTAATAATAATAAATGAATATAATAATATAATCGAGAATGAAAATAATTGATAGAGATGGGTATGTGTAAATTGAATTGGTATGAAAAGATAGGTTTTGGGATACTAGGGATGCTATTGTCAAAGTGAAAAAAATAATAATGGGATGCTAAGATGATGTGGCAGAAAGAGAAGAATAAAATATTAGTATTTCTAGCATCCTTAGTATCTGTTGATAAACATGGCCTAAACAACTTCAAAATAGACATGCTCGTTTACTTCTCTTTCGAAATGCCACGTGAATATATTTTCTCGGAGAATATCAACGTCTTTACATGGAGCTTGTTCCGCCATTAGAAGTCCATAACGTTGACAAATTGACGAGATTTTAGTAGGAATGGAGATGAGTGGAGATAACAGAATTATGTAGGAGTATTTATAGACAGAACTATAGGCTCCAACCAATGGTTGCATTTGAACCCAATTGTCAAATTTGTTTTTTTAGATAGGTTGACCTAGCGGGTCGACGGGTTATCTTACCTCAACCTTGACCCTAACTCGAACCTGCCTACCTGTCCAACCCGCTTATCCGTCGACCCGGACCCAACAATTCAAGGGTTAGCCGTGATCCGTAGCCACGCCTATCACCACCACCTTTAAACTCGTAAACAAAAAGACAATTAAACAGGAAGAAGTTAACAAACTAGTCAAATTACACTACTATCTCAATTCAGGCTCCTTTTCCGTTTCTATAATTTTAAGCCAAACAGGTGTTTGGATTCCAAAAGCATTACCCTAGCAACAAGTTTAAAACCTTGTTTTCTTGCAATGTCCTGCAACCAGACAGAGATATCCTTTACTGATCTATTATGTAATCAACTAGCTGTTGAGTTGTGACATTCGAAGCAAGACAAAAAGTGCATTAGCCATTAACGGTAGACTCAGACCCATACCCAACAACTCATGAATTGCCTCATGATATCCTTCCAAAAGTAGAGCGACTGAGTCAATCAAACAACATAATCATGTGCCAATGCAAACACTCCCACCATCACCATCAATGAATTCAACATAAATATTGATGCCTACGCATTCAAAGCTTTCCAATTGATTTAAGAGTGCTTTGATTTTGTTCATCAATCCTGCAAGCATAAAGAATTTCAAATGGGTGTTGTGGAGAATCAACTTTGCATTACGCAATGTCACTTCTATAGAATTCACCTCGAGTGAGGCAAACTTTTCAAGAGGAACCACAAAGCCCTCAACCAAAAATTAAACAACGTCTATCACATGAAAAACCCTAAGATTAGCATCAAAATGTAGAATTTATCTTTTCCAATTTGAAACTATATATAGTACATTTCAAGACAACATTATCGTCCTAAGGGCAGTTGTTGCAGGCTTGTCGAAAGTCGGGGAGCATACTCGCAAGCCTGAGTTGCTTTTCAAAAGGCAAGATGTCTTTGAGAGAAACACAGGTCTCTAGCAACACATGCATGAGATGATCAGCTACCGCGTTCTCGCTTTCAGCTATGGGGTGCAGGCCTACTGGTTTGGTGCCCTCTCCTGCTAGAGAAGTAGCCCAGTCGTATACCCGCTCTGTTGATTTCCAGATGTACGAAGCTGCCGAATCAGCAATGCTGACCCAGTTCTCGTTGTGGAGAAGGGAGATAAGGCAAACCGGAAGGTCCTGCAACACGGTG
Organism: Persicaria maculosa; assembly: GCA_963922045.1. Lineage (NCBI taxonomy): Eukaryota > Viridiplantae > Streptophyta > Magnoliopsida > Caryophyllales > Polygonaceae > Persicaria > Persicaria maculosa. The sequence continues at coordinate 22,553,052 of OY998258.1, read as the reverse complement.
CTCGGGTCCATGACCAGAAGAGGCATGTACTTGCAGCAGCTCCCAGATAACAGCGCAACGAACTGCAGTGCCTGGAGGGACAACGGTAACACCAAATTCATTAACTAGCGACAAATAACGAGGAATCAGATTCAAATTTCCGTAAACAGCACATATTGATTGTTTAAATGATCAATTTCATCCACAATTCGATGCTGCAGGGTCTTCTTCTATTAACGTCAACCAGTGTATAAACTAACTATTTTAAGCAGTTGAATGCTACATCCAACTGCATTATCATGAAATCGACATGAGGATATATAACGTGCATTGTAATTAAGTTTGAGGACACACGAAAATGAAAACGTGATTAAGTTCGAAGACGTACTACAATGAAAATGGAATCTCACAAAGGCAAAACTTATACAAATAGCTTTCTTACAGTTGATGGATGCTTTGTTATGCAGCTAATTTCCAGAATGTCGAGAAGCCACTGTCTTTTGACACTTCCTTCCGCACGTTGAAGTGCTGCTACAACTTCAACAATAGCCACCCACAAACCTGGATAAAGGACATTGTTATCTGTTAAGGAAAATAAATTAACATACACCCACCTCTTGATTTTGGAACTAGAACCATCATAACGAGGTAACCAGAGCGTACACCCACCTCTTGATTCAGCGCTAAATACACAAACTTTAAGCTTCCCGAGTTCAATCAATGGGAGAAAACCATGTCTTACAAGCTGTGCTCTTACGCGAATCCTCCTCTCTGTTATCAAGAAATGCTCGTTCCGTTCAGCTAAATCAACCTCTGAGACCTGCTATACAAGAAAAAAGTGACTTAATTGATGGCAAGTCAACAAACACCAAAAGTAGAACATATAACTACAAAATATACAAGCAACAAAGCGCCAAAGTTAAACTAATTGCCAACAGAAGAACAAGATCATCCTCTTCTCTGGAGCTTCACACAGAAAGAACTAACAAATGTCACAAATTTTTTTTGTTCGTCGCACTTTATTTATGTTGTATCACATTTTACCTTACGATGACATGAAATGATGAAATGTTGTTAAATTTAACTTTTAAGGAAAAGAAAAAAAAGAAGGAAATTCATGCAACCCCTGTAGTTTCAACCTTTTCTCATACAGTGCCCAAATTTTCTAGAAAATCTGGGCCTAAATTTATTTGGCTACTACTTAATGCTTTATTATCACTATTTCTAGTACGTCCCATCCCATCCAATCAAAATGCTTTATTATCACTTCACTTACCCAAGCAGCAATGTACTATTTTATTCATACTTACAATATAAATCGAAAAGACTCAAGGGTATTTCACTAATTAGAATAAGCCTAAACTTGTTTAAAATGAGTACATGAAATCAATTATTAAGGAGAACATGATGGCAAAGTAAAAGAACCCTTGGATTTTCAAAAAATCTTGGGCACCACATGGAATTGCCCGGAGAAAGAAGAAGAAGAAGATATAATACCCGTATGTGGCACTACTGTGGGCAACATGGGCCTCTCGTGTGCCACACATAGGGGAGCAGTTAGGCCATGTAAAGTAAACGAGGACGGGCTGCTTAAGGCTTTCACTTCATATTTTTCATTGTTTTCACTCAAGTTAAAATCCCGTGGTTTTTTATTTGGAATATATATATATAGGTGGATATGGGATTTAAGCGTAAAAAGTGTGCAAAATGTAGATTGTCACAAATAGTAAATGTTTCTCCAAACATAAGGTATTATCAAAATGTAGGAGTCGAAAAGGCATGAAATATGTTCCCAGCAATTAGTATTACCTTCAAAAGGCTCAAAAGCCATGCAACTCGACCTTTTCCCAAGCACTGAATCAACTGCATCCACTCCTCAGTGAAGGATGTTTTTTCTTGTCCTACAGTTGTTGATAATCCAGGCAATGCTAGGAAAAGCACTTCCATGCAATTTTCCATGGAAGAAATATACTCAGATGTCTCAAGCGAAGTTTCATCCAGACAACCACCAAGCCCCTTCCAGCACGAAATACGTACCAAGCTCCTCTGATCAGTATCAAGACTTTGATATGAAGACGCCGAGGATGAGAAGTACTCGGTTATATCACTGAACAGTTTCCTAAGCCTGTTACTGGAGAAAACTCGCAATAGATCTAACAGATGAGAAAGAATGCAACACTGCAAATTCAGATCGAGTGCCCTGAACCTGGCCAAGTCAGATAGTTCATCAAGGAAACAGAGCAGTGGATCAAAATTGTCAGCATGGGCAAGTGAAAAACAAAGACATTCTTCACGAAGGACTCCTCCATCAGACAATGTTCCTGCCGATGGCAACTCAACAACTTGAGATCCATATCTCATGCAGCCTTTGACAGCAGCTAACCAGTCCAATGCTGGTAGCCTGGGAGCCCGTGAAAGGCACCTCAGGACTGTAGCAGCTGTCTTAACATGTAAACTACCTGCAGCCTAGATAAAAATAATCATAAAGAGCAACAGAAATTAGTCCGCAACTTAAAATGTCAAAGATCAAAGAGTAACTATAACCATAAATTAAGTCATGAATATTCAACTTTGGAACTCAGCACAAGGTACCCTGTACCATACCTTCTTCGTTAAAAGTTGACTCCCTATCCTATTTTGTGCCAATAGGTTCAATTAATTAGTATAATTATCAAAATATCACTGAAATATTATTTTATTCCAATTTATAAAAAAATTTAGGTAATTGACAATATCAATGAATTGAATCTAATTGTTTTAAGGGTATTTTGAAATTTTACAGATTGGACAAGCCAAACCATTCAAAGTTCTCTCCAAATTGGTCGTTTCTTCTTCTGTTAGAAGCGTTAAATGAGGAGGTGCAATCACTTGACAAGGAAACTAAAAAACATTGTGGAAAAGATAGCGCTTCTGTATTGAAAGACTATTAACATGTTTTAGTTTTTGTTTCCCAAATCTAATTGACTATTACAGATTATTACTATTATTAATTCCATTTATCTTGTAAGATTAGTCCCAAATATCTAATGACTTTATAATAATTTCACTTTATATATAAGAAACTTGAAAAAAATATTGACCTATTACTATAATATTTTTAGTTACTTGTACAATTTTATGATCATCAGCTCATATGATCTGACATTAAGATCCGACCATGATGGCCCTCGACAATTCAATCCTTGAATCCCAATCATATAATACTGATCATTCCTATAATTCTAGTCAGATAAAGCCATTTTCTAATCTCAATTTATTTCTGAATATCGTTTAAATAATCTAGGATAAAACCTACCACTGAGTGGTCCAAGTTCATAAGCCACAATGAAAGCTTCATAACTGCGCTGTCCTCAGGAAAGCTTTGGGAAGTGGGCTTAGAACTAGCCATGTCATTCTTGCTGTTGCCATCATAATTTTGAAGCTCTCTGGAATTCAGAGAATGCCTAAGAAATGACACTGACCATGATGCATATTGTTGCAGCTGGTGGTCATTGGAACTTTGTGCAACAAGAAACATGTCTTGCATCATCGAAGTCAAGAGGGGCTCAAAAGACAAACTTGAGAGTAGCGAACCCTTGATGTTAAAAGACTCCTGTTCACATGTAAAGGGGAAAATATAAAAGGGTAAGAATGAAATTACTAAAAAGTATGCGAGCATCCCTGCATCTTATTCACAAATGATACCTTCCTCTCGTACTCCTTCAAAGAGGTTTTAGAATGATGAAGACGGACCAAAGTCCCTGCACCAGCACCCATCGCATTGACAAATCCAAGCATTCCACCAAAATGAATAATATGAGGATAAGTACTAGAGTAAGCTTTCTTAAACAAAAAAAGCAGCTCTTTTACACATTCGACTTCTAAAGCATGAACTCCTTCCAACAGGATGCAAGCAAGTAGGTTCCCTGCTCCAATACATGAAGCCATAAGCTGACTCTGATGGAGAGATGGGAATACTTTCCTTGAAAGTAACGTGGAAATGAGTTGCTTGTAGCTAACTACCAAACAATCCAACTCATCATCATGCATCAATTCTACTTTCCAGCAAAAGGAGATGACCGCAGGAATTGCAAGGCAGGCCCCAACTGATGACAATACATCAGAGTCCTCAGACATTTGAGCAAGGGATTTGGAACAAGAAATCCAAGACGTGAAAAGAGATTTGACATTTTGTACTGTCTCATTGGAACCAGCTCTATAAAGCACGTTCACAACACTCCCGAGACCCATGATGAGCCCCGCAACACCCCATATATCTGCCTCAGTTCCATCGTAATTCTCCTGCACCCATTTAGCAGGCATATCACTGTCCATACCTTCTGAACCGGGAGGATAGTACTCAGAAAGCTTCTGTAGAAGATCCGACGAGCTTTGTGTAAGCTGACATATCATCAAAGATAAACTCCTAACAGTCTTTCCTAGTAAGTTCAATTCCTGCTCACTGGATGGCTCATCATCTGAATTGCTTCCTGCAGCTACAAACCTTAAAAGAAGATCTTGAGATGCAAATCCCAATCCAACACCACATGCCCCTTTAACAAGGCTGCTTTTGCTACCCCATGCAACCTGTAAGTACATTAAAGAAATGAACCAGGACAGTATAAACTTTCCAAGAGCACCCCTACATTCTTTCCACGTGTTTGTGAATACTGTAATACTAATACTTATCCAATCTCTAAGCTGATAAAGCCAACTCGTACAGTATAATGAGTAATGTCAAAATTTCTCATTCAGGTGAAGACCCATTCAACCCAAAGAAGCCACACGAGTCGCATAAACATTGAATCGTTTTCTTTTTATTTCTTTCAATAGTGTTTCTTCCCAGAAAAAAATGGACAGATCAACCAAAGCCTGATAAATACCTACTGAAGAAACAAAAGGGGCTCTTTATAGTATCCTTGAAATCTCAAGAGTGAACGTCAAAACAAATAAGTCATTGATGTGTGAACAAATTTGAACATGCTCATCTGACAGCGACAGACAGCATATTCAAGCAAAGGTGGCATCTTTTATGATCCAGTGAGAAGAAAGAGTAAAACAAGGATATGTACAAGTAACAAACAAAAAGAGTAAACTGTTCTCTTTCTTCTTTTTTTGCGTTTAAACGTTTTCCATTCATCCAAAAAAGAAGAAAACAGACAACAATGGCAATAAGAAACAACTTGGTCTACCTTGATAAGTGCATCAATATTTTGAAGTTTTTGCTTGTGATCGGTTATATGTAATGTGCTTGAAATCAAACCAATAGAAATCGCAGCTGACCACTGTCGGCACTCATGTTCTGGCTGATACAGCCAGTTAAGCAGGAATTTCAACGCAGCTACTTTCACAGCATGAGCAGATGTTGGCACGACCTACAAACAACATATTGCTAAAGTAGTAAGGGATTTACAAAGTAGATTATTTCAACTAAACAAGCAAACTGAGAACAGAATAATCGAATTCCATCAAAGCAATATCGTCAAACTAAGCATGCTGTAATCAGATTTTGATACAATTCCAGATGAACATAAGTCATGGATTACTTATGAAAGGAGGAAGAGGCCAAGAATGATTGATGAGTAAATATGTACTTGGTTTATAGTATTATTTTGTTGTCATAATTGTTTCATGCTATTTCCTAAATTCCTATTTTAATCCTGTCTACACTTAATTAGTAGTCACAGTTGCTGTCCTTATTTCCAGTTAGTGGGTTAGTGATCAGCCTGTTAGAACCTCGTCTAACGTCTATTTAAGCAGATTTCGGAGTCTTGTAGTCAGCTTTTGTTAATCAATAGAAAAGAGTTGTGGGAAGAGTTTCCCTCAAAAATTCCTCATTGTGAATTTGTGATAATGGAGATGGTTGTTAATTGTCTTTATACAGAAAAAAGGTAATTCGATGTGAACATGACTTTTAAAGATGACAGACCAAATAGGAGACATTTAACTGACAATGACATTGGTACCATGCCAGCAAATAAATATGAATAGATATTTTTTCTACATAAGAAAATGCTAAGCTATTTACTTTCTACTCCGTATCTTTTTATTAAGAAAAGAAAGAAAAAAACCCAGATCCTTACCGTACAAAATGCTCCCAAAGCAAGTGCAATATTTTCAGCAGATCTAGGAATTGTATCTTCTGCCATTTTGAGCATGTTCTGGATGGAAATAAGATAAATAGCATATGTTATGTTCAGATCTCAGAAAGATGCGTCCAGTGCGTTCATATAACAATGAAAGCTGACACGACCTTTAAAATATCATTGGCAGCTTTTGAGGTCTTATCTAAGACAGCAGATGATGCTTTTACGTCCAGGAAAGTAACATATGCCTTGAACCAGCGTTGCATGAAAGGCTTCCATGACTCGAGTGAAAGAATTGCAAAAATAATATTTCTTGAGAGATGAAGAGATGCCACTATTTCCTTCATTGCATCTACATACTGGGCAACTACATCCATCTCACTCTGGATTTACAAAAGCAAATGCATTATAATCAGGAAATGACATGCAAAGGTTATGTAGCATACTAATGCTCTTACTCTGGATTGTCCTCGCTGAACAACTTCTTTTGGAATAAATGAAACGCATAAAAGAGCTGCACCAGGCAACTCTTGGGGAAAACTCATTTTAACTGCAAAGCAAGAGCACATTACCAAGGTAAGTACATAATAAAGATGTAGTGCTCTCCTTCTACATCCAAAGGAATCCTCATAAAGAGTGATTTAAGTAGGCCCAAACCATTATAAAGCCCAGGAATGTCTAGGAAAGAGGCAAGATGAGAGTATAAGATGCAAATTATCTTCCTTTTACATCCACTGGAATCCTCATAAAGAGTGAGTTCAGTAGACTCAAACCATGATAAAGCAACCAGGAATGTCTAGGAAAGAGGCTCAGACGCATACTCCAATGGGAAAGAGAAAAAATGGTCTAAAAATGTAACTGCCTCTGTACAATACAAAGAAGTTTCTCATTGTATACAACACACTTCACCAATTCTATTTTCTTTTATCCAGACAACCAATTCAATAATTCTATCTATCTGAAATGGTCCCCCTGGTAGCGAGCATGGCTGTCTTTGATTGGATAAAACCACCCGACTATTTTTTCTGGATATTTGGGGGGTGGGGTGGGGGGTGGGGGGCAACTACTAAAACATGAGAGAAGGATAAAAGAGAGAAAACTAACGTGGAGAATCAGAAGTATAAGGGATTCAGGTCTACTTTTGGTCAGCTGATGTAATAATATCCAGATGCAAATATTCTTCCACATTTTTTATTTTCAGGGACAATTTAAGCATTTATGCTTATGAGGTGAAGTTCCTTTTATGCGAACAGTCCTATTTGAACAGCTTCAGCTGTTGGAGTAAGTTAGTAACTTGTTCTCAAATCAGGATTACAACACTGCTCTTGTAGAAGGATTTTTGAATAAAAAATAGCCTAAAACCCACCATTTTGAAATCATGAGAAATTTCAATGGCCCAAGAAATGCCTCAAATAGAGGGAAGAAGCCCACTTACAAGTTACAATAGTTCAAAGACTTAATAACTAATACGAATCTCAGAAGGCGATACATATGATTTGTGGAGAATCAACTGCTACTTCTTTAATTACAAATAAATAAATAATATACTCCCCCCGTTTCGTAATAGTTGTCTTTCTAGGCTTCTTAATTTTTTTTCTTAAATTCTTGTATTTCTAGGACTTTTTAAATTTACTTTAAAATTTTGATTATAAATAGTTAGTTGCAGTTTTCAATAAAGTGAAAATGTAGAGTAATAATTAGGGGTATAGGTGTGTATGTGATTGATGGTGTCCTTATAAAGTATGCAATTTGCTAGGAAGATAAGTATTGAGAAACGAAGGGTGTATATAACTACGCCATCATATTACTTGGGGAAATTATAAAATCAACCCTTTGTTGTAGACTGTAGAGCACTTTACCAAAACCACTTGTTGTATGTTTTTTCTCACCAAACCACCATTTATGTTATTCCACCAACAAAATCATAACATGTCCCATTTTCCGTCCATGCTAATGACAGATTTACTCACGTGTATGCCTCCAATCTTTTCTGCTAGTCCCTTACTACCCCTCAAATAAGGAAAAAAAATGTCCTACCACCAAAACAAATATGTAAGCACAAATCTTCTCTCCCAATCATTTGGGTTGAACAGAACAAGACTAATGAAAGTTCTTTTAAAAAAGGATAATGAAGTAATGATTTTGTGCAATTTTTACTTTCATACTTTCTTTCCAACCTACATCCAATTTCATACCTGAGGAAGAGATGGCCTGAGGAACTACATCGAGCAATTTCTCAATCTTATTTGCAGGGACTCTTTTCTCCTTGATCAACCTTCTTCTATTCCTATAAGTTACAAAAAATAGTTAATACGTAAAAAAATCCACAATCAGGCATCAGCAACTCAGACACAACACACAAATAAGAAATATTGAGCTTTACTTGTGCTCATGCGCTATTATCTTGTCCTCAATTTGCTCCAAGGTGCTAAGAACATCAAGATTGGACTCGGAAATCAGCAACTCAAAGATCCTCCTCTTGTAACCCTCAATAGCATCTTCAATTTGCATCAACTGTTAATGCAAATATTGCTGGACTATCAGATAGATCAACCAAGTCCCATGTGTCATTACAATCAAGACTTTGCACACACCTCAAAATGGTACAAAGCCTCAAAAGCAGATTTACGTGCTTTTGTCCACATAATATCCACATTAGCATGACCAAAATTTGCAACTGCCCATAAAATTTGCATAATGCTTTTTGAAGATTCTGGATATGCTTCAGCATCCATAGCACCCCATCGTAAGAGTGAGCATACACTGCAGCAAGAGGGGCAAAACAAAATGATAAGACAACCAACAACAACAACAACAACAACAACTACCCAGTCTATCCCGCAATTAAGCAGGGTCTGGGGGGTCAGGATGTACGCACTCTTTCCCCGAATAAATATATGATGAAGGCAAAACAAAATGAAAAAAATGCAACGAAATAGCACCTTTGCTGCCCTTTGAGCTCAATCAATAACAATATATACATGCACAGTGTGCATGTAAGTTTGGGTGGTCAAAGGCACAAGTATCTAATCATGTATGCAAAAGTTTAGAACAAAGGTTATCATATCAAAACACCATGGAACTATCAGATATAGTGTTTTGTGTTCTCTATAGAGATGTATAGCCCTAATCCTACTTAACCAAGTACAAACTGAGGATATAAAAAGCAGATGGGTCATGGATAGAAGAAAGCAAGCATGGCTTCCACATATATTTAGACCAAGAATACTGACCTCCATGATGCAGATTCAAGAATATGCATGAAAATGGAAGGGCATACAGATTTTAAATCAAGGTGTAAATGCCAAACTAGTACGGCATCAGAAAGAAGTAGGAAAGAGGAGGGTAACAGCGAGTCATTTTAATAACTGCACTTGGCTAAGCATGATTCTTACACGGCATGATAATAACATTAAAATAGTGTCAAACTACAAACTGACTTGTGGCACATAAGGCTCAAACAACATTACCAAGGGAGATAGATCAGAGGCATGAGTTCTATTGCACACTAGCGCAACTAGTAACTAGCAATACTGAAATTAGACTAAAAAAATCCAAGTTGCATTTGCATACAAATGTAAAGGAAAGGATGCTCTTATGACAATGACACGAACCACAGACCCAATGCCGAAGAATACGAGCCGAGCACATTTAGAATCTTCTAGTGCTGCGTGAGGTCCTGTAAAGTAGCATAGATCCTTGTGGAATTTTCTAGAATATTGTATTCTTCTGGATGCTTGTAGATGGGAAGGGCCTAGGATCCCCTAGACTTGTATTTCTCTAGAATAATCATAGCTTCTTTTCCAAGCAAGATGCCTTGACTCCCTCAAGTATATTTAGGTCTCACCCCCTCCCAATTTGTACCATCGAAACATAGAAGAGTTCAAGTGTACACAAGAGTAATAGAGACAGAGAGTTCTTTCTGCAGAATTGGGATATTCTTCCTTATTTTGTCTTAATCCTTAGCCCATTATGAGTGTCTAGAAGGCTTGACACATGACGAGAAGGTGTACCTAAAAGTTGCATAGTGAAAAGAAAATGTCTTGCAACCTGGTCACTGATAGCCTACTAACCAAATTTTGAGCCATAACATTGTCATTTTTATCTCGAAAATTTTAATGTGTAAACCATAAGAAAAATACAACCAAAAAGACATTGTGAAATTAAGATTTATATCACATGAAAGTTGAAACTTCTATAATTCAGAATAAACTACTCCTTATGTTCACAAATAAATGTCGTTTTAGAAATTCTCACGGTTATTACGGAAGTTACAAATGGAAAGAGTGTCAACTTAATTAGTTAGGACATGTATATTTTATTTTTCAATGTAGTAAAAAAATTATATTGGAGATATATTAGAAAAGGAGAAGAAGAGTTCCCTGAAAACACCAATTAATAGATAGGGTAAAGGTTAGTAAACTGATCTTAAACTATATTTGGAAAGATAAAGCTTTACAGTAATCTAATCTAAAATAACAATAATATGAAGGAAAAAAACCTAAAAATAGCATTTAATAGGTCATGCTTACCCACATGCAACCAAAGGATCTGCAGTGTAGTCTAGCACACTGTTTGAAATGACAGCCCAAGCAGTATAAAAATCTGCAAAAAGTACAGCAGTTGAAGTTGCAGCTAGAAAAAACTCAACATACTCGATATACACTCCAATTTTGGTAGTATGGCCAAGTCCCTATAAAATCTTTTGAGGAAGAAACTTACCAACTACATCTGCTTCACAAAGATGACCAAGGCTATGAAATCCAAGGACTTGAACTACAGGATCAAAGCTCTCAATACAAGCCTGAAAGATTTGAAGGCAGGTGTTTATTTCTAGAACGGAATGATCTGAGTAAGAATAATAATATAAGTCAATTTCAGCAAGATAAATGGATCACAGTCAAGAAGATACATACTGAAACCGAGAGAATGAGATCCACGCCCCTATCCGGATTTTTTCTACATATGTCCCGCAAAGAAGCTGCCATGCTTATACATATTGTTCTCTCGGAGGCAAACTCACTGAATCTTTCAGGTGATAACACACTCTAAAGAGAAAGGGGAAGAAAAACACACGTCAGAGAGGAAAGAAAAGCACATATATAATGTAACTAAAAGAATGGATTCACAGAGTTTCAGGCAATAATACGCCGTAAACACATTACTAAAACTTTAAGGCCATAATACACCTGACACTCACCTACTGGGTACTTTTACTGCTTTCACAAATTCTTAGAGACAAAAACAACAATTTATTAATAGATATTCTAAATTTCTAATGCGTATGCAATTCAAACCATCAACCCCCCCCCCCCACACACACACACCAAAAAAAAAGCAGTTAATAATATGGCTCCTCAAACTCAAGGAATTTCAGAATAAGTCTCACTTTAATCAAATCTCTCACAGCATGCAGCGACAAGTACCTATTCCTCAGGATTGATGGAGACTTACTTCTAGCCGTCAATAAACAAAGTTAGTATGTTTTAGTAGCTCTATATTTTGAGGCACACATTTCATACAGCAGTTTCTGTTACAGTTTTAGATCTGGACTCTAGATGTTAAGCATCTAACTTGCTAGGCATGTTAAGGTGAAAAAACATTCTACCCTCTTTCTATACTCAACCAAGAATAGGAGGGTGAGAAGAAATGTTGGCAATAATTAGCATTGATATATTGCAAGCTTAGGGCCCATAAAATATAGCATAATATTCTTTTGGACTTGAGTTCTCTATGCTTTTTCTTCACCTGAGAACTTCAACTAAAGCAAATAAAAAAGATGCATCATCAAAAAGTAGGAACATGAAGTGATTCTTACCTCTAAAGAACCAAATACCCTATCATTGATCTCCCATGTCTTACACATCAAACGTATTGCTGTAGCATGAAGTACTCTATAGACAGAAAATGACAACTATTAGCACTGCCATATTCAATGATAAAAACAACAAAAGCATGCATCCTAAATCATGAAATTTTAAATATGAAAATTCCTAGAGTAACAATTGCTGCAACTTATGTATGTCTTTTTAAAAAGGTTGCAAGTTTTGCTTGAATGCTCTGATCAAGGATACTAAAGAGCATTGCATTCAAATATATAGCTCAAGAATGAGAACAAGTTAGTACTGAGAAAGATTGAAGATGAAAGGCTTAATATTATTCTCAGGCTTAGCCTGACATTTAAAATTACAATATAGGAATAGACCCTCCACCATACTCCTAGAAACTCACAGAAAACATTAAATACATACCACTAATGACAGTAAATAAATGCAGCAGTAATTAATAAATCTAGGGAGTCATTTAATGGTTGTACTGTATAACACTCCCTCGCAAGCTTGGCCTACAGATCATCCATGCCAAGCTTGGATATGAGCCACTGAAATCTGCCAGGATGAAGCCCCTTGGTGGATTGTAATAATTTGTATTGATTTGTGTTCAAATCTTTTGATTGGTTCAAATGTGTAGCGGGTATTATAAAAATAGCAAACTTTATGAAAAAGTAAACACAATGATGATTTTTTAGAGAAGTGAAATATTTTCTTAAAACTCGTGTCATTCGCTAAAAAAACATCTATTTTAGATCAGAGGGATTATGTGTGTGTGTGTGTGTGTGTGTGTGTGTGTGTGTGTGTGTGTGTGTGTGTGTGTGTGTATATATATATATATTCACCAGGTAGCAAAAGAACTCACAAGTCACCATTCTTCTGAAGCATCGGCATGATGGTCTGAATTACAATCGGCATCATGGCATTATGAGAAGCAAGTGATGGAAGCATTCTCATAAGCTTTAACTGCAGCCATGGTCAAAAGAATTTTAGAGGTTTTGAACAATCTATGAAGTAGCACATATGCACTCAAATCCACTATCACGAATACTGACCAGCAAATCGGGGCAACCAAGACTTTTGTGCCTTAGATAGTTATTGTAGTATAAGATACATAGGAGTAGTGTAAAACCAAGTTTAGGTTCTATAGTTCCAAATGCAGCCAAAGTATCCACAGCAAAGGGTGCAAGAGATTGATGCAGAAGTAGACTGCCAACTAATGCACTCAGCAACAGGGGAGTCTCTAGATGGATAAAGGAAAGAAAACACAATCATTAACACTAATAATTTTCCCTCGAGTTATTACAGAACTGAGTTAACTAAAAGTGTAGGTGCCAAAGTATATTACCAATTATTTTCTGTCTCTCAGCAGTGCACAAGGCATGTTCTCCCAGTTGGGAAATCCAAGATATTGTTGCAGCCTCTATATGCTTGATTTTGACAGCAGTATTGCCAGTGAAAGCTATGTTTAAAAAGAAAGAACTTGAAGACAATTCCTGAAACAGAGATCCAAATATGATTGATATATACATTGGGCCTTCCATATCTGCATATTAATAAAAACTTCTGAGCAAGTAATAAAACAACAGAGAGGGCATATCTCAAATCCAAGTGATTTCTTATTGAATGAAATCTGTTATTCTCTCCTACAGATAGTGCAAATCATTCCATCACCCTCCATGTTCGAGTATACAATAACCAAAGCACATATTACATAATAATAAGAATAAGGGACACATGCCTCAAAGAAAAATCACACCAGAACTTAAGCAGGAAACACATGGGATAGAGCAAAAATGTGAGACTAGAAAGTGAAATCCTAATCAGCATTCATGTGACATGTATACAAGTTAAATCCCTATCAGCATTCAAGTGACATGTATATCACTATATCAGCAAGTAACGTGACTCGGGAACATCTTACTGCCATGTTAAGGAATTGAAATATGTCTGGATAACATGTGGTAATAAAACCAACAGCTATAACTGCTTTTCTTATGATAATAGAACTTATATCATATTTGTGATAAGTGCCTCATCAACCAGAAGCAATGGAACTAGTTATTATAGGTCATGCAACGCAAAAGTAGATATAACAAGGACAATTAGGTCTATGCAGTGTACATAATAGCCATTGCCAGTGTGAAACGTTTGCAAGTAAGCAAATAACATAGACAAAATAGAAAAAGGACACATAGATGTCACCTCCAAAATCTAACCTTTAGCCATAAACATTGTAAAAGCCTAGATACAATCATTTCAGGCCTGCTGACAAATTGAGAACCCCCGTTAATATTTTGCATTGCTCTTTCTATTACCAACACTTTTACAGGCAACTTCTCCAATATCAATAGCAAATCGGCTGCAGCTCCCTTAACAGATTTAGAGGCAGATGACATCAAGTTGATAAATGGGAAAATGAAAAGAAGCATTTCAGGCATATCCCTTGCAAGTCCATCCCCTGAGTAAGATGAACAGCACGGAATATTACTTATCAGCTATCTGTAATTTAAAAAAACAGAGAAAAAGTGAACATTTAAATCACCTAGAATAATAGGCGTACACCCTTAATCATTTTTATATAAAAAAAAGGGAAAGCATGATCATCCACAGAAAAAAATCCAAAATACAAATCTGACACTTCTGAACCAAGATCTAAGATGATTATTTCAAGAAAAATCAAGACATATTGTACTTCCGAGTATGAAATCATCCACATGCATATAAAAATTATATATATAAGGTATCCAACACTCCAAAATACAACCTAAAAAACTTGTTCAATATTCATCTAGATTAGAGTGGTGCAGTCAATGATAACTTTGGTCACCTCCCCTCCACATTTTTTTTAAAATCTTCCACATTTTTTTTTAAATCTAATGTGCAAATCCCGATTCAACCTTGAAAAAAAAAATATGTTTATAATAGGTTGAGCCGTTGAGGCATTCATCTTCACTAAGCTTATATAAATGAGTGCTTACTAATGGGCACATTATGTTTGAGGATTATAAGGAACCAACATATGTCCTCCATAAGTATTCAGCATTACTAAATTGACTTTTAAGTCCAATAGGCAAGTTAAGGCAACATGGCAGAGGTCCTGCTTAAACTGAAACCGTCAGCAACCATGCCTCCACTAATCTGACACTGCAGGAAATACTCTAGATGAAAAATATAATAAGAGCAAATATAAAATTCCTACCACATAAATGGACGCTCAAAAGATGAAAAGGAAACAGTGATCATACCATCTTTAATTCTCCAATTGAATAGGAGTGCAAGGAGTTTTAACATAGACAATTGTTCATGCTCAAGCTCCAGCCTATTGAGAATAACAAAAAGAGAAAGCATGGGTGATAATAACTCTTGCAGGTAGGGCAGGTCAAGCTCTTTCTGGACACCCAGTAACCGTCTCGAAAGATCAAATATGGGTTCAATCGCAAATGGATTCTCAAAATGTGAACATGGTGAAAGGAGGGCCTCAAGCAATTTGACTCCACTCAATTGTGCCTCTTTAACTGCCTAATAGGTCATCATCATCGTCAATCAGTAGCATGATAGGAAGGAGGAAAGATTGAATGGAAACCAGTAATAAAAATAAAAAATAAAAAAAAGAGTATAAACACACAACACAAGTGTAGAAAATTAATGAGGAACAAATAAATCAATCCGAAAATATAGAGAAGAGTGAAGTCATACCAATCCCATCCTGACCAGATTCCTCAAAGCGACGACATGAGAATCAACCAGAAATTCTAAAAGACTACAGAGATTCTTGAAATCCTGCAAAGAAACGGAATCTTTAAGGCTAACAGAAGTTACAGAACTCATATGTCTAACTATTAAATCACAGGTGAGAGCCCGAGGCCGAAGAACTTCACTTAGCAACGATTAACTAACCTCGTCACTTTTACACTGAAAAAGTCTGAGGGTACAAATCAAAAGGTTGAAAATGGGCATTGTCTCGGATGGGAAAGAACAACAAAGTGATGTCAGCGATGATACTAAAAGTGTCAGGAAAGAAGCTGAAGATGGATCAGAGAAGGGTATCCTCAGTACGGAAAAATCCAAAAATGGTTTTAAGAATGTACATGCTTCCACCATCCCAAATTGTTGGCTCTGAACTATAAACAATGCAACTTGCCGTATGAGCTCATTTTGAACCTCTGATCCGCATAAAAGAACCTGCAGTGAGCCAATAATCGCTGTAAGCCAAAAAGAAGCCGTACCGAATTCCAATAAGCAGAACTACTCTACAAAAACAGCCAAACTGTCGATAGCTATGAACTATGTTGCCGTTCTTCTACAAGGCTCAAGGCATATATAGGTACAAGCGTGAATTAGACACTAAACCCTAAACCCTAAATGCTCTAAATTCTTGAACATCGATCTTCCCTCAGCAGTCAGAGATGAATCTCTTCTCTTCGGATGAAGTTACCCCCAAATTCGATCATTTCCCAAGGCAATAAAACTGAAAAAAACTCCCACTACTCACCTTAACGAAGGGGTGGCGATCGAATTCCCACCCAATACCACTGCAGCGTTTGTGCCGGAACCCGAAGCGCACAAGAAAGCCGATCCCTTTGACGAAAACATCGACGAAGCGCGGGTCGGAGCCTTCGAGGGCAGACTGGAGCTCCAGTAGACCGCGGGAGAGGTCCAAAGTGGAGCATTTGACGAGCTTGCAGAGTTCGCGAACAGACTGATCGACGACGGCGGGGGAGGGAGAGTGGAGGCAAAGGGTGATGGATTCTCTTCCAGGGTCGGAGTCCGGTCCGAGATCGGCCGGAGCGGATCGGAGCTTGTCGAAGATTTGGGTGACGGCGAAGCGTTGAAGAGATGGCTGAGGGAGGCGGGTACGGTCGAGGAGAGGGGCGTAGGCGTCCATTGCGAATAGAGAGAGTTTTGAGCTCCTCTTTCGCTCTATAGTACTTCGAGAGTTGGAGCCGACCGAGGAGAGGGGCTGCTAAGCCCTCGCCCGCAGTGGGCACGAGATTTTGGATAAAACGGATACCCGCTATTTTTTTTAGGAAAAAAAATAACCGAAAATAATATCAACTATCCATTGTGAACCAAAAATAATACGAACTTTATAATTGATAATCTCATGTACAAACTATCACTACATTAAACCAAAAATAATACGGACCTAAAATCCGACAAGGATTCCGGCAATAGTTGTCACGTGTACACCGGAGTTACCATGTAGATGACATGTCAATTTTATTTTTTTTATTAGGTAATAATTTGGATATATGACTATCAAATGGCATCCTTACGGATGAGATCCTAAAGATCTTGATTTGCTGTTAATTGTACCCCAAAGACAGGGTGGCCAAGGTGTGCAACCTTGTCAGCTACTTTGTTGCCTACGCGGGGTATATGAGAGAAGCGGACCTCTCCCATATCATTTAAGAGGACCTGCACATCGGACAGAGTCATTTCAATCTCCCACGGATGAGATCCTAAAGATCTTGATTTGCTGTTAATTGTACCCCAAAGACAGGGTGGCCAAGGTGTGCAACCTTGTCAGCTACTTTGTTGCCTACGCGGGGTATATGAGAGAAGCGGACCTCTCCCATATCATTTAAGAGGACCTGCACATCGGACAGAGTCATTTCAATCTCCTACGGACATCTTATGTTGTTCTGCATGTAGTCAATAATGATCTTCGAGTCCCCCTCGATAATGATGTTTTGTATATTTAGTTTTTTGGCTTCTATAATGCCCAATTTTAGAGCAGCAGCTTCAGCTTTGAAGGGAGAAAGGCGTCCTAATCTTTGATATGATATTTGAATTGCTTTTCCATTCCAATCCCGGATGATAGCACCACCAGAACTTCTACCATCGAGGAGAGCGGATCCATCGAAATTTAATTTAAACTTCCCCATTGGTGGTTTCGACCACTTCTTGTCTTCTTCTGCTTATTATGGTGTTTTTTGTGGTTCTTACCTACCCTGTCACCCATGTGAGGAGTTGCAACATGATCCACCAACTCCTCAAAATGACAGGCACGATGCCATAATTCTAATTGTCTGACACAGAACGCCTCAATATTGGTCTCCGATGGGGATGGTAGGTTTCGGAAGACAGACCCATTCCTGAAAAACCAAACACTCCACCAAGTTGTAGCAATCTGCTGAATTTTCTTTTTAGACAGTGTTTGTATCCATTGTAGCACCCTTCCCATCTCTCTGCTATCATTTATAAGTTGTTGGAGATTACAAATCTCTGTATTGGTTAAATACTTTCGAATAAGGTTGGGGAAACACTCAATAAGTACATGGATGTCATCCTCACTACAATCTTGGCATTTGTCACACATGAATGGTACAGAGACCCCCCGCGAGGCGAGTCTGGCTTTTGTAGGTAGTCCGGCTTGACTAATTTTCCACATAAAGTTTATGATTTTGGGTGGAATGTTTAGTTTCCATATCCATGAAAAATCTAAGCTTCTGTAGGAGTCTTTGTTTGTAATAAACTTGTATGCGGAGGATGTAGTAAACCAACCTTTTTTATCCGGCCACTAGTAAATTCTATCTTCCATTGCTGAAATAGGTAGTGGAATGGCTAATATTTGTTCCACAATCGACTCTGGTAGTATGTGACGGAGCTTCTCCTCGCACCACTTCCCGTTGTGGATATACTTACAGTCTTCCCACTTACATATAGCTACTTCTGACACCCAGTTGTTAGTCCAAAATTTGACCGATGCTCCATTTCCGATGGACCAGACGAGGCCCGATTTAAATTGTTTATGTAGACTTGATAATTTCGACCATTGCCAAGACATGTTTCCTGCTTTCTTATATTGTAGAATGTGGGCATCTTTTAGATACTTATGGGTAATTATTTTGACCCAAATATTGCCTGGCTCAGCCAGAATTTTCCACAACAGTTTTAATTGTAAGGCTTCATTCATTTCTTTTGCTTTCCTAATGCCCAACCCGCCTGCCTGTTTTGGTCTACAGATCTTACTCCATCCAATTAACGGTTTGTGTTGTGCATCCTTATTCCAAAAGAATGTTCTATTTGTTATATCTAGTTCTTTATGCATTGTTGCTAGCAGCATAAAGTTCTGCATGATAAACAGCGGCTTCGCTATTAGATTTGAGCCAATGAGTGTCGCTCTACCTTGTTGTGAGAGTGCATCAGCACGCCATTTACTGAGTTGTTCTCCTTGTTGTGAGAGTGCATCAGCACGCCATTTACTAAGTTGTTCTTGTGTTTTACTGATTACCTCCTTAAAGGTTTCGTTGTTAACTCAGGACAACCCAGATATTTTTCGACTAAGTTAGAATGAGCAATTCCGAGAGCCCCACCAAGTTCCGGAATGCGCCCTCGGGCCATACCAGAAGTGACCTGGAATGCTGATTTATGGTAGTTGACCTACTGCCCCGAGATTTGGCAATATTCATCTAGAATCTCCCTAATCTTGTGGCACCCATTAGTGCTCCCTTTTAGAAATATCAGAATATCATCTGCAAAGGCGAGAAAGGGGATACAGGGATCGTTAGATCCAAATCTGAATCCAACCATCTTATCTGGAGAGTATGCCTCCATAACAAGGCGCCGAGCCAGAACCTCCACACCAAGAATGAAGAGGAATGGCGATAATGGGTCCCCCTGTCGAAGGCCCCTCGATGGGAGAAACAAATATGTAGGTCCATTATTGACAAGGACAGAGAACGACACATACGTGATGCATTCCATGACCCAATTGACAAAGGTTCGGTGAATCCAAATTTTAATAGAACTAATTCAGTGAATTACCAGTCCACCCGGTCATATGCTTTTTCCATATCCAATTTCAAAGCAATCCAACCTTCCTTTCCTTTTCGGTTGTTGAATGAATGGAATATTTCATGGGCTATAAGAACGTTATCTTAGATGGCTCTGTCAAATATGAACGCACCCTAAGGGGGTTGATAAGTTTCCCCAGGACGCGCTTAAGTCGTTTGGTAAGAATCTTGGATATTATTTTGTAGATTGTTGAACACAAACTAATTGGTCTATAGTGAGCAGTTGTCATCGGGTTGTCCTTTTTTGGCAGAAGAGTGATGAACGTATGATTTATTTGTTTGAGGATTTTTCCAGAGAGGAAAAAACCTTTGACTGCTTTGATAACAGATGGACCTACTGTTTCCCAAGACGCCTTGTAGAATTCGGCCGTCATACCGTCCGGGCCCAGAACCTTATTCCTTCCAAGGAAGAAAACAACATTTTTAATTTCTCCATTAGAAGGGATTGTCGTTTACATTTTGTTATCTTCATTTGTGATGTCAGTTGAGATGAGGTTGATCAGCTGTTTTTTAAATCTTTTCTGAAAGTCATTCTTGATTTCATTATTGATATTTTTCTCCCCTACAATCTATGTGCCCTCTATTGTTGTGATGGTTTTTATACATTTTCTATTCCGCTTGCCCGTAGCTATTTTGTGGAAATATCCTGTGTTGGAATCTGATAATTTAATATGCCTGGTTTTAGCTCTTTGGTTCCAATAGGATTTCTGAAACAGTAACAGTTTTTCCTTTTTCTTTATTAGTGTACACTCTTTCGCTTGTAGTCTACTGTTTGTCCCTTGGTTCTGTGTCTGTTGTAATAACAGTAGTTGTTCTTCCACCTTTTGCAGTTGACGGAATATGTTTCCAAAAGTATTCTTATTCCATGTTTTTGCTTTGTCTTTTAGAATGCGTGTTTTGCGGGTTAGTTGATTCATAGCATAACCATGACAATGGAATCGCCAAGCCTGCCGAACGATGTTCCGGAAGTCTAAGCGTTGTAACCAACAATTTTCGAATTTGAAGGAGGAGGTTTAAAAGTTTGGTTGGTTGCTAATTCAATTGTAATTGGGCAATGGTCCGAAGACGAAAATGCCCCGTTTTTTGTGCATAAAGCTGGATATTTTTGTATAATTTCATTCTGTACTAACACACGGTCCAATTTTTCTTTTATATTGCCGTCTTCGACTTGTTTTTTCCGCCATGTGAACTTATTTCCCCAAGACGGAATCTCTTCTAAAGAGCATTGGTTTTTTATGTCCATTAGTCTTGCAAATCGTCGAGGCTGCGTTACGGTCCCACCTTCTTTTTCTGTAAAGTTGCCAATTTCATGCAGATCACCCATAATTATGCATGAGATAGTTGCCTGGTTTATTTCCTGGATTACCGGACCCCAAAACTCATCTTTATCTTGTTCATGCAGCGGAGCATAAATAAACAAAATTAAGCAAGAAAAGTTATCAGTAGTGTTGGAGTATTTGATTGTAATAGCTCGATTTATTTGAGAGATAACTTCTACCTCTTCGTTTAGAATGCCATTTTCTTTTCATGGTAATCCAATACCACCTGATTTGCCCTGCGCAGGAGACCAAATGGCTTTGTCAAAACCCGCACCCCGCCAAACTGAAGGGTCAGGAATAGTTTTTGTCTGTGTTTATGCAAGTGCTAACACGTGAATATGCTCCGCTTTGCATCTTGTGTTAATGTATGTCCAGAAGGTTGGTCTCCCCATACCCCTACAATTCCAAAAACTAATCTTCATAGACAACATACTTTTGAGAGATCGAGGCAGGTATTCGGCTCTCAAATTTTGTGGGAATCAGATTGTATAATTTGTATTGGTTCAGCTTGTTTTGTATGTGTTTAGATTCGAGAGAACACCGGCTCTCCCAAACCCCAAACCATGATCTCGTAAGTTGAGTAAAACCAAACCAAGCAACAAGGAAGGTAGGTTTGAACCCAACACTTGGGTGTAGAATGTGAGTAATTAACTTATATTGTTGGTGTATCTCTATAGTGTTTGTTTTAATATTCAGTTTGCGATGTGGTATTTGGCGATTGCCATTATTGTGCTTTGTTTTAGAGGTAACCTTTACCCACTGGATTTGAAAGCCAATCAACATCCATACCCCATTTGTTCTAGCAGTCATCCATATATTTCTTTTGAGAAATTTATATATTGTTGGAACTGCACAATCCTTCACCCAAGAGTCAAGCATCGAGAAGGAAAAACGCAGGTTATACATGTATTTACGTAGGTTATACATGTATTTATACATGTATTTACACTCAAATTGTGGCCACACCAATGTGAACTTATCCCAAATAGCAAGACAGTTTGCCATGTGTTTATCCCTTTTATAGGTGAGTTTGTTCATGCTGCTTTCGGCTAGGACAGATTTTCCCAAGCTTAGTCGAGCCCAGTAACCAATCGTCGAAGGCAATAAAAGCCATTTTGAAAGAGTTTCATGGGTGTACGTAATCAAACTGATATCTATATATATATGGGGAGTACACCCCGTCGGTTTCAACTTATATTCGATAATACATGCATAATATACTAAGTCACTTCCTTTGCTTTTATTATTTGTATACATCATTATCTCAAAGGTTAATCCTTCAAACTCACCATTTGTAACATGATCATTGGATCTTTGATCTGTTATTAATCCAACTGAGTGAGTGGAATGAAATGAACATGTAACATCACGAAGAGGGAGGCTGCTAGCCCACTTGTACTCTAGGGTGCAAACCAAGTAAGGGTGTAGGTCTATGTGTTCAGCAACTGCTGAGGACATAAAAGTGATCAAAATCAGGCTAGAAATTAAGCCACGCCAACCAAGCACAAAGCAATAACCACGAGTTATAGCATGTCTGGCTGAAATCATGAATAAACATTGAAGGGGTTGATCCCCCTTTCTTAACTTGCTAAAATTTGTATTGTTTGTTTTGTGGGAGTAATTTATGCATCTTGTGTATCGTTGGTTCCCAACCCGGTTGTGTTGGGTATGTAGTCGAGTGTTGTTGTTGTCATCGAAAGGGAGCATGAGAAACCCCTTCGATGGTTTGTGAGGTGGGTTAACACCCGAATCCGCAGGGCCTGGTCCCCCTTTGGATATTGGTTTCGAATCGGAATGTTTTCCAGTTTTGCCGGTTGATAGTAAAACACCGTCATCCCGTGGTTCCGAAACTCCATTTAACCGCTTACCCTTGTGTTTACCTTGCTTATTCCCCATTTTAGCAGATAGAACCCGAAAGAAATTCAAACAGAGATGATTAATAATCAAGAAACCATTGAAAGGAAGAGATGTTGTGTGAGATTTATAAGCCCCTCCAGCCTTAATAAAAGGAAGGAGAAGAGCAAAGATGATTAGAGGTGAAAGTTGAGCACAGTACCAACGAGATTGAGACGGACAAGAGCCGCACCTCAGCCCGCAGACCCAAAACAGATAGAGCCAATCCCAATTAAGAGAACTGCTGGCCAAACACTTGATAATCCCCTCAAGCGGAAGCCCCCAAGCTGCGCGCCACCACCACCGGAAACACCTATTCGCATGAACTCCGCCAACCAGTACTTCGATGTCTTGATTTTGTCGGATCTTTCGACTTTCTTTCTTGTTTAGATGATGCAATTCGGAGTCTTTAATAAGCCATAAACTAGTCGGGCAGCACACAAGAGCCAATTTTGTGGGGTTGTTTGTCTTGGTACGATTGACAAAGAGATTTTCCTCATGCCTAATGCCTGATTCAGACATTGAAGGATGGGATTTTGGGTGGATTTGCAGCCTAGGGTTCGCCTGGGTAGAATAAGGGATGAACGGGAGTTTCTCTCTCATCGGGGTTACGTTCCACGGACCGTGTAACGCAGGAATAGATGTCATGTCACTTGTGGGCCCATTGTCCACTCATTAAATAAAAAAAATTAAAAACACAAATTAAACCCAGATTCAGATGAGGAGGAAGATGTTCGACAGGGGTTCTTCAGTTCGCACTTCACAGAGGAGGAAGGAGGACCACCCGTCTGAAACGCTCTCGAAATCTACTTGCTCGCATATTCCAATTCTTCTAAGAATACACAAAAGTAAGTTCATCATTTGTTTTAGGGTTGAAGCACATGTTTTAGTTTAGAGTTTGAGGTTTGCAATTTCGAATGAGAAGAAGGCCCTTTTTATGTATTTTTTATTCATAATAGGTGTTTAATGATGGATGAAGTTGATTATGGTGAAGATGACCCTGAAAATAATCTCAAGAGGATGAAAAGAGGGTTTTTGAAGGATCTGAATCTGATGATGCTCCTACTGTGAACCGGAAAGAATTTTTGGCTAAGAATGAGGATAGTGTAATGTCTGAGGATGAATATGATTTTATGGGCTTTGACAAATACTCTTCAAGTGAAGTTGATGGTGAAGATGTAGACTAGGAAGACAACATTGATGCAGCTGGAGTTGAAGTCATTTATAAAGAAAGTGGAGGTTTTATGTACATATCTAAATCATCAGGACAAGCCCAAGCTTCACAAGGAGTGCAACACTCGTCCCCAATTAATGACAACCAGTCATCAATTATACTCTAGTGCAAGCCATCAAGTGGATACCATTCATTACATCACTCAACCTTTTGCCAACATTTAGTTGTTGAACTGATCTGCTTATGTACACTGTAGTTGTCTAGCTGGTGAACTTAAAACACTACAAGCTTAAATGTTGAATGATCTATGAGAATGGAATCAAAACTTTAACATTTTGCCAAACTATATTGATGTTAAACATCAATTTTGTAATGTTGAATGCTTAAATGTTGAATGTTCAAGTCTAGTGAATGCTTGAATGCTAAATGCTCCCTATTTTTCAGAAAAAATACAGCAAAAAAATTTTACAGCCCTATAGCAGGCTTAACAACAGCATTTTCGCCTCTGTTTTCTTTCTCAGATTACTTCGATTATAGTCACTCCCTAATTTGGCCTATGTTTGCTGCCTGGCTGTACACGGAGTCTGAATTGAAAATTGACTAGTTTGTTGTACTGAATGTTCTTCAACTCTTGCACCTACTGAACACAGAAGTGAATCAGATTTATAAGCACTGATTTTTAGATTTATAAGCTCTGATTTTTAGATTTATAAGCTCTGATTTTTGGATTTATAAGCACTGATTTTTTAGCTATATAAGCACTGGTTTTTTTTAGCTTTATAAGCACTGATTTTTTAGCATTATAAGCACTGATTTTTTAGCTTTATAAGCACTGATTTTTTAGCATTATAAGCACTGATTTTTTAGCTTTATAAGCACTGATTTTTAGATTTATAAGCACTGATATTTTAGCTTTATAAGCACTGATATTTTAGCTTTATAAACATTGATTTCTTAGCTTTATAAGCACTGATTTTTGGTATCATTTTGGCAGAGGTTCACCAGATCAAATCCAAGCTATAGACTCCAAGTTCTGGTGCCAAAAGGAATGTGTAATTATGATTGCAAATTTACAAACCCAGATGCATAGACATTCAATTACATAAGACAACAAATATCCCAGGGGACAACCAAAACCGGCTATCTTATTCACCTATCCATGAAACATGCATCCTGCATAACATTTTCATCCAAAAACAACATGCACATAGTGACACAAATAAGTCATTCATCTTTACCAAACACAGAAGTGAATAAGATTTACAAGCACTGATTTTAACTATAGCAGCAGCATTTTGTGTCTTAAATGACACCAACAAATCTTGGTAAACAAAATACACACTTTCATTGCATTAATAAGCATCTTAGAACATTGTCATTAGACATAAGAAGTCATTAGGTAATATAGCTCTAATTTGAATACACGACACAACCATACATTGAGAGTAATACTAACCTAATCTAAATTCACCCATGCTTTCATATTTTCACCAATATGATACCAATTACAATTTTCAACACTAGATTTTCTCTTTCAATCTTCTTCGCGAGATTCTTGCAATCTGAACAATGTGGGCATCCATCCGTAGATGTACCAAGATCTTCGTCAACTCTAAAGTTGTAGATATTTTTATTGCCTCTAAAACCATAAGTGCGAGCATTCACCCATTCGAAGTAAGTGCATTTTGCATTTGTCTGTAATTCAATACAAAAATTATGACAATTAGTGAAAAGTCACAATAATCGAATCACGCTAAACAACAGTAGTGTTGAATCCACAGTTCAAAGCCCTATATTTGGATTCCTAAATTTTTGAATTGCTTATAGAATCACAAAAATTCCAAGCCAATTGGAAGTCAATTCGAAACTTCAACATCTAAATCTAATTCAAAGCAGTGCCAGACTCTAAAATCCAAACCAATTCAAATCCCTAATCGATTAAAAGCATCAGAAACCCTAAAATTTAAATTCGTTTAGAAAGCATCAGAAATCCTAATCAATTGAAATCCAATTACAATTCAATCTTACCTTCCACAATGGACACACATAGAATCGTTTTCCTGAATTTTCAGTGTATTTGCAAGTTTGAAGGGTTGCAAGGAGGCCATGGAGGCATTTTTGAACTGACGATATCCCTCTTCGACATGAACTCGAAGACTCTGTCAAACCTTCCGTTCTATCGTCTTGCGTACGTTGCCTTCGTCGTCGTCGCCCCAGCTGTAAGCTTCTTCTCCTTGAGCGTTTTTGTCACTGTGTTCCTCCTTCTTCCTCCTCTGCGAAGTGCGAACTGAAGAACCCCAGTCGAACATCTTCCTCCTCCTCTGAATCTGGGTTTAATTTGTGTTTTTTTATTTTTTTATTTAATGAGGTGGACAATGGGTCCATAATTGACATGACATCTACATGGTAACTCCGGTGTACACGTGACAGCTATTGCCGGAATCCTTGTCGGATTTTTGGTTAATATGGTGATAGTTTGTACATGAGATTGTCAATTATAAAGTTCGTATTATTTTTGGTTCACGGTTGATAGTTGATATTATTTTCGGTTATTTTTCCTTTTTTTATTAATACTAGTTAGAGCTCGTTTGGTTAGCTATTTACTTCCCGGGAAGTAAAAAAACCTAGGAAGTGATTGACAATGCATGTGTTTGGTACAAAAAAATAAAACTAAAAAACACAGGAATTAAAATTCATGGGAATTGAAATTCCTCCAAAATGGTGGAATTCATCTTACCATGAGGGGGGTGGGTAAGATCTCTTTCCCACATTTTTTTTCCAAATTACTTCCCTTTTTTTTTCCCAAATCCTATTTTAATTTTAATTTTGATTAAGAAAATTTCCAATTTATCCCTATAATAAGAAGGGCATGTTAATAAATAAAGGCTATGAGAGTAATTTTAAATAAATTGTTAAGAGATTTGCCTGTTCAACCAAACAAATTATAGGAATTGAGTTCATGTGAATTTATTTTCAACCAAACATATTTTTATAGGGGTGGGCACAAATCCCGCAAATCCCGTCCCGTCCCGCATCCCGTTCCGATCCCGTCCCGATCTCGGTGGGATTTAGAGAAAAAAAATTCAATCCCGTCCCGATCCCGTCCCGCAAAAATTACGCGGGACGGGACGCAGGACGAAGAGTTTGAATCCCGCAAATCCCGTCCTGTCCCGCACATATATAAAATTATATATATTTTATATTTTTAATTGAAATTAATAAAAAAAAATGTATAAGAATATATTTACATTATACCTTAATATTTATTTAAACCCAAAATTTAAAATTTAAAATTTAAAATAATAATAATAACATTTAAAATATACTCTATACAAGAAATAAACTTACTGTAGGCCTAATGGTCTTTTAAAAAAAATTGCAGTAGACAAGTGAATCAGGCAGCTGTTGAAGAACCTTATTACATTGGAACACATTACACATGCCACTTTTGAACATTAGACTTACTGCCCTCGCTCTCTGATTGTATCTTAATTTGCATGGATTAACATTATATTATGAATGAATTTATTGCATAAATTATGGATGAATTTTTTTTTTTAAAAAAAACTTACTGTTTTTTTTATTGTATTTGAATTTCTATTTACGAGGGACAAATCTCGTCCCGTCCCGTGAGGGATAAGACCCGGCGGGATTTGAAAAAAATATATCCAATCCCGTCCCGTAAAAAATACGCGGGACGGGACGCGGGATTACCCTAATCCCGTCCCGTCCCATGCCCACCCCTATATTTTTATACTTCCCGGAAAGTAAAATTCATGGGAAGTTTATTTCATGGGAAGTAACTTCCTAGGAAGTGAAATTACCACGTTTAACCAAACGATGCCTTAGTTTACCGCATGCGAGCATGCGGTAGTTACTTTTAGCATTTGTGAAATATGTAATTCGTCACTGTAGTTGCCCAAATGAGACCCAAAGAAAACTGTATTGGCCCACATGTCTCAGATATATTGTACTCCCTTTGTCTCAAATTACTTGTCTTTTTAGCCCATAAAATTTTATAAAAAGTACATGTCTTTTTAGATTTAATCATTACACTTAACCTACTTTTACATCTAATCATTACTCTAATTTTTACATCACTCCTACCCTCCTCCTCACAAATTAAAAAAAAAAGAAACAAATACAAGTCTAATCATTACACTCAATCTACTTTTTACATCTAATCATTACACTTAACATACTTCTTAATTCCCGTGCTCCGTCCTAAAAAGACATGTATTTTGAGACGGAGGGAGTATAAAGGTTAGCCCAAGGGTTCCATGTGCATCTCATCACTTTCCATTTAAAAAAATGTAAAACAAAGTTTAAAGAATAAGGTGACGATACTGCCCTCAGCCATCTTTCTAATTTCCAATGATTACCCACTTCCAAAATACTGATGGCGTATGATCCAATCCCTTAATCATTTGACAACCATACCTAATCCAATCCAAGCAATGCCCGATCCATAAATCTAACTTGGCTCTGTGAAGCGAATCTGATTGCTCAGTTGCTCATCACCTTCATTATCGGTGCCTTAATTCACTTCTATGCATACTCCACAAAAACGGTATATAAGGTTAGCTTTTTTTTGGGGTCATAGCATTGCACGTGGTCATAGAAACTGATTGGATTGTGAGATATCGCGCAATTGATTAGATATAGCGCAAGTACCTCAAAAAGCTAGGTACATATGGTAATTAGAGCTCTATAGGTACTGCATACCTGCTATCAGTAACAACAAATTCACAAACTGAAATTGGGTGACCATAAACTCCATTTATTGTCTTTGGAAGGCAACCATACATAACGACTGCCACAACATCTAATAGTAAAAAGAAATAGGTTAGTTTAAGGATGCATATAAAAATCTCACATCTATGAGGCAAGTAAGCATACAAGTACCATATTGTTCCTCTGTGAAAATATGTCGTGGGATTGCATTAATTGGGCGATAAACGGGACTTAGATCACTTACAGAGGGACCTGATTCTAGCGCGTGCACAACAGTTTGGCTTGAAATTGTCAATAGGTAATTGCCACAACTCTCATGTGTTGATGGCTTTCTTGCATAACCAATGGCCGCATTGCTGATTTCATACTATTCTCTACCTTTTAAAAGGGTATTACTGTAGTTTTCGATAGCTTCGCTATATAAGACATCCTGCATGGTATTACCCTAGTGGAGAACAGGAGTTTCAATTCAAAGTATGCATGAAGTGCTGTGTAAACGACGTAAATTCAAGCTGTAAATGAAAGTGTAAAACTGTAAAAATATGGAGTTGAAGAAGCTAACCTTTTCGTCCTCCAGCATTAGACGTTGGTATTTCTTTTTGCCTTCACTTTGAAGTTAACGCTCTTTGTTTTTAACTTTAACTTTGACAGTAAAGTATCATGTTCCCACGGATAGCTGGTGAAGATATTTTTAGTCTCTTTTCATCCTAAAATTCCATATCTAAATATGTTAAGTTGTGTATCCAATCTAAAGCATATCTTATTTACCATTGGCATCAATTCAGGGTAATTGTAAAAGGGTAAGATAGGTTAACGTCTTATTCTGGGAAAAGCCTAAAGAAGTGTTACTTCTTCTTTTTTTTCGTTTTTCTGCTAAATAGGTTACATTTTGAAAAACTTGTCTAGGTTGGGAAGTGAATTAGGCATTATTTTGAAAATTTTCGGCTTCGGTATAAACATAGGGCTTGTAATTGAAGAAAAGCCTTATTTTTAAATTTAATGTACTATATTTGGTGTAGAAATGAATTAGGTACATTTCAAGTATACAACGTCCACATGCTAATCTGTGTGTAGAGAAAGAATCATAAATATGACTTACTTGCAATAGCTAAGCAAGTGTACTTGTTCAAACTGGATTTTCCCTTTGAAGCACCTGAGTCTAAACAAGGAAAATAACTTGTTAATTTTTGGTTTAAAAAGTCTGGAAATACATAAACTTAATGCTAAAACCATTTCTTGACATAAGGTATACCTTAGCATGAAACAAATTATTTACAAAAATAACCAATTTAGGAGAACTGTAGTAATGCATAACCTCTAATAAGTTAAAATCTCAATTTATCCACAAACGCTATTCTAGTTAGGTAAACATTTCAGAAACAAGACATTGATGGAGATAAATTTAATTAGGTGGATGAACCCTTATTTAAAGTAATATCTTCTTAATAAGTAGTGCATTTGTTGAATAACTTACATATCTTTTGTACAAATAGCTTCTCAAGGAAAGGACTATATGTGAAAAATTAAGTGTTTTACTCAGGTTAGTTATGCTGTAAAACATAAATATCTTTTCTACCAATAGTTTTTCAAGAACAAGCAACAAAATTAGCTTGTTAAACATAAGTGAAATTATGTAAGGTATAATGTATTTCTTCTGTAGCTATCATGTATCTCTATAGGCAGTAGAACTAAGAAGTAAGAACTATAAAATAAGGGGTGATTTAGCAAGCCTATTGGGCAAAAGAAATGAAAACAGACCATAGGTATGGAGCTAGTAAGACAAAGGCAACCCAACAAAGCTCGTAGAGGTGAATAAACATAACTAACCTGACTAAAACACACTTAGAAATGAAGCCTGAATCCAAATACTCTATAGCATCCTTTTAAGGAAAGCCCAAAGCAGGAAGATATAATAAGTGGCAATGCTATTTTGTTTACCAGTGAAACACGTTTACATCTAAATTTAACAAGGTATTGACATTTGTGCTACATTTGTCCGCTTTTCTTAAACCACCCACTAAATTTCAATTTGGCAAAAATAAGCAAATAGTATGTCGAACTTATCCAATTCGAAGTTTCATCCTTTCCTACTTCTAGCCTCACTAATTGACAACATTGACCTATACAAAAAAATCAATTTAAACTACTGAATCCCTAATTTTTTTTTGGACAAAGAAATACTCGAATCCCTAATTGGTCATCCATTTTTCGTGTGAGGGCGACCTTGCGAGCGGGAGGGAAGGAATCGAATGTTTCTCGACAATTTGGTCAGCCTCGGCGAGAGCGAAGTCGACGTTGGGACCTGGATGCCGGAGATATGGAGTCTGGTGGTGAAGCTCTGGGCGAGGGAAGAGAGGAAGAGGAGGCCGTTGCTGGAGAGGATGGGGGTGGAGAAGGAGGAAGCGGAGGCGAACAGGGGGTCTTTGCCGGCAAAGTGGACCGGGTTAAGAGCAGACATTCAGTCGGTAGGTTGGGATTACTTATTGGAATCTGAAAATGCAGGAAGAGGAGGCCGTTGCAAGAGGTGATGAGGGTGGAGGAGGAGGAGGAAGTGGAGGCGGCAACGCGGGTGGCGGAGGCCGACGGCCAGGTTGAGGTCAAACATGTCGACTGACGTCTGGAGGTTGGGGCTGGTTATTAGAATCTGAAAGGGAAAACTTTAATTGAAAGTGGATATAAGACTGAAGATTTAATATAGAACAAAGAAGAAAATATGGGCTCCAAGACCAAGAAGTGCATGGGCCACTTCCTAAAGCCTAAATCAAGTTTAATCATCAAAGAATAAAAAATGTATATATTTACTGTTCACAAGGGAATTGTCACTTTTTATATAAAGAGATATACTCCCTCCGTTTCAAAATAAAATTCGTTTGTTAGTCATAAAATGTTATTTCTTTAATAAGTATTTTTTAATAGTTTCATACTTGTTAGTCATAAGTATGAATTTATATAAACAAATTCATTAAAAAAATTATATTTTATAAAGTTTTTACCTCCTTAAAATGTGTGTCGAAAAGTTATGTGACTTTTATTTTGAAACAGAGGGAGTATATATAAGATAATATTAATTTTTAATTTTTGTAGACTTATAAATATTGGCTTCCGTAGACTTATATATAATGGATAGTTTTTTTTATACGGGTAAGGATTTGGGTGGGGCTGGTCCCTACTAGACCACCACCCAAGAGTATCCTTGCGGATGAGAATACAGAGGTGTCTATCAACCCGAGCAATTGGAGATGCGTCCGACTAGAAGAGGTGAGAGATGTGGTGCGACCACATCTGTTAATCTACCGAAAGCAATGTGAGAGGCTAACATACTCAAAGACCCGGAGAAGTAGGAGAATGTCTATGGTGAGCATCTCGATTTTCCATGGACAAGACCAACATCTCTTGATTGCATTGATTACCGTAAGTCTAACCTTCAATGTGGATGCTAGACAAACCCAACTCCTTCTCCATCTGGATGCCCAAAAAGAAGTCTGATAGCTTTCGTCTTGATCGGCAACCCGAGTCTAATCAGCTTGCCTCCGCAGCCAACCAGTGAGCCCATGTGGTCGCGAATGATGAAACCTATGTACTAGAAGTACGAGAGTAGTTGTAACTACCATCAAAATTTATTTTGAATGTTCTTTCAGGTAGTTTATTCCATCACATATGTCGTTTCTTTCGGATTTTTGATCTTTTTGGGGTAGCATTAATGTTTGGTTTATCCAATTTTTTCTCAGTTATGATTGTTTGTCTTTTCATATTTTCCATCTTTTGGATTGTCACGTTGTTTTCATTGTCGAAAATTTTCTTATTTCTGGATATTCAAATGCACCACCAAGCAGTTGCCAATTTCTTCCTTTGCTCTGAAGTTATTGTTTCAAAAATTATTGACATAATTCTCTTTATGTCTTGTTCATTTTTGTCTAATTCGTCTAGTCGTTTTTCTATTTCAGGGTCAATTTTCGTATGAGGTTTCTACTAATGTAGCACTGAGTGAATAAATGAGATGGGTTTCGTCGCACGCATCACATAGTTCGCATGTGGAAGGGAGGACCACTTCTTTGTCGTTTAGTCTAGTCTTTGTTGGGACTCCATTATTAAGTCATCCGCATTCATGAGCTCAACCTACTTATGAGTCATATTTCAACTTTTTTTATTTTTCATCCTCATTCGTGAACCCGAACCCTAGACTCATAACTTACTTTTTACTATTTTCCTTGTATTTAATAAGTTATTCTATTATTATTTATTTCTTTATTTATTTATCTACTTATTTAACAATAATATGTGTTAAAAAATACTAGGAAAAAAAAAACATACTCGTTGCCACGTGGCGCCCTCTTGTTGGGCCACCTGACAACACAATATACTCCCTCCTCCTTTGCAGCTCACCCCAACCTTCCTTCTCTCTGATTGGGCCACGTGTCCCCATGAACCCAACTTTTTCGGGTTCATCTGCGCGAACCTCTCAGGCCAAGTTCATGAGCTTTTTCTTTTTCCTTTTTTTTTGTCCGACGTGGTACTCCTACAAGCCTCCGGGCTCACTACTGTGGGTGGTCTTACAATTTCCATAGAAAATTCTTTATTTTCAGGGCTATGTCTATTGCCCAGATCCATACTGTTTTGGGTGGTGTGATTCTATTTTTTCTGTAATGTGTCGGAGCGCACTGGTTGTGCTGAACCATCCAGATTTTTCTCTTCTCCAATATAGTTTATCCATTATATACAATGGATAGACTATTTGAAAAACAGACTCTGAAAATGAAAACAAATGAATCTCCAGCTTAAGTGCAACAAGCCAATGTACACAGCAGTGTACAATTTTTATTTTTTTTTTGGGGGGGGGGGGGGGGGGGGGGGAGGGAGGGGGGTGTTGAAGTATAGGCATACATCAACAACAGCGCACAAAAATTTATTTTTAGGGTCGAATGTACACAACGGTGATTAAGTTTACGGGTACCTGCAGGTAGTTCGTGTCCGCAATACCGGATGAGCTTGAACACGACATCAAATCCGTTAAGCGGGCTTAGCCCTCCGCAGTCTCTCTCGCGAGCACATTGCATAACCAGACAGCGAAAGAAAGCATGAAGAACTCACCATCCCGCCTAGGCACGTCCACATACACCCAAAAGAGCTTAGCAGCTTCCCACTCCCTAAATAAATGCTCACACGATTCGCTATATAAACAACAGACAGGGCAAGTTTCGAGATTTTGCCGAAATGACGTCTACCACATTCGAGATTCGTCAGGATCCCGCCCTTGTTCATCGTCCACAAGAAGCATTTGATCCTTTCATTCGCCTCAAGTCTCCATAGTCCATATGACATTGAAGAACTCCACGTTCGCAAACTGGAAGCGATAAGAGCTCATGACCACCACGTATCCCGACCCTACCGCATATTCTCCATCCTTGCTCTCAATCCAACAAATAGTGTCCTCCATATCCGATATTGTAATTGTCGCCAGCTCTAGGAGGGTCGCCGAGGGGAGAGTATGCCCCACATTTCGTCGGTCCCTTCAGCCCATAAATTAGCCCAAGGTCATATCCAAAGAAGTACCTTTGCTTGAATCGGTTATCAAAGTCTCCAAAGGATGAGCCCCCAACCATCTATCCTTTAAAAACAAAATATTTTTACCATCCCAACACTCTATCTCATGTTTGGCCGCACTATCTCCCTTAACCCTAGTAATACCCTTCCATATATGGGACGCAGCGGGAGACCTTCCAATGGTCTTGCCCACATATTTACTAATAAGGACATCTCTCCACATTCCCTCGTCCTCCTAGAGGAGCCTCCAACCACGCTTGCCCACCAATGCAAGGTTAGTATCCGCCATGGTTTTGATCCCAAGGCTCCCAATCTCCTTGGTTTGGTAACATCCTTCCAAACAACCTTGTGCATGCGCCTTCTTTCGGGCATCGAGACCCAAATGAAATCTCTACACAATTTCTCCATTTTCTTGCACGTACTCGTGGGCACAATAATAGCCGACATGGTATGGAATAGTTTGTATACCTTTTAGTGATTTTCAAAGTTCGGAAAATGCGTCCAAATTAGGTGTTGTCGCCATAAACGTAAATTGTTACATACCTTATACATACCACTAAAACTAAAAATCAACAACAATATCAAACACCGCTTACATGGAGGTGAGCTAAGAAATCGCTAATCCCTATGCACATCCCTCTCGATACCTCTCCGAGGCATTTGTAGAAGTGGAAAAGCAAGCTAGTGCCCCAAGCCATGTGTGGAGTTCATCCATTGCTGTAAACGAGTGACGCCACCCTTCAATTGATCCTTCCACCGGACTTGTCAAAAAAGAAGGTGATCCCAAACACCATTACCAGGAACACCGAGACAATTCTCTCTGACGATCCCGCAGGGTCAGTTCACATTATTGTCAACCTCAACATCAACTCCTCGATGCAAATTATGCCCTTCTTAATGTACTCTGCACTCTCGACATCCGTGAGATTGAGAAGATGACCTAACATACCACGCAAAGGTCCCTACGGGCCTGCGGCCCATCGTCCATGACGATCCTCATGCATTCACCATCAATAGGGAGACCAAAAAGCTCATGTATGACATGCAAAATGATCATCCTCTCTTCAAATGGCATGTGAAACGTGTTGATCCCCAACACCAACGATCGGTGAAGAACTTGATCCGTGCATGATCGAAACCCTTAACTAACATCGTCAACAAACCCGATAAGGGAGTACAAGCGAACAACTATATCCATGCCTCTCCCCTCTTCTTTGCATCGGTGTACACCTCTATGTAACTTCACCACCCATGACTCCTTCCTATAAACCTTGAAAGGACCGTCTCTCCTTACTTATGACACGGTTCAAAAATATAAAATCGTGGTTAAAAAAAAGTAAATTGATACGTGATTAAAATGCATATAAATTTTATTTCATATCGTACCATGGCCAAGTTCGCCCACAACATCACGACGATGTGTGTGTCGTAGCTCTTCCTCTCGAGGGTGTTCTCCGATAGCGACTGATATCATTCTCCACTTACTCGATTGGCAAGCACCGCCTGGATCACCGGATGTGATCTCCTCGATCCGACATCGAGCGTTTGTGCAACTAGCGCACTCGATAATATGACAGACCCGCCTTTGTCGCCCTCGATGATGATGCCTCTAGCGCTCGTCTGGATGAAGGACATGCATCCGTGACTGGGTGAGGATTGAAATCCTCGTGAAGATCCGTAACAGGACCCTTAGGGGTGTTAGACTCTTTGTGTGGAGGAGTATGCTCCGGGATATCATGGGGTCTCTCCGTCCCACCTATAGTGATGAAAGCGGTTGTCTCAAACTCAATAGTACCCTCAACTCCGGTCTGACCCTCAGCGGTGAGCACATATCTCTAATCAAGGCAAGTGAGCTTTATTTGATGCCACTATCGAATTTAATTATCTTGTATAGATGTGAAATATAGTAGCTCATTGTAAACTAGTCAATGATTCAAGATATGGAAAATATATATGGACATGAGTGCTAGTCTCTAGGTGATACGTGAAAGTGACAGTATCACCCATATATGTGAGGTATGTAACCCTCATTTTATTTTGGAATGCAAAACGTGGCATGTCAAAGTTTTCTAGTGAGGTATCCTTGGACTTGTCTTGTGGGTTGATTGGTAGAGAGACAATCATCCTTAAAATTTGTCTAGACCTACTGGAACCGTAGTCAATACGGTAATTGATAAAACTTAGTGTTATGTGTGTGTGTGTGTGTAAATTATTCTTATTATGTTTAACTTGCTAGTATATAAACTGATCAGTCATAGTAATTGACTATGGTTGGCTGGTGTTCTTGATACACTAGTCAACCCCATTTCAGGTTTTCGCAGCTGGAGTAGAGACTGATTCCATTTGAAATCTTTGAAATCTAGTATACTGTTTTCTCTCTTTGAAAACACATTTCCAAGTTTATTTTAATTCAGGAAGAAGGGAGTGTTACAATGTCCATATCAACCGTGTGATTGTCCTTATCAGTCGATGACTCTTCTCAAGTACCGAAGTACCTTGACTCGCTATCCTCATGCACATCATCCGAATCTACATAAATATGTCTTGAGCGGCCCGAAGCGATGCAGTAAGCTTATGAACCCACATTTCTTTCGCTTATTTGACTCCTTCGACCGTTGTTGCACAAAAAAATTCTTAAGGATTTAGAGGTTATTTTGAATTTATCGAATTTGTAATTATTATTTTAAATATATATTTATAATATTTTTTTCTTTATAATTAAATATTTTGAACCGGTTTTTAAAGGATTCAAATTATTTAAAAGGTTTTTAATGGATTTAGTCTTTTAGAGGTTATTTAAGTATTTTTTAATGGATTAAATCTAATTAATTTGTTTAAAGTATATTTTTCATAAAATGATTTTTAAGGTTTTTATTAAAGAACTTTTTTCATAAAATGATTTTTTCAATGAATTTTTCTAACTAATATGTTGTAAATGATTTTTTAATGGGTTTTTTATATAATGATTTATTTACGATTTAAGGGATTTTTTTGTATATTTCATTTTTATAATTTCGATTTCTAGTTGATATTTTTAAATGATTTTTTATTAATTTTGAAAAAAAAATCTAATTCCAAAAATTCTATAAAATCCTAATATAATTCTGAAAAAAGCCTAATCTAATTCCATTAATTCTGAAATAATCATAAATTAATTCCGATAAATCATTATCTAATTCCAGAAATCTATATCTATATAAACTCTTAATTTAGAAGAGTTTAGGATGATGTGTCAAGCTTAGAGAAATTTTAGGAGTCTCGACCAATACTTTTTTTGCCATTTTTCTTTGATTTTCTTTAATTCTATTTTTTTTTCTTTTTCCTTTAATTCTCTTTTTTCTTAAATTTTACTAACTATCTATATCTATATCTATATCTATATAAACTCTTAATTTAGAAGAGTTTAGGATGATGTGTCAAGCTTAGAGAAATTTTAGGAGTCTCGACCAATACTTTTTTGGATTTTTTTGGTAACCGTCCAAAATAAGGGGGCTGTTTTGCAAAATGTCCATTTTCATAGTGGCTTTTGCAAAATGTCCAAAATTGACATTTTTACCCCTAGCTTCAATACCCTCCCTTTTTTTCCTATTGCCGAACGGCAATTTCTTCTGATTCACGGAACGACGAGGAGGAACGCGAGTTTCTTCACCAGGCCTCCCCGATTTCCCTGATTTCGAAGATTTCGATCTCGATCTGAAGCAGGAACGCCAATTTCTTCATTAGGCATCGTCGATTTCGCCATCAGTCATCAAACCTGAACGAATTTGTGCTCAGCTATAGCACTGTAATCCCGAATTCAGATTTCAAAAGAGGTAAATATCGAATTTGTGCTCGTTTGTTGTTTGATACGTGAATATTGTCATTGATTTTGATCTTAGTTGATGATTTTCATCTCAGTCGCAAATTTGGTGATTTTTGTACTGTAATCCGGAATTCTGTTTTTGATACATGTGTTTGAATAACACTGGATGCCTGTCATCCCAGTATCTAATTGCAATTTGATTATGATAGCTGTGTTTGAGTGAAATTGGATGCCTGTCATCACAGCATCTCAGTTTGATTTTGGTCTCAGTTTGAATAAAACTGGATGCCTGTCATCCCAGTATCTAATTGCAATTTGATTATGATAGCTGTGTTTGAGTGAAATTGGATGCCTGTCATCACAGCATCTCAGTTTGATTTTGGTCTCAGTTTGAATAAAACTGGATGCCTGTCATCCCAGTAGCTAATTGCAATTTGATTTTGATAGCTGTGTTTGAGTGAAATTGGATGCCTGTCATCACAGCATCTCAGTTTGATTTTGGTCTCAGTTTGAATAAAACTGGATGCCTGTCATCCCAGTATCTAATTGCAATTTGATTATGATAGCTGTGTTTGAGTGAAATTGGATGCCTGTCATCACAGCATCTCAGTTTGATTTTGGTCTCAGTTTGAATAAAACTGGATGCCTGTCATCCCAGTAGCTAATTGCAATTTGATTTTGATAGTTGTGTTTGAGTGAAATTGGATGCCTGTCATCACATCATCTCAGTTTGATTTTAATCTCAGTTTGAATAAAACTGGATGCCTGTCATCCCAGTAGCTAATTGCAATTTGATTTTGACAGCTGTGTTTGAGTGAAATTGGATGCCTGTCATCACAACATCTCAGTTTTATTTTGGTCTCAGTTTGAATAAAACTGGATGCCTGTCATCCCAGTAGCTAATTGCAATTTGATTTTGATAGCTGTGTTTGAGTGAAATTGGATGCCTGTCATCACAGCATCTCAGTTTGATTTTGGTCTCAGTTTGAATAACACTGGATGCCTGTCATCCCAGTAGCTAATTGAAATTTGATTTTGATAGCTGTGTTTGAGTGAAATTGGATGCCTGTCATCACAGCATCTCAGTTTGATTTTGGTCTCAGTTTGAATAAAACTGGATGCCTGTCATCCCAGTAGCTAATTGCAATTTGATTTTGATAGCTGTGTATTAAGCTTAAGAGATGTCACCAGGGAACAGGTATAATGGATGTCAATCTGCTAACGGTCAAATTTTGGAGGAGAATGGAAGATGGAAGAAGATGATTTAGTGTTTGTTGGGGATATGTCATCAAAAGTGATTGTCATCAATCAACCTATGAGTATGTATGAGATGAAGACTGAGATAATCAACAGATTCATCAACAGTGACAGTTTGGCTCCTAATCTTCAATTCAGCCATTTGCATCCTTTCAAGAAAACTATGGAGCCTTTTTTGATTGAGAATGACAGTGATTTGAGGAGTTTCTTTCAAATGAGTGAAGTGAAGGAAGTGAATTGGACATTGCCTTTATATGCTACTGTTGTAAAGGAAATCATTGAAGATCGGGTTACACACTCCATGAATGATGAAAATCAGTTGGTTTTACATGCTGACAGCTATTTCAAGAATACATATGTGATGGAAGACAACTTCTGTGTGCAGAATGATGATGTAGACTGCATAAATAATGCCAATGATACAGATGATAATGGAGATGATACGGAGATTGAGAGTGGCATCAGTAGCACTACAATGTCCATAAATTATTCAGAATCTATAAGTTCAAGAAAAGGGGTCATTATTATAGCTGTGGGACAACTGTTCAAAACAAAAGAACATCTGAAAGATGCTATTGCATTGTTGGCTGCACAAGAAACGTTTGCTTACAAGTTGAAAAAGACAACACCAAGTTATTACATAACAGTTTGTGTTGATAAGAGCTGCGATTGGAAAATTCACGGTGCCATCTTAACTGGGTCAACTATATTTCAAATTTTGAAATACAATCAAGAACATAGTTGCAGTTTGGAAGTAAGGATTGGAAAACGTCGCGCTCCTAACTACAAACTTGTTGCTGAAAAGATCAAACCAAGGTGAAATATATTGTAATTTCTTCTTGTAATCACTCCTCTGATATTTTATTGACTCTTTTACATCATATGAACAGATATAAAGACATAAAAAAGGGGCCAACTCCAAGTCAGATTAGAAACATCATAAGAACTGACTTGAAAATAAATGTGAGCTACTGGAAATCATGGAAAGCTCGTGATGCAGCAATAACGATGGTAAAGGGGTCATCAAAAGGAAGCTATGAATTATTACCAGCATATTGTTGTGTCCTAAAGCAACATAATGCTGGAACTGTCACCTTCATTCAAGTTGACTCCCAATCAAGGTTCAAGTATTTGTTCATTGCATTTGGACAATGTATCCGTGCATTCCCAATTCTGCGAAAGGTACAAATTCTTACATTATGATAGCTGGGTTTGATTAATTTGTATGCCTGTCATCAATGGATTTCTTAAATTTAATCATAACTGCTACATGCC
This sequence comes from Persicaria maculosa, assembly GCA_963922045.1. Lineage (NCBI taxonomy): Eukaryota > Viridiplantae > Streptophyta > Magnoliopsida > Caryophyllales > Polygonaceae > Persicaria > Persicaria maculosa. The sequence goes on along the minus strand of OY998258.1, from coordinate 22,512,383 downwards.
TATTATGTAATCTCGAGTACAATTGTTGTATGAGATGGGAATACTGTCATCAATTTTGATATCAGTATCTATATTACATGCATGTCATCAAATGTGAGCTTGATTACTGTAACCAAATATTTTCCAATATTTTTTAGATAAGTTTGATACCTGCAAAACTGTAATCAGACTTAATATGACAGGTACTAGTGGTCGATGGTACATTTCTAAAAGGAAAATACAGAGGGACTCTTCTCACACCTTCTGCACAAGATGCAAATCATCAAATATACCCTATTGCCTATGCCTCTTATGAGTGGTTCTTCAACAAACTAGCAACAATCATCCCATCAAGTGAAAGAGCTGGTTTTTTGTTTATGACCGTCATCAAAGCATTGCAAGAGCGTTAGAGTTGGTTTACCCAAATGCTAAGCATTATTACTGAAGATGGCACTTGAAGCAGAATATAATGTCAAAATTCAAGAAGAGTAGTCTGTGTGAGTGGTTTGAACAAGCTGCAAACAGTTACACGGTATCAGAATTCAACACCTACTTTGAATGCATTACTAATGCCAACAGCAAGATGAAGACATTTCTTGAAGATTTGAAATTTGAGAAATGGGCAAGAGCTTATTCAAAAGATGACAGGTACAATATGATGACTTCAAACAATGCAGAGACAATCAATAGTGTATTCGGTAAAGATAGATCATTCCCAATTATAGAACTACTGAATGCAATCAGAGAGAAACTAACAAAATGGTTCAATGACCGCAGAAAAGAATCTGAGGATAACATAGTCGTCATTGATAAGATCCATATCACCATCAAATACAAGGTGCTCAATCTGCTTTATGGTGTAAACCCCACAGCTACCCCTACATAATAAACACACAAAGAAAAAGTGAGCAGATGTAATCTAATGAAACAGAAAATAAATAAATAAAGAGAATAAAAAGATGGCAAACAGAAGGTACCCTTCTTCATTTTGCTTCAAACCCGATACTCTCTCAACAACAAAGGGAGTGTCATCAACATCAGGAAACACACCACTCTTCATCATTAGAATAGAAAGCATATGGCAAGTCTGAGCAAGCTTCTGAGCTATAACTTCCTCTTTGTAGTAATTACACTGGGAGTCATACACAATAATGTGCTTCGAATCCAACTGAATCTCAAGTGCAACCCAATGCTTGTTATCAATATTAAAAGGGGTGTAGACCTTCTCGACACCTTCCCAAGACTTCCCACAAGGAGGAGAGAGACCAATGAAATACTTGTAGAAAGACTCATCAATTGTAGGGTGCTTTCTAATTAAATCAGGATCGTACGCCCCAATCTTGGTAATAAAAATTGTGTCTAATATAAGACTGCTTGAATGTTGATCAGGAAAGTCGTGAAGGTGCTTTCTCAAGTGATAAAGTGATTCATCAATATGCTGTGAAAAGAAAAAGAATAATTCCTAACTGTCACCACACTACTGTCACCAACTGTAATCAACAAGAAAAATACATGTACATAGGACCAAATAACACAAATATAAACTTACAATATCAAGAAGCCAGCTGCCCTTCCCCACCAGCTCAGTGAAAAACGACTTGTTCATGTCAACAGTAAACCCATAAATCATTCCATCACGCCTACAAAAACACAAAAAATATAAAAATAACACCAAAGATAAATAAAATTATAATAGGAAGTAGAAATATAAAAAAGAGAAGATAGATAATAAAAAAAAAACCAGATAATTACCCAAGAGATCTAAAGCCAGTATAAAAATCAGTACGAGCCTCTTTGGTTAGAAAAGAGTTAGTCGGTTCTTTTGGAAGGCGAGGCTTCTTTGGTTTACATGGATTTGTATAAGGAGTTTGGACTGCAGGGGCAGTTTTCCCAACCCTATGGGAACGCCGTAACGGAACCTCTTCTTCTTCATCTGACGGTACGAGCTGCATAAAATCAGTGATGTTATGAAGTATACTCTCTGTAGCAGAAACATTAACATCAGCAGCAACACTTTCATCATTCACATCAGATGAATAACCAAGAATGACACCAACACCAGAACTGTCATCAACTCCATCATTTGAAGCACCAACAGCAGTATCATCACCAACAATGTCACCAGCCACCTCTTTTGCCACACTACTGTCTTTATTGATCTCAAGTGAAGAAAGAACAACAGTAGGAGCAACAATGTCACCAGAACCAAAATTGTCATTAATTTCATCAGTCGAAACAACAACAACAGTATCACCTCCAACACTGTCACCAGGCACATCTTTTGGCACATTAATGTCAGGAATGCACTCCTGTGAAGAAAGAACAACTGTAGGAGTAACAGAAAGACCAATATTGGTGGAATCTGATAGAATAACTTCAGTGGGAGCAACACTAGAATCATCAGTTCCATCTGTTGAGATAATGACTAAAGTAGGAGTAACAAAGCCACTTTCATTAATTTCATTAGTAGAAGCAGGAGGAGAAGCTTCAATTCCACCATGTGACACAACAGTTGGAGGCACACCACTGTCAGCAGGAACACCACTGAGATTAACCTTATCATCTGAAACACCCACTGCACTTGAGACAAACACAGAATTAACAGGAACATCAATGTCACCAGCTTCAGCCAGAGAAGCAAGGACTTCAGCAGTAGCAATAGCACTGTCAGCAGCAATCTTATCAGGAGAAGGAAGTACATTGTCATCAGCAGAAGGAAGAACACTATCATCAGCTTTCTCTAGTGACTCCAGATCTGTCCCATCAGCAGTGCAATCAACATCACCATCTATTGAAGTTGACGCATTATTTGATGGACGAACACAATAATCTGCAGGGTCAGACTCGGTGGAAGTATCGTTGTCATCCGTTTCATTTAAACAGCTAAAAGGATACCCATGCTGAGAAATATGAGAGCAGTTCTCTCTAATCCCATCCATTTCAGGCTTGAGAGATGCATCCAATTCTTCACGAAACTTTTTTAGAGCGGTTTCACTGTCATCATTAGAACGATGAGATTCTAGTGAAGCAATTCTCTGCTCAAGTCCAATGATCTTAGAAACACACTCCTTCAACTGTGATTCAATCTTCTCAAAGGATGCCCTAAAAGATTTGATAATTCCTTCAATAAATTCAGCTTTTCCAAACAAATCTTTAGCCCAACCAGGAAGATCATCACTTGCGGGAATAGAAGAGGAAGGCAAATCAGGTGCAGACTCTGACTTAGGGGCACTAAACTTATCACCTGTAGGAGGAACAGGTCTAGGTAGCTTAAACTTGGATTTCTTTGGCTTGTCTGCATGAGTTGGAACTTTGTCAACCTTCTTTGCTTCTTCTTTACTCTTAGAGGGAGATTGGCTTTTTGAAGATTACCGAGATGGCATCACTCGTTGCTTCTTCTTCATAGGCTGATCAACAGCAACAGAGCTTCTCAACTCTCTCTTCTTCACCACAGGAGAATCACTGCGCTTGGACCGTGTAACCACTGCTTGCTTGAGAGGAACAGGACTGGCAGCAGTGCACGTGGACCGTGTCACACCTGCCTTCTTGAGAGGGACAGGACTCTCAAAATCAGACGTAGCATCAGTGGCAATTAACTTCTTTTTCCCCAATGGTGACTTTCTGACTAAGTCCTTCTTTCGAGTAGGAAGTTTGAGAGAAGGGAGAGTAGCTTCAACTCCACCATGAAATATGGGACCACCTGATTGCCTAACAACATGAGCTTCAAGACGTAACTTTCTAGTAGATACTACATCACTGTCATCAGTACCCAACCCAACAAAAGATGAAACAAAGGAATCAATGGCGTCATCAGAGACTTCATTAGAAAACGAGAGTTGAGGGCCATTCATAAACTCAGCATAAATAGGATACACAGCAACACCCTAGCAAGAGAACAAGAAACAACATTACACAATGACAGTTAGGAAATGGAACAATGAACTGATATAAAAATAATAAAACACAAGAAGAAAAAGGATGCTTACCAAATCTTTTGAAAACAATTCAGCACACTTGTCATAATTAATGCAGAAATCAACATTTTCACTATACCAAACAATAGAGGCAGGTAATCCTTCACAAAATGCAAAGTTACAACATGTCATCGAAGCAATTTTAGGAATTGCTTCTAAAATCCAAACCTGAGATCAAAACAACAATAAGGACAAAAATTAGAATAAAAGAACAATAATATAAAAATAATAGGCAACCACAATAAAAATTGGAACTTAAAAGTAAGTAGAAGGGAACTACCTGAAATGCCAAGGGATAACCGAAAACATTGTAGCCAAACCTCTCACCTCTGTTGGCTTGTTCTGATCGCATGCCTTTCTTCAAAAAAGACAATGTTTCCAAATAGACAAGACGTCCAAAAGGATACACCGATAATCTGACCAAATCAGAAACAAGATCAACATACTGTTGACGGACATAATAGTTTTTCCTCTGGGGGAGCAAAACACCCTCAATCAGTAATAGGTATGCTAAGGATAGTTTCTTCGGAGACACCTTTGGTTCCTTTTTAAAAATTGCAATAAGACCATCCAAACTGCACTCAGAAACACCCAAAAACTCCTCCATATCAACTTCAGGAGAGGTAGACTTATCAGAACCATTATCTTCACAAACCAACCCAGTTACACAGCAAAACTCAGCAAGCGAGAACCTTAACAAATGTCGTCCAACTTTAAACCACATTTCATTCTTTTTCTTAGTCTCCACTTCATGTAGCAGCATCTGATGGACAAGTTGAGAATAGAAATACAGGCGATCACCAGCACGCACAATTGCCCCAAAACAGCCATCAATGAGGGCAGCCCAATCAGATGAAGACAACCCCTCCCGAATGATATCAATAACAGCAGGCTTTGAGTATACATTAAGATGTGCATGGAAACGCTTCTTCTCAGGGACAATGAACTTAAATCCAGTAGAATCAAGAGGAAATGATGTCTCCAGAGGAGAAGGTTCACTAAATAGCACAATATCTTTACCTGAAAAACATATCAAATTCAAACATAAATAAATAAAAATGAAATGTCACCATATGGAAGATAATGTCATCATAACAGAAACATACCAGACTGTAACCAAAGAGATAAACTACTACCACCAAACATGAGAATTATCAAATACATAAATACAGAAAAGAGAAAGAACAAGGGCATATAACAGAATGTAGTCAAATAGATAAACTACTGTCATCAATCATAAGAAATATATCAAATACATAAATACACAAAAGATAAAGAACAAGGGCACCCTAAAAAACAGTGTAAAGAATACTGTCACCACAAGGACATGTGGTGTACAGTATGGTTTAGGGTTTAGGGTTGAGTCTTTAGGGTTTAGGGCCAAGGCCCTAAACCCTAAATCCTCAACCCTAAACCCTAAAATGTTATGTACAGTACTTCATTAAGAAATTAGGGGGTTTCACCACACGAAAAGGTGTCACCAACAGGACAACCCTATGACAAGGGAATCAAATACCCTAAAGGGGCTAATGCTAAGCAAATACTCTATCAGCAGGAGTAATGGTGTCACCAACAGGACAACCCTATGACAAGGGAATGAAATACCCTAAAGGGGCTAATGCTAAGCAAATACTCTGTCAGCAGGAGTAATGGTGTCATCAAAATTAATTGTGTCACCAAATGGATACCCCTAGGACAAGGGAAGCAACAACCCTAAGGGGATAATGCTAAGCAAAGATACATGTGTAGTGTAAAGAATCCTGTCATCACAAGGACATGTGGTGTACAGTATGGTTTAGGGTTTAGGATTGAGTCTTTAGGGTTTAGGGCCAAGGCCCTAAACCCTAAATCCTAAATCCTCAACCCTAAACCCTAAAATGTTATGTACAATACTTCATTGAGAGATGAGGGGTGTCAGCAGGAGTAATGGTGTCAGCAACAGGACAACCCTATGACAAGGGAATGAAATACCCTAAAGGGGCTAATACTGAGCAAATACTCTGTCAGCAGGAGTAATGGTGTCATCAAAATTAATTGTGTCACCAAATGGATACCCCTAGGACAAGGGAAGCAACAACCCTAAGGGGCTAATGCTAAGCAAAGATACATGTGTAGTGTAAAGAATCCTGTCATCACAAGGACATGTGGTGTACAGTATGGTTTAGGGTTTAGGGTTGAGTCTTTAGGGTTTAGGGCCACCCTAAACCCTAAAATGTTATGTACAGTACTTCATTGAGAGATGAGGGGTGTCAGCAGGACTAATGGTGTCACCAACAGGACAACCCTATGACAAGGGAATCAAATACCCTAAAGGGGCTAATGCTAAGCAAATACTCTGTCAGCAGGAGTAATGGTGTCATCAAAATTAATTGTGTCACCAAATGGATACCCCTAGGACAAGGGAAGCAACAACCCTAAGGGGCTAATGCTAAGCAAAGATATATGTGTGGTGGAAAAGAATCATGTAACCAAAAGGAATGGAGTCACCAAATGGATACCCCTAGGACAAGGGAAGCAACAACCCTAAAGGAGCTAATGCTAAGCAAAGCTTAATGTGGTGTAAAACATTAAAACAGTGGGAATATATAGTGTCACTAAAAGGATAATTCTAAGCAATGAATGGTCTCCCACCATGAACGGACATAGAACAGACTGTAACCAAACATATAAACTACTGTCACCACACTTGAGGAATAGATGAAATACATAAATACTAAATTCAAAACAAAATCAGTCCAAGGAAGAAATAAAGCATCATATCACAAACTCAGAAACCTTGTAGAAAACAGAAGAATCACAAAAACAGACAGAACAATGGCTTACAACATCCTGGAACCAAAAAGGGAAACTACTGTCACCATGCATATCAAATTGATCAAACAACTGTGCATAAATGCTAAATTTGAAACGAAATTAGTTCATTAAACAAACAATGCATCATATCACAAACTCATAACCCTTACATACAAATAAAAGCAAAACACAAACCCTAACCGTTGCTTAACAGGATAAAATCACAAAAACAAACCCAAATTAAACAACAAACTGACGACAACCAGAGAAGAACAAGCAGGAAATGGAAGGAGATGTCCAAATGCAAACAGAAATTGCAAAACCCTAAACAGAAACCGAGTTCATTTGAAACGACAGTGAGCAGTAGTCCAGTACCTGATGACGACGCCATTAGAAGCACGAAGATCGACACGAAATCGAACTGGGAGAAGACAGCAGGAGAGAGAAGACGGGAATGATGATGGAACCGTCGGGGAGAGGGAGTTGCGTCGGGGAGAGGGAGTTGCGTCGGGGAGAGGGAGTTGCTTCTGGACAGCAGGAGAGAGAAGACGGGAATGATGATGGAACCGCCTGCAACTGACCGTGGGGGGATTATAAAGGTAAGGGTATTATGGGGTTTTCGAAAATATTTTGGACATTTAGCAAAAACTCTTTTTAATTGGACATTTTGCAAAAGGATGTGGATAAAATGGACATTTGGCTAAATAATTTCTACTTTTTTTGCCATTTTTCTTTGATTTTCTTTAATTCTATTGTTTTTCTTTTTCCTTTAATTCTCTTTTTTCTTAAATTTTACTAACTATCTATATAAACTCCTAATTTAGAAGAGTTTAGGATGATGTTTCAAGCTTAGAGAAATTTTAGGAGTCTCGACCAATACTTTTTTTGCCATTTTTCTTTGATTTTCTTTGATTTTCTTTAATTCTATTTTTTTTTTCTTTTTCCTTTAATTCTCTTTTTTCTTAAATTTTACTAACTATCTATATCTATATAAACTCTTAATTTAGAAGAGTTTAGGATGATGTGTCAAACTTAGAGAAATTTTAGGAGTCTCGACCAATCATTTTTTTTGCCATTTTACTTTGATTTTCTTTAATTCTATTTTTTTTCTTTTTCCTTTAATTCTCTTTTTTCTTAAATTTTACTAACTATTGGGCTTAATTCAAAATATTGATCTTAGCCTAAATTATAATTTTAGTAGTTTTTTTTCCTCTAAAAAAACAATGGGATTAATTCAAAACATAAATTAATAATAAGAAAATATAAAATTAATATTAGTAATTCAAAATAAAATCTGAACTTTTACAATTATCTGAACTCTTACAAGTAGTATATATATATATATATATATATATCTATATATACTACTTTAATTGTTTTCTCAGCCCATGAGTTTAATTCAAAATATTTAATTATCTGAACTTTTACAATTATGTTATAATATTAATTTAATATATTTGTAAGATTTTATTTATAAAAAATCGCGCCATGGCGCGGAGATCATACTAGTTCTAATTAAATTCCGAAAAATCCTAATTTATTCCCGTTAAATTAGATTACGAAAAATAAATAAATGCGTGTGTATTGGGTGTGCCTTAATTCTGATGGAGTGTGCCTCGATTTGTTTTATAAGGCAATTATAAATATAAACACTTTGATAGTGTTTGTTTAACCTTATTTATAATGTGTTTAAAATAGTGTTAGGAGAGTGATCGATAAGCTGAGTCACGTGATTATCACGTGAGGACTTGGAGTATAAAGAGTGAAGCTCTTGTAATGAATTGTTCATTCATTCATAATCACATGCATATTGCAGTTCAATCTCTCTCTCTCTCTCTCTCTCTCTCTCTCTCTCTCTCTCTCTCTCTCTCTCTTGTTAATTATTAGCATAACCACCAAGATTCCTAACAATTGGTAGCAACGGCAAGACGATCTCCGACAATGGCAGATGGGACGCGCCTCAAGGTGGTCGCCGAGAAGGTGGATTCACAGCTACACCAGCTTCAGCAGTTCACAGTGGCAACAAACGAGCGTTTGTTGGAAGCGATCCAGAGGCAGGATGATCAATTCAAGCTGTTCCAAGATCAGCAAGTAGCGATCACGAATCTCCAGAAATCATCGGAAGAATTCCAATCGAGAATTGATTAGTCTGTCGCTCAAATTGGGGAGTGGATGAGAGTCTTTACACAGAAGGCAACATCACAATCCAATTTTTGGGGCATGGCATTCGAGAATCAAGAGAAGACGCTGTTGATGGGCAATCGGGAGTAACAGGAGGAGACAAATGCCTATAGGCCACCTCCGATGAGAAACGAAGGATTTAACGCTGGCCAAAATCGATTTCCTAAGATCGATTTCCCTCAATTTGATGGAAAGAAGCCGAGCAGCTGGGTTAGAAAGTGCGAAAAGTACTTTTCTCTCTTCGGGATCCAAGAAAACCAGAAGGTGGAACTCGCAGCCATGTATATGCAGGAACGTGCAGATACGTGGGTGCAAGGATACTTGATGCAGAAGAGGGGAGTGCGATGGAAGGAGATGAGCAAGCTAAGTTGATTGCAGAGGACGAATTACAAACAAAAGAGGGCCAAGAAGGGTTCGTCAGGGCACTCACTGGTAATGGATCTGATACTTCAATTATGGTCAAGGGTCTCGTTGGTGACAAGGTGATCCGGGTGTTGATTGACAGTGGATCCACTCATAGCTTTGTGGATCCAGCAATCGCGAAGGATGCAAGGTTCAAGCTATTGCCAGCCAATTTGATGATAGTAGAGGGAATAAACAAAGGGAAGTTGTTCTGTCGCCAAGAGTGTATAACTTTTAAATGGCAAATGTAGGGAGGTGACTATGTATTTGACATAAGAGCTCTGAAAATTGGGGAGTTTGAGTTACTATTAGGGGTGAATTGGACAAGGAAATTTAGTCCAGTGCAATTCGACTATAACAAGATGACGAATGCCTTCTCAAAGGATGGAAGGAGAGTGGAATTACAAGGGATGCCTGAGAACAAGAAGGAGGCATCTATAAGGCACCTTACGGGGAATGAGTTGCATTGCTTGGTCAAGGAGAATGGGTATGAGTCCATGATCCAGGTTGCACAAGTCTTCAGTTGTGTGCAAAGATGGATGATACACTGCCTGCATTCCAGCTGTTGTTGGACAAGTTCAAAGGAGTGTTTGAGGAACCCAAGCAGTTACCACCGGAGAGAGGTTGTGAACACTGTATTCCACTGACACCAGGAGTCCAGTCCATTTGCTCCAAGCCCTACAGATACTCCCATGGACATAAGGATGAGATAGAGAAGCAAGTTAAGGAGATGCTTGCTACCGGCTTGATCAGACACAATCAAAGCCCCTTTGCTTCTCCAACCTTGTTGGTGAAGAAGAAGGACGACACTTGGAGATTTTGTGTGGATTATAAGAGTCTTAATAAGGCTACAATAAAGGATAAATTTCCCATACCCAATATTGAGGAGCTGTTGGATGAGCTTCATGGAGCAGCAGTATTCTCAAAACTGGATCTCAGGGTAGGCTACCACGAGGTGAGGGTTGCAGAAAACGACATACCCAAGACTACTTTTCGAACTCACAATGGGCATTATGCGTTCAACGTAATGCCCTTTGAATTGACAAACGCTCCAGCAACATTCCAATCACTGATGAACATGGTATTTGCTGCATTTCTGAGAAGATTCGTATTGGTTTTTTTTTAATGATATTCTAGTGTATAGTAAGGATGTGGAGCAGCACTTGAGTAACTTAGAATTGATGTTGGAGACTACGGAAAAGCATCAATTATTCGCCAAACTTTCCAAATGTAGTTTTGCAGTGTCACAGGTTGAGTATTTGGGCCATGTCATTTCGAGTGAAGGGGTGACAACTGATCATTCTAAGATTGACGCCATTGTAAAATGGCCGACACCCAAATCAGAAAAAGAGTTGAGAAGTTTTTTGGGTTTGGCAGGATATTACAAGCGATTCATCAGGAATTTTGGCATAATTTGTCGGCCATTGACAGAATTGCTCAAGAAAGAGGCATTTCAGTGGTCTGTTGAAAGTGATGCTGCATTCACTCAAATTAGAGCATTGTTGGCGGCTCCTCCAGTCCTTGCTCTACCGGATTTTCACTACAATTTCAGGTAGAAACTGATGCAAGTGCAGAGGGCATATGGGCAGTATTGATGCAGCAAGGGCGGCCATTAGCTTTCATCAGTAAAGCTCTCCATGGGAATCATCTTCTTCCGTCAACTTACGAGAAAGAATTGTTGGCCATCTTGTATGCCATTGACAAGTGGCGCCACTACCTCGAGCCCAATCATTTTGTGCTTATTACCGACCACCAAAGCTTGAGACATGCACCTCCTTGATCAACAGGTGACTACACACTTGCAGAAGAAAGCCATTCGAAAGCTCCTCGGCCTATCGTATTCAATCCAGTACAGAATGGGGAAAAGCAACGTGGTGGCGGATGCCTTGATTGTCTGAGGTTGATGCAGTAGAATGAGTCTTGTTATGCATTGGTGGAGGTTAAACCGGCATGGATACAAGAAGTGGTGAGTGGCTATGCCAGAGATGCTGCAATTGATAACCTCAGACCAGGAGCGGCAATTGAACCCAATTCCTTGTTCAAATGGAATGGTGACATCAACAGATATAAAGGAAGGGTGGTAATTGGGGATAAGAAAGAGTTGAAGCTTCAGATTACAAAAGCTTTTCATACAGAGGCTACAGGTGGACACTCAGGACTGCGAGCAACATATCAGAGGATTAAGGCTTTGTTTTTTGTCCTCAGATGAAGGAATTCATCGATCAGCACATTAGGGAGTGCGATGTGTGACAAAGGCACAAGTACGAGACAGTAGCCTATCTCGGATTGATGCAACCATTGCCCATTCCTGATGCTCCTTGGGTTTCAATAGGCATGGATTTTGTAGAAGGATTGCCCAGATCGGGAGGCTTTGATGTGATTCTGGTGATTGTCGATCGATTAACCAAGTATGGGCACTTCTTACTGCTAAGTCATCCGTTTACTGCCAATCAAGTTGCTAAGTTGTTTATGGATCATGTGTATAAGCTCCACGGCCTCCCTCGTGGCATAGTATCCGACAAAGACAAAGTGTTTACAAGTCATCTATGGAGAGAGTTATTTAGCGCCCTAGGAACAACACTCAAGTTGTCAACAACCTACCACCCTCCAGGGCCGGACCTGAGATTTTCAATGCCTGAGGCGAAATTTTAAAATGGGCCCTCTACTACTTTCAAGAATAACAAAGCGAATATATACCAAACTAAAAAAATATATAATTAGTTACATATATCGTATAATAATACAATGATATATAAAGTAATTATAAACAAATTTTAATTTATAAATAATATTAAACAAATTTCAATAGACTATATACACTACACAAATATAATAATTTGCTAAAAGAAAGGTTAGAATTTAGAAAAGTAGAAATACAATTTGTGTTTACTGTATTTTTCATAAAAGTATTGTAAAATAAAATAATTGTCTTTTACAACAAGGCTTGGGGTTGAAAGTAAATTGGGCCTCACACACACAACGACCCAAATACAAAACAATCATACTAGCTCAATAGTCCATTCCTTGGTTCAGATTTTTTTTATACCATATCCATATATATAAGGCCTCTAGTTGGGCTCTCTAGTTGGAGTGGGCCTGAGGCGATGGCCTGTTGGGCCTCGCCTCAGGTCCGGATCTGCCACCCTTAGACGGATGGACAAACGGGAGAGAGTGAACCAGTGTTTAGAAGCTTACTTGCGTTGTATGACCTCTGCAATGCCTAAGAAATGGGCCAAGTGGGTACCTTTGGCCGAATGGTGGTACAACACCACCTACCACACTGCACTGAAAACGTCCCCATTTCATGTTCTGTATGGCTATCAACCTCCTCAGTTGGGTATTCGTTCCAGCAATGTCACTACAACTTCAGTGGAGGACTGGTTTCAAGAACGAGATCAAGCACTGACAGTGTTGAAATCGGGTTTAGGCATGGCTCAAGAGCGAATGAAATTTTTTTCTGATGCTAAGCGATCAGAAAGGACATTGCAGGTGGGAGATATGGTCTATCTGAAACTTCAGCCGTATAGACAGACATCCTTGGCACTCCGGAAATGTCTCAAGCTTAGTGCTAAGTTCTATGGTCCATTTGAGGTGCTCAGTCGGATTGGGGAGACAACATACAAACTTGCCCTTTCACCAACATCCAAGATCCATCCGGTTTTCCACATTTCACAATTGAAGAAGAGGATATGCCCTGCTATGGCAATTCAACCGGACTTACATTCTACAGACGATTCAGGGGATGTGGTTACTGCACCAGAGGCAATCTTGGATTCAAGGGTCAAGCATTTGGCTAATGGTGACCCAGTGGTGGAATGGCTCAATCTATCCAGAGATGAGACACAACCTGGGAATCTACCGGCCACATTCTCCATCAATTTCCCGATTTTTCGTCTCCTTGAACCTTGAGGCCAAGGTTTTTCTTAATGGGGGGAGATTTGTTAGGAGAGTGATGGATAAGCTGAGTCACGTGAGCATCACGTGAGGACTTGGAGTATAAAGAGTGAAGCTCTTGTAATGAATTGTTCATTCATTCATAATCAAATGCATATTGCAGTTCAATCTCTCTCTCTTGTTAGTTAGTTAGCATAACCACCAAGATTCATAACAACTAGTGAGCATGCCCGTGCTACGCACATGACTTATTTTAATATATTATGTAATTTTATTACTAATAACTTTTGCCTCTAAAAGTTTTAATAATATATTAACTTTGCTCTATATTTATCTTCTTACTCACTTATATATACATGCAAAAAAAGAAGATAAATGCTTTAGAAATGCATGTGTTTATGTTTAAAACAAATAAAATGAATATTTTCCTAAAAATTATTCATTTTTTCAAAAGAAAATTATATAATGAATTTTAACTAAAATAGTGCAAATAAGGAGAATTGAACCTCTAACTTCATGTATAATAACTATACCTACAACCACTATGCTAGAATGTCTTTTTGATTTTTCATGGTAATATTGAATATATATAAGATTATTTGTTTTCATTTAATTAGTGCAATTAATTGTGCTTTCACCCAACTTTATATATATAAGCAAAAAAAAAATGATAATTGCTTTAGAAATATTGCATGTATTTAGGTTTAAAAACAAATAAAAAACAATATACTATAAACCTGAAAAAATATTGTGGTTATATAGAGATTTGATCCCTTGACATGTTGGATTTAAACTGATACCCATAACCAATAAGCTACAACAACTTTTTGATTTCTTAAGCTAATATTAAATATAATTAAAAAAATAAAAAATAGTGTAGTTAGGGAGAGTTTAACTCTTGACCTCTTGCATATAAGCTATTCCTTAACCATTAGGCTAGAACAATCTTTTGATTTTTGGTGCTAATTTTTAATATATATATATATATATATATATATATATATATATATATATATATATATATATATATATATATATATATATATATATATATAGGTTATTTTTTAATCATTTAATAGAGGCAATTAATGTGGCAAAACCCAACTTTATATATATAGTATAGATATAGATATAGATATAGATATAGATATAGATATAGATATAGATAGATAGTATAGATATAGATAAAATGAATATTTTCCTAAAAAATATTTATTTTTTCAAAAGAAAATTATATAATGAATTTTAACTAAAATCGTGCAAATAAGGAGAATTGAACCTCTAACTTCATGTATAATAACTATACCTACAACCACTATGCTAGAATGTCTTTTTGATTTTTCATGGTAATATTGAATATATATAAGATTATTTGTATAATAATTAATTGTGCTTTCACCCAACTTTATATATATAAGCAAAAAAAAATGATAATTGCTTTAGAAATATTGCATGTATTTAGGTTTAAAAACAAATAAAAAACAATATACTATAAACCTGAAAAAATATTGTGGTTATATAGAGATTTGATCCCTTGACATGTTGGATTGAAACTGATACCCATAACCAATAAGCTACAACAACTTTTTGATTTTTTAAGCTAATATTAAATATAATTAAAAAAATACAAAATAGTGGGGCTAATATTAAATATAATTAAAAAAATACAAAATAGTGGGGCTAATATTAAATATAATTAAAAAAATACAAAATAGTGGGGCTAATATTAAATATAATTAAAAAAATACAAAATAGTGTTGTTAGGGAGAGTTGAACTCTTGACCTCTTGCATATAAGCTATTCCTTAACCATTAGGCTAGAACAATCTTTTGGTTTTTGGTGCTAATTTTTAATATATATTAGGTTATTTTTTAATCATTTAATAGGGGCAATTAATGTGGCAAAACCCAACTTTATATATATAGTATAGTATAGTATAGATAGTATAGATATAGATATAGATTAGCTTGAATTTAAAATTAAATACCATATAAATTGTGTTAACTCAATTTGGAATATTACGTGAAGTTTATAATTATATTTAAAGCTTAATATAATTATATAACATAAATTTTAAGATATTTTATTTTAAATTTATGTTATTTAAAATATATTATAAATTATTTTAATCAAACACTTTAAAAATATTTATGTCTATAAATAGGAGTATAATTGATTTGGAATCCAAATAAACCCCTACACACAGTAGTTAGGGCATCCTCATTAGAGGGCCTTTAGGCTCTTAACGCTGCCAAGTAAGCAAAAAAAAAAGAAAAAAACGAAAATGCTATGAGCCCGAGTTGATGAGCTCTTGGAGGCGAGCACATGAAAAAGGAGGCTCATAGCAACTTTTTCCAGATCCTGTGTAGGCGTGTGCACAACGGGAAGAGGGGAGTTGAAGCGCGCCGTTTGATAGGAGGGAGGAGTAACGTTTTGTGTTTTGCAATTAAAACCCATGACAACGCCACATGGCCCTATTACTGGACGCCACATGTCGCTGTGGCAGCACACTTATAATTACACTGCTACATCACATAAAATGTGTTTTATGACATATTTTGTAATTAAAAAAATAAAAAATTTATATTCAAGTGTGAAATAATTTAATATATAAATAGACACTCATTTTGCATATGTTTTTTTTTAATAAAAAATTATGCAAATAATATCCATATACTAGTATTTTTACCAAATAAAAAGTTATGTTTTTTTTTCCATTTTACAATTTATTGAAGCGGATTCAGAAATTCTCGGTATCTCAGGATGCCGGGGCTCGTGCTGCCACTTATATTTTTACTAGACTTGGTTTTATTATTGCTAAGGGAGTGGGTGCCCAGATAGTATCTCGGTTGCCCACTAATTTCTTGTAATATGTTTTTTATTATATAATAATAATAATAATAATAATAATAATAATAATTGAGTAGATGAAAAAAGATAAATAGTAAAAGGTAAATTAAGAGTTTAAAAATGAAGCTCGCGGATAAGAGTGTAAATAATAAAAATTTGAAATGAAATCTAAACTGACGTGGTAAAGAAAAAATAAGTTAAACACGAGTCACGAATGAACATGAGCTTACATTCGTGTAAAAATGTAGTGTAAAATTGTCATCCGAATTCTCACCCTCCCCACATGATTCCCCATAGGGATCAGAGAATTCCCACCTATTATTGCCATGGAAGTTAAAACTCTGCAGAAGAGTGTGTACGAACGGTAACGTGTGGGGGGCGCAGTAGCTGATTACTACCCACCGGACAAGAAAAAGCAACCCATCAAAATTCAAAGCATATGGTCTCCACTCCACACACAGACACCAAATCAATCGTTACACTTCACCACTCTCGACTCTCCCATTCAAACCCGTCTCAATTTTCAATTTCAAATACCTTAATTTCAAATTCCAATTCTAGAGAGAGAGAGAGAAACCGAGTAGATTTCGCAACCATAAACCCTACTCCCATAATTTCCTCGGCGGATTCGCCCGCAAAATCACCAACAACCTCCCTCCATCTCAATTTTACCTCTGCCGATTTTTCATTATTCCAAGCTGATCTACATTTGATTTCTCTGAGGTTTGGAGTTAGGGTTCGTAACTGCCACCGCTCCATGCTCTGCTCCTTCTCAAGGTGCTGTTGCTTTTTTAAAGTTTTATCTTGCGTAAATCGAGCTGTTTTGTTGCAAGCAACTTCCCATTTTGCTGATAGATGAACGAGTCAACAAATGTTGATTACCTGCTCTTCGGAATTCGGATTCCGAGTAGTTGAGAATGTGTCTGTTGAATTGATCAAGCTTACCTCGTAATTCTACGACTTTCCGCCCAAAATTACTAGATATGTTATTCCATATTCATAAATTTCGCTTCTTGTCGCCTTCCAAAATAAATTAAAAATTGTTGGAATGTTTATATTCTGTTTTAGTATCCTTCCATGTGTGTCAACATGGGCCGCTTCGTTCCCTTTTAGGTTTGAAGTGAGGATGAAGCCATAACTGTTTTGGGCGATATTGAATGGTCATACCAGCACCCACTTGCAGCTAGGATATTTGGAACCTTTGTAGGAAACATTTGGCTTCTGGTTGAATTGACTTGGCATATTTTTTTGTTCGAACATAATGTGATTCTTTTCACTTGGGAACGGGATCATTCAAGGTGTGATCGGTTTGAAACATTTATTTCAATATCCTTCCCATATGTTTTACATTCTAGTCAACTCAAAATGTTAATTTACTGGTGAATTTAATCTAACCGTGTGGTTGCTGATCTAGATTCGTAGATGTCATTTTGCAGATTATAAGTATTTACAATAGCAGGGTAGGGTGCATTGATGCTTCATTTTTTTTTTCATATCTAAATTCTGAAAATGCATTTTGTTTCAACTTAATTTTCAAACATCAAGTTTCTACCCTTGCAGAATTGCGCTTTGGGGAGCTAGATAAACTGAATTTCATGAGCGCGTGAATATCTTGTTTTGGGGGCATTGCTGCTTCTAAACTGGTAGTTCTCCGGTACTCATTGTGCAATAAAGATGGCAGGTCCTTCTCGCAGGTTGTATTCCATTATCTTCTAGCTCATAGTTTTCTCATAAATAACTACAAATTATAGTATTATATACTCAGGTCTTACATTGTCTCCGGGGATTAAAGTTTCATTTTCTTACCTCTGAAAAACTCCAGCATCAAGTCAATAGGAAATGACGTTCACATGCATTCCCACCATTTTTTTTGCATCATTTTTACAATTTTATCCTTAAATTATTGCAGTTCAAACTTGAGAAAATCAAATGACACAATGAGGCTTGTTATAACAACTTTTGTTGGGGTTGTTCTTGGATTCTTCTTGGGATTATCTTTTCCATCAGTCACGTTGCCCAAGGTAGGTTATTGTTTCAATTGTGATTTGCTTTTTGACTTAATCTATCTTTTGTTTTAATAATTTAAGTCCCTTATATTCATTGGTTGTATGATATTTTGTATGACATCAATAGATGAACATTCCTACCACACTGCTGCCAGCAGTTGACTTGACATACATTGAAGATAAGTATTCTGGCCTCTCAACGCAAGCTTGGCTGAATGCTTGGTCAACCTTGAAAGGAAGAAAAGCAGGCCCATCAGAAGCACAGAAGTTCAATGAGACCAGCGTATGGATTCTTCTGTCAGTTTCTAAATTTGTTGATCAGTGCCCAGTTTCTTTAGTTGATGCTGCTGGAATGAGTATAATTACTAGGATCTTGGACGAATATATGTTGAACTACAGAATAAAATCACCAGCAGTTCCAACTTTTTCCGAAATTTTGTTTAGTCAATAATAGCCCTCCATCAAAGTTTGTGTGATCCTATCTTAGATAGATTAGCTAGTAATGATATGGATATTATTAAAACCCAATTAGGCATAGCCATGAGCAAGTACCAACTAGATTAAGGAGGAAAGGGCCATAGCCTGCTGCTGGGCATTGTTTTTGCTCAGGGCTTACATATTGTGCCAGCTATGTGTTTTGTACGAAGAATCTTTGATCCTGCTATAATGGTTTATTAAACTTCAACTTAGCTGTATGCTTTGATCTCTGGACTTTGGTTTAATTTTGATCCTGCTACAAGGGTTGATTAAACTTCAACTTAGCTGTATGCTTTGACCTCTGGACTTTGGTTTGAGTTTCAGATCCACAAGCTATGTTGGGTGTTATAATATGTATACTGGATTGTGCGAGATTGTGGCACCTCATCTACATTAGAATTTTAATATAATAAGTTGTTATTAGGAATAGAAATGTTCAGAGAAGTTTCTCTCTTCTTCCTTGCTCCCGTCCTCACTCATGCACTCAAGCATAACACAGAGACATGAACAAGAACAAAGCTGTTGGACTTTGGTTAATGTTGTGTGATTTTATAACAGCCTTAACTCTTAGCCTAGTGACTCAAAACTCGAAAGTCAAGTGTGTGAAGATGTGGTTTATTTCCAGAGTCCGTGACACTATTTGACATACATGCCTTGGATTGTTGCTATTCATGTGTATTGTATTCCAATTGTCTTGAAAAACATAAATTATGTTCCGAGCTATGAATAGTTATCAACAACTAATATTTGTGGGTAATTAAAATAATTGTAAAAAAATTTACATCCACAAAGGGAGCTGAAATGTTAGAGTTATTTTTATGTCAATAATTCAACCTATTTAAGAACAATCTTCTATTCTGAGGTGCTGGCCATGTTGTCTATCCTGATAATATATACTCTTTTGTATTTCTATATGTAGATTTGGATCAAGAGCAATCCTCGAGGTGCTGAGAGCCTGCCCCCGAATATTATTCAATCTGAATCTGATTTCTATCTTCGCAGACTCTGGGGTAACCCTGAAGAGGTATGTCCTTTGTAACTTTACTTAATATCTTTCTCATTGGTATAAAAATGTATTTGTTTTCTACATATAAGGAATTTTTCTTTCAACTTTCAACTGATTTGAATGGTGTTGCTTCTTGCTAGAGCGTGGCCCAATTCCTATTCATGTTTTTTTGTGTCCAACTTTAGAACATGAATGTTCTGTATTATGCAGAAGAAATAATTCTCTGAGACTCTGACTCTGCGACTACCTTCTTTTTTAAACCTATTATACTTATTCTAAAAAGCACATGTGATTACATTGTCGATTTCTCCTGTAGGAGCATAAATAATGTTATTCATTCTCGGTGTTGTCTTCTGGGTTTCCTGCTGCTTCTACAATTCCTTTTTGAGAACGCCTCTTCAATTCCCACCCTTAAAAATTTTGATAAACTTTTTAGTTTATCAGCAATCATGGGGTTGCAAGGTGTAACTGAAACCTCTGTTGTACAATAGCTGAAACTTTGTAGGTTGTGAGTATAATAGGTTTAATTAGGAGTTTTGCTCTTAGAAGTAAATTTAGGAATTTCAAGTTTTGCTCCTAGAAGTATAATAGGTTTAACGGATTTGATTTGAATATTTATCCTCATTTTTCTTGTTTGTAATTTCTTAATTTAATGAGTGAACATATTTCAGGACTTTACCCGGACACCGAAATACCTTGTTACTTTCACTGTTGGATTTGAACAGAGGGCTAATATTGATGCATGCGTTAAAAAGGTTAGACAGTCTTTGAACATCCTCCTTTCACCCCCACTACTATACACACACATAAAGAAAGAAAGAAAGAAAGAAAATACCAAAAAAGAAAGGGAAAAAAAAACTCTCTCAATTTCCATTTTCCCATTTAATGTGTTTGTGATGACAGTTTTCCGAGAATTTTACAATTTTGCTCTTCCATTATGATGGGCGGGCAAGTGAATGGGATGAATTTGAGTGGTCAAAGCGGGCAATTCATGTTAGTGCTGTTAAACAAACTAAATGGTGAGCACTGTGGGTTACATTCTTCTTGGTTTTGACATAATTTATGATTTGCTTACAGATTGTTCAACAAAATATGATAATATTAAGTTTATTTGCTACTTGCTGGAATATTCTGACAGCTCTGCGATTATGTATGCAGGTGGTATGCTAAACGGTTTCTACATCCTGATATAATTGCTCCTTATGATTACATCTTTATCTGGGATGAGGACCTTGGGGTGGAGCATTTTAATGCCGAGGAGTAAGTTACAAGTCCTAGCATATGTTTCTGATATTCACATTTAGATCCTTGACCTTGAGCCTATAAAATTGTTTCGATCCAGATACCTCAAGCTCGTCAAAAAGCATGGTCTAGAGATCTCACAGCCTGGTCTAGAACCAAACAAAGGTTTAACATGGCAGATGACAAAGAGAAGGGGAGACAGTGAGGTCCACATGTGAGATTAATCTGTTTCAATTTATCCCTTTTGCCTAAATGTTGCTCTGGATGGCCTTTTGTTTAGCTTCTAGCATCATCCTTCTTTATTTCAATTGACAGGACAACAGAGGAAAAACCTGGATGGTGTGCGGATCCACTATTGCCTCCGTGTGCAGCGTATGGATTCCACTATCATGCTTCATTTCCTGCATGCTAAACAAGTTTTTCCATGAGCTATTGTTTGAACTTACCACTGCTGTCAACAGGTTCATTGAAATTATGGCACCAGTCTTCTCAAAAAGTGCATGGCGATGTGTTTGGCATATGATACAGGTTGGATTCCTTATTACTATTTTTATTGATACTGCACATTTACTAAAGAAACAGCACATTTACCAGTACATGTTCCGTATGGAAATGTATATAATTTTTTTTTCCCAATTATTTCTAGAATGACTTGGTCCATGGATGGGGTCTGGATTTCGCTCTTAGGAGGTGTGTTGAGGTTTGTGACTGTTTCCGAGTTCTTTCATATTCCTTGATTTGTCCACTGGTGCTCTACTCTGAATTGATTTCATTTAAATTATGACTTCACAGCCTGCTCATGAGAAGATAGGTGTTATAGATTCTCAATGGATAATTCATCAAACTGTGCCTTCGCTAGGGAACCAGGTAATGAAAGAGAGACTCAGAGACCATCTTGTTAATGATGATATTTCAATGAACTCCTGAATTAATCTCTTTCCATTTAATTTCATGTACAGGGCCACTCTGAAAATGGGAAGGCTCCATGGGAAGGGGTAATATTCGCATTCTCTTCTTTTTCACTCTTTCTTATTCACCTTGATGTATTTGCGGTTTCCAAGACTTGTGGAGCATGTCCGCAACCATTTTATGCATATTTATCCATCATATGCAATGGCTTAGCATCTCTTTCTTTCGTATCTTTATCAGGTAAGGGATAGGTGTAGAAGAGAGTGGACAACGTTTCAAGACCGCATGGCTAATGCGGAAAAGTCATATTACGAAGCACTCGGATACACCTACCATCCATCGCACTAGGGTCTAGTGTGTACACCTGTAGATTCAAATGCTCCGAGACTAACACATGTGAGTAGAGCGTCAACTTGGGGGATTTGAAAAAGTAAGAACATCTGTTGAACTAGAACTTGTGCCTCTGGTTCTTCTTTCTTCAGCTTGAGACTGTTGTGACTTGGTGTGTTAGCTAGTGTTCTTGCCATGTTCCTTCTTCCTCCTTTTAGATTAGCTTTCAGACTGCTGTGCAGCTCAGTCATGTTTATTGTCGAAGAACAAGATCATGTGTAGCCTGAAAATTTATGTAAATTTTCAGATGTTTCCCCTACAATATGAATTTGAGTAGTTACTATTCAAATTTTACCCAACTAAACTTGAACTGACATAGAAATATTGTAAATGGGGTTATTCTGATTCCCCATGCAGTTTTGTGCTCTGATTTTAGGGTGTTTTGGTATATGAAGTTTCCAGACATACTATAAACGTTCAAAGACACCCAGTTTCAGCACTTAAAGGATACATGTAGAAGTTTCAGATGCATAATTTGCATCTTTTTACTTCCCTGTTGGCTCTAATAGTTCACTTCTGTTTTTTTGAAGCTACCAACTCTTTTTAAATAATTTAAAACTGATGAAAAGATATTGCCAAAATAAACTAGACCAAAATGCAAAGTTGAGCTTTGGGGATGTTCTAAGGGTTCATATTTGTTTGCCCCTGCTGTTGGGTTTCATATGGTGCTGAACCTGAAAGTTTATTTTTGTACTATTGTTATCAAATATCAAATCCACCTAATTTTTAATCGTATTTGATGAAATTAATTGAATGCTTCCATATCGTTTCATTTGTTCTATATCTTATCTGTGTAAAAAGGGAAATCTGGAGGATTGGAGGGATAATATGTGTATTTTGTGGCTGGATTAGTTAGTTGTGTGGTTGGTTGTGATGTGTTATATAGTAGGAAGCAATAATCCACCACGCCACAAATCTTTGCGACGCAGCAGAAGCCTTGTGCGATGCTCATGAAGACAATGTGAAGTAATCGTTGCATCATCTTCCAGTCTGGGAATCTCCACTTGCGCTCATGGCTTTGTTGTCAACTGCATTTGCCAAGAGAGACTAGCAAATTTGCGCCAAAGCGCAGTGGTTGGGTCCGTATAACATCAAGGCCCCTAAAAGCCTAATATCGCCCAAACTAATCCCACAAAAAGCCAAACAAATGCACACAAAGCCATCAGTTTGCATTTTGCAAGACGACTACGATCTTTACAAGCAAAAACCGCAAGATTTCTGGCTTTCCAAGTGAAGCGAATCAAATGAACACAAAGCCATCAGTCTGGCATTGAAACCCGTTAATCCATGTTAAACCGCAACATGCACCAGCCACATAGCACACCTTGGGGTTGGGTCAATGTCCATGACCATGCCCCTATAATATCAACAATCCTCCGTTTACTTGTAAGCCTCTCCTTCAATGCCAATTAACCACACAACAAACCCATCTGTTCCATTCAATATGCATCAACCCTTTCTTCCCCTTGCAGAGCACCGTTAACAAGAATTCAAAACGTGGTAGAAGAGAGGCACTCTCCATCATCAGTCTAATAAGTTGCCCATCAAAAATTTCCAGCTAATTCTACGTAGATCAACTTTAATGATACCACCAACAAGCTCGATCATGTCCCACCACATCCACATTGTTATGAGCAATAGAGAACGTCCCGGAATATACGCCCCTTGATCGAGAATCAGACACAATTTTAACCCTCTCGACAACAAGTAAGAACCTTTATCAGTATTCATGAACGTGTTGCAACAAGATAGACGACTCAGATCCTTCACATTTGTTGGCCTTTGGTATAAGACTGATAAAGGTCGCGTTATGCTGTTTTAGAAGCTTTCAAGTCCACAAAAACTCCTCGGTGGTTCGAACCGGGACTCTATAACTAACTATAAAACATAATCATTTTTTTTTATGAGTTGTCACCTGTTGAGATGTGAAAAAGATCAAAAGTACTCGAAAGTTGAACATAAATGATAGATTACATAGATGTCATATTGTAGTGGGTCAAAAGGCTCAATCTCTTGTAACTTATATATATGATTGTCTAATGAATGAAACCCTCAAGGAGGACTTTAAATCAATTTCATGATTCTACATGGTATCACAACCTAAACCCTAATTTTTCTTCCCCACCCCGCTAGCCGCCGCTGCCGCCGGCCCTCCCTCTCTCTCCCCACCGTCGATCTCTCCCTCTCCTCCCCTCGCCTCACCGGCCCGCCCCTCCTACTGCCGCCGACCTCTCCCTCTCTCGGCCTCCCTCTCTCCCTCTAGCCCCACTGGCCTCTCCCTCCCCCACCTCTCCCAATGGCCGAAGCTCCCCTTACCAAGCCGCCCTTCCACTCCGCTCTCACGATCTCAAACATCAAAAACTGCATCCCGATCATCCTTGATCCTGAATCTAGGTCCTACACCATGTGGTCTCACCTCTTCACGACCCATGTCAAGGCTCATAAGGTCCTCCACCATATCGATTCATCTATCGATCGTCCCGCCACTGAGGACGACGATCTCTTCGCTCAACTAGACACCATCATTCTTCAATGGATCTTCAACACCATCTCCAAAGATCTATTGACAACCATCCTCGACCCCAAAGACAAAGCCTTGGGTGCCTGGACCAAGCTTCAGAATCTCTTTCAGGACAATAAGTCCACCCGTGCCGTCTACCTAGAGCACGAATTCTCAAGTTGCAAGCTTGCGTCTTTCCCGTCGATATCCGCCTACTGTCAGCATCTCAAAACCCTGTCTGATCAATTGACCGCCTTCGACTCCAAACCTAGCGCTACTCGCCTTGTCCTCCGGGTACTTTCGGGTCTTCCCTCTGAATACAATCCCGCTGCTACTCATATTCAGCAGACGGAACCTCTCCACACCTTCGAGAAGACCCGGTCTCAGTTGATCCTGGAGGAGACTCGCCTTCACCGTCAGACCACCGACGTCGCCAAGGACAAAACCGCCCTGGTCTCGTCAAGCAACCTGGACGAAACCTATGCCCCGCAGCGAAGCCGCAGCAACGACTAGTCCGCGCAACGAGGCAGCGGCCGCGACCGCAACAATGGTCGGATTCCCCTCGCCCCTCCTGGTCTCCCGTCCCCGGCTTCAACCCTCCTTGGATGCCCTATGGCTACCCGCCTCCGTCATATCGCCCACCATGCCCGTATCCCAACAGTCAGCAGGTAGCGGGCTTGTTGGGTCCAGCTCCCCGATCCGCCGGTCACCAGGCCTACGCGTCTTCGTCCGATCAGGGCTACGCACCGACTGATGTGCATCACGCCTTCTCTTCTATGCAGCTGACACCTCCTGACTCCGCTTGGTACATGGACACTAGCGCGACCTCCCATATGACGAACTCCTCAGGTACTCTTTCTTCTCTCTCTTTTAAGGGTCATGCACACTCTATTATCGTCGGCAATGGTGGTCGCCTTGCTACTTCGGGTATTGGCCACGCCACATTACAGACCTCAACCAACCTTTTACACCTCAACAATGTCCTCATTGCCCCCAAACTAGTCAAAAACCTTATCTCTGTCCGTCGGTTCACCACTGACAATAATGTTTCTCTTGTGTTTGATCCGTTTGGTTTATCTGTGAAGGATCTTACTACGGGGGTTATTCGCCTGAGATGTAATAGCACCGGGGAGCTCTATCATGTGTCGTCACCCTCACCGTCCCGTCCGTTGTGTCCGGTCATCCCAGTGCTGCCGTTTTAGATTTGCTTCGTTCTAAGAGTCTAGTCAAATGTAATAAAGAGCCTCGCTCTAGTTTATATTCTTCCTGTCAGTAAGGCAAGCATGCCAGATTGCCATTTCAGCGGTCTTTGAACACTACTTTTGCACCCTTTGATATAATTCATAGTGACATTTGGACCTCTCCCGTGCCTAGCAAGGAGGGTCACAAGTACTACCTCTTTTTTCTGGATGATTAAGTCATTTCTTATGGGTTTTCCCGTTGCATTTCAAGTCTCAAGTGTTTCCTATCTTTGTCAAATTTCATGCTTACATCAAAACACAATTTCAAACATCCATCAAATACTTCCAATGTGACAATGGTCGTGAATTTGATAACAAACACTTTCACACTTTCTTCACCACAAATGGGATCTCCTATCGGTTGTCTTGCCCCTATACTTCCCAGCAAAATGGCAAGGCTGAACGAATCATTAGAACTATAACCAACATGATGCGCTCTCTTCTCTTTCACGCATCCATTCCCCTTGCCTATTGGCTTCACTCCTTATAAACCACATGTTATCTCCTCAACATCCTCCCATCTACTACCTTGCAACATCGCTCGCCCACTCAGGCACTGTATGACACCCTACCTAGGTATGATCACATTCGTACCTTCGGGTGCTTGTGCTTCCCAAACCAGTCCTCCACCGCCCCACACAAACTCCACCCGTGCTCCACTCCATGTGTCTTCATCGGCTATCTGTTTGATCATCGCGGTTACCTTTGTCTCGATGTGCAGAGCCATAAGCTTATTATGTCACGTCATGTCACTTTTGATGAGTCTTGCTTTCCCTTTTCTTCTCCTCCTCTCCCATCTCCCACACCTCCTATGTCCCAGTCTGAGTCAGAGTCTCCCTTCCCACACTTTCTTCTTCCCAGAGCTCTACCGATGCTTCTGCCTTTCCCCCCACACCATCCCCACCGCCACCTCCTCCTCCTACCACCAGACCGCACACGTCAGATCGTCTCTATGCACGCCTCCGATCACCCCGCCAACACCTCCCCTGAGCCCTCCCGAACACACCTCCTGTCACACCAATTGCCGCGGCCGCAGCATCGTGTTGCACCCGCGGCATACCCCCCCTGTCGCGGCTCCCTTGCCGCGGCCGCGGCCTTGTGCCGTGCCCGCCGCACAGACTCAACCCGCCCCCACCATTTTCCATGTCCCTTCTACCTCAAACCCGACCTCGCTTTCCCCCATCCCTACCTCCCACAAAACAGCCCTCCTTGACCCGAAGTGGCAGGCGGCTATGCTCGATGAATACAGGGCCCTTACACGGAATGGTACATGGGTTCTAGTTCCTCACCCTCCTGAGGCGAACGCCATTCGCTGCATGTGGCTCTTCCGCCACAAGTTCCGCTCTGAAGGGTCATTGGAACGCTACAAAGCTCGTCTTGTGGTTAATGGTCGTTCTCAGCGGGCAGGTATTGACTGTGATGAAACATTCAGCCCCGTGGTCAAGCCTGCCACTATCTGAGTGGTGCTGAGATTAGCGTTATCGCGACATTGGGCTATTCATCAGCTGGATGTCAAGAACGCCTTTCTGCATGGCTATCTGAATGAGACAGTTTACATGTTTCATCCGTCGGGGTTCGTTGATACTGATCGTCCCAAGCACGTTTGTCTCCTGAAGCGCTCTCTGTATGGTCTGAAACAGGCTCCGCGGGCATGGTTCCAGCACTTTGCTTCTCATCTACTACGCTTGGGCTTCGTTGGCAGCCGCTCGGATACGTCTCTGTTTATCTATTGCAGAGGCACAGACATGACCTTTCTGTTACTATATGTCGACGACATCATCCTCACCGCCTCTTCTGATGCTCTTCGGACGTCTATTATTTCTCAGTTGAGTGCCGAGTTCGCCATGTCAAATCTGGGTCCGTTGTCTTACTTCTTGGGCGTCGCTGTGCAGCGTCATGCGTCTGGGTTGTTTCTCTCTCAAAGTAAGTATGCTGCCGAAATTGTTGCTCGGGCCAAGATGAGTAACTGCAAGCCAGCCGTCACCCTTGTGGATACCTCCAACAAGCTCAGTGCTCACTCTGGTCCTTTGTTTGATGATCCGACGTTGTACCGGAGTCTCGCCGGTGCGTTGCAGTATCTTACGTTTACTCGGCCAGACATCAGTTACGTCGTTCAGTAGATCTGCCTATTTATCCATGCGCCCAGGGAACCGCACTTTCAGGCCTTGAAGCAGATCATCCGGTACATCAGCGGTACCCTCGAGCTGGGCACCACGATCAGCCCTTCCTCTCGGCATGACCTCGTCGCTTACACTGATGGGGATTGGTTTAGTTGTCCTGACACACGTTGCTCCACGTCTGGCTACTATGTCTTCCTCAACGACACTCTTGTGTCGTGGTCAGCGAAGCGTCAGTCTGTGGTGTCTCGCTCTAGCGCCAAGGCTGAGTACAGGGGCGTCGCCAACGTTGTCTCCGAGTGCTCATGGCTGCGCCATCTCCTTCTTGAGCTCCGCTGCCCTCTTTAGAAGGCCACCCTGGTCTACACCGACAACGTCTCCGCCGTCTATCTGGCCAGCAACCCAGTTCAGCATCAGCGCACGAAGCACATTGAGCTCGATCTAAACTTCGTTCGGGACAAGAGTTGGGAAGTGCTCCCTGTAGACTCTAGAAAGGCGCCTCTGTTTCACTTCTATATAAGCGGGAATAATACTCGCATGGGAAATCAGTGATTAATGATCGATATGTCATACGTAAGGTTCTTTAGGAGGATAATTAGTTACTTTTTATGTAGGTAGTTCCCCTTTCCTAAATCTTGATAGGATTAAACGATCATGGGTTACATATTCCATTTCTCCTTTCCATGATCGAGAAACCGAACTCTCATTGGTAAAAAGCTTGAGAATAGTAATTTTAAATAGAGATATGTGCGATTTATGTTTATGAAGAAGACAAGGACGCAAGTGCTTAAGAAACGGACAACGTTCCCGTCGATAAACTAGAAGATGAAGACCCACAACTCATCTCATATGAATAAGGGGCTGGCTAGTTTTGTCACAATAGTTTCCTTCAAAGCCACCCGGGCCATTTGGCAACCTTGAAAAGGAAGCTAAATGGGGCTGAGACGAAAGCCAATGACAAGCTAGTTAACCCTGTTTCTTATTTGATGCGAGTTCACTTATCTCGAGCAACGAGAGTGAAATCAAAAGGTGTCTTTCAAAATTTTATTATCCTTGTTTTAGATATTTATAACCATAGAGATACACTGTTTTCATAGGATTAAAAATTCCAAACTTTGCCATTGAGGAGTTCGGAAAGCAATAAGTTACTTTAGATGTAATTCTCATCGCTCACGTATTCGATAAGTTCATTAAGCGAAGCATGCTCAAATTCTACCTATCCGGGAATCGTTGTTATATACATCTAGCTCTGTTTTGATCAATCTATATTCTCTCATCTATTACGAGGTTACTATCTTATCTTCAATTCATTTCTCGTTTCTTTTCTTAAGTTTCGGGACGAAACTTATTTTTAGTGGGGAGGTATGAAATACCCCAAATTATTTTTGGGTTATTTCTTATTTTTATTTAATTAAATAAATCTATATTATAATCAAACTATAGTATATATCTTGTGAATTTGGTCATTTAATAAATTCACATAAGATATATGGTATGAATTAGAATAATTAAATTATTCTAAAGAGTATAATATATGATGAATTTAATTACATAATTCAACGAAATAATCCTATTATTTAATTATAAAGATAAATTAGATAATATCCATCCCGATAGAAGGGTAATCTATCGTCCATCTAATCTTTATCCGCTTATTTTATTTGTTTTCCTAAAAATCTACAATCTACCCTTAATCTCTATCTTAATTGATTTTTAAATTCAAAATGATCACAAATTTATCCTTAGTATAGATACACGCCTAATCTAGGGTCCACCGACCAAAACCAATTCAACAAAACACACGCCATCACCACCCCCATCTTCCCACTGCAATCGCCCCCGACCACCACTGCTGACTGCTCAGCGCCCCAACCACCGCCGGCGGCCCTAAGCCACGAGCCACCATCGTCGGACCATCGCACTCGCCTCCAGTCGCTGCCTAGCCACCCCATCGCAGCCCTCGCCCGGAGACGCGAGCCGCAGCCTTCCCCTCTGTTGTCGCCGAGGATCCACCACCGCCGTACCACTGCAGTGCCGCCTTGCCGCCGCCCATTGCGGCCGAGCCGCCGCCCCGATCTTCTCCGTCACCGGTAGCCCATCGAAGTAATCGGAGGAGGAGCCACACCGATCGAGTTCCGTCGTTCCTCCGCGTCCGTGTGCGTGATTTCAAGAGAAAGAAGACAGAGGTTTTGATTTCTTTTGAAGAAATTACATAAACCTCCCTTGTTTTATACTATTCTCGTTTTTGGCCCTGAATTAATTATTTATCAAAGGTAAGTGGTCAATATTTCTAAAATATTCGATTCTTGCCCGTTTCAGCAACACCAAGAAATCTCGAAGCACCCACAGTTTTACAAAATATCAATATTAATATTCTTTTTTTCTGTTAGATTCAATAGGTGCTAAAAGCTCGTCTTATTGTCATCAACCAATCATCGAAAGTTAAGGCAAGTGATGTCGTTCAACGCCCTTTGCGTGTTTTGTGATTCTTTTGACATGCATTTTTAATTCTTCAGTGTCGAATGCGGCCCTGTGGCCAATTTCCTTGTCAATTTCGATAAATTGCATATTTGTCTGCTTGATGTGATTTATCTCCTTATTCATAAGTTGGCATGAGTATAAATTAATGGGCAATTATTAATTTAATTATAGTGGTATGTGTATTAAATGTGTTATTTATTTATAACTCGAGATAAATAAAAATTGCTCATTTTCATCTTCCGAATTGTATAAAATTCTTTTTGTTTCCTTCATGCAAATTAATAGCATGTGATGTTAAGATCCTTTGAAATATCCGTGCTTGTACTTGTTGATTTAATGTTATTATTATGATCACCTAGTATTAAATATTAAAGCTGTTATAATTAATATGTGCATCTCACGTGGTGCGGATTGACTTAAAGTCAGTTGCGAGGGTTATCACGCAGGTTGGGAATAGTGTAAAGTCCAATCTAAAAGTTTTCATGGAATATCTAGACTTCAAACAGTCTCAGGTCGCAGGCCTAGTTGAGTCTGGACCCGTGTCCCTATTAGACTTCAAAGTCTCAGGTCGTAGTCCTAGTTGAGTCCGGACCCGTGTCCCTATTAGACTTCAAAGTCTCAGGTCGCAGTCCTAGTTGAGTCTGGACCCGTGTCACTACGTTTTATTGTGTTATTTACATATATACATTATTGTTATTATCGAGATTATTGATAGGTGATCAATTTCGTTATATTATACTTCACTCTTATTCGAGGTATAATTCCTTTTCTTATCTGGTAATCGATCATTATTATCATCCGAGTCCTGTGTGAATTTTTACCTTCTTATCCAGTTTCCACCTTAAATATTCGTGTCTTTCCCTTAACCTATGACATACCGTTTTATGGTCACTGTAAGGTTAAAGTCTGAACATTTTCCTATCATTTGCTAGTCTTAATTGTACTAACCATCCTATTTATTGGATGGCTGGTGTCCTTCGTTCTCACGAAACACCAGACCATATTCCACAGGTCTAGTGCAAGCAGCGGAGCAGGAGAGAGCTGAAGAGGGGACTATCATCATTGGATTTTTAAACTGCAATTTCAAACCTTTAAAGTTTCCGCAACGCTACGATGGTTTTTAGCCACTTTGGAGTTTATGTACAATTTATGGTTTTTTGGGATTTTCAGCTATGTTGTTGAGATTAGTTATTTTAACCTATGATATTCAATTGACTTCCGCATTATTTTATTCAACTGCTTGAAGTACTGTCTTGTTTATGGGAGTTTGGTTGCATGTCCCTATAAGCCTCAGGTGAATGCAAAGACATTAAAGTCCGCGGATTCACTGGCGCTGCAACGCTCCCTTGGGATTTAAAAGGGGGTGTTACACCGTCCTCCTATCAGTACGCTGATATCTTCACCAAGGGTTTACCTTGACAGTTGTTCCTCGATTTTCGGTCCAATCTCACTGTACGGGACCCTCCACTTTCGACTGCGGGGGTTTGATAGATTACATAGATGTCATATTGTATAGTGGGCCAAAATGCCCAATCTCTTGTAACCTATATATATGATTGTCTAATAAATGAAACCCTCAAGAAAGACTTTACATCAATTTCATGATTCTACAATAACAAGCTCTAGTATATGAGTCGGTGGGTACTCTGTCAATTGGTTTTAGAATAAAATCTCACTCGGCTTGTATGCTAGGCTACTAGCGCCCGTGCACACCCCTAGTCATTGGTCGGACTTTGATATCACCATCGGCCACCATAATTATAGGTTTTTCAACCAATCATATTAAACTAGATTTTTTTTTAATATTTTCTTAACATATTATACATTTTCTAATTAGTTGGTTTAATTCAAAACATTGAATCAATGAATTTTCAACCAATTAAATGGAAATAGAGTTTTTCTTTATTTTTCAGCCAATTAAACTAGATTTTTCTTTATTCAAAACCCGGCCCAAGCCCGCATTTGCCCAAGTCTAGCTACCATCTATCTATATACTCCGTATATTTTAGTTAATTGGTAAAAAACATATAAATCAAAACTATTTCATAGCCATACTTATCAAAAAATATTAAGATAAATATTTGATATATATTATTTTATTTCTAATTATTTATATGAAAACTAATTATTTGCTAGATGTTATTTTATTTATATCTATATTAATTTTTATTTTATATATTTCGTACACTTTGATCATTACCAGTTTAACTCTCGCATTGTAGTTCAAATTTATTTATTTTTTCCATATTTTTAATAGTTTTTTTATATAAATAATAGATGTAATTTTAAAATATTGTATTAATATATTTCTGTACATAAGACAAGACACACACTAGTATATATGTATATGGAATGTAAAACTCTAGGAATTATTTTTCAAAAATATTATTTCTAGTGACCACGAATTTTTGCGAACATTGTTAGATACATGAGATTTTGACAAATTTCGTGTAATAACTATGAGATTTTTAAATTTTATAAAATTGAGGGTTTTTTTCAAAAAAATCTATACAAAATATATTATTATACGTACATGATTCAAGAAAGGGTGTTGTTAGATACACTGCAAATCCCCATTAAAAGTGCACGTCCATTTCAACATGCAGACATTTTCCATTATTTAGCACGCTAAAAAAATTAACTAACCCACTTCAACCCATGCACGCCCATTCCGACGTACAGAATTTGGGGTGTATTTAGTTTAGGCGTTCAGGAAAACACTTGAAAATGTTATGAACTGGTTTGGATTTTTTAAAATTAATTTTATACATATAATAACATTTTCTTACCCACAATCCAACCGTTTTAAATCTCATCTCATTTTAAAAACCTCGTTTATTTAATTTTGATCCATTCTTAAAATTTTATTTTTAATACAAACCATGTTGCACCAGAACTTTACAAAAAAAATTTTTAGGACGGGGCGTTCGGCCTGTAGCTGCGCTTTTTATGTCTGTTTTGTTTTTCATTGTAATGTTTTATGACGATTGTCCATCTGTCGATTCGGTCATCAGCTTATCGATGATCAGACTTTGTCTATCTCTCAAATGGTTTCCAACCTAAAAAAACGATTTTTTTTACAAAAAATTGTGTACAAAGATGGAATTGTTGGTGGCTTTGTTGGAGTCCAATGTCCGTTAGTGATCTCCAGAGTTCTTTATGTGCGTTTCCGTTTTGGGCAGTCATTTGTTTATTTGGCTAGCTTGTAGTTTTCGATGTAGAGTACTAGAGTGACTTGTGCGTTCGTTTTGCATTTTCTTTATGTCACGTGTTTCGTGTTTTTTCTTTGTCTTTTGCTTCTGTTATTTGTTTTCGCCTTCTGATTGTACATGATAATTGATTCATCGAACGACTTGTACGAAGAACCAAATTTCTTTCGTAATTTAAAAAAAAAAAGTGTTAATATAATTGGTAGAAAATTTCAAAGCACCCGGGGTGGGGAGCACACTGGGTGGAGCTTACAGACCTAGTTTGTACAACTAATCAATGTTGTTGATTTTGGTCTGAATAAGTCTCCTTTCATAATTTTTTTTTTTTTTTTTTGATGAGGAAAGAATTCGGGTGGAGTAAACCTACCCGGCAGCATCCTTACGGATGAGGTCAAGAAGACCCAGATTGTTTTTAATATCGACTCCTCGGGCAGAGTGGCTAAGGTGTGCAACCTTATCCGCCACTCTATTGCCCATACGAGGAATGTGAAGGAAAGTTACTTCCTTCACTGTCGATAACAGTAATTGAGTATCCGAGAGGATTAGTTCAATTTCCCAAGGACAGGTAGATTTCCGGTTTAAATGGTCAATAATGATCTTGCAGTCTCCTTCGATCTGGACCCTTTCTATATTTAGTTGGCGAACTTTTTGACTACCCATTCGTAGAGCTAATGCCTCCGCTGTGAGTGGGTTTTGTTTCCCAAGCTGCTGGTGCAAAATGGAAGCCGGGTGTCCATTCCAATCTCTAATAATAGCACCAGCAGAACTGTCGCCATTAGAAAGAGATGAACCATCAAAGTTTAATTTGTACGTACCCTTTGGAGGCATCCTCCAGTGAATAGAACGTTGTATCTTGCTTGTTTTTGGTGGATATTGCCGAGTGGGGCGGAGTTCCTCTTCAAATTCCATCTCACGCAAAGATGTCCTATTCCAGTTATCTATATGGTATTTGATCGTTTGTATTGCTTGTTCCTTTTTTGGGATTGCAATCTGCTGGAACAAGAGCTGATTCCTAATGAACCATGTCGACCACCAGGAGAAAGCGAGGCTAGTCATGGCGATCGAATTTAGACTCTTCCCAAGAAGAGATAGAATGGGCCTAATGTCCCGAGACTGGACAATCAAGCAGTCCACTGCTGATTGATCGTGTAATGGAAGTTGGTGGATTGTTCTAATGAAGGGGCATTCCAAGAACAGATGAACTTCATCTTCAGCGGCCGAGTTACAAAGGGAACAGGTTGAAGGAACAGCCGACCCCCGACAAGCCAGCCTAGTGGCGGTGGGGAGGCCCGACTGTGCTATTTTCCAGAGGAAGTTTTTGACTTTCGGAGGGATATATATATAAAAACACTACATACAATCCAGTCTCATATATATATATAAGTACCTCTTTGATTTCTTTCTGTGTAAATACAAATTCTTCAAAACCCATCGGTGGTACTGGTAACAGTTCTCCCCGACCTCCATTTTCGACGCCGCCCTCCTGTTATTCTCTGCAACCAAACGGTGGTAACAGTTCAACTCCGGCGTAGGAGACCCTTTTCTCTCTCTCTCCCCAAAACCTCGCAGATACTTACTTTAAGCCGTTTCATCTGGTTTTTTTGGGGGTTTCGACGATCTAGATTTCAGGTTGCTCTGTTTCGGCAATTGGCAATCTGGTTCTTCTGTCTAGTCTCCGGACACAATCATGTCTGAAGGGTATTACAACTCCAAGAAAACGGACGCCATTTCTGATGGATATTGCGGCCAGGTCTGTCTCAATCAGTTTCTACCCCCAATTCCTTTCTTCTGCAACGTCAATTTCACAGTTAATTTGATTTTGGTTAAACCCTAAAATAGTAAAATTGCCTCTTTTAACGCCCAAATTCGTTTGCTTGACTTCTGACATAACCCTATTTGATCAATTGTGGTTGCAGGGATCCATGGGAGCATTAAACATGGCCAGATTGAGATGCATCCTGCAAGGGATCGACTTCAAAGTTGTCATCTTTATGCTGTTTTTCGTCCCGGGGCTCGTCTTCGGCATCTATGTCCATGGCCAAAAGATCACATACTTCTTAAGGCCTCTATGGGATTCACCTCCGAAGCCCTTCGCTGAACTCACCCATTACTACAACGACAACGTCACCATGGAAACTCTGTGCAGACTCCACGGCTGGGGCATCCGAGACTACCCGAGGCGAGTTTTCGATGCCGTCCTCTTCAACAATGAGGTCGACATGCTCCAAATCCGGTGGAAGGAGTTGTATCCTTATGTGACTCAGTTTGTCCTCCTCGAATCCAACTCCACTTTCACCGCGATTCCAAAACCTACCTTCTTCGGGATCAACCGCCGGAAATTCGAGTTCGTTGAGCCTAGACTGACCTACGGGAAGATCGGAGGGCGGTTCAAGAAAGGCGAAAACCCCTTCGTCGAAGAGGCGTATCAGAGGCTGGCACTCGATCAGCTGCTGAGGCTCGCAGGGATCCAAGAGGATGATCTGCTAATCATGTCGGATGTCGATGAGATCCCAAGCGCGCACACCGTTAACCTGCTAAGGTGGTGCGATGACGTTCCTCAGATCCTTCATCTTCGGATGAGGAACTATCTGTACTCCTTCGAGTTCTTGCTCGATGACAGCAGCTGGAGAGCTTCGATTCATAGGTACCAACCGGGGAAGACGAGATACGCCCATTTTCGACAATCCGATCACCTTCTGGCGGATGCTGGGTGGCATTGCAGCTTCTGCTTTCGGTACATTGAAGACTTCGTCTTTAAGATGAAAGCTTACAGTCATAATGATCGAGTGAGGTTTTCGCATTTCCTTAAGCCGCAAAGGATTCAGGATGTCATCTGCAAAGGGACAGACCTTTTCGACATGCTTCCGGAAGAGTACACATTCAGAGAGATCATCGGGAAAATGGGGCCGATTCCTCGGTCTTATTCGGGTGTTCATCTTCCTTGGTATCTGTTAGAGAACGCGGATGACTACAAATACCTTTTGCCGGGAAACTGCGTGCGAGAAAGTAGCTGACTTTTTCGAGTTCTTTAGATCAATTAGATCGATTTATTTATACAGAGATTCTTTTTCTACCATTACTTGTATCCATTGATCGGTTAATTTTGCGTTTGTAAAGGTCGATTGATTCCCATATAAATACAATTGATTCCCGACTAATTGCAGTTGCAGGCCTTATATCTATTAAACAAACTGGTCAAGGGGAAACTGGTATCGTAGCTGGAGGACATTGGTTGGTTGGGGTTGGGCTGTCATCCAGATATGATAAGGAAATTGTGATTCACTTCATTGAGATTTGTTGGTGGACGAATCGGTCAAGGAAGGGCGTGGACTTGTGAAAGTTGGGAACTTGCTTCAATTCTTCGAGTGTGGTGATTGGAATGCAACGAAAAGCAGATGGAACTTTTGGTTGTTCTGATTCCGATTGAAAGGGGATAACGTGATAGGATGAGGATGAACGAGGAGGAACTGGATTCCTGATTCTTCAAGGACGTAGCTTGTGTGAATTGTTGTCTAACAAAAAGGATCATTATTGTAAATTACTGGATAGTTTGATTAAAAAGCGTGAATTGAGTTTCGTAAAACGTGAAAGAAGACCAAGATCGGTCGTTTTCAATGGGAATTGGGAAGGACAAATGAATGGAAACAGTATGTATCCGCGTTATATTTGGAGGTTTATGATTGTTTCTCTTACAACCTAGTCCTACAATGTGTTTACCTTACAAGTTGATGGAAAGACCACATGCTTTCCACAATACTACATCCTTTCCAAAATAGATGGGCTTTCGCTTTTTGACACGTTTTTTAAGAGGTGGAAAATTCTAAAAAATATTATTTTTTAATTATTTTTTTTAATATAAGTTGATACTTATTATTAATAAGTATCAAATTATATTAAAAAATTAACTAAAAAATAATATTTTATAAAGTTTTTCACTTCTTAAAAAACACGTCGAAAACCAAAAGTCAATGTATTTTGGAACAGAGGGAGTAATAGCCTAGTAGCAATAAACCTATTCAAACGGTCTCATCACTTTAAATATAACTACTTATGTATCCGCATAAGTGTGCGATTTTTGTAATATTAATTCTTCTTTCATATCCTTGTCGGCATGGATACGGTAAGCGGGATGAACAATCCAATAGTCACTTCCCTGAAAACACGACGAGAGGACAAAAACAGAGAAAAATAAAAGGTGATTGATGTCATACATTAGAATTTTAATATTTCAATTGCATTTTCAATCGTTCAAAAGGGTATTGATGACCGTAAGGTTATCCCGGCCCCTTCAATGAGGAGATCATTAATGCCTAACGGTTTAGCTCGTAGCAGCATGTTACGAAAGCCAAGAGCTTTTGCAAAAACCGCAAGCATACCATCACACAGACCACCCCCAAAGACACAGGATGAGCAATAGCATTATGGTCCCGGATTACAATCCAAACGATGGCTTGCCACAAGACAATTTTGATCCGTCAATGTTACGTTTAAACGAATTAGGGTAGGTATAATGTCTATTTAATGTAAACATTAGTTCTAGGAATATTGGATGGTCCTAAGCTTAAATTAATTGGTAGATTAGGGTATAACACTAGAATATATATTATACTTAATTATATCATAGCATGTATTAGAAGTGTGAGTTTTTACCTATGCTCATATATGTTACATATCTATAAGTATAGTATATATTATACCGGACATATTATGTATGTGTGTATTGATCTGATATTTGGGCTCGGCCCAAACCGAGGCCCATGTCCAGCTCCGTTGGAACCTTGCCCAGCTCCTTCACTTGTGAGGCTCGTTTGTGGAATGCTGCGTTTTGCTTGTAGAGCTCACCTCTATATAAAGGAAGCTAGGGTTTGGAGTTGGACACTTCGACAGACGCTTCATCAGGTAATCCAAAAGAGAAACAGAGAGAAGAGAGCCTGACGACGCTAGGGTTTTGAGATCCCTAGCTCCGGCGAAGTTCTGGTGGCCGATCTTGAGCGTATCTCCCTCGGAGACTCTAGATCCGGTGCTTAGGAAGAAGAAGAAGGTGAACGTCCTCAGTTCTGGCGAATGTCTTCTTCTCCGGTTCACTATGACGACGATCTAACCCCGATCTTCAGATCTAGGGTGTATTCTGATCTTCCTTTGTCTACTTCGTTTTTTCTTCGTTTGTGCATATGTCTCTTGTTTCTCTATCTTCTTGCCTGTATTTTCTTAGTTTGAGTTTAGGGTAACCTGTTCTGTAAACCTTCTTACTGATTAGGGTAACATGTTCTGTAAATCTTCTTGGCGAATTGCATTAATAGTTCAACCATCAGGGTCGATTACTCGATGGGGCTGCCCAATCATCTAAAAGGAGACTAACCCTCGTTTGTTTTTAGGTAAGGAAAGGTAATGGTTACCCTTCCGAATCTAGTTCATTTTTAATTTAAGGTTCATTGATCATTATTCTAATCATTACCCCCTTCCCTCATTTTACACACAAAATCTATTTGCTTTCCCCCCATTTGATTACCTCTTTGAGGATAAGGTAATCATATCCCCTCGGATGCTCTAACTATTACTCTCTTCCCTTCTCTACCCGAACAAACAAGGCCTAAAATGTGATGCTTGAGAATTTGAACACCTCATTCATAACTCCAATTCTTTTCTTTTTTTTTCTTTTTTTTTATTAGGTGAGAATTCGGGCGAGGTTACTCTACCCGAAAGCATCCTGCAGGATGAGGTCAAGAAGACATGTATCATTGTATAAATTAGGTTTCCATGTAGAGTAGCAAAGGTGTGCAACCTTATCCGCCACCTAGGAGAATGGTTTGTACATCTGGCATTACTAATTCTATTTCCCAAGGGCAGTTTGTGTGTACTTGTAAAAAATTAGTAATTATTTTTTAATCCTCTTCGATGATTAGGTTGTCGATCTTTAGTTCCTTGACCCATTCCACCCCCTCCAATTCTTATGCTTGGACTAAACTAAATACACTTTATGATTTATTATTTTTAACTTTTTTTTTACAAGGAACCCACATCCAGTGGTAAACTCCGAATACGTGACCCATCAGACAAAAGTCATGTACCAGGTAAATTGATTTACGCCGACTGACTCGACTCACTGATAAAGAGCAAGACAACCCCTGAATTTTCAAAAAAAACAAAAAATAGGGATCGAATCCGAGACCTTCTAGTAAAAATTATATACTCTGTGTACAAAAAAACATCAAGCCCTCGAGCCACCCCATACCCTTGACCCCACCACTACCCTTGACCCCACCACTACCCTGTATAAACGCAAAATTAAAAAACTGATTAAGTAATAGGATTCCCTCCTCCATTCCATTCCATGGTGTTGGTTTATTTCCCACCTGATTTGTCGTTATTTGCTTATCATCATCTAAGATTTAGTACAGTAAGATACACACTCTAACCTAATAAAAAACTTGTTTAGGTTAGGTGGATTTGTGAATCTAACGCAAACCCTGAGTT
The DNA here is from genome assembly GCA_963922045.1 of Persicaria maculosa. NCBI lineage: Eukaryota > Viridiplantae > Streptophyta > Magnoliopsida > Caryophyllales > Polygonaceae > Persicaria > Persicaria maculosa. The sequence goes on along the minus strand of OY998258.1, from coordinate 22,472,258 downwards.
TCTGAATCGATTGCAGTTTGATGGGAATTAAATTGAGTTGGCTTAATTAATTAATTTGTTAGAATCAAAAAAAAAAAATTTAATTAATTTGTAGCCTCTTCTTGAATCTTGATGCAGTTGTTACTTGTCGAGATCTTCCATTTTCGTCTACTGTCGTCTGTCTCTACTCACAAACAATTTAGCTTTTAGCCTTTAGCTGGTATTTTCAGTTTACCTACACCAAAATTAAACACGTTCAATTTATCCCATTTTTCCACACCGCCCATTTTCTGCTAATTATTGTCAACCACGGATAGTTTTAAGGGATAATTAGGTAACTATACCATTTTCAGTTTTTATTTTGGTAAATGTACCCTTGAAGTTTTTGTTTTGTTAATTATACTTTTTTTTCTCTAATGACAATTTTGCCCATAATTTAACAATTTCCTTCCTTCAATCACGTATGTTGTAACCACAAATCTTTTCCCTTTCATCAACTCTCGTTCCATTGAGACCCATTTTTTCCATTAATTAAATCAATTGACGCTCCTATTCCATAAACATACCTTCTTTCACTAACGTATATTGACACGTACCAGTTGAGTCATATATGGAACTCATAGTCGTACGGTGTTGTACTATATACTATTCTAATTAATCTCATACTCCGTATTCATCTTCCAAATAATGCAGAAATATGCACTTGCTATAATTGCTGTAGCTTTTGTTCAATTGCATATGCAACGTTAATTAATAAGTCGATGACCTAGGTTTTACATGGTCTTGGTGGTTGCTCTCGTTTGGTTTTGTGTTTTTTTTAATGGGATTTCTATCGTGATGTAAACCCTAGCTAATATACATCTTTAAGAAAAGATACCCTAGTCGTATATTCATTGTACCCTAGCTAGGTTACTTACAATAGAGTTAATTACAAGAATATATATTGTATACTCATTGTACTTTTTATTTGTGTAGTAATTGTAACTTATTGAAACCAAAATTATGATTATTGAAACCTATGTTGTGTATTTGGAACCTTATTTTTGAAACCATATATATTTTACACTCTTCTGTAAGCTATTGAAATATATTGTATGTGTAATGTATTGAAACCTTAATAACGAAGTTAGTTACAAGTAATTAGTTACAAGAATTAAATCACCTACAATAAATTAGTTACAAGAATGTGACTGTGTTGATTACAATAATTACGTTAGTTACAAGAATGTGATTGTGTTGATTACAATAATTACGAAGTTAGTTACAGTACAAATTAGGTATAAGTAATTTGTTACAAGAATTAAATCGCCTACAATAAATTAGTTACAATGGTTACAGTAATGAGGTTTCTTGTAGGATAAATTAGGTTTCTAGAATAATGTTTCAAGTAATCAAAATAGGGTTTAAAAATAATAAGGGTTACTGAACCTGGTAGGGATGCAAATAAAAAACTAGCAATAAACACGGTATGAGCCAAAATAACTTACAAAAAAAGAAAAAAAATCTGAAGATAGCTAATTTCATCGTCAAATACTAGAAGATAATGATGATCGATCCACCTAAACCATATAAGAAAATTAATTGAAATTGAAATAGTACTCTAGCCTCTAGGGCTGCAATATAGGTTACAATAGGTTATACTAATCTACGATTACAATAAAATTAAGGTTTCAATAAAAGTACATTAATCTAAATTACACTAATATAGGGTTACAATTAGCAATAATTAAGTTTCAACTAGCCCCTAGGGATAAGGTTTCAAGAATAATGGTTACAATAATTAAGTTTCAAGAATAACGGTTACAAGAATAATAAGGTTTCAAGAATAATGGTTACAATGATTAAATTTCTTGTAGCACTCTAGGGTTACAATCGGTTACAATATGTTACAATCAAAATTGAATTACCTGTAACCCATGGAAGAAGTAGCGTCTGTACGTACAAATCAATAATCCGAATAATTTTCCTTTTCAATCTCAAAAAATAAAACAATCTTATCTACAATCTAAACCATAAACTATTTACTTTTATTTTAATTTTAAAAAGATAAAATCTTATCCCTATCTATTTACTTTTATTTTAATTTTAAAAAATAAAAATTCTACCTCAAGGATATTTAGGTAAAATCCACCCTAAAAAAGTATAATTACTAAAAAGAAAAACTAGAGGGTATAATTACTAAAAACAAACTTGAAAATGGTACATTCTCTCAAATTTTCACTAGTTTTAATAATTAACTTACATTTGGCCGGTACGCGTTGTTTGTAAGTTTATATTACAGGTGTATCGTTCGCATTGGTCGACATAGAGAGGGGGAGTATACTTTATATCGGTTTAGGAATCAACTTAAGAATCTATTAAAAAAATTAAAATTTGAAAAATATTTTCAAATTAGCTAGTACTCTTATCATATGCCCTTGGACTAGCATATGATAGAAAAACCGAATTTATATATATAAAAACTATAATAGACCATTAAAACTCACTAGCATATACTTGGTGAGAAAAAGATAGTTTTTTTATAAAGTAAGAATTCGATATCAGATAAATTAATAGTAATATGAATACTCATTGATTTAAAAAAACACAGTTAATCGTATAACAAATTAGCATTCATATTTAATATTAAATATTTTTTGATTAAGTAAGAATTCGATATTAGGCAAGCCTGATTGTCGAGAGACCGACGAATCGACATTAAATATACAATAAGAACAAAAAACGGTGCTATGAAACAAGCAAAAATAACTATACATTAAATATGAATACTCATTGGTGTAACTTTATCTTTAAATATAAATAGTAATATGCAATAGCAAATTTGTATTAGTTTATAAAATATGAATACTTAATAATTTATATTTGAATAATTATGTCATTAAATATGAATATTAACATATTTGGTGAATAATAGTTGATGATTACCCGTTTTAATTGTTTAACCAATTAATATTTATATTTAACATTAATTGTGAATACTAGATAGTTACACACTTTATTATTATTATTATTATTAAATGACTCAAATTTGTCCTCCATTACATAGTATGTGTGTGTGTCATTTTTTTCAAAAAAAAAAATTTACTATAAACCCCATTCTATGCTTTATTTTCCCGTTCACAAGAAGTTTCAAAGGAAGAACCGAAGAAGGAAGGGAAGTTCATGCCCAAGAGATTCCCTGTCTTGGTTTTTTGGAGAATATTAAGGTGGTTTTTGATCCAATAGTTTCTCCATTACATTCTCCAAAATAGAGAATGAAGAGAAAATATGGAGATCATTCCATAAATTTGGAGAAAACCCTACATATTTTAGGATAAACTCTATAATGGGAAAGCTGTTAGAATGGGGCCAAAAATTACTCAGAATATCTGACTAATAATTCTCTATTTTGGAGATTGTTTTAGAGAATTTGTTGGGCATGCTCTAAGGACTCCCTATTCTTCGTTGGCAGAGTGGAAAGAGTTAGGGTGATAGGGATGGACTCTGGAGTAGACTTCTTCATGTCGATATTCATCTTTTTCTTTTCTTTTCTTTTCATTTTTTAAAAGGGGGTTTTACATTTTTAATTAATCAATTTTACCACCAAGAAAGACCTTGACGGTTTCAAACAAGACTTGGGCTTTTTTAATCAGTAAACTGTAAACGTGGATTTTAAATTTTAAGCCAATCAAGTAGTGGCTTAATAATTTCCCTTCTACTTTTCACGAACCAAAAATAATGGAGTATGCATCATTTATTCATTTTCGTTTATGAGTTTTCGCTTACTCTCCCCATCTCTTGATCGAGTTTCTCTTGTTTTCCATTCTCAATTTTATTGGTTTTTCTTTTAGATTTTGCCTCTATTTGGTAATTTATAGTTGATGTGTAATAGTAGGGGTGTTTATAATTCGGGTTTGAGTGTTTGACCCTTATGGACTAACTGGAGAAGTCCGACTAGTAATCCACCCATTATACTTATTATTTTAGAAGCAAAGCCTTCACAAAAAATTGAGCCACGTGTCCAACTTAAGAAATTACTTTTTCAACCACGTTCTCTTCAACTGCTCAAATTCACAACGCTAATCTCCCTCTTCCCCTCAACTTCTCCCCTCTGTTGCTCTGTGTATGTGAAAGAAAAACGACGGCCATGGAGCGCAGATGCAAGTGATATCCAATGCTCGGGGGTGTGAAGCCCAATCAGAGCAGATGAAGGCACCGTCATCGTCGATCGCCGCCGCGTCATCTTGCTTTTTGTCGAACGTCGAAGCGACGTCATTTTTTATGGTGGTGGTGGCGATTGTTGGACAATCCTGCAGGGATCGAGAGGGTTAAGAGGAGGAGGAAGAGGTGGAGAGGAGGCAAAGGCGGCGGTGGCTAGGGCATGGCGCATCTCTTTCTCTCTATTTCATTCCATCTTCCCCTCTAATGGCGGACCAAATCCGATGGTGGCGACTCACCATTGCCCTCGCTTCAAGGCTGTGACTCGGAGGCGGCGTTGATGGAACTACATCGCTAAGTATGTAATTGAATTTGTTTTGATGTTTTTAATTAGGGTTTTGTTGGTTGTTATTGGGGATTTTGATTTCAATCAAGTATTTTGCGAAAATTAGGGTTTGATTTGGTTGAAATTAAGGATTTCGAATTCAAGCTAAAGCATTTTTGGGACATTTAGGGTTTGGTTTGGTTCCATTTGAGTTTTCATTTAGAATTTTCTTAACAAGTTTATTTCACCTACACTTTTGCGGTCTCGGCTTTTGGGGCAGATTAGTGCGAGAAGATTAGTATGATGCTTCATTCACATGTGACTGTTGATGGATTTGATGTCAATGTATTTGTTGGGTTTGTGGCTATTGATATGCATCTAAATTTCTCCAAAGTTGGGTTTGCCCACAAGGTGTTCGACAATATGCCTGAAAAGGATATTGTTTTGTGGAACACAATTTTTAGGGGTTTTTAGGAACTGCTGCTATATTGATTCAATCTAATTGTTTGTCAAATATTGTTGGCTTCTTAGATAACAAAGAGGGGTTGGTGTGATGAAAAAAATCCTAGATTCTGTCTTTGATGTTGTTCGTTTACTTTACTGACTTGATGTTGATGTTGTTCGTTTACTTTACTTACTTGGTCATCGATGCGGTCTTGTAGAGATACTTGATTTTTGTGATTTTCTCTCTCCCACTTCAGAGGAAGAATCCTTGCGAAATTCAACCATAGATTATGTCTTTGATGTTATCAAGTATATATGGCCTAATTTTTTAAGACATGGGCAGCGCTTCCTCTTCATGATATTTTTTAAGATGTTCTTCTGAGCACTAAAGATGTTGAAATTGTAAGTAGATTGCATCGGATAGCAGCCCAAGAGAACTTGGATGTTGAACCTGATGCACTGGAGTTGTTTACTATGAATGCTGTTTACTATGAATGCTAATGGTTCACTTCGAGATGCAGAAACTATGCTAGAGCAGTTGAGTTTGTTGGGGAAAGGGATCACTGCTACTCTTGTGAATGAACTTGTGAGTTGTGGTTCCTATACGCTTTCTTTATCCTTCCATTTATAACTGTTGAATATTACCCAGATTAATCGAAGTATAACGTACTTGCTACTGATTTTGATTGCTGAGAAACAAAAAAAATAACCTAATCTTATTGTTTTGGAAGGCAAAAAAAGGTTGGAAATTTAGTAAATCATGTTGTTGTATACATAATTTGCATTCATTGTCTTTTTCTTTCATTCTGTAGATTGATTGAAGATGATTTTTCCCTTAGTGTCTCACTATCAGGTATGTTCTCATATGTTGCTGATTTTTTTGCCATGTCCTTATTTCCTCCCTGTTTTTTTTTGTTGTTTTGTAACTTATGTTGCTGGCCAAGAGAACTTGGATGTTGAACTTGATGCACTGAAGTTGGTTACTATGATTGCTGTTTACTATGAACGCGATTTGTTGCCGTTTGGTTACATTTGGAATATATGGACTCCCATGGTAACATGCCGCACCTTAAAACCATCACAATGATGAATCCATAGTTTTATCTCAGCACGTTTCACAGCCATGGTGTGAAATAGTTAATGGGCATGAAACACATTTTTTAATATCTAATACTTTAAGATTATAAAAACCTACAAATTTATTGCGGTGGGGTTTTGTAATAACTATAGGGGATCTTTTATTTGCTTTAATTGGAGTTCCTTCCTTCCTTTTGGAGATTTTTATATATTTACCGGTTCAGGAAAATTGGGGTTGATTAAATTGGAGGATTTCACATATGTTTTATCAATCTATGACATGATATATTAGATAATATATCGATACACACGAAAAATGCAATAGCTTAATGTGTGTATAAATCGTTCTTTGTGATTTTAATATGACAAGATTGACATTTGAACATTACCTTTGTGCCTATTCATATAAAGCAAAAATATGTTGATGAAATTTGTTAAAGTGTTTGAGCATGTTTGTGTAAAATTACGTGATTTTACCTTTGTTGTATGCGATGTTTTACATGAACATGATATTTAGATATAAAAAAATACCCATTATCCTTGCAAAATGTGGCCTTAAAATGACTCATCATAGATATCCATGTAATTTTGTTTTTTAATGTTTCTATTTTGGGGGATATTTCATTTTGGTGTGATTTTCTCACGATATTTATTTTTTTAGCATCGACGATGGTAATTCACAAGCCTTACTATTGATCTTACCCATCTGAATCTAATAGTAGTAGAATTTATCGATCATTTTCTCTTGATTTGAGTTATAATAATGTTTTCTACATCGAGTTTTGAAGGAACATTGCGAGGAACTAATGAAGGAACATTTGCGATGAAGGAAGATTGTGAACATTTAACATTTTAGTAGTTCCTAAGATAATCAAATGTCGGTTCACTTGACGGGCTTGATAATTTTTTTTTTTTTTGTAATTCTTGTGGTAGTTTCTTTTTCAATTTGGGTTTGTTTTTATATTTGATTTGAGATTGGATCTAATTGGAGGGAGTAAGTCAGTACAGAATCGCATCTTCATGTAAACGTTTGTGTTTTGTGGCCTTTGTAACAATGGTGGATGCTAAAAAGATGTTCATGCTCTTGCTAAGATGTTAGGGATTATGATGTATGGTGATTCTTATATCGGTTTGTATAAAATTAAATGATACTCTTGGGTTTGGTTGGCATTTTTCCAAATCATAAATGATCAACCTTTTAGACAAGATGCATATGTCTTTTAACTTTTATCATATTATTCAATAGATGAGCTAGAGGAGAGAATTCTTTTAAAAAAGAGAAGCTGCATATCGATCTTATTTAGATTTTGGGAGTGTTAGTTGTCATTGTTGTAACATCATTTCTACACTCTTCTGCATGCCAAACTTTCCTCTACAGATGATCAATCCTGGAAAGAAAGAGAAGATGCAGTTTTGTGCATTGGTGTTGTGGCTGAAGGTTGCATTAATGGTCTATACCCTCTTATGTCTGAGGTGATCTTCTTATATTTTTGAAAAAAATGTCAATAAGTGTTTGCGAGTAGAAATTTGTTGATTTAAGTATTGTATTTTTTCTTCATTTCATTTTGAGTATACTACTACATCCCAACAATTGTCATGGACATTATTGTGCCAGGGTTGATAGGTGGAACCTTTCTTGACCAAATACGAGATCAGGTGGCTTCTCTTTCTTTCTTTTTTTTTTCCCATTTTAATGACTGTTGATAGTGTTGGTTTCAACATGTAATGGATACCTTGTAATTCTCCATCTCTCTGGGTTTTATTCTTCCATTTTCTCTTTCATGAGTGAATATCAACAGGATCTTAATTTTAAGATTTATAGATTGGTTTTGTAACTATTGTAATCACTTTGTATTTTTGGCTTTTTTGTTGGAGTTTGGAATAGAGAGATCTCAGATCTGGCATTCCTTAGCGTACTCAAATGATCATCTATTCATCAATTTGTAACTATAGAGAATGGAAGATGAATATTTTGGCTCAGTTCATACTCAATTAGGGGTTAGGGGTTCAATTAGGGGTTCGGGGTTTCAATTAGAGAATCAGAGAAAAGCACGGGCACTGGGACCTATGGCTGTAACAAACTGGAACATTGACATGGAGATGGATATTTTGTTTGGAGCTTATGGTTTGTAACTTGGGATCCAATTTGGGATTTTTTTGTTTGGAGCTTTTTTTTCCATTTTGATTTGTTTGGAGTTTGGATCTATTTCTTGATTACTTCCTTGTGGTCTGCTAACCCCTCAAGGCTTGTGAATTTATACTGGATAATTAAATTGGTATGCATTGTGTGCAGTTTGAAGATTTCCAAAGCAAATGGGCATTCAAGTTGTTGCAACACTATAGGCATAACTATAGAATGTTTAATGATGATGTACATGTACAACTTTTTGCCCCATGTAATTTTTGTTAATTACTTGTAGCTTAAATTGTGCTTTTATTTATTTTTATTTCCTTTTGGTTATTGATGAAACTAAACTATGTTTTTTTTTATTGACAACTACGCCACATATTTTAGATTGATCTTTAACAGGATTTCCGATTCTGGATGTAGTATAATTATCAATAATTTAGTAGCATCTCTTCTGGGTTCATTTTCTCTTTATTTATTGAAGTTGCTTTTCTAATCGATAAAGATCATTGCTAAGTTACATCATTGATGTATTGTTGATCTTAATATGTAGAGTAGCAGGTGTTGCAATCGCTGGTTTTTGGGAGCTTTGAGGGCTCAGGGAAGACCAGTGATTGACTTCCCCAAGCAAAAAAATGTTGTTGCTTGGGCTCAGTGCAGGAATTGGTGTTCTTAATGTTGCTAGGAAAAGCATGGCAAGGATGTTGGAAATATGCTTTTTGATCTATAACTGAAATTAGGAATCTTTTAGTAAAAAGTGATGTATTTGCCCGTTAAATCATAACATTTTTGGGAAATTAAGAAACTGGCTGCCTCCTTTGATTTGGGGTTTGCAGTTTGGTTTGTTGAACATTTGATTGTTTTGTTTCCGTTTTGTGTTGTGGCTTCAAGTGTGGTTTGTTTGAACATTTACAATTTCCTTATGATGTTAATGTTATTTGTCTTTTTGGGATTATATAATTTTATTTGAATGATATATTTAATTGTCTATTTGACATTGCATTTCATATGAGTGCAATGACGTTATAGGCATGGTTTGAAGTACATTATGACCATGAAAATCAGTTTTCGATATCGAATAAACAAGAAGTTAATTATATAAACATATGAAAAGAAATACTCAAATGGAGGTTACCTTTGGAATATATGGACTTCATGGTAACACACAACACCTTAAAACCATCCCCAAAATGAATCTATAGTTTTTCTCCAGTTGGTTTCACAGCAAGGGTGTGAAATGTTTCATGGCCAAGAAAATCAGTTTTCGATATTGAATAAAAAAGAAGTTAATTATATAAACATCTGAAAAGAAATACTCAAATGGAATTTACCTTTGGAATATATGGACTCCATGGTAACACGCAACACCTTAAAACCATCCCAAAAATGAATTTATAGTTTTACTCCAGCTGGTTTCACGACAATGGTGTGAAATATTTCATGGCCAATATTTCGGACTTCACTTGTGTGGGATGTTAGTTTTGCAATCCTACTTAGTGCAGAATGGTACATCTGGGTAATTTAAATGTTATTGTGATTTGTTGCCATAACATCGTGTTTGTAACTTAACATATATATTATTGGTGAGGTTACCATGTAACCCGAAAGGCCTAAAAGGGAGGCATTTGATGTTTGATAAGTCTATGTAAATGTATTCGCTATTGACTATACTCCGGAGAACTTACTTTCAGATGTAAGTCATCCATTCTGCTCCTATCTAAAGTCTCATTTCTATAATCCTGTAAATGAGGACGAATATAAAGATGACACACAATCCTTGAGTTATAAGTGTGCAATGTGTCTTAGACTCATAGGTCATCAATCAAGAAGAATTTTCCAATTTGAGAGATGTAACTTATTTTTTATTTAAATGTAATGGATATCATTACAAGAATTCTAATGAAATGAAATATATTCATGGTACGAGGGAGAAGTAAAGCGATAACTTTCAATAAAAAATACTTACCCGTACAAGGTACGGGAAAAGTACTAGTTTTTACCATGATTGCAATTTTAGAGAGACGTGAAAGCAAAAGCCTACAAAGTCATTTTTGTAACCGGATAACCAACACATAAAACCATCTTTACATTAGATGATTTGGCATTTTGATGTGTATGAACCTGTTTCTAGATCTCACCCCAAACCCATTTTGATACGGGGTTAGCCTTAGGATGGCCCGATCTTCGACAATCAAGACTCAAAGACAAGAACGGAAGCAAAGACTCAAGAACAAGAACATGACGCAACAATATCGACCAAGACAAGGGCTCAGAATCGACTAACTAAGGACTCGATATCGACAAACAAAGAACAATAAAGACTCGATCAAATTAAATACCAGACTCGACAATATGAATTGAAAGACCGATAGATTGGACAATTCGAACTAAAATAGAGCGAGATAATGACCCCATGCCTCCTTAGAGGGTAGGAACCAAATATCAACAACTATAAAGCCCGCCTCTACAACCTTAAACAACCAAGCGGACAACTTGGAGGCACAAGGAGGGGACTTGTGATTACCAGGATCACCAAGCTCTCGCGAGGTTGATGAACTCAAAGCAAACCAAGAAAGATCAAAACCAATTGTGCAATCGATGAGCAACACTTCGAATCGATTGACTTTCTCACAGATGTGTTTCACACAAGAACTGTGATTCTGAATAATGGAAGACATGAAGTTTTACAATGAAGGAAGTCGGCTATATGTAACCTAGATGGCCGATTCTCCCTAAAATAATACGGAGTAATTAAAATAACAACTTAAAGAAATTAATAAAATAACCCTAAAAGTTTCCTAAAATAGCTTAAGTAGAAAAGTTACTAAAATAGAAAATATATCAAAGGTCCAACACTTAAAGAAATTCGGCTCTACAAGGCATAAGGTGACTCGACAATCTTGGTTCCGATGCACATGTATGTCTTCAATGTAGGCTCGAGGAGCTGAAGCTTGCTCGAGAACAAAGCATGACTCACAAAAGCGAATGAGTCGCGTTGAAGCTTCTTGGCTCGGGCTCGAGTCATAGGTCCGTCTCCTAAGATGATTGGTGTGTCCGGAGGTGTAGAAGATGGTCCCGCATCAACCTCCCCTTCTTGGAAAGTATTCGACCACGAATCGAAGTCTTTGTCCACGGCTAAGTATGGAATAAGATCCGCGACGTTGAAGGTATCACTCACGCCCTTCCAGGAAGCTCCAGCTTGTAAGCATTGTCACCCACCTTCTCCAGAACCTTGAAAGGTCTATCTCCTCGTGGTGCAAGCTTGCTCTTCCTTTCATTGGGAAACCTCTCCTTCCTAAGGTGCACCCACATTAGATCCCCATGCTGAAACATGACCAATCGGCGACCCTTGTTGGCCTTGTTGGCGTTGTATTCAGCCTTCTGCATAAGCTGTTGACGCACCCGTTCATGTAGCTCCTTGACGAACTCAACATGCTTACCTGCGTCAAATGACTCATTCTCTCTCATAGGATATGGAGTAAGATCAAAAGGGGTTAGTGGATTAACACCATACACACATTCAAAAGGAGTTATTTTAGTTGAGGAATGCATGGTCCTATTATAAGCAAACTCCACATGAGGTAAGGCTTCTTCCCAAAGCTTCGAATTCTTTCTTAATATGGCTCTAAGGATAGTAGTTAAGATTCTATTGGTCACCTCAGTTTGGCCATCAGTTTGGGGGTGACTAGAGGTAGAGAATAACAATCTAGTTCCCAATCTGTTCCACAATGTACGTCAAAAATGACTTAAGAACTTAACATCCCTATCACTCACTATGGTTTTTCGGCACTCCATGCAACCTAACTACCTCTCTAAAGAACAAATTAGCAACATTGGTAGCATCATCATTCTTATGGCATGCGATAAAGTGAGCAATCTTAGAAAATCTATCCACCACCACAAATATAGAATCCCCCCTCTTCTTAGTTTTAGGCAATCCTACAATAAAGTCCATAGAAATATCTTCCCAAGGGGATGAGGGTATAGGGAGTGGTGTGTACAATCAATGGGGCATGAGCTTAGACTTGGCCTTTAGGCAATCAATACATCTCTTAAGGCAATGTTCTACATCCCTAAGCATATGTGGCCAAAAGAAGTGTGACATAAGTGTATGATAGGTCTTATCTCTCCCAAAATGACCAATTAAATCTCCACTATGGGCTTCATTCACCAATAATAACCGAAGAGAACACCTAGGTATGCACACTTGGTCTTTCCTAAACAAGAATCCATCAAAGAGATAGAACTGGTCGGTAGGACCCTTATCTAGGCACTTTCGAAATATAGCCCCAAAATCAGCATCATTATCATACAATTCCTTAATGTATACAAAACCTATGACTCTAGAATCCAAAGTGGTCAAAAGGACATGTCTCCTAGATAAAGCATCAACAACCACATTGTCTTTCCCTTTCTTATACTTTATAACATAAGGAAATATTTCTATGAATTCCATCCATCTACCATGCCTCCTATCAAGTTTATCTTGGCTCTTAAAATGTTTTAAAGATTCATGATCAGTCCTAAGTACAAACTCTCTAGGCCAAAGGTAATGGGACTATGTCTTAAGGACTCTAAATAATGCATATAATTCCTTGTCATACGTAGAGTAATTAAGACATGCACCTTTCAACTTTTCAGAAAAGAATGCTATAGGCTTACCTTCTTGCATGAGGACTCCTCCAATTCCAACTCCGCTAGCATCACATTCAACCTTGAAAGGCCGAGTGAAGTAAGTCAGACTGGACAAGAGAGCACTTGACAGGCACTCGGTATGGCCTCTGCAGTACTCGACACAAGATAAGACAACTCGATATGACACGAAAAGCACTCGACAGTGGCTCAAGGACTCGATAGTGGGCACACAAGTGCTCGACACACAAAATAACAAAAGAAAACTTGGACTTTTATCTCTTTGTGATTCAAACCCTTAGGAAGGACGTTGTAGTTGCAAAGTAGGGCTTAAAAAAAATTGTGTTTTGGGAGGTATGTGTTTGAGGCTTTTTCGAGTAGGGCTATGAAATTTTCACCAAAATTGGTCCTTGAACTTTCTTGCACTAGACTCGACAATCCTTCTTTTTTTTTTTGAAGCTACTTTTGCCCCTAGTGAATTTTATCCTCCTAGGTAAAAGCTTAAATGTCTTTTTTTTTTTTACTTTTTCGGACTGTTTTTTTTTTTTTTTGACTAATGCAAGAAAACTATCTATGCAATAAAGGACTCGAAAATTATATGTAACAAGGTGAAAGAAATAAAATATGTAGCCCTTATGAAATATATATAGTTGAGGTTTGGCTAACTATAGTAAGTATATCTATCTAAGGCCTTTTATAATCTATGATAGATAAAAGTAATTTAATCTACCACAAATTTAAGCAATTCAAATAAGGCAATAAAATAGATAGATCTAGGATAGAACAAGATAGAAGCAAGCAACAAACTAGGGTTTGTGAGCAACTAGGGCCGGCCGATCTCTACTAAGAAGGGAGCTGCTGTCGACCAAAAGCTGCTCGACTTGCAAAGGGGTCTCGGCTTAGGCTGTGTTTGGGCTAAGTGCAACACAACAATCACAAACAAGAGATTAGTAATAATCAAATTCAAGATGCAAGAAGTAAAAACCAAGAAACAAGAAAAGACTCTATATTTGTAGGGTTTTGTGTTTATGAATAAGAAAAGACATAATTGATGTCGGAAACCAAAGCTCTGATGCCAATTTGATACGGGGTTAGTTGTATGATGTCACGATCTTCGACAATCAAGACTCAAAGACAAGAATGGAAGCAAAGACTCAAGAACAAGAACACGACGCAGCAATATCGACCAAGACAAGGGCTCGGAATCGACTAAAACTAAGGACTCGATATCGACAAACAAAGAGCAATAAAGACTCGATCAAATTAAATACCAGACTCGACAATATGAATTGAAAGACCGATAGATTGGACGATTCGAACTAAAATAGAACGAGATAAAGACCCCAGACCTCCTTAGAGGGTAGGAACCAAATATCAACGACTATAAAGCCCGCCTCTACGACCTTACACAACCAAGCGGACAACTTGGAGGCACAAGGAGGGGACTTGTGATTACCAGGATCACCAAGCTCTCGCGAGGTTGATGAACTCAAAGCAAACCAAGCAAGATCAAAACCAATTGTGCAATCGATGAGCAACGCTTCGAATCGATTGACTTTCTCACAGATGTGTTTCACACAAGAACTGTAATTCTGAATAATGGAAGACGTGAAGTTTTACAATGAAGGAAGTCGGCTATATGTAACCTAGATGGCCGATTCTCCCTAAAATAATAATTAAAATAACAACTTAAAGATATTAATAAAATAACCCTAAAAGTTTCCTAAAATAACTTAAGTAAAAAAGTTACTAAAATAGGAAATATATCAAAGGTCCAACACTTTAAAGAAATTCGGCTCTACAAGGCCTAAGGTGGCTCGGCAATCTTGGTTCCGATGCACATGTATGTCTTCAATGTAGGCTCGGGGAGCTGAACCTTGCTCGAGAACAAAGCATGACTCACAAAAGCGAATGAGTCGTGTTGAAGCTTATTGGCTCGAACTCGAGTCATAGGTCCGTCTCCTAAGATGATTGGCGTGTCCGGAGGTGTAGAAGATGATCCCGCATCACATTTCGTTAGCCATTCCTTCATCGCATCCCCACCTAGTCATCCACCACGCTACAACCGCCGACATAAGCGTCGCTCCCCTGCTGTTGCATCCCCGCCTAGTCATCCACCACTCACAACGAAGAAGATAAACTAAATTCAACATCAAACATCAAATTAAGGTATTTTAAGGTATTTGCTAATTTTAAGAACCAAATCTCAATTTCATCATTCCCCATTGGTCCTTACATCAACCCATCAATTCTGATTTGTCCCGCATTGGAGATATGATAAACCACAAACCTAGTATATAAGTCGGTACATCGTTGATTGCAAAATATTCCACATTTAAGAAATTACAAACAAGCGCATGAAACCGAACATCAAGGTATTAACATAACCCTCGGCCGAAAATACATCAACAGCATTAGTCACCATGGTGTCGAATCCATCTCCATGGTCTGTTGCTGACCTGCGAAACTCGGCAACTGGTGGACCCGATCCACCAACCGAGGAAAGATCCACAATCAAGTTAATAGAGTAGAAGGAATTGGAAAGAAGAATTCATAAATTATAAAGAGCTTGCACAGTTTCAGGCAACACCACAAATTACACAGAACTGGGATTCAGAACGACGCGTGTTTACCAAAGTATAGCTGGAGCCCAAGAATTCCAGCCAAACAGTTGAAAATTTAAGCTTTCCAATCAAACATCTCGCACCTTCAGCTTCATTTCAGGATGGATATGTATCTTGGGACTTGAGCTTGAGGGAACACTACTAAATTTCCGAATGAGAAGCTTGAAACATGGCTGGAGTATCACGTAAAGCAGAGCCATGATAAAGGGTGCCGCAACCAACCATCCTAACAACTGCAGTTGAACATTACATCATTCATTCATGCATTGCTGAGCTATTTTGAACTTGTCAAGTCAAAATTGCAGAAAACAAAGACAAGGCACAAATTGGATTGAAAATGCTACTGCTACAAACAACCCATGTTGCAGTTGTACTTGGTTCCCAACTGCAGAATAACATATTAGATCAACCTCAAAAATCTGTGCAAAGCAAACACCCTGATATCTGATTATGATTACGTGTCAGACTCCCTTACAGTTTACACTCAAATCAGAGTGTATTCTTGTGATTGAGCTAAGATCCAGAGATTCCAGACTGAGCCTATCAAAATAAACATATTCTCATTTTCTCAATCCATAAGCTACAACTCCCTTCCGTTTAAACTGTCTCAACTACCACCAGATTAGGAAGAGAGAAGCAAAACAAAAGGAAAGGGTAGGCTATGAATAAAATTATAAGAACAATGGGAAAAAGAGTTGTCTAAAAAGGGTGAAATGTCATCTCCTATCTTACAAACCCCTTAAACTTATGCATACTACACTTGTTCTTGTGAACAGAAAATAACTATTATGTCTTGAGTGTTAATCATTGAAGCAAATCCTTAAAAAAAATTCCAACCTCAAACACACCAGATAGGATAACTATAATGTCATTGATGCTCCACTCTGACTAGGTATTTGTTAAGAAATCCAGTTGATTTGGTAATGGATAGCTTGAACAATGTACAGAAATGCTAAGAGACAGATGAAATGTAGCAGTTGGTAGCCAAGCATATTGTTGTACCCACATACCGGCGGAACCAGCCATGGGCAAGAGATGGCCCTGGCCCCCACAATCAATTGAGTATTTAGTAATAAAATGATAAATAATTTGTCACTTTAGTTGATAAAAGGTGAACACTTGTTAACATAGATATCAGAGATTTTGAGGTTCAAATACCTCTGATTTGGGGAAAAAATTCTTTTGACCGATTTTTTTGTTAAAAAAATTACACATTTAAACTAAACTAGTACGATTCCCGCGCCATGACGCATTTTTTTAAAACTAAAATATTATATATAAAAATGTTATAAAATATTAATAAATGTTAAGATAAAAATCATAAATAAACTTTACAATAAATGTATCTTATAATTATCTCAGAACATTATTTTTTAAAAATCTTATGCAAAGTATAATACATAAATATAGATATTTTAAACTACTCAGTAATAATAATATCAATATCATTATAACATTGTTTAAATGTGATGTGTGATAATCAATAGTTATATTCAATGTTTTGAATTGAGCCCAATAGTAGTAAATAAATTTGAGTTAAGCCCACTAGTTGTAAATTCAATGTTTTGAATTAAGCCTAATAGTTAGTAAAATTAAAGAAAAAAGAGAAATAAAGGAAAAAATAAGAAAAAGGAGAATTAAAGAAAATCAAAGAAAAATGGCAAAAAATATGATTGGTCAAGACTCCTAAAATGCCTCTAAGATTGACACATTATCCTAAACTCTTCTAAATTAAGAGTTTATATAAAATAGCTTTTTGAGATTTAAAAAAAATATTTTTAGAGATTTATATACGTGATATAACTCAAAAATTTTCGGAAAATTATACTACTTCGTTGCAAGAATCCTGGTTCTGCCACTGTACCCACCCACCAACAGAAGATTACGACGAGAAAATGCATTAATTGAGTGGGGGGAGGGGTTTGAGAATAAGGTCTTGGATTCTTCTTATAAACGTTTTGTTATTTTTTACCAGGGGAAATATTTGTTTGTCCGGTGATTCAACTCTTAGTGGTTTGAGTACATAAGTGTTCTGGCACATTATTCCCCTTTTCAAGCAATTTGTGCATGATTCCCATTGCTGACATATGGAACAAATCCTCATTATGAGCTCTCTAGTTATCATATTCAAGAAACAACTAAGCAATTTACCATCTACAAGTCAGTAATAATCAATGGGAGAACTAAGATCATGAAGACTCCACTTCACCCGATGGCAAGTATATGCATACTTAAATTCCTAATTTATAGCTAAACCTTAGTTTCAAAGAATTTATATTAGAAAAGCTCTTATCTCTGAACTTTGATTTGATATCATTGAAGAAAAGTCCAAATTCTTCGCAGACTTCTAGATAACTAGTATGTCAACATTCTACTAGTATTAAACAAGAGAACTATCAGAACGTGTAGCAAATAAACATGTAAACTACAAGAGAGAGGATCCTTACTGCATGAACAACACTTAATATAAGTGTGTGAGAGGCTTGGCCAGTCAACACTTGTTTTAAGGCATCCGACGTTAGTGAAAAATGAGGACCCCCACATATGGCTTCACCCAGGCGTAGAAATGGTACCACCAGACTTCAAAGAAAAAGCGTTATAGTTTAGTATTAGCACAATACAAAAGCAAAAGTATCACTTGAACACATGCAATACAAAATTATCTTGAAAATTGGCACTGGCAGCTGTACTGCAAATAGTCCAATAGCTCACTGCATACAGATGTGAAACTCTTGATTTTTATTTTTTTGAAAACGGAAAGCAATTAGGATGAACTATGACCGATCAATGGTCCATCAAAGGGCATCTTTTCGGATGAGAAGCTTGTAATTATGAAACTCTTGAAATATGATAAATGAAATAAAGAGTAGGCAAAAACTGAATTTCTATCTAGCTTAGAGATATCAATTATGTACAAATTTTGAAGGTTAAGAGGTGTTGATAGTAAGAATCAACACAAATTTTGATACAAGCTAATATATTTAGTAGATGTATGAGATCTTTTAGCATGGACACTAGTTCAATATTTTTTGGCCATATACCAATACATAATGATAATCAAAGTCCAACAAATATAACAAATCTCAAAAACAAGACAAGCTCATCAGTTGAGACAGTTTGATTTAGGTAAGGGCCAAATTATTTCATTCATCATTATCTGAAAAACACAACTAATGCTAACTGGACATGGAAATCTAAACAAGAAGATAAAGCGTAATAATCTTATAAGGGCCTCTAGCCTAAATATCTTTAAAGTGCACAGATGGCATCACAAGCACAAGGATCTATGCTTGATAATCATAATGACCTATCATTAATAAAGAAGGCAATCTATGCTTCACTTTCAAAGAATAATGACCTAACACACATTGTTACCTAATAACTACCCAAGATCACCAATGCAAATGGATCGGAACTAGACCTGTTGATCGAGTAGGGTTCAGTACTGATTATTTCAGATTTTAGATCATTTGGTTCGCTTGTCGTTCTGGGTTAAGAGCGCTGTTTTTATAACGATGTTTTGGGATGAATAAAATAAATTATAACATCAATATATCAAATTAAACATATTATTGATTATTGATGGTTAAATCAATAATTTTTCCAGCAAGGCAGATGGGTCCATTTCAGACCTAATTAAAGTTAACCTTGTAACTGAAATTACACAAGCTTAAAATTACCCAATTTCAAAAACAATCCAAACAAGAAACAACCAAACGTGAAACATGCCCACTTATAATACACCTGAACCCAAAATATATCCGATTTCAGTACAAGATTCAAATTGTATGTAACTAGACGCGTATGCGTAACAAATTATTTAAGATTGTGCTCTTTTCATTCCTTCTGAATTTCCCTCAAAGTACACCCACTCTTCTAGCTCAATTAGTTGAAGAACAGCGATACTGTGGAACTACATTTGAGAAAACATACAAACATAAATATTTTGAAGTACATATGATTTACATGAATAGAAAGAAAAGATTACCTCAATTCTATAGGAGTAGCAACAAAATTAGCGAGCAGTACAGTAGGAGAATGGCAATGAGATCCCAGAAGCGCAATAGCCAGCCCACATAAGAATACAGTGACTCCTGTTCAGATAAAACTAACATTGAAGATGCACCATTTTTCCCTGAGCATATCTATCATCTATCATCTATCAAACAAAAAAGGCAAGGAGAGGATATAATTCATAGGCATAACTGGTCAATGGAGCATACCTGATAGTACTGCAGAAGTACTTATGGTTGTACATTTGTACCAATAAGAGAGGACTTAGTATTGATACTCAGCAACAATAAAATAGAATTTAGGCCGAGAAGGGCTCGGACAAAGAAGAGAGAACATACCACAAATGGGAAAAATTCCCAAGGTAAGGCCAACAGCTGCAGAGAATGCCAACTGTTTGGGTTCTGTTCCTCTTTTAGAATTGAGAGAGCGAATTAGCAATATATGAGCAATCATTGAAATTAATGTGGGGAGTGGATCAGGAAATGCAATACCTTCTGAGAATTTGAAGGAGTGGATCGAATACCTTCCTCTCCAACCAAGAAATGGGGCCATTTATGGAAGTCGACATTTGGTATTCTTTGCAGGCAAATCAACTTTATTTATTATGGATAGATCAGCCTTCGATACTCGAGGGTTCAATCTGATCACAGTGTAACGAACACCGACAACTTCTACAGATGACTCCGACTCTCAAAATCAATCACCATCTTCGTTTTACAACCTCGAGCTCTGCAAACTAACTCAAGTTGAATTCGTGGTACGCCCTATAGTTTTTTCGCTTCGGGAATGTCGAACCGAAATTGGGTGGGAACTCAGAACCAGATCAACGATTGCAGCGAACCGAATCGGCGTGCTATCAGAGCGCAGTGAAGAACAGAGATCTGAGGAGAGGGAGATGAACGGCTTACCGAGAACAAGTGAAGAACAGAAGAGCGACAGGTGAAGCACGGAAAGGGTCTCTCTATGGCTTCAGAGTTGGTGTCGGTGGCCGCACAGAGAACAAGATCACAATTCACAAGAGGATAAGGGTTGGCCAATAAGGGCTCGTTTGGTTGAATTTTGGAAAGGCAAAGAAAATGAAATTGAGGTACTTTATTTATAGTTTAAGACATACGTAGTATTGTTAAAATTTATAATTATTAGTCTTTTTTTTAACTTTTCATTCAAAATTGGTATTATTCGGAAAATGATTCACTTAGAGCAAGTCCAACAGGTTTTGTAAAAATTCTCTAAAATAGAGATCAAAATATCAAAATCTCTAAAAAATTTACCCTCAAACTCCAACAGCTTCTCTATTATACAGATTTTTACATTAATTATATAATATAATAAATACAAATTTCTTCCCTCTCTCCCAAAGCAATTAATGTTTTCCCCCTCTCTCTCCCAAAACAATTAATGTTTTCCACTCTCTCTCCCAAAAATGGTGGATCCTACCAAAAAAGAGATGGTGGAGCATTAAATTTTTTCTCTATCTCCCAAAGCAATTAAAGTTTAGAGTGAGTTTGTCTTGCTACAAATATAGAGAAAAATGTAGTCTCTCTCGAAATTTCTCTATTTTGCAGATGGATATACAAAAGCTGTTGGGGCAAAAAACACTCATTTTTCTCTAAATTTTCCACTTTTCTCTATTTTAGAGATGCTGTTGGGGTTGCTCTTACACATTAGTAAGCATACCCACCCACATTTTTGGTATAATTAGTGGGAAAAAAACAATCACACAAAACTAGGTCAATCATTGTAATTTTTTTTTCTAACAACTAGCATTAATGTCTTATTCTCTTCTTTTGATGTAAATAATACACCATATTTTAACAAATTACAAACTCTAACTAGCTACCTTCCCATGCAATATGCATACAAATTACATATATGTATTTAACTTATACTTAATTTCATGCGGTAATTTTTTTGCAACTAGTCTATTTATCATTTTTTTAAAAAAAATTTATACTTTCATCCGTTATATAATGTTAAGTCCCCAACTACTTAATCCGTTATTTTTTTAGGGTTAATCCGTTATTTTTTTTTGAACAAAGGGTTAGTAAGTGTTGTATAATTTACATAGATCATATATCTATATCTATAATATAACAAGAAAAGTTGTGTGCAAGCCTTCATTAATGTTTATCCAATTTGTTTTTTTTTTCAGCCGTTATGTGCACCCATTATTAGGTCTTTATTATTCTCACATGTCACAATGTATTCAACGTACAATATTATCCGTTAATATCATTATTCATTTCATTACCCAAGAGTCTCAACATTAATTCACATTAATGCACAAATCAATTGTTGAACGTTACATAAATCAATTGTAGAACGTTCTCACATGTCACGATTGCAGAACGTTACAATTGCAGAACATTAATGCACAAATTAATGCACAAATATCATTAGCCAAGAGTCTCAATATTTATTCTGTTAATGGATTAATGGATTATTCTCTTCCACCCTCATTTCTCAGGTTCGGTCTCTGTTCCAATTTGTTTTTCCCTTCGACAGTTCATATTCCTCCTTTGGCAATCAATCTGCTTAATACGTGATGATTGAAATTGCAGGAGTTACCAGAAGTTGTTCGTCCGGAACCGAGATCGCTCGAAACTCTTGAATCGAGGAAGCATCCCCAATTGGGGTATGAGGTGACAAGTTTATCACGTCAGTTCCTTTTCAGGTTCCCGCTCTTGTCTCTCCATGATTTTGATTCTTTCTGTGGATTGTAATTTCTGTTCTCGTATTTTGAGTTGCAAATTGCAGTCAGGATTCCTGGTTGATTGATTTGTTTTGCTACTCGAACGGTTGTAGGAAGAGAGAGAGAGAGAGAGAGAGAGGGTGCAGAAGTAGGACGATGTGCTTGAAGTGGTTTCTTGTGTTGTTGATCGGAATTGGTGAGTTATCTAGCGTTGTTACTTACTCCTTTATTGTTGAATGCTCGGTGAGTTATCCACCGTGGTATCTAATGAATTTTTTTGCACAACTTATTCTCAGGGAATCATTGCTCGAGCTTTCTTTTTCTTTCCCCAGCTTGTTCTGACTTAGTTCTCTTAATCTACAATTTTATTGTCGCAGTGAGAAGGAGTACAATGATCTTGCAACCATATTTTTCAACAATCAGGTGAACATATCTGATGGTTGCATCCTCTGAATTTAGTTCTGTTTTGGCCAGAAGATTATCCTTGGGGAAGCCTACTTTATGCTCAATGATATTTCACTAATATTAGTTTTTTTCCAATGCAGGATGATGCAATAAGAAATCTGTTTAGCGCAAAAACAATTCATGAATTCAGTGCACAAAATCTACTAACCTTTTTGGTAAGTGCAGTTTCACTATTTGGGGCAATCCTAATAACTGAAATCGGTTGGCGAATTTCAGTGTGCTTCCAAGAGTGACAAGACCGGAGAGTCTTCAAAATCTGTGTTCTTAATATTTTCCTTCGCATTTGTTGAATTTAGGTGTTCTAAAGATGAGATTGCGAAGAAGGTTTCACGTTACCTGAAATCAAGGAAGAATGCCATCAAGGTTGTCACAAAGGCATTGAAGGAGTTGAAGAAAGTTGAGAACAAGAATGCTGTTTTAAATACACATGGATGGTTAAGTATATATCTTATCACTGAGTTCTATCATTTATCTGAACAAGATCATATATTATTAAGCTGATGACTCAGCTTAATAGCTTATCAGTTAAAACCTAACTACTTCACAAATTAGTGTCAACATCTTTCTAAATGAAACACTGAAAAAGAAATACTGTTGATGGAAAAAGGGTATGCTAATGGAAGTGGATATCTACCTAAAATTGTGTAAGGAAGATTTTGTATCATACCAAAAACGGATTACCCTATCTTCCATTCCTCTTGAGTCCTGACTGGATGCCTGGATGGTTAAAAATTACATGGATGAGATTCACTCATACAGTATTACAGTGGATGCTAATTTCTTTATAGATTATCTCAATCAGCACTTAAGAGTACAACTATATTTACCACTCAAAATCCTACATTGGACCGTAATTTTACAAGGGAGGCTATAAACCTCAGATCATTAGATTATCCACTCTCATATATGATACTTGAAAAATGTAGACTCTTACCAATTAATACTAAAAATAAACTACCTGGAGATGGAGTAGGCTAAAAATAAACTACCTCGGAGGCGAGGAGGGAGAGGATGTCTCCCACCTTTAATTAAAATAATGAGATGAGCTGCAGATATGATTTTAATGGAATTAGGAATTCCGGTGAGGAGTGATTTGTAATGAGGCAAATGGTGGATGCCATTTTATACAGTTTTTGCAGACACTGCTTTCATTACTGCTTGGGAGAAATTCGGTAAAAAATTTGGCAGAGCTATACTAGATGGTGATGGTAATGGAGTATGAAGATGAAGGCACAATCATTTGACAAAAACAATTTGAGCATAGTCATTGGCATTACGCCTTTCTTTCCCTTGCTGTGCCTTTTTTCTTTCTTTCTTTTACTGTATTTTTTTTTTCATCACGAGTCGCTTTTTAAAGAGGTAAAAACTTTATAAAATATAATTTTCTTAATCAAATATTTAAATAATTTCATACTTATTAGTCATAAGTATACAATTATAAAAATAAATCATTCAAAAATAATAATTTATAGAGTTTTTACATCCTCAAAATGCGTCCCGAAAATTAAAGTGACACTTATTATAAAAATATTCAATTTTTACTTACAAGCAAATCTATTTTATATACACACTAATGTGCGTTTTAAGGTTTACAAAATTCATGTTATCGTTCAGAACAACGTTCTAGAAAGAATACTGCTTAAAGATGGCGGCTCTTTTGCTAATTTACTTTCTTTCTTCAAAAAATAATTTTAATTTGCATGTTATTTAAAGTTTGTAAATAATAATAATAATGATGGCAAGAAAAATACGCACTTGGCCTTGAAAAAACTCTTATTTGTATTATTAAGAACCCATAATTTTAATATCGTACAATTTTATTTTATTAAACTATGTCCCGTGCGTAAGCACGGGTATGCTACCTAGTATATAATATAAGTTTATAGGCACCTAATTTATTACGATATGAACTTAACTAAATATAAGTTAGATCATACATATAATATTTTTTGGTAACAATATCATATAGCAAGATTCTTATATCTACATAGAAAGACCATATATCTCAAAGAAAGATTGTTTACCGAAAATAAATTGAAGAAAGATATTAATCATATGAAAGGGAGATTAAGATCACGGCTCTTCCGGCGGCAGTTACGTTGCACATTCTCCCTTGCATCGTTCTTCATATATAGATCGATCTCATCCTCCCTTACCATCGATAGTACTAGAACCGAAATTGAGATAGTAAGTTGCAATGGATCAAGGTAGATATGTTAGGGCAAGGAAATCAGAGGTATTTACCCTACAAACACTACCATTCGATCTCATATTGGAGATTGTCGGTCGAGTCGCAAGTGAATCTATAGTAGATGTCTTCAACTTATGGTTGAGGTATTGTCTATAGTCGATGAAATTGACTCCACTTTTTATTTCGTTATTTGATGCATTTGCAAAAAATTTGATTTACTTAATTGTGATGCAGTTGCAAAAGTTTTGGTTTGGTTGGAAAACATAATTATGTGCTTGAGAAGATGGCAATTGCAAACCTGGATGAATTGGGAATTTCGCTTATAGCCGCATCGAGAAATGATAGTCATGCTAGAAGTTTTTTAAAACAATGCATCAATGCGGGAAACCCGGAGGCACTCTTTCAGCAAGGAATGGTAAGACGGTCTATAGTTCCTCATAGCTTGATTGTGGATCATTGGTTCAGTGTGTGTGCTTAATCATAGGTAGAGAGCTCACATTGTCTAATATATTTGATTCATAAACTTGTTATATAGATTGAATATTTCATTTCAAATTGCAGGTTAAATTCTTCACAGAATGCGATCATGATGCAGGCATTCAAGATCTTCTAAAGGCGGCGTAGTTGGGACACGACGTGGCAAGTTATGCTTGTGGCATACTTATTTATTGTTGGGGATCTGAAGAGCTCAAACCCAAAGGCTTTGCATTACTTAATAGTGTGAAACATAAGTTGGGCTATAAAATAATTTCGTGTCGCCTGAGAGTTGTTGATCTATTTGACAATGTCGTAATTAGTCAAAGACTTCCCTTCAACTGGAAGCAGAACACATGCACAAATATCACCAATGGAACATCACTTCGGAGTTGTCAAATATCATGCCCCTGGAAAGCAATGCAGCTCCTTGTTGAACATAAAGAAGATGGTCTTGCTTGTGAGATGTGCACGTGCAGAATTGAATGTACGGTGATCGAGGTTATTATTTGGTGGATTACACGAAATATGGTGGAATAACAAATTGCTTACGCTTGGTGGATAGTTTTGAACCTATTGCTTAAGTTTGGTGTTGGACGTGGAATATTAATTTTTAAAAAAAAAACTAATGTGTTATTATAACATATAAAGAGTGATGTATTGAAGGTAGTCTATATGATATTTTATTATGATATATACTTTTATATATAGAGAGATATTTTATTATACACATTACTTTGTTTAGCGATAAAATAATTTTGTTTGATGAAAAAAAAACTAGGAGGACCTAAAGAGTATCACAAATATATGATCAATTGAGATTGTTTACCGAAAATAAATTGAAGAAAATGGTTAGTAAATGTTAATTCGTTATTTTTTGCAGGGTTAATCCGTTATTTTTTTTAACAAAGGGTTAGTAAGTGTTGTATAGGGTTAATCCGTTATACATATAATATTTTTTGGTAAGAATATCACATAGCAAGATTCTTATATCTACATAGAAAGACCATATATCTCAAAGAAAGATTGTTTACCGAAAATAAATTGAAGAAATATATTAATCATATGAAGTAAGAGAGATTAAGACCACGACAGTTACGATTGAAAATCTTTTGCTCTTCCTCTTCCACTTCCACATCCATTACTGCGTTTGAAAATCTTTTGCTCTTCCTCTTCCACTTCCACGCACCCCTAGTTGTAGGTAGGCTGAAAAGTGAAGATTCCCCTGCGTCAACCTAGATTCAAAGTATGATGGAAGGGTTGAAGATACCCTGTCTCAAAGTATCGATTCCCCTGCACACGTCTTTTCCTCTTCTGGTGGCAGTTACGGTATGATGGAAGGGTTGAAGATGCCCTGATTCAAAGTATCACACCTCAACCCCTTGTATAAAATGAATGCCTACCCTCCTCAGTCCTCCCTCCCTTTGACTCCATCACTGCATCACCCTAAATTATCACTCACAAATTCAAAATCACTCACAAATTCTCAATGGAAGGGATGATCAACAAACCTTACCCATGGAGCAATTGGACAACCGAGGAGACAAATAACCTTTTGGTGTTGTGCGATCAGTATAGGGCCACCGAAGGAGTAATTGGTGTTATCCGGAGGAGACTTCTCCACCAATATGGGATAGTTGCAAGCGAATTTGTCATCAAACAAAAGATCATGCACATTAGAGAGGATTACATGGTGTGGTTGTCTATCTGTGAAGACACAGAAGTGGATGTACAACTCCACAACTGTGAGGTGAGGGCACCGGACTCCTGGTGGATTGTCAAGCTGGAGAAGGCAAACAAGGTAATGTTCTAGACTTTTTCCATTGTACGTTCCATTGTAAATTCAAACCACACAACTTTGATTAGGGAGTTCAATAACAACTCAATGAGAAATGTTGTATTTCATACCAGAATAATGGATTACAATCGAGTTTTTATACTTGGTTTTGTGGTTTAGTTACAAAACAGTTTACATATTCGACAAAACACTTTGACTGTAAGATTCCTCAAAACAAAATTACACTTTCTGAGTTTACAGATTGGTTGGGCCAAATGCCCTATTTAGGCGGCCCATTATTGAATGCAGTTAGAAGGAGGCTAAGCACTGTTAGGAGAGTTAGTTAAGCTAAGGAGAGTGTAACCCGAGTATAAAAGCTTTGTTGTATACATCATTTGTCAATTAAATCAACTTATATAGTTATATTCTTTTAACTTCGTGTTTCACATTTTTTTTGTAGCAACACCACTCATACAAGTTGATCAAGGAAGGGGGTATGACGGGAGAGATCGTAGACCTTTGCGCCACCTTGTTCTCTGAATAGGAAGAGTCAGACGATCTGTCATATGGTCACTACACGTCCACGGGTAAGAGCGCTGTCGAAAGACATTTTGATGACATCGACAGCTCGGTGCATGGGGGAGGTGGCATGGACGGATCACCATGAAGATCTGCAAAGGGAAAGGCTTCCAAAGTTTATTTATGCATGTTATGGATGTTTAGTTTCATGGCAGAACAATGAGGTTTGTGGTTTCCAAAATTGTTGTTGATGTTTATGACTTTTATAACTGTTTTACGAGGAAGTTTTATGATGTCGTTTTATGAAGTACTTGTTTGAATAATCTTGCATTACCTTGAAGGTCGTTAAATCCTGTTGTTTTATGAATGTGTTGTTAGTTGAATAATCTTGCATCACTTCTATATTTAAAAGGTATATTTAAAAGGTAGTTGATCAAATACATGTATGCAGAAAATTTGAAGCCCACCTTAAGCATTATGCTAAGTCATTACAAAACACAACATCCGACCCATTAATTCCCCGCCCATTAGTGTATCCGGAAGTACAAACCATTACAAGCTGTCACAAGCTTTTCACCAGCAGATTACAAACCATTAACAAGTCATTAGATTAGAAGTCCTTACAAAATGCAGTTACTAAACAAGTCATTAGATTAGAAGTACAAACCATTACAAGCCGTCACAAGCTTTTCACCAGCAGTTTACAAACCATTAACAAGTCATTAGATTAGAAGTCCTTACAAAATGCAGTTACTAAACAAGTCATTAGATTAGAAGTCATTACAAAATTAACAAGTCATTAGATTAGAAGTCGTTAGCAAATTAAAAAGTCATTAGATTAGAAGTCCTTACAAAATGCAAACTGTCACAATCTTTACAGCAGCAGATTTCCACATTAGAAGTTACTAAACATCCCACAGGAAGGCATATTTGTCTTGGCCATACCACCTTGCATCTCCGGTGTGATACTCCAAATGCGGTTGCAGATAATAGACAGGATAACGCTTTCTATCATTAGTCAATGGAAAGAAAACTTCAAACCTCTTGGTCTCCTGTTGACCTCGACCTTGGTGATCTCGCCTGACCAATAACCGCCTTCGTGCCGGGCATCGACTTCGTCACCAATCTCGTAATCATCGAATAGAAAATCAGGCAGCCTGGAAAAACTTCTCTGAGAGGTTTGTCGTTGTCCTCTTCCTTGAATAGAAAATCATACTGAATCAAGTAGTGGGTCTGCCAGTACCTCTCTACGATATAGCCAGGGTAGTAGGATCCCAAAAAGTCTTTATGCGCACCTATCACTTCTATCCATGATCCATCAAATAAATGCCAGTCTTGGAATTCTGCAACTCATAAAGAATTCCAAATTTTTTTTATCTATACTCTAATTTGGTACTAAAAGTGCCTATGAACTAACTTTAATCAACACATCACTCACCTTTAGGAACTTCGATTTCCTCGGAGTTGTCTGACTCCAAGCCATCAGATTTAGAATCTATGTTGATTGGTTGGTCTGGTGCTTCCATATCAAAGTTGTTGTAGTGCGGCAAGATAAAAAAAAATATGTCGATTACAAATCAAACAATTTGATTGAAAACACAAACGTGAAGCAAACAACAAATGGATAAATAAGAACATACCACATATGAAGTGAAAAAGCATAAAATGGATCTTAGTATGAATGACATGCTCTATCATGAGGTTTGTGGTTTTAAAACCCTAATAAAACATTGTACAGTTTGTGTTATAACCTTATAATAGCCCTTAACATTTATAACTGATCTGTATAATTCATAAGTTACATTTGAGTCTAGGGTGTGGTTTAGGCAGTAGTTATATAACATTTTTAACATCCTCAACTGATGATCATCATTAGTTGAACTCTAATTTCACAGTATAAGATATGATTAAATTGATCTCCATCAAACCTCAACCAAATGAACTCTAATTTCACCAAATAATTCTAAAATAAACTGGATCTCAAGAAATGTAACCCAAAATTAGGTTGATTCCCAACAAACCTCAAGCAATGGAACTCTAATTTCACCAAAGACAAAACTATAAACTGCAATTGAACTCTACTTTCACCAAAGACAAAACTATAAACTGCAATTGAACTCTACTTTCACCAAAGACAAAACTATAAACTGCAATTGAACTCTACTTTCACCAAAGACAAAACTATAAAGTGTAGTATGACACAGAAAATACACCAAAGACAAATATGGAAAAAAAATCGAAATCCCTTACAATCCAAATGTCAATATATGCCTAATGAAATCCAACCCAAAACAATATGTCCCCAAATCCTCTATTAATCCAATTGCCAATACCTAACGCAAAATCCTCAATCCAAATGCCAATATATTCCCAAATCCCTAAATTTACAAATCCTAAACTTGAAATATAACCCAAACTGAATATGATTCTACTAATCTAAACTGGTTCTCAACTCAAGAAACTGAAATTAAAAACAAACTAGAAGTTCAAACACATAACTTATAACCTGGAGAAGAAGCGCTGAAGAGGTGTGGCTGTGTGGCAGCCGATGACGGTGATACTATGTAGTCGGATGTAGAGTTCGTCGGTGACGATGATGGCGGATAGGAGAGGAAGCAACCCCAAATCGCCTTCAAACCCTAATCGCCCCCTTTTTCTCACCCACCCTTGCAATACGCAGTTTGTATCGACCCTCTTTTCCGTTTTACCTTTAATGGTTTTTTAATTTTAAAAAAAAAAGAAATGAAAATAATTAAAAAACACATAAAACCATCCCGGGGCTTTCTCCCCCCCCCCCCTGTTCTTTCTTTTTTTCTTTCAATTTAACCCATGGTAATCTCAATTTAATATAAAGAGATTGATCCTGCGAAAAAAAAAACCACATGATTTCTCAATAAAAAAAACATCCCATTACATTTTCAACAACATTATCACAACCATTACAAACAT
The DNA here is from genome assembly GCA_963922045.1 of Persicaria maculosa. Classification (NCBI taxonomy): domain Eukaryota; kingdom Viridiplantae; phylum Streptophyta; class Magnoliopsida; order Caryophyllales; family Polygonaceae; genus Persicaria; species Persicaria maculosa. The sequence goes on along the minus strand of OY998258.1, from coordinate 22,441,831 downwards.
CAAACCAATGACAACTTTGAGTAAAAAATTCTCTACTTGCAACACATTTAAGCTCTCCATAGCACCCCGAACATTCGATGTACTTGGTGTAGCTTCGTCGACCCAATAGAAAAAGTCACAATGTTGTCCAACCTTCCACAATGGACACCCATAAAATTGTCTACCGGCATTCTCTCCTCTCTTACAAGTTTGTATGGAGGCAGGGCGACCATGACGGCATGTAATCAAGGACGGCGCATTCTGCATTCCTCTTCGCCGGGAAATTGCACTCCGAGAAGAATCGCTACAAGCTTGTTGCTCAGACATACTGACGACAATTGTGAATTTGCACTCCAAGAAGAAACAATTGTGAATCGCTGCAAGGTTGTTGTTTAATAGGGGGAATTTGCTCAAATTAAAAAAAAACAAATAATTTTGCCTAATTATATTGATCGTAGATGTTGTTTAATCCAACGGTCAATATGGTGATCCAACGGTCAATATTGCTTGATTAGAATGATCAATGAGCCACTGCTCATTTAATATGAGTTTTTTTAATTTCCTTTTATTTTCCACACCTTTTGTTTCAATTTTGATTTCCACATATTTTGTGACAAATGTGAATTTATATTTCATTCCTTTTGTTTAAAATTAAACATAAGTTTAAAATTAATGTGTTATAACGTTGGTATGGAAATTGAAGTTTAAAATTAAACTTAAGTTTATTTTCATTTGATGTTAAAAAAATCTCAAATGACTAAAAAAAAGGAGTATTTAATATGAATATAAGTTTAAAATTAATATAAATATAAGTTTAAAATTAAGTTGGTCTCAATTAAGTTGGTCTCAATTACATAGTTCGATTCTTGTTGGTCTCAATTTTTTTTTTGCATTTCACTCAATTTGGCTAAATCTCTTTTTTTTCACTCAATTGGTTTTTGCATTAAAAAAATGGAATATGAATATTATGTAGAGATATAACAAAGTGACATTCATGTTTTAGTATCTTCTCTCTTTTTTTGGATGGAATATATATTGACATTATCTATAAATGTAGTACATATATACTATATCTATACTATCTTGTATTAATATGAGTGTTAATGAGATCGGGACTCTAGGATCGAATCATAGCCCAATGCTCATCCGCGAACCATAAGATCATATATCACTCATCCGTGAACCTTAAGATCACTCGTACCTAAACCCAAACACTTGTTTGAGTTGATATTAGTGGTCGGAATCCTCGTTCGACACAATCTCGGGCATCAAACCTCTTACCCTACAACCTTTATCCAAATAACCAAAGTGGCTTAATTCAACATTTTCACTATCAAACTCAAATGTGTAATTTTAAACTTACCCATAAAAGTTAAAACATACTGAAAATAAATTATTATAATATCATTCCAACCCAGGCCCGTGCCTTAGCATGTGCAAGTAGCCCAACCGAATAGTGATGCCGTGCAATTATCGATGACTCCTGGTGACATTGAGGACAACATGAAGGTTCCATTTGATGGCTCTGTCACTCGTTCAAGGGCCAAGAAGATTCAAAATGCAACTAAGGCCTTTCTTGTCCGTCACCATGGGACTTTAGAGCAAGGATTCAGGCCACCCTGGATCACTTGGCTCAAGGTGGCCCCGCCAGCACAGGAAGTGAGCTTACGTCCACACACGGAGCTCATGAAGACTCGTCAACACCCGCCATGAACCAAGCCATTCTCAACATGCTCTTGGGTCACTCGGCCGAGTGGGCCAAACACCTTGTCGAGAGAAGTGGGCCGAGTATCCTATGCTTGGGCCGAGTTACATTAGTTGTTAATTAAGTTGTTATTTTATGCAAATAGATAAATAAGGTGGAATTTAATTATATCTCTTCTAAATATAATACTTGACCACCAAGTTATTAAATATCTATCTTCTTAGGTTTTATTTATCTTAAAGTTATTTCACTTATCATTAGATAGAATTAATCTATCCAAACCCCTTTCCTTTGCAAGGAAGGATTGGTTAGATATCTCATAGTTTTACTATAAATTTATGTTTCCGCACTTTGAATTAATCAGATTGAAAATTAGAATTGAAGAAACCCTTTATGGATTAAGGGTTCTTCGATTAGGTCAATCCAAAGCTCTTGTGTTCTTATTATTTTCGGCATTCACATCAACAACTCAAACCCTCACCTTGTTCTTGTCGAGATCGAGGAAGAACATCGACAACCCTACTCGACATAGGCGCAGCGCACCCGCAAGCCCAGCCCTTGGCGTCATCCGCGGGCAAGCCGCTCCCAGCGAGCGCGGACATCCGCTCCGCACGCTCGCCCTCGCTCCCGCGCTCCTCGGCGCTTCGCTCCGCACTCCCAGGCGCCTTCGCTCCCGCGCCGCGCTCGCCAGTCCTCTCGCTTCCAGCGAAACCCTTCCGCGCACCAGTACCCGCACACCCTGAGGCCTTGACGCCTGTGTGCCCGGACCCTTGCGCGCCAGCCTACGCAGCTTCCCTCGCTGTTCTTCGTTCTCTCTTTCTGTCGCTATTTAGCTGTTCTCAAGTTGCTGAATTTTGCTAAGTATAATTCCGTCGCTAAATCAGAATTCTAATCACTTGTTTAAATTGTTCCAAATCAGGAGATATCAAAGAGCATTGCAAGATCGAAGCAAATATACGGCGTGGTTCTTGATCTGCAGCCCACAGGCGAAGGATCGGGTATCCCAAACGTATCAAGTGGTATCAGATTTCAGGTTAATGCAAGTTCTTTACTCTCTTGATTTCTATTTGAGTGATTTATTTTTCGTGCCTTATTTTTCACCATAGCCGCTGCATAAAAATTGAATCTTTATTATCTCACCCATCAAATTTGGCACTTTATTTTTGTTATTCTTTGTTTGGATCTATAATTTGGAAGATATTGAGTTCTTGACTGCAAGTTGTGATCTTTTATTCCTAGTTGCTACATATCATGCCTATGACTGTGATTCTTGGATTAAAAGCATTATATAAACTTGCACCACAAAAGAACCCTAATTTTTCCAGTTTCTAGCCAATTTTCCCTATTTTCTTTATTTTTGCTTACTTTTAGATCATCGTAGCTTCTTATTTTTATTTTTTTTTCTTGCTCTTCAATTTTCGGTTGCTACCTCCATATTACAGCAGCTTGTTCTTCATATAAAAAAAAAAAAAACCGAGAGCATAAAGTCAAAAAAAAAAAAAAGATAGAACATTCCTTCATTACATTGTTGAGTTAGTAACTCTTCCTTGTTAGTTCTTTGATTGCTACATGTTAGATGATCTAAACGGTTTAAAGCATTACAAAAGAACCCTACTTGTGTGATTTTGTGCTGTGCCGACACTGGAGCCTTGGTCACACCCCTCTTTCTCTGAACCGTGTTGCAACCGTCAGATAATAGTTGACGGAGTGTGTGCACTTGATTGCCCTTGTGATTGCTATTGTCGATTATTACACATTCATATTATTCAAGCATCACATTGTAGTTCTTTTTCTATACACATTCAGCCGCTTGTTTATACTTGCTATCCTTGATATCCGACTTTGTGGCTGATTTAATTTGCAATTTGGATTATTACTTGCTGTCTTCAATATTGCAAAATTCTGTGTCCAGGGGAATTGCTTGAATATTGTGCCTTGTTTTCTCGCTCTTTGATTTCTAAAACCGTGAATCACTCTTAGGAATCACTAGAGCTTGCATTACTTGGTTTCTGGTCTTTGCTTCGTTTACTTGTTGCTCTTCTGATATTGTAGGAACATGACAAACGATAGCGACCCCAACCCTTCCCCTACCCCACCTGCTGGCATTTCTGCTGAGGCTATGCAGTTTATTATTGACTCTGCTGTCCAAAAGTCTACTCTGGTGACGCGACAGGCACTGGCAGAGGCTGAAAATCGTCGAGCTATCGAACGCCAAGAGGACCACCTACGGTTATCTGACATCATCAAACAGGCAGTTGCTCGGCAATGGGAGGAGTCCAAACAGGCGGAGGCTTCTGGATCTACACCTCCTTCTGGAGGAAAACCGCCTCCACCACCCCCAGATACTACACCACCTTCGGGTACTGTGCCCCCTACAGGTAATCAGCACCCTGCAGGTAACACCTTTTATTCAGCTTACCCCCCTCCTTCTGGTCAATTACATTATCAGCTGAGATCTGCTACTATAATCCTTTCCCTGGAGAGCATGACAACGATCCTTTAGCGGGCTTCAATGGCCACCAGGATCGCCCTGAGCACCATCACCCACGGCAGCAGCAGGGCCGACCCCATCAGCGTCCACAGCAGCCGTTCTATACTCGTGCTAACTGGGATGATAGCCGTAGCAATAATGATCTGAATGAGACACCACATTTGGAGGATGCTTACCATGAGGTAAATCCTAACTTTGATGATTTACCCCCTCCTAATTTTGGTCATCCTAGATTTGATAATGCTCAAGCTATTCAGAGACGAGATGTTAAGCTTAAATTAGAAACTTTTGATGGTAATACTGATCCTGAAGCTTATCTTGTCTGGGAAAATCATACTGACTATCTGCTTGAACATTTACGCTATGAGGAAACGGAGAAATTGGAAGTTGTTATATTGCATTTAGTAGGTAAAGCTCGCAACTGGTGGTTCCGCACTCGTGAGATGTGCCGCCGTCAGGACAAGCAACCTGTTGAAACTTGGCCACAACTTCGCTATCTCCTAAAGAAGAGACATGTGCCTGAGGAATACACGGAGTCCATGAGGATGCAGCTCACTTCCTGCCGACAAGGAACTCGCTCGCCGAATGACTTCAGGGATGAACTTGAACGACTCTCCCATCAGGCTAATGTTTATCTTACTGAACGTGCTTTGTGTACTCAATTTCTTGTTGGTCTTAATATTTCTATTAAAAATCCATTAGCTATCCATTCCATTAGAGATATTAACACTTTGACTCATAAAGCACAGCTTCTGTATGAGCAACAACAGCAGCAACTTCGGCAACAACGGAGCAGATTCGATCAGACCTCCCAAGGTCGCAGGTTTGTTCCCGTTAACCCTTCTGGTCCATCTAAGCCTTCTCCTTCTAACCCTTCTATGCAGCAAAAGGGAGTTTCCAACTCACCTCAACAGGGTTATCAGGTTGAAACTAGAAGAGTTGCTGCCCCTTCTACAGATCGCAACAAAGATATCCGCTGCTTCACTTGTGGAGGTTCTGGGCATGTCTCTCGCAATTGCCCCCAGAAACGGAAGGTTCTTCTCAATGATTTGGGAGACCATTACTATGAGGAGGAGACTGCTGAGGACCTGGTAGTTTCGAGTGAAGTGGAGGAGGACCAGTCGACTGAGCCTATTGAGGAGATCGATACTTCACAGTACGACAACGTGCTTTGCATTATCAATTGACGGGTCCTGCACATTCAGGAATCTCCCATGGCTGATCAAAGGGAGAACATATTCCACACCAGATGCTTGGTTCGTGAGGCTACCTTAACCCTTATCATCGACGGTGGGAGTTGCTGCAATCTCATTAGTGAAAAGGTAGTAAATTTCCTCCATTTACCTACTACTCCTAGAGCTACTCACTATGGTTTAAATGGCATTACTGATGATGGTTCTGATATATTGGTCACCAAACAATGTTTAGTTTCCCTTTCAATTGGAACATATCATGATAAAATATTATGTGATGTTGCTCGCATGGATTGTAGTCATATATTGTTAGGGCGTCCTTGGTTATATGATCGTAATGTCCTTCATGATGGTCGTGCAAATACATATGCTTTCACCTATGACGGGAGGAGAGTTACTCTCCTACCCTTATCGCCATAAATTATTCTGAAGGACCAGGTGCGCAAGCAGCAACAAAGGAACGCCGAAAGAGAAGCTGAAAGATTGGAGAAGCTCAAAGGGAGCTCGGCTGCACCAACCGCCCCCGCGGCCCCAGAAGCCGCGCTCGCGGCCCCAGCAGCAGCGGCCGCCGCCGCCCCTGCAGCCCCCTTGCCGACTTCTCCTCCCCATTCGACGTCATTTAAGCCCTCTTCTACATCACTTCAGGGCTCTGTGGAACGTCGATCGTTGGTCTCTCCCCCTCAGCAAGGGACCATCACCTGGAATGCTCATCGACCTCACATTCTTCTGGTCATGAAACAGGTATTACTTAATGTTGAATTGAGTCATATTCCTGCACCTATTGCTGCTCTTCTGCAGGATTACTTGGATGTGCTTCCAACTGAACTTCCCCAAGGCTTGCCTCCTATTAGAGGTATTGAGCACCAGATTGACTTCGTGCCTGGAGCAGCCTTGCCTAATCGCGCCGCTTATAGAGCTAGTCCTGAGGAGACAAAGGAGCTGCAACGCCAAGTCACGGAGTTGATGGATAAAGGCTTTGTTCGAGAAAGCCTGTCTCCCTGTGCCGTGCCTGTCATTTTGGTTCCAAAGAAGGATGGCTCCTGGCGCATGTGTGTTGATTGCCGTGCAATCAACCAAATAACGGTTAAGTATCGCCACCCTATTCCTCGTTTAGATGATATGCTTGATGAACTTCATGGTGCTGCTATTTTTTCTAAAATTGACCTTAGAAGTGGATATCATCAAATTAGGATGAAACAGGGTGATGAATGGAAAACGGCTTTTAAAACTAAGTATGGCTTATATGAATGGTTAGTAATGCCTTTTGGTTTGACAAATGCACCTTCTACATTTATGAGGCTTATGAACCATGTGCTTAGAAGACACTTAGGAAAATTTGTCATTGTCTATTTTGACGATATCTTAATCTACAGTAAGAATATGCATGATCATTTAAGTCACTTAAAATTGGTTTTTGATTGTCTAAGAAAAGAGAAATTATATGCCAGTTTAAAGAAGTGTTCTTTTGCATCCGAGTCTACCATTTTTCTTGGTTTTGTAGTGACTGCATCTGGATTAAAGGTGGATGAGGAGAAGATTCGTGCTATTCAGGAGTGGGCTAGGCCGACTACACCCACCCATGTCCGCTCATTCTTGGGCCTTGCTGGCTTCTATCGACGTTTTGTCAAGGACTTCAGCTTGATTGCCGCCCCCCTACATGAGCTGACAAAGAAGGATGTGACATTTCGCTGGTCTGACTCACATCAAAAGGCTTTCGACGCTCTCAAGGATCGCCTGACACACGCCCCAGTGCTGCAGTTACCTGACTTTGCTCAACCTTTTGAGCTCGAGTGTGACGCTTCTGGCACTGGTATTGGAGGGGTCCTGCTGCAGAACAAGCGTCCGATCGCCTACGTCAGCGAAAAGTTGGGCACCGCTGAGCTCAACTATTCTACCTACGACAAGGAGCTATTTGCACTGGTTCGCTGCTTACAGACTTGGCAACACTATCTCTGGCCTAAGGAGTTTGTGATTCATTCGGATCATGAAGCTCTCAAGTATCTCAAAGGACAAGCAGTGCTCAGCAGGCGACTTGCTCGATGGGTGGAGTTCATAGAGACCTTTTCCTATGTGGTTCACCACAAAAAGGGAAAAGATAATGTGGTAGCTGACGCGCTATCACGCAGGTATGTCCTCTTAAACCATATGGATGCACATGTTTTGGGTTTTGCATTAATAAAGGAACTGTATGCTTCTGATAGTTTCTTTAAAACTATATATGCTCAATGTGTGTCCAAAGGTGAAGTAGATTCATTTTTTGTTGATAATGGGTATTTGTTCAAGATGGGCAAGCTTTGTATCCCATCTTCTTCTATTCGCCGATTGTTAACCCAAGAAATACATGAATCTAGGGGACATGGGGGTTTCGAAAAAACACTAGCTGGACTAAAGGAACATTACTTTTGGCCTAAAATGTCTAATTATGTGCTGAGATTTGTCAAAAGTTGTGTTACATGTGCTAAAGCCAAATCGAAATCCAATGCTAATGGTCTATACCAACCTTTGCCAATTGCTAATGCACCCTGGGAAGATGTTTCTATGGATTTTATTGTAGGATTGCCTAGAACTTCTAAGGGTCATGATTCCATATTTGTTGTTGTAGACAGATTTTCCAAAATGGCTCACTTTATACCTTGTCATAAAACTGATGATGCTATTCATGTTGCTCATTTATTCTTCAAAGATGTTGTTCGCTTACATGGATTGCCATTGTCTATAGTTTCTGACCGTGATCCTAAATTCTTAAGCTCTTTTTGGAAAACTTTATGGTCTAAATTGGGTACAAAATTGCTATTTTCTACTTCTTGTCACCCACAAACTGATGGCCAAACTGAGGTCACAAATAGAACTCTTGGGGCTCTCCTTAGAGTCATGCTGCGAACTAACCTCCGGAGATGGGAAGACTGTCTACCATTTGTAGAGTTTGCATATAACAGGTCTAGGCACTCTGCAACAAAGATGACCCCCTTCGAGGTAGTATATGGCCGAAATCCATTAACTCCAGTGGACATGATGCCTCGGCCATATAAGGACAAGGAGAGCGTGGATGCAGCTAAGCAAGTGGACTTCATCAAAAGCTTGCATGAGCGTACCAAGGCGCAGCTGGAAAGAAAGACTGCGCAATACAAGGCCGCGAAGGACAAGCATCGCAAGGATGTGCAGTTCAACGTTGGTGATCTGGTCTGGCTGCATCTCAGGAAGGAAAGGTTTCCGCAACAACGGAAATCTAAGCTGGACCCCAGGGGAGATGGACCATTCAGAGTGGTTCAGAAGATGGGTCCTAATGCCTACAAGCTGGATCTCCCTGCCGATAAGTACAGCGTCCATTCTACATTCAACGTCGCCGATCTATCCTTGTTCGTGCCTGACGATGACTCTGACGACGATTTGAGGACAAATCGAAGTCAAATGGAGGAGAATGATGCCGTGCAATTATCGATGACTCCTGGTGACATTGAGGACAACATGAAGGTTCCATTTGATGGCCCTGTCACTCGTTCAAGGGCCAAGAAGATTCAAAATGCAACTAAGGCCTTTCTTGTCCGTCACCATGGGACTTTAGAGCAAGGATTCAGGCCACCCTGGATCACTTGGCTCAAGGTGGCCCCGCCAGCACAGGAAGTGAGCTTACGTCCACACACGGAGCTCATGAAGACTCGTCAACACCCGCCATGAACCAAGCCATTCTCGACATGCTCTTGGGTCACTCGGCCGAGTGGGCCAAACACCTTGTCGAGAGAAGTGGGCCGAGTATCCTATGCTTGGGCCGAGTTACATTAGTTGTTAATTAAGTTGTTATTTTATGCAAATAGATAAATAAGGTGGAATTTAATTATATCTCTTCTAGATATAATACTTGACCACCAAGTTATTAAATATCTATCTTCTTAGGTTTTATTTATCTTAAAGTTATTTCACTTATCATTAGATAGAATTAATCTATCCAAACCCCTTTCCTTTGCAAGGAAGGATTGGTTAGATATCTCATAGTTTTACTATAAATTTATGTTTCCGCACTTTGAATTAATCAGATTGAAAATTAGAATTGAAGAAACCCTTTATGGATTAAGGGTTCTTCGATTAGGTCAATCCAAAGCTCTTGTGTTCTTATTATTTTCGGCATTCACATCAACAACTCAAACCCTCACCTTGTTCTTGTCGAGATCGAGGAAGAACATCGACAACCCTACTCGACATAGGCGCAGCGCACCCGCAAGCCCAGCCCTTGGCGTCATCCGCGGGCAAGCCGCTCCCAGCGAGCGCGGACATCCGCTCCGCACGCTCGCCCTCGCTCCCGCGCTCCTCGGCGCTTCGCTCCGCACTCCCAGGCGCCTTCGCTCCCGCGCCGCGTTCGCCAGTCCTCTCGCTTCCAGCAAAACCCTTCCGCGCACCAGTACCCGCACACCCTGAGGCCTTGACGCCTGTGTGCCCGGACCCTTGCGCGCCAGCCGTCGCAGCTTCCCTCGCTGTTCTTCGTTCTCTCTTTCTGTCGCTATTTAGCTGTTCTCAAGTTGCTGAATTTTGCTAAGTATAATTCCGTCGCTAAATCAGAATTCTAATCACTTGTTTAAATTGTTCCAAATCAGGAGATATCAAAGAGCATTGCAAGATCGAAGCAAATATACGGCGTGGTTCTTGATCTGCAGCCCACAGGCGAAGGATCGGGTATCCTAAACATATCAAATAGGGCCCCCAAATTTTTAGAGCCCAATATTAGAGCTGGCAAAATCTAACCCGACCCGAAAACCCAACCCGACTCACCCGAACCCGAACCCGACCGGGACCCGAAAATCTGGAGTCATTCATAACCCGAACCCGAGACCGAACCTGACCCGAAACAGACCCGAACACAGATAAACCCGACCCGACCCAAACCCGACCCGACTCTGAACCCGACCCGACTCTGAACCCGACCCGACCCAACCCAACTCGAATTGAAATGGTTATTTAACATCAACATTTTAATACTTGAATGTTAAATGTTTTTTTTTTAATTTTAACACAAGTTTATGATTATACTTTAACATATAAAACACTAATTATTTTTGTTAATTGTTATCATATGAATAAGAACCCAAGTAAAATCAATAGATAAGCAGATAAGTCAATAAGTCAAGTAAGTCAACCGCCATAGATAAGCGGAAAGAATTATTTATATCCAAATCAATAATTTTGTAGTTGTTATTTTATTTTTATCTTTATTATTATATTTTGATGGAATTAATTATTTATATCTAGATTTGTTAAAAACTAATAATAATAATGAAAAAAACTAATGGGTCAAAAGCTAAAAATGAAATGGGCATTGAAAATGATATGGGCCAATGATATAGTCAAACCACAAATAAGTCCATTTGCAACTTGCTGGTTAAAATAAGCTTAAAACCAAAATGTACAATTAATTTGATTTAATTATAGCACCGATCAATTGGTGTAAATGTTTAAAAAAAGACGATGTTGCCGAATATCGAATTTCCGATTATGAGTTTTTTGAAAATCGGTCGACAACCGACGAGTCAATAACAATGAGTGTATTCAACCGATTCAAAATTACATATTCAAGTATTCAACCGACTCAAAATTATTTATTTTAAGTAAATTACATATTTAAGTATTCAACCGAGTTAAAATTATTTATTTTAAGTAAATTACATATTTATGTATTCAACCGAGTCAAAATCAACCTAATTATCCAAATTCCAAACGGGTCAAATATGATTCGACCGAAAACTCAAACCAACTATACCGCTATACCCACTTTGATTCGAAACTCAAATGAGACCGACTCGCATCTTGACCCGAAACCCGAACGACACCGACCCGCTTTGACCCAAACCCGAATGGGCATGACCCGACTTAACCCGAAACCCGACCAATCTAAAATTCATTATGAGCGAACCCGACCCGAACCCTACCCGACCAATGTCCGACCCGACCAATACCCGACCATAAATTTTACCCGAATTGACCCGACCCGAGCAAGTCTGACCCGAACCCGACCCGAACGACCGACTTGCCAGCTCTACCCAATATTATAATTTTCATGCATATATCTAAAGTTGTTTACAAAAGAAACGAACAACTCCCGTGGCCTACTGGTTGGCAGAACCTTGCATTATGTTACCCTGAAACGCCAAACATATGGGGTTTCCCGTTTCTAAAATCAAAGAAACTCCGAAACATCATAGAAACGTCACGGAAACGTTTCCAGCAGACCAGAAATGGTCAACGTTTCGTTGACCATAATATGAGGAAACGGTAACGCTTCAGACCTATTGGACAGGCGTTTCTAGATGTATTCTACCTATCTTCCTCTTCTACTGGCTTAGAGGAAAGAGACGACACTGTTTTAATGCTCCCCATCGTCGACCCTTACGGCTCTGCAATTGCCAATTGATGAAGACGGACACGTGAGTAGCCCGTGCTTTTTAATTGATGAAGATACATTGGCCACTTGAGGAGCACGTGAAATTTAATTATTTTTTTACAGTAGGCAAGCAGTAGATCGACGAAGCGATCTTGAATCCATCAAAAGATGGCTTGATGAACCCTACACAGAGGGTCGCCAGTAAAAAAAACTAACTTAAATCTAAGATTACAATAAAGATAAATTTATAATTGAAAACGCAAGAATTAGAGCTTTAATTCTTGATAGCTGGACTGATGTAGAAAAATATTGCATGCAAGAACTCTAAGTTTCTTCATATCTACACTGACAGCCTGTTGATGACTGGTAAACAAATTTCTTCTAACCCTGATGTGCGTCGTTGATTGCATCCTAGCTGATTTTGTTGTGTGATGAATTGGAAAGCAATGGTCCACAAGAACAAGATGCTCAAGAAACCAAAGACCAAAAAAGGGGCTGTGTCGATGCTTGTTTCCAAATGAGAACCAAGGTCTCAAATTGGACCACCAAAGTGTTGCAAAACTCAGAAATATTTTTGCATGTGGTGTCTCCGACTTGGGGATGAGAGATTTGAAGGTTTTACAACTTTAATTTAAAAGATTTGTAAAAGGGGATTTGTTTGAGATTTTAGTTTGGAGTTGTGAAAATTGGAAGATTCATGGTAGGTCGATAGGAACCATGAAGTTGGCTAAAAGATGCAGCGCCACTCCATAGAAGAAGGGGGCATGAGGTGCAGGGATTCGAAGTTCAAATTTGGTTCTCCATGTTACAGATCTGGAAGCCGGCGGCCAGCAGCAAGGAAAGCTGACTGACTGCACAACTCCAGAGACACAACCTAGTTAGAGAAATCAAGGGGAGGGGGGTCGGCAGGAGGGCGGCTTTGGATGGGACGCCGCACTACAAACAGCCCCAAGAGGAGCTTACTCCTGGAGAGCAGAAGGTGGCGGTTGGTTGGGAAAGGGCGACGCAGCTGAGGAGGAGGATCGAGGTGGTGGGGGCAGCCGCACATGGCCGTCGGAGTAAAGAAACAGTGGCAGCCGGCGGGAGGATGGACGGCTTCAAGCTAGATAACATATGAAAGAAGTGGTGGGGCTGAAGGAGGGTCGGAGCATCGCAGTGGAGGAGGAGGGTCGGGGCGGAGTGAGGCAGCCGGATGGAGGGAAAACCAGAAGCGGCGGCGGTGAGGGTTAGGTTTTTACTGGCGGCTGTGTGTTGGAGAAGGATTGGTTTTTTAGGGTTGGGTATTTGGGTTTTTTGGGAGAGAGTTTTTTCCCTTTAGTTTCGCACGTGAAATTTAATTGAAATGACTCAAATGAGGGCTGTTTTTAGATTTGTTTATCTTCTTGATTTCCTCTCACACAATTATTCTTAGACCTTTAGCACTTGAAATTTAATTTTTGATTTATGTGTTTTTATTAACCTATTATTTATTTATATTTATAGAGTATGTGTTTGTTTATTGGATGTGATTTTTAGCTTAATGTAGTGAATTTTATGTTTCTCTTTGTGATATGTTATTGTTTTTATATAGACCATTAAAATAATATATAATTTATATTTCCGTTTTCCCGACGTTTCCGTTTCTATCAAATTTGAGATTGTCATTTCCCCGTTTCCGTTTCCGTTTCGTTTCAGGTTTCCGTTTCCCTATCCATGTAACATAGACCTTGCATGCATTGGGAATATGGGCCCCATTAATTTTACTATTCCACCCAGGTTCGAACCTCTCTCTTTCATAATTTATTTCACTTCTTCAGTTTTTCTAACTTTTCTTTAAAAATCATTTCGATTTCCCTTTTTTTTTTTAATATTCTACTGTTTTCTTTTCTTTTTTCTTCCTTTGTCTTTTTTGAAGTTTTTCCATTAACAACTTTTTTCTGAAACTAATTACACAAATATACAAAATCATGCATGATTTTTTTTAAGAAACATCTACAACCTTTTTATCCTAAACGTATTTAGAAACATTTAATTATCAAATTATTTCTAAATATTTAGATTAATTTAATATAAATTTTGATAAATATATTAGTATTTAAATATTTTTCAACATTTTGCAATATGCGATGGAAGGGGGAGAGGTAGGCCGAAAAAGAGCTGGATGGAGGTTATCCGTCGGGACCTCAATTTGCTGAACCTCTCGGAAGATATGACTTTGGATAGAGACCACTGGAGGAGGCGGATCCGGGTTTCTGATGTTTAGTAGTTGGTGTCAGGGTGCTGAGTCTTGTTGTTACCTTTGGCCTCCTTTTCTAGTGTCTATCTTGCTCATTGTGATTTCTGTGACTTTTTATTTTGGGTCTATCAGAAACACTCTCCCGACTTGTTCGGGAAAAGAGTGCGTACATCCTGACCCCCCAGACCCTGCTTTATCGCAGGATTGACTGGGTTGTTGTTGTTGTTGTTGTTGTTGTTGTTGTTGTTGCAATTTGGTCAATTTTTTAAAGGAAAAAAAAAATATTTATGTGTTATTTATAGTAATATTTAAATTTTGTTGTTGATTTTTAGATGTTTTTGATCCAAGTAATTGTGTTATTTCTCATTTTTCATTATTTAAATTTCAGTTGGATTAACTAATAAATTTAAAATAATTTAATTTTACTAATATAAATTTTCTTTTAAAAAAATTGTACAGGCCCCCAAAATGATTGGCACGGCCCCGTTCCAACCCAAATATTTAAGATTTTTTCTAAACTTACTAATTTAAATTAAAGTTGTATCACATCTAAACTTATACCTATATAAGATAAAAAAAAACCTTAAGTGGCCAATATATGACCATCCTATATATGTGAATAGTTTTCATACACAAACACATTTTGGTAAAGGGAGTTTAGTTTAGGGTTTAGGGTTTAGGGTTTATGGTTTATGGTTTATGGTTTATGGGTGGTATGGGATATATATAAAAGGTTGTTGAACATATCAATGTAATCTATCATAGCTCCGTTGGTAAAACCTCTATCCAAACATGCAATTGCCTCAGGTTCGAACCTTTATCCCTTCATTTTTTGAAACAAATTATCCACTTTTAAATTTTTGTTTAACCCGGATTTGGGATTTTATTTTGAATTTGGCCGGATGGATATGGAGGGAGGGAGGGAGGCAGGCGGCTTGAGGGATCCAATCTTCCATCATAATTTTTGTTTAACCCGGATTTGGGATTTCATTTTGAATTTGGCCGGATGGATATGGAGGGAGGGAGGGAGGGAGGGAGGCAAGCGGCTTGAGGGATCCAATCTTCCATCATGGAGGGATATATGGGTGGAGGGATATGATTCAACATTGAAGTAATTAATAATTAAGTGAATTAAAAATTAATTAAGTTGATTAACTTTTTATTAGATTAGGTTTTTAGTTCTAAAATTAAGTTGATTAACTATTTATTAGTTAAGATTTCCATGTCGGAAAATCTAATCTATGGAGGGATATATGGATGGAGGGATATGATTCAAATATTATCCCTCCATGTGCTCCGTGTGTGTGTATATATATCAACATAATTATGAATGATTCTTACCATAATGTAGAATGATAAAGTAATTAATAATTAAGTGAATTAAAAATTAATTAAGTTGATTAACTTTTTATTAGATTAGGTTTTTTAGTTCTAAAATATTATCTGTCCTCCGTGTGTGTGTGTGTGTGTGTGTTTCATAATTATGATTCAACATAATTATGAATTATTCTTTCCATAATGTAGAATGATTCTCTTACCATAATTCTTACTAATATCCAATTTTTGGTAATGGAAATTGGGATTATGTTAAGAATAATCCGGATTTATAGGGTAGGCCAATCATTTTAAGTGATTTTTTATTATAATAATTATATCATTGTATGGATATATATTAAAAAGAAAAGAAAAATCTGGGTGACTCTTCGAAAAACCTCCATGGCGCCGGCAACCAGCACGGATGGAAGGCACAGGTGTAATACTGTAATTACTCCCAATCGCACGGATCCCCATGGTGGTAGCATTAACTTGGTGGTTGCGCCTCCTCGCCATCAGGTCAATGAACCCAGCATATCCATCCTATTTAATGAGATGAGAATCCTGCAGGTATGGCCACACGTACTCCTTTGATCTTGCACTCACTCATCCCTCTGTAATCTCGATCTCTTTCTTCCTCAATCAACAATGGCAAGAACCCAAAGGGCTCTCAAAACACCACAACCCCTAAAGCCCCAAAAACCGCCAAAACCCCACCAATTAACCCCGAGGTCCTCCCCCCGTCTTATCCAAGCAAGCCCTAAAGAAATAACTCATACACACATACTCCCGAAGAGCCCCGTTGGTATGTCTTACTACAACGAAAGCGTTTCCACTGTAAAGGCCCGAATTTTTGAATCTCGATCTTCTGAAAAAAAAAATTAAAAATGAATTTAAATTGGATTTAAAATCTCGTTTACCGGATTCCGACCGGAATATAAAATTTATCGAACTATTTCTGTCCTTATACCTCGAAATTTCAAAATAATTATCGAATGACGATATCCTTGTTGATTTTAAAAATCTAATTGATTGAGAAAGCGAGAGGCGGGGAAACTAACATTCGAAAACTAATTTCGGGATTCGAAATTCGCGTATTTGGAATTTATTTTCGGGTATTGGTTAGCCAATTCAACACACAATCTTCAACCACTCCCTCACCTCACCATACTCTTTCAAATCCATCCCTCTCCCTCCATCCATATTTCTGATGATCGCTCCCCACCCTCACCATCACGCTCTACCATGTCCGACGCAGGTCCGACGAGCCATCGAGAGCCTCCGACGATGTCCAGAACTCCGATCGAGAGCTCCGAAGTCGCGAACATCCTCGATGAGCGTTCGAACCTCATTTCTTTTCCTTGGTTGTTTCAATTCTTTTCTTGTCCTCGGGTGGTCGGAGAGTGCGTGAGGGTTGAGTGTGGAGAGGGTGGGTGAGATCAAGAGCTCCGGAGAGCATTGAGGGTCTGTAACTTGGGAATCATAATCCCGGGCCGTTACATCCACCAGGTGTCGCAACCTGGAATTCGAACTGACCGTGCTGCTTCAGAGTTTTATAAATAGAGGATATACCCCCCTCATGAAGGACATTCTCGTCGGCGATGTCCCATTGGTGGACATCCTTTGGATGTTCAACAAAATTTCAGATAATCGAGCGGGTACGTGTGACAATGCAACGCCGAGAACCACCCCGATCCGCAGTGGTATCAAAAAGCAGCTCACGCTTGAGCAATCTCCGGTCTATACAGTCAAGCTAGAGCAGATGTTTGAAGAGGAGGTAGATCAAACCACGACTGGGCCGAAGAAGGATAAAGTGGTGATCAACCTTGATGATGAATTAAGCCTCTAGTTAATGGCATGTTTCTTATGTTTATTTCAATTCCAAGGAGAGACAACCTCCCTTATGTTTATTTCAATTCCAAGGAGAGACAACCTCCCTTATGCTTAATTATTTCAATTCCAGGGAGAGACAACTTCCCTTAGTTATGTTTGTTTAAATTTCCAATCGAATATCAATGAATGACAATTGCTTTAATCGATTTTCAATCAAGTTTTATTTCTATATTATGTTACACTAAGGTAAATAATGGGAGATTAATTATCTAGCATGAGTTAATTAAGGAACACATAAAATTATACATATAATTTAGAGATATAAGTCGACATCCAAAGCCAAGAGCTAAGATTAAAAATATTAATTAATATTATGTTGATATACATATCTAATCGATATTAAGAGCCATATCGAGAGACATTCAAAGCCAAGAGCTAAGATTATACATATAATGATTAGAGCTGGCAAGTCGGTCGTTCGGGTCGGGTTCGGGTCAGACTTGCTCGGGTCGGGTCAATTCGGGTAAAATTTATGGTCGGGTATTGGTCGGGTCGGACATTGGTCGGGTCGGGTTCGGATCGGGTTCGCTCATAATGAATTTTAGATTGGTCGGGTTTTGGGTTAAGTCGGGTCATGCCCATTCGGGTTCGGGTCAAAGCGGGTCGGTGCCGTTCGGGTTTCGGGTCAAGATGCGGGTCGGTCTCATTTGAGTTTCGAATCAAAGTGGGTATAGCGGTATAGTTGGTTTGAGTTTTCGGTCGAATCATATTTGACCCGTTTGGAATTTGGATAATTAGGTTGATTTTGACTCGGTTGAATACTTAAATATGTAATTTACTTAAAATAAATGATTTTAACTCGGTTGAATACTTAAATATGTAATTTACTTAAAATAAATGATTTTGAGTCGGTTGAATACTTGAATATGTAATTTTGAATCGGTTGAATACACTCATTGTTATTGACTCGTCGGTTGTCGACCGATTTTCAAAAAACTCATAATCGGAAATTCGATATTCGGCAACATCGTCTTTTTTTAAACATTTACACCAATTGATCGGTGCTATAATTAAATCAAATTAATTGTACATTTTGGTTTTAAGCTTATTTTAACCAGCAAGTTGCAAATGGACTTATTTGTGGTTTGACTATATCATTGGCCCATATCATTTTCAATGCCCATTTCATTTTTAGCTTTTGACCCATTAGTTTTTTTCATTATTATTATTAGTTTTTAACAAATCTAGATATAAATAATTAATTCCATCAAAATATAATAATAAAGATAAAAATAAAATAACAACTACAAAATTATTGATTTGGATATAAATAATTCTTTCCGCTTATCTATGGCGGTTGACTTACTTGACTTATTGACTTATCTGCTTATCTATTGATTTTACTTGGGTTCTTATTCATATGATAACAATTAACAAAAATAATTAGTGTTTTATATGTTAAAGTATAATCATAAACTTGTGTTAAAATTAAAAAAAAAACATTTAACATTCAAGTATTAAAATGTTGATGTTAAATAACCATTTCAATTCGAGTTGGGTTGGGTTGGGTCGGGTCGGGTTCAGAGTCGGGTCGGGTTCAGAGTCGGGTCGGGTTTGGGTTGGGTCGGGTTTATCTGTGTACGGGTCTGTTTCGGGTCGGGTTCGGTCTCGGGTTCGGGTTATGAATGACTCCAGATTTTCGGGTCCCGGTCGGGTTCGGGTGAGTCGGGTTGGGTTTTCGGGTCGGGTCAGATTTTGCCAGCTCTAATAATGATTGATGGTATAGTTAATTATTTTTTGTTGTTGTACATATCTAATCGAGATGGTATAGTTATTTCAAGTGTTAATTGTTATAAAGTTTGTAAGCATTGATTAAAAATATTAATATTATGACTAAAAACATAAAATATTGTTATAAAGTTTGTAACATAAAATATTAATATTATATTGAATAATATTGAAATAATAATAAAACCGAATATTGAAATAATATTGAACTAGTATTTATGTATTTCAATGTACCTAGTTAGTTTTATATGTTTATAATCATAATGGGTCGAAAACAAACACTTTGAGCCCAAGTGTAAAAATGTCGAACAAGGCTTGTATGCCAAAAATAAACACTGGTCCAAATATCAGGCCATTTTAATGCATTCGGAATCCAAACACACCCTTACAATATCGAACAACAGTTGTGTAAGAAGATAAATCATAGTGGAAAAATGTACTTCGGAACTTGGGTTGCTTGTAAAGCATGAGAATGACATCAACTTGATGCTTAAGTTTGGGGATGTCTCATGAATGGGCCGAAGCTAACTGTGCCCACCTGCGTAATCTGTAGTGGTGGAGTAACCTGACCATAGTGTCGACCATAAGCAAGTGGCGGTAGCATCTAAGGAATCAAAGAAGTAAACAACATAAATATGTATTTCTTCTCCTGAATTGTAAGAAAGCATCTTAGAAGCATTAAAACTTGAAATATAACATACCGGTGAATAAACTATGTTCGGATGGTGGTGAAGTGTGTTAGCTAGATGGTTGACCAAACTTGTTTGTGCGGTACTCTGCGAAGGCTGCTCTCCGGTGACCGATTTGGTGTTCCTTCTCTTGGACTTACGAGTACGAGCACTTGAGCTTGCAAGCCCTTTCCTCTTTGTTGAGGTTTTACCCCTGCCCCTCTGGTCTACTGGCTCCTTTACCGGCCTGTTGCAAGCACTCTCCGCCAGCCCGTCTTCGGTAGATTGATTGTTTTCTGGTGGATGAGCTTGTCTCCTCCCATATACCTTCCCAATGTTATCCATGGTGTGAAATCGCAGACCATGCTTTTCCCGTGCCATGTTCTTAATCTCGATGTTAAGGGCCTTGAGTGTCTCCATCACCTTAGCATACAATTCGGGATCATTCATTGTGATCCCTGAACATTCATCTAAAATTCCGTGCATCTTCGCAATCCGTTGGCTCCCCTTCGGTCTCTTCTCAAGCAATTTGTAGTAGGGAACTGACTGTTCTTCAAGTGCTCCCTAGGCAAGTCTTTCCTCCACCTATCCAAAATATATCTCTCGGGGACAAACTCCAACTGTTCTTCAATGAAGACGCACAATATATGGGTGCACAAAATCCCTCTGAATTCAAAGTTCTTGCACTGGCATTTCATATCCTTCATCGTGTTGTTAACTTCGACTCTAAAAGTTTGGCAGTGGGGTCGTCCGTACCGGAGCTGCTTGACGACAATGTCGTAGTGGGATGTAGTTCCGTCGTCGAGAACCTTTGTGGCATTGTTGTACACAAGATTTCTAACCTCGTGCTGAAACTCCGTAAACTTCACTGTTGTGTACAACCGTTGGAACACGAGCTCAAACACGTGATCGGTCATACAATGCCGTGGGGAGTTCAAGGATTCGAAATTCGCCTTAATCTCAGCAGTAACCCTATCCGATAGTGCTAGTCCATATTGCTCCATGAACATCGTAAGGGTAGTGTTAATATTGACGTACCTTTTGAATAAATGGTTCATTTATTCACTCCTTTGGGTGCTGGACAATCCACCCCAAAAAGTATCCTTGAAATAGATGGGAACCCATCGCTCGCGATCACGGTACATCTTCTTAATCCATGTATACCGTGATAGATCGAACTTATCTACCATCTCCAACTAAGCAGCCTCAAACTCATCCACATTGTATGATTCGTGTAGGGCGCTTTGGAGCGCCTTATGGATGTATTTCCAGTCCGCCCGTCTACCCATATGGTTGTGCGCATTTTGCATCACATGCCAAATGCACCACCGGTGTGGAGTGTTAGGGAACACTTGTGCAACTGCCCCTGCCAATATCATAGACCACACACAGTATGTTATGACACAAATTAAACAAATAGACTGATCCTAGGTGACTCGACAATCAACTCATAAACTGATCCTAGGATAATGGAATTATATTTCAACACAATCAACTCATATTTGGCAAAACAAAAAAGCTAGTAATTAACAACTAATCATTTACATACTATTATAAATTAAGAAGGGAAGGAAGGAGGGATGGAGGGACACGCCTATGGAACGGCATTGGTCGGTTATGATTTCTTTGGGCGCCTTCCCCGATATGCATGTGAGCCATGTACGAAACAACCACACAAAGTTCCGGATCTCTTCTCGAGAAAGTAACGCACAACCGAACAACACGAATTGCCCGTGATTGTTGATTCCTATGAATGGAGCAAATGACATCTTGTATCTATTAGATACATAAGTCGTATCAAAGGACAAGACATCGCCGAACTCCTCGTAAGTCGCCCTACTCCTTCCATCGACCCAAAAGACGTTCCCCAATCTCCCCTCGTCATCCACATCGTAAGAGTAAAAGAAATTTGAATTGCTCTCTTTGCTCATTTCATCAAAGTGAGCCTGCATTGCAGCAAAGTCACCTTTCTCCATGAGGTGTCGTTTAGTCTTGGTGATTAAGTTATGACAATCCTTGTGGGTGAACGGAACAGAAGCATGGCAACCATGTTCTACCACAAAAGTCCCGAAATTCTTGGCTATAGGAACTCCTGCCCTATCTGAGTTCAAAATCCGGATCTTGTTCCGTTCGCTGATCACTCTATAGTTCGGTAGGAGCGTCAAATTTTCAGGCACACACTCATGGGTGTGCTCTAAATGGACCCCACCAATAACCCTTTGTCCGTTTTTATGAAGTGCAGCATTCACTTCGAACTTACATCCTGTAATACAAGAGGTCGTTCATGTCCTTGGCTTCTTTGAGGTCGAATCAAATTTGCCATGCTTTGAGCAAGTCAACCTCAGCCTTCTGTACTTGTCAGGTGCATTGAGATCACTAGGTTTCTCCGAACTCCTGATCATATACTGGAATCCTATTGCTATCGCGTACGCATACATGTAATCCAAAATTTCTTTTGAATGTGAAAATATCATACCGGTCTCTGGAGGTTTGAGTTGCACATAGCCTTCCCGATCAACACCTTCACCAACCTGAACCTCGTCTTGGTGGTTCTCACCATGGACCTCGTCTTGTGCATTTTCGTCAGCTTCATCATTGAGGTCGATTTGGTTGTTCTGAACTTGGACGTCTTCGCTATTTTCATCGTCCGTAATGAGGTTATCATCTCCATCACCAAAATTGTCACCGTATTCCCCAACAAAAGGAACCCCATCAGATCCATTATCTGTTACAAAACAAACATCAACTTATACACTAATTTCAGTTATATGTATATATAATTATTCAAACTAATGAATGAACGACAAATCATACCTTCTTGTTCGGTTTCATACATGACATTTAGGTCAAATTCACGATCATCCATTTACACTTTATTGATAAGGACCAAAATTCTTGGATATACATTACACACATAAGATGAATCCAAGTCAAGGGATACTACAATTTTGATAAGGACCAAAATTAACAAGCTGCTACAGTTTCAAAGTCAGAAGTATAGTAGCATATAATAAGTGGCCTAATCAAGCATCATTTAAGAGTTTGTAATCAAACATTATTTAAGATTGCTAGATATCTTTGAATACAAATACACATCAAACATCATTTAAGAGTTTATAATCAAACATTTTTTAAGATTGCTAAATATCTTAGAATTTTAATCCAAATACATCCAAAGAGTGTTTAATTATAATTGCATCATTGTTGATCACTGTTGAGATTTGTGGAAAAAAAAATTGATTGGAATTAATCCTTGATGAAATTCGAACCCTAAATCCTAAATCAAGAAAGATTTTGGGTCCAACCCAAACTCAAATTGGATGAATCAAATTCAAACCTTGGATGCTAAGGTCGCTGGTGGTTTCTTTTGATCTATAAACACCAAATAAGAGCTTTATCTCCTGCTACCGCTGCTTGGAATTGTATACATGTGCTCTTAAATCCTAAATCAATCAAATTGGGTCCAACCCTAAATCAATCAAATTCAATACCTAAATCCTTGATGAAATTCGAACCCTAAATCCCAAATCAAGAAAGATTTTGGGTCCAACCCAAAATCAAATTAGATGAATCAAATTTGAACCCTAAATCCTAAATCGAATTCGAACCCTAAATCCTAAATCAAATTGAAAAGATTAAATTTTGTAAGTAAAACTAAGAGGGAGAAAACACTGACCTGATCGAGATCGTTTTCCAGTGTTGAATGGGGATTGATTTGGCAGAGGTTGAAGAAGAAGATAGACGTTGGGCGTTGGTTCCGGCGTTGGGTATATAGACGTTGAGGGCAGCACGCAGTAGGGAGTTGGCCTTCTTCATCTTCAAGGAAAGTATGGGGATTAGGGAGGAGAGTGCCATTAATTAGAGGAGAGAGAGGAGGGTTTAATTAGGCCTGATTTTTTGCTTTTGAGTATGCATACCCATGTGTAAGTGTAGCAACCTCCGTTTTATTTCTCCGCTTTCAATTATTCATTTGAATAAGGATAACTATATCTTTTATATACTCATCCAATTATTATTATTCCTCTTATCTTATTCTTCATACAACAACAACAACCCAGTATATCCCGCAAAAGGAGGGTATGTGGGTCAGGATATACGCACTCTTTCCCCGAACGTGTCGAGATAGTGTTTCCAATAGACCTAGAACAATAGGGAATAAGAGCTACAAGAAAGCAGAACTCACAAAGTGGCCCAAGGCAAAAGTGGCCCGAAAAAGAATAAAAATTAAAAATAAAAATCCGGTTAAGGGTTTCGAACCGCTCGTATAAACGTGTACTCAATTCCATTAAGGTTGACTAAATCTCGTCAGGGTTTTTAGGTGCTCTTTTCTCAGACGTTATGCGACTCTACTTTGGCGTGGCTTTGCGATCTTCTCCTTGGATTTGGATTTGACTGTCGGAGTCGGGATAAGTTGGAGTCGTGGTGGTGTGTATCGTGACGTCTCCGCTGCCTGCGTTGACTACTTCCCTAGAGTTCGTTCTCACTGCCCACAAGGTGATCGAGTTCTGATGTACCGCCGGCCTACGGTTCTGCTTCTTGTGGGGCTTGGCTTCGTCCGTCTTTTTCGTCCTCATCTAGTTTGGTTTTGGTCTGCTTTGTTTCACTTTTTTGTAGGTTGTGTGTGTCTGAGTTTGCACCATATGTATTGTTGTATGTTTGTCTTTAGACGGCTCTCCCGTCTGCCGGCCTGACTGGCCCTCGAGTTTCAGATATGTCTGAACTCAAATTCTTACCTAATTAAAAAAATATATATTTTTTTGATACTCATCCAATTATTATTCCTCTTATCTTATTCTTCATACAACAACAACAACAACCCAGTATATCTCGCAAAAGCAGGGTCTGGGGGGTCAGGATGTATGCACTCTTTCCCCAAACGAGTCGGGAGAGTGTTTCCAATAAACCCAGAACAATAGGGAATAAGAGCTACAAGAAAGCAGAACTCACAAAGGGACAAAAGAATCAAAAAATAAGCAAAGAAGAAGACAGAAAGAAAGCACGGACAGTCGGACGCAAGGACAAAACATGATGGTCCAGAACTCTATACATCAGCAGCCCGAATGCACCTCCTTCAGTGGTCCCTATCTGCAGTCATATCTTCCGACAGGTTCAGAAGATTGAGATCATGCCGAATGACCTCCATCCAGCACTTTCTCGGTCTACCTCTCCCCCTACGGATATCTCTAAGATCCAAACTCTCATACCTACGAACTGGAGCCGAAGGCGGTCTCCTACGCACGTGTCCAAACCAACGCAGTCTATACTCCCACAACTTGTCCACTATACTCGCAACTCCAACCTTGCTCCTAATGTCTTCGTTTCTGATTTTGTCGAGTCTCATGAGTCCACTCATCCATCGCAACATTCTCATCTCAGCCACTGCCAGTTTATGTTATTGCGCTTTAGTTGTAGGCCCGCACTTAGAGCCATAAAGTACGGTAGGGCTAACAACGATCTTGTGGAATTTCCCTTTCAGTTTTGCAGGCACTTTCCTGTCGCACAACACTCTCGAAGCTCTTCTCCATCTTTGGCACCCCGCCTGGATTCGATGTTCGATGTCCCTGTCGATACCCCCACTACTTTGAACGTACGAGTCAAGTTACTTGAAAAACTCTTTTCTAGGGACAAGATCTTCCCCCAATAAAACAGATGTCTCTGCCTCCCTACCCTCTCCAAAACTGAACTAAACATACTCGATCTTGGTGATACTCAATCTGAAACCCTTTGACTCCATTACCCTTCTTCATACAAAAAATAATATTTTTTCTTTCATCTAGATATATTTTCATGTAAAAAATTTGTTTTCTTTCGGTTTACCTTACATACTTATATCACCAATAATTTGAATATAAAATACCCTATCTAATTATATATCAATGTTCTTTGATCAAATTTGATCAAACATTTTGCCAAAAAAAGATTGATTCTCTTAATTTTCCAATCAAAATGAGTTTGATCAACCATGATCTAATAAAATTTTCTCAATCTTAATGTGACCTTCCAATTAATATTCTATTTTTTAGAGGTATTCTTATTCAATAATCAATAGACTTATTATCTATAATTTTCATCAATTGTCACTCTAAGCAAGAAGATCATAATAATTAGTTCTAATATTATCATATTGTTTTCTTATTATATAATACTTGTTGCCATTTTAGATTTGTCTATTCAACGGTCCTCTAATGGTTATTCTTTTGTTTTCTTAAATACTCCGTATTTCTTTAGTCATTATTGTGAGAAACCTAGGAAGGTTGCTCCTCAAATCGCCCAAAGTCCCCCAAACCCTAACTTAATCAGTTTCGACTCCCCTCCGTGACTCTGTCCATCATCTTCTTTCACCATCTCTCTCCCCTACGATTGCTAAGGGTGGATCCGGTGGATGTGTAACAGAATTTTCTGTTTTAACAAATTTACACTTAACCACCCGTTAAATACAAAATTATAAAAAACCACCCATTAAATGGTTTTTGTTAACAAATCATTTAATGTAGAATAGTATTGAATTTTATGGTAGGGATAAAAAAAATTAATATATTAGGGGCCAAAAATGTGTGAAAATTTTAAATTCTATATTTATTTGGAGGATAGTTGTTCGAAATGTGGAACAGTATTGAATTTTATTTAAAGATTTAAGAAAACTTTAAAAATTTACTTTTAATATATTAAAAAAAAAAATTCAGCCTGAAAAATATATTTTTTAAAAATATTTAGATAATTTGTTTTTCATTTTTAGTATATGGTGAAGGTGTTTACAAATGGAAGAAAATGAGTCATTAATTATTAGTATCAAAAATATTATTAAATTTAAACAATGCTAATGACTTATAAACTTATTTTTTGATTAAAAAGAAAAGTAGTTTATAAAATATTTTTAAAAGTTATAACCATTTTTAGGAATAAAATGGTTGAATTTGTTCATATATACATCAAGTTTTTTTTTAATATTCTGTCATAGTTGTTCATGCTCTCAAGTCTCGAAGACAGTAAACTTTCAAATGCATGTCCTCTTTTCATATGCATTTTCAAATGAATGCCCTCTTTTCGGATATAAATGTATTTGAGGCAAGCCTTCTCAATAAGTGCAAAAAGAATCCAATTTCTTGAAAATTTTGCATACTTAAGATTGTTCAACTTGTTTTTCAAACTTTTGTCGTGACAGATGGTTTCTTACTTTAAATAGGGACTTATGTTGTAAGAGTGAAGGTGGAGTTATCGGACATAATACTCTCTTTATCCACAAACCTCCTCACCATCATTGATACTTTATGAATTTCTAAATCGCCTTTCCCATTATGTTACGTCATTGTTTGTTATATGTTTTTTTGTTGTGCATCTCATAGTCGGAAAGATCGCGCCAGTCCGGTGAATGCTCTGAATGTGAGGTTTTAGCTTACTCTATTTTTGGAATATTAGGGTTTTGTCTTGTGGCGTCTTCTTTTTTTCATTTTGCGATGTTGAGTTTGTGGTACGTTATGTTTGCAAAGTAAGTTGTAGGATCTGGCTGGGGGTTCTGCCAATGTCATGGAAGCACTTATGTTGAAGGTTCGGAAGTGTGTTGATGCACTGAGACAGTTGAAGGCAATGTTCTAAAAAACGCTTGGCAGATGCTTGGCGGAGAGGTACCGCCAAACGCCAAGACGGTTTAGCGGCCTTATTAGCGGATTCTTGATGGACAAAACGGTTTTTTTTTTCATATTTACCTCCTAAACTATGATTGGAATTAATGCATATCTCATATCTCATAATAACAATACATTTTCAATTTCTAATGGAATGAAATTAAACAATACACACAGTTGCAATTTACAATTACAATTCCTGGAATGAAACAAAACTTTGATTGCAATGGAACTAAAAAAATAAAATGATCGACAATGTTTCACTTACAACTTATAATTAATTACAAATAGACAATAATTGCAATTCAGATCACATGAAACAACACTCTAATAGAATTATTATAAAAAAAACAGTCGGCAATGGATAGTTACCAATTATAAACAATTGCAAAGTTGCAAATACAATTCACAGTTCAGTAAATTAGTCGACAATTGAGTGATGATCACAACCACATTCAATCATAATTCACAATTACAAAACGAACCCTAAAGGCTAAAACAGGCGAGTCAGCAACAAGTCAATAACTTCGAATGTTCGACCAATTAGAGAAGACTAAGACTGAGAAAGAGAGAAATTTACCTGGCGGTCGGAGAAGGAAGAGCATCGGCAGTGCCGACGACAACAAGAAGCGGAGATGATGGATGAAGAATCGAGTTTGCAACAGTCAAGGAGGAGACGCTGAATTTTTAGAAATCAGAAAACGAGTTTTCACGTTTTTTATCCATGATCCGCCAAGGCCGTCGAGGCCGTCCCGCACCGCCAAGCCCGCCAAGAGATGCCTGCACCAAGAGGTCACCGTTTTGCACCTTCTCGGAACAGTCTAATACCGCCAAACATCTTGGCAGATGCCAAGACCGTTTTTTAGAACACTGGTTGCAGGTTTGAATCCATTTTTCTCGTCGGGTTATATAATCCATACTATATAACCCGGACATGTCATATATCCGGGTTATATATCTACTTAAATAACCCAGAGTCCTGATAATCTATGTATAATGCATTTGAACAGCCAGATTTTCGAACGCATATAACCGGATATTGGGACCGAGTTATATAGGTACCTAAGAAATCAGAGTTATACGAGTTGTAATGAGTTAAATCAGAGGGTCTCAATATTCCTTTTAATTACATTAAAAAGGTAGTTCGCATCTTCACAGTCACAGACATGTCTATTTCATCGAGCCTTTTTTTCGGATAATTATATTTCATTTTTAGTGAGAGGGATAACGTACGTACGATTACAATGGTTTAATAAACAAGACATTACATCTAAAATTGCAAAAGAACATCAATACAATAAATTACATAAAAAAAAATTGCAACATGCCAAAGATTTTCAAGCAATTATTAAAGTGATTAATTCAATTTTAATAATAAGCTTAAATCAAACGCACACAAACCCTGGCTTCCTTGTAAACCTTCCCAGGCCTACAAAAGTACCCTTTCCAAGGGGCACAATGTATGTCCTTTGAGCACACACATAACCCTTCAAGAGCACATCCTTCCTTATCAATAGTAACTCCTCCCCTCAATCCCAAAAACTTGATCCGTCCACTCGCTTGAGAAAAATCCCATAGGATCATACCTCTTCTTCGCCCTAAGAAACTTGGCAGCATTCGAGTACTTCTTCTCAACTCCATCAAAAGCCAAATTGCGATTCTTGCCCCAATGGGGCAATCCACCATATTTGAACAATCCCATTTGTTCTACCTCCTCGAGTATATCCTCGTAGAGCCTTGGGGGCATTGGGTCCTTGCTCCTATAGTATGTGATTTCGAAGTCTATTGAGTCTTCATCCTTTCCCATGTACGTTGTTGAGGCTTTAACATACCTCATTAGGATCCCTATGTAGAGCTCTAGACCGCAAAGGGATTGGGGTGACAAAGAGACTAGGGTTCGGACATCCTCGATGAAGTATTTGACCTTCGATAGGGAAATGGTAAAAGGCAGTTTGATGGTAAAAGTTGGCCTTCAATACTCTTGGATCCCATGGGCATGCGGTCATCATTAAATCTTGTATGCTGTTAAGGCAACATCCGGAAGATTGGAGCTTGTTTTGGTATCCAACAATCGGGTATCCCGTAAAAGTGAGACCTGGTTTTACAATTGTTGGAAATGAGTTAAGCCTTGCTAATTTAGCCGGTAAGGATGACATGTAGTGAAACATAGGTCACAAGTTCGAATCTGCCTCCCCATATTGTAATGGCCTAAGTGCTTACCTATGAACAAAAAAAAAAGTCTGAAATGAGTTTTTTTTACAAGGAAAGAATGATTGAATCTATATCTATATCTATATATATACTACAGAGTATTAATTTAGAATACTTAATGCTTATGTGTTATATTTTAATTAGTCATGTCCTTTCCACCAATCAAGGTTTTTACCTTTTTTAACCATTTATTTCTTTTAATTATTTTTTTATTCTTCCCTTTATCTCTTTTTTTTTTATGCAAAGGTGGGTTAATACCCCATTATTATAATATAAATAAAAGTTATCATCCAAGAGGAGGTACAATATTGCAAACAGAAGAGAAGCTGCTAGGGAGAACAGGGTGTTCAGTGAAGGCGTCTGTCAAGGAAAGTGACCAGTTTGCAAGGGCGTCCGCCGCCTTGTTCGCCTGTCGCCGGACGTTGGAGAAGGACACTTCACATCCTGGGTCCCTAGCTAATACCCTGCAACGATTAATCAGATGAAATTCTGGATTTGGGGGCACAAAATCCTCCACAAGCAGCGCCTTTAAAATGGATGAATACGTCTCCACGATCAGCCGAGGTACTCCCATTCTCTTGGCTAGCTCCAACCCATGAACTGCCACCCATGTTTCAGCAGTTTGAGCGCGGCAATGACCACATTTGAATGTGAAAGCCCGGAGAACTACTCCCTTATCATCACGGAACAGGTCGCCTCTGCCAGCCAATCCCGAATTACCCTTCGATACTCCATCAATGTTCAATTTAGTCCAGCCCAGTGGGGGCGGAGACCATTCATCAGTTCGGTCAGTAATCAGTACCTCTGTGGGTCGTTTCTGGGCATGGAGGGTCGTCGCCTTTTGAGCTATGTCCGAGAAGATCCGCATCTGGTTCACAATGGTAGCCGTGACTCCCCTAATAATGTCTTTCCCTTCGAAAACCAGGGCATTCCTACACTTCCACACATGCCAAATCATGTAAGAGAATGTTGCACTCCATTTGTCTTCTTTACTTACATTTGCCAGAACCCAACGGTCCACCCCCGACTCCTCAAAGAAGGAAGCCTCAAGGAAATTTCCCGTGAGTTTCCACCAAGCAACTCTGACCACCGAGCAGTCCCTCAGCAGGTGCAGTGTCGACTCCTCTAAGCCACACCTTGGGCATCCATGGAAGTTCGATAAGTGGCGCCTTACCCGAACTTGATTGCACAGGATGCTATTATGCGCCACCAAGAACACAAAGGCTCTCACTCTTTGCTGTGCAGGTACCCGCCAAATATGCCTCCAACCGTTGCTTCTATGTTCATCAACCACACTTATGAGGAGCGATCTGGCTGACTGGGTAGAGAAGACGCCCGAACTGGTGTGAGCCTAATAAAATTTATCCATCGCAGAGGCATCGGGGGTCACTTGCACCGCTTGGAGCTTCAGTAGAGTATCCGCCGGGAGGAGCTGTGAAAGAGCTTGCCAATCCCAACTGTCATGAATCCACATTTCTCCAACCGTGTCGCCCAGCCGATCTTCTGGTATAGGCTGCGTCGCAACATCCATAAGACAACGTCCTTCTAACCAATTGTGCATCCAGAACAGCGTCGAAGTGCCATTTCCAACAGCAACTCGCAGCCCAAGCACTAGCAAATCAGCCCCATGTATGATCGCTTTCCAATTACAGGATGCATCTCTGCCCACTACGAACATATCTATGTCCAATCTCCCCTGACAGTGCTTGCCACGGACTACCTGGCTCCAAAGGGCTTCCGGTTGTTGAATCAGCCGCCAACATAGCTTAGCAAGAACCGCTTGATTTGTGTCCCTCATAGACCTAACTCCCAATCCTCCATTCTCCACCGGCCGTTTCAAGGTATCCCAAGGCAACAGGTGAATACGACGCTGCTGTGGACTGCTGCCCCATATGAATCCTCTCACCAGTTTATCAATTTCGTCACAAATTGCCCTTGGGATGAAGTTCGATTGCATGACATAGATTGGCAAACTTGTTAGCACCGACTTCGCCAAGGTCACTCTCCCTGCGAAGGACAATGACTTAGCTTGCCACCCTCTCAACCTAATTGCTACTTTATCAATCAGGAACCTGTAACGGCTGCTCGGCATCCTACCACAGGCCATCGGAACCCCTAGATAATTACCAAAGTCGGAAGTGACAGCAACTCCCATCTCATTCGCTATAGCTTGCCTCGTCGAATTCTCTACATCCCAACTAAAAAGAACCGAGCTCTTTGAGAAGTTGACTCTCTCGCCCGACCTTGAACAGTAGGTTTCAAGCACCCGCTTCATTAATCTCCCTTGCTCGACCGACGCTTCGCCAAAAAGAATCAGATCATCCACAAAAAACAAATGCGATAGGTTGATCCCACCAATGTCAACAGTCTTCCATCGGTTAAGGGTCGTTTCCTGACTTATCAGATGTGAGAGGAGTTCCGTGCATAACACAAACAGGTACGATGATAGAGGGTCGCCTTGCCTGATGCCCCTCGAAGGTGTGAACTGGCCGGCCTTCTATCCATTCCAAAGGACTTCCGTCCTCCCCGATGTTTGTCCATCAAGAATCACGTCTACCAACTTCTCCGGGATGTGTGCTTCCAACAGCGCTTCCTTGAGGAAATCCCAACGCACTCGATCGTAAGCCTTCTCTAGATCAATCTTGACCATCATCCAACGTTTTCGTCTCCTCTTTAGCCCCATGGAGTGCAGGACCTCATGGACGATAACCACATTGTCTATGATTTGTCGGCCCGGAATAAAACTCGCTTGTGTGGGAGATATCAGCAGCGGCAAGATCGGTTTAAGTCTCTGAACAATCAATTTGGAGGCCAGTTTAAAAATAACATTAAGAAGGGAGATGGGCCGGAGTTGTGATGGACGTTCCGGCGACTTAACTTTCGGAATCAGCACTAAGAGTGCATCAGTGCAGTGGTCGGGAAAGCGCCCATTATTCACCGTTTCTAGAACTGTTTCCGTGACCTGACTCCCCACTGTTTCCCATTCCCGCTGGTAGAAAAGCGCCGGAAACTCGTCCGGACCGGGGGCTTTATACGGACCCATCGACTGCAGGACTTCCTTTACTTCCTCCCTTCTGAACTCAGCACCCAATTGGTTTAGTTGCTCAGTCGAGAGAGGCAGAAAGGCAAATCTGCTTGCAAGGTGATCAGTTGGTCCGTTTCCTTCGTTATCCGCCGTGTAGAGCTCCCGAAAGAAACTAAGCACCATAGAGCATACCTCCTGCTCGTTCTCAACCCACTCTCCATCCGATCTCTTCAAAGCTGAGACGCGGTTAGAGGACCTACGCACATTGGTAGCAATGTGATAGTACCTCGTGTTTCGATCACCTTCCAACAGGAAGTTTGCTCGAGACTTCTAAAACCAGTGCAACTGCTCTTGTTGGAGCACAATCTCAAGCTCCCTAGACACTTCTAATTCGAGATTCAGGTAATGGAGAGAGGCTCTAGCTGCCAATTTTCATCTAATCCCTTCCAAACGTCCCCATAAATGCCGCTTTCTCTTGAACAGATTCCCAAACACGTCCTTGTTCCATCGGCTCAGGTTCTTGGACAAGTCACGCGGTGCCTCCGGTGCCTCCAAATCCCATCTCCAACTCTCCTTGACATACCTTGAGAAGTTGTCATGCAGCAACCAGCTTGCTTAAAATCGGAAAGGTTTCGACCGGGGGTTGAAAGATTGTCTATTTTCTTCAAGACAAATTAGAAGCGGCAGATGGTCAGAGTGTGGAGCAGACAAATGATGAACCTGCGCATTGGGGAAGCGAACTTGCCACTCCACATTGCACAGCCCCCGATCTAATCTGGCCATGACTCTGTTTTCCGCAGTCCTGCCTCGCCACCAGGTGTATGGGATCCCGGAGAAGCCCGTATCAATCAGTTGTAGGTTCTCCACCTCACGTCTGAATGTCTGCGAGGCTCTATTCGAGCTCACAGACGAGTGAGAACGTTCGTGCTCATCGAATGTGGCATTGAAATCTCCGGCGAGTAACCAAGGATTAGTATTTCTGGCCGCGAATTCCTCCAAAGACCGCCAAAGACTGTCCCTGTTAACCGGTCTCGGAGCTGCATAGATTGCAGAAAGTATCCATGGCTCCTCCCCTCGTCGGGTGACCTCCACTGTGATGTGTTGTGGATGGGTCACGATTGTGCTAAATTGGACCATGCTGGACCTCCAGAGGAGCCAAATACCACCCGAGTAGCCTTCAGCCTCCACCCGCTCCCACTTGTCAAACTCAATCCTTCAACAGACCCGATCAGCCTGGTCACCACTAATGAGTGGCTAAACTAACGCAAGAACCATCGGATTGTGTATCCTGATCAATTCCCTGATAGCATTCAAGAAGTTGTCACTCCCTGCCCCACAGGCATTCCATACGAGTATGCTTAGTCCGTTTAACATATTAATACAATGATTAAACAGGAACCATCTGTGGTCATCGAAACGCGGTCCTAGACACTCACTGAGGTCTAGCGCATCCGCTATGGCTTGAGGTAGCATCACCCGACACAGAAGACGACTCTCCTCCGCTATCACGGGCAGGAACTCCACTCTCATACTGTTTGCAATTCTCGGAACTTGTGCGAATATTGGGCCCCTCCGGCGGCTTGAAAGGAGGAAACTTCTCCGAGTGTGCACCCGGATCGTCTCTACTTCCCGATTCATCGGAGAGAATTCCTGTAGCCTCTTGACGGGTGAAATTCTGCTTGAACGGCGACGATGGTTTCTTCTGAGAGGCAAAGTTCTGACCTTTGGAGTGACTTCCGCGAGGGCCTGAACTAGCGTCTGCTGTCGATCTAAAGGTCGAGTGATTGTTAAACTTTGGTGTCATGGGAGGGGCGTTGGGTTTTATAGTAGAGTTCCTGGTCGAGATGTTATTGGAAGTTTTTGGGGGGTGCGTTTTCGGGGAACTGTGGGTGCTCGTGTTTGTGGAAATTTCGTTAAGGATCAAAGATTCTGCTCTTTCATTGGCGGCAGGCTTTTCGGGATTGAGTTTTGGCGTGTCAGTACCTAGGTCAACCCTAGTATCTTGAGTGCCCGACTTATCAGGGATTGGATTGCCTTTTAGAAGATTCTCCTTATCTTGATCCCCCAAATCTTTCTCTCTTTCCTCTTCCATCCCTAGAATCTCGTAACGAGATCCAATCGGAACCGTAAATCCCTCCGGAATTGATTGTTGAGATCCCGCTTCCTGGAATTTCTCCCATGTACTCTCCGACACCGGGACCCCACCGGCGGCGACATTCTCTTCCAACCTGGGAGAGTTACCCAAGGTTGACTAGTTCTCCCCTTGACCTGAGCTCTTCGGCGGTGTAGCCCCCCTCCGTCGACCATTCCGCTTCACTTGCATCCATTCCCCATGAGTTTGTTCCTCTAGTAACGCACGTTGAGGAGCAGCATTGGCGCCTTCTTGTTGGCCCCTCTGCTCATGGTGCGTCTCCGATTAACAGCTCGCATCGGAATGCCCTACTCTACCACATTTGAAGCACAACATACGAATTCCTTCGTACTGGACAGGCCAGACTTTCCCATCCAATTTGAACTTGGACAGGAGAGGCTTGCTCAAGTCAACCTCCACACTCAATCTTGCATACCGACCCCGATCTGCCGAAGCTGTCGTATTGTCCACCCTCCTTACTTTCCCTATCTTACTTCCAATCCTATGGAGAAGTCTAGGATTGAAGTATTCGATATGGAGATTTGGGATCCTTACCTAGATAGTAAGCGTCTTGATTTCTTCAATTTCAGCATCGAACCTTGGTACCCATTCCCTAATAGCGAGGTAGTTATCTCCAATCATCCAAGTTCCTTCCATAATGACATGATCATAATCCGCATGGTTTGGAAATCTCACTATATAGAAATCGTTCCCAAGGTCCACCAAGGTAAATGGCGAGCGAAGTCCCCACTTATGCGATAGCCTATGATGCAACTGCATATAGCCTGGTCTCTTATCGAAAAGTTTGATTATCAACGTGTCCTCCCACGGTTTCCTGAGCGCAATCTTCTCTGCCCGGTTCAGCACGATTGTGGGGCAAGAGGGATCCTCCTTTTCTGGTAAGATGTCATCATCTGTACCATACCCATCCCCTGTAGCAGCATCCACATAGATCGGATTCGAGTGGGACTTGCTGAAGCCTTCCCCACCATTCCCCATCAGCATATCTTTGTAGTTAACTTTCGGCGTCGACTTACTATTCAAGCTTTCTCTAAGGTCTGGGAATTGCTCCTTTGGCAAACCTTCTTCAGCGCCTCCAACTGATCCGAACTCAGTCTCCACCGAGGGAGGCTGATCAATAACCTTATCAGGCGGCTCATCGAAATGAGCAAAGGAGTGCCGGACCGGACTTCTCGAACGCTCTCTCTCACTGCTCATGGTTAGAAATCGCTCTAATGTCGTGACACACTCCGTATATATATTTCTTCCCTTTATCTCTTTAAACCAATCACATTTTTTTTATTCTTAACATATTTACTAACTATTGTGTTTAGTTTAAAACATTGAATTCAATCTAATATAAATATAAATATTGGGATTAACTCAAATTTATTTACTAATTCAAAACATTGAATATATATAACTATTGGTAATGACACATCATATTTAAACAAAGTTACAATGATATTGTTATTATTATTACCGAGTTATTTAAAATATTTATATTTATGTATTATACTTTACATAAGATTTTTTAAAAAATAATTTTCTTCGAGAATTATAAGATACATTTATGGTAAAGTTTTTTATGATTTTTATCTTAACGTACTTTTATTAATATTTTATAATATTATTTTATACATATTATTAATATTTTATTAGCTTCGGATGTACTGGATCGAGTTGGATCTTTCTAGCTCTAATATCATGTCCATATATATAGCTGTATATATAAATTAAAAGGATCACAATATTTGTTTGAACGTTTGAAGTTAGAGATCGATATGTTATCCTCAACCTATGAAATGTGGGAAATTAGATTTAATTAAATACCCCCTTTATATATATAATTTACAACATGATGTTAATTAGGAGAAATATGTACATACCATTGTTTGTGAGACCATAAGCAACGGTTCTCATCGTTGTGGCTGACAGTTCCCCATCAATGCACTTACCACTATAAATGTAGGCTTCGATTAAACTATATATATAATTTACACAGGCCGGTTTCGATTTTTTTTTAAAAAAAAAATAATAATAATAATCTAGTTTAATCACGGAGCCAAATCCCCTGTCCTTAATCTTGTCTCCCCTCCTATCCCCCAACCCCCGCCCCTCACAAACCCTAATTTAAAAGAAAAACAAAAAATAAATTAAATTAATAAAAGGATTAAAAGAAATAAAAAAAATGAGATTTCTGAGAGAGGGGACAGGAAAGGGGGACGGGATCGGGGACAGACGATAAGATACTATACAAATTAGTTTAAAGGTGGACTCATCATCGATATGATGTCTTAAAAAAGCAATGAGAATCATTTTTTTTAAGGCCTGCAAGTGAAATTGACCGTGCACATGCTCATACAGGTACATTACTTATAGGTTCGTCATGTTTATCCCATGTTCTAAAAAAATTTGGCAGCTGCTTGGTGGTAGAATAGAGTCAAGGATCTGGGTGGGGTATAGGTGGATTTCATGACGTGTCTTTATAGTCTAATTGTGTGGGTTTTGACGGCCTTGACGACAGAGCGAGTTCAAGGATTTAAACGGGGATCTAGGTGGATTTTCAAGAGTTTTTTGCTCCCGTACACATTTTGAATTTTTTTTTTCTAAGATTAAGTCCAATTAAATCCGATTTAGATCAAATGTAGTACATTCAAATCGGATAATATATGAATTATGTAAAAGATTGAACATCTCCCTCATAAGAGGTTCGAAATTTAAATCTCTTATGTCTTGTTTGGTTAAATATAAAAAGTATACTTTTCAATTAAGAATTTTTATTTTCCGTAAATTCAATTCTTATGAATTATAATTCTTAGAAATTAAAAAAAATTGTTTGGTTAATTTATAACATTTTTTTTTACAGTGGGCAAGAAGTAGATCGACACAACGATCTTGAAGCCATCAAAAGATGGCTTGGATGACCCTACGCAAAGGGTCGCTAGTCAAAAAAGAAAAAAAATTATCTAAGGATTAAAATTACAAAAATTAAAAATTAAAGATGTCGAGAAATTAAAACCCTAAATTCTTCTTATCAATAATTGGAGCCCTTGATTCTTGATTTATGTTCTTGTGGGTAGGAGAGCGGCGATGGTTGTTGTGTTGATTGTGGATACGGCCTCAGCAAGATTGTTGCATGTGATGACTTGGATTCGGAAACTTGAGATCTAACGTTGCACAATAATACTCATGGTATTATTATGATGGTGGTCATGGTATTATGATGGTGGTGATGCCGGATCTCTAGACCCAGGGGTCGTAGATCCGAACATCCATCAACGGGCTAATTTGAGTTTTTCAACTTTGTGGGTTTTTTATTTTTATTGGTTTATCAACTTGGAGGAAGAGGGGAGGTGGGGGATAAAAATAGATTTTGGGATATACGATTTTCTGGATTGGGGGATAAATCAAATTTGTTGAGGGAGATTTGGGTTTGCATGTTGATAATGCTGGTTGGATCGGGGTGTTAGGTTTTGGGATTTGGGGTTTCAAGTGGAAGAGGTGCAATATGTGGTGAAGCCATGGTGGAGAGGCCAACACAGTCGGCGTCGTCGAGGGAGGTTCAGAAGCCATGGCCCAGGAGGACAAGGGCGCTGACGGCGAGGCCGGAGTTGCAGGAGCTTGCTCTTGGAGGAGGGAGGTCGCGTGAGCCTTTGGGGGAGCAGGAAAGGCCATGACCCAGGAGGGCTAAGGCGGAGACTGCTGATCGAGCCGACGACGATGGGGAAGATCTAGGAGGTGGAGGGGCCACGAGTCACAGAGCAGCGGTGGAGAAGGAGATCTACAGCGCCAGGATAGGGAACTCAACTGAAGAGGGCGGGAGTGAGTCAACGAAAAGAGGGCCGCCGTCGGAGATTTGCAATGGATGGATAGGGAGGCGAAAGTGGAGGACTTCAGAAGGAAGGCGGTGAATGGTGAGAATGAACCGGCGGACATGAGCACAAGGAGGATCGCCACTCCGACGCCGTCGGGAAACACCATGGCCAAGGCCTAAGAGATGTGGCCAAGCAGGGAGGAGTAGTTGGGGTTGAAGGCTGAGGTCAGCATGGAGCCAACCGAGGGTGCGCCGAAGGGTTTTCTGGTTGGTTGGTGCCTTGGTGGCGGCTAGGGTTAGGGGGTGTAGTTTGGGTTTTGAGAGAGAGCGTTTTTTTCGGCAGCTTTTTTCTTACCATTTTTTACTCGTTCATTTTCATTATGGATTTAAGTGAGTGTCTTAATTTCACACTTTTACCCCTGTTTTAATTAAACACAAATACACAACTCATCCTACACTCCCCTGGTTTCCTCTGTCGTCATCTCTCTCTAGCCTGATCTAAAAGTCATGCAATGCTTGTGAGCAATCATTCGCCACCAGTGGAATTACGCGAAGGAGGTGTTCAGACTCATCGAATCCAAGCAAAAAATCGCCGAATGTCAGTCCAGAGCGGACATATCGAGCCTTGCAACTTTGAAAGCCAAACCCCTTCAGGTGTTTGCCGGAAACTATTCACCGGCATTGACCGATTATCATTCATTGGCAAGCTTCATTCCCAATCATCTGAAAACATGTTTTTCGAATCCGATCACAAGCTCCACTCAGACCTGCGTTATCGCACTTCACTTTGACGATTCAATTATTACTAGCTAGTTGTCCTCCTCCGTCAGACTGCAAATTTGCGTGTTACCGGCCCTCTTTCCTCCACCATCGGTTGATAAGGAGCCCTAAATTTGTATATTCAGTTGATATGGATCCCAAGATGCTTCTTGAACAAGGGCCACGAGTTCATGATTTCATTTATGAGCTGGAGCCTAGAGTTGGGCTTGTTGAGCATATTCCTCAAACAGATAATTCAGGTGACTTGATGAGTAGAACAAGTGGTTGCAAAAAGAAAGGGGAAGGTGTAGATGTGGAGCCATGTTTCAAAATATTCACTTTGAACGAAGATCAAATGCTTTCAAAGTTTCAATGGTCCTTTTATTAAAATGGATTTTCTGGTTGTTGTTACATCCATTTTGTGAATCCCCCACCCACAACTTTACCCCAAAAAAATCCCCTATTTAAATTTTTACTTCCCCTTCTAAGATTAACCATAGATTATTATTTGGAACTGGATATGGAGAAAGCGTATGATAGAGTGATTGGAATTTCATTAAAAAGATTCTAGATAAATCTGTTTCCTTCTCAGTGCTAGTTAACAATGGCCCTACAGACATGTTCTTCCCCTCTCGTG
This sequence comes from Persicaria maculosa, assembly GCA_963922045.1. Classification (NCBI taxonomy): domain Eukaryota; kingdom Viridiplantae; phylum Streptophyta; class Magnoliopsida; order Caryophyllales; family Polygonaceae; genus Persicaria; species Persicaria maculosa. The sequence goes on along the minus strand of OY998258.1, from coordinate 22,402,076 downwards.
GTCTTCGCCAAGGAGATCCTCTATCTCCATTCTTGTTTATCCTAGGAGCAGAAATCCTAACTCGGAAACTCTCAGCAGAAACAAATGTGGACAATTGTCCAATTGGTTTTTCTTTTGGTAAAAACGACCCTCCGGTTCCTTTCCTATCATTTGCCGACGACATCATAATACTTACAAAAGGCAGTATCGCCGCAAGGCATAAAGTTCGATCAATAATTGATACATACTGTAAAGTTTCTGGCCAAAAAGTGAATTATCATAAATCTAGCTTCCAAGCTACAAAAGGCATTCCGAACTTGGATATCATAACTTAGCAATTGTCTAAATATTACAAATGAGAACTCGTTGGAAAAATATCTCGGATGTACGATTATTAATGGCAGAGTAAACAAACACATTTTTTAAGACATCATTTGTAAATCTAAAGAACAAATTAAGTGATTGGCGAGCCAATGCCTTATTACAACAGGGGCATGCAATCCTAACTAACACAAACTTATGAGCCAAACCGTTGTATACAATGCAAAACTTTCTATTACCCTCATCGATACATAAAGAACTAGATCAGATTAATCGGTTGCTTTTCTGGAACAAAGATCTTCAACACCGTCCGCTTATTAGCTGGGATCGGATCTGCAGACCGAACAAATATGGGGGAATAGGACTTAGGCCGGAAATCAAAAGAGATGAATGAAGCCCTTCAAATGAAACTACTATGGAAAATATTGGCTGAACCTGATAATGTCTGGGTTACACTAATCAAACACAAGTATCTTCGCTCAGCTAACATCCGTGAGTACAAAAAAAGAGGTGACTCCTCATGGCAATGAGCCAAACTGACAACTCTTATTGATAAATTTAAGTTAGTGCTAATTTGGTCAGTCAGAAATGGGACATCTATCAAATTCTGGGAAGATAATTGGATAACAATTTCATCTCTACAGGCTAGTAAAGATTGCCCCCAAGTTAATAACATTGAGGAAACTGTTAGTGATTACATTTTGGGTGGAAAATGGTGGAAAGAAAAGCTTAGCAATGTGCTACCAAATGACACAGTCAAAGAAATCTTGGTCATTCCACTTCCTGTTTCTCCCTTTGAGGATCGGTTGTATTGGTGGCCTGACAGAGAGGGTTAATTGGTTCACCACTTCGAGTACATATAAACTAATCACTGTCCAATCCTCTCTAAACTTAGACAATAACGCCTGGATTTGGAATTTGGATGTTCCACAAAAGGTCAAAAATTTCTTATGGAAAGTCTGCCAGAATGGTCTCCCGATTGCTTCTAAGCTCGCCCAACGAGGGACATCTGTTCCTTCCAGTTGTAGCTTTTGCAACGTGGTAGAAGACGATGTACAACTCCTGTTTGAATGTCAATATGTGCGCTCTCTCTACCGTCTCCCTACACACACAAACTTAAAAATATGCAGTATGATAAATCAATCACGAGATATAAAACATATCATGACTTTCATCGGAAACAACCTTACCCTTGTGACCAAGATCGAGCTTGCTTTCTCTTGGTGGACGGCTTGGTAAATTCGGAACCAATATGTGTTTAAGCAGGTCACTATCCCTCACATTGACTAATCTTTACGCACTATTAAAACTCATAAGGATAATTGGAATAAAACCTTGGACTTTGAGTGCAGTCTTGATGAGGATCCCCCCTTACACCAAAAAAAAAATCTAATCACACAAGGAAGAAAAAGAATCGTGATAAGATTACATGTCGTAAACCCCCGAGGAGTACCCTCAAATTAAATTTTGACGGGTCCACAATCGCAAGCAATGACAGCTCAGCTAGAGCAATAATTCGGGACTGAGAAGGACGGCCGATACACATTTGTTACCAGAAACTTGGTAAACAAAGCACACTAAAAGTGGAAGCACTTGCTCTTAAGTTGGGAATCCAATATGCGTTACAACTCCGTATCGATAAAATACACATTGAAGGCGATTCCATTATAATCATAAATTATCTGAATAATACATCTAAATGTCCTTTGGAAATTGAGATGATCTTGTCTGATGTTAAACTCTTATTATCGACTATGAAAGAAGTTTCCTTCTTTCATGTTCCCCGGTTAGGTAATAAAGTGGCGGATAAGGTTGCACATCTTTGTCACTCTGCCTGGGGTGTCGATAAAAAACGGTGTACGAACTTCATGACAATTGATATGAACGTTGAGAATAGATCCTTGAAGAATGTTTATGATCTTTTTAAAAATAAGAAGGGGGCTTGATGGTTGGATTGCTATGAAACTAGATATAGAAAAGGCATATGACCGTGTGGATTGGGAATTAACGTTTAAAGTCCTACAAAAGTTTGGTTTCCATGACAAATTTATTGACTGGATTAGAGAATGCATTTCTACTGTCTCCTTCTCAGTCCTCTTTAATAATGGCCTGATTGATCTTTTCTGGCCTTCTCGGGGGCTTCGTTCGGGGGATCCACTTTCACTTTTTCTATTCATCCTCGGAGCAGAGGTTCGAGCTCGTAAGCTTGCTCGGGAATCTTCTTTACCTACTGGCCCTGTTGGTTTCACTTTCGGCATGGATGGACCACAAATACCATTTTTACCATTTGCAGACAATATAATAATTATCGCAAAAGGGAACACGTCTTTCCAACATGTTAAAACCATCCTACAGGAATATTGTCAAATATCATGGCAAAAAGTCAATTACCATAAGTCCTCCTTCCAAACTACTATGGGCATATCCATATCTCGAATATGAGAGATTGCAAAGATTCATGCTCCTAATCTTAATACATAAACAGCTTGATCAGCTTAATAGAATGTTCTTTTGAAATATAGACTTATAGTATAAGCTAAGCCCATGATAAGTTGAAGCAAAATATGTAAGCCAAAGGCAAGTGGGGGCTTGGGGATTAAAAAGTCGTTGGAAATGAACGAGGCATTGCAAATTAAACTACTATGGAAAATCCATACAAAACCAAATAATACCTAGGTCTAAATAGTTGCCCATAAATACCTGAAGTCATCCCCCCTATTGGAGTATAATAAATGCGTGTCTACATCATGGCAATGGCATGGTCTAAGTTGCAGCAACTTATTGATAAGTTTAAAACTGGACTTATTTGGTTAGTTGGTAATGAAAAATCAATAAAAGATACTGGATTACGGTAGATCCCTTCCGCTTTCAATCATTAATCACCTAAACAAAAACACGACTTACCCTTGGAAGACTAAGCTCCTGATGGCAAATATTAAAATCATTTGCTCGGATATCAAGGACATTTCATTCATACAGTCATACGTGTGCCCCGAAATTGTAACAAAGTGATGAATAAGATTGCACACTTTTGCCGGTCTATTACGGGGACAGTCATTATAAATGAACCAGATCTTCATGAACTCATCGGTAAGAACGCTCTCGGGTAGGTCCAACCTCCTGAATTCTTTCCTTGTCAAAAAAAAGAAGGGCCCATAAAAACTCATTTGCTAAATTATAGTCCTTAACAAGTGTTAACACCTAAAGACAACAAAAGCCGGGCATTGCACAACAGCCACAACTCACTCAAGGTAAAATACTATATAACTCTCCAAATTAAATGCGGGCAAATGTAAAGAGAGTAATCGTCCGGGTGGCACCCTACGCTTGGAGTGATCACTTGCCAGAAGCTTTGGCCTGTTCGATCCTTTTCTTGCGTTGCCTTAGTAGTTCACTGCTCGCCTTCTTCCTCTTCTGGTTAATCTCAATGGCCTCAATGAGTCCCCGCTGCTTACGTGACAAACCAACCCTCTCCATCCTAGCTGCATCCTCTGCAATCTGGTCAGGGTTGGGCAGGGGTTCATCGTCGGCTTGCATTTCCTCGACAACCGCCTCAACGACAGGTGCTTGTGCACCCTGGATGCGTTGTAATTCCTTGTTCCGATCCTCGAGGTACTTCTTCTCGTGCTCCATCAGCTGTATAACAAACAGACGACAGTAGTCAAGACACATGCTAAGCCAGACATCAAGACGATGGGAGTGATAGTATGTACACGACAGCCAATGCAACTCCATGCCAATTTGCTAAGAGGGATCTCATATCCGAGACACAGTTGGAACATTTCAAAAGAAGTGCTCAAGTAGAGCAAGGCATGCCCAAAACACATTTTCAAAACCATAGATAAAGGCACAAGTGTCTTTATCAGGAGAAATAATAATTGCCATTTTTTTAGCATATAGCTAGTCCAATAGTAGAAAACGCATTTTGCTGGGATTTTTAGTGTTTATGAATTATGGGCTGGGTAACTTCAATTTTCAAGTAGTTTGTAAAAATTTTAGTTACGCATCTCAAGATTCTACTACTAAGCCACAATAGTTTAAAAAGTTCAATTATGCAGTTTGTACCTTTCTCTTCCGATCAGCATTGTCATTGGCTTCAACACGACTCATAACAGCTTCTGCTAGTAAATTTTGAGGATCATTAATATCTTCAGTTCCAGCACCCGGCATAGGAAGGATTTCATTATTGGCTGCAGCCTGCAGCCGTTTAATGTTTTCCGCATACTCAGGGACCCAGCCTTCTGCCTCATTGTCAACAAACGGTGACAAGTGGGGAGGACAAGCACTGTTAAAAAAAATATTACGTTATCACCCTCGGTACAAAACTTGAAACATGCATCAACCAACAAAGTTCAGGCACATTCTGGTTACATTTCACATTTTTAAATTTTTCTTTGCAAAATATGGCTGGCCTTTATCCATCAAGATAAAAGAGAAGCAATCAGAAAAGTCAAGCAAAACACTGATCAACTGAGATAAGTACAACTGCAAAAGTTTATATATAATAATAGTAGTATTAACAATTATAGTGCATCAAAGTGAAATCACCTTTAAAAATCACGTAAGCAAAGAGTGTAATAAGATGACTGCAAAATTAAGTAGTGCTTCATAATTTCCGTGACCAAGAACAACAAAAAATATATAGCAGGCAGAATGCACGACATTAATTAGCATTTCTGTTAAAAGTACCCATACCTGCCTAACAAATACTGCTCAGTTGGCAGTATAATCTGTGCATTTACACAGTCATATATCCACTGAGGCTGAACATACTCCCTAGAAAGAATTTTGTGGCCCACCATAGGACGATCAATAATCTGGGAAGAGGGTAAAATTAAGACAATGAATTCAAGTTGGAAGAGGATAAATCAATTGAAGACTTTTTAGATAGCAGAAACTTTAAATTTTAGCCCATGAAAATAAACTGATGAAACAACAATCAAAAGTGTACACACAAGCTATGTTATAATATGCATCTCTTCTATCTCTGCACATAATGTTTACCTGATAAGTGATGCTTTGATCTGTCTCAGCAAATGGAGCGCCTTCTCCCTCCCATGAAACACTGCCACCGAAGGCCTGAATGACAAAAAGTAAAGACTCTCTGGGTACCTGAAAGGCGAGTGACAGCTAAATTAGGGAAACCAAGATATAATTTTAGTAGAAAAGGTTAGAAAAAGTGGGGATGTGTTCTATTTTCTATTCTCCTGAAAATACCTGATTTATTCATGCAATATTTTGCTCAAAATGGAATTTGAATGACATTTCCAAAAAAACAAAACTTTGTTTTCATTTCAAGGAAAAGGACAGAGGTAACAACCACTACTTGCTGGCTTCATTTCAAAATTACAAAATTCTTAAGATCCCTGAGAGCAAAAATAGCACACAAACACATAACAAACTTGGGGAACCAAAGGAGTCCAAAGACCGAAATCAACTAACTTAAAAGCAGAGCTAATGACCTCCAAGGTCGAACCAGGCCCTTTATAGCTTAAGACTAAATGACAGAATACCTGATGATGCCCTTACTTATACTATACTATACCCCAGTGTGTAAAAAGGTACAGGCACGCCTGCCTAAGCATAGGCTAAGTGGGGGGAAAGAGACGCTAACCCATAATATTTTTTACCGTATTACCCTCCTATTTAATTTTTCACCTTTCACCCAATTCCAAAGAATTTTGGCAGGCGAACTTATCAGAAGATTTCTAACAGATTTCTCTCAATTAGAAGGCTAAAAGTTAAAAGCTTAGTAAATTAGTTTCTTCCTCATTCAATTTGGAGTTTAGATTGGAGAGAACCTGTTTCTAACAATCAAAACTCAAAAAAATTTTATTACAAAGAAAGGTATATATTAACACCATAATGAGGAAGATCTCCTATAGAAAGAGAATTTTGAATACCTTTTGCTTCGTACACTTTTCCAAAATAATTGCAAAAATACATTAATCCCTCCCCTTTGGAGAGAAACAAAAAGGCCATCCTTGCCGGTTTTCTTGCAACCCTTTTTAAGGGGTGGACGAGGTGGAGTGGGGGTGGAGGTGGGGGGAATTTCCCCACCTTGTGACAGGAGGTAGGGGAGGTAGAGGGGGTGGCCACCCTTCCCACCCCTTAAATGAAGATGGAGGGGGTGGGAAGGAAAACAGGGCCTAAGTTTAGAAGCTTGGACCAGCAGGAATACATTATAAACGCAAGGCTTACACTATGGTGAAAGCAAAAAAAAACCTCTTGATTCATTTTATATGTACATAGATTGTATGTGATTGTGGGCTTTCCTTTTTCATTTATCCGGGATATACTAGGCAGATGTTGTCGTTTTGTATATTATATTATAGTGGTTAAAAAACTAACTCATAATTTAATCAATTCACTAAACAGACATAATTAACTGAGTGGTAGACTGATATCTAACCTCACGGCTTAAGAAGAACTTCATATTCTTAAAAAGTGTCTTGCATTTTTTTGTATCTTCATCAGCATCATCATCATCATCATCGACTTCTTCAACAAGACTCATCAGTGAACCATGCCCATGTGAAGGGAGTTGTTGGTCAGAGGTTGACTGACCATTACGAGAGAGTGCTGATTGGGCAGCAACATGCCTTGAGAGAGCGTATAGCTCTGCAAATCCACGTAATTAGACTAAATAACAACAAAGTTTTTGGACCAACACTGTATTTTTCTGATGGTCATATAGATAAATTGTAAGACAAGGAAGTACCTTCTGCTAAAGCTTCTAGTCGATGATCAAGAATTGGTGGATACTTCACATTTAGTAACTGATAAAGTTTAAAATTGACAAATTCTAGAAGAGTCTGCAGGAAGCGATTTCATTAGTATTAAAGGGATGTTATAAAAAAACATTTGAAGTAGCCAGAGCAGTCAGTATGAAATAACAGATAACATGCATCTAAATGATTACCTCGTAAAACTCCAGAAAGGTCAACATAATGCCAAAATCAATATCATCAGGCACCACTTGTTGCAGCTTGTGATCATCAAAATGTATCATACCATAAAAATCCAGATTAAGTCAGCAATAGGAACGAAAAAAATTGGCACGAAATACCATCATAATTTTCAGATTGGATATTTATGATTTATCAATATCAAATTATACATAAAATTTACCTCATAATACATGCCTTTCACCGAAATGAAAGTTTTGCGTAGTTTATGAGTTCGTGTAATGTAAGCTTGCCATTCATGACACAACCTGAATATACCACACATAGTGAATGAATAAGAAGCAGAAATGAAAACTTTAAAGTTCAAGGTTCATCCCATAACCAGGATAAAGAGAATCCATGCTAAAAAATATATAAAAACAGATATTCGATCCACCAACCTCCGACAATTATGAATGCGTTGTACTCCAATTTTCTCTTCAGCTGATGCTGGCAAGGCTGCAAACAAGTGCACCATGGAGAGGCAGTCATCTAAATCCCCAAGAGCATCAACAAACCTCGGATACCTGCATGTCACAAGGCAGGACAAATAAGCTTATGGATTAGCTAAAGGTAGAATGCAAAAGATAATGAAACTTCACCTGTCACGGATGAGTCTATCTAATGAGTAGCCTGGTTTGCGAGTCTCAAGACTCTTTGCAAGCTCTTTATTCTTCTTGGCTCGAGCTTTCTTAACCTTTTTTTCGTGTACCCTTATGTCTCTAAAGGTCTCCAAAAGGGGCTCATGTCTGAGAAAGGATATATCCTTCACATGGTAGTAAGTCTGATGAGTTCCCTTGACCTTCTTCTTTGGGTCCCGGGGAAATATTCCCTTAAGAATACAGAGCCTCCTGTAATAGAAAGCGGAACAAGCATGAGAATAACAGCACTTTAGAACAAGGCAGCACCGTATATAAATAAACAACAGCTGAAAAAAGCAAAGCTCGACTGCCGAATTGGATACAATGAGGAGGACATCTGGAATAAAGATAGAGCTTAAATCATAAACATAAGAAAGCAGTTTCTAATCAAACTATTTTTTACACTTAGCAAACCTTTTTTCTTTTTCTTTTGGGAAATGAAACTCGAGAAACCAACAAAATTTATATAAATTGCAATGTGTATCATCCTCTACTTCCTCTGGTATAATATATTCGTCAACCTAATCTAATATATATGTATATATATTCTCCAGTCGCTAAAACACTACGAATTACACCTAAATTAGGGGGAAACTATAAACTTGGTAACCAGTCAAAAATAGAAAAAGAGACAAAAAGAAAATCGAAATTAAAGGAAAAGGAGCTGGTAAGGACCTGAAGAGAGGGAGGGTAACTTGGAGCTGCTTGATAGCCTGAGAACGAGTTGCGTATTTTGCCGCGTTCCCTTCTTTCTTCTTGCCCTGCACCACCAATTTGTTGCCATTAATACAAAATTAGAGAAATTTCACAAGCTACAAAAACAATCAGAAGAGGAAAATTACAGCAGGCCTGTAGTGCTTCGGCATGGCGGTGGATGGAGAGTGGCTGCTGGAGGAAGAAGGTGAGAGGAGCAACGGAATTAAGCCTCCGTTTGTTTGCGGGCTTTTGTATTAAACCCTAAAAACCTGTCGTCCATTTTTTCTTTTTTTTTTCTCTTTTAATAATGTATACGTTTCAATGGACCAACGTGCAAACTCAACTGGCCCATGATGCATAATCCAGGCCTTGGCCTTCGCCGTCTCAAACTATGGGCCGGCCCCATTATTTTCTTTTTCTTTTTCTTTTTTGAGTGATTTTTTTTAATCAAGGTAATAATTCGAAATTTCAGGCAACGTCATTGTATGAGAAATCGAGAGACCGAAACGGCGAACGAACAACATGAGAAGATACAACGGCAGGACAAACCACAACCTCGGTTGCATACTACATAAAGGATTTCGAGTCTCCGACATCTTTCACATGGCACTAGATAGTCAAGCACTTTAGTCCACGTGGAAGCATGGGACGAAGAAGAGGCGGAAAGTGAATCTCAAGAATACGGGTGAGTTTTGAAATTGACGTTGCGCTTCCCGGTGTCGGAAGACGGAAAACAAGAGCAAAAGCCCGCCACGGGAAAAGATATCTCCGAGTAAGTGTGGATTAGCAATGTTCCTCGTACCTAGACGAAGGATCTTCGAACATCACAAACACTATCACGATCACCACAGTCAACAAAAATACTGAGACTGCTGCTTATAGGGGTTTTATTTATTCGAGCCGAGTACCTAGGTGTTTATGTTTCAGCTTGTTTTTTTTCGAGTCGAGTTCGAGCCGAGCCTGGTTTTTTTTCGAGCCTAAGATCTTGCTCGTATTCGGCTCGCAAGCTTTACATGGAGCTCGAGCTCGAATTACTCGTTTTTTGCTTGAGCCAAGTTCGAGCTCGTAAGCTCATTCAAGCCTGTTAGCTCGTATTAAGCTCGTTTTGTGCCCATTTTAGAATTGTTGTATTAATACAAGCTTGTGAGATCGTATTAAGCTTGATTTGAGCTCGTATTAAGCTCATGAGCTACATTTGGTTACTAGCTACATACATATAGACATGCCAAAACGAGTTATACGAGCTACTCGAACTCGGCTCGGGCTCGTCTCAGACTCGGGAACCTGCTCGAACTCAGCTCATTTTTTTAATATGAACGATATCGAGCCGAGTATTTTGAGTCGAACTCGAGTAGCTCGCGTTCATATAACACCCCTGGCTCCTTATACCGAAACTAAACACATCCACACCAACACGAGGTTCCGCCAAGAGAAGACACAATGGGGCCAAAAAACGAGTTAACGAAAACCACATTTAACACCTTAGAGATAGTGAAGGAGTTACATTTTTATTTCTAGTCATCATTTCTTCACATTCTGATCAAACTATGACCGCAAAAAGAAAGCGTCTTGTCGAGCAAGTACCTAAAAGACTTTAATTTTCTATTTTCTTGTCTTTTACTCAAAATTTAATTTTTATTTAAATCTCTTTTCAATTTTCTTTTTAATGACGGTTTTTCCTTTTTCCTTTTTCTTTTTAATAACAACTTTTCTTTACTCTGTGTATACTTGATGAACGGGTGTAAGAGATTTCCATTTCTCTAATATTAGTCTTGCCTTGGCAAGACTGGTTTTCTAATAAATTCGAGTTATGCATATTTCAAATCATTTCCTTGCTCCAAAAGCACGGAGGCTTCAAGAGCAAGTTTCGAATCATCTACTTGCGATTTTTTTAGTGTTTATTAACTTGTCGAGGTAAATATCGATTTTTGAACATTTGTTTTTTATGATGATGATAGTGCATATAGTGCAAAATACCATTCCCTATTGAAAATTTTGTTGTAACACCAGTTGCACCACCTAAAGCACGACGTTAATTAATGCTGAAATATATAAAGCTGGTAGCCTTGTAATGATGCTATCTTGGCTTTAGTTTTTTTAATTCGCAAAGGCCACCTATTGACGATATCCCAATAAATAGTCATATCAAAATGTTCATTTATACGCCAAAATATGTCACCCAACGCAGAATATAGTAGGTATATAAAGATTCATTCGCGATCAATATACTTCTTTCACTTGCTCATCTATCACGATCGAGTAAATATTTTTGTATTAGTAAACACGCATGCTTCATTTATCCTATAAACCTTCACGATCATGGGATTCGCGATCGGATGAACTGAGACCAACCAAGAGACCGCATGTATGTCTCGATGTCAGATAACCACTTGTTTACCCTGCGTGGCACCCACCATATCAAACGACGTCTTTCATACTATGTCGACACTAAATCGTGCTGGCAGGCGTGGGCCTCACACACCATCTCGCTAACAACATCCCATTGGCCCATGTATTGTGTTTTCCCCACGAGGTCTCACCGACAGCCCACGCATAATACTATAAATACCCCCATCCACTTCATAGTTCGGGATTGGTTTCTGAGAGAATAAGACGAGCTCTGTAGTTATCTCCCATAATTAAAACCCTTGGAGTTGAGTTATCAAGTATCTTGAATGGGAAATAATCGCTTTTAGAATAAACCAATCATCTCAAAGTTACTTCAAATACGACGATTGAATAGTAAAAATATAACTCAAAACCTATTGCAAAGTAGTCATCGCGAAGAAGGCCTATCACGAAGCCACCACTAGATCGCACGTCGAGTTCTTAATCCAAGAAACATCTTGAAGCTTCCAACCATGGTATATTTATATAGGTATTATCCGCCATATATTCTTATAAAATAGGGAACACATCATCAAGGGGTAATAAATGTCGATGATTTTCTAAAAACGCTTCACTTATAATCATCAAGTACATATGTATTATATTAATTGTGGAATTTAGTGTACCATGATGACAAGTTGTCTATGTGTCTACTGTTATATATTGTGGGTCAGCCCTTTATATAGGCTAGACTATACATAGGTCAACCCCTTATATGGGCCACACACAAAAAAACACTCATATATATGGCACAAATTCACCAAAATTTCCCAAAAAACACACAATAATCACACACAAGTAACGACTCATTTGCACCTTAACCAACAAACTCTATGCCAATTTCATCCCAAATGTTGTTATAATTGATTTTTGAATTAGGGTTTTTGACCATCACACACGAAACGATGGTGATGTAAAGGGTATGAGGCAAAGTCGGAAAGGCCCTCCGGTGGTTACTAGTTAATTTGCATTGTTACTCATTTGGGCATTCGAGTTCGGAATCTACGCTATTTTGTGCTTATTGTGCAGATTTACAATCTGAGCTTGGAGAGGGGTTGAGGTTGGACTAAAAGACATGAGAAGAGCATGGTCTGGAGCTTAAAAGGAGCTGAGAGGAGTCCGTTGCCACAAGAGGAGCCAAGAGGAAGAGAATCGAATACAAAGGAAGAAAGCACGACACATGAAATTAGTGGGTTTCTTCTCTCTCCTCTCGCTCGCTCTCTTCTCTCTCTCCTCTCGCTCGCTCTCACGCTCTCACGCGCTCGGCCCTAGCGTCGGTCCCCTCCACCTCCTCCGGCGATACCTTGCCGCCGACCGATCCCCCTACCCCAGCCCGGCGCCTACCTCCGGCACCCTACCAGGTATACCCTCCGCCCCCCTCTCCTCCTCTTCTCGCGCCTCTCCTCTTCTCCCATTACCCCTCTTCCCTTCCTGCGAGCCCCAACCCTGCGCCGCCCCCTGCCGGCTACTCCCTCCCCCTCCCACCGGTGCTGCTAGCCCTACCCCGAGCCCCGAGCCCCGTCGCCACCCACACCCCCACCCTCTGGCGCCCTAGCCTGGGGTCCCCTTGTTCCTGCGCCCAGTCCCCTCCCCCCCTCCTGCCCCGCGCTCAGGATCCCGGCTTACCCCCCCTCCGCCCCCTCTCCCAGCCCTCCTCTAGTCTGGCTTGGTCTCCCCGCCTACCTAAAACCGAACCCTAAAACCGAACCCTTAGCCCTTCGAGCTCTCCGACCCCAACCCCTAAGTCGAACCCTAAAACCCAGGGCTTCCAGCCCCGACCCCGCCCAAAGGAGTTGGTGGAGGCAGGATCGACTCAATCGGCGGATTGAAAGATTGAAGAACTCGAACGCCCCTTTACGGGGCCAGTAAGCTTTATATTTCCCGCTCCGTCTGATTGTTTTAATTGGTTGAGTGTTTTCAGTACTCCATTCATTTGATTAGTCTAATCTAGTGCGTTGTTTGCTTCTCTCGTTTGCTACTCCCTATTAATTGTACTGGCTATTTCCTATTTGCTGATTTGCTGAGTTGGTACATTGATTTGTTGGTCATCTTCTTGTTGGTCTTTCGCTCTCCTTATTGTGGTGTGCGTTCTCTCCTGACTGTGTTGCTTCTTGCCTGGAGTAGGAATCTTTTAGTTTTTGTGGTGTATTTTAGTTACTTTGTTCATATCCCTGTATCCGTCTTGTTTTACTTTTGGTGTGTGTCGGTACCCCTTGCTTGTTTCTGGTTGTTCTATTGCTCGAATGGCTCGTCGGGTGATCTCTGGTCCTAGTCAGGGGGTGGCTCTTCAAGGGAGCCCTTGGCCTATGGTGTCTTCTTTGAGGTTTGGTTCGTGGAATGTGGGAACTCTGACTGGTAAGTCGTTCGAATTGGTGAGGATTCTGCAGGACCGTAGAGTAGACATCGCGTGTGTGCAGGAAACTAAGTGGGTGGGAAGTAAGGCCCGACATATTGATGGGTGGAAGCTGTGGTACTCAGGGCTTGACAGGAAGAGAAACGGGGTTGGTATTTTGATCAGTGAGCGCTGGAAAGACAGGGTGGTGCGAGTGGACCGGGTGAGTGACAGACTGATGGATATCAAGTTGGTGTGGGAAGGCTCCTTTCTGCATGTGATTAGTGCTTACGCTCCCCGAGTAGGTCGGGGCATAGAGGAGAAGAGAGAATTTTGGGAGGCCTTGGATGCGCTGGTTGGGACTATCCTAGGGTCGGATCAGTACGTGATTGGAGGAGATTTCAACGCTCACATTGGCAAGAGTAACGACGGGTTTGAGGAAGCCCATGGAGGTTTTGGCTACGGGGTTAGGAATGATGGCGGGACTGCTTTGTTGGAGTTCTCTGTTGCGTTCGATAGTGTCATTTGTAATTCGTTGTTCCAAAAGAGTGATGAGCACTTGGTTACTTTCGATAGCACAGTCGGAAGATCGCAAATTGACTATTTCTTGGTGAGAAAGGATAGCAGACGGAGCTGCAGAGATTGTAAAGTGATCCCCTTTGGGGGTCTCTCCACGCCCCACCATCTTCTGGTCTTGGACCTTATGGTGCATGGTCGATTTCGTAAGAAAAAGCATATTCAGTCCACGAAAATCAGGTGGTGGCGCCTCTCAGAATCTACTGGGTCTGTTTTCAAAGATAAGGTGTGGCAGGTTGCTGAACAGGAGGGGATTGGTGAGTTGCAGGGCAATGCAGACGCAATGTGGAGCCGTATGACTGGTTGTATTCGCAGAGTCGGCCGGGAGGTGTTGGGTGTGTCTAAAGGCGGTCAAGGGCCCAACCGGGGCGCAGACTGGTGGAGTGAGGATGTGAAGGCTAAAGTGAAGGAGAAGCAAGTAGCGTTTCACAGGTGGCTACAGAGAGGCCCTGGAGAAGACAGCATAGAGCTTAGGTTCAGGTACAATGTGGCAAAGAGGGAGGCGAAGCGAGCAGTAGCTAAGGCTAAAGACAAGGCCTTTGATTGTTTGTACAAGGCCTTAGATCAGAAGGGAGGGGAGCAGGTTCTCTACCGTTTGGCTCATCAGAGAGAGAGATTGAGCAGAGATATAGACATCGTCAGATGTATCAAAGATGAGAGTGCTCAAGTGTTGGTTGTAGATCAGCAGATCAAGGAGAGATGGCAGAGATACTTCTCAGAATTACTTAACGAGGATTTCCTCCCCTCCGAGCAGAGTCTCAGGTTCGCAGAACGTATTGACTTTGGCTTCCACCGTCGCATCACTATTGAGGAGGTTAAAGGAGATGTATGTAGGTCGAAGAACAACAGAGCTTCTGGTCCGGATGATATGCCGGGGGAAGTTTGGAAATGGTTAGGGGCTAAAGGTTTGATTTGGCTAACTTCGCTCTTCAATGCCATCTTAAGTTCGGGTAAAATGCCAGCTGAATGGAGACTTAGTAAACTGGTTCCGGTCTACAAAAACAAGGGTGATGTCCAGTGCTGCAGCAACTACAGAGGGATTAAGCTATTGAGTCACACGATGAAATTATGGGAAAGAGTTTTAGAGGTAAGACTTATGAAGTTGGTGCAGGTGTCTGAGAACCAATTTGGCTTCAGGCCTGGTAGATCTGCTACAAAAGCTATCCACTTGCTCAGGCGTTTGATCGAGATGCACAGAGATAGGAGAAAGGATTTGCATATGGCATTCATCGATATAGAAAAGGCGTACAACAAAGTTTCGAGAAACTTGCTTTGGAGTTGCCTGGTTGAGAAAGGAGTGCCTGGGACGTATATCAGAGCTATCAGAGATATGTGTGAGGGTTCCTTGACTAGTGTTAGAACACCGTGTGGAGATTCTGAGTACTTCCAGGTTCGGGTGGAGCTTCATCAGGGTTCAGCTCTCAGTCCGTTTCTCTTCACTCTTGTCATGGATTGTCTTTCTGCCCCACTCCAAGAAGAGATCCCTTGGTGTATGCTGTTTGCAGATGACATTGTGCTTGTGGACAACTCAAGAGCGGGTTTGGAACGCAGGCTTGAAAACTGGAGGGTGGTGCTAGAGTCTCAGGGTCTAAGATTGAGTAGGACCAAGACCGAGTATGTTCGGTTTAGCTTTGGAGAGGGGGATGATCAGGGATCCACAGTTGCATTGGGGGAGGTTACAGTTCCCAGGAAGGATTATTTCAAGTACCTGGGCTTGTACGTTCAGAGTGATGGGGGTATTGATAGAGATATCGAGCATCGAGTTCAGTCTGGGTGGCTAAGATGGAGAAGAGCGTCGGGGGTGCTTTGTGACAAAAAAGTCCCAGCTAAACTGAAGGGAAAATTTTATAAAGTGGTTGTTAGACCGACCTTGTTGTACGGCTCTGAGTGTTGGCCTATTACTAAAGTGCAAGAACAGAAGCTGTCAGTTGCAGAGATGAGAATGCTGAGATGGATGACGGGGCACACGAGACTCGACAAAATCCGAAATGCTGACATCAGGAGAGAGGCTAGAGTTGCGAGTATTGTGGATAAATTGCGGGAGTCCAGATTACGTTGGTTTGGGCACGTCAGTAGGAGACCTGAGTCGGCTCCGGTTCGTAGGTGTGAAATCCTGAATTATTTAATTAAAAAAAACTATTCCGCGTAGGTTTCAATTTTTTTTCTTCTCAATCTATATATCTATATATAACCTTAATTTAGAAGACTTTGCTTACGTGTCAATCTTAGAGGAGTTTTAGGAATATTGACCAATTATGTTTTTTTCCTTGATTTTTTTAATTCTCCTTTTCTCTTTTTTTCCATTAATTTTTTTTAATTCTCCATTCTCTTTTATTCTTAACATATTTACTAACAATCTATATATAACCTTAATTTAGAAGACTTTGCTTACGTGTCAATCTAAGAGGAGTTTTAGGAATATTGACCAATTATGTTTTTTTCCTTGATTTTTTTAATTCTCCTTTTCTCTTTTTTTCCATTAATTTTTTTTAATCCTCCATTCTCTTTTATTCTTAACATATTTACTAACAATTGAACTTAATTCAAAACATTGAATTCAATCTAATATAACCATTAGGCTTAACTCACATTTATGTACTAACTATTGAGCTTAATTCAAAACATTGAATATAATTATTAGTTGTGACACATCACATTTAAATGCATGATTCAGATTTCAAAATTTCTAAAAAAGTTACAATGATATTGATATTATTATTACTAGGTGATTTAAAATATCTACATTTATGTATTATACTTTAGACGAGATATAAAAAAAATTATTTCAGAATTATAAGAAACATTTATGGTAAAGTTTTTTTTATCTTAACTTTTCCACAGTAGATTGAGAGTATCGAGAATCTTCGATAGGAGAGAGAAAAGCATTAGCCAGTACCAGAACCTGAATAAGCCTGGGGGCCCGCACGACGGGCTATTAGCTCAGCGGTATTAGTATTTATAAGATACATCTATCGAACGGTTACTTAACTCGATTTTTTTTTGTTTACGGGATTGCAATTTATTGATTTTTTAATCTTCTCCACCTACAAAACCTAAAATTTGTGCTTACATTGATGGATATTAAAACATGACAAAGAGGGAAATACCGTCCTCTACTTGGTGTTCTAGTACATGGAACCCGATCCAAGGAAATTCATTCGAAGTTTCGGTAAAACTGGGGATTTCATTTCATCTTCAACCATTAAGGTTTTTGCCCCAAATTTCAAACCCTTATTTCATTGCTATTGTTGGGATATGTTGTGTGGTTGATACCCATGCCTCTTTCTGTTTTGTTCTTTTTGACATTATATTTCATAATGCTTGCTTAATGAAAATCCTTAATGAATTGACTAGGTTGAATAGTCAAGATATAATATTCAAGTTATCTCTAGGATGTTGATAATTGATGGTTAGAATTGTCTTTTGTTTCTTCAATTTAGCATTACTGTAAACCTTCTTACTACAATAAAAATCTCTTTCTTTTTGTTTCTTTTCCTAGGGTTAAAAACATAAGATATTGCTCTGTGAGATCTTTTTATACAAAGAAATCTTATATACTTTAGCCTAACAGGTACATTCTATTTATTGTTTGTCTTTTTTTTTTGCCTTTATAACTTTTATTTCAATATGCTAATCATAATATTGGTCTTATTGTGTTTATTAATTTGTTTACACAGGCGGAGTACATTCACTTAGAGTTTGGAGGACTTGGTGTCACCCACCCATAATCCTTATTTTCCTAATTTTGTAAGATTAGCCTTACATTATTTCTTTTTATATACATTTTCATCCCTTCATATAACCAAACTATTTTTTCCCAGGAATCTTATGGACGAAGTTTAGCGTAACGACAACATCCATTCATATATTTAGTTTTATATTCATTAATGTATTTCGCCATTTGTATTTTTTTCATAATTATTTTTGTTCATCCTTATAATAAATATTTTATATTTTTTTTCTCGTGCACACGCCATGGCGCGGGGACTTTACTAGTTAACAATTAAGCAACTATTATCATTACGTAAAAATAACTGCAAAATATTATTCTCAGTAGGATTTGTTTTTTTTGCTAATTTGATAAGATTTGGATCAATTGATAAACACGTATATTTCACATAAGTTTGACTTGCTATTTTGATTAAAAAAAATTATTTTGATAAGATTTAGATCGGAGCATTAGTTTTTTGTTATCTTCAAAAAGATTTGGTTAATTATGATCGGTAAACATATCTTCCTTTTTTTTTAATCTCAACTGACTACTAACAATTCCACTATCCTAATCCGTAATTGTTTTTTTAATATATTGATTTAGATTACGTTATATATGATATAAATATAAGTGTATATATATATATATATATATATATATATATATATATATATATATATATATATATATATATATATATATATATATATATATATATATATATATATATATATATATACACCTTGTCAACAGAGGCGAGTAGATCGTGTATTGTTCTGTGGATGACTTGATAGACCTCTTTTTAGAACAAAGTGAATATTGCCATCCTAGATTCATCCACAACCTTCAACAGGACCTTATACCTTTTATACATAAAGATAATAGATATATTATTAAAAACAACAATAAAATAGGTGGGAATGTTTTTGTAGTATAAAATAAATTACCTAGGAATAGGGTACTGAATTTCCCATTGACATTGGGTACAGTTTGCAATCCCCATCTCGACTTTCGTCTTGCATTGTACGCAGGAATTGTAAAACCAACCGAACCGATTATCAATAGCTTCTATGGTAGCCAAGGTAACAAATGTCCCTTCCTATTAACAAAATAGTGCGTAAGAATTATAACTAACAAAAATCACAAAAGCACCAAATAATACTAATTAATAGTTTGATAGTGCAAATAAACTTACTCGCTTGCCGTTAAATAGCTCATGAAGTTCATTTATTGTTTTATGTTCATGCAATGATAAGAAATGTTCTTCAAGCGAATAAATTGGTTGGGATTGGACATTCAGAATATCTTCCGAATCAAGCTCCTTTGGATTGGATATATCAAAACTACACGAACAATGAAATGCAGTTAGATAAAATAATATTATTGTTAAATATAATTAAATAGTTTTAGTTCAATTACCTTTCTTTGAATTGAATTATATCCGGAATGGTGGAATCTTCCAAAAATATCAAAGAAGTATCAAAGTTGTTGGATATGTAGTTTTTTCCTAAAATACGTGGATGAGATAAATATTTATATATGAATAAATAGTCTTATAAAAATTGATAATTGATAATAAAAGTTTAACGAATATACCTTTATACAGTTCAACCCTTGCAAATTGAATAATAATAACAACTTTATCATCTATAGAGACATTCTCGTAAGGAGTAAGTTGGTCCGCATATAAATCCCACAAAGTGCATTTTAATACTTCATACCTACAAATAATAAATAAAAGATACCGTAACATCCATCGAAATATAAATAAATAAATAAACGTAGTATGTGCTTTTTATTATATATGCCGATTAAAAAAATTAATATAAGTTAACAAAATGAATAATACATACCTCGAATTTACAATTAAAATATTAAAATGAACAATACATACCTCGAATTTACAATTAAAATATTTCTTCTTGTATACATAATGGATCCATAACCATTAGATTCAGTTGTATGTCCAACCATCCTTAGCATCCCAATGACATCTAATAAAAATATTAATGATATTAGAAAAATACGAAGAACTAAATTAATATATATATATATATAAAGTTAGTTAATTAAATCACGTACCAACCATACGACTATAATCAACATTTGGATTCGAAATCAACTCGAACTCGACAAATTGAAATCCGTGCATCATAATAGATGGTTCTCAATCTGAGTGATAGAGGTATTACTGAATAGTAAAATACGATGTTTGAATGGACTACATCGGACTTTAACGGTGTGCTTGTAGACTCCAAAATCCTTGATGGAATACGTAAGCCTTTCTACCACGTGCTCGACCATGGTTAAATATTTCTTTGTAGCGGACGCTTGTATCTTCGAACCCTGCACATGAATTGTAAATGTAAATATTTATGGGTGCCCAATACCCAATCTATACGGAGTATTATAAATAAATGAGGAGTGTCGATCATACTAAAGGAGAACCCTGCACATGTATGTCTACATGTACGAAGATATAGGTGCTCTAAAAACATATGTTGGGCAAGTTGTAATTGTATATGTGTCGTCCTTTGAGTGTGACGGGTGTATAGATATGATGATGGTGTATGTGTACAGATATGAACAAAACATATGTTGGGCAAGTTGTAATTGTTTATGCGTATGTGTACTGAAGATATGATGATGACGACGGTGTTTATGCGTATGTGTACAAAACATATTTTTGATTTCAATAAATCTAAATGTTAATGAATATTTAAACATAAATACCCTTTCATCGATCAAAATAATGTCAATCGAATGAACTGTTCCAGGATCAGTGTAGCTTAGGGTTTTCGACATTCTTAAAACATGAACAATTATATTCCATCGAATTCTTGCGGTGTTTTCTTCTTGTGGTAATAACTCGTCCAGGGAATGAAATTGCTCATCGCCTAAAAAATCAGTTAATAAATTAAATACTTAATGATAATAGATTATAGGGATATATATATATAACCAATTGTCCCTATAAATTAAATATCGAACGTACCTCCCTTTTTCACATTACCGTTGTTCTCCATGAGCGTCTTGCCTTTGTTTTTTGACATCGCGTGATTCTCTACATATAGACGCAATTAGATCAAAGGGTGTCAAAGAATGAGGAGATCACATAAAGTTGATGGACATCACCTTAGTCTTGTTCACCAGACAATCAGAAGAGAGCACAAAAACTAACGATGGGATGAAAATCAATAGTATATATTTACATCAAGTTGAATTTTAATGAATTGGTTAGGATCTCAACTAAATTGGATAAGCTTTAATTTAACAAACAAATTAAAGCTACGCGGGTTTAATCTTCAACTCTAAATTAAAATAAACAAATAAACAATTTAATCTTAAAAAAAAAAAAGATACACCGGATTTATTGGTACGCCGACTTCATATATACAAAATCTCAACTAAATTAGAAAATCTTTAAAATTGAAGAAGGCCGGATGAGTGATTTTAGGGGATCAAAATCATGAACTAATTTGGCTAATTATACTTTTTAATTTATTTTAATTGTTTGTTAAAGTAACACTTATCTAATCGATTAAAAATATTAAAATAAATAGATTAAAAATATTAAAATAAATAGATTAAAAATATTAAAATTAATAGATTAAAAATATTTAAATAAATAGATTAAAAGAAAAAGAAAAAAAGGGGGCTACATTAAAGGAGAAGCCGACACATGTCGTAGGCGACTTCTCCTTTAGTATTATAATATAGATTTATGTTAAAAAATGGGTTCATTCCTAAATTTTAGCATAATTATTTTTTACGTTTAATAAAACTAATTAAATGTTATTTCAAAATTGATTCATGCATAAATATTTTTGAGTTTCTCTTATAATGTTTGTTTGCTTATAATAATTTTTTGGATGCATATTGCATTACTATTACACTAGGTACTTGTTAGAATTGCATTTTATTGTTCGGAAATACAGTGGTCGAAAATAGTACATGTTTTAATGATTTACCTATTTTTTTTATAGCCGGAATGTTTTTTTTTCTATTAATTAATTACAATTTAAATTATTGGGGCCCAAAATTTTTATCTGCCCTGGGCCTCTATAATATTAGGATCAACCCTAGCTGTTGCGACTCGACCTCTTTGGAAACAGGGGTTGCGGTGCTCGGATGGCTCACGTGCTGCGCTCGGTGTGTATAGGGGAGATTGTGTTTGAGAAGAAATGGAAGGAGGGGAGGAGTGGGTTGTATTTGGATTTGTTGAAGTAGCTTCTGAAATCGGACAAAATTGCAACCTTGGAGCAAGGAAGGAGTGCTCAAGTTGATGAAATGAATGGGGAGAATATACACAACTTTGTGTTTTGCTTGCCACAGACAGAGTAAGAGCAAAAAAAGGGGGTTAGGATATGAAGAAAAACTGAAAAAGGGATGCAGATGTGGGTTCTCTTCAGATTTAAAATAAGGAAAGAGAGAGACCTATGAGCTGGGAGAAGGTTGGCACCTTCCAAAAACAGGGAAGCAAGCATGGAAAAGAAAGGAGGGAGGAGGGTGTTGCTTAAACAAAATGGGAGGTGTTGCTACTGCTACCTCTGCAATCGATAGTGGGAGGGAAGAAAGAGACAATTGAGAGGGGAGGAAAATGAATTACGAAACTGTTTCCTCAACCTTATCCCGACCCAGTTGAAATGTAACGAATTTTCGAAATCGAATTAAAATAACAATTATAATCATATTTCCGAAATTTAGCACAAGAAAGCGGAAATAAAATCCGTAAAAATCCAAATTCCAAAACGATGCCGGAGGATTTTAAAATCAAAACTTGTGCTCAATGACGAGTTTCCTCCTACTCTTAAAAATTAATACAATAATAATATATTTAATAAGATAATATATAAAATACATTCGGCCTTTACTCCATTATCTTCACATGAAGTTGATGGCGATCAGGTAGTCACCTTGAACCATGATGTTGGAAAGACCAAGTTATTTTGTCTTGGTGACACCACCTTTGAGGGAAAGAGCCTCATCTACTAACGTGGAAATGTGCTCGCATTGGATGCCTTCACAATCAACGGCCGACCGACTTGTGGTACTCCCGGTGAAACCTACAATCGCCTCACTAGAAGGTAGTTTGGATCCATCCAAATTAATCTTGAATGATTCATCAATCGGTTTGCTCCATTTCAGATTTCCTCTTCTTCTTAGTACATTTGTTTGTAGTTTTTGTTGATATTTGGCTTATCTTCAAAGGTCAACTTGGAGGTTGCCGAGTTATATAGTTGTTGATTGGTATAATTATCTATATTTTGGATGGATTTTGTATTTATGTTTTCGAAAATTTTTCGACTCCAGCTTGTCCATAAGCACCACCATACCATAGATAGTACGTCTTTCTGTTTGCTCGATATTAAGTTTGTTGAATATTTCACAAATGATGGTTTTGATCGATTTGTTTCTAGTATCGATGACCGAGTTTATTCTATTAATTAGTTGTAGTGTGTGGTTGCATTCGATAAAGAGATGGGATAAACTTTCATCCGTTCGGTCACACAACGAGAAGTTAAGAGGAACATCAACGTCTTTGTTTGTGAGTCTGGTATTTGTTGGGATTCTGTCCAGTGAAATCTTCCAAATGAAGTTCTCAAGCCGACTCTACTGGTCCAATGTCTTCAGGATGGTTTATAATGAAATATGCGTCCTCCATCGTGCCTAATGGGGCACATGATTTGAAGTTCAGTTGTGAGTGGATTTGGAGGCTAGATGTCCCACCAAATGTTTGACATTTTCTCTGAAAAATTTGTTGGGGATGGGCTTGTGACGAAAGATCAACTTCGACGATCCCATATTTTTGTACAAACGTAGTATATATTTTGGAATAACACAGTTGAGACAATCTCTCATCTATTGCAGGATTGCGTTATGATCAGACAACTAAGTTCATAAATGAGACTACCGTTGTTTTCAAACCCGAGCTATGTATTTGAGTGTCTAAAGCCTGCTAAGGTTTTAAATAATATTAGGGTAACAGTGAGCTTGCAAGGTATGGAGGATTTTACGTGGGCATGGTGATATATCCGGTATTTCTGTAATCAGCTCGTGTTTGGGGTGATTGACAGGACCACGATGAGTACTATTAAAGGCTTCTCTATGGAGGCTAAACATGCTTGACAACACGCTCACAAATATGGATTGGATGATTATAATTGGGGGATGTTGAGCGATAATATAGGAAATACAAATCTCTCTAAGGCCAAGACAACAAGGATACATGCCCTTTGAGAAAAACCTATGATGGGTTACTTTAAACTGAACTTTGACGAATCAAGAATCTAGAATGGAAAAAGCGACGCATGGATTCGTCATCCGGGATCCGGCAACAACACCTAATGTGTTCGGTTGGGGTGTGTGTGATAATAATTTTGTTGTGCCATTGAAGTATTGCGTAATTTGAGTTGCTACAGTCGGATACATCACTCTTGATTAATTTCTCTAATGTTTTCATTCGGCATATTTTCAACGAAACGAATGTTATGGCAGATAGAATCACACATCTGACTTACAATATTCCTATCGACGAATGTTAGGAGGATGATGAAGAACTACTTATTCTCATCCAAAAAGACACTTTAGAAGAGAGTACTGCTAGAAGACAAATGCTACGTTTCTAATTTCTTTCCTCATCTCATAAAAAAACCTGTAAAACGATGAATTTGGAAAATTTCCTTATTTGTATGTATGGCATTCACATTTCCCTTAACCGGTCCGGTCCGAGTCAAAATCCGGGTAAGTCGAACCGGCTAATTTGGTCGCCATGGTTTGGCCGCCCCTAAATGGGACGGAAGCGGAAATCGGGCGCCATTTCAAAATTTTATAATGCTTTCCCGCCACACTGAAACAGCCCCGCCTTCCTCTGCAATCCACACCTTAACCCTCCATTTCTCAGATCCACAAAAACCATCCATCTCTCAACTCCTCTCTCATCTCTCCCTCTCCCTCGTGATTTCTGCTTAGTGATCGTCAATGGCGGCCTTCGATTCCCAGTCGATTTTTCATGACATCAGATCCAGAGAGCTCAATGGCTGGAAAGGTAAGCCTTCTCTCCTCCGTCGCTCTCCGCATCCCTCTTCCTCTCTTTCATTCGTTCTGAGTTTGGCAATTTGTCTTTCCAGCTAGAAAGAGACCTTTCTCCTGCGACGAATTTGCCAGTCCAACTGAGCCGACCAGCCAAGCTGTCACCGTGGGCCACGGAGGCTCTGAGATTCCGCCGCTCGCCATTTCCTTCTGCAAGGTACTTCAAGCTATTCTTTTCTTTTCAAATTGGCATTGATTTGGTTTTGTAAAATGGCTCAATTGATGGTTGGAACCCTGTTTCACTTCAGACGATTAAGAATTCGCATACTCTAGCAGTATCGGATGAGGATGGATTTGTGAGCTTGTTCAACACGCGTTACAGGTTCTCCACTATGGCAACTTCTCAAGAAAATGCAGGTTTGGCTTGTTTCCTCCCTGCAGCTTGGTCTTTTCTGAACTGACTAGGGTTTTTTCTTCTGCTTGTTAATTGATGGATTTAATTTTCCCCTCTCCCTTGTTTCAGAAAAAGCTATGGTTTTGAATTGGTGCGCTCATGAAAATGCTGTTTTTGACATATGCTGGATTAAGGTTAGCCAAGCTGATTCCTATTTTTTGTGTCTGCTGAATGCTTTTCATTTCCTAAAGTTCCCCTCTTTTCCTAATGAAAGTTTTGATGCAGTATCTGTATCTAAGAATATTATCGTCAAATTTTTATCTTTTTTTCCCCTTTAAATGGCACCTAAGAATCTCTTTATTTCTGGAAGATGGTTGGTTCATTAAGTGTTTAACTCTAGATGAGTGATTTAGTAAATGCCTATTGAACATGTGATATCAAACAGGTTTACGTATATGTGTTCATATAAGTAAACCTATGTTAAACTATATGACTTGCATATCAGATTTTCTTAGACAATCTAGAGTAATTTTGTTGCAGATCATGATGTCTAATCATTCCTGTTGTATAGATTTTGTATAGATCATGATGGCTAAGTTGGAATTCTTTTGCAGGATGATAACAACATTCTGACAGCTTCGGGTGATCAGACTGTAAGTAGCTTGACTCCATCTTTGCCAGTATAATTTACTGATGGATAAAGAACATGCTTATTGAGTAACTGGAAAGACGAGTCCTAGTGCTTAATCAGATAATCCCTACTTCAAACAAATTCTTTCCATGTCATGGTATAAGAAGGGCAAGAATTATGCTTTGTATTTTTAAGACCATGCTCAAATTTTTTTTATTGCAAGTTTCAAACTACATTCACGTGTGGTTTTGCGTTTGTAAGGATAGTAGTGCATAAAAATTATTATGGACTATCGGTCTTGCAAGTTTCATACTAACTGCAAATAAATTGACCAGATCTTGAAGTTTCACTCTTTACCAGTATTGCTTATTATCTTACTTCCGCTGGCAGATGAAGATGTGGGATGTACAGGAAAAGAAATGTGTCGGGGTATTGACAGGACATAGAGGAAGTGTAAAATCTATGTGTTCACATCCTACGAATTCTGGTCAGATATTTTCTGTTTCTTCATGTATCATGTTGCTAATATTCCAACATTAGTAACTTTTTCCTCAATGGACCGAAAAAAAAGTAACTTTTTCCTCATTATCTTTGATGTTGAATAGATCTGGTTGTTTCTGGCTCAAGAGACGGGTCCTTTGCAGTATGGGATTTAAGATGCAAGGCTGGCCATGGTCAGAATAGTAGAATAAAGTAAGTTTAACCTTTTTCTTTATTTATTGAGTGGCGTCTTCTGGAGTTCTCACTGATTGATTCATGTTTATGATGGAATGTTATTGCTTATATAGCTCAAATGGAGTGGTCACTGGAGCACATGCCTCAGCAAAGGGAAAACGAGTTAGGAATTGCAAGGTTTGTATCCTGGATGAATCTTCATTGAGTTCATTCTTGTTTGTCGTTACTAAAGCCTGTCTTGTCAGGCTGCCTCCATGAGCATCACGTCAGTTCTTTACCTCAAAGATGGAATTTCAATTGCTACTGCAGGAGCAGTTGACAGGTACTCACTCATACATCTAAGGAGCCATAAAACACAGTTAACTTGCAGTACAGTTAAAAAATTGATCATATTTGCTGTTGTGTTAATTTCGTTATGTTTAATCTCTTGGTTCAATCCAGCATTGTGAAGTTTTGGGACACGAGAAATCTTAAAGCTCAAGTAACTCAGACATGCCCTTACATAGAGTCAGCAAAAGCACCGGTTAGTTGAAGTTCTTTATCAGCACTATGTAATTGTAAAACTCAATTATGTACATCTCTTCAGTTTAATGACCAGCAAACAAGAAAGCAACTTTTATGCCTCTTCTAAACATGAGCTAATATTTCTCATCCAAATGAATGCCCTAAGATGTTGCTCAATTCATGGGTCATCCTAAACCCTTACAACAAGTCTAAACCCTGCGCCTTGTGATTTTAGGATTATTTGCTATTTCAGGCTCATGACTTGGCTAAATTGAATGTTTGTACCATATAAATTTACTAGGCTTTAAGATTTAATTCAGTTGTTCACTACATTTGCAATTATGTTCCAGAAAGGGAGATTGCATGGTATTACTAGCCTCTCTCAAGATCTAAATGGAGTGCTGCTCTCGGCTTCATGCAGAGACAACAGGTAATGGAATATTAAAAGCTCAAAATTCTAACTCAAGCATAGTATTTTTCACCATAAATGGTGCCATCTTACTGCTCAAAATATAACTCATAACTTATTTATTGCAGGATATACTTGTATAACGTACTCCAACTAGATAAGGGTCCTGTAAGTTCCTTCTCGGGCGGCCAAATAGAATCATTTTTTGTAAAGGCAAGCATCAAACTCGATTTATATTCACGAAGATTCAATTCCCGTTTTCCTTCTTCATATAATAATTCAGACAAATAATTTGCAGTCTGCCATTAGTCCTGATGCATCACACATACTCAGTGGATCCAGTGATGGAAATGCCTACGTATGGCAGGTTAGAGTCTTACTAAACATCTACTTGGCTAGCCCACTTGCCTAGTTTAGATCATATGAAGCAGCCTTAATCTCATTTGCTTATCAATGTTGCACTGGAACCAGGTAGATAGACCTGATGCAGATCCTGTTGTGTTGGAAACCCATGACGGAGAAGTTACTGCAGTTGATTGGTAGGCTAATTCTTCCAAGTGCATTGAATTTTTGATCCACAGAGGTTGAATTGATTCTCAAGGTCTCTTGCTTGTGCAGGTGCCTACATGATTCTGAAAAGTTTGCTACGTCTTCTGATGATCTCACGGTAAGCAAAAGCTAAATCTTAAATCGGAGCTCTTGCTTCCAGTTACCTTCAATTCAAAGGCTTCATTTTCCAAATATCTAGAGATAGTAAGTTCACATTGTGCTTCAGGTTCGATTTTGGAGTACACACAGCAGTTTAGCATTACCAAGGTCTTTCACCAGGAGACGGATAGTGGCACCCCGAAGCTCTGAAGTAAGAAAGCTGAACCCAGATGCACTAAAGGCTGATGTTCTAGAAAGTCCTTGCAAAGGTCCAAGCAGTTCTAATGAAGTGAGCTGCAACGATAACCCACCTCATCCTTCAGAAGAAATGCCAGAGATAAGCACACCAGAATCTCACAAGAGAAAGCTATCAAGCTTCAATATCAGGGAAACTATCGACAAAACCCCGGAATCAGCATTAAGAAGCCCTTCTTCTGTTCTCTTCCCTCCTTCATCCATCAAGAAGAAAACAATCAGAGATTACTTCCTAGGAGCTCCATGAAAGCTCGTTCAAGGAGAAAAAACTACACCATGTATAAATCCCATTTTTGCCAGCAGTCAAAGTAAGCACCCTCCAATCTTCCTAGCCATTACAGGACTAAAAAACTTCCAAGTTAATTGGCTCTCCATCAATGCCTCTGCAGTTGGATTTACGAAAAACCTTGTTTTGCTATTTCTGAATGCAGGAAATGTACAGCAGATACCACACTTGAAATGCGTTTTTTCGGACCAAAATTTGGATTTGGGATACCAGACTACCAGTTACTGTTTTTTGCATCTTTTGATTGAATTTGTATTGAGGCATTGCACTTGTAGAAGATTGCAGTACTGATGGAACTGGTGGTATTAGTTATTACATCCGATTTGCAAAAAGATTTTTCTGTGATCCGGGGGAAAGGTTACATGACACATTGCTGCCTGCTGGTAATGTAGTTCATGGTTCAGTGTACATGAATGTTTGGTTATATTTAATTCCTATTTGTACTTGTCAAAAGTTTATATGCATTGCATCCATAACTAAATTTACAAAGATGACCCACATCAAAAATAAAAATAAGATGGTTTGCTTTTTGGTAGTTCAAGAATGAGTTTTGAAACTATAAAATGTTGGATTTGCAGATTATAATCCAACTAGAAAACGTCTCAAATGTTTATTGTATATTCTGTACAATATAATATAGGCAATACTATATGCATCCAACACAAATGAATTCTAGATTCGTTTGAACTACATTATGACAAAAATATGTCCGACATTAACGATCAAGGATTTAAAAAAAAACAAGTATAGATTAAGTGTGCTTGTATTTTTTTTCCAAAAACATTAAACTTGTACTTTTTTCCCAAAATTTTAATAGGAACATATTTTAAATTCGTTAGCTGATATAAAAGGGATCCGTTTGTAGCTTTTTTAACATCAGATGCATTTTATACTGAATACATGTCACACTATAATTCGAACTAAAATCCGTTCGTAATGAGTGCATATATAACACGCATAATCGATCCACCCATAATATGAGCACATTGAAACCTGATTGTCAGCAAGGCAAGGCAGAGATATGGCAAATGTCAGCTGATTTCTAATCTCAATGGATGACCCAACAGAGCACATTGAAACCTGTTTGTCATGCAAAGATGAACCCTGTACACGTGTCCGACACGTGGCGCCCCCACCGCCCCCCTCCCTCCCTTCATAAACCTCATTCATCTGATTGTCTCTTTAGGTCGATCCAACACTTCCTCTCGATTCCACAACAAGGTACAGCATCCAATTATCTTCCACTCACCGCCGGCAACCGCCAAATATGGCCGACTACAACCGCGACCGCCCAGCCCACCAGCTCCAAGTCCACTCGCAGCTGGGCGGCGGCCGGAGCGACGGCCCCTCGGCTGGCCAAGTGGTAGCTGTAGTCACCCTCCTGCCGGTGAGCGGGACCCTTCTGGCCCTGGCGGGAATCACCGTGATCGGGACCCTCATCGCGCTGGCAGTCGCCGCCCCGCTCTTCGTCCTGTTCAGCCCGGTGCTGGTGCCGGCAGCCCTCGCCACCGGGATGGCGGTGGCGGCGTTCTTGGCGTCGGGGGCGTTCGGGGTGACGGGGATGTTCTCGCTGTCGCGGGCCCTCGAGTGCCTCCGGTGGGAGGTTCCGGAGCAGATGGAGCTGGCCAAGAGGAAGGCGGCGGAGGTGGCAGCATTCGCCGGGAAGAAGACGGAGGAGGCCGGCCGTACCATCCAGCACAAGGCCCACGAAACCGGCGGCAGGACTACTACTTGAATTTAGAGTCTGTGGGGAGTTTCTGTTTCGGGAAATATGTTAAGTGCTTAATTTCGGGTTTAATGTTAAAACAATTTCAAATTTCAGTTGTGTTTTGGATTTGGATCAAGCTTCATGGTTTGTTTTGAATTCCATGCAACTTTTGCAGGTAAATAAAGTTATTTGGTATTTCAAGATGTGATGTATCCATGCCATTTTACTGCTTAAAAAAAAAGCTTCCTTTATCTGTTTAGTAAACGTTTTTCAATGAGTTAAATACAGTTTTATTTATAGAGTTTTTTACTAATAACGAAGAAATTATAGTAAAAATTTTAATTAAAAATAATACTTTATAGAGTTTTTAACATCTTAAAAAACGCACCGAAAAGGAAATTGACATTTATTTTGAAACAGTAGTTAATAAACTAGATTAACTAGTAAAATTAAGAGAAAATTAAGAGATTAAATTATTAGATGTGTATGGGTAATTTAAAATTTGTGTTTTTAGATAAAAATGGGTGTTTAAAAAAGAAAAAGTCTAGATTTACACTAGGGTAAAATATCAAATCTTACTCTACTACTTAAAAATAGCCACATTTAAAGTAGAATTTTTATAATTATTGTAAAGTATATTACTCCAATAGTAAAGTAAATATACCCTCCTTTTAATCAACTTTTTCAATCCCCTCCTCCCTCCCTCAACGAGAATGTTTACCACCATGTGACATCTTAGTTGACAATTAAATGAGCTATAAAATAATAATTGTTATGAAATGAATGTGGATGCTTCACCTCCCACCCATTCACCTCCTTTAACCTCCCACCTTTTGCCTATATAAAGGCTTGTAAGTCACATATGATTAGACACAATGAATTGAGATCCTTGATGGGTTTATAACACGTTATCAGCACGAAGCCTCTAATAAACCCCTATCCCGAATCCAACACGCGCCTTCTATATCCAAATCCAAAATTCTGCTAAAAGCTTATGGATCTTTCAAAAATTGCTCCCAATTCCAACCAATTCTCCATCTTTTTGAGCGAATTTCACTCCTTCCTCTGGATCAATTTTTTTGTTCGGAAAGGTGCGTTTCATAGGAAAGGGGCGGCTCCGGCGTGGATGTGGGTGGCGGCGACATAACACGGGTGGCTGCGGCGCTGGTGTGTCCTCCGATCCCATCAATCGGGCTACAATCGATTGAACCTAGGAGGACAAGTGCGCAGAATTGGTTGGAATCGGGTTTATAACACGTTATCAGCACGAAGCCTCTAATAAACCCCTATCCCGAATCCAACACGCGCCTTCTATATCCAAATCCAAAATTCTGCTAAAAGCTTATGGATCTTTCAAAAATTGCTCCCAATTCCAACCAATTCTCCATCTTTTTGAGCGAATTTCACTCCTTCCTCTGGATCAATTTTTTTGTTCGGAAAGGTGCGTTTCATAGGAAAGGGGCGGCTCCGGCGTGGATGTGGGTGGCGGCGACATAACACGGGTGGCTGCGGCGCTGGTGTGTCCTCCGATCCCATCAATCGGGCTACAATCGATTGAACCTAGGAGGACAAGTGCGCAGATTGGGTTGGGGACACTACCCGCAAACCGTTGATTATGCTTTTCAAAGGTGTTGCTTGGCTAGATCGGGGAGGCAACCGCGGCTCGTAGGTGATCCTCGCCGGCTCCCTTGTGGTCGAAATCTGCGCCAAACTCATCGGCATCCCTTCAATGTTCAGGACATTATAATCTTTATTTATTCTTTGATTTCCTTCTCTAATTGATTTCCTTATACTGATCTCCTTCCATTTCCTACTTTCTACGGTTGATCTCCGAGGATGGATTTGGCCGATGGAACTGGCAAATCGAAGGGCGCGGTGTGAGATTTGATTCGTCAAGGTCGCTCTTGTTTCTATTAAGAAAATAATATATTATTATTATTAGGATTTAATTAGATTTATTATTTTCTATTATTTAGGAATCAGTCAAATGTGGTTAGAGTAAATCTCTCCACATCTCTCCCCACCTTCTCCATCATCAGTCCATTGTACGCTCTATATATTCCTTTCTACTAATGAATAGAATGTGTGTTCTTCTACACCAATTATTAACATGGTATCACAGCTTTTCGCCTAACGGCTTTGATCCTCCAATTTCCGCCTCCGGGCAACTATCCTCCAACTTTTGGCACAAACCAATGCTTCGGCATGTTGCCACGAAACCAATCCTACGACTTAGGCCTCCACCAAACTGCCTATGGGCAATCCAAAACCGCTTCCGCCTTACGCACTAATCAAAATTTTGGCTTTTGCCAACCAAATTTCGGCCAAAACCATGTCGGCCTTTTATTCTTGCAATTTCATTGGCCAAAACCATATCGGCCACATAAAATTGCCTTCGGGCTAATCAAATTTCTGCGTTTGGCACCATCAAACTACCATCACTTTCACACAACCTCTTGATCCCTGACTTTTTCACACAACTATTTTCCATGGCAACGTCCCCATCGACGGACAATTCTCCGTCTTCAACACGTATTCGTTCGCCGGAAACCGCCACCACCGTCCCTCCCATTGCTGATCAACACCGATTGGCCACCCACTGCAATCGCCCCTGACCACCACTGCTCATCCCCCAAACACCGCCGGCGGCCCTAGGCCACGAGACAACATTGTCGGACCATCGCACTCGCTTCCAGCCGCTGCCTAGCCACTCCGTCGCAGCCCTGCCCGGAAGAGCGCCCACGAACAGCCGGAGGCGCGGGGGGCGTACAAACTGGCGATGATTGAGCGCAATTCAAGAAGTAGTCCGCCACGACATTTCCTGCGACGTGGATTTCCCTTGAAGTGAGGGATTACGGGCAACAATTTTAAAAAGGAAAAAAAAATCATATTTATCCAGTTTTTTTCAGTTTCGATATCTCTTGCTTCAACTGCGGGAGAATATTAAGAAAATGATATATTATTATTATTAGGATTTAATTAGATTTATTATTTTCTATTATTTAGGAATCAGTCAAATGTGGTTAGAGTAAATCTCTCCACATCTCTCCCCACCTTCTCCATCATCAGTCCATTGTACGCTCTATATATTCCTTTCTACTAATGAATAGAATGTGTGTTCTTCTACACCAATTATTAACAGTTTCCTCCACCTTACTGTGCGGGCCGTTGCGCACTGCAGGCTCTATGGCCACGACGGTGGTGGCGGTAGTCCTCGATGGGAGGAGTTGGGGAGATCGACGAAGCTGGAAAGCGGCGATTGTGATGCTCCGGCGCCGCTCCTGCAAATCAACACGAGGAAGACGAAGTAACATATTGAAAATTTGGTTTAATTACAAAATCAGCCCCAGGTTTTTTAAAAATTGCGGTTTAGCTTGTACTTTTCTGATAATTACAGAAAAGATCCAAATCTTCCAGGGTTATAAGTTTTGTCCCTAGTGAAGATTCCGATCTCCATCCCCGAAGCGATGAGATTGAACTCGTAAAAATAGATAAGCACATCATATGTGTATACATAAATTACATCAACCAAATATAAAATAAATTTATCTGGTAGATAAATCAATATCCCTCGAAGCGGATAAAAGTGAGAAAATTGAAATTATAAATCACTCGATGTGATTAATAAATCTCGTCCCCGCAGAGATGATCAAGCCGATAAATTTCATCCCCGTAAGTGATGAAATTCTATTTATTATTTATGTTTATTTAATTCATATGTATGCTATTTTATTTTGTTTATGTAAACTACATTTGTTTTCTCTCTCATCTCCCGAAGTAGATGAACGGGCATATCTCTCGAAAGAGATTAACGTTCTCATCTCCTGAAGTAGGTGAATGAACAAGTTGTATCTTTGAGATAGACCAACGAATTTCATCCCTTAAGTGATGAACCAAATATTTTCATCCCTGTAGTGATGCATTAACGATTAGTCTTTTATTTTATTTTATTTACTTGTATTTGTATATTCTTTATCTCTCGAAGTAGATGAATAGACATATCTCCCGAAGTAGATGAATGATAAATCGCACCCTCATATGGATGAACCGGTAAACATCATCCTTGTAGTGATGATTCGTATAGCCAGAGAAACAAATAAACTCTGATCATTAATGTTTCTCCATCAGTTTCCCGTAGTAAACGATAAAATTGCATATAAAAATACCACCTCTTGATGTATGTGATAAAAAGGTCTCGAAGATCTATGTTAAATTTTCTTGTCACTCGAAGTTGACATTAATTTTATTTACTTATTTAAGATTATTTTTGTTGATGATATTCATGATTCTTAACATGCTTTACTATTTAGTATTATCTTTTACATAGTTGTATTATTATTATTACATTGATCCACTATATTGTAAGTTTGTCAACACCTATTTTGTGGGCTTGAAGTTCCTAAACTTAATGGTTAAACAATCCAGTAGATTGTGACACTTATCTCACTAAGAGTTAAAAGTCTCGATACCACTCGTAAACAATCCAGCAGATTGTGAGTTTTCATCAAAATCTGCATAAGAGCTTGAAGACTCTAATTTCATATTCTTATAAACTCTAGAAGAGTGTAAGATCTTATTTTAAACATTTGTACTCTTGAAGAAGTACATGGAATGTGGGTTATGGCATATTCAGAACTACTTTTATTTGGTTAGTATAACCAACATAAATAACCACA
The DNA here is from genome assembly GCA_963922045.1 of Persicaria maculosa. Taxonomy (NCBI): domain Eukaryota; kingdom Viridiplantae; phylum Streptophyta; class Magnoliopsida; order Caryophyllales; family Polygonaceae; genus Persicaria; species Persicaria maculosa. Next base: position 22,367,266 of record OY998258.1, on the reverse strand, counting down.
AAACATGATCGGGTTTACAAGGCCACTTCCTGACAATCCTCTTAGCATGACCTGAAGCATGTCCCTCTTGCAGAGGGTGTAAAAGAGGTAATGGTTAAGCGCGCAACCAATGTTATTGTCGTGGTTTATAACTAGGTCGTTTTTGTACGGTTAATTCTAATGTCTTGAAAAACATTACGAATAAATTTAACATAGTTGGTCGTTAGTTTCATACCTGTAGTATGTGATCATGCACCTTTAGGTAGTGTTAATATAGGCATTTAGATGGGTTTAGTTAGGGTAAAATGCATGAGTTTAGAGTAGTTTTCATGTTTTCATTATATTTCAATTAGAGTCGGAATCTACAAGTTTGGTGCATGATTTCAGGTGATTGTGGAAAGGTGGAGCTGAGCGCGTGTAAATGATAGAAGATGGGACGGAAATCGGAGCCTTGAGTAAGAGAGCTGAAGAGAGGAGTCAAAGCATATGCACGTGAGGAAACTGCAAGGAAACTCGGGCCAAGATATCATGAAACTCGGCCGAGTAATTTGAAGAAGACCGAGCTTGGAATTCAATAAACTCGGGTGGGTCACAAAAAGAACTCGGCCGAGTTTCTTGTGTTGCACCCGAGTTTTGTGCCAGGAACAGCTGTTACGCTGTATTACTTTATTTTTATTAAAAATTTCAATGAGTGGAGAAAATGAAACGTTAGAAGGTTTTTTGTGAGTTTTTATCTTGGAATCGAACAGAAGAACGAGGAGATATTGGTGGTAGGTAACTTTCGTTTCTTAATTTTCCAATTCATCGATTATGAACAACTAATCCTCCTTGCTCGGGGAAATTAATCGAAGCTTCGGGTTTTCTAGTTCATTGTGAGATTTCCATTCTTAATACTCTTCGTTGAATATTATCAATTCTTTGCTTAGATTGTTTAGGGTTTTCGTGAATTTCCGTTAGTCTGATCAACTGATGTCTTTTCATGATAATTTATAGCTAGATATAGGTAATTTCTGGTTGAATTATCTATATTATTGTGTAGCAAAGTATAAATCTCTGAAACTGGTTGATTTAGGGATTTGTATAGAGAATTGATTTGCAATTGATGCAATAACTGGTTGTGCGTGTCGATTGCCTTTGTTGATTTCCTTTAAGCTTCATCGATTATTGAATTGAATCTTGATAGTTTCAAGATTGTTTGATAATTAGGGTTTTCAGGGTCTGGTTGTCCTGTTAACTAGATTTGATAAAGGAATTGGATTCAAGACCTAGTTTTTCCACAACAAAGTATTCAAGAGGAAGTTATCTTTTTGATTTCGATGATCAATGAACAAACCTGATTGCTGAGATTGATTTACCTGAGCTATTCTCTCATATTCATTCACTTAATCTGTTTTACTTATTGTTTTGCTTACTATTGTTGCTTAGTTAGTTCAAACCATCAAAACCCCCCCTTTATTTCTTGTTCTTGTTGACGCACTCTGATTTGCATACGAATCATAGACTCTCTGTGGGATCGACCCATGCTTGCCAAACTACATTAGTTAGGTTAGTCGGATTTATTTGATAGGATTTAAGGCGAATGAAAATCCTCTATCAAATTTGGCGCCGTTGCCGGGGAGTCAAATTGTTATTTGTGTGCTTGTTTTTGTGTGTTAATTGGGTTGAGAACCTCGCTTATGGTTCGCACCCGTGCTACTAATACATCTGATTTGCATTTTGATCCAGAGATCGAGAGAACACTTTCCAGGCTTCGTAGAGAATCTCGTGGAGATCAGGATAGGTCAGAAAGAGTTGAGATGGCTAATCCGAATCAGACTTTGAGGCAGCTGACTGCCCCGAATCTGACACAACAACCGCTTGCTATAGAGTTTCCCGAGCTTGCTGACGGTGTGAGTTTTGAGTTGAAATCTGGACTGATACATTTGCTGCTGAAGTTTCATGGTCTTAGTGGAGAAGACCCTAATAAGCACCTAGCAGAGTTTCATGCTGTCTGCACAGGCATGAAGCCGAGGAACGTAACGGATGATCAAATCAAGTTAAGAGCCTTTCCTTTCTCTTTGAGGGATTCGGCTAGTGACTGGCTCTATTACCTCACTCCAGGGAGCATCAACACATGGGCTCAGATGCAGAAAGCCTTCTTGGAGAAATACTTTCCAGCAACAAAATTGAACAGTCTCAAGAAGAGCATCAGCAACATCGAGCAACATGCTACAGAGAACTTGTATGACTACTATGAGAGGTATAAGAAGCTAGTGGCCAGCTGCCCTTATCATGGCTATTCGAATCAGGACCTCGTTCTCTACTTACATGGAGGTCTATTAGATGATGAGAGAAGAATGGTTAATGCTGCATGTGGTGGTAACATCTTGAATAAGACTCCTGCTGGAGCATTTGAGATGTTTTCTGAGCTTGCAGAGGGGGCAAGGCAATTCAGGAAGACATCCTTTAAAACTGTGAGCTCGACAGAAGCAGACTCATCACTCTAGACAGATGTGAATGAGTTGAAAGAGATGATGCGAAAATTCATGCTCAATGGGAATCAGCAGCAGGTTAAAGCATGCGGAATCTGTCAAGATTTTCAGCATCCTACCGATGCATGCCCCATCCTTCAGGAGCCGAATGTTGAATTGAATGCAGTGGGGGGCTTTGTACCACAAAGGACGAGGCATGACCCTTACTCTAATAGCTATAACCCTGGCTGGAGAGATCATCCGAACTTTAGGTATGGGAATCCTCAACAGCAGCAGTTTAATCAACAAGGAGCTCCACCATTCAGACAACAGTATGGACCTAGGCCTCAAGGGCAGAGTTCGAGCTCATCCATGTCAGCTGAGGACATGATCAAAGCTCTGACACAGAATGTGACTACAATGCAGAACAACATGGTGCAATTCCAACAGGAAACAAAGTCCAGCATTCAGAACTTGGAGAATCAGGTTGGACAGATTGCTGGTGCTTTGGGCAAACTGGAGGCTAAGGATTCTGGTAAGTTTCCATCTCAGACTGAGTTGAATCCAAAATAGAATGTGAGTGCTATGACTCTAAGGAGTGGTAAGAACTTAGAGAGTCGGGATGAGAACACAGTCCTCATAGATGATGACGAGGAAGAGATGGTGGTAGATGACTCTCAAGTTGCAGAGAGCCCTAAAGAATCTCAAGAGAAGGACGAAGAGACCACGAAGGTGGTGAGCAAGCCGGACATGCCACCACAGAGTTCATACAAACCAAGCCCTCCCTTTCCCGATGCATTGAGAGATACTCGCAGGCCAGAGAGTGAAAAGGAAATCTTCGAAACATTCAGCAAATGTGAGGTAAACATCCCTTTACTTAATCTGATTAAGAGTATTCCTCGCTATGCAAAATTTCTAAAAGAATTATGTACAATTAAGAGGAATAAAAAATCTAAGGGAAAGCAAAAGATTAGGGTTAGTGAATATGTGTCTGCTGTATTTCAGAAGCGTCTTCCTAAGAAATGTAGCAACCCTGGCATGTTCACTATACCTTGTGTGATAGGTGAAACCCGAATTGAAAGGGCAATGTTGGATTTGGGTGCATCTATCAATGTGTTACCTTACTCTTTGTATGAATCTTTAGGACTTGGTCCTTTGCTTGAAACTAGGGTAGTGATTCAATTGGATGATCGCTCTAATGTGTTCCCTAAGGGAGTGACAGAGGATGTTCTTGTGATGGTAGATAAGATGGTCTTTCCCGCTGATTTTTTCGTCTTGGATATGGGACAAGGTAGTCATGAAGCTCCTATTCTTTTAGGAAGACCATTTTTAAGGACCACGAAAACCAAAATTGATGTGTATTCAGGGTCATTAACAATGGAATTTGATGGTGAGAGGGTCGAGTATAACATTTATGATGCTATGAAATATCCCTCTGATGATCATTCTTTGTGCTTCGTTGATGTTCTTGAGCCACTAGTGCAAGATATCTTTGAATTGAATTGTGTGGATGATGTTCAAGTTGCTTTAGAAACTCCTCTAGATGACATTTATATGGATTATGGATTGTGCACTAACCTGCAGGAAGTTGTGATGGAGTTAGATGCTTATTCTAAGCTACCTCTCTCTCCAATGGGCTCAAAACCCATGCTACTAACCTCGCCTAGCGAGAAGCTTTTGCCCTCTATTGTTCAAGCACCGGAGGTAGAGCTAAAGCAACTTCCGAGTCATCTCAAGTATGTTTTTCTAGGAGAAGGAGAAACACTACCAGTCATCATCTCAAGCAAACTTTCTAAGGAGCAAGAAGGGGAGCTAGTAGCGGTCCTCAAGGAACACAAAGCGGCTATAGGATGGACTATTGCAGACATTAAGGGGATTAGTCCCTCGACATGTATGCATAGGATCTTATTGGAGGACGAAGCAAAGCCATCCATACAACCTCAAAGGAGGCTCAACCCGCCTATGATGGAGGTGGTGAAGAAGGAAGTCCTGAAACTTCTCCAAGCAGGTATGATATACCCTATCTCTGATAGTGCATGGGTGAGTCCCACCCAAGTTGTTCCTAAAAAGGGTGGGATTACCGTCGTTGAGAACAAACAGGGTGAACTAGTTCCCACTAGGACACAAACTGGATGGCGTGTTTGTATAGACTACCGCAAATTGAATGCGGTAACTAGGAAAGATCACTTCCCTTTGCCATTCATTGACCAAATGCTCGAGTGACTTGCTGGTCGTGCTTTCTATTGTTTCCTAGATAGGTATTCAGGTTATTTTCAGGTGGCTATTGCACCAGAAGATCAGGAGAAGACGACGTTTACATGTCCGTTTGGGACATTCGCTTATCGCTGAATGCCATTCGGGTTGTGTAATGCGCCGGCAATATTTCAAAGGTGCATGGTAAGTATTTCTCTGACTATGTTGAACACTTCATAAAAGTCTTTATGGACGACTTTACAGTCCATGGAGACAATTTTGAGTCATGCTTAGAACACCTTACACTTGTGCTAAAAAGGTGTGTGGATACCAACCTAGTATTAAACTCCGAAAAGTGCCATTTTATGGTCGAACAGGGTATAGTACTAGGTCATATAGTGTCTGCGAGAGGAATTGAGGTCGATAGGGCCAAGGTTGATGTCATTCAGTCCCTACCCTATCCAACTAACGTGCGCGAAGTCCGCTCTTTTCTAGGCCATGCAGGTTTTTATCGCAGGTTTATTAAAGATTTCTCCAAGATTTCCTCTCCTCTCCGTGAGCTGCTGAAAAAGGATGTGGTGTTTGACTTTAATGGAGAGTGCAAGAAGGCATTTGATGAGCTGAAGAAGCGTCTGGTTAGTGCCCCGATCATCCAGGCACCAGATTGGTCTCTACCATTTGAGATCATGTGCGATGCGAGTGACTACGCTATTGGGGCTGTTCTGGGGCAAAAGAATGGGAGAGCATCTCATGTGATACATTATGCGTCCATGACTCTGAATGGTGCGCAGAGGAACTACTCCACAACAGAAAAAGAGCTCCTAGCAGTGGTTTTCTCATTAGAGAAGTTCAGGTCCTATTTACTTGGAACAAAGGTGATAGTATATACAGATCATGCAACTCTTCGTTATCTATTGACGAAGAAGGAGGCGAAGCCAAGGTTGATCAGGTGGATCTTGCTATTGAGTGAGTTCAACATCGAGATCAAGGACAAGAAAGGCGCCGAAAACTTGGTAGCGGATCATCTCAGTAGGCTCATCCAGGAGGATGACAAGTGCCAGCGGCAAGAACCTATTCAAGGAAGATTCCCCAACGATACATTGTTCGTCGTCCAAGCTCTGAAGCCATGGTATGCCCACATTGTGAACTTTCTTGCAACAGGTGAGACTCCTCCTGCTTTCTCCAAGGCTCAAAAGGATAGGCTACGCAGTGAATCGAGGTATTATGTGTGGGATGACCCATATCTGTGGAAGCACTGCTCTGATCAATTCGTCCGTCGTTTCCTTCCTGATAATGAGGTAACATCTGTCTTAGCCTTTTGTCATTCTTATGCATGTGGGGGACACTTTGGACCCAAAAAGACAGCGAGAAAGGTATTAGACTCTGGATTCTATTGGCCTACTCTTTTTAGAGATGCATATGGTTTTTGTAAGTCTTGTGACAGATGCCAAAGAGTTGGAAACATATCCCGGAGGAATGAGATGCCTCAAGCACCCATGATTTTTTGTGAAATATTTGACGTATGGGGCATTGAGTTCATGGGACCGTTTCCAAACTCCTTTGGTAATCTTTACATCTTGTTAGCGGTGGACTATGTTTCCAAATGGGTGGAAGCGAGGCCCACCAAAACTGATGATTCTAAGGTGGTGGCGGATTTCTTGAAGAAGAACATTTTTGCAAGGTTTGGGATCCCAAGAGCTTCGATTAGTGATCGGGGAACGCATTTCTGTAACAGAACTGTGAGTGCTTTGTTGAAAAAGTATCATGTCACACACCGGGTGTCCACGGATTATCATCCACAAACAAATGGTCAAGCGGAAGTGTCTAACAGAGAGGTCAAATCCATTCTTGAGAAGACAATTGCTCCAAATAGGAAAGATTGGAGTATGAGGTTAGATGATGCATTATGGGCTTACAGAACAGCCTATAAAACACCGATTGGTATGTCACCATATCGGTTGGTGTTTGGGAAGGCATGTCATCTCCCCGTGGAGCTAGAGCACCGAGCATATTGGGCAGTAAAGAGTTTCAACATGGACTTTGACGAAGCTGGCAAAGGCCGGAAGCTACAATTACAAGAGTTAGAGGAGCTTCGTCTTGAAGCTTATGATAATGCATCAATTTACAAGGAAAAGACAAGAGCTTGGCATGATAGGAACATTTTGAGAAAGGATTTCAAGGTGGGGGATAAGGTCCTCCTATTTCAATCGCGTCTGCGCCTCTTTCCTGGTAAGCTCCGCCCCGTTGGGCTGGTCCTTATGCGGTTGCTCAAGTGTTTCCATATGGAGTTGTAGAGATTTATGAGGCTGCCACACACAAAACTTTCAAAGTCAATGGACAACGCTTGAAATTGTACCATGAGGGAGCTAGTGAAGAAGTCATTGAAGAGTTGGCTCTTAGGGAGCCGGAATCAAAAGAGTGAGCATGAATTGGGTCGAGCTAACGACCATAACCAAGCGCTTCCTGGGAGGCAACCCAAGGTGAGTAGTTTAGATTTGCATTTTTCATTTGTTTTTGTCATTTTAGTTGTCAATTTCAGGTATTTCAAAAAAAAAAAAAGGGGCTGGAAAGAAAGAAAAGGGCAACGCCCGAGTTCTCCCGTCTCTCTTCTCCCGAGTTCCTCAGAACCAGACGCCCGAGCTCCCTCGCACAGCTTCTCTCCCTCGGCTTCTCTCCCAGCCACCACAGCCGCCAGCGCCGCCGTCTGCCGACCTCGTCCATCCGCCGTCTCACAGCCACCGGTCAGTCTCTCTCCTCTTCCTCTCCTCCATTGAAGTGTTGAGGTAAGTTTTCATAACCCCCAATTTCTAGGTTTTCTCATATTGCATAAATTTGTGTAATTTAGGAGTTGTTTGGGTGAAATTGAACCTTATTTGTGCTATTTTGTTGATGGAAGGGGATTGAGTGTGGAAAGTGTCTTGATTTTGTTGTTTGAGATACCATGTTGGAGGAGAATTTGCAAAGTGTGATTTATTGAGTTTAAGCATTGAGTTGAATTCCATCTATGCTATAAAATTTGATTTGGTTGTCTTGTTGAGCTTATTGACATTGGCATTGATGGATTTTGGCTTGCTTCTTGTTAACTTGCATTAGTTTTGAAGATTTGAGGTTTGGTTGTGGTTGTGTGGTTTGATATTGCGCCATTGCATTATTGTGAGCGTTGTCCTTGCCGGGACAACAATTTTTGTGCTTTGTTGGTGTTTGTTGCTTAGGGTGTGCAGGGGTATCAATTCGTCATGCCGCCGAGATTATTCCAAAAGAGAAAGAAAGATGCATCATCTTCCTCGCCCCGAAGATCCGTAGCTCATGAGCCTCCCACTAGAGTAGGGGAGTCGACCCCGGAGTCGTTTGGTTTCCGTCTGAGGGATCCCGCACATCTGACAACTTTCCACCAGTTGAAAGAAAAGGAGTGGAAGGGTACACACCATCTGGACTTTCATTTACTTTCTGATTTGGGCATTCGGACTGATGTAGAGCGATTGGCAAGTGCTTTAGGATGGGATGACTTCCTATCTTTCAGTGAGCCTACTTACAAGGGACTCACGCTGGAGTTCTTGAGCACACTTGATGTACAGACTCGTGGAGGTCCAGAAGTAGCAGAAGGAATATGCACATTTCAGCTTGGAGGACATAAGCGGACGCTCACTTTGAATGAAGTCAACCAAATTTTTGGTTTCCCAGTGGTGAATGATGACGTCGCGAGATGTGAAAGCCGAGCTATTTGGTGCCCGAACAATTTTTGGGATAAGATTGCTACAGGACCTAGCTACAACCCTTCATCCTCAAAGGCCTCCTGCATCACTAATCCGGCGATTCATGGCCCACACTATCTTCGGGCGAGCAGATGGGGAAAACAATTTCCCGAGGAAGGAGTTAGTGATGATAGCAGCTGCTTTGTCAAGGAGGCCAGTCAACTCAGCGGGTTTTCTAATGCATCACTTAGCAACAGTAAGCCATCGAGGTAAGGGTGGTATTGGTATAGGTGGGATTGTCACAAAATTTGCCCGCCATTATCAGATTCTGCTCACTAGACCTGCTGATATCGAGTCCACTCCATTAGATTTCAACGCTCTACACCATATGCGGATTATTTATCAGCTAAGAGGGGACTACTGTTGGCTCATTGGAAGCTCGAAGAGGTTAATGCGCCTTCCGGATGCCAGTCGTACTTCTTTGACAATGGAGGCCAACTCGTCAATTTCAGTGAGGAGGAATGATCTTCGTCTTGAGGATATAGCTATTCGTAAGAGGCCTCGTCATAAAGAGCAAAGTCAAGAAGGGGATGACGAAGAAGGGGATGAAGAAGAAGAAAGAAATGATGGTGATGAGGAAGAGGCGGCGGAAAATATGGATTACATCCCTGAGGAGAGGGGCCAGTAGCGCAATGCTTACTTTGATTCCAGGTTTGACACTGTGATGGAATCAGTGTCGGGTTTGAGATCTCATATAGATGACCAATTTCGCCTGCTGAGTGAGAGACAAGATGAGCAATTCCGTCAAATGCAGGAACAGTTCCAGTTGCTGAACACCAGATTTGATGCTTGGAACCCTTACGGTTGGCAACATGGATTTCCACCTCCACCTTCGCCTGACATGTAGATGACTCTGTAAGTGTTTTCCTCCTTTCTCTTTTATTTTTCACATTGAGGACAATGTGTGAATTAAGTGTGGGGGAGGGAACATTTACATGTTTGCATTTAGATTGCATTGCATATATCTCTTTCTTGTTTTTGCATTTCATGTATATATCTCTTTCTTGTTTTTGCATTTCATGGTTATTTTTCTTAGTCTTGCATATAAAAAAAAACAGAAAAATCATATAAATAGAAAAAAAATCAGCATGAATGCATTTTAGAGTTAGGAGATTTCAGATAACCCCATCTGTACCACTTGTCGTCTTAATCTGATTATAAGTCCCATGATATGCTTGAATTGTTGATCCTCGTCGAGTTTGTTTGATCTATGGGAGCATGAGATAATGGATTGATAGAGCATGTATAACTCTTACATTTTAGGTGACATTGAAATCCAACAAAAATTTGCCTTGTGAGTTTTTGTTAGCCTTCTTGGGACTATGCTTTATGGATGTCCTCTTTGCTTCTTGTGTGTGATACTCTCCAATGTGACTACCTCTGAGAATTGGGATTGATATCTATGTCAAGGTTGTATATGTTGCTCATTACTTGTGATTTTCACATGATTGAGGCATGATTGTTACTGAGCCATGATATTCCCTATCTTCCCTTGCATATTATCCATTGTTTGAAGCCAAACTGAGCCTATTAACCTATCTTTGTAGCTCCACAAAAATTATCCTTAGCCAATTGTAGCCTAACCCATCCGGGAATTAGGATTAGAATTGGTAAAATGATGGTTTGAGTTAAGTGAGTGCTTTGAGAATGGGATTGATGTATTGTGTTGAATCATTTGGCGCTTATTATGATGATTGGTTCTATGAATTTATGTATATATTTGTATTCTCGGGGCCTAAGGAGAATAAAATTCACTTAGGAGTAAAAGTCGAGAAAGAAAGAAAAAAAAAAGAGAAAAAACGAAAGAAAAAAAAAGAGTTTCAATAAAAAGAACCATTCTTCGTCATCTTTAGAAATGATTTGGGAGTATTGTTTGGTCTAAAGAAAGTTCTTGTATTGTGTTGTGCTTGAGGCTTGAATTTGATGGTTTGTGATAAGTTTTGGTTGAGCTTGTAATTGGTTGCTAGAAGCTTAGTTCCCGGATTATGAGCACCACAAGCCAAAAACATCATCTACCTTAATTTTCTCACCGAGCCCCATTACAACCCTTACAAGACCTCATGATGATTATTGCTTGTAATGTCACTCACGGTGAACATTTTGATGTGGATTTCAATTTTCATGGAGCTTAGTTGCATTGGATTGAGTTTGAGCGGAATTGACTTAGCCTAAACACAAGAGCGATGAGTGAAACACTTTATGTACCCGGTGAGGTTGGATTGAAATGTGCCTAAGCCTTTGAGTTGCTCAAATACATGTGATGATGTTGATTATTGTCTTATGTCCCCTATTTGAGGTTTGGATTTTGTTTTGATGAGGTGAATGCATGAAGAGTGTATTTGTGGGATGTGTGATTGGATTGGTTTTGTTTTCTTGAGGACAAGAAAGGTTCAAGTGTGGGGGAGTTTGATCATGCACATTTAGGTAGTGTTAATATAGGCATTTAGATGGGTTTAGTTAGGGTAAAATGCATGAGTTTAGAGTAGTTTTCAGGTTTTCATTATATTTCAATTAGAGTCGGAATCTACAAGTTTGGTGCATGATTTCAGGTGATTGTGGAAAGGTGGAGCTGAGCGCGTGTAAATGATAGAAGATGGGACGGAAATCGGAGCCTTGAGTAAGAGAGCTGAAGAGAGGAGTCAAAGCATATGCACGTGAGGAAACTGCAAGGAAACTCGGGCCAAGATATCATGAAACTCGGCCGAGTAATTTGAAGAAGACCGAGCTTGGAATTCAATAAACTCGGGTGGGTCACAAAAAGAACTCGGCCGAGTTTCTTGTGTTGCACCCGAGTTTTGTGCCAGGAACAGCTGTTACGCTGTATTACTTTATTTTTATTAAAAATTTCAATGAGTGGAGAAAATGAAACGTTAGAAGGTTTTTTGTGAGTTTTTATCTTGGAATCGAACAGAAGAACGAGGAGATATTGGTGGTAGGTAACTTTCGTTTCTTAATTTTCCAATTCATCGATTATGAACAACTAATCCTCCTTGCTCCGGGAAATTAATCGAAGCTTCGGGTTTTCTAGTTCATTGTGAGATTTCCGTTCTTAATACTCTTCGTTGAATATTATCAATTCTTTGCTTAGATTGTTTAGGGTTTTCGTGAATTTCCGTTAGTCTGATCAACTGATGTCTTTTCATGATAATTTATAGCTAGATATAGGTAATTTCTGGTTGAATTATCTATATTATTGTGTAGCAAAGTATAAATCTCTGAAACTGGTTGATTTAGGGATTTGTATAGAGAATTGATTTGCAATTGATGCAATAACTGGTTGTGCGTGTCGATTGCCTTTGTTGATTTCCTTTAAGCTTCATCGATTATTGAATTGAATCTTGATAGTTTCAAGATTGTTTGATAATTAGGGTTTTCAGGGTCTGGTTGTCCTGTTAACTAGATTTGATAAAGGAATTGGATTCAAGACCTAGTTTTTCCACAGCAAAGTATTCAAGAGGAAGTTATCTTTTTGATTTCGATGATCAATGAACAAACCTGATTGCTGAGATTGATTTACCTGAGCTATTCTCTCATATTCATTCACTTAATCTGTTTTACTTATTGTTTTGCTTACTATTGTTGCTTAGTTAGTTCAAACCATCAAAACCCCCCCTTTATTTCTTGTTCTTGTTGACGCACTCTGATTTGCATACGAATCATAGACTCTCTGTGGGATCGACCCGTGCTTGCCAAACTACATTAGTTAGGTTAGTCGGATTTATTTGATAGGATTTAAGGCGAATGAAAATCCTCTATCAGTATGACACCAACAAAAGTTCTGAAAATACCCAGTTAACGGCATCTGATTAAATAAATGGATCACCATATACAAAGTTCAATGGTTAGAATGTTTTACCATTGAAACTTATGATATCACTAACTAGAAGTTAGTTGATGATAAAATCTTATTCTTTGTGGCATTTGGTCGCTCAAGAAAAACAATGATTTGCAAGATCATTGAAATTCACATGAATACCCACCAAAAGGACTAGAAGATCCTAGGACCGGAAGATCCTCAATAAGGGTGACCATTCATGCACGGCTTGTTCTCTTGGCAAAATAATAACAAGACCGTCTATAATAAAGAGTAAATGCAAAGTCTCTTATGTCTCTTGACCGAGTTCAATGAGACAACTACGAGCATAAAACATAGGCATATGAACCAATGTTATTCCAATATAGATGCCTTAACACATTGGTCATATGAAAAGGTAGAGAATGTTTGAGGATCATATAGTAGCTCACAACGACCTAGAAGAGTCGTTAGTCAAATGGGCCCATGCAGTTTTGCATTTTGAATTTGACACAATAACTTCTCTCAAATTATCTCCAGAAGAGAGAATATGTTCTGAGGCCTCCTCCACAATTAACTTAAAGACCACAAAGAAGTTGAATGATACATGGGGTTTGAGTCCCTAATGATATCAAATACCTCGAGCTTTATAAAGGTGATCAAATGCTCGGTATTTAGGGGGAGAGGAAATGAGACTGTATTAAGAAAGAGATTGCATGAAAGCAACTTCTCTATCATTTGGGATCCGCGGATAAATGAAAGTGAACCAGAAGTTCAACACTTATGTACACCAAATGATAATTACATGGTTTAGCAAAAAGTCATCAAATGCATTTACTAAGGCCAAGAGAGTGACTAAGTCACGTATATTGCACTAGCTAGCTAGCTCATTTGGAGGTTCCAGACGCAACTCCGAAAACCAACAAAAATCAAGTGAGTCGCAAATACACAAGAAGTGTTGAAGATCACTAGGCTCTCACTTTAGGATTCCCCGGAAGCGGAAAGAGCTCATGGAAATCTGATGATCATCAATCAAATCATGGATGTCGATATCGAAATGATATGTGATAAAAGAGATAGAAAGAAGGAATTTATGATGAATTCTTCAAGCACGATGCTATTGGACCCGTAGTTCCATCATCGGAAAGTATAACATCATTGGTTTTAAGTGGGTGTTTATACAAAATCGCAATAAGGGAAATGAAGCTATAGCAAGATAGATTGCATAAAAGTCTATAGTGGATGATATAAAAACATATTCACCAGTAGTGGATATAATATTTGGTTGTCGATGAACTGACTCTAACCGTAATTGATGGGCATAGTAGTTGTGTACTCAAGTTGATCATTAATAGAAGAATGTAAGTAAAATGATCGATTAATTTGAAATGCCCGAAGCATCAATATGAAAGCCTCGTCATATGTACATGATTAAGCCAAAGGTTGCTTATAGTACTTGAAGTATTGTGTAAGTGGTGACAAAGTGTATTGAGTCCTGAAGTACTATACAAAACGTTGTACTTTTTTCCTTAATCTTGGTTTTTATCCCACTGGGTTTTTCCAAGGCAAGGTTTTTAATGAGGCAACTTATACACCATCTATACATCAGATCCCCCGTATCAAACGCTGAAAAGCACATTAGGTCCTGAAGTACCTTATAGTTGTGCATTGAAAGCAGCTCATCACCAATGACAAGGAAGTCTATTGCATCGAAGTCAAGTATGATATATGAAGGCATTTTCACTTTCAAACATCGACGACAACTTTCAGACTCGACCATACAACTCATGAAGTTGGCATTATCATGAAGTTTGAAGTGCTTATCAGAACGAGAAAGTTGGAAGAAGGATGTTGTATTCAGGGGGAGAATATACGCACTGCACTCTTTTTCCCTTCGATCAGGTTTTGTCCCACTAGGTTTTCCTGACAAGGTTTTTAACGAGGCAGTATCACAAAAGCGTATCAAACGACATCTATACTCTTTTTCCCTTAGTCCTAGTTTTTGTCCCATTGGGTTTTTTCTAGGCGAGGTTTTTAACGAGACAGTTTTTAATATTAGAGGTGTACATCCAAGGGGGAGTGTTATGAAATGAATGTGGATGCTTCGCCTCCCACCCATTCACCTCCTTTAACCTCCCACCTTTTGCCTATATAAAGGCTTGTAAGTCACATATGATTAGACACAATGAATTGAGATCCCTGATGGGTTTATAACAATAATCTATTTACCAAAAAAAAAATCCTTTCCATTATTACAATGATGTAGAGTTCCAATGACACTAATTTAAAAAATTACATTATTACTGGAGTAGTAAAGTAATGTACTACGTATTTTATTTTATTTTTAATATAATCCGTATGTATTTAGGTCATAAAAAGCAATAGTGCAATACAGAAAGTAGTCTGTCGGACATGCTCTATTGGGGACCATGCCCGAACGGGTGGTTTACCACCAAGTCTGCAACAACGCTTATCCCCAACGGGCACAAAGTGCAAAACTTCCAATGTAATTGGATCTGGAAACTCGATGTCCCGCCAAAAGTCCGTCACTTCCTTTGGAAACTGACGAAAGATGGCCTCGCCTCGAAGGAGCGTCTACAAAAATCGCATATCCACGTTCCTATGGCATGTGCTCTCTGGCATGTGCTCTCTGTGACTGCCAATCTGAGTCTACGAACCACTTCCTGATGGAGTGTGGGATTACCAAACAAGTAATGATTGAAAGACATATTAGTTTGAAATCACTGCCACTCAACCTTTTTAGCGGTACAAATAATGACCACTCGCTAAATCTGATCAAAAATAACGTTGGTCTAAACAAAATGTCGATCCTTGCCTTCTGTTAGTGGGGTTATTGGTTTTTCCGAAACCAAACTTCTTTTGATCAGAATAAGATTACAACGGTCCAATGGATCAACATTTTCATTGAAACAAGTAGGCAGACCTGGTTGGCTTCGAAAAAACTGAACGACGATCCCTCTGCTGATTCGACGCCCTTTGTGCAGAACACTGTGATTAACATACATAACCAAGTTGGGAAGCGTGCCCTCGCGAGATGGGTCAAACCCTCGCGAGATGGGAACACTGTGATTGGTATGTCATTCGGGATGATACAACTGACATCATCAAGTCTGGATGGGGGACTTGTAACGGTGCATCGACTCTCTTTACAAAAGCGGTGGCCCTTCGACAAGGGATTATAGGGGTTAGAAGCTTGGGTATGGACAACCTTCTTATTGAAGGCGACAACCTAAGGGTGGTCAAAGCTATGCTGGGGGACTGGCATTGTCCGTGGAACATTGAGCTGATTCTCTATGTCTATTTTAAATTCCTTCTCTAATGTTGATGTTTGTCATATTTTCAGGGAAGCTAATACCGTGACCGATAGGATTGCACGCCTGACTTACAATATCCCTGCCAACGGAAGTTTGGAGAATGATCAAGAACTGCGTGTTCTCGTCCACAATGACGCTTTAGAATGAATAACGGCGTGTTGCTGTTTATTTATTCTAATTGTTTTCTTGTTTCCCCCCCCCCCCCCCCCCCCCCCCCAAAAAAAAACATTTGAATATGGGTTTAGTGGTTTACATTGATAAAGCTCTTAAACATGGATTTATCTTTATCTGACCATATAATTAAGTTACATATTTTATCTACTCCCTCCGTTCATAAATATAAGTCGTTTAGCTTTCTGACACGTTTTTTAAAGAGGTAAAAAATATATAAAATATGAAATTTTTTATTATTTTTCAAAAATAATATTTTACTTATTAATATTAATTCTAATATTATTTTAAAATTTTAATAAAAAAATTAATATTTTATATAGTCTTTAGCTCCTTAAAAAACGTGTCAGAAAGTCAAACGACTTATAATTGTGAGCGGAGGGAGTATATAAGTTACATAATTAAGTATCATTGATAAAGGAGGTTCTATATATAAGCAGGGACGGAGCAAAAAAAATTTAGTGGGGGCACGATTGTATATATACAATGTCGTTTTAAATTAAAGTAGCATAACGATTTCTATATAATATGATAATTAAAAATTAATTGATGTTATTTTAAGATAACATCACTTTGATTTATGATAAAACTATGATATTTTTTCTCCATTAAGAATATAAAGAAATATAAATAAATAAATTAAATAGTCGAAGAAAAGAAAACTAACAAAATAAGATCATTAATTAGTACTCCATTGCATTTGCAGTAAACCATAGTTTTTTGATGACTTGGCAAGGTGGTGGGGCAGGGTGGCAGGCTACCACCCCGGTATGCCAAACACCCTCCTCACTAAAAAAAGGAGGGTGTTTGGCATACCGGGGTGGTAGCCTGCCACCCTGCCCCACCACCTTGCCAAGTCATCAAAAAGTTACGGAGTACTGCAGATGCAATTGAGTACTAATTAATGATCTGGAATACAGTACAACGAAAAATTAATGACGGGTGTTTAAAAAACAATCATGCGTAATTATTATCTATCTTGGAAATAGGAGATATAAAATTAATTAATGTCTGAATTCCCTTATTTATTTTTTTTATATAGAGAAACCTTCGGCTCTTTTCTGGTTAATTTTTTGTGTACTTCTTCTTCTCTACACTAGCTCAACTCAAAAGGTTTCTCATTAGAATTTTGGGCATTACTGTTCAATAAACTTATATATCTTCATCAAAATAATCGATTCACCAAATTATCCAATCTAGTCAAACTCCAAGTTGACCCAACTTGATCTGATATAAACCGAATTTAATTTGAGTCGATTTGATAAGAACCCGAGTTGAAACAACCCAAAACCGAAATGTCCGACCCGAGATCGATCTGACTCGTCCGAAGCAAAAACGGGTGGAGGATTGGGAATAAGAAAAGCCAGAGACATGAACGAAGCACTCCAACTAAAACTCTTATGGAAAACTCTGGCATAACATGAGAATATTTGGATCAAAATCATACAATACAAATATTTAAAAGAGAGCCACATCCTTACCTATTATAGAAAAGGCAATGCCTCTTGGCAATGGTTGAAACCGAGTTCTCTGCTGCCGAAGTTTAAATCGGGGCTCATCTAGCTAGTGGGGGATGGAAAATCAATTAAGTTTTGGAAAGACAATTGGGTAACAACGACACCCCTTATGGACAGAATAGACTCTCAACATAACATAAATCCACATGATTCTATAAGCGATTTCATCATAGGAGGACAATGGTGGAGGGAGAAGCTTCTTTTTGTATTCCCAATCACCCCTTTGCAGACAGACTGTATTGGTGGCCCGCCAAAAAGGGGATGGTTCACAACGTTAAGTGCTTACAATTTAATCTCATCCACACATCACAAGATCATCGGATGAATTTTCGTGGATTTGGAGACTTGACGGCCCTCCAAAAGTTAAAAACTTTATATGGAAAATAAAACAAAAGGGCCTTGCCACTGCTACTTGTTTATCCCAAAAGGGGGTGGCGGTGCCAAATACATGTATCTTTTGCACCCAGTTTGCGGAAGATGATATTCACCTATTCATAGAATGCCTCATCAACAATTTCCAACAGCAATTTCCCGAAGAAATATCTCAAAGAGTTCACACTATTCTATCTGAAAATAGAGACATCGACCAAATTTTACAAATATTTGGCTCCACTCTCCCGATGGAGAAGAGACAAAATATAGCAATCAGATGGTGGACTATATGGTTTGTTAGGAATCAAACTATCTTTAGAAATAAAAACATCCCCTCGGCAAAGGGTTTTAAGAAAATGATCATGGATAATATTTAAAACTGGAAAAAGCTAGCAGATGGAACGTGATTGAAAAAGAGGGCTTGGTGAAACAGAACGGGGAAAAAGGTCTCCCTAAGAGCAATAGAAAGGCCTACCGCTGGAGGAAGCCTCATGCTGGCAAATAGAAGTTAAACTTTGACAGATCCTTTATTTCAACATCCAACAACTCTATTGGATACATTATCAGGGATTGGTGTAGTGATCCTATCAGCATTGGTGGTAATGCTATTGGTGGACAATCCCCCCTTATGGCGGAAGCGCTAGCCCTTCGTCTTGGGGTGGAAAAAGTTAAGGAATTAAACATAACATATCTAATAATAGAAGGAGACTAAAAAATTATCACAGGCTACCTAAGTACACAAGTCGGATGTCCATGAGAAATAGAAATGATTATGTCAGATATCCAAGCCCTTCTCCAAGGAGTAAATAATGTTGATATATCCCATATTCCCCGTATTGGTAACCGGGTAGCGGATAAGGTTGCACACATTTGCTACTCTACCGGGGGTCAGATTTATACCTTGATACAGGTCTTCTAGGCCTCATTCGACAGGATGCTTTCGAATAGGGTATTCCCATCCGAATTATTACCTAATAAAAAAAAAACTCCTCTCTGTAATCAAACCCCAATTATACTTTTTTTTATTAGGAAAGAATTCGGATGGCATGATCCTATCCGACAACATCCTTGAACATAAGATCCTGAAGACCTATAGCATTATGAATGACGATGTTCTTGGCAGAGCGGTAAAGGTGTGCAACTCTATCAGTTACTCTAATCTCATTACGAGGTATGTAAAAGAAAGATACTTCTCCTACTTTCGACAACATAGTTTTGATGTTGAAAATAATTAATTCGATTTTCCATGGACATTTACTCCTATTATGCATATGGTTTATGACTGTAAGGAAATCTCCTTGAATTTGTATTTTTTTCATGCCTAGTTGCAGAATTTGTATGATGCCTTGTATCAATGTCAAGGCCTCCGCCTTTAGCAGTGTTTGGTGACCAATTTTGCCATAACTAATATGAATAGGGCGGCCCTCCTTGTCTCGTATGACGAAACCAGTCATGCTATCATTATTCGTAAGTATTGATCCATCAAAATTAAGTTTGAGCTTCTCTAAGGGAAGGGTTTTCCATTTAATTTATTTTTGTTTTGATTTTCCATTGCTTCGGTGGGCAAATTCCTTAGCCTGATTTCCGACTTCGCTTATATCATCTTCTTCGCTTATATCATGTTCATACTTGAAAGTTTGCAACCAGTTTTCCAGGTGGATGGAAATAATGTGTTTGACAATATCTTGATGCGGGGTGTATCTTATCGAAATATAAATTGATTTTGTTTATACTTTTTGTGCGTCCAATTTTTCAAACTTGGTCAGATGGCCTTGATGACATGACATTTTTTTGTCTGACAATTTACTTTGATTCTTTTTTTTGTCTCACAATGTTTATTCTAACATGATTTTTTTTATATGTTAATTTTTTAGGGGGTTGGATAAATATATAGAACCTACTGCCTACCCAATTGACCATAATTGCATATATACATATCATGTGGCTAGATAACAAAAAATGGCATAGTATAGTCGTCTTGTTCATCCGCAAGAGTACTACATCCATATAAATAAGCACATTGTGTTAATATAACAACTCCAGCACAAAGTTAGGAAAATATACCACGCAAGCAAAAGGCCATCCGATTGAGTTGTTTTAACCACACTGCATGCCTGAGTATACCCAAAATAGCTAGCAAATTAAGTGCCGACTTAATTTTTTAAATCAGGTTTTGGACAAATCTGCAATTTTGTTACGTTTTTTCAATGACATAGTCTTCACGATTCATTGTGGGAAGGTTTTGATGATGCCTTGAGAATTGAGATTGCTTAGAGCATCTTTAACCATGGTACTCAAAATGAGTACCATAACTTGCCTTTTGTCATCCCATCCACTCCATTTTAATATTTAGTACTCCACGACCATGATACTTAACCTGAGTATCTTAATTCACTTTTTACATCAAAATTGTTTTTTACAATTTTTTTTGGAAGTAAAAATCAAATGATTCAAATGGAACCCACTATTAATTTTTAATTGGGTAATATTCTACGATATTGTGTAAGAATGAGTATCATACACAAGATACTTGAGCTCACTTTTCTTTATGAGTTCTTGAGATAGCACTATTAAAGATGCTCTTACAAGCTAGCAAAATGTGAATCCATGCGGAAAGATGCTATATTGTGTTAGGGAACCCAATGGAGATCTATCTCCTGCATTAGTTTAGCCCGGAAAACTGACACTCAACTCGACTATTATTCATTTATTCAATGTCGTCATAGAGGGCATTTCGGGCCAATAAAGGGTGCATCATATGAGGGGATAAAGCTCACCTCTAGTGCGCCATAGAGTCACCCGCCAGTGCCACTATGATGCGCAGCGCCACGTCACATGTTCACAAGAATCACAACAAAATTGGTGCGCTAAGAATGGTGCAGCAGAAGCAGCTCAAACTTCAAAACATTGTGTGTAGCCGAGCTGTTTTCCTAGAGTTTCTCGAGAGGGTAAAAAGAACCAGGATAAAAATATTGATGTGGTTTAACATCAAGGGATGTTATTATTAGACTTGTTGGGTGGGGATTCAGCGTCAGGGGAGGGATCACCGTTGGAGTTAAGGTTTGGTATCCAAAAAGTGAGAACGGATGAAGCCGCAGCAAACATCGCCCTGCGAGGCGCCCACTTCAGGCATGACACCACTTCGATGTTGCTGCTCCACTGTGCCACCTGTTGGATACGTCAAAATGAACAGATCATCCTACTGAAAGATGGGTGACAACATTTATACGAAGGTTGAATGAAATATATAGATTTCAAAGTGTACTGCTCTTGTCGAGTTCAAGTACAACAACATGATTCAAGTGTGTTTCAAGTGCAACAATACAAGATGAGTTGCATTTGGCTAGCAGGGTCTACCCTTGCTTTAACCCTAGTTGCTCAGGCAGGGAAGAGTTTATGGGATTTGTTCTTAACTCAAATTCTCAGTGGCTAAATGGACGAGACAGGAGAAGAAATAAGAACAAAGCAAAATTATGATTCCACCTCTCAAAAGAAAAAGATCTTGAAAAAGGTAAATAATCCCAACTCTGACATAAAAACAATGTTTCAATCCAGCATAAAAGAGTTCATATCTGCCGTATTCAGTGAGACGGTTGGTCATTCTGACTATCTCAGCACCTTTCATCTAGATCCTATTTGACAATCCAAATATTCGACTGGTTAAATATTAATACAATATTTGCAAGTATTTTGAGAGAAAAGATAAAGACTTATAGCTTCCAACTTCATAACATTCTTTGCCCAAGGTTAAGTAGTTAACAAAAGCTATAACTTAAAACACTATAACGGAAGGTTGTGAAGATATTGGGATCTCCTAGTCACCTTCATGCATCAATGGAAACCGAAATGCTTGGCAAGGCAATCAACTCAACATGAAAGAAGAGAAAAGGAAATAAAAGCAGGATGAAAAGGTGAAGGATATTCTGACCTCTGTCTGCATCTCAATATTCCAAGCATGCAAGTTTCCATCTCCTGATCCTAAAATTCAAATAGCTAAAGATCAGAACAGAATCTGTAACTTACTTTTAACACGATTGGCATGTCAAAATTTTAAAACAATCGATCAAATGGTAGGACACGTTCTATCATATAAAGTATAAACTCTTAACGAGTATTAGTGTGTAACCGCAATAAAAAGAAGAAAAAACATACAGTATTTGATACCTGCAATAACATATTTTCCATCTGGGGTGAAAGTAGCCTCCGTAGCTGTATTAGGTGCTGGCTCCAAACTAAATCCAAAACGCTGCATGAAATCAAAATTTCACAAACTAATACTACAAATCTGCTTTAAGGTATCTTGGGTAGATCAATTAGATGATCTGGGCTTTGTATGGCAACAACAACTGCTTAAAGAAACAGTAAAATGGAAATTAGTTGGTAACCGAACCTTCTGTCCAGCATATGCATCAAGAATGTATACATTGTTGGTTGAGGTTGTCAAGAGCATAGATTTACCATCATTACTGAATTTTATATCACAGACCTCAGCTGTATCTCCACCCACAAGAAAAGTATCAAAAGGGCCCTACAATTTTAGAACAAAAGATGAAAACCAAGATAGAAATAAAGATTACTATGCAGGGAAAGCATTAAATTTGTGCCAAAACCTTGTCATAGGAACGTGAATCAAACAACTTAACAGCACCTCCTTCCATTGATACAGCAAATACAAGGCCTTGTTGATCATATGCAACAGCTGGCCTTCCACGCAATCGTAAGATCCCCTGAACATTATGAAAGTCAGCATAGAACAAGAGCAACATGTTTTAACAAAAATATTCATGGATGTATACCAAATTTTCCAAGGCCTAAACAACTATTGGTAACAATGGAGCACAATCTTTTCAGGTCCATCTCAGCAACAACATCCATTAGACAAAACAATAAGGCTAACGAGGTTGGCAGTACTCGAAATACAATATCTTACTACATTATTAAGCACCACCATTCAATACTGTAAGAACACAAACTTGATACTTATTTATATACACTACCAGATATCCTGAAGAAGCTTATGTACAGAATATGGATAGCAATATTATACGGAGTACTTTACAGCATTATTAGACACGCAAAAATTCAATGGAGACAGTTATTTATAATACCACATTTCCTTGGAAGAAATTCATGTACTGCCCATACATATTACAGATAGCAAGAAATAAACTGACCTGGCACGCATTTACTCGAAGATCCCATATTCTTACACTATGATCAAGAGAACCTGACATGAAGCTGTCATTAATTGGGGACATGCACAAGGAAACAATTCTACAAACAACACAGAAAATCAAGCGTTAGTCACAGCTGGCAATAAATTTTGCACCTGGGGTAGTGGAGTGCATAAGTAAATCATACTCATACTGTATTGCTTAGTCAATACATGAAGCTAATGAACACCAGCTAATGATTGGGGTAATGCTCTTCAAAAGCATTACTACATATGCTTACACTTAAACCAAGCTATTGCTGAGGTATATGTCATTGTTAGGGGGGAAAAGGCGCTACAAACCTTTGCTTGTGTCCTTTGAAATAGCGAAGACATCTATTGTCATACATAGACAGATACCGAAGGGATTCTGGCAACATAACAAGGAGAAGAATTGCTCAATCTTGGGGAGATATTCTCAGAATACTATTCAAGGCATCAATTTAGTATGTAACTGATTAGATATTAACCTCCAGTTGAATCAAGATTGTATTTTGAAGAGCATATAACGGAGCTTGGGTGATGAGTGAAACAAATACGATCAGCACCATGTTTCTTGTGGAATGTAGTTTTCAACAGTCTGAAAAGCCACAAAAAGGCATAGTTAATTGACAGAGCAAAATCTGCATCATCAACAAGTTGGAGGCACTTTCAAGACGGGATCTGTTACTTGGACATAAATCATACAATACAGGACTACCCTATAAGATGTAACATCCTTCTATATAAATTGAAGGATGGGGCAGTCAAAGAAGACTCACCTGGCATTTGCAATGTCATATAGCCGTACAGAATCATCATCACTAGTTGTAACAAGTAGATCATTTGTCCGGTGGAAATCAAGTGAGTTTATCTTCCCATCCTGGTGGTAAACTTAAAAGTCTTAATCTGATGAACGATGAGCATAATCCAAAAACCTTTTGTTTTGGCCCATGCTCATTAAATTGGATCTTCCTTACTAGCAGATGTTTATAATTGTCCAAAGGAGAGCAACGAAAAACCATTCTCAAAGAAGTCAACACAACTTAGGGTTCGTTTGGTGCAGGGGAGATTACACATTATCAGCTCCTTATCCACACAAATAAATAAGCTCCTTGCACAAATAAACTACTTTTGCACCAAACAAACCCAAATACCCCCAGCTCATACTAAAATCAAGATAACATTTAAGGAAAACAAACAGCTTGCCATCTTATCATAACATGATGCTAACTTCAGAATTATCTCGACAGATAAATTGCATTTTTTCAAGGGAAATAATGCTAAAGTGCAAATAAACAAAGTGAAGAGCACATAAACTAATAAAGAGACTTGATCCAGCACAACAAAAGGAAATAAAAGTACAAAAGGAAGCTAGATAGATGACAATGGAACAATGCCACCATGGACAAAAATCAATCAAAGAATCCTCCGTCTGTTTCATAATACTTTTCATTTTCATATTAAGAATTGCTTAATTACATGAGCTTTTGTGGCTGAAATGCAAAAACTCTGCAGTTAGAAAGGGTAGTTTCAGAAATCAACCCATTCAAAAGTAGAATAACAAGTGTATTAAACCATTTTGGGGCATTCGTAATCTAAAACTACAAATAATTGGGAAAAAAAAACTCTCTACAACGCAAGTAATATGGACTATGGAGTGGAGGGAATATCCCACAGAATGGTGAAGTAGCAGAACAATGACAGCAATTAGAATGATATTCCACATATTTCCCTTTCTAGGGCCCCTGCAGCCTGCAGGTGTGATGCACTTATTGAATGAAATCTTGCCAAGTTATTCAGAAAGAACAAAAATCGGTTAAAACCTAGCTGCGTAGTTTCGTAAAACAAACAAGTAGAGCTTCAAACGGATGGACAAAAATTAACAAACGGAAGGGATGGATAGAGGGGAACTCACAAAATCGGAAAAGACGGCCGCCATTGACATGCTCCGAACGATACCATCGTCAAGCTCCGTTAGCGACATCGCCTCAGTTGGCTTCGTAACAACGCCGCCACCACCTTCAGGCAACGATCCACCAATCTGCCACTACGACCAAATCCGTTGTCGAAAACTTTCTGCTTCCGAGGAAATCAGACCACGGAAGAAGCTCGGGCAAAAGAAACTAGAAGAAGCGGGAGAAAGGCGTAAATGAGGTAGAGCCAGTGAAAGACGACACGATGGCGAAGGGAGAAAAAGCACGGCCAGCAGGACGTAGACGAAGATGAAGAGTTGGAGGCAGGACGAAACTCAGGGTGACTGCTTTTCCAATTTGTGCAAACCCTAACCCTAATCCTAATCCTTTTCCCGGCGCCACCACAATTGCTTCTCCCTGGTTTCGTTGCCGAGTGAAGACGGAATGCCAATAAAGCCCAAAGTTGAACCAACTTCGCTGTAACAAGATTTCAGGGAAAACTGAAAAGTGGGTGCCATCGGTATCTATAGTAGAGACTGTAGAGTACTATAGTGGGAGCGGGATAGGAGTTTGTCCAAGTAAATTTTGTGGGACGAAATTGTAACGTGATTTTTTTTTTAAATATATTATCTTACTATAGTATTTCAGGTCGATCGATTCAGTCGCTCTATATCTGAACCGAGTATTATATTACCCATTTAAGGGGTTGACCCTGCGATTCCATGTTTCAAGTACTGTATGACTCATTTAAGGGGTATTGTACGACTCATTTAAAGGGTTGACCCTGCGACTCCATGTTTCGGGTACTGTATGACCCATTTAAGGGGTTGACCCTGCGACTTCATATTTCTAAGGAGATTCGAACTTCGAACCTCTTGGCATGGGATACACCAACTTGTGATTGATAACGTGATTTTTTTAATAACGAGGAAATCCATCATTTGATGGTAAATTTCAGGTGCGTGACCCAACCAGCAAGATTCACAAATCAAAATATCCAACAAACAATGGTTCTTCTTAAAAAGGAGGTGATCCAACCCCACATTCCAGTACGACTACCTTGTTATGACTTCATTCCAGTCACTAGCCCTGCCTTCGGCATCCCCCTCCTTGCGGGTAAGGTAACAACTTCGGGCATGGCCAACTCCCATAGTGTGACGGGCGGTATTGCTTAATTTGGCTTTTATGGAAGCTTTAACAATTTATGGGTTGGTTGTAGCATTAGCTCCCATAGTTTGGTGGGTTGGTTGTGAAGAGTTACATTATTCGTAGGTGTAGAATTCTATTGATCAATATAAAATCCTCCTCAGGGTTTCATTCCTCACAATGTTCATATATATAGATTACAAGTGAGTAAGACTGGGCCTGAGCCAATAGGTCCGTACACTATACAATATATAATCTATCAAACCACAACAGTCGAAAGTGGAGGGTCCCGAACAGTGAGACTGGATCGAAAATCAAGGAACAACTAACGAGGTAAACCCTTTGTGAATATATCAGCGTACTGATAGGAGGAGGGGACACAAAGAACACGAACATGTCCAAGAGCAACCTTGTCCCGAACAAAGTGGAGATCGAGCTCAATGTTGATGAAACCACATTTGAAAAGTGGACATCCTTCCACGTCACCGTGGGGGAGGTGAGCCGCGTGTCGATTTTTAGTTGGTCGGCGGTCTTACCTGGAGCCCCCACCCTCCTACCGTCTATCCTAAGTAGGGGCCTCGACCTGTGCCACGAAGACCAGAGTCGTTCGGACGGTCTTACCTGGACTTGACCACCACGACTGGCAAGTGATCCTTTCCAGTGCCGCTGAGCCTAGTGCTCAGCTTGTTCCACTTCCCGGGCGATAGTCTCACCAAGTGTCGGCTCATTGCTGAGTCGAGACGAACCCGCTCAGATAGGCTTGTAGAGCTCCATATTCTCGGTCTACGCTCCTAAGAATAAAATGGGAACCAACCCTTATTTATGAGGCTTCCACCTCTATTTATAGTGCAAAAGTACTTCTACATGCAACCCTTTTGTCGCCACATGTCACGTGCTCCATGACACGTGTGATGGTGGCATGGATGCCATGTGTCCCGCATGCATGTGAGAGCCGTGAACGGTTTATCGTCCGCGGACGTCTTGAGTCTCTATCTTGACTTGCACTCACCCATTTTTCATGTTTATAAGGTTCTATTTATATAGCGGGGAACCTTATTTATTTATGATATTTGTGAATATCATTATTTATATTTCGGACATCATCAAATGTGCTTGGTGTGCTGATGTTGGACCGGGTTGCTCGCGAGATAGACGGCGAAAACGTTGTCCGTGTAGACCAAGGTGGCCTTCTAAAGAGGGCAGCGGAGCTCAAGCAGGAGATTACGCAACCAGGAGCACTCGGAGACAACGTTGGCGACACTCTGTACTTAGCCTCCGCGTTGGATCGAGACACCACAGACTGACGCTTCGCCGACTAGGGCACAAGGGTGTCATTGAGGAAGACACAGTAACCAAACGTAGAGGTCGCGTGTCAGGACACCTACCCCAATCCGCATCACTATAGGCGATGAGGTCATGCCGAGAGGAAGGGGAGATCGTGGTGCCCATATCCAGCGTACCACTGATGTACCGAATGATCCGCTTTAAGGCCTGAAAATGCGGCTCCCTAGGCGCATGCATGAAGAGGCGGATCTACTGAACGACATAGCTGATGTCTGGCCGAGTAAAGGTAAGATAATGTAAAGCACCGACAAGACTCCGATACAGTGTAGGATTATCAAACAGAGGACCAGTGGTAGCACTGAGCTTATTGGAGGAATCGATAGGGGTGGAGACAGGCTTGTAGTTGCTCATCTTGGCCCGAGCAACAATTTCTGCATCATACTTACTTTGAGAAAGAAACAACCCAGACGCATGACGCTGCACTGAGACCCCCAAGAAATAAGTCAACGGTCAAAGATCGGACATGGCGACCTTGGAGCTCAACTGGGCGATGATGGAGGTTTGTAGAGCATCAGAGGAGGCGATGAGAATGACATCGTCGACATAAAGTAATAGAAAAGCCATGTATGTACCTCTGCGATAGATAAATAGAGACGAATCGGAGCGGCTATCAACGAAACCCAAGCGGAGCAGATGAGAAGCAAAGTGCTGGAACCACGCTTGAGGGGCCTGTTTTAGACCATACAGAGAGTGCTTCAGGAGACATACGTGATTAGAACGATCAGAATCAACGAACCCTGACGGCTGAAACATATAAACAATCTCATTCAGATGGCCATGTAAAAAGGCATTCTTGACATCCAGCTGATGAATAGACCAATGTTTAGATAAGGCTAAGCTCAGCACTACACGAATAGTGGCAGGCTTGACCACGCGGCTAAATTTCTCATCACAATCAATATCGGCTTACTGAGCTCGACCATTAACCACAAGATGAGCTTTATAACGTTCCAACGTTCCATCAGAGCGGAACTTGTGTCTAAAGAGCCACATGCAGCGAATGACGTTCGCCTTAGGAGGGCGGGGAACAAGAACTCAGGTACCATTCCTTGTAAGAGACCTGAATTCATCGAGCATAGCCGCCTACCAATTCGGGTCGAGGAGGGCTGTTTTGTGGGAGGTGGGGAGGGGGGAGAGTGTTGTACGATGGGAAATCAACCACAAATAAAATACCTCAATTCCCACTATGTAGATAGTGGAAGTCGGGATCGTTCCACTGGAGAGAGGACAGCACTTTCTAGAATAGTTCCTGTGATCTAACAACACACAAAAATCAGTAGCAAAGGCGGTCGATATCGACTAGAGATGTCGATATCAAGGGGATGGTCGAGAGAAGTGATGAATGTCGAGTGGTTGTTTATTTTCCAGCAGCGAAATAGAACAAAAAGCAAGGGATTTTAGGGATGTAAACAATATAAAAAGAACTTCCAAGGTCAAGGGATAACCACAACAACAACCATGCATAAACCACACAAGAATCATAGAACAAAGATCATGTTTTTATCATCAAAAGATAGCTTTCACATACTTCACAAATAGAGAATAGAGGCTTTCGCATAAAACCTATTCGTTCTACCTTTTCTTAATTAGATCCCTTTTACTTTCGTCAAAGATCTCTAATTACTATCCAAATTCATAATTAAATCCACTTTCGCTTCATAATCATAAACATGGAATTGTCCTCAACTTTCGCAAAGGATTTAAATACAAGATAGATGATGATAAACTCATAAAAACATCATAGATTCAAGCTTTCATACATGGCTATTGTTGGGCTCACCCCAACCCTAGAAGAAGAGAAACTACTCACACATAGCTATAGAAAACATGCTGAAAATTGAATTAAACATAATATGAAATTGCATAAAATCAAACCTCAAAACCAATGTCAAAATCTTTCAACCAAAAACTCCAAACTTGCCGTCCCTTGCTGCTGTAAATTCAGCGTCTGTTCTGATGTAGAGAGAGATAGATACCTAATTAGCCTCTAATTGGCTTTATTTAAAGATAGAAATTAAGACTTAATCTCCAAGGAAAGAGATTTTATCTTAGGAAAATAATATAATCTATCTAAGGAATGATAAAATATCCAAAGTCTATCTAACTAAAAGATCCTAGAAAGGAATTAAATAGAAACCCTAATTAAAAAGCCCAAAAATCAATTAAATCAGTCCACCAGAAAATTCTGCTGGTGCGCAGATTCGCACAGGGTATCGGCGCCGAGGTCTGGGTGTCGGCATCGAGGTACCTGTTCGAATGCAGTAACTTCTGTTTTTTTCCAGCTTTTCGACTCTGTCTTCAATCGCACTTTCCCGAGTCCTCGTTAATCCGATTGACGCATATGAATATGCGTTGGAAAGCTCTTTTCAAGGACTACAAATCTCATGAAGGCTCCAGATCTTGAATCGAAGTGATGGATGGCGAAAATAAGGCTTTTCTCCAGCTGCACCTCTTTTCCCTTTTGCTTGGCTTCTCCATTGCATTCATGATTTTTCATTAAGCTCTAAAGTGCATCCAAACTCTTCCAAATCAGCTCCAATACCTATAAAATCACACCAAAGCTTGTGTAGACTCCATATCTTGCAATATTAAGCATAACTACACATTTTCCTTACTTTCCCAACACAAAAGCTAATTAAATGACTTAGATGGAATGAAAACACGATGTAAAATATGACTAAATATGCGGACATCAGAGAGCGAGGTCGTGGTTGAGGCGAGAGGTGCAGCAGGAAAGGGGGGGCAAGGGGTGCTGCGGGCGTAGCATTGGGCGGCGGCCGCGGCAAGGCTGAGGAGATGGGTGATGCGGGCGCAACACTTAGCGACCGCCACAACAATAGGGGAGGTGTTGGGCCGGGAGGGTGAGGCTGAGGCGGGGTGAGTGTGGGGCGATGGGAGGCTTGCATTGAGACAATCTGTCTCGGCTTGAACACACCAGAAATGGTACGGGTGTGAGGTCTGGTGGGAGGTAGGGGAGGCGGTGGTGGTGGCGGAGAGGGATTGGGCGGCGGAGGGGGAGAGACAGTAGCACCGGGAGAGCGCTGGTCAAGGAGGAAGTGCGGGAAGGGAGACTCCGATTCAGACGGGGAGACAGTAGGTTTGGGAGAGGGGAGAGGAGGTGAAGAGAAGGGAAAGCGGGACTCATCAAAAGTAACATGACGCAACAGTATAAGCCTATGGCTTTGAAGATCAAGACAAAGGTAACCGCGATGATCAGACGGATAACCGATTAACACACATGGAGTGGAGCACGGGTGAAGTTTGTGTGGGGCGATGGAGGACTGGTTTGGGAAGCACAAGCACCCAAAGGTATGAAGGTGATCATACCTAGACAGGGTGCAATATAATGCCTGAGTTGGCGAGCGATGTTGGAGGGTAGTGGAAGGGAGGATGTTGAGTAGATAATATGTCGTTGGTAAGACGTGAGGCCAATAGTCAAGGGAATGGATGCGTGAAAAAGGAGAGAACGCATCATGTTGGTTATTGTTCGAATGATTCGTTCGGCTTTGCCATTTTGTTGAGATGTATAGGGGCATGACAACTGATATGAGATGCCATTTTTGGTGAAGAAAGAGTGAAATTCTTTGTTATCAAATTCACGACCATTGTCACATTGGAAGCATTTGATGGATGTATGAAACTATGTTGTAGTGTAAGCATTTCATATCAGTGCTGTTACATCTCAGGCGAGTAACCCTCGTAGTACGATCATTCACATTGGAAGACCCTAGAAATAGAGCTCCCCGGTGCTGTTACATCTCAGGCGAGTAACCCCCGTAGTACGATCATTCACAGAGAAACCAAAATGATCAAACACAAGAGAAATGTTATTGTCAGTAGTGAACCGATGGACATAGATAAGATTTTTGACAAGCTTTGGGGCAATGAGGACATTATTAAGGTGTAAAGGGTGGGTGGGTCTGTAATTTGGCGTGGAAAATCCCTGAAGTAGCAAGGCGACCACCATTGCCGACGATAATAGAATGCGCAGGACCTTTAAAGGAAATAGAAGAGAGTGTACCTGATGAGTTCGTCATATGAGAGGTGGCACCAGTGTCCATGTACCAAGAGGAGTCGGGAGGTGTCAGCTGCATAGAGGAGAAGGTGTGATGCACATTAGTTGGAACATATAGCACTGATCAGACGATGATGGATATGCTTGATGATCGGCATGCCGAGGAGCCAGACTCAGCAAGCCCGCTCCCTACTGGCTATTGGGGTACGGGCATGGAGGGGGGAGGTACCTCGGGGGCGGATAGCCGTAAGGCATCCACTGTGGGTTGAAGGCAGGCACCGGGGACTAGCTAGGGCGAGGGCCACCCTCCAACCCATGTTGCGTCCGCTGCCGCGGCCGCAACAGGCGGCGGGTAGAGGGAGCTGTCCAGATCACTTGAGGAGACCAGAGCGGTTTTCTCATTGGCAGCGTCAGCGGTCTGACGGTGGAGACGAATCTCCTCCAGGATCAACTGAGAGTTGATTTTCTCGAAAGAGGGCAGTGGTTCGGTCTGCTGAATATGGGTGGCAGCAACATTGTATTCAAAAGGGAGACTCGAAAGTACCTGGAGGATGAGTCGAGTAGCACTAGGTTTGGAGTCGACGACGGCCAATTGATCAGACAAGGTTTTGAGTTGCTTACAATATGTGGTAATTGACGGGAAAGATGCAAGCTTGCAACATGAGAATTCGTGCTCTAGGTAGACGGCACGGGTTGACTTGTTGTCCTAAAAGAGGTTCCAAAGCTTGTTCCAGGCACCGATGGCGTCGTCGTCGGTGTCGAGGATGGTGGTCAATAGATCTTTGGAGATGGTGTTGTAGATCCATTGAAGAACAATGGTGTCGAGTTGAGTGAAGAGATAATCGTCTTCGGTGGTTGGGCGGTTGACTGTGGAATCAATATGATGGAGGATCTTATGAGCTTTCACATGAGTCTTGAAGAGGTGAGACCATGTGGTGTAGGAGCTAGAATCTTGATCAAGGATGATCGGGATGCAATTTTTTATATTGGAGATTGTTAGGGGAGAGTGGAATGGGGGCTTCGAGTTGTCGGTCATAGTTCCGAGAGGGAGAGGGGCGGCGGAAGGGGAGGAGGGCGGTGGTTAGGGCGAGAGGGCGGGGTGTGGGTGCGGCGGCAGGGACTGCCGAGAGGGAGAAGGGCGGCGGCGAGGGACTACCGAGAGAGAGAGAGGGGCGGCGGCTATGGCGGCGGATCGATTAGGGTTCCGCGAGGAAGAAAAAGTCTGATACCATGTAGAATTGTATTGATTGATATAAAATCCTCCTTAGGGTTTCATTCCTCAAAATGTTCACATATATAGATTACAAGTGAGTAAGACTGGGCCTGAGCCAATAGGCCCGTACACTATACAATATATAATCTATCAGTTGGTACCGTGTGATTATTCGTATGTACATACATACGAATAATTCTTTAGTACCTACGAATAATTGCATTTGTTGGTACATCCGAACAATTACATTATTATACTAAAGTAAGAATTTATCATATTGTTGAATTACTAATTAACAATGAGCTCACATTTAAATTTATAATTAATTATCATGCATATATTTATATAGTCATGCGAACTCAAAATGGAATTAATTAGGATTTTCAAAGTAATAGTGTGGATAGTACAGTGAGTAGGTAGCTAAAGTGATGTTGGCATGTACATTTCGAAGATAAATTGGACAAGACTATAACATGCAAATACACTATGTATACATGTATATTAATATCATGACTAGTAAAAACAAAATCAATGATGGCATGTATAGTAGCAAATATGAAGTGAGCATACAGGAAAAAAAAATTGCAGGTTGGAGAGATGTTTAACTTTTGAACATTGCAAGTGAAGGGTGTATGTTCACTTCAATCATTGATCAAATTACGAGCTAGCTATCTATCTCTTTATCTGTTCACTCCTCCCTTTTATACCACTTACTCCACCTCGCTTCAGTCACTTCCATCTCCCTCATCCCTCTGTTTCCCAACACCACCACCACACCCATTTTCCGATCCGGCGAAAAAAATGACCGAGACTGGATGAGTTTACTAAAGATATTGGCTAGTGGGGCGGCGATAGCGGTTTTGGTGGTTTTCTACGTTGTATAGGTGGTTAAAAACTGTCGGTGCTACTAAGAGTTCTGAAGATGGTTCCGGTGAGGCGAGGCACGAAGACGGAGTTCAAAAGATATTGTATTATGTAATTTTTTTTTAGCAAATCTCTTGTAATAAGTTTAAATCTACTAATTTTGTTTTGAAGTGAAGGGTTTAAAAATCGATGATGAAACTTTCCGTATTTTATTTCCGAAAATCTTCGGTTTTATATAAAAACTCATGAAACCGTGTTGAGCCTTTTATGTGTTCCATGTTATATGAGTTTTGAAAACGGATATGAACAAAAATGATCTAAAACGGGAAGATCTGAGAGTTTTTATGAGTTTCTAGTGTAGAAGATCTCAATTTAGGCGACTATAAAGCATACTTATCCGAAAACCGCTTTTGGTAAAACACTTTTCTTAATTAAAGAGTTTCGATATGAGGGTTTTACCTTAAGATCTCAAAAACTCAGTTGATTTTTAGATCTCGTGCGATAATTATAGTGGTAAGCCTTGTTATGTTCCATTCTAAAACCAATTGACAATAGAAGGAGTAGTACACCGACTCATATACTAGATGACACTTGGACAAGTGGTAACCCAGACCAGGATCGAAAGACGGGCTGTTAGGCTAGCCGCTCTGATATCATATATCAAAGTCCAACTCAGACCGATGACTAGGGGTCGTGTGCACGGGCGTACATGTGGCAATAACCTAACACACAAGCCGAGTGAGGTTCCATTCTAAAACCAATTAGGAATAAAAGAAGTAGCCCACCGACTCATATCCTAAGGCTTGTTATGTTCAACTTTCGATGTGGGACACTTTTGGTCTCATTTACATCTCTAACAGGATCCCCGACCTACAAGCTTCCAACAGGCCAAGCTACAGACCAACTGCTTCAACTTCGATCGTAGACACCGTCCCGCATCTTCTGGCATCGGACGCAATCACCCTACCATCATCATCTCTAATAACAAACCCTGTAGAAGTTGAACCAGATAGAGATTTTGCACCATCAAAATTATGTTTAAAAACACTAGTCTCGGGTTTATACCATCTAATGGTATTTCTTTTGCGAGGGTTGTCTCTAGGTTTGACTATCATTGTCTTTCCGTCTTCTTCATCTAAGTCATCTTCTTTCGTTTTTTTTTTCCAATTTTTCATGTGGTATTTGAAGGTAGCTATCAATTCATCTATTGTTTGTAAGTTATGGTTGTCGAATATAATCTTGTTTCTTTTCGTCCAAATACACCAGCAGGAGAAGGCCAAGATAGCCTTTTGTTCTTGGTTCAGCCGTCGAAATATTTCATTGGTTATGATCTTTATACTTTGATTACTTTTGTCAGCATTTGCTATTTTTCGTTCAATATCTCTATCCAGAGCTCCAATGGTTCTTAAAGTTGTCGGGCACTCCGTGAGAAGATGGATAGCGTCTTCCTCCCTAGAGTTACAGAAAATACAATCCATGGGCGTATGTATCCCTTTGTTTCAAAGTCTAGCTTTAGTAGGTAATCCGTCCAATCCTACTTTCCATAAGAAATTTCTTATCTTTGGTGGGCATTCAAGGTTGATTTTTTTTTTGGCGTTTTTGTGCCTCTAGGCCTCTGCCTTTCGTCTCCCCTTCCGTCACTGCTTAAGCCTTAGTCTCCCTCTCCCTCTTCACCCCTCGGCCTCTTCGCTTCTGCATGCGCTAGCCCTCTGAGCATCTCCTCTCCCCTTCCGTGTTTCGGTCTTTCTTCTAAGCTCTTTGGATTCTAGGAGTTTGTTTCGTCTCGGTCCTTGTCTTTGCTTCTATTTTCAAGCTCTGTTTCTCCTTCTTTCCCCCGTTTTTGATTTTTTTTGTTGATTGCCTTCCTATTTCCGATTCCCCCAATTTCTAGGGTCTTCCTGTTTTGGGGCTTTCGGATTTTCTTTCGTTTCCTCCTTCTTTTGTGTGTTTTCCTTTCCCTTGTTTTCTACCCTATCCCCAATTTTTCGGTTTCTTCTG
The DNA here is from genome assembly GCA_963922045.1 of Persicaria maculosa. Lineage (NCBI taxonomy): Eukaryota > Viridiplantae > Streptophyta > Magnoliopsida > Caryophyllales > Polygonaceae > Persicaria > Persicaria maculosa. The sequence continues at coordinate 22,332,017 of OY998258.1, read as the reverse complement.
ATTTTCGGTAAGCTTCTGTGTTTTTCATTGATGTGTTGTTTTGTTGTTTTCCCTTTTTTTTGGGTTTCACCGTTTGGTTTTACTGTGGTTTGTTTTGCCTTTATTTGCAACTGGGTTCCCCTCCTTCCCTTTTTGTTTTCTCTTCTTATTCATTTTCTTCTGCTTTCTTTTGTTTCTCTGTTTCCTTTTTTTAGCTTGTTCTTGCCTTTTTTAGTTTTTCTAAAGGTTTATGTGAAGCAGATGATCTGTATTGCCCATTTAGCCGTCACCCTAATCCAACATAGGGCGAATGAACTCCAATCTCAAAAAAAAAAAAAACAAGAAGGAAAATGGGAAGTTCGTGACAACCTGCAGCCTCCATACCAAATGATGGGGAACAACGGAGATTCTATTTTCGACCCCAATCAAAACTATGGAAAAAAAATCATTTGGGATTTTCTCCCACTACATCATCGGGATAACCTCCCAACATTACCACCACCACCACAAGCACATCAAGGTGACAAACTCCTAAGCTCCCACCAACATCCGACCTAGGAGTCCCCAAACCCCTTTGAACCTGTGTCTCCAGCCGAACATCCCCTTCCTTGTGAGGGCCGTCTTGTTCTTCTTTCCCCCGCTTTTGTTTGTTTGTTCTTTCTTCCTCTTTTCGAATGCCAAATTTTCTAGGGATTTCCTGTTTTGAGCGTTCGAATTTTGTTTCATTTTCTTCTTCATTTGTGTGATTCTTGTTCCCTATTTCTCTTAAATGCCCCTCTCTTTCGGGCTTGCCTCGGTTTAAATGTGTTTTTGTTTCGTTTTTATGTGTTTCGTTTTCTTTCTCCCCCTCCCTTTTGTTACGTTGTTTTGCCTTTCTCTCTTCCTCTTCTTTTGTTGCTTCTTTCTAGTCCTTTTTCTTTGGTTTGTTGCTTGGTGTCTCAAGGTTGTTAATCGTTTTAAGCGTTTCTTCTTTCTGGCCCTTTTGGGTTTTCCTCTTGGTTTTTTTCCCTTTTCCTTTGTTCTTTCAGGTGGATAGGTTATTTGGTTTTTTTGCTTCGCCTTTCGACCGCGTTTCGGTTTCTTTGTGCTTTTGTTGTTTTTGTTTATTGTTTTGGGGAAAGAATGACTACGAGCTTTGTCTTCTCTCTTATTTCTTGAGAGAGAAGTAGACACACCACCGCCAACCTACCATAAAAAATCTAACACCACCCTATCACCACCACTAACTCTACCTCCGTCACCATCATAACAACTTTCGTGAAAAATACGAAATTAACAATCTCAACCCCAAATCCAAAAAACAACAACATTAACTAATACTTGGGCAATCCCACCATCACTAACTACAATTCTAACAAACACCACCACCATAAAATAAATAAACAACAACAACTTCTCGATGATCAATTGAGATTTATTTTCAACCCCATTCTGACCTCCTATTTGTGATCGGCTAATTTGGATCGTTTCTCATTGAAGAACAACATTGTAAAAATTCCTAATCTGATTCTATTTACGATTGTGAACCGAAATCCAAAATTAATTTTGGGCCTTTGATGATTGTGAGTCTTTGTTCTCTTTTTCATCAATTCTCTTACAAGTTGGCCCCCGCTTTCGGTTCTCGCCTCCTACTGACCTCGATAGTTCGTGCTCATACCCGGCCCAACATCTGTCGTGTTGTGTCTGGTGTGGTGGGTGTGACCATGCCTGCCTTTCTAAGACACTTCCATCTCGACTTTGATCTATGCATTACCCCTCGATCTGGTTTCTGTCTACCCCTACGCCTCACCATCGATGACCTTTGTTTCGTTGTTGACTCCCTCCTTGGCTCGTCCAAGGTTCCGTGGGAGCTTATCGATCTTCCATCTTATATCGGTTGTGTTTGGTGACGCTTTGGCTAGCCAGCCGTTGCCAGTGGTTCTCTATCGAGGCTCCTCCTCGGCGTGTTCACCTGGCTTATAAGGTCTTACCCTCCTGACCTCAGTGGCGTGCAAGGTCTTCCTCTCTCCTTGCATGCCAAGGTTACAATTATTTTATTACAAAACAATAATTTAATAAAATATACTTGCTTATGTGAGATAACTTCTCCATTTCAATATTTGGGATAACCTCCTTCTTGTTCGCCTTTTCTGATCACGATTGGTGTTGCCCTTCCGTTTGAGGTCGTTCTCCGATGTTTCTGTGTCTAGTTTCCGAATGAGGTTCAATATCGGGCGCCCTGTTCATCGTGTTGATTGTGGCAGTGTTCGTGGTTTTCGAAGATCCCTCATCGAGGTGAGGGGAACTTCGGTGATCCACACTTCCCCGGGTGACGTCTCTATCCCTTAGTGGGCTTCTGTTCTCGTCTCCCCGACATCAAGACACCCTATTAGTCTATAGAATCTCCCGTGCTCTCGGCATTCACAGTCTTTCTTTGGGCCTCCTCGACTTTCTTGCTGGTTGGGTTGATTTTTTGTGATCGGTTGTGAGCGAGTTCTTCTTCTTTGTTTTTTGTTATTTTTGGATTCTTTTTTTTCCTTTTTAAAAAAAAAAGGTTGATATGTTTTTTTAAAACAGATAAAGATTAGGTTGGACGATCCCGCAACACCGTCCTTCCTAGCGCATTCTTCCGAATGAGAACCCCAAGTTCTTGATCATCTTCCAAGCAGACGTCGGTAGGGAAACTGTAGGCTAGATAAGCAAGTCAATCAGCAGCAACATTAGATTCCCTGAAAATATGACGTATCGCAAAATTAGAAAATTACGACAGATCAAGCAGAATATCATATTATAGGAGCTCAATGTTCCAAGGGCACTTCTAGTCCCCCAGTAGAGCCCTAACAACCAGGAGGTTATCTCCTTCGATAAGCAAGTTAGTAAAGCGAAGTTGTTTAGCTTGAAGAATACCCATTTTTAGTCCCAGAGTCTCTGCAAACAGGACCGAAGTCTCATTAGACAGCCTCACACCGATAGCCATGGGTACGCCTAAATAGTTTCGTAAAACGAAACCATAAGACGCAAACCCATCCGATCGTACAGACCCATCAAAGTTTAACTTGTGCACGTTGTTCGGGGGCTTCTCCCACACCCCGTTACGCTTTTTGTTTCTAGTTTTGGGTATGTTAGGAGCAGATGGTGAGCTAGAACAAAACGACTAACTCGGACCATACGAAGAAGTCCTGAACGGATCCTTAGCCACATCGTCATCTTCATTAAAAGATTTAGCTTCCTTCAAGGCTTGGTAAATAGTAACGTAAAAGATTTCCATTTGATGAATGGAAACAGATGTAATATGGTCGAAAGACAGCTGATTCTTGTGAAACCAAATGGTCCAGCAGCAGATGGCCAATCTAGCCATCTCTTTAAGAGCAATGAGGTCTTTAATTGTGATAAGAGGGATGGGTTCGTCATATTGGTTCGTGAGACCGACGGATGTAGGAAAATGTAAACGAATATTATTCCTAAACTGACAGACAGTATGACAGTTAATGAATAAATGTTGTTGCATTTCATTGGTATTATTGCAAAAAACACATCCCTGCAGCACCGACATATGCGACCTCTGAAGACGGACCTTAGTAGGAAGACCATCTCTGGCCATCTTCCAGAGAAAATGCCGAACCTTGTGAGGCACATCCAACTTCCAAATCCAATCACAGTTGAAGGTAGAGCTACCATGGTCCTTAGTGAGGAACTTGGTTGCCGAGCTAGTCGAGAACCAACTATCTTTACTTTGACCCCAGTAAAGTCGATCAGAAAGATCATTGGTGGGAAGAGTGATATGTGAAATATCTCTTGGTGATAAATAGTCATGAAGGATGGGCCAAAGGTTGATATGCTTATAATATAATAGCAGTAATAAATAATAGATAATTTGTACATGTTTTTTTTGGTGTAATTTGTATATGTTTTTTAAATTAGGAAATAATTCAAGGGTCAGACTGACACCTCGAAAGACCGACAAAGTGGGTAGACGACGAACCATTAAATATACAACGTAAAATAAAAAACGGTACAATACAAAAAGCGGCAAGCAAACCGACCAGACGAACAAACAAGTCTAACCCTAAAACATCGGACAACGTAGACTAAGACCTGAAGTCAAGCACCGCCAAACAATGACAAGATAATTTGTATATGTTGGCAGACGGATAGAACTAAACAAGTAAACAACCCAATCAAGAATTTTTGTATATTTTTTTTCCCCAAATAAGAAATTAACCAGTGGCCAAGTTAGAAAAATATTCATAACCAAAAAATACGCACAGGTGGACTTGGGTTCTCCAGCTAATGGTTTTGAGAAATTGGAAGCCCCGCTCATCGGACTTAATAAGAGGTTTTGAGAAACATACAGGACAACACAAAATGGCCAGAGAGCCTCATTCATAAAAATTGCAGATTTCTGAACACAAACCTTCGGTTTGCTTCATTTTTCTCATCATCATGCACAATAATCGCTGAAGAGATCTGCTGACACACTACTTTCGGCGCTCTTTTCTAAGCTGAACGACGAATGAAACTCAGAACCAAATACATATAGATCCGTGTATTTCCTTAGAGTGCCGTGAGACTCCTGGCAGTGAGCAGTCCTAACAAAAGCTTATGCAAAACATAAAAATGTATTAATATAGTGAACTATAGGACAATGTATTTTAATTGACAAGTAAATGACTCTTTTCGGTGCACTAACCAACATGGAACTTATTAATTAGGTAGAGGGCTAATCCTAGTCTTGATGATTTGGCATCTCAGTAATGGGAGTATGGCAGAACAGAACATTCATCATGGAGATAAAAAGGGAACTTTTCTCTAAGATCTTTCCACATAAAAATGCAAAGCTAAAAGCATTGAGTTACCTTTCTGAAGTTCCAATCAGCTTATGGCAACCCCATCCTGCCGGAGCTTCTTTCGGATGATCAATACTCTTTCCTCAGTGGTTGAAAGAGAATCAACCTTTGGGTTGAACTCTACAACCCAGTCATTCCACAGCAAGGATGCCAAGTATTTCTTGACATACTTGATGGCCGAGGGAATGTCTCTTATGATAACAAATCCCTCAGGACGTAATATTCGATCCATTTCAATTAATAGATCCTCTATGCTGCAGCCACGCTGTTCAATTTCCGAAAACACCATCCAAGCATGAAGTAGATCATAAGTACGTGGGTATGTAGAAAAGGATTCACACCTGTAAGAAAAAATGTAGCAAGACACATTTTCAGCTTGGGAATAAAACTTCAACAATATTCTCCTACAAACTTAAGCTGACTGGTAGAACTTTTGCATGCTCAGTAGATGCATGACACAAAAGTGTATGTCCCGGCATGAATAGTGTTGGATGAACTTGCAGCCCAGCCACACAACATGACATTATAAAAAAGTGTAGCTCATTTACTTCGTTTTCCATAAACGAGGGTATAGACTTATTACCAGTCATGTACTGTTCCAATGAGACCTCGATCATATATGATCTTCAACCTAGAAGATGCACTAACTGGAGCAACATTCATCACCCAAACATCCTTTTCCTTTAAAGCAGCAGTAAATCCACCCAAATTTGAGTTCATATCCATGACATTTCTGAATGTGTTTCGCTCTGTAACAAACTTCATCTGGTTCCAGTATTCACCAACTCTAAAATGCCATATGCTCTGTCAATACTGACATTCTTTAAGCCAACAACCATGCAAAAGTATATAGTTCATATTTACTCCAGCAGAAGTTTTCATATACAGCTTAAATATCTTTGTAGGTTACAGTTGTGTCAATCAAGATACTTACAGTGTCTTCTTGGAATTCATCTGCACTTGAACCAATTTCTTCCAGTCGAGGAGGTGGTGCAGTGAGTCTTTGAGGCCAGGGAAGTAGTCCAGTTCCTCTTATTTTGTGCATCTCTATTTCCATAAAAGAAGGAAGAAACGAGGCAAACCTTTAAATGAACTTGTTTGCAGGTAATATAGTTAGGCAATTAATGGGGATCTGTGAGTATAAGTCCATTTTTTATGATGCTTATTCTGTCACATCTTTCCTATAAGTTCATCAGAAATAGCTTAGTAATTCATAGAAAATAAGCATACCAAGTAGAACTATAATGACAAAGCTGTGAATTTTTATGATACGTCCATATTAGCTTAGTTGCAAAATCATCAATATAGACTGGCCTACAAATCAAAGCTGGATACTTAACAATTAACATCCTTCTAAGAGAGCAATGTCATTTTGTCCTTCTGTTGTTCTTTCAGCAAGGCATAACATGAAGAGAGTATATAAGTTACTTACTAGGTGAATATGAGGTGATGCATGCCTTCATAGAGACATTCCAAGTTTCATCTGGGTCATTAGCTGAACTGCAAAGGCTGGGTTGAGTTCCAGGTTCTCTTTTAAAGTAACAACTGTTGCTCAACGGTTTAGCCCATATAACAGTCTGATCCTTCTTTGAGACAACCCTCCAGCACATCCTCTTCAGAAGGTCATACATTGAGTACCATATTTTCCGATTCTCGGGATCAATTGCATATGCTTCAGGAGATGAATATGCAAAATACCCACCCGGCCTGAGGACTCTGTCAAGCTCCAATAGAAGAATCCCATCCCTTTGGAGCCAATCTATTCTACACCGAGAACAGTGTGCCAAATCGAAAGATCTACTTGGGTATGGAAGTCTCTTAGTTGCCAGTACTCCTAGAGTAGATGGAATTCCCCTTTCTAGTGCAAACTGTATTTGATTCTCATGCACATCATTAGGTGCAAGAGACATAGCAATTACGTCATGGTTGAGAAGATAAGCTCCAAAACTTGCCACCCCACATCCCACATCAAGAACTGTCCGTAAATTACCACCATTGTTGAGTTTCTCCCTAGGAAACCTGAGCATCTGTGTACATTAAGAGAAAATAATCAAGGTGTACAACTTACAGGGTTGGCAACTGGTATCTCTATAGCCGGAACAGAGTACAGTACAAGAAATTATAGCAGTGTTTCATACCCTTGCAAGGGCTATAATATACTTGTCAGCTCCATCATGAAAATGAGTTCCACCACCTGGAAAATTTATCTTATCTCCATTGACAACCATCCAATTCTGATCCGATTTCTCTTGTGCCAGGTGTGTATGTGGTATATTTGCCTTCCAGACTTCATCTCTACTGGCTGGCCACCTTATTGGTATCTGAATTCCCCAAAGAAGAGACATTGGGAATTTGTGTCCAGATCAGATTGAAATGAAAAATACAAAGGCAGCAAGAGAATGAGAAACACCAACCCACCCTGTAGCCAACTGGTGGTGGAATAAGGCAATTGTAACGGCGATCAGGAGGTGGGCAGTGCCGCTCATAGTGCTCCATCAATGTCAAGTTAAGCTTCAATTTCATTTGGTAAGTTAAGTTTCTGTCAAGACAAGGTATCAATTCCGAGTATCTCTTATCACAAATCTGCATAATTGATTGAGCAATAAAAATAACATTATCCAACAAGACACAATACAGAGAATGCAAAAAACATACAGTTCAAAAGACTAATTGCAGTTTGATTGTGGCAGCCGACCGATATATCCCAAATTAAGCAACAATGGACAATTCAACAGCTCGCTAAACGAAACTGGTAACCAGTACTACAACTTCCAAATTCAACATCGACAGCGTAGAGTGAGCCCCTTATTCTTGGCAAATAAGGGAGAATGACATCGATATCAAGTAGTTATCCAACTGATACCTAATCGAAAGTTTCTCTATTTCTCAACCCGACGCAAAACAGCTAATAAAAGCAATGAAACTAGAAACGAAATGAATGAACAGGAATCGAACCGGAATACTCTTCGGAACGAAAGAATCAAGCTCGAGATCCTCCAATTTCCTGCCACGATCTTCTTCCTTGAGAATGACGCTACCGAAAACCGGATCCTCGCCGGAGTCATCCTCCAGACGTGGCGAACGAGGAGCGAAGGAGGATCCGTAGTAGAGACAAAGCAGTCCGAGAAAGATGATCAATCCGATCAACAAGTGCTTGATCGTCGTAGAGCCATGGCGAATGTCGCTCCTCGGCCTCATATCCTCCTTTCCACTCCTCTCGTCCAGCTACAGAAGCGGTTTTCTACCGACGAACCAAAGTCAGCAGAAGATCATCGTCGACGCCAGGTCAACTCCGGTCGACTTTCCGGTGGTTGGAGAAACAAAGGGCGGAGGGGGTGAAACGGCGGCGTTTCGTTGACGGGGCTGTCGATAAGCTTTCAAGGCCTGAACCTGGTCAGAGCGAGTGCTCCTTCAGTCCTTCAGGACACAATTGCATTGTCTCAGATTTTTCTCGTTGTCCGGGTCGATGGATAACAGTGGGCTGGGGTCGGCTGGGGTGTGATTCAGTGCGGTCGAGTCCACATGCAACTAATGAAGGAGTGGTAGGCCAATAGCCACTTTGTCCAGGGACACCGGAAAACATTTTTTTAAGAACTACTTTCACTTTGGGTATGGTAAAAACAGTGCGGATCAGTATTCCCTGTCATTTCTCACGAAAACCCACCCTATTTCTTTAATTTTTTCACAAATTTTAATTATTATTATTATTTTTTAATAGAAGTAATTTGGCCTCCTTCGACTTTGGGCCAATTAGTAAATGTCCCAATGATTGAACATTGTTAGTAAATGCCCATTATATTTTCATAATACCACTTTTACCCTCCTTTTAATTTTGCTTTTCGGCATTTTCCAGATCTGCTCCTCTCTCTCGGATGTCGCTGGGAGGCTCTCTGTAAGTCCGAGCTCGTCGTCCACCGCCGGCTCTCTGCAAGGTAGGGGATGAGACCATCGCGATTTGAAGACGGAGAACGGAAATTGTGTGATGGGTGGGTGTGACTTTGCAAAGAAAACTGTTTTAACGAGTGGTTTTCTGCAATTTTCATTTTAAGGGGTGGTTTTTCGCAAAACACTCTATTTAAAGGGTGGTTTTCTGCAATTTTGCCTTAAAAAAATTATCATTATAGATATTTTATTTTATTATTTAATTTAAGAGAATATTCTTGAATTTTTTTTCAAAATATTCACTAAAAAATAAATAATTACAAAAATATTCACACTTTAAAACTATTTACGAAAATATTCATTTTTGTCAGATCGGGCAGAAAAACGCGGTTTGAAACCGCGTTTTATTCAGAAGGTGAAAATTTTAAAATGGAAAGAAAATGTGACAAAAACTTAACAAAAGAAATGCGGTTTCAAACCGCGTTTCTATTGGTAATTTTATTTCCGGATGAAATTGGCAATTTTTTAATTTTTTCACACTAGAAACGCGGTTTGAAACCGCGTGTCTTGTTTTTTTTTTTGGGGAAAATTGAAAACTGGACAAAGGAGGCGATGCCGGAGGGCAATTCCGGATGCATGCCGCCGGAGGAGGAAGGAGGGACGCCGGAGGAGGAAGGAGGAGAGGCCGGACAAAGGAGGCGATGCCAGATCCGGTGGAAGGGGAGGCACCGGAGGAAGAACGCCAGCCCGGAGCGGGAGAATTTCAGATCTGGAGATTGAGGAAGGGGAGACGCCGCGCAGGCGGTGGTCCGAGAGTCGCAGGCGGTGGTCGGTGGAAAGAGGCTCGACGGTGGTCCGAGAGTCACAGGCGGAGAGTCGCAGGCGACAGTGGCGGACCCAGGAATTTTCCTAGAGGGGGGCTGAATTTTTTTTTGAGATTTTTTTTACATGTATATTTGAAAAATAATTTTTTTAAATACATTAGAAAAATCATTAAAATTATTATTTAAATAGTCATTTCTAGTAGAAAAAAATAAAAATTATCCAAAAAATGAGAAGTTTTTTTTATATATAGGTAGAAAAAATATTTTTGTTTAAATATATTTGAGATAAATTTTAATTAGTTATCAACTGAGTAATGCTTAAAAAGGAAAAAAAAAATCTCAAATCAAATATTAACTGTGTAATGCTAAAAAGGGGGAAAAAGGTGCCTGAATGGGGTTTGAACTTGGGTCTGCTACTTCGCCCCGTCTTCCTTCCCTTCTAAATAACCAATTGAGCCAAGCGGACTTACTAATTTCTTATACATTCTTGTTTTACTTATAACAAAAACCCCCAAATATTTTTTTTTTTAACTCCCGAACCCAGGGTGGGGCTAAAGCCACCCCGAGCCCCCCTGGTCCGCCACTGGCAGGCGATGGGGCGCGGAGAGTCGCAGTCGAAGGTGGTGGCGGCTCGGGACTTGCGAGTTTTAGATCTGGAGAGGAAGGGGAGACGCCGCACATGCAGTGGTCCGAGAGTCGCAGGCGGTGATCCGACGTCTCCCCTTCCACCGGATCTGGCCTCTCCTCCTTCCTCCTCCGGCGTTCCTCCTTCCTCCTTCGGCGGCCTGCATCCGGAATTGCCCTCCGGCATCGCCTCCTCCGTCCAGTTTTCAATTTTCCAAAAAAAAAAAAGAAAAAAAGACACGCGGTTTCAAACCACGTGTCTAGTGTGAAAAAATTAAAAAATTGCCCATTTCATCCGGAAATAAAATTACCAATAGAAACGCGGTTTGAAACCGCGTTTCTTTTGTTAAGTTTTTGTCACATTTTCTTTCAATTTTAAAATTTTCACCTTCTGAATAAAACACGGTCTCAAACCGCGTTTTTCTGCCCGATCTGACAAAAATGAATATTTTCGTAAATAGTTTTAAAGTGTAAATATTTTTGTAATTATTTATTTTTAGTGAATATTTTGAAAAAAAAATTCAATATTCTTGCAATTTTTAAGGAAATAGGATACTTCGATATTTTATTTTATTTTAAAAAAATCATCAACATTTTTTGCCTATGAAAAACCGGTGGTAATATGTTACTACATCCCTTAAAGGTTGGGTATTTTTATTACATTTAAAAGGTGTGGATATATATATATATATATATATATATATATATATATATATATATATATATATATATTGATTAAGTAAAAATTCGGATGCGAAACCGCTATCCGACAACATCCTTTCGGATGAAGTCGATGAGACCTGGGTCGTTGTATATAGAGGGGGTGGAGGCAATATGAGCAAGGTGTACAACCTTATCCGCCACACAATTGCTGTTACGAAGTAGGTGTGAAAATGATACTTCGTAGAACCCTGTAAGAAGTGTGCTAATATCAGCCATGATAAGTTCAATTTCCCATGTACATCTAGTTATTGACTGTAAATGATTAATGATGGTGAGTGAATCTCCTTCTATTATTATTTTAGGGATTCTCAAATCGAGAGTTCTGAGAACACCTCTTCTTAATGCCAAGGCTTCGGTCATTAGAGGGGTTTGGTAACCAATCATTTCACTACCCATTGCTACTGAATTCCCTGTGCTGTCACGAATGATGTAACCTATCAAACTCTATCGTTGGCCTGATGCAGATCCATCAAAATTTAGTTTGAATTTCCCAGTTGGCGGATTTTTCCATTTTTCCTTTTTCCTTTTCTTCCCACATTTCGAGAGAGGATTTACTTGTTGTTGTGTTCTCTTGTCGTCCTCTTCACTTTGCTTCCCTGCTTTATTCCATTAATTAATGTATGATTCCACCAGTTTCACAAATCCTCTTTCATTTGGCACTTTTTGTTGTTGGAAGATTAGTTTATTACAGACCGTCCAGATGGTCCACCAATGGAATACCAATTTCTTTTTTTGTTGTGTATCAAGCAATCTACCTAATTTGGTCATTAATTCCTCTATATTCCTAGTTATCCTGATATTGTCTGTGATTTCGGATTTCACTTTTGGTGATAAACTTGAACAGCGGAAAGAAAATCTGCATTCAAACAATAGGTGGGTAGTGTCTTCTTCATGATGATTGCACAAGTTACGGTAAGGTGGTATCGCCATTCCTCTTTTTGAGAGACGGGCCGCTGTTGGGAGTCCATTCTGACAGACTTTCCACATAAAATTCTTGATTTTAGGCGGAACGTTCAAGTTCCAAATCCACGCATTATTATCATTCAACTATGTTGTTTTCGTATTGAGTTTGTATGCACTAGACATCGTAAACCATCCTTTTCTGTACGACCACCAGTACATTCTGTCTTGAATTCGATTTATTGGGAGTGGAATATCTGTGATCTGTTGCGCTATGTCATTTGCTACTATCGTTCTTAATTTCTCCAAATTCCATGCTCCATTAAGTATGTACTGATCCACCGTTTCTTCCCATTTGATCTTAATTTGTCGGGTCAAGACAAGTATTTTGAATATCCTTGACGGGGGCCCACTTATCAAGCCAGATCTTGATTGTTTTTCCATCACCGACTGACCATGCTAGACCTTCCTTAAATGGATGAATGAGTTTTCTCAGTTGCGTCCATTGCCACGATGCATTTCATTTCTTGTCAAAATTAAGTATTGGTGTTGACTTTAGATATTTGTGTTCGATAATTTTGACCCAGCAGTTATCCGGTTCAGCGATAATTTTCCAGATGAGTTTCATTTGTAGTGCCTCATTCATTTCTTTGGTTTTTCTTAATCCCGTTCCTCCTTTCGCTTTTGGTTTACATACTTTGTCCCATCCAATTAGGGGTTTGTATTGGAGGTCTTTGTTCCAGAAGAAAGTCCTGTTGATTTTGTCTAGCGCTGTGTGAATTGTTACTAGGAGCATGAAGCTTTGCATAACAAACAGTGATTTTGACGCTAAATTTGAGTTTATTAACACAGACCTCCCGTGTTGAGATAGTGAGCCAGCTCTCCATTTTGCCAATTGGTTAGTTGTTTTTCCGATGATTTCTTCAAATGTGCTTTTATTTACTCTTCCATCAACTATCGGACACCCTAGGTACTTGTCAAGTTTAACGTGCTTTGATATACTTAGACATCCATCAATAGTTATTATCCACGATGCAGGAATCCCTGGAGAACCTTGAAAAACTGACTTGTTGTAGTTAACTTTCTGCCCAGACAATAAACAGTAATCATCAACAATTTTCCTTACTTTTTCACATGTTGTCATGTTGCCTTTAGTGAAAACGATGATATCATCAGTGAATGCTAGGAATGGGATTCTTGGTCCAGACGGACCAAACCTAAAGCCAATGCCAGACTGGTTGAGATTAGATTCATCTTTTAGTTTCCTAGCAAGCACTTCTGCTCCAAGGATGAACAAGAATGGAGACATGGGGTCGCCTTGTCTTAATCCCCTAGACGGTTTAAAGACCTCTGTAGGCCCATTATTCACTAAAACCGAGAAGGAAATCGTTGTTACAAATTCCATTATTCAACTTATGACATAGTTGCTGAAACCAAATTTTCTTAATACTGCCTCGGTGAAGGCCCAATCAACTCTATCATAGGCTTTCTCCATATCTAGTTTAAAAGCTAGCCATCCTTCTGATCCTTTCCTTGACTTAAATGAATGGAAGATCTCATGGGCTATCAGTATGTTATTCTGAACTACTCTATCGGATACAAATGCTCCTTGAAAGGGGTGGATTAATTTCCCAATCACCTTCTTGAGTCTTTCTGTTAAAATTCTCGATATTATTTTATAAATTGTTGAATACAGACTAATAGGTCTATAGTCTGACGTCTTTGATGGATTGTCACACTTTGGTAGGAGAGTGATAAATGTATGATTTATCTGTCGAAGAATTATGCCTGAATGAAAAAAGGCTTTAACTGCTTTAATAACATCATTTCCGACAATGTCCCAGTGGGACTTATAAAACTCTGTAGTCATTCCATCTAGTCCTGGTGATTTGTTGAGGCCTAAAGACCATACCGCATTTTTTTTATTTCACTATTAGATGGTTGTTGGCTTAGGGTCCTATTTTCTTCTTCCGTTATCGTTTGTGGAATTAGCTCAAGGTATTCATTAAGTAGTGCCATGTTGATTTGTTCTTTGGAGAATCGTCTCCTAAAATCATTTTTAATTTCCTCTCTAATATTATCTTCCCCCATAATCTGTGCACCATCACTAGTCGTGATATTTCTTATAATTTTCCTATTTCGTCTCCCATACGCTACTCTATGAAAGTATGATGTATTTGAATCAGTGAGCTTGCGGTGCTTTGATTTAGCTCTCTGTCCCCAATATTCTTTTTGGAATTTCAGTAATTGTTCTTTTTTCCTGATCAATTGTTTTTCGATTAAGTAATCCTTACACGTTCTTGCTATAGTATTTGATTGGATACTAACCAGTTCTTTTTCTACAATTTGTATTTGACGGAAGATATTCCCTAAGGAGTTTTTATTCCATAATTTAATCTTTCCTTTCAGAAATTTAGTTTTGTACATTAATCTGTACATCTCTTATCCCGTACACCTAACTCTCCATGCCTGTTTCACTACGTTTCTGAAATCTTTTCTTTGTAACCACATGTTTTCAAATTTAAACGGCGGGGGGGTAAATTCTTTCCCAGACGATAGGCTGATAGAAATGGGGCAATGGTCAGAACCTGTAAAGGCTCCGTTAAATGTTGCTAGCTCCGGGAAGGTCACCAGAAACTCGTGTTGAACCAGCACTCGGTCTAATTTTTCCCAAACATTGTCCTACCCTTCCTTTTTTTTCCTCCAAGTGAATTTATTTCCCCATGATGGGATTTCAAGCATAGAGCATTGATTTTTGAATTGATTTATTCTAATGTATCTCGTTTGACTATTCTCTATTCCCCCAAGCTTTTCACTGTTGTTACTGATCTCATTCAGATCTCCTATACTAGGCATGGTAGGGGTTCATTCATGATAATATTTGATAATTCATTCCATAAGATATCTTTGTCACATTCGTGGGGTGGGGCATAAACAAAAAATAATACTCCTGTGAAGTTTTTATCTAAGCATGAATATTTAACTCGGATTACTCTTGAAAGCACCATATCAACCTCAATTGATTCGTTTTAATGAACGCTCTCATTCCAAAGGAGTCATATTCCTCCGGTTCTATCATTCCCTACAGACCAAATCGCATTATTGTATCCACTCAATTTCCAGATCTTATCAGGGGGAATTTTATGTGATCTAATCTCAGCAACTGCCATTAGCGAGATATGCTCATTGATTCTCATGGCTTTAAGGTCTGTCCAAATATTTGACTTTCCTAAACCTCTAACATTCCAGAAGCAGACTTTCATTATTTGATTACATGGTCCATCAGAAGCCAGGGGTGCAGAGCTTCCGATAGAAAAGGATTATACACATTTTTGAAGTTTATTAGACCTTTGTTTTGCACAAGTTTAATTCTCATTTGATTGGTTATACCATGACTTTGTGTTGTATTCGAATTGTTCATGTGTGCTATGACCTTACCAAATGTTCCTCTTTTATGTTTAGTCCAGACGGTCCTACCTCTAATTCCACTAGAATATGCATTGCAAGTGATTAAACTTGGTCGACAATCCCACATAACATCACAAGAAAGGAGAATATAAGACAAACACCAAAAAGATGTTCGGTTGGGATGAAAATTAAAATTACTCATGGATAAGGGACTGTCAAGGTATAAATGTCTATAGTATTTTTGAGAAGGATGAGCCTGTCTTTGAAAAAAATGATTCACACTTAAAGATTTGAACATAAGCTTGACATTGATTGCTGGCCAATGAAAGAGCATGAATTGGGTAACTTGTAATCTATAATTAGGTTGAACAAAAAACAGTATTCTAACATTAATTCTCAACCGAACACGCTCCATAAAAATCCATTAGTAAACTATCATGGCAATCCAAGTAACTTGACTTGATGTTTGTAACCTAGATTTTTTAACAAGCTGAAGGAGTAATTCAATGACATTAAATTTTAACAGATAGTCTTGACCTCCATTAACATGTATATCTAAAGACTTGGAAGGGAAATTGGAACACAAATAAATCAAATTGTCAGTAGAAGACCCACTTGTTAACATCCTACCAAACTTACGAGTATGTTTATAGATAGACAATGATTGAACAAACCTGCGCAGGGACTCGAGATTACCTTTGCAAGGGTTAATGGTAAACAGATTACCTAGACCGGTAGAAGTCCTATGAAAAGTGTTAGGCCAGTCTGGCAATTTGGCTTGTAGCCAGGGAGTGCGAATACCAATAACACCATGCGCCATGTTTATCTTAAGACTTACATTTGAGGAATTTAACACAGTACGTTAAACCTTTGTGATCATGACATATATCCATATCCACATAACAACCTAGCCCTTTCCAAAGCAAAGAAAGAAGAACCGAAGCAATACAAGCAACGATTCCCAACAAAGACCAACAGAAAAGGGCGGTTATAGATATGCACAAGTATTTCCATTGCAGTTGATGATGACCTGAAGCCATACACTCACCGATACTCAACAAAGCCCAGTAGAAACGGGCAATTACGGACTCACACCTCAATTTAAACCAGTAATATGCAACTGGAATGAGCAAACAATGACCAATAAGGAATTTCCTCACATACCTGATTATTTGTTCTCGATCTCGGCCTTGAACCGTGAGCAGCTTCTCCCTATTGATTTTGCATCTCCTGAACTTTTTCTCGTTACTGTATTTCAGCTTGGAGTCTTGTTCCTCATTGAAGCAAGGCTGCTCCTTAGTGAGTTTAGTGCCCTCCGACAATTTAAGGCCCTTTCGGGGGATAAACTTTTGGAAAGCAGGATCATCTGCTCCCAATGGTGTTTTTCCTTTCTCAACTCCATGAGGAGCCAAAAAATTCACAAGAACAAGGTACAACTTAGGAAACCAGATAGTATTTTGTAAAAAGTGATAAACGAACGAGAGAAGGAAGAGGTGATGAGACCACCACTCCACCGACCTCCATAAAAAAAGTGAAGCACAGAAGGGAGGGAAGGAACAAACCCTGCAGAAGATCATCCGACGCCTCTCGACCGATTTCTCGTTGCAGAGAGGAAAACCGGCCACTTCAACCCAATAGAGATAGGAACCACGAAGTAACAACCAGTAGATCTTCAAACTCCGGTCCGTACATGACGGATTTGGCCACGGCGGGGGACGAGGAGGCCGGATCCGCACACCCGCCACCCACAAGAGTCTCAGACACTTCCCACTAATGCGGAGATCAACAAGAAGAGCCCCAAGGCTAAACCAACAAAAAAGCCCCAATTTTAAGAAATCATAGTAATCCACAATAGGATCTCCAACGCAGAGCACCCCTAGGTACCCGATGGCGAGAGATCGGATAGAAATAGGGCCATCATCAATTCGGGAAGGGTAGGACAAAGAATCGGACTGAATTTTGCACTGGATGAGGTTCGATTTTTGAATTAGACTAGGGTTTTTTAGGAAGAAGAAGGTCTCAACAACAAAGACGACAGGGAGAAATAAGCAAGCGTGTGAGGCGCGTTCTTCACAAGGTTTTTGGTTTCTCATTTTGGTGTGGATATATTTTTACTATACCCCCAAAGATGGGGGTATTTTAATTAGTTTTCTTTTTTTTATATAAATACGGTAAACTAGTAATTCGAGATCAAACAAACTGATTTACAAGAGGCCAGTGAAACCGACCGACGGAAACAACGTCAAAATACAATATAAGTAGTGGTGGAACTATACATTTTTTAGCGGGGGCACGATTATTTATGTGCTATGTGTCGTTTTATATTAAAGCAACAAACGATCTTTATGTAATGCGATATTGAATTATGTTATTTTAAGATAACATAGCAGTGGCGGAGTTAGATATTTTTAGCGGGGGCACGATTATATATGTGCAGAGTCGTTTTAGATTAAAGCAGCATAACGATCTCTATGTAATATGATGATAATAAATGATGTTATGATTTTAAGATAACATTTCTTCGATTTATGATAAAACTATACGGAGTACTATTTTTTTCCCACTAAAAATTTAAAGAAATGTAAATGAATAAATGAAATATATAGCTGAAGAAAAGAAAACTAACAAAATAATGATATGAAACGAAGTACAATAAACATTGAGCCAATATTTAACTTGTTGTATTCTTAACATGTAATAGTGTATAACCATGTATAAAAAAAATTTAAACTTACTTAACTTCTTTACCAAATTCTCAAAATAAGTAATATAACCTATGGTTTCGAAGCTCTCGAGATGAATTATAACCTGTGAATGTCAATTTAAGTAGAGTATAAAATTATTATAGTTTATTGAAATAAAATTAAAGTGCTTAATACACCTAAAACTTTCAAACATTCATAACTTTTTACCCAGATGTCGGATTATGACGTATTATATATCAAAACGAAGCTATCGATGAGGAAAATATATATAGGTAATTTGTCGTGCGAGGGGAAATATTATCTCATCCCCCCTCTTGGCTATACCCCTGAATACAAAGGAAGAACATCATAGAAAATAAAATGAGCAGCAACAGGCTGAACGCACCATACTAAAAAATGAAACCCAAGCGAAACAAAGGATGACATGTCAAAGATGCGGACGAAGAATAAAGTCAAGCACCACAATGTGGTGGTCTGTAATAAGCTTGAGATGCTTGATAATGAAAGTAGGAAATGGTTGTATCTTAAGAGTTGATTGTAAACTACAAGAGTACGTATCTTGATCCTTGTCATAGAAAGTTTCATGTGGTGGTATGTAATAAGCTTAACCCTAAGGCAAATAACAAAGAGATTATGGATCAAAATGAAAGTGAAAATAAAAAATTATAATTAATAATGAAAGTAGAAAATGAGTGTATGTTAAGAGTTTATTGATGAGCAATTAAAGTCTCAGCATTCCAAGCCAACAATGTCATGTCTACTGCTCTCTAGGGTTGCATGCAAGCCTAAAGCCGCCAATTTAGATCCGAAAAATAAGGATTTTAATTTATAGTCATCTTTTTAATTTTAAAATTCTATAATTGTAATTGTTGTAAGGGAGGAAATCAAGTATGAAATATAATAAAATAAATCAAACCAGATTTAGGCCCACGCAAATAAATACAAGACTCCTCCAATGCAGTAAGAGAAAGTCAGGATCGAATCCACGAGGAAGCGTGTCACCGGATCCTAGGTAGTTGTAAGTCTCGCAGAAAAAGCAAACAGAAGACAGAAACAAAGGAACAAAGAAAGAAAGACAGAAATAGCAAACGAAAGCAAGAAATAAAGTAAAGACAGAAGCTAACTCGATCTCGACTAGGTGCAACTCGAGATCGACTAACAGCAGCAAAAGACAGAAACTGAGAATCGACGACAGAAACTCGACTCAGGCAACACAGTACTCGATCTCGACAAGATGCTACTCGAGATCAACTAGAAATAGTAAAAACAGAAATTGCAGAATCGAAAACAGAAACGGAAACTCAACTCGACGTAGACAAGAGCCAACTCGAGATCGACTAAGGTCTACTCGATCTCGACAAGCCTCTCCTCTGTCTCGACTAAAACACAGAAAATATAAATTCCAGATTCGAACACAGATTTCAGAATTTCGACAGAAATAAACTCAATATAATAAAGAACTTCCAAAGCCAGGGTATCAACACCACAACGATAACCATGCAAAGTAACACATAAAGGCATAAAAGATCATGCTTTCCATCAAAATAACTTTCGTTACTAACAAATAGGCATATAGAGGCTTTCGCATAAACCCTAATTGTTACTAACCCTTTTCACATAATTAACCCAAGTTGCGTTAAGATCACTTTCGCTTCAATAATACAAACAAGGATCACCTTCAACTCTCGCAAAAGAATCATGCTCATAGGGATAGAAGACGAATTGCATAACAAGATCTGACCTTTACCGCATCACCTTACATGGCCACCGTTGGGCTCACCCCAGCCCCAGAAGTGGGTGGACTACTCACGCCTCATCGCAATCGCAGACATTGATTGATGAAAAGAAACTTGCATTAAACTATATTCAAAGCCTTTACAATCCCGACAATCAAACTTTCGCAGAATGCCAAAACCCTAAAACCTTTGAACTTCTTAAAACTTCTCTGTGGAACTACTTGTCTCTGACTGAAATTGAATGAATGAAAAACCAGCCCCTGGGGCTTTATTTATAGCCTTCTATTCCTTACTAATCAAGGATAGAATATATCTATCTATATCTAAAATTATATCTAAAACTTTAAAAGATAAATAAAAGCAATTTAGGAATTAAATCTAAAAGGAAAAGATAAATCTAAAATAGGTAAGATGTCTTCTTGTTGATAGATCTTCTCTTCCAAGGATAGAACTTGATGAAATCAGATAGACTCGGATTCCTTCGGCCCCAAGGACTCCCAACTCGACACGGACAGCTCAAGGCGCGTAACGCGGTCATCGACTTGGTCTGGCTGGGCTTCTCGGGTGGCTCTGCTCGACAAGCTCGGATCTTGGCTCCGGGCTCCTCGATCTCGACCAAGCCTCCTCGAGATCGAGTAGAGGTGGTGCTCGGCTTCTCCGTTTTCGGCTTCTAGACTTGGCACAACTCGTCGACTCCGGACATGGCGTCGAAGTGTGGTCGATCTCGACAAGTGGTACTCGAGATCGAGTAGGGTTCCGAGAGTCAGGTTGTCTCTGACTCAGTGTCCTCGATCAGCTCTGCTCGACCAGGTGTGTTCGGACAGCCTTTGTCGAGATCGAGTAAGGTGTACTCGAGATCGAGTAAAGTTCTCTCAGCTTTTTGCTCTGTTCTTAAAACGCACTTTCCCGAGTCCTCGTTCGTCGGATTGACGCATATGACCATGCGTTGGAAAGCTCTTTCCGAGGGCTACAACTCTCATGAAGACATCAAAGCTTGATTCAGAACAAAGAATGGTGAAAAAGGGCATTTTCTCCAGCTGCACCGTTCTTAGCCTCTCCATGAGTTTCCTTTAAGCTCCAAAGTGCGTCCGATTTCTGCGAAATATAACCAAAACTTGTGTAGACCTCCATATATTGCAAATAAGTGTAAACTACACAGATTCTGTATTATTCTAACCCAAATGCATGCAATGTATGCAGAAATCGATATAAAAGTAAGTGTAAAACATGGCAAATTAGGCTCACAACAAACACCCCATACTTAAGCTTGCTTGTCCTCAAGCAATACTTTTATTTGTCATACAGGGGAAGAATTCAAACTCTCAACATCTTAGATTCATTCTCATATAACCCTGCAATCAATTACCATCCTCGAAAAGGTACTTGTGTCACAGATCCATGCATGTGCAAATATACAAAAGCAATATCTACTCACAAAAGGAGGGTTATGCAAAAAACAATTTTATGTGACAAAGCATTGATAATCAAGAGGACTTTAATTTAAGCTCAAATAAGGAGTAGATTGGTAAAAGGCTAAAGGTGGGCAATTTCTGGCAATGTGGTGCTAATGATCCGGGGAAATGGAGTATTTCCAAATTGAATTTCATACCACATTCTTTCTCATAAGATTCATCACCTTTCATAATGCTTTTTTTTTTCTCAATAATAATGCTTTTACCTCTCTGACCTCAGCACTGCCTTCTCGCGAGTCGCAAACATGGGTGTCATGAATGGCCCCGGATACTCAGTGCTTTGGACTCCTCACAATGTGTCCCATCTCTCCAAACTATTATCTCAGAGAGCAGGGTCAATCTACCTTTATCTCCTGAGGTGATTGGATTTTTTCTTACTCATTAAATTTTCCATATATTTCAAACAATGTGCCCCGGATACTTAGTGCTCTGAACATTGCTTTTTCATTTAAGTTAGTATGCTAAAAACTTTTGATGAACAAAATCAGGAATTGGAAACAGATTATAATTATACATTCCAATGCCACATATTCAAATTTGTGAAGTGCAAAAAGAAGAATTTTTTTTTGAAATATTCATAAAATAATAAATATTTACGTAAATATTCAAAGGTTGAAACAAATTACAAAAATATTCATTTTTTGCAGGTTAATCAGAAAAACGCGGCCTGGGTACGCGTTTTATTAACAAACCTGGAAAGGGATATGGGCGCCGAGAGGGAAATTGAAAGTTACGAAAGAAACACGGCCTGAGGTCGCGTTTCTAATTAGAAATAAAATTTATTTTATTTTAGAGAGAAAATTGCCTATGTGGCAATAGAAACGCGGCCCGAGGCCGCGTCTCTAGTCTGGATCTGGGCCCCACAGCAACTGCAGTTGCTGACTGGATGGGACGCAAAGAAAAACGCGGCCCGAGGCCGCGTTTTTCTGTATTTTCCGGAAAAAAAAATGTGGTCAAAGATAATTAATGGGTAGGTGGGTGGCGCATAAAACGCGGCCTGGGCACGCGTTTTATGTTGACATAACCCTAGGCAAACCGCCTCCTCCCACTTCATCTTCTTCGTTGCGGCATAAGGGCGAGAGAGGGGAGAGGTTGTCTGAACTTTCAAGGTCGCCGGTTTCACATCTAGGCAAACCGAATACCCATCCTTCATTCAAATCGTTGGAAGTTTCACATCTATTGCTCGTTTCTCTCCCGGTTGAAGGTGCGTTTTTTTTTTGAACGAATATGGACGAGAATGTTGATGGTAGAAATTGTGTGATGTTTGTATGTTTTTGATTATTGATTAGTGATTATTACAAAGCCGAAATTGTGTGATAGTTGTAGATCCGATCTAAAATTGTGATTGTGTTAATCCAAAATTTTGATAATTGTATGTTTTGATAGTTGATACAAAAATTTGATGGTGGTATGTTTTGATAGCTGATAAAAAAATTTGATATTTGTATGTTTTTTTCTAACGAATATAGATTAGAGATTATTATAGATTCGGAATTGTGTAATGTTTGTCCTATATCAAAGATTGTATGATTAGTAGAAGAAAATTTATTTTAGGTGTCATGAAATAATAGAAGAGTAAATTTTGATTGTGTATATATACTTGAAAGATTGTATTATATAATAGTAGAATAGCTTTAGAAAATATTATTGATTGCATAAAATAATAGTAGAATAGATTCTGTATAGGAAAAAAAAATATAAAAGTTTATAATTAAATACAAAATTAAGATTCAGAATTTCAATATTCAGTCCTTCTGAACAAATTATGTTATGCCTTAGGGTACAAATGGCAATGCAAGTGAATCCCGGCCCGCTGGTGAATGAGGTGCTCCATAGACAGCATCTCCATAGGTCAACTGATGTCTGGAATCGCGAAGAATATGTAAGTACATGTTGTTATCACCCTTACAATTACATGAAACAGTAAAAATAGATAAAAAAAAAAAACTAGTGTTTGACAGTGTTATATTTGTAGACGAATGGTGTCATCCAACATAGACTACACTTGCGTAAGTTTGGGCGAGATCTAGCTCCAGACCAGAGAGTGATGCAGTACATAAAGGCAGCAGGATTCGAATGCATCTACAGGCTTGGGTCTGGGTTCGAGCTAGACAACGAGTTAATCACGGCGTTGATAGAGAGATGGAGACCCGAGACCCACACCTTCCACTTGAACGTAGGGGAGACCACAATCACACTACAAGATGTTTCAGTTATATTGGGGCTACGTGTTGACGGTCTTGCAGTTATTGGAAGTGCATGCTACGATTGGCCAACCGTTGCTGAAAAACTCCTTGGGCAAAGACCCCAGCCAAATCAGATAAGGGGTTCGTCGGTGAAGGTGACTTGGCTAAGACAACTAATGGTGCCCTTACCAGAAGATGTGGATGAGCATGTTGTGCAGTGCCAGACTAGGACGTACATTCTTTTGCTAATGGGAAGTGTCATGTTCGCAGACAATAGTGGCGGTCAAGTTCAATTGTTGTACCTCCCACTCCTAGCGAATTTGGAGACTGCTAGCCAGTTCAGTTGGGGTAGTGCGACATTGGCCTTCCTCTATCGGCAACTTTGTAGAGCTGCAGAAAGAGGGAAAGTTGAGATCGTAGGCCCAATCATCTTACTACAGGTATGATCATTACTTCATCTTACAATTCCGCATTCAATAAACTCGTTAACTTATTACCTTTACAATAATACTAGTTGTGGGCCTGGAAGCGCATCTCCATTGGACGACCACGCAGCATTATCCCACTCGGTGAAGGTGCTGACCATAATGCAATTCGGAGGGCTAGAAGACAAGAGAAAAGGAAGAAGACAGGTTATGGTTCAGAACCTCCCCCATTCAGTGCTCGATTTGTAGATGGGGAGGATTCCTTGGCTATGAGATGGTTGCATTGCTCATACTCTTATGGAACTACCCCGAAGACATTGATGTACTATCGCGATGCATTCGATCGCCAAACTGGCACATGTGCATGTCTGACGACGCAAGTTCACTGTGTATGCCCTCCCACTTCGCCTACCTTGTGATCCCCGCGGGTTCAAAATGACCTCGAATATTCCATTCTGCAGATCAAATGATGTGACATGTGCACTTCTTGCAGATTCAATAAGTAATCCTATCTTGTCATCAGTCGCCTGAGTCAATGGGAAACCTTGCGAGATGCGAGTACCAGCGTCCCCTCTTCTCTTCACGAAGTAACTGTTGACCTTATAAAAGGTTTGGCGAACAAGAGCTGTGATCGGAAGACTCCTCCCACCCTTCAACACACCATTAAAAACCTCAGATAAGTTTGTAGTCATAACACCATACCTCACCCCCCATCCTTACACATCGCCCACTTCTCTGGCTCAATAGCAGATAAGTACTCCCAAGCATCATTGTTCATCTGCTGGAGGGCACGACACCCCTTTTCAAACCCGCTTGTGGTAAGCTGGTAAGCTGTCCAACCTACCATGTCTTTCACCTTACGATCGTGAAACATGGAGTTAACATTGGATTTCAAGTGTCGAATGCATATCCTATGATGTGCACTCGGCGTACTCCATCTGGGCAGCTTCTCCATGGTTTTCAGTATGCCAGCATGTCTGTCTGAAATAACACATAATCCAAGTTTCTGAGTGACGTGGCGCCCAATACAATCCATGAACCAAGCCCAACTATCTCCATTTTCACTCTCCACAACTGCAAATGCCAGAGGGAAAATTTGATCATTTGCATCGACGCCCATTGCCATTAACACGACATGCTTGTACTTTCCATACAGATGGGTGCCATCGATCGATATCAGAGGCCGGCAATGTACAAACCCGGCAATCGACGGTGCAAAAGCCCAGAACACACGACCGAATATCTTCTCATGTGGATTTGGAGAATCCAGATTGCACCATTCCACCACTGTTCCCGGGTTTGTAGCTTGTAGCGCAGCCATGAACCTAGGCAACTCCGTGTATGACTCCTCCCAATCACCATAAATCTCCGCAATAGCTTTCTGTTTGGCCCTCCAGGCTTTCATGTATGAGACACAGATCCCATATCTTTTAGGCAGATGCTCGAGTATGGTACTTGGCTTCGTGTCTTGATCCTTGCGAAGAAACCCAAGAATCTCACCTCTAATAAAACTTGAGGTGACATTGCGATTATCCAACTGCAAAACCTCTCCAACACAGTTGGAGTCATGAGGCCCACTGTAATTGACGACCATCCACATATCAACAGTTCGATCAATACGACGAGCAGACAGTCGCCAACTGCATCCACAACTGTCCTTCCTGTCACAAACAACTGTGTACCATTCCGGACTTGCCTTCTTTGTCCTGTAAGGCTTACTCATGCGCACAGAATACTCGGTCAACTCACATTTCAACTCCTCCAGAGAGTTGAACATTTGTCCATGAAAAAACTGTCTTCCATAATCCACTTGTACGTGCGAATTTAGCCCTTGCCATGAAGCTGTTATCATAGGATCAGCTTCAACAATATTCCAATTCGGATTAGAGGCCTCCTCCATAATCGCCGCCTCCCTAGTGGCATCATCGTCCTCTTCAGAATCATCCAGGTCGTCTTCGTGATCAACACCAAGAGCATCAACACAGATCTCATTCACTTGTTCGAACCCTTGCTGAGATGTGTTGTTATACTCATTCATCCTATAATATAATTAACATTACGTTAGTTTATCATAAATATTAAACTATTTTGTCATTAAGTACAATGAAATTAAAATGGGTAATCGTATAAACACCCTCATATATTTCAATCTATTTCATCAACAAATATTTACTAAATAATCAACAAAAATCCTAAAAAATATCCTCAAAATGAAAAGCAATAACACAACTACATAATCCTACATCATAATCATAATAGTAACAACATCATAATTAAAGATTCAAAACACATAATCTTAAGCACACATAGGAGATTATTAAGGATTCCAAACATCTTTCTTATTTAAATAAAAGAGAAAAACTTAAACAAGAGTATAAATCTAACCTTAGCCAAACCTTGATCAACTATGAGACAATATGTAATTGAAGCATTGATGAAGTTAACCGGCGCTAAGAATTTGAGAGCTTCATATGAGGAAGAAGCAATTGGAAAGGAAAGAAGAGTGATGGTGAACTACTCGGACACTGCCCTCAACCTTCATATTCCCTCAACAGAATCTTGGGCTTGAATAAAATGCGGCCTCAGGCCGCGTTTTATATAGCACCACACTCAAAGAATAAGAATCTTTGACGTTGCTTTTCTGGAACACAGAAAAACGCGGCCTGAGGCCGCGTTTTTCTTTTGCGTCCCATCCAGTCAGCAACAGCAGCTGCTGTAGGTCCCAGATCCAGACTAGAAACGCGGCCTCAGGCCGCGTCTCTAGTGCCACATAGGCAATTTTCTCTCTGAAATAAAAGAAATTTTATTTCTAATTAGAAACGCGGCCTCAGGCCGCGTTTCTTTCGTAACTTTCAATTTCCTCTCGGCGCCCAAATCCCTTTCCAGGTTTGTTAATAAAACGCGTACCCAGGCCGCGTTTTTCTGATCAACCTGCAAAAAATGAATATTTTTGTAATTTGTTTCAACCTTTGAATATTTACGTAAATATTTATTATTTTATGAATATTTCAAAAAAAAATTCCAAAAAGAATACATAAATTTTATACTTCCTTACGTAATTGTCATTGTCGTTAGCTGAATTTACACCTGATCCATCACCCACCCGTCTAATATTTCACCCATCACCCGACCCGTCGGGTGAATCGGATGGGTCGGGTGGTTAATCGGGTGAAAGAAGTTAAAAGAAAATGAGTCACAAGACATACCTAAAATCATTAATATTCGATAATTTTATAAATCATGTCAACATATGAATCTTATTAAATTAATAAAAGACTTATTCAGATATTATATCACCATCCTTACAAAATTAGTATTAAAAGTTTACTATTAAACTAAATGAGATGAATTTAACTCGGTTACTAGGCTCAAAATAAAATTATATATATATATATTATGTTCTTAGAAAACAGACTTAGATGCCATTTCTTTAATATCTTTGCATGAAGAGGATTATTGTTACAAATCTCATGACAAATTGTGAAAATACGATTTGGTTAATCATGCATTAATACGGTAATATACTAACAAATTTGTTGGAAAGAGCCAAATTGCTTACACTCTATCGGTATATGTAAAAAGACATGGAGTTAAATAATACAAGTTTATATTTTTTTAGACTTTTTTGAACTAGAAAACACCTAAAAATAGAGAAACTAGAGGTAGAAAAGGAGACATATGTTAGTTATGTTAAATTATTTATTTATATACTAGCCTCTTTTTTATAATAATCGGGTGGGCTAACGCCTAACGGGTGGTTAAGCGAGTCGGTCGGGTGATGGGTCGGGTAATGGGTGGAAAGTATATCACCCATCACCCATTTCACCCGACCCATCATCCATCCATCACCCGGTTTTTTTCGGGTTTTCACCCTAATAATCGGGTCGGGTGAGTCGGTCACCCATGGGTGATTTCCAGCCCTAGGCCCATACAAGGACATGACCCAACTGATGCGGATTTTGCTTCACTTATGAACACGTTGCGTACTACCTCCACCGACTTAGCTCCACTATATAAACCTAAAAACCCTAGCCATTTCTTTTTATCATTGCTGAACATATGTATAGCACGAACTTCAGGATTGGGCACAATATAAAAGATCTTTTAGAAGCACATATGTCGAGTAGAGAGAAGTGAGAGTAAGAGGAAAAACAAAGAGAGGTAAAACTCATAGAGATCTTCCATTAGATTTCGGGGTGGGAGAGAGAACAAGTGGGAGAAAAGAAGAGATAAAACACATGAGAGGTTAAGATCGGTGTAAATCTGGGAGATCTATGTCCTTAAACACATTGCACGTTCTTGTTTTCTTGTTGTAATTTCCTCTTATTGTTTGAGTTTCTGGTTTGATCCACATGTGCTTGGTTTATCAAAATCGAAAGGGTAGAAGGTCTAGATGAAATTTAGGCAAGACCTTACTCTCTTGTCCCCTATAAAATATATGACCATATCGAGATCAACAGAGCCTAGAGGAGTCACATTTTGGTTTTGGATGCTTAGCTATTTTTTGTCCATGCCTTTGGCTTATTTTCGGTCTATCTTTGATTGTTATTTCTTTTTTCTATTTATCTCCCATGATTGTTCGTTTCTATTGACCTTGGATCCATTTCAAACACTCTATGAACTTGTTGAGGAAAAGGGTATTGAAATTTCGCCCTCCAGACCCTACTTTATTGCAAGATTTGTTGGATTGTAATTGTTGCTGTAACTTGTAAGCAATATTAATTTATCAGCTCAATATAACTAACACAGATAAGAGTGTTTATAACATTTTTTTTTTCCAATTCTTTCATTAGTGTATGTAATACCTTTCAATATAAGTAATGCATTAGTTAAAGATAATTTTTAATCACTTGTAATTGAAAAAGCTCTCTCTCTCTCTCTCTCTCTCTCTCTCTCTCTCTCTCTCTCTCTCTATATATATATATATATATATATATATATATATATATATATATATATATATATATATATATATATCACAAATCTCTGTAGGTTCTTGCGGTAGTTGTGGCTTAATCACTATGGAGTATTTCTTTTTATAAGTAGTATTAATTGTCTTGAACTAAATTATGGGTGTCCCAATCCACCGCCCCTATCATAGGTTTATATAATGATTCAAGATAGATTCAGAGTACATGATACGGGGTTAGCCGTAGGATGGCCCGATCTTCGACAATCAAACAAGAAACTCAAGAACGGAAGCAAGAATGAATAAAGACTCAAAGAACTCGACCAAGATTGATCAAGAACAACCAAGAACGCAGCAAGAACTCAAAAGAAAGACGCAAGACTCGAAATTGATGAAAGACTCGAAATTGCTATAAAGACACGACCGATAAGGACTGAGTCGATCTATATAGAACAAGATAAAGACCCCAAGCCTCCGTAGAGGGTAGGAACCAATACCAATGACTATGTAACCCGCCTCTACAACCCTACATAACCAAGCGGACAACTTGGAGGCACAAGGAGAGGGCTCGTGGATACTAGGATCACCAAGTCTTGCGAAGTTGATGAACACAAAGCAAACTAAGCTGATACAATAACCAATTTGCAATCGATGAGCTCCGCTTCTAATCGATCGACTTGCACTCAAAGTGTTTCACACAATATGAGAGAATTCTAATTCATTAAGTTCCGAATTGAGTACATAGGAGGGCTCGACATTATATAGGCCTCACAGGGCTGGAATGGCCAATTCTAATAACTAAAGAAGATAAAAGATCTACTTAAAGTAATTAATAAAATATCCCTAATGTTTCCTAAAATAACTTAAGTAAATAGTAACATAAGGGAGTCTCAACACTTAAGACAAATCGGCATTATGTATACTAAGGAGGCTCGACCTCTTCTTGGATCCCAATGCACATGTAAGTCTTCAATGTTGGCCCCGGGAGTTGAACCGTGCTCGAGAACAAGGCATGACTCACAAACATGAATGAGTCTCTCTGAAGCTTCTTAGCTCTAGCTCGAGTCATAGGTCCTTCTCCTAAGATGATAGGTGTGTCTAGAGCTGTAGAAGATGGTCCCGCATCAACCTCTCCTTCTTGGAAAGGATTTGACCACGAATCCAAGTCTTCATCCACAGTGAAGTAACGGATTAGATCGGCGATGTTGAAAGTTGCGTTCACGCCATAGTCTCCAGGAAGCTCCAATTGGTAGGCATTGTCGCCCACTCTCCTAAGCACCTTGAATGGTCCGTCACCTCGAGGTGATAGCTTGCTCTTCCGTGCTTCTGGAAACCGCTCCTTTCTTAGGTGCACCCACACGAGATCCCCTGGCTGAAATGTGACCAACCTGCGCCCTTTGTTGGCCTTATTGACGTTGTATTCAGTCTTTTGCATACGTTTCTGACGCGTCCGTTCATGTAGGTCCTTAACAAACTCGACATACTTACCTGCTTCAAATGATTCTTTCTCTCTCATAGGATATGGAGTAAGATCAAAAGGGGTTAGTGGATTAACACCATAGACACATTCAAATGGAGTGATTTTCGTCGCAGAATGCATAGTTCTATTATAAGCAAACTCCACATGAGGTAAGGCTTCTTCCCAAAGTTTCAAGTTCTTTCTAATTATGGCTTTTAGGACGGTTGTAAGGGTTCTATTAGTCACCTCAATTTGGCCATCAGTTTGGGGGTGACTAGAAGTAGAGAATAGCAATCTAGTTCCCAATTTATTCCATAATGTTCGCCAAAAAAAATGACTTAAGAATTTTACATCCCTATCACTAACAATTGTTTTAGGCACGCCATGCAACCTAACTACTTCTCTAAAGAATAGATTAGTAACATTGGTAGCATCATCAGTTTTATGACATGCAATAAAGTGAGCCATTTTAGAGAATCTATCAACCACTACAAATATAGAATCCCTCCCCTTCTTAGTTCTAGACAACCCAACAATAAAGTCCATAGAAATGTCTTCCCAAGGGGCTGAGGGCGTGGGTAGTGGCGTGTATAGCCCATGAGGCATAAGCTTAGATTTGGCCTTTAAGCAATCAATACATCTTTTCAGGCAATGTTCTACATCTCTAAGCATATGTGGCCAATAAAAGTGTGATTTTAAAGTATGATAAGTTTTATCTCTACCAAAATGTCCCATTAATCCACCATTATGGGCTTCACTAACAAGTAATAATCGCAGAGAACATCTAGGAATACACACTTGATCTTTTCGAAATAAGAAACCATCATGTATATAAAGGTGTCGTGTGGACCTGTTTCTTTGCGTTTTCGAAAGATATTACCAAAATCTAAATCATTTTCATACAATTCCTTAATGTAAACAAAGCCTAAGACTCTAGAATCCAAAGTGGTTAAAAGAACATGTCTTCTAGATAAAGCATCAACAACCATATTGTCTTTGCCTTTCTTATATTTAATCACATAAGGAAATGTTTCAATGAATTCCATCCATCTACCATGTCTCCTATCAAGTTTATCTTGGCTTTTAAAGTGTTTCAATGATTCATGATCACTCCTAAGAATAAACTCTCTAGGCCATAGGTAATGAGACCGAGTCTTAAGAACTCTATACAAAGCATACAACTCTTTATCATATGTAGAGTAAAACAAGCACCTTTAAGTTTCTCAGAAAAGAAGGCTATAGGTTTACCTTCCTACATAAGGACTCCACCAATTCCAACTCCGCTAGCGTCACACTCAACCTCAAATGGCCGAGAGAGGTCCGGGAGAGCGAGTAGTGGTGCGTGTGTTAGCTTGTCCTTAAGCGTGTTGAACGCCTCCTCCTGAGCTGCACCCCATTTGAACTCACTCCTCTTCTTTGTGAGCTCGGTAAGTGGGGCCGAAATGGTGCTGAAGTCGCGCATGAAACGTCTGTAAAAGCTCGCTAGACCTTGGAAGCTGCGCACATGGTCGATATTGGTGGGGGTCGGCCAATCTTGGATCGCCTTGATCTTCGCCTCATCGACACGCAGTCCATTTGAGCTTACTACAAAACCAAGAAAAGACACTTGTTCATTACATAGCTCACATTTCTTTAAATTAGCATACAAGTGTTCATTTCTTAATGTTTGAAGTACTTCTTTAAGATGTGCTTTATGGTCATCAGGAGATTTGCTATAAATAAGAATATCATCAAAATAAACAACAACAAATTTCCATATAAAGTTCCTAAGCACATGATTCATTAATCGCATAAAAGTACTTGGAGCATTAGTTAAACCAAAAGGCATAACCAACCACTCATATAAGCCAAACTTAGTCTTAAGTTTTGTTTTCCATTCATCACCTTCCTTCATTCTAATATGATGATAACCACTCTTAAGATCAATTTTCGAGAATATTAAAGCTCCATGTAGTTCATCTAGCATATCATCTAAACGTGGAATAGGATGGCGATATTTAACAGTGATATTATTAATAGTCCTACAATCTACACACATTCTCCATGATCCATCTTTCTTAGAGACTAATAATACAGGCACAGCACAAGGACTTAAGCTTTCTCTAATATATCCCTTATCCAACAGTTCCTGGACTTGGGATTGGACCTCTTGGGTCTCAGTGGGATTCATACGATAAGCAGGCCTATTAGGCAAAGAAGCCCCTGGAATAAGATCAATTTGATGCTCAATTCCACGAATAGGGGGTAGACCTGTTGGTATGTCATCGGGGAACACATCTTTATACTCTTCAAGAAGAGATAGGATGTGAGGAGGGAGGGTAGCTCTAAGCTCATCATTCAACATATTCAACCCTTTGCATAGGAGCATGAAGGTTGTTTTCCCATCCACAAACTCGTCTAAATATGCACTCTTGGAAGCC
Organism: Persicaria maculosa; assembly: GCA_963922045.1. Lineage (NCBI taxonomy): Eukaryota > Viridiplantae > Streptophyta > Magnoliopsida > Caryophyllales > Polygonaceae > Persicaria > Persicaria maculosa. The sequence goes on along the minus strand of OY998258.1, from coordinate 22,299,539 downwards.
AAAAGTACACCCTTAGGCTAAGATTGCGAATCCACATGGCTCGACTGAGCCGCCTTATCTAACTCACCTTTACTTACCTTGCGCTTCTCAATCTCATCAGCCACTTGTGTTGGCGTCATGGGCTTGAGAACAACATTCTTTCCCTGAAAAGTAAAGGAGTAGCGATTAGTAAACCCATCATGTAAGACCTTACGATCATATTGCCAAGGACGACCTAATAAAATATGACAAGCTTGCATAAGCACAATATCACATAAAACATCATCTTCATAATGTCCTAGTTTGAAATGCACTTTAACTTGTCTATTTACTTTTAGATTTCCACAATCATTCATTCAATGCAATTTATAAGGTCTAGGGTGTTGAACAGTAGAAAGTTGCAATTTATCAACCATTTATTGACTAGATAAATTACAGCAACTTCCTCCATCAATGATCACATTAACAATTTTTCCTTTAACTAAACAGTGAGTATGAAACAAGTTTTCACGTTGATTGTCATCACAAGGATTAGGAACAACACTTAAAACTCTTCTAACAATCAAGGACTCTCCATGCTCATATTCGACACCATCATCATCATCATAAGCTGAAAGATTAAGGTTTGGATCATCATTGTCATTAGCATGCTCATTATGTTCAACACAAGAATTTTCAGATTCATATTCTCCTAAGTGATTAGCCATGAGAGTTTTCTTATTAGGGCAATCCTTCATATAATGACCTCTACCTTGGCATTTAAAGCATACAATATCTCTAGATCTAGTGGTAGAAGGGTTAGGGTTACTCCCTTTGGGGCCAGTAGATACCCTAGATGAATCACGCCCGTACATGGGCGCTTTACCCTCGTCGAAGGGCTGTTGGGGTGCTCGGCTCTCTCCTTTCCATTGGGTCTGGCATGCTCGATCTCGAGGACCACCATCCGAGCGCCCTTGGGGCTGTTGTGGTCGATTTGGACGCCACCCCTCCTCTGGCCACTCGACATCCTCCCTTGGCTCCTATATTGTGCTCCTCTTTCTACCTTTATCGCTAAGTGCAAAAGCTCAGTAGGCGTAGAATAAGGAAAATAATCAATTTCATGAGCCAAAGCGGGGTGCAATATTCTAAGAAACCTAGCATTTGTATCTTCATAGGGTTCAACTACATTAGCCCTAGCCATGGTTTCTTGCATTGCATTAAAGGTTTCCTCAACAGTTTTGCTACCTTGCTTAAGATTTTCTAACCGTTGTATAAGCTCTCTAGCATAGTGTTGGGGAACAAATCTACTTCTCATTAGTGCTTTTAATTGAGTCCAAGAAGTGATAGGTGCATCAAGGGCTCTTCTTCTTTCTTTAACTAGATTATCCCACCAAATTAAAGCAAAGCAGTAAATTCTAGGGAAGCTAGTTGCACCTTTTCAGCATCTGAGAAGTTATGACAATTCCAAATCTGATCCATTTTAGTTTCCCAATCAATGTAAGCATATGGATAAGTTTTACCTTCAAAAGGAGGAATCTTTACCTTTACCTTACCTATGCCGGCCTCGTCAGGATTCCTAGGCTCTTTGTATTGGTATCAACCTCCTATATCGTTCCGCCTCGGGCGTTGCTCCCAATACTCCTCTTCTTGGAAGTCGTCGTCGCGCTCCGAGTAATAGAACTCCTTCTGGAAGCCTCGACCTCCCCCTCTTCCTCGTCCTTGCCCCTACGCATTAATAAATCCATTATTTCTACCATATCTCTCCCCTCGTGGAGAGTTGTTCTCATCAAATAAAGGATTATTTAAATTAGGGTTAAGATTAGGATTACAATTTCGGACTTCCCTTTCATCGTTATGCATATCGTCATGCCTTTGATTACCTTGACCACCAAGGTTGTTAGAACCTGTTGGTCTGGCCTCCAATGCCATCAATCTATCCATCATCGCCGCCAAAGTGGCATTGAGAGTGTTCATGGTGTTGTTGAACATCTCAGGTGACACTGTTGGGTTGGAGGCGTTGTCGTTGTTGCCATTGTTGGCGTCGTTAACCTGATTAGACATAGCAAATAAAACGAACAAGGAACTGTGTAAAAGATTAGTAAAATTATAAACAAGCTCACAATGTGTTTCGCTCACACTCCCTCTCTAATTGGTATGTCACGCTTGTTGGGGCAATCCGCCTTGGGCAAATCAACACTCAAGCAAAAACCTAACAATCAAAGTATATATATGAGAGAATGAATGAGAAACAAAGCAAGGAGAACTCGACAAGGGCTGTGGAGTACTCGACAATGCAAAGAAACACACAAAAAGCACTCGGTAAAGGGACTGCAGTGCTCGACACAACAAAGGGAGATAACTCGACGGGGTCAACATCACTCGACAAAAACAAGCAACAACTCGATATGGACTCTAGAGTGCTCGACAATGGAGAGAAGACACTCGACAAAAGAGAAATAACAAAAAAAATAAAAGAAAAGAAGAGAACTTTGGAAATTTACCTCTTTTGATTGAAAACCTTAAGTTAGGATGTTGTAGTTGCAAGGTATGGTTTCAATTTTATATTTTGTGGAGGTATGTGTTTGGATGAAAGGTATGTCGATAGGGCTAGAACAAAGATCACCAATTTGGTCCTTAGAGCTTTCTTGCACTAGATAGATTAACAAACTTTTTTTTTGACTTACTTTTGTCCCTAGTGAATTTTATCCTCCTAGGTCCAAATTCAATATCTTTTTTTTTTTTGAGAAATTTCGAAACTGATTTTTTTTTACCTAATGCAAGAAAGACTCTACTAAACTATGAAGGACTCGAAAATATGAAGATAGGTGATAAAAAATAAAAATTATAGCCCTAAAGATAAATATATAAACAACCTTTGGATAAATTTGGTAAGTAGATCTATCTTAGCCTTTCAAGATATATGATAGATATAAATAAATTAAATCTACCAAATAAAAAATCTGATTTTTAATAAGGCAATGGAAATAGATAGAACAATTATCCCAAAGATAGAAAAAGATAGACAAACTAGGGTTTGTGTGTGGTATGTTGGAATCGGCCAAGCAAGGCTATGGGGACACAAGAGTGTCGTCGGCTAGGGTGTTCACAAGGGGATGTGCGCACCGATCTGGTCGACTCCACGATCTCGGCTAGGCTTGTGTTTAGGCTATGCAACCACAAACAATCACAAACAAAAGATTAGTGCAATAATCAAATAAAGAACAAGAAATAAAAGACCAAATAAAGAAAAGGACTCTTTTTATGAGTTTTTGTGTTTATGAAAAGAAAAGACTCAATCTTTGATGTCGGAAATCAAAGCTCTGATGTCAATTTGATACGGGGTTAGCCGTAGGATGGCCCGATCTTCGACAATCAAACAAGAAACTCTAGAACGAAAGCAAGAATGAATAAAGACTCAAAGAACTCGACCAAGATTGATCAAGAACAACCAAGAACGCAACAAGAACTCAAAAGAAAGACGCAAGACTCGAAATTGATGAAAGACTCGAAATTGCTATAAAGACACGACCGATAAGGACTGAGTCGATCTATATAGAACAAGATAAAGACCTCAGGCCTCCGTAGAGGGTAGGAACCAATACCAATGACTATATAACCTGCCTCTACAACCATACACAACTAAGCGGACAACTTGGAGGCACAAGGAGGGGGCTTGTGGATACTAGGATCACCAAGTCTTGTGAATTTGATGAACACAAAGCAAACCAAGCTGAGACAATAACCAATTTGCAATCGATGAGCTCCGCTTCTAATCAATATATCGACTTGCACTCAAAGTGTTTCACACAATATGATAGAATTCTTATTCATTAAGTTCCGAATTGAGTACATAGGAGGGCTCGACATTATATAGGCCTCACAGGGCTGGAATGGCCAATTCTAATAACTAAAGAAGATAAAAGATCTACTTAAAGTAATTAATAAAATATTCCTAAAGTTTCCTAAAATAACTTAAGTAAATAGTAACATAAGAGAGTCTCAACACTTAAGACAAATCGACACTATGTATACTAAGGAGGCTCGACGCCTCTTCTTGGATCCCAATGCACATGTAAGTCTTCAATGTTGGCTCCGGGAGTTGAACCGTGCTCGAGAACAAGGCATCACTCACAAACATGAATGAGTCTCTCTGAAGCTTCTTAGCTCTAGCTCGAGTCATAGGTCCTTCTCCTAAGATGATAGGTGTGTCTGGAGCGGTGGAAGATGGTCCCGCATCAGTACATAACTTTTTGTTTATGATTTTGATATCATATAGTTTTACATGAGATAAATATAAGATTTAAATTTAATTGGCTTTTGAAATCTAAGCTTTTCAACCGCCACTCACCTTACTTTTTCGGAGCTTTTGGTTTTCTATTCATAAGTTTTCATAAGCTACCCTAAAAGTTAGGTTTACCAAACAATATACTAGCTTATTAACCTATATTTAACACAAATAATCTATCAACTTCATATACCTTTTCAGCTACCTTTATACCAAACGTAGCAGTAATAAAAATTAGAGGTGTATACTTTAATTCACACCATAATGTACTCTGTAATACAGATGGGACATAGGAGTATGTATATAATAATAGGGAAATTTACATAAAACCACCCTTTAAATATGGGTGTTTTCATTTACCACCCTTTAATTCAAAATTATAGAAAACCACAATTTAAATGGTATTTATTTACAACTCACCACCCCTTGAGCTATTTTCATTAATTTATCATTAAATATATTATATTTTAATATTTTTAACCTCAAATTTGATTATAAATATATTCAAAATTTGAATTTAAGAACTCGATTATATTTTAGGGATTATTTTATTTATTTTAAAAAAATAATAATAAATATAGCCTAGAATTATTATCTTAATTTATGTTTGAAAATGTTTATAATATTATGCAAATTATTCTTAGTTATTTATATTTTAAATATTTTATTGTTTATCTATAGTTTAAATATTTTTTGATCAATAATTATCTTTGATGAAAAAAATTAAAACATATAACCGAGCCCTTAAATTCAAATTTTGAATATATTTACAATCAAATTTGAGTTTAAAATATTAAAATATAATATATTTAATGATAAATTAACAAAAAAATGAATGAGTGGTGACTTGTAAACAAAGACCATTTAAAGAGTGGATTTATGTAATGTTGAATTTAATGGATGGTTAAGTAAAAACATCCATATTTAAAAGGTAGTTTTCTGGAAATTTCCCATAATAATACTATACGGAGTACGGATGGCAATAGGGCGGGGACTCCCCGTTCCCCGCGGGGAATCCCCGTGACGGGGACGGGGACGGGGATTTTAAATGGGGATGGGGGGCAAATTGATTCCCTGCGCGGGGATGGGGGTGGGGACGGGAATAGTAGTCTCCACCCCGATCCCCGCTCCACCCCGTCCCCGTTGGGGACCCCTGCGGGGATCCCCGATGGGGAGTATGAAATCCCCGTTTTTGTTTATATCTTACCTAAGTTTAAATAATTTTTCTTTTATTTTTAAACTTTTACCTTATAATTTATATTTATAAGATATTATATGTAATATTTTTTACATAACTTTAATAATATCTTATAGTTTTCTATTAAATGGGGGAAACCCATGAGTTTTAAATGGGGAACCCGACGGGGAAACCCGCGGGGAATGCAAACGGGGAAAATTTAGCGGGAACGGGGATATCCCGATGGGGACGGGGACCCGACGGAGATGGAGACGAGGGACATTTTTTACTTCCGAAAGGGGACGGGAGAATTTTCACAAACAGGGACGGGAGGGTACTTTTGGATAGTACCCATAGATCCCTAGTTCGAGCCCCGGAATGACCGCTCTTTATTTTACCTCTTCAAGGAGTAGTAAATTAATGCGTTGGCTATATACACCCCAAATCATGCACGTCCTTAAGGACGTGCATGGTTAATAAAGGTTAATTATTTTTTTTTAAAAGTTAATTAGTCACAAGCTTGCACAATTTCAGCCTTCGATTTGTGGTGTATTTATCCACACCCTAAATTAATGAGAAACCTTTTGATTAGAATATACTCCGTACTTTAATTTGGCAGAAGACAGTGGGTAAAACGAAATGATTAACCCCCCACCCCCCAACACCCGTGAACCGGTCGGTGCTCTGGGATTGGATGCACATCCACCTTCCATGACCTATTTCTCCTCCTTCCTACCACCATGTCTCATTCCCTCTTTCCCATCAGGTTCTTCTCTCTTTCTCCTCTACTCTCTTGTTTTACTTTCTTGTTTTATTTTCTTCTTCTGAATTTTCGGATTGATTTTTTTTTAATTGAAAATTTGACTGCTCCGACTGTCTAGATCTATGAAATTCGTCAAATTAGCAAGGTTTTCGTCTCTGCTATTGTGCTGGATGGTTGAATTTTCAGGTTTCCCGTGCTAATTGTGCGGAGTTGCAGCTTGAGCTGATTTACTTCATTTTTACCTTTTTTCTTAGCTTTCCGATTCTCCTTTTGTATGTAGAATTGGAGATTGTAATTTTCCATTCACACTGTCTCAAAGTTATTTTTCGGCTTTTTAAGCTAAATGTTGAGCTGTGAGAAGTGTAAACTGAGAAAGAATGATTTGAATGTACTCTATTGAATGAATCAATCAGACTACATATATAGATACAATGGGCAACCTCCTAGGGATAAAATCTCCAACGCAAAGGATAAGTAGAAAAAGTAATTTACAAAAATAATTACAGAATATATATCATATACAGTACAATCCTAACTACCTAGATAGGATTTGCAATCCTATCCTTTAACAAGAAGATTGTGATTGTTATTTGGATTGAATTTGGCTTTAGGTTTTTAAGCTGCATTTCGTAACTTCAAACCGGTCGTTGACATTATAAAACTATCCACTCATATATCCTGGAAATTGCTCTTCTTGCTTGCATGATTTGGTATTCGCCCTTTTCAAGTTTCTGCTTGCTTAAGCATATATGTGGTGCCCCCTGATTTAGTTTGTAGGTTTGAAGTTGAGGATTTAGGCGAAGTTTTGATTAGCTGCTGTTTTGGTTTTTTTTTTTTTAATTCAAAAAAATAATTTTGCTAGAGTTCTGCTGTGCTTTGGATAGTTCTTTTTTAGCTGATATTTGTTGTGCAATTGAGGATTTTCCCTCTAGGTCTAAGAAAATTTTGCTCTGATTTTTATTTTGCACAGATAATTGATTAGATGGGGGGAAGCAGTTCCAGGGAGGCCAACCGGGGTCACTCATCATCTTATCAATCTACACTGCCTACATGGAGTCAACAAGGTTATTCTCAACCAAATTATGAAAATCCACAGTATGCTCAACCTTATTATGCACCGGAAAGTCAATATAACGTGCCTCCACCACAGCCTCCACAACCCAGTGCTGGCTATTCTAATCAGCCCAAGAGGAAGCTTGATAGAAGGTATTCCAGGATTGCTGATGATTATACATCTCTAGAGCAGGTAAAATTGGAGTGTCTTGGTGTAGCTTGTATGAATGCCATGCTCGTGAAGTCAATCTATAGTTGGAACAATTGCTATATGAGCTGCTTGACCTTTTTTTTTGGAAATGTTACTTTGCTTTAACATATTCCTCTAGAATGCTTTGCTGTACAGTGCAAAAGAAAGTTGTGTTTTACTTTCTTGTGGTGTAATATATTTGATGTGAGGAGTTTAATTTGGAATTTGCAATTGTTAGTAACCATATCGGCTTCAAATATTGAATTATCAATCTTCTGCCACTACCTTTTCTCATCTACGCATAGAGCCCATAGGATCTTACAAGAAATCTGAATACAATAGATAACCATTGTAAATGAGCCTATAAGAATCAGCAAATCAAATTTCTATGTAAACTCTTGGATACACCCACAATCTTGCATAAATGTATTAATGTCGGTCAACAAATTACAGAAGATCCTCAAAATTCCAACTTCCCCAGTTCCTTTCAAGCTTAATGTTCTTGAACTTCCTCTGACCTTTCCTTCACTTTAGAGCTCTTTGAAGAGCTCTCTGCTTATCTTGATGCATTTGCACATGGCACTTGGCTGAGTTTGAATTCAAATATCTGTCTGAACTTGAAGTATCTACTCCATCCCTTGACAAAAAGTTGTGATTTTAGCATCTTGCGCAGTTTTCAAGGAAATGAACAAATATATTATTATACTTTACTCTACTTTCTTGTTTTCTTGAAAACTACGGCTAACAATCTACTAATAATTGCTATGGCAATAATAGTGTTGAGTAAATGCTAAAACATCTTAGATAAAATCTTTTGTTTTACAAGAAATACACAGAATGGCATGGTTTTTTTTTTTCCTTTCTTAAAGGGGGTAGTATTTATGAACCAAAACTGTAACCATTGGGGGGCATGCAGAGTCGCAAGAAGAAATCCATATGATTAAGCCATTGAGGGATTGAGTCACTTTCTGTTAAAAGGAATCTTAACCACCCCTGACCTCTTTAGATAATATTTCTCATCTTTGGATGTTTGACTACTTTGATGGGGAATCACTAACCCTCTCTGCACTTATCAGTTATCAATGAAGGAATGAGATGACTGATTTGCCATGGATTGCCATTGTTTGATTGGCATATTATGTTTTCTATTGTAGTTTAGGTCTTGAACAAGTACAATATGGTTGTGAAACTGTTGCTTCTTTAGTAGTGCAGTTCATTATCTTTATTTTGATTTATATTTCTAGAAGCTTGATATACAGATAATACTAAAACAACTCATTGATACATCCCTTTAGGTGACTGAGGCTCTTGCACGTGCTGGTCTTGAGTCTTCCAACCTCATTATTGGGATTGATTTTACTAAAAGCAATGAGTGGACAGGTGAATGACTAGATATGATTCCCATCATTACATGTAAAACATGATCAAAGTTTGACTCGTAATTTCCTTAAAAGGTGCCAGGTCATTTAATAGAAAAAGCTTGCATCACGTTGGTGAAGTCCATAATCCTTATGAGCAGGCCATATCTATTATAGGGAAGACATTGACAGCTTTTGATGAGGATAATTTGATCCCTTGTTTTGGATTTGGAGATGGTATGCCATTTTTTCTTTCATCGTTTTGTTCTTTGTACTGATTGACTTCCATTTGTAAGTCTGACACTAATGGCCTTGCTTCTTCTGGCAGCATCTACTCATGACCAGGATGTCTTTAGTTTCTTTCCTGATGAAAGTAATTGTAATGGATTTGAGGAGGTTTTGGCCCGCTACAGGGAAATTGTACCTCATTTACGACTCGCAGGTTCCTACATTATTATTGTGTTACTTAATGATTGCCAATGCATTATTACATTAATTCATGTTTTCTCCTATGTTGGTGGCATGGCAATCTATATTTAACATCAACTTCTTACAGGACCTACTTCATTTGCCCCAGTAATTGAGATGGCCATGACTATTGTGGAGCAAAGTGGTGGTCAATACCATGTTCTGTTAATCATTGCTGATGGACAGGTGCCTATCATGTTATGCCTGTTTTTCTATCCGAGTTTCTTGCGCCTAGGAATATCCTACCATAACTAACAGAAAACCGTAGTTGAGTTAGCATGAATCCTGATATAACTGATGAATCATAGGGACCATCACAATAGCTAGCAAGGGTACTGCAACTAGGACACAGTTCATCCTCTTGGTTATTCTTGAGTTGACTTGGGTTTCTAGTTAAATGTTTTGTTCTCTTCATAACCATTAATAATTATTCTCAACCAGTGCAAGGCTTAATTTCCTCAGGGTATTTTGTAGAAAGGACATGATTGAGATTTGAGAATGTAAATACAAAATTACTTTCAAGAATTGAAAAAAAAATACAGGTTTCACGTGGTAGTAAAGAATCTTAGTTGCCTATTTTGGTATGACCTCAACTCATGTCTCATTAGTTATTTTATCTCAAGACTACATACCACTTGCGAGACATGCGGTTTGAGGATTTGTTTTGACAGTCAGTTTTCATGTCACCTAAAGGAGATTTTTAGTTACAGATTTAGCAAGATCCTGAGGACAAAATTCAAACAGATTCTCACAATCTAGATTATTATTACCTGGACATTGACTCATGGCTGGGTTTATCAATATTTTTTTTTTCATAATAGGAGCACTTGCTTTCACGGGTCAGAAATCGGATCTTGTAATTTTCTGATGGTGAATATCCTAGATAAGGTTGATTATAAAGGATCAGTTTTCTAACATGGCATATAAACGGGCTGCCTGATTCTGGATGGTAATGGTGCTGAAGTAAAACATAAGGCAGATTATCTCGAGGCTAATAATAATAATAAGCAGCTTGCTTTCACAGGTCACCAGGAGTGTTGATACCGAACGTGGGCAGCTAAGTCCTCAGGAGCAGAGGACAGTTGATGCAATTGTGGAGGCAAGGTAAATTGACTGTTGGTTTTGATATAGTGTGCCATGGAACTTACTTATCGAGATCTAACTTGGTCTCTTCATATCAGCAAATATCCTCTTTCAATTGTATTAGTTGGGGTTGGTGATGGTCCTTGGGACATGATGAAGGAGTTTGATGACAACATTCCTGCTCGTGACTTCGATAATTTTCAGGTAAGATATTGTATCTGGTGATGTACAAAAGGATTGATCTTCATACAAGTGTTTTTCTATATTGTACTTGATATATCATAATTGAGAAGCTTTTGTTTTTGGTCTGTTTAGTTTGTGAACTTCACCGAAATTATGTCAAAGAACATCAATCAAACGCGGAAAGAGGCAGAGTTTGCTCTTAAAGCATTAATGGAAATTCCGTCCCAGTACAAAGCAACTTTAGAGCTTAATATATTGGGGTAACATATGAGTTGGTTGCTTTTTTTAATTCTTTTCAATTATTTGTGTATGTTCATACAAGTTTCAACCTCCACTCATTTCAATATTCTAATTGAGTGCAGTAGGCGTAGAGGAAATTCCGTTGAAAGGGTACCTCTTCCTACACCAATGTACAATGCATCATCTTCCAAAACCTCTCACCCCGGGAGCTTTTCGCGCATACCAAGCTTTCAGCAGACATCATCCCCTTATAGTCGTGACCCTACTCCTGTTGCAGCTCCTCCTGCTCCAAGTGCTTCAACTTACGAACACCAGGTAAGCATCTTTCCTATAACTGTTCTGAATTTAGTTAACAATTAATTGTATTGTTCAAAATCTCTCCTTGCATTTTCTTTCATTATTTTTGGCTTGTAGACTATTAGAGTGTTATTACTAGGATAAAGTGATTTAGGCACTGAAGAATTACTTTTTAATCTCTTATTCTAATAGTAAAACAAATTTGTACGCAGTATCTACATTACAAGTTAAGCTGTCAACCAGTCAGGTTGGTTTGGGTTCAGGGTAGGTAATGTTAACTTCAGGTCGGGTTGTTTTCAATTTACAGTGTTACAGGTTGGGCCACTATGTTTTTGGTACTGATTTAAGTCAACCCAACGGGACATGAATGCCATTTTTTGGATTTGTTAGAGCAACCCCAACAACCAGCTTCTCCAAACTCATCTCTAAAATAGAGAAATGGATGGAGAGAGGGAAAAAATCTCTAAATTTGGAGGAAGAGAAGTTGATCTCTATAATTTAATGTTCACTTGTCCCTATATAGAATTTAATGATACAACCCCACATTTTCACCCATAATATAGAAAAAAAAATATAATTTCATACTTAATTACTAGTAATAAAAATATAATTATTTTTTAAAAATTAATTAAAACAATATATATGATTTGATATAATATATAAATTAATTATGTTAAATCAATATGCATAGAACAAAACATCATAATTCAATGTTAACTTTTATAAATAAAACAACACAACTAATTTCATCCAATTTCATCCTATAAAATTCACATCAAAAAATTAGTCTATAAAATTTTCACTTCAAAATATATTCACTTCAACTTATAACTCATATTGGAATGATTTTATTTTTATAAATTATAAATTAAGCCTTATTAGTTAATTTAATTTATTAATCATATATGATCAATCACCAATCTAATTTATAATAACATATATATTAACTAATTGAAAATAATAAGATTGAGTTTGAATAATATTTTATCCAATTTTATGATAACTTTTATAGTAACAATCTAAATTTAATATTAATACCATTTAAAAAATAAATATCAAATTTATCACTATATTTTGTTTTAAAAAAAATACCACGTGAGAATATAATAATAAAAAAAATTAATATGTTGTGCAAGAGTATATATAACATATAATAGTTCACCAACAAATGTGAGGCTAAATGTTACAATTAAGTTTAAATTAAGTTTTTAGAAATGCAGAATTAAATATTTTTAATAAATGCATTTATTTATTATAGTCTTTAATAAATGTAAAAATCTGTAAAATAGAGAAGCGGTTGGGATTGGAGTGAATTTTTTTTTAGAGATTTTGATATTTTAATCTCTGTTTTAGAGATTATTTACCAAAGCTGTTGGGCTTCTCTTATTGACCAAATATTTCACTTTTCATAGGTACCGTATTTTTCTAAAGTTTTTAGTATTTCATGACTTTTTGTGGGACATTATTATAAAAAATAGAGAATGGGCACAAAATTAAAGTAGTGGTTCTTCAAATTGATAAATTGAAAATGTTGGGTGAGAGATTGAAATTATGAAATGTACAAATTTAAAAAAATAACAAGAAAATAGTGGCAATTTACTAATTTAGGTAGTTTAAATATTTCTCAAATATTTGAGAAATATGTCGTTTTAGAGTTGATTTTGTTCAAAAAAACGTCACTTATATTTTACCCATATATTTCCCAATTTACCCTCATTTATTTAAAAGTTGAATTACCTTGAAAAATGTGATTGTACTTTGCATTGAGATAATTAAGACAAAACTAGGGGCAATTTAGGTAGTTTAAATATTTCTCAAATATTGTGTCCGGAGCTAAAACGACATGTTTTCGTGAACGGAGGGAGTAACATATTAGAGTACTTTAATGCTGATTAATGATTTTACCCAAGCACACTCGGCTTTTCTGACACTGAACAAAAAAACATATTTATATATAAACTGGCCGTAGGCTATGTTTCTGCTTAGGCAAAGAAGTGTAATATTGTCAACTTTACATTTTCTGACTAGTTCAAATGAATATTTATATGCTGCAAGTTAAACTCTTAGCATGTGCAGAAACTGATGTCTTTTTCCGCTTGATATTGAAAACAGTTGTGCCCCATTTGCCTTACGAATAATAAGGATATGGCCTTCGGTTGTGGGCACCAGGTAAATTTAGTGAATGAAATTTCTGAATCAATTTTCCTTTTCCTCATATGCTCATTTGAAAATAGCAGTAGTTAATTTCCATTCTAATTCATTTTCTCGCACTCTTCTTTGGTAGACATGCTGTGAATGTGGGCAAGACCTCGAAACTTGCCCAATTTGTCGAAGGCAGATTGAAACCAGGATAAGGCTCTACTAACCATCTTGATCCTCGAATTCTAACTATGCTTACCTTTTCCTGTGAGTTCTTGTTAAAAGTTTGCATCCATCTTGCCTTGTTCTGCTTGAAAGCTACTTAAAATGTACCTGGTATCTTCTGTACATTCATGTTCTTCAAAATTGAAATCTCTAGTCAGCCATACAGGGAGGATCGGTTGGTTGAAATCTCCAGTAAGATGGCGTTTGATGTTTTCTTGATACTGTTGTTTTTTTTCCCTTGACATTGCGTGATTGTAGCTTGTGGCGAGTGATGGTTGAGGTTCGAGTCTCTTTACTAGAGGCTTAAATGGTTTATTTTAGTGCATTCTTTTGTGGAATTATCTGCATTTTTAATGTCATAGCAATGTCGTATTCTGTTGTTTGAGGTTCCTGTTTTGTTGAGGTGATATGCTTGTAAATGAAGACAACTAGTTCTATGGCCTGTGAACTGCTGAATTGATGAGTTTAATTTGAGGATTTTGGTTCTTGGTTTCTCCAGTCTATTTACATTGCTAAATAAGGATAATTTGTTAAACAAGGTTGCTAGCATCAGAGATGTAGAATAGGACTATAGGCATGCAGTGTCTTGTGTGCTGGACCATGGCCATGATCGCATAGACAAGGGAATGGGCGTGTAGTGTTTTCGAGGCTTGGCTACGTCCTGGAAGATGTGATCAGCTTTCGAGGCTTGTCTTTCTCAAATTTTGATCGTCGTGATTCGGCTTGAATTTCTCATTTCGGTTCTAAACTCCAAATATGAAATGATCATATATTTCTCGATTTTAACTACTCCGTATTGTTTACCTGAAAGCACATAAAAGTGATCCAAAATATGAAATGATCATATACATCCGAAGTAGAAAACTTACCGAATAAAGTCAAATAGTTACCTAAATTGGCAACAAATGACACTAATTAAAATGATGCAAAATAAACCGGTGCGGATATCTTTCACCGCTAATTTTTACTATATCTACTACTAATTACCGTAGACATTGACGGTGATCTTAATGACGTATCTCACTAGGTACCGTAGCGTACAACGGTGGATATGAACCGGTATATGATTCGGTATGTGAACCGTTTCAAGCCACCTTCAATGTCTACGGTGGTCTAAAAAAATACAAAAATTCTTGTAAATAAAATTTAATTTAATTTTGAAAAAAGTCTACGGTGGTCTAAAAAAATACAAAAATTCTTGTAAATAAAATTTAATTTAATTTTGAAAAAAAGCCACCGCAACTTGTGACGGTGGGCTTAATTAATTTATTTTTTTTAAAAAAAAATTTGGTAAAAAAAAACACTTGTCGGACCATTTTTTTTTAAAAAAAATATATTAATGAATGAAATGGGTGAAGCGCCAGAGGCTCACCAAATTAAATGGGAAAAGGAAATGATGAAGTGCCCATTTCAAAGCATGGGTCCTCAAATTGAATTGTTGAAGTAAGCTCCACATCGAGGCAGTCAAACGCATGAGAAAGCAAAAGTCTGCATTTTCTCTGCAGCAACCTTTTTTTTTTTAAAGGTTTCACCACTGTCGGGCACTCGGGCCTATGACCCGATAAGTAAAATATGACTACAATCCATCCTAGCAACATCACATAATATTTTATTATGATATAGAAACTAAGCATTGTTTAGTGACCATAATATCAGACCCATCACCAGTAATACCATTCACACCATAATGAGTAGCTCTAGGAGTAGTAGTAAGTGTAAGAAATCAACTACCTTTTCATTGATGAGGTTGCAACAACTTCCTCTATCGATGATGAAGTTCAAGGTAGCCTCGCACACCACACACTTGGTGTGGAAGATGTACTCCCTTTGATTAGCTGAGGGAGCTTCCTGAATGTGTAGGACTTGGCGGTTGACAAGGCAGAGAGCGTCCTGAAAGTCTGACGGATCGATCTCCTCATTATGATCCCTAGCCGTGTCCTCCTCCACTTCACTTGAAATTATGGGTTCCTCAACAGTCTCCTCCTCATAGTAATGGTCTCCCAAATCATTGAGAATACCCTTCCTTTTATGAGGGCAATCGCGAGAGACATGTCCAGAACCACCACAAGTGAAGCAACGGATCTCTTTGAATTGGGGTGTTCTTTGGAAGTGGTGACAACTCTTCTAGTTTGGACTTCAAAAACCTGTTTAGGTGAGTTGGGAACTCCCCTTTGCTGCATAGAAGGGTTAGAAGAATTTTTGGATTGACTAGAAGAAGCAAAATAAACAAACCTGTGACCTTGTGAAGATTGCTCGGTCCTTGCTCTCTGCTGTTGCTCATGTAGAAGCTGCTCTGTGTGAGTCAAAGTGTTAATATCCCTAATGCCATGAAAAGATAAGGGATTTCTAATAGAAGTATTGAGACCATCAAGAAATTGAGTGTATAAACCACGTTCTGTAAGATGAATATTAGCCTGATGAGCGAGGCGTTCAAGATCATCTTTGTATTCCATCGGGGAACGTGGTCCTTGTCAAAGCTGAGCTAGATGCAGCCTCATGGTTTCGGTGTACTCCTCAGGCACATGTCTCTCCTCATCAAATAACGCAGTTGAGGCCAAGTTTCAATAGGTTGCTTACCTTGACGACGACGAATTTCACGAGTGCAAAACCACCATGAGCGAGCCATACCCGTCAAGTGTAAAGTAACAAACTCCAACCTTTCTGTTTCATCATAGAGAAGATGATCAAGGACATAAGTAGTATGATCCTCCCAGGCAAGGTACGCCTCAGGATCATTAGCACCATCAAAAGTATCTAACTTTACCTTTACATCTTGCCGTTGGATGCCTTGTGCATTATTAAGAATAGGACGACCAAAATTAGGATTAGGTAAATCATCAAGGTTAGGATCTACCTCATGTTAAGCGTCCTCCAAATGGGGCATGTCATTCAAATCAGCATTGCTACGACTATCCTCCCAATTACCTTTGATGAACAAAGGATTTGCATGAGTCTGGTGTTGTTGTTGTTGATTCTGGTGATGTTGCCGAGGAGGTTTTTGCTCCTTACGGTCTTCTTATCCGTTAAAAGCGGATAACAGATCCTCATCATTCTCTCTCGAAAAAGGATTAGGCGTAGTAGATTTAAGCTTAAAGTGTAATTGACCAGAAGGGGGTGGCTTACCGCTCGGGGGTGTAGAACTAGAAGCCTCATTTCGCTTGAGCTCCTCCAATTTTTGATCCACCGTGTTGAGGATCTGAGTACTTACCTGAGCACGTTCTTGGCCCAAAGCGTTGTTAAAACATTCATTCCAACGAGCGTCACGTTTAGCGAGGATGGCCGTCATTTGCTCCACCGCAGCCTTTGTAGCGGATGCCGAAGCGGCTTGAATGATGAAGTTCATATTGGCATCAGAAATGGTTCCAGAGGGGAGGGGAAGAGGGTTCTTCGTCGTTCTTAGACACGTTCCTACAAATCAGAAGAGAAACAAGTAAAAGGGGCAAAGACCTGAAACCAAGTAATGCAAGCCCTTTTGATTCTAAGAGTGATTAGGTTTTAGAAATCAATTAGGCGAGAAAACAAGGCACCTTATTCAAGCAACTTTCCCTGGACACAGAATTATGCAATATTGAAGATAGCAAGTGATGATCAAATTGCAAATTAAATCAGCTACAACTCGGATAACAAGGATAACAAGTATGAACAAACGGCTAATGTGTAAGGAACAAAGCTATAATGTGATGCACGAAAACAACAATAGTGTAATAAGGAATGCAATCACAAGGGTAAGCAAGTGCACACACTCTGTCAACTATTATCTGACGGTTGCAACACGGTTCAGAGAAAGATGGGTGTGACCAAGGCTCCTCGGCACATCACAAAATCACACCAAAAGGGGTTCTTTGAGATGCTTGAAACCAATTAGATCATCAATTGTAGTAGCTAATGAAAAGAAATAACAATATGCAAGAGTTACTAACTTAAACAAAGGTAAGATTGTATGCTATTCTTTTTTTTTTTTTTGTATTCGGTTTTTTTTACTATGCTACCGTCGCTGCTGGGGTACTGTAAATGCGACAGAAAATAAAAAAAAATAAACAAGCTATGATGATCTAAAAGTAAGCGAAATTAAGGAAAATAAGAGAAATATGCTAAAAATCTGGAAAAGTAGGGTTCTTTAGTGGTGCAAGTTCATGACAATACTTCAATCCAATAATCACATTCATAGGCATGATATGTAGCAACAAGGAATAAAAATCAAAACTTGCAACCAAAAACTCAATATCCTTCAAATTACAGGTCCAACCAAGAAAATTAGCTAAATAAAAGTGCCAATTTTTAGGGTTGAATAACAAAAATAAAAACTTGATGCAACGGTCATAGTGAAAAATTAGACACGAAAAATAATCACTCAAATAATGAATCAGGAGAGTAAAGAACTTGCATAAACCTGAGAATCCGATTTGGCGGAGATATGGATCAAACCCCGGGATCTCCCATTAAAACCCCCTCTCACTATTTGATCTACTAGTTTTGCTGATCAATTGATGAAATGCTTTCCTTACTCCTTTTTTTTTTTCCGCTTGTGCAAATTAGTTCGATAATCGCTTACAATCCTTTGTTCCTTCCAGGATCAGATCATCCAGGTATGCAATTGATTGCAACAAAATTTACTGGATCAAAGTTTTCTAGTTGGAGTAGAGGTGTCCGTATGACACTTAGGGCTAAGATGATGAAGCTTGACTTATTACTAGGGTGCACGTGAAACTGGCATTCGAGTCAGATTTTCCGAATCGGGTTATGTTTTGACAAGTCTAGTACATATCCAATGTTGTAAAATCTCAACATTCCTAATTGTTAATTAATTTGGCAATGCATGCCACGTACTGATTTTGTTGGAATATGGCATGGGGTTGTTCCACATTTAAAATATTGGGATGTTTTGAACAATATATAAGCTTGATGAGTTATTTCTCCCATTGCCAATTGGTTTTCCGTTGGTTTTGTATGTTATTGGTGTCTTTCGTTCGTATCTCTCGTTTACCGTAATGATTTATAGCCTTTACTTTTTTTTATTAAAAGCCTTCTTATATGAGATCTAGTTAAAATCGGAGGCCCCTTGTGCAGGTGAACGCTATCACTTCAGCCAGCCTGCCCAAAACTTGTGAATAGTATATACAAATAATGAACAATCACAAGATCCAGTTTCTACATGAGAATACTCCAAAGAAATTAATATCCTCAACGAAAATAATATAATATGATATATCCATCTCTAATTATTGAGATGTACACTGTATCACATACGTACGGAGTATTAATTACTCACTAAATATAAGCAATCAAATTGAATAACATGTATGATTGATGGGGCTCAACACATGTGCACTGTGTAGTGTGCACTGTGCACGACCCCCCGTCACAGGGTGGAGATCATCTAATTATTCGCAATTGTGATCCGATTATATTGTCCGTATCGCTTGATTGGATGTGCCGAATTATTTTATTATTTCTCTTAATAAATATGATAGTTTTATAATTGTTTTCAACCAATAAAAAACTATGACTACAAAAAGGTCTACAATTATGAAATAGAGGATACTCACACCTTAATTGGCATCTCTTTTAAACATTGAGACACTAAATAGATGCGCTGCATAATTTAGGGGATGTGTGATACGGAATATGTTCTTTTATGTTTTAACATGTTAGCTTCTCGATCGATGTTTAAGTTTGTTACTTGATCTCTTGAATTTTCACTTGTATAAAAAAAAAGAAAAGAAATTGAACGTACGTGCCCCATGTCTTAATAGGAAGAACCATACAATGTTTGCCAGCTGCTTTATGGCAGGAAGGCATTATTCAGTAAAACGCAGAAATGAAAAAGAAATTAAGATATATATAGGACACACACATGGACAATATGGATCTCTAATTAATGCTTAATTTGCAAGGAAGTTCTTGAACCAGAAGTAAGAATCCTTGGGATATCTCTTCAATCCATGATCGAAATCGACAAAGTTGAGACCGAATCGAGGAGTATATCCAGAACCCCACTCGAAATCATCCAGCCATGTCCATACGTAGTATCCTCCCACGTTCGCACCCTCCCTGGTCATTCATCATCATCATCATCAATCAACTCAGTTAAATATATATGCGGATCGATCGATCGATGAGGATATGATATTTGAGAAGATTATTACTTGATAGCCTTAAGAAGATAGGAGAGATGTCCGCTGTGATATCGAATTCTGACGCTGTCTTTTAAAGCCATCGGATCTTCCGCTAATGATCCGTTGTTTGCATCCGCCATCCCTGCACCATCAAATATCACTCATTTTAATTTATTTTATTTATGAACATTTAGCTAGGTTTATGTACTTAATTTCCCCTTAATTAATTTAATATATATAATACGGAGTACTACGTAGTAAGTAGCAAAAGTACGTTTACCATTCTCAGTGATCATCACATATGGATTGTTGTACTTTGCCTTTATGTATCGCAACAGAGTTCGGATGCCCTTTGGATATATGTACAACCAGCTCATAAATGTCTGTACATACAAAAGTATACAAATTAACTATCAAAATTTAACTAAAGAGTATATGAAAACATTAGTTAAGGTTGAAGATTAGTTTACCGGCTCGCCGATAGGAACCCCATTTTTTAACCCTATATATATACCAATATGCAAAAAAACATATGCACATAATTAAATTAAATTAATATATCCACCTCATTAGATCATTCTATTCTATAGGCAAACAACAAATTCAACCATTTATATATATATATATATATATATATATATATATATATATATATATATATATACACACAGTGAGATCGATCTCGAGAGAGTATGAGCTAGGTTTAATTTAGATTAAGATACCTGATAATGTTGCTTGGTTATCAGTTGTGTAGCTGAGATTCACTCTATTGCTGGAAAATGATGCAGTTGCATAATTAGTTGTGTAGTAATTCAACCCTAGAAAGTCGAACGATTGTTTCAACATCTTCGATTCTTTTTCTGTGAATTTTGGCAGTCGACTTCCCAACAGCTCCCTCATCGTCTTTGGATAGTCACCGTAAACAACTGGATCCAAAAACCTGCACAATAAAATCATATACATGCACACACCCTCAACAAAAGTATTAATTTTACCTTCATTACTAGTACAGTACTTTTGTGTTACAGTTATAAGTCACGCACATAGAGTTAACATGTACGAGAAAAACTATACGTACCATCCAATGGTGAAATCGTTGGCTCGCGACGCTGCCTTGCGGTTGGCAGGGCTGTTGTTTACCGGTATGATCATAGTTGTTGCGGTTGTTATTCCGATTATACCCTTTTGATAACCCTAGGAACCAAACATACGTACATGAATTTTTAAATAAGTTGATCCTTTCTTCATTGATAATTTTAAAACTAACAAAAATTATATATACAAGTATTGATCTATATAAGACACAGCTGAGCAAACCAATTGGCAATAGAAGGAATGATCCACTAGGGTATTTACTATGACTTGATCTTTCTTATTTTTAATATGGGACTCTTTTGATCTCTCCACATTTTCAACTAGCTAACTGTAGCTAACTTATCAAGTCCGTACGATGTCCTGATCATTGAAAACAATGTCCGAAAAATCTATTTGGATCGTTACATTGAATTTCACATAACCCTATGTGGTATAAAATTTGGAAGCCAACAACTTCGAGGTTATATAGCGTTTTTCTAGTAGTATATGTATACCTGATACTTGTGCTTGTAGAGTTGAACTGCGGCAGCATGGCATAGAAGGAGGTGGTGACCGACTACATAAGGCTCGGTGCCGGAGTTTCCAGCCGAGCAGTTCCCTACATAGTTAGAACATCGTCCGGGGGCATGTAACCCCGTTACGAACCCGAACTGGGTCATTATATTGGGTTCATTCAGTGTCGACCAAAGCTTAACCCTATCCCCGAACTCCTCGAAAACTAGGTTTGCATATTCAAGATAGTCATTCCTATTAATCGAGAATTAAACAAAAGTTATATATACGATCGAGTCCACTTGATCGATCAGTCGTACGTACTCTCTGTAGGATACGAGATGGAATTACTTACACGATCTTGGGGCTCAAGAAGCCTCCATATTCGTCTTGAAGTGCCTGGGGAAGGTCCCAATGGTAGATGGTGATAAATGGCTTTATTCCTATAAACGCTCAACAAATAAATTGTCATTTTTAAAAACTTAAGTTGTTTTAATTATAAATAAAATGTAAATGGAATTATTTCCCTTAATTGATTAAGTATGTACCATTGGCTAGCAGCTCGTCAATGAGATTATTGTAGAACATGATCCCAAGCTTGTTGATTCCTCCACTTATTCTCCCTCCTGTTCATAATCCATTTCCATCCTTTTTAAATCAATTAGGGATAATATTTTAACATTACTAAACAATTAAGGAAATCTGTTGATTTATCAATTTTAATATTTAACTAGTACAATTCCCGCGCCATGACGCGGTTTTTTAAAACTAAAATATTAATAATATACATAAATATATTATAAAATAATAATAAAAGTCAAGATAAAAAAAAAAACTTTACCATAAATGTATCTTATAATTCTGAAATAATTTTTTTAATATCTCGTCTAAAGTATAATACATAAATGTAGATATTTTAAATCACCCAGTAATAATAATATCAATCTCGTTGTAACTTTTTTAGAAATTTTGAAATCTGAATCATGCATTTAAATGTGATGTGTCACAACTAATAATTATATTCAATGTTTTGAATTAAACTCAATAGTTAGTACATAAATGTGAGTTAAGCCTAATAGTTATATTAGATTGAATTCAATGTTTTGAATTAAGCCCAATTGTTAGTAAATATGTTAAGAATAAAAGAGAATGGAGGATTAAAAAAATTAATGGAAAAAAAGAGAAAAGGAGAAATAAAAAAATCAAGGAAAAAAACATAATTGATCAATATTCCTAAAACTCCTCTAAGATTGACACGTAAACAAAGTCTTCTAAATTAAGGTTATATATAGATATACTAGCAATGCAAAAGATTGATGACCGGCCAATTATCATATTTTTTAATATTGTATATATTTATTCAATATCAGTGTTATGTCATATGCAAAATGTTATATGCCGGGGAGCCGAGTTTGGCATGTTCAAACTTAACTTAATTTTTTTCTACTTAGTTAAATGAAAATTTTAGAATTGGCTTAATTTTTTTTAAACGAGTTCGAGCCGATCGAACCCAGTTTTTAAACCTAACTTAATTTTTTTTAATAAAACTTGGCTTGTTTAGTAAAATAACGAGCTCGAGCCAAACTTTTTTCGACCTTTAAGCCGTTCTACTTGGTTAAATGGAAATTTTAGAAGTTTCATAAAATTTGAGCTATTCGAACTTAAATCAAATAAATCGAGCTTTCAACCGAGTAAAATCCTGTTCAAACTCAGCTTGTTTAGGCAAGTGAACAAATTCGAGTCAATTTTTTTTATAGCCCATCCTTAGCCGAGTTCGAAAAAGACTCAACTTGAACACGTTTATTTACGTAAACAAACCTGAAATAGACTGAAGGATAAATAATAGGAGACGGATGAAATATATATTAAGGATAAACTTACGAGGTAATATTCTTGACCATGAAATGGAGAACCTGAATGAGTCCAAACCCATTTCCTTCATCGACTTTATATCACCCTAAAACACAATTAAATTACCAACACGAAAACTCATTTTTAATATTATATATATCACAATATGTCACATCAAATTAAATTTTTGGAGATAGCTAGTCTAGCTATGAATAAAGTCACGTCACGTTTTGACTAATTATAATCACAAATGATCGAATTTGGTCGATCTAGATTTTATTTAGTAATTAAACAATTAAGTCAATTGGGTGATTTGGTTGGAAACGTTACGTACCTTGTATCGGTGATAAAAGTCATCAGCCACATCTCCACTCGTCTGATCTGCGATCTTTTCTGCAAACATCCAAGTTTAATTCAATCAGATTATGAATCATTTACAGTTAGTATAGGCGTATAGCTCGTCAATCTATTCGAATCCGGTGGATTTCTGGGAAAATTCTACATTTCCTCTCCTAAAAAAAAAATTAAAAGCTAAATTTAAGCTGGTGGGACCCGGACTAGTGAGATTGAGGAAAAGGAGGCAAAATCTTATCGGTTAATTTTATTTTAACGGTTAAGATCTTGTTAGATATACCAATATATAGAGTGTTTTTTAAAAACTTTGTGGGATCTAAAGGGCTTGTTCGTCAATGAGATGATTATTTTAGTAGTTGTTTTTATAAATCGTTCTTTCTACCATATGCCCCTTAAAATTGAGAAAGATAACCTACTAAAAATAGACGATTATTAATCTAGTTTAAAATTTGGCTAATACATTTTAATTGAGGATTTTTTTTTTTAAAACGAGAAAATCTTATCCTATGTTCAAAGTATATAGGATAGAAAAACCGTTTATACAATGTAGTTTTAGAAAATAAAAATAAAAAGATAGGATAATAAATGAGGAATATAATGTCATGTATGGGCTTAGTATGGTTGTATAGGAGTATAAAGAGTGGTGAAATGTATGTAGAAGGACATTCAAATAATACAGATACACTCTTACTCCCTCTCTCCTTTCTCTCCTATCTCTCCCTCTCTTCTATCCCCTTTCCCTCTCTTTTCTGTTACAACCACCTCACCACCACCGTCACCTACACTCCACCACCACCACAGGCACTACATTGGTATCAGAGCCGTCGTTCCAAGGAGCACGGGGAATCGCCATGGCTGAAGGCACAAGGTCGAAGAATCTGGAGGCGCAATTCGTGGAATTCAGAGACGACATGAAGGCCTTCACAGCTTCAACACAACAATCACTCTCGGACACGCAGTCACGCCGGGATGAACAGATGAGAATGATCGAGCAGCAAGCAAAGCAATTAGAGGACTTCAAGAAGTTTACCGAACAACAACTAGCTCAATTGATGGAGCTGGTGAGGAATCCTCCAGTCAAGGAGAGGGTTCAAGAAACGCCAGATCCAAATGATAGGCGATTCCAGAAAAATCCAATCAACGGAGAAGAGCAAGCAAGATCAGAGCAGAGATCAATAATGGGATCAGGTCCAGGGGATCGGGAAATCCATGGGCGTCAATCGCAGCATACGGGATGGAATTCATATGGATCAAGCTCGAATGCGAGTTGGTCCAACGACAGCTGCAGGAGCAATCGCCTACCGAAATTGGATTTTCCATGCTTTGATGGCAGGAATCCAAGAAGTTGGATCCGCAAGGCCGAAAAATTCTTCTCCATTTTCGCGATCCCAGATCACCAGAGGCTTGAAATTGCAGCAATTTATCTCACTGATCGCGCGGATGTGTGGCTGCAAGGGCATTTGATCCACAAACCTCGCGCAAGATGGGCTGATTTCTGTGATGATCTTTGCGCAAGGTTTGGAGAGCGCCAAGAAACAGAAATCGTGGCCGAATTCAACAAGCTGAATCAAGGGGAAGATCTTGAAGCATATATCGAGAAGTTCGAGGATCTACGAGCAAGTATGCTATCCTTCAATCCTCATTTGACTGAATCTTATTTTGTTTCAAGTTTCATTAGTGGTTTGAGAGATGAGATTCGGTCATTAGTCCAACTGGGATGCCCATCTTCATTGATTGCCGCATTTGAGCAATCAAGATTACACCAGAGATCAGTCCAAGCCTTGGTCAGGCTCACCAGATTTCCAGGAAGGGCGTCGTCCACTAACCAGCCCTTGTTCAAACCATCTTGGATGCGAGATGGACCCTCTAAAGTTGAATCCAAGGATCAGCCATTACCGTTGAGAAACATCACTAACTCCCAGCAAGAGGTCAGCAAGAAAGCTCAAGATCTAAAGAAAGGGTTGTGTTTTCGATGTGGCGACAAGTATTTCTTCGGGCACAAGTGTAAGCAAACTACTCTGCACTGTTTGATGGCACAAGAGGAAATAGAAGGGATTGATACCTTGCTACCACCAGAGTGGAATGAAGATGAGGAGGAGGTTCCAGAAATCTTTGTCCATGCCTTATCAGGTAGCGAATCTGGCACCACAATTCGAGTCAAAGGAGTGATCAAAGGGCGGGAGATCACCATCCTCATAGACAGTGGAGCCACACACAGTTTTATGGATGTTAATGTTGCTCGTGAGGCTGGATTTGAGACCTGCAGTACTGGGTTGATGATGGTGAACACCATAGCTGGGAAATTGGTAAGCAACCAAATCTGCAAATCTTGTGAATGGGAAATGCAAGGCGCCAAGTATGTGTATGATATTCGCTTGCTGGACATGCCTGACAGTGAGATTATCTTAGGGGCAGATTGGTTAGCTGGGTTCAATCCAGTTCTATTTGACTTCTTAGAAGTGCAGATATCATTCCTTAGAAATGGCAAGAAGATGGTGATCAAAGACATTAGAGATGCTAAAGGGTCATCAGAGGCTCACATCAAGATGTTGACTGGAAAAGAATTGGGCAAGCTGATCAGTAGTAAAGACCATTTGTGTTTTGCTGGGATCAAACAGTCACTAGTGTTGCAGTCATCTGTTTCTGCCCTCATGAGCAGCATTGATGCAGTGTTAGCCTTATTTCCTGATGTTTTTGAGGAACCCAGGAAGTTACCTCCAATAAGAGGGCATGAACATGCCATCTCCCTCAAGGAAGGTACATTACCTATTGCAAATAGGCCATATAGATATGCACATTTTCAGAAATTAGAAATTGAGAACCAGGTGAAGGATATGTTGAAAAGTGGTGTGGTCCAACCAAGCCACAACCCTTTTGCCTCTCCTGTATTATTGGTAAAGAAAAAGGATGGCACATGGAGAATGTGTATTGATTACAGGCGTCTCAATGATGCAACAATCAAGGATAAGTTTCCCATTCCACATATTGAGGATCTGCTAGATGAGTTAAGAGGTGCAGTCATTTTCTCCAAGCTGGATCTCAAATCAGGGTACCACCAGGTGAGGATGGCTGAGAAAGATGTGGAGAAGACAGCTTTTAGAACTCATCAAGGCCACTATGAGTTCAAAGTGATGCCATTTGGCCTCACAAATGCACCTGCAACCTTCCAAGCACTCATGAATGATGTGTTCAAAGAAGTTTTGAGGAAGTATGTGCTTGTGTTTTTTGATGATATACTAATATACAGAAATAGCTTTGAGCAACATCTACTGCACTTGAAGACTGTGTTAGAGATGTTTAGAAACCACCAGCTGTTTGCAAAAAGATCTAAATGTGAGTTTGGCCAGTCTTAAGTGGAATACTTAGGCCACATTATTTCTGACAAGGGTGTTGCCACAGACCCTAAGAAAATTGATGCTATTGTAAATTGGCCTGCACCCAAGTCATTGAAAGCCTTAAGGGGTTTCCTGGGCCTCTCAGATTACTACAGAAGGTTTATCAAAGGCTATGGAAGGATTGCCAAGCCATTGACAGACTTACTTAAGAAGGATGCCTTCTCTTGGTCCCCCTCGATCTGCAGAGGCTGCTTTTGTGCAGTTGAAGGCCTTACTCACTTCCCCTCCCATACTGATGATGCCTGACTTTTCTAAGCAATTCTCAATTGAGACAGATGCATGTGACACAGGCATAGGGGCTGTTTTATTACAGGAAGGGAAACCTTTAGCCTTTATCAGTCAAGCCTTGCAAGGGAGATCACTCCTTTTATCCACTTATGAAAAGGAACTATTGGCCATCCTCTTAGATGTGGATAAATGGAGGCATTATCTAGAGCCTCACACCTTTGTGATAAGAACTGATCACCAACCCTTAAAGCATTTGCTGGATCAGAGATTGACAACACAACTGCAGAGAAAAGCTATGAGAAAATTGCTTGGGTTGAGCTACAACATTTGCTATAAAAAGGGGTCTGAGAATAAAGTTGCAGATGCTTTTTCAAGAAAGTTTGATGACCATCATGGAGAGTGTTTTGCAGTGACTGTAGTCCAGCCCTCTTGGATATCTGAGATTATTGCTTCTTATGACAATGACTCTCAAGCTCAACAGGCTCTTGTGGAAGCAGTAGCTGACACTTCAGGAAAGTATTCAGTATGCAAGAGCCTGCTCAGAATTGATAACAGGCTATATATTGGTAATGCCACTGATTTGAAACAAAAGTTGCTCATGGCATTACATGACGAGCTAGTAGGGGGTCATTCAGGCATCCAAGGCACTTACCAAAGATTGAAGAATCTTTTCTACTGGCCCTCTCTTAAGAAGGATGTAGCAGAGTTTGTATCTTCTTGTGAAATTTGTCAGAAAAGCAAGACTGAGAATGTAGCTTCTCCTGGCCTTCTCCAGCCTCTACCCATCCCAAATTTTCCTTGGACACATATTTCAATGGACTTCATAGAGGGATTGCCCAAGAGCCAGGGAAAGAATTGCATCCTAGTAGTGGTTGATAGGCTCACAAAATTTGCTCACTTTGTGGGTATATCCCATCCATTCTCTGCTAAGACAGTAGCATCTGCCTTCATGGAACACATCTACAAGCTCCACGGCCTTCCAGAAAGCATTGTCTCTGATAGAGATAAGGTATTCCTTAGTCACTTTTGGCAGCAATTGTTCAATGGGTTAGGCACTAAACTGCACATGAGCACCGCCTATCATCCTCAATCAAATGGCCAAACAGAAAGGGTCAATAGGTGTTTGGAGACCTTCCTTCGCTGTATGTGCTCAGATCACCCTCGCCAGTGGTTTCAATGGCTCTTTTCAGCAGAATTTTGGTGTAATACCAATTTTCACACTGCACTCCAAACCACACCTTTCCAAGCTCTGTATGGCCATCCCCCACCAGTGTTAGGCATCAAGTGTTTTGTGGGAAGAAATCTGGATGATTCAGGATGGTTTCAACAAAGAAATCATATGCTGTCACAAGTGAAATTCCATCTCCAGCAAGCTCAAGTAAGGATGAAACAGTTTGCTGATCGCCATCGCACAGACAGGGAATTTCAAGTAGGAGATTGGGTTTATTTGAAGCTACAACCATATAGACAGTCTTCCCTTGCTGTAAGGCACAACCTCAAGCTGAGTTCCAAATTTTTTGGTCCCTTCAAGATACTGGCTCGAGTGGGTGCAGTGGCATACAGATTGGAGCTGCCCTCAGGTGCTACCATTCACCCAGTTTTTCATGTGTCTCAACTCAAACGCAAGGTGGAGAGACAGCTGCTACCAGTTCCAGCCCCTCCTCTTACAGACACTGAAGGTGATCTAGTGACCGCTCCTGAGACAATCTTGGACAGTAGAGTGACTTACCTGAGCAATGGGGAACCCGTGACTGAATGCTTAGTCAAATGGACAAATTTGAGCGATGAATTGGCAACCTGGGAGCCTGCAGGGCACATCATCCACCTGTTTCCGGATTTTCAGTTAAAGTCTTGAGACAAGGCTTTTCTTTGGGGGGATGCAATGTCATGTATGGGCTTAGTATGGTTGTAAAGGAGTATAAAGAGTGGTGAAATGTATGTAGAAGGACATTCAAGTAATACAGATATACTCTTACTCCCTCTCTCCTTTCTCTCCTATCTCTCCCTCTCTTCTATCCCCTTTCCCTCTCTTTTCTGTTACAACCACCTCACCACCACCGTCACCTACACTCCACCACCACCACAGGCACTACATATAATTTTAATTTTTTAAAAACTTATATAAAAAGTTAAAATAAAATATTTTAGTGAATGGGTTAAGTATTGTTTTAGCTAATTAATTTGTCAATTTATATTATTTATTTTCCTATTAATTTACCTCTTAATAAAATAATAATAAAATATTATTATACTATCCACTTTATTAAAAATTGTAACTAATTAACCATAATAAATTTGTAAAATAAATCTCAAAACTTTTAGAGGTGATTTTGAAACAGATCGATCGAGGAAGTATTTAATATCAACTTAGGAATTATCATGTTGATTGGATCACAAGTCATGCCCATTGATTACTTCAAATATTTATTAATTACGTAATTAGTTTGGTTAATAATTTAATTGTTTTCTTAATTAGGTCAACTGGCCAATAATTTCTGCGCACGTCTTTTTATTTCAGATGGAGGAACAAACAATTCCCACGTTGCATTAATGGATCCACGTAATAAATTTTAATTTTTAATAATTTAAAAATATAAATCCTTTTATTTTTGACATATTTTTTAAGAGCTAAATTTATATTTTAAAAAATCAAATTTTAATTAATTTTTAAAATAATTTTATACTTGTCAATAATAGGTAAGAAGTTATTAAAAAAATAATAAAATAACTGATATTTTATATATTTTTTAACTCCTAAAAAAGTATCAAATAGTCAAAGAAATTATATATTTAAATGGAGGAAGTATTATTTATTATAAATAATACGACTTTTCTAACTTATGTCCAAATGACATAAGTTAAGAAGAACAAATTCTTCCAAATTAAATTCTTTTATCTTTTTCTTTTAATATTATAATTTTAGGGTCGATACTAATATATTTTTCCAATTAGACATCTTTAAAATAAAAAGGATAAATTTTTAAGGTTACCCAATGTAATTATTATTATCCCATATCTATATCCATATCTATATAAGGATCAGGCCCGGCGGTGCAGGCGGTCTGCTTGCACAGGGCCCGGATTCGCTTGGGGCCAATACTTTTAAACTGCTATATATATAAAGAGGCGACTAAATAATTAACTTATATTAACTTGGCGTAACGGTCAGATGTGCCTCTAATTAAAGCCTCCCGGGTTCGATTCCCATGAACCCCATCATTCATGCCTTCTCTTTTTAATTCTTTTATGGGCCCATCTCTTTTTTTTTTTTAGTTCAGTGGCCCAACTCTTCTCTACAATTGACATTTTTTCATCTTCATTTTTCTCTCATTTATTTTTAACGCTTGCAATATTCAATGGAAAAAAAATCAATTCCCACAATTATTCCATTCTTTCATACTGTATATAACACATGGATTTTTTGTATTTTAGGTAAATAAAAGATTATTATTTTGTTTTTCTTCGCGATATCATTATGTCATATATCATAGTATATAAATATAATTATGATTGCATAAGAAATGAAAACACTATAAAAATATAGGGCCTAATTTTAATCATCGCACCGGGCCTAATAAAACATCAAAACGGCCCTGATAAGGATATAGAATATATAAAAATTAAGGCAGATATATTAAATTGAGGAAAAATGTACCAGGGTGTTGCTTAGTGAAGACATCCCAGATGCTAAGTCCTCGCCCATCTTCATGTGCTGCTCCTTCATACTGCAATCACATTAATTAATTACCCTATACATATAATAATATTTAATAATTCTGAGGTGGTTTAGTAGGATCTGACATTATTAAAAACTTTATCTTTTATATATATATATATATATATATATATATATATATATATATATATATATATATATATATATATATATATATATATATATATAACATTCAATGAATTAAGTTGTGTGACTTTTCTAACCTCCTCTCTCTCAATTTTGATTAGGAGTGTTTATCTAGTTTAACCAGGTTAAGGAAAAAAAAATTATCATATGATTTTTGAATTTTTGCCAATTCATTTGCACTTCTTTATACGATTCACTAATTCTATAAAATTCATTTATTAACTCAATATTTCTATTCTTAATTCCGAAATTCGCAAAAGCTACCAAACCTATATATCACATACATACATTTTTTTTACAAATAACATAAAACATTCATAACACACTTTCAAAATTAGACCTAAATCTTAGATTTACTTACTTGGTAAGAAGAAGAGCCAGCCCCAAACAAAAAGTCCTTGGGAAAACTTTTCCGATTAAGCGGAATGCTCATCTTCGCATCGACACGAAGATGAGCAATGGAGGTGGCCATTAGGAGCCCTATGAGAAGGAAGATAGAGGAGGAGACTATGTGGGAAGTTTTAGTCTTTGCCATGCTTAATAGCTTTCTCTTTGATTTTGTTTGTGAAGATTTGAACACAACACCCCACTATATATACACACACTGCCCTATTTTACGTGCTACATTGATCAACATATAAAATTGTATTTTTATATATATGCATGCAACACTATTTTATTTCTATTTATATTCTTTCTAATCCAGATGCTTTTTAATGTTAAATCCCATTCTAATTAAGCATTTAAATTTTATCTGTATTTTATTTTTGTCCCTTTGCTTTTTAATTATTTCAAAGGTTGTCCAAAAACATCCTTTTTATTTAATTAAGGGTTATTGAAAGTCTTTTTTTTTTCTCTAAATACTAGGGGTTTTGTGTACTTTTTTTTTTACAAGTGTGATTT
The DNA here is from genome assembly GCA_963922045.1 of Persicaria maculosa. Classification (NCBI taxonomy): domain Eukaryota; kingdom Viridiplantae; phylum Streptophyta; class Magnoliopsida; order Caryophyllales; family Polygonaceae; genus Persicaria; species Persicaria maculosa. The sequence goes on along the minus strand of OY998258.1, from coordinate 22,267,824 downwards.
CATTTTTTTTTTACAATAGGCAAACATTATGAGCTATTACTGAAAAAGTAGCGTAACTCCAAGATCATCCTGCAGAATGATGTTACAAAACTCCCTGTGGTAGGGGATAGACTGTAAATTACAGATAATTCCTTTTCTAGCAATATAATCCGCCAACATATTAGCTTCTCTGTAGATATGATGGATCTCTGCCATTTCAAAGTCCGAAAGAAGAGTAGTAATATCTTCAACTTGTCTCATAATTTCCCATCTTGGATTTTGCTGATGCTTTAAAGATTTAACCAGGACTTGGTTGTCACTTTCCAAAATGATCTTCATAAAGCCTTTCTCCTTTGCTCTTTGCAGCCCCATCAGTATGGCTGACGCCTCCACTTGGATGACTGAACCTTCATTTATTTCCTTGAAAAAAATATCAATAATATGACCCCCGGAATCCCTAATGATCCCACCTATCTGGCTCTTGCCAGAAAGGTTGACAGAACCATCTAAGCCAGAAAGGTTGACAGAATAATCTACATTAATTTTGTAGATAGTTCTAGGTGGCCTACTTCATCTAGCAGTAGCCCTTTTATTTTTAGTAATATTGGCCTTATTTGTGCGGCCCGATCCATCTCTCCAATCTTGAAGAATCTTTTTGATTCTCCTAAGAATCTGTTCCTTAATATCAGGTTGTTTATGTCTAAAGATAAGTTCATTCCTACTTTCCCATATTGTTTACCAAATACAGACGAGCTCTTCAAACTTGGGGTTTGCCTTTTTAAGCCGATCTAGTCCAGAGTGGAGAAAGTTCGTATTATTAAGGTCTGGTAAAAACATACCAGTTTGTTGCTCGAAGAGGGCTATAACTTCTCTTGAAAAAGTACACTTTGTGAAGAGGTGGGTTGCATCCTCTTCCGGCTGATTGCAGAGTGAGCATTGGCTTGGGACCCTGTTAACATACCTATTAAGATGGGCCGCTGTCGGAAGCCCATCAATCCTTAATCTCCACAGAAAATTCTTGGTTCTTGGTGGGAGATTCAGTTTCCAAATCCAAGTGTGTGCATCAGGTTCATTTGTTGGAGGAGTAATTATATTTCTCGCTGACTTGGTAGTAAAGTTTCTAGTTGCATCTGGTTTCCAGATTAGCTTGTCCTGGGCCTGTTAAGGCGGTATTCTAATTGAGAGGATCTTTTGAGTGATATCAGTAGGAAACATCCGTCTTAGGAGGTCTTCATTCCATTTATTTCTATCCGTAATAAGGTCTTTAACCATTAAGGAAGGATCATTGTTACCCAAGAAAGGAAAAAGGCTAAGAGATGGGATCCAAGGGTCCTTCCAAACATTAATTTTGGAACCATTGCCTACAATCCAAAGAATACCTTCTTCAAATTTCTGCCTAAGAGAGAAAAGTCGACCAAATTGCCAGGAGGTGTCCTTTTTATTAAAATTGCTTATATTCTCATGGGCAAGATATTTTTCTTTGATAATTCTCACCCAAGGGCTATCCTCATTATTATAAAATTTCCACAGGAGTTTCATTTGCAGACAACTATTAAGATCTTCTGCTTTCCTGAGACCCAGTCCACCTTGAGATTTTGGTTTACAGATTTGATCCCAACCAATTAGAGAGACATATCTGTCATTTTGAGTTTTGTTTCAAAAGAAGTTTTTGTTGATCTGATCTATTTGGTTGAGAATACCTTTAGGAAGTACGAAGTTCTGCATGAGATAGTTAGTCTTGGAGCTCAAATTTGATTGGATGAGAACAACTCTACCAGCCTGAGAGAGACTCGAGGCTTTCCATTTAGCTAACTGTTTTTTGAGGTTGTCCACCGCCTCATCAAAAACACAATTTTTAATTCAACCATTTACAAGAGGAATACTCAGATACTTTTCAAAAGTTTTCGAGATAGGAATGCCCATATGAGCTAGCCAAATTTGGATTAACATTCCTGAAGCACTGAATAGAGCTTTTATTATAGTTGATTGTGAGTCCCGACAGATTTGAAAAATTGTTTATGATATTTTGGATCGTATTCAAACTAGTGTGAGCAGCCTTTGAGAAGATAATGGTATCATCTGCAAAAGTTAAAAAAGGGATAGGCGTACCATTTTTCTTGATCTTAATACCTATCAGGGCATCTTCTAGTAAAGCTTCTTTATGAAGTTCTCGTGACAATCCCTCCTTAACAAGGACAAAGAGATAGGGAGCAAGAGGATCCCCTTGTCTAATCCCTCTATTTGGTTTGAATACAGGACCAGGAGTATTATTAACTAAAACTGAGAAAGACGTAGTAGTGATACATTTCATAACCGAGTTAATCCAAGTCGGATGAAAACCAAATTTCTCAAGAACAGCTTTAATGTAAGACCAATTTATTTTGTCATAGGCTTTTTCCATATCCAGTTTTAGAGCCATCCAACCTTGTTTTCCTTTTTGTTTATGAAAAGAATGAAAAATCTCATGAGCTAAAAGGGTGTTATCCTGGATTGATCTTCCTTCCACAAAGGCACATTGGAAAGAGTTTATGAGTTTGGGGAGGATCTTAATTTTTAAGACGATTTGCAAGAATTTTAGAGATGGCCGTATAAACAGTATTACAGAGACTAATATGTCTATAGTGATTAATAGTTGTGGGATTTTCAGTTTTTGGAATCAGGGATATAAAGGTTTGATTAATCTCGGAGAGAAGTTGACCAGAATAAAAGAATGCTTTGATCACTTTACAGAAGGAAGTACCAATGATGCTCCAGTAATGGTTATAGAACTCAGGGGGGAAACCATCTTGCCCGGAGTTTTATCTTCAACCATACTAAGAATCGTTTGCTTGATTTCCGAGTCAGAAGGAAGAGCAATAAGGTTCATATTTTCATGGTGTGAGATTTGAGGTTGGATATTCCACACTTCTTCTGGGGAAATTCTCCTCTGGTTATGACCAACGAAGCGCTCGACCATTTCATTAGAAATATGATCCAGTATAAGGTCTTGGTCAGTCAAAATCATGTTATGTTTGGTGATAAAGGATCTAGTAGATCTTTTAAAGTTTCTGATTCTAGCAGTGATTTGGAAAAACTTAGTATTCCTATCACCTAACTGAATATGTTTAGTTTTAGCTCTCTGTTTCCAAAATTTATAATTAAAATCTAGAAGACGAGATCTTTTATGCTCTAATCGATTAAGCTTAAGCTCATCAGCTATGGAGACAGAGCCCCATGACAGACGCCCCTGAAGATCTTTTATTTGATTCTACACATAGGATAGTTGTTTAGTGATGTTATTAGGGTGAATTTTACACCAAGATTTTATTCTTCTCTTAAGTAATCTCTGTTTCTGCATAAGTTTATAGCCATTAGAGCCTTTTAACTTGTAAGACCAAACTTTCTTGATCAAAGTTTCAGTCATCTTATTTGAAGTCCACGCCATTTCAAATCTGAAAGGTGAGCCTTTCTTATTTCTTTGGAGACCAAGTTAAAGGGAGATATGACAATGATCAGAATTATAAAATTAGTGGTGTTTAGTACAGAGATTAGGAAACTAGGTTAGGATTTGTTGGTGAACCAAGATTCTATCAAGTCTTTCAAAAGTATTATTTTGAGCAGATTTGCTTTTTCTCCATGTAAAGAGAGAGCCAGAGAAAGGAAGAGTATGCAGATCAAGCTCTTCTTTCACAAATCTTAATCTTCTAAATCTGTAAAGGGTGGGATTAGCACCCCCAACTTTTTCTGTGTCAGATTCAATATCATTAAGGTCACCTATTATCATGAGAGGGATATTAAATCGTCCGAGGGAGTTAAAAACTTCTTGCCAAAAGTGGTCTTTTTCATTTTCAATAGAGGGGGCATAGACAAATGCAAGAATAAGATCGTGATTCTCTACGGTGCATTTAATCATAATATATCTAGGATTTTCTTCAAGAACAACACTTGCCTCTGCAATATCAGTTTTCTGAAGGATCCATAATCCACCCTTTCTACCATTATATTTGATGCAGATGGACTTATGGAATCCTGAGACCTTTAGCTGAGCCTCCAAGGGTGGTGACTCTGATTTTGTTTCTATAAGAACTAGCATATCCAAATTGTTAGTATGTCTCAAATGATTGATTTCTTGCCACAGAAGTGGCCTCCTGGTGCCTCTTACATTCCAATATGTGATATTAATCATATAATAACTTGATATAGTAACAAGTTTGAAATTTCTTTCTGCCGTAGGATTTGCATATTACAATGTACTGAACATACTTTGTATGTTTACAATGATCAAGACTCTGCCTTATAGAAATCGTACTATAAGTCTTCTTCTCAGCTTCTACTTTCTTGTTATCTTCATTCGCTATGGTTGAGTTTCTTCCTTCATCAGATTCGTGTGGCATCTGCTTCAGGCAGGGTGACAGTTGCTCTTATTGAGTTTCTCTTGAACTCGCTGTGTATTTGAGATTTGTGGAAGCAAGTTTTGCAGAAAATTTGGTTTGCAAGGGTTTGATTGTAAGGTTGGGGCAGCTTACCACCACTAGGTAATCAAAGACACCAGTGGGGATTGGCTTGAGTTTTTTTGTTGAGAGTTTTGAAGATTGACATACCTTGTGTTCCTACAAGTGTGATTTCATTAATTTAAGAAAGTTCATCCAGAATAGAGAAATAAACTAACCACAATTCACAAATGTTAGAATATTTCACAATCAAAAAGAATATTTCACGAAATATTACAATATTATGTTAGATTATTAACAACAATAATTCCAAAATTTTAAAATATTTGTGTAGTTTACCCTAAAAATAAGTACCATTTCTATCCTTAATTTATTTTATTTTAAAATCAAAATCAGCTAAAACATATGGCTTCATTTGACATTGTAAAACAAAATACTAATTCAATCAATTTTCCCTGCCTAATTTTCTTAAAGAAATTATGCATAAATTTAAAATGAGAAAAGTGAGTGATTGAAAACTAAATGAGAAGTCTGGTCCGTTTTTTCTAGACTACAATCCAATAGTATCCTTTTGGATGCAAATATCCCTATTATGGAGAAAAAACAACATATGTTGCAATTTGAAAGAGGTGCACAATGCAATCTGTGTATATGCTAACTTCATGGAAAACATGAGAGCGTCTACGACCACGAATTGTTACAGAATGAGGCTAATATATATGTTAAGAATTTCGATCAATCTCCCATAGGTGACCATGAACCTTTAAGGACATTGATTCCCGTCAGGTTGGCTCTCTCAATCAGAATACGCGATAGTCCCAACTTCCTAGCCTTCTAAAGACCAAGCTTGAGAGCGAACATTTATGACACCAATTTTGCATCTATTTAGGTAAATTAATTGCAAAATACATTTTATCTATTTCTTCATTTTTTTAATGGTATGGAAATGCATTCATTTCCTCTCCATCGACCCGATCTATGCCGCGATTTTATAAGTTGGTTCCTAGATTTGCATGTCATTTCTTCAAATGAGTGTCGCTTTTCCTTTTTCTGATTAAGCATATGCCGTAGCAATTGGTACCCTTTTGCTATGACATTAACTACGGTAGGCGTTGCATAAGGAAAAAAACCAGGACAATAGCCTCGGGGCGAAGTTCCCGTAGCTACACTTCCGTGAAAAGAGAAAATAGCCACGGATAGTAGCTTCGGCTCTGGAGTTGCCGTGGCTATTGACTTAAATTTTCCTTTAGTTATTACTCATTCCGGAATTCCCTAACCCTAGCCAGTTGTGTCGTTTCATTCCCCTACCCCGCTACTCTTGGACGCCGCCGAGATCCTCTCTCCAGATCTGAAAGAGTTGGAGTCCGATGCCCTCTCCTGGCGACGTCGACGACCTCGCCCAGCGATTCCGGCACCATCGGTGCCCTCTCCGATCTCTCTCATATCGCCTCTGATCTCCTCTCTCACCAGCCTCCATTGTCGATCTCAGTATCTCCAGTCTCCCCTCGCTGCCTCCATTGTTGCTGATGCCCTCTCCCGCCGACTTCGACGCCCTCGCCCAGCGACTCCGGCACCTCGCTGCCCTCACCGGTCTCTCTTATTATCGATCTTAGTCTCTCCAGAGTCCAGTCTCCCCTCGCTGCCTCAATTGTCGATCTCAGATCTGGTACCCCGTGCTCGCTGCCTCCATTATTGATCTCTCTCTCTCTCTCTCTCTCTCTCTCTCTCTCTCTCTCTCTCTCTCTCTCTCTCTCTCTCTCTCTCTCTCTCACACACACACACACACACACACACACACACACACACACACAGATCTGGCTCTCATCATCGTCCTCCCGGTTCTCCTCATCAGGTATTCTTCGAACTTCTCAAATTGGTTTACACTTTACAGTGGAATTGGTATGAAGTGCTGAAATTAGGATTGGATACTTAGGTGCTTGCAAGAGACTGGTTTAGAGTGTAATGAAGCACTTTACAGTTCTCTAATTGGTTTACTATGGTTCACCTGCATCAATTAGTGAGGTTTATAGTGGAATGGGTATGATATTAAGGAAATGATACTAAGGAAAACCAGTGATGGATGCAAGTGATATTAAGAGGTTATTTGATTTACAGTGCGTTGGAAAACCAGGTTTTGGCTTCCTAAGATTCTTATCTGTCTTTCAGTAGTAGTTGTATTAGAAATTGACCTTTATGTATTTCTTTTTGGTTTATTGTAATGCAGGACCTGGAGCTCTGAAGATTTTCAACTGTGTAAGGATTCAGATCTTCCGTCTGTTTAAACTTTGACTTGTGTGCTTCTAATTATAGTTTGCTGATCCATATCGATTTTAAATCTGAATAAGTTGATATGAAAGATTAAAGAGTGCTTGTTGAGTTGAACATTGCACATATTTCATCTAGTATCAATTTTTAATGTAATTTTTTAATGGATGTTTGGTGTTTCAATTTTCTAAGATGTTCTATTTATTCTTAGAATTCAAAATACACTAGTTGAGCTAGTGAAGATTTAGCGTATACATTGAGGAAGGTTAGTATTGTTCTATTTAACTCTTGGTTCGTTCGTGCAGGTGATTGAAATAGCTAAAATGAGCAAGTTTAAGTATGAACATGACAAGAAAATTGGGATTATTAAGGTAATAAAATGAATTCTTCTCTATCTTTAGATTGTAATTACCATAAATCCATAAGATTAGTTCTGATTTCTGAGCAATAATAAATTGATGCTTTTACAGCCTGACTGTATTCTTTATTCTAGAAGTTGGCTCTCCTAGAATAATCAAATCAGCCAGTGCTCGCACTTTCACAATTGATCTTAAGCTCGATTCTCTCCTAAGTAATTGCCTTTGAGAATAGTTGAAAATAGAAATTACTGGACTTTCCCCTTTGCTAGTCCCCTTTTGATTTTGTTGTGTCCTGATGAGCATTAGTTGGTTGATGATGTTTGACCCAAGTAACCAATTATCCTTGCAGAAAATCACAGGCTTATGCCAGAAAGCAATGCCATATTAGATTGCTCTCCAATTTCTACTGCTGGTCATAACATTCCTCAAAGCTATGTTCCCATTCCCATCTTTGTAAGTCAGTTTATGGTAGAAGTATTTAATTTTTTGAAGATAGTATATATGTTTGCTTCCACGATATCTTCCTCATTCATCTGAAGCTTTGATTGAAGTATAAACATTCTAGTTAAAAAAAGGCCGAAGAAACTTAAAGTACTTGATATGGGTTTGGGTGAAATTTTATTAAGAATAAAATTTAGAACTTGTTTCTAAGAAATAGAATGTCACAAGGGTGGAGATGTCGAATATGAAGATGCTTAGAGAGTCAAAATGTGGCACTTCATAACTTGTGAAATTCCTAGTTCCCCATTATAATTTAGTGTTTTTTGTTTGCTGTTTTTATTATGCTAGGTTCATTTGGCAGTTGTAAACTTATAATTCATGAGCAAATATTTTTTTAATGATATGATGAGCAAAGTAAACAAGCTGTTTTCTTACACGGGAGGTCAGTGGATACCTTTGCCTTTTGATTATGTTCTCTGTTAGGCAATGTATCAAGGAGTTACTCTACTTCCTGATTTTGCATTAGCAAATCAACCTCTCTTTCTTTTATCATGTTATGAAATATTGGACTTCTAGAAAAGTTATATTTTATTGATTTATAATTTAAAGTTTAGGCTGTATTGAATTTGCTTCTTTTGCCTTTTTCTGTTTGTAATTCAGTTTGCTATGTTCTAAACCCTGAAGCCTTTGGCCATTGTCGTATGAGTCTTAAAATATTGATTAATTTGCCAAGTGAGTTAGTGTAAGTTTTCAAGACCAGCTACTATATTTCCGGAATTGATCCTTTTGGTGATTCATTGGTTGTTCTAGCCTATATCCTTGGGGATGAAGACAAGGAAAAAAGAATTCAGTAGCACTGCTCCCTCACGGCAGGTATTTTTCTTTTTCCTTTCATCCTCTGAATTCATTAAGTGCTACAAGTGAACCACCTTTATTCATGTTTTCTCAGTCAGCTTTGTTTTATGCCGGTCATTAGCCTCTAAACTTGTTACTCTATATGTCCTTGGATTGGATGAAGCTTGAAGTCATTGCTCATAAGTTTTGGGTTTGAGCATCTCTTTATATGTATTATTTTTTGGATTAATTGCCTAGCTATGTGATTTAGTTTGTTCTGTTTTTTTTCTATGCTCAACAACAACTTCAATCTTTTGACTCAGGTGTGAGAAAAGTGGGTGGTTTTGTAATTGTTCCCTGTTTTATTTCTTTAATTTCAGATACCCTCTTCTAATGATTCTTTGATGCTCTATACTAAAATTTAATTGCTTTTTCTCCTAGGAAGCTTCCCTATGCAGTTGAACATTACAAGGAGCATAGAAATAAAGTATCATGATTGAAGAAAAAGATAGCTTGCAAAGAAGAAATCAAAGAATACAAGAAAATTGTTTCAATGGATACTCAACTTACTCACCTCGTGTTGCAGCTTTTGCTATCTAAGATGATTAAAGGAAAGGCTAAAATTAGTCAGGTAATTAATATAGTTTTGGATTTTTTTTGGTTAAAATGTAGTTTTGGACATTTTATTGTATATGTAAGTTTTATAATTATGTATATTTATTGTATATAAATTATGTAGTTTTTTGACATTTTATTTTATATGTAAATTTTGTGTAATTAATGGAATTTTATTATATAGTGAATTGTGTATGATTTTTTTTATTTTTAAAAAAATATTGGACTTTTTAGCCCGGGTCTGAAGAATTCGGGCTAAAAAACAGTTTTTTTTTTTAATTTTCCACCCCTACTTTAGCTACAGGAAAGCTGCCGTAGCAAATGTTTCGTCTCTTTTAGTTGCCGTCGCTTAGCCGTAGCAAATAACTTTGCTACGGCTACTTGCCGAAGCTACCAAATTTTGCGACCCCAAACTTCGCAACCCCCCCCATTTCCCGTAGCAATGCCGAAGCTAATGGCCTTTTGCCACGCCTGGACAGCCTTTTGCTGCGGCTTTTTGCCGAATCTAAATTAATTATTTTTTGTAGTGATTGCCTATTTTTGGAAGCAGTGTTATGAGGGTTTGGTTTATTTGTTTCAAAATTCTTTCGGAGTGAAAAAAAAACCTTCTAGCTTTAGTGACTATCGGGCAAACTATATCCCAATATTTCTAATAAAATTATGTTGTTATTCTATCTAGTCATGAAGATTTGTCTTTTCCTATATTGAAAATTGCTTTTTTTTTTAAATTTCATTGTTTGTGATAGATCTTGTAAGGGTTCGTTTGGTTCAATGTGGGAATTGAAATTCCCGGGAAGTTACTTCATGGGAATTGAATTCCTGGGAATTCCAATTGACGGGAATTCTAAAAATATGTTTGGTTGATTTTTTATTCTAGGAGATTAAATGTAGGAAATGGAAATTTTCAAGTTAAAAATGGGGGAAGTTGAACTTACCTAGGGGAGACTAGGTAAGTGAACTTCCTCCATTTTGGGGGAATTCAACTTCCCGGGAAGTTGAATTCCTGTGTTTTTTAATTTCAAAAACACCAACCAAACACAGGAATTCCTCCTACTTCCTGGGAAGTTCTACTTCCTGGGTTTTTAGGTTGCCAACCAAACGAGCTCTAAGTTTGTCATTTTTTGTAATTCCAAGGATCTTACGATGTGCCAACCCACGATTTGAGGAAATTAATCATGAAAAACAGGAAGAAAATAGCACATCGAGGACGATGAAGCCAGAAAAAGAAAGGAGGGAAGGACATAAGCACCGGAGATGAAAGGAAGAAGAAGAAGACGAACGGAGGGAGAACGGCTAAAAAAAATTTAAATGGGTTAATTACCTAATTAAAAGCTTAATTGGTAAAGTGTCCATCCTTTTTAACCTAATAATACACTCTTGTCACTTGTCAGCACTCCCGTAATCTCATATCTCCTCTCGCTCTCTCACCTAATCTCCGATTCCCAGATCTCCATCGCCCTCTATCGTAGATGAGAACACTGAACGCAGGTGAAATCAATGGTGATAGGAAGTGGATCGAACGACGGGGAAGGATATCCCCTTCGTCGCTTTCGGGAAAGGCAGACGCTTCGAGATCCCCTCCCGATCACCTATGGAGCAGATTCCGACCTCTTTGACTCCGATTCCTCCTGTTCCTCAATCAAGATAACATGTTCTCCGTCTTTGTCGCTCGGCTCTCCCTCTATGGCCTCCTATCCTCTCCACCCGTTCTCGGTGCGCCGGTCGGCGAAGCCAATCCGGCAGCGCAGCTCCAGATTTGGGCCGAGTTCTGTATTTCGGACTCTTCATCACCAAAGTAGGTCCACTTTCATCTTTTGACTCCAGAATTGTGATCGATTGAAGCCTGGTATTACTAGTGTAGGGTCGATTGTTGAGTATTCTAGACTCTGTTGTCGATTGAAACTGAGCTCTAAATGTTAAACAGATTTCTAAAAGAAGATTCATCAAAACTTGAGTTGTGTTAGGTTACAGATTGTTTCCTGGATCTGAATTTAACAATGTGATCCTCACCAAGCAAGTATACCAAAACTTACAAGACTCTCTGATTGCTTCATACCTCATCTTACAAGGAGTTTGTCCTTACTAGAAACAAACAGTGTAGTTGTTTGTTTCAATCTTTTGAGAAATTCGATCAATCTCATAAAACTTTCATATCTTTTGAGAAATTTCTAAGTTTTTGTGCTGACATTTGCTGTTATGGTTTATGTTTTCTGAGTTTTCAGTCTCAAAAAATGGAGTGCTTACTTCTGCCTCCCAATAGATATAGACAGTGCTGGATTGGGTGGAAACAAACCAAGTTCATTTTATCACATGTTATATGATTATATGTTATATGATTATAGCGGAATCATTTATTTCTCCAAGTTCATTTTATGACAGATTTTTGATGGGGGCCCAATTTTTAGAAATGAAAATTTACACTCTAATTTAGACATACGGAGAAGCTCTAATGATCTTCTGCACTTTGTAGATAACAATGCTGGATTGGGTGATGAGGTTATTTTTTCTTTCAGAAAGAATCTATGTGTTTTCCTTCCCCTATTTCGAATATTGAATAGAAGATTTTAAATTGTTTATGTACCTCCACTTTTTTTCGCAGGGTGTAAAGGCCATCGCAAACTGTTGAAGAAAAATTCAACCTTGCTCATTTTGGAGATCAATGAGAATCTAATAGACTATTCTGTATGTGTGCTAAATCAATATTCTCTTCTCTTTACCCTAGCTTGATTTCAAAAAAAAAAGAAGGCTTGATGCCTCTTTTTTCCCCATTTTTGTGGGTTTTTTTAATAATTGAGGCAGGGATTTACTGGTCTTGCTGGAGCACTTCTAGAGAACAGTACTATTGAGTTTTTATGCTGACATTTGCTGTTATGTACCATCTGCTGAGTGCTTCAATTCCTTCAATTCCTTCGCCAGAAATTTAGGTTTTAAAGTTGAATTTGTGTGCGATTAGGCCTCTTGCAAGCTGCTGTAGGTAGAACTTTTAGGTTTTTTAATTTTTGCTGATTGATCCTAGATTTCCTTGCAATCAAAATTCGGAATTTCTGATACCATGGGAGTGTAGACCACAAAAAATTAGGGAGTTTTCAGTTCAATCTGAAAACGCCATAGTATGTCTGAAATTAGGGCGTTTTCATTTGTTGAAACATCATTTTCTTAAATTATACATCTTGTACATCCGTTTCACTATTTTCTGATTCTTGCAATGAAGATGGGATCTCTTTATGTACTGAAACTACAGATGTCAGCACATAAATTAGACATGTCAGCGCATAATTAGACCATGTCAGCACACAAATTTAATCTTCTGTTACAATCCAATTGATAGTATTTGAAGTTGATATACGTCTCGGTAGAAGGTGCGGTCTCGTCAAAATTGATATCAAGTGTCCGGTGTCGGATTTTCTATTTTGATACATTTCCGGATAGGGAATCGCGTCACGGTTCAAACTCACTGCTTTGCAATGGTTTATGGGCTTTTTAGGCCATCGGAGATCATTTCAGGGCTTAAAATTGGGTTTTTATGTTTTTTTTTTCCGACAATATCAACAATTTTTGTTATTTTATTTTTATCGCTTAACAACTAGGGTTTCTTTCCGCTTTTCCTATTTAATAACGTGTTTGTATCTTTATATTGAAGTGCCTTGTGATTTCTGACTTATTTGGAGATATTAGCTAGTAGCTCGACAAAGTTTAATTGTGTGTTGGCATGGTTCTTTTTTATTTCTAATTGTGTGCTGACATGTTCTCTTTTTGTGCAATTCAAGTAGATGTATAGGTTCTTTTTTATTTCTAATTGTGGGTTGACATGGTCTCTTTTTGTGCAATTCAAGTAGATGTATATGTTCTTTTTTATTTTCTAATTGTGTGTTGACATGGTCTCTTTTTGTGCAATTCAAGTCAATGTATATGTTCTTTTTTTGTTAGAATGTATAGGTTCTTACCAAGTACTTATCACATGCTTTTTGGTACTTGTTGCTGCTGTTGAGGTTTTCTAGCCACCGCATATGTGTCTCCATCTCCAATTTCGGTATTTCATCTCAATTATGTTTTTGGGGCTAATTTCATGATTTCAGAAATGCAATTTGAGGATTGGTTGTGATTTTGATGTTGATTTATATGAAATCTGGAACCTACTATAGTTTTATGAATTTATATGAAATCTAGAACCTACTTTGGTTTTCGGGGCTAATATTGCTGACACTCCTAAAAATTTGCACAACAGATTGTTATTTGTGCACATGGTAGGTTACAATTTTTTTTGGTGGGTTGTATGTCAGCATTCAATTATTTGTCTTTATACAAGCCATTCTAGTGTAAGCTTATTGTAATATGACTCTGAGGCTTCAGTTGAGGTTGTTAAAGTTCTCAGAAGCACTCATTCTAATTTTTTTTGTTGGAAAGAAATGCTCTCTTTCTTTAACAATGAAATGGATGTTTCTAGTAACTTGAGAATATTTAAAATGAAGCCTTTCCATTTTTTTCCTTTTTATAAGGTTGTTGTGTTAGTCTGCTGACACTGCAAAAAGATTACATTGACCTATATCAGATTCTTTTCCCTTGTAATTGTGAGTGTTGACCTGTGAACAATATATGATTAGATGTGCTTGAATGTGCTTGTGAAAATTCAGCAAGCTTAGATGTGCTTGAATGTAATTGCTGGATGTGTGTGGTTAGATGTTCTTGTGAAAATTCAGTAAGCTTAGATGTGCTTAAATTTAATTGTTGGATGTGTGTGGTTATATTGAAATTGAATATTGAGGGACAAGTGCAATGTGTGTAGTTATATGATTAGTTTATGCTTGTTCTTGTACACAAATTGACAGATTTTTTGACTGCAGATTATGCTTGCTTTTATATAATTAGTTCATTATTTTATATGATTTGTCACATTATTTGCTTAAAATTAAGAGGGAATAACAATCTTGCTGACATCCGGTGTCAGCAGTAAATATTTGCACAACAGATTGTTATATGTGCACATCATAAAGTTATATTTGTATAACAAATTGTTATATTTGCACAACATAAACTTCTTATTTTTCACTTTTTTTTTAATTAACTTTCTCTTTTTTTTTCCTTTTTTGGTTATGTGAGAACATAGTAAGGATTTGTGATCTGCTTTGCTAGTTATGCTATATTTATCCCATTCTCCATATGAAGTATGAATTCCCTTGCTAGCTGTTAATGGGCAAAAGCTTTATATTTTACAGAATCTTTTATTAGAGGGTTGTAGAAGTTTGAACTTCTCATCTCATGTAATATGATATATCAATTTTGAGAATGATCTTATTTGTAAACTTTATCTTTTACAGTATCTTTTATTAAATGCTGACATCTTCTGAAAACTTTAGAAATTCATTAAATGTTGACATCTAGCTGTTGATGGGCAAAAAACTTTATCTTTTACAGTATCTTTTATTAGAGGATTGTAGAAGTTTGAGCTTCTCATCTCATGTAATATGATATTAGTTTTGAGAACGATCTTATTTGTAAACTTTATCTTTTACAATATCTTTTATTAAATGCTGACATCTTCTGGAAACTTTAGAAATTCATTAAATGCTCATGCTATAAGCTACTGATATATTGTATAATTTGTATAACTATGCTGATTTGAAGATAGATAAATAGAAAGAAAAGATACGTGTATAAGGTTTTGGTTGTTTCTTCAAATTTCTGTGCGAATTAGAGCTTATTTATCTTCATGTCTTTTCTGTAGAGCGATGTTTTTTCTTTTTACATCAGTTTGTTGTAGGGTTATATTGTTTATCTGAATGTTATGTTATAATATAATTAAAAGACTTTTAGCTCAATGGTAGAGCAATGTGCTTATGCGCAAATACGTGGGTTCGAATCCCGCATAAGCTAAAGTTTATAATAATTCTAGTAATTTACAAAATTTTCTAATAAATGTTCAATAATAAGATATATTAGTGCAATTTTAAAATATAAATGCATGTGCATATCCGATGTTGACCTCAGCAACATCAACGTCAGTGTCAGCATCTCCGATGTCGGCGTCAGCCCGGATGTCGGCGTCAGCAATGTCAGTGTCAGTGCTAACACGAAAAAAAGAAGCGTTGACACGAAATAAAGCATCTTCGACGTCGGCGTCAGCAGCGTCGACAACATCGATGTCGACGTCAGCTGACATCTCCGATGTCAGCGTCCGCAGCATCAGCATCTCCGATGTTGACATCAGCAACATCAACGTCAGTGTCAGCATCTCCGATGATTGCGTCAATGCTAACATGAAAAAAAGAAGCGTTGACACGAAAAAAAAGCATCTTCGACGTCAGCGTCAGCAGCGTCGACAGCATCGATGTCGGTGTCAGCCGACATCTTCGATATCAGCGTCAGCAGCGGCAGCATCTCCGATGTTGACGTCAGCAACATCAACGTCTGTGTCAGCATCTCCGATGTCGGCGTCAGCATCTCGGATGTCGGTGTCAGCGTCAGTGCTAACACGAAAAAAAGAAGCGTTGACACGAAAAAAAGCATCTTCGACGTCAGCGTCAACAACATCGATGTCGGCGTCAGCCGACATCGTCGATAACGTCGACGTTAGCGGCATCGTCGTTGGCAATAATCTAGTAATAATTGAGCTTTAAAAGCCTCTTAGGTCAATGGTAGAGCGATGTGCTTATGTGCAAATAAGATATATTAATGCAATTTTAAAATACAAATGCATGTGCATATCCTTTCCATAAGGTTGTTTAAGCTTGCACAATATAAAGTTATATTTGCACAACATAATATTATATGTGCATAACATCGGGTTATATTTGTATAACAGAAAGTGCTGACATGTAAAAATATTTTTTAAAAAAAAAATGGACATGCGAGGGGGGCTTAGAGGGCATTGAGGATGGGGGCCTGAGGGGCAAAGGGGATGGACACTCCACCAATTTTTACAAATTTTTTGACACTCATCTAATTAGAGCAACTATTTTTGATATTTTTCAAATTGCCCCTTATTTATTTGCGTGTTCGCTATATACATCCCAAATCATGCACGTCCTTAAGGACGTGCATGGTTAAAAGGGGTTAATTAATTTTTTTAAAATGCTAATTAGTCAGAAGGGTTGCACGTCATTAAGAACGTGTATTTTTTAGCTTTGAATTTGCGGTGTATCTATCAACACCCTTTATTTGAATTATTTAATTTAAGAGTAACAAATAACTTTGACTTTTTAATTCAATTTCACTTCGTAATGGAGTAATTTGTACTTTTTTTTTTGCACATGGCCCCAAAATTATTGGTATGGCCTGCGTATAAGATCTCGATCAGCTGGAGATTTTTATTTATTTTTATTTATTTTAGTATTTGGTAAGCAGTAAATTGTTAATTGGACGTCAATGCAAGAAGATTTGGAAAAGTCAGATGTTGATTGAGATCACCGGCAGATTTCAAATCAATTTGCACCCCTTCAAAAAATGTGATCTGGTTGTGGGGCAAGCCTACTTATATAGGAATATCATTTCTATTCCCTAAAATGGTATCATTTCTATTCGTTTATGTTATCCGCACAGTTCCTTCTCGCCATTCGCACGGTGTTCTTGTCGGATTCATGGATCGGTAAGTTTTATGTCGATGCCGACTTCCTATGTCGGTAGAGAGGATGGAGGTGCCGACATCCTAGGTCGACATCCTGGGCAATTTCTATCGGCTTCGGTTTTGTGGCTGATATGAAATTTCATTGGCTATAAAATAATATGTTATGTGGTATTATTTGGGTCTTTTCTGAGCCCACTGATTCTGTGTTTGTATTGGGCTCAACCCATTGGTAAAATATATATTGAAAAATCTTTTCTGAGCCCATTGCTTCTCCTTTCTTCCTCGTCCGTAGCCTCCATTACAGCTCAATCATATACTGACCCGGGGAGCTAGCAACGGCAGTGAGCCCATATCGCCATCCACCTCGTCGACTTCGGGAACCGGCATCGACACCGTGCATTCTGCGAAATTTTGACCGTGCGAATAACAAAACCCTTTCTATTCCGTATCTTCTGTCAGCTATTAATCATTTTGCTGTAGGGGTGGGTGCAGGACGAGATGAGGGCGTCCTGTGTAATTTTTACGGGACAGGACGGGACCGGGACGGGACGGACATTGTCCCTCAAATAAAAAAGATTATAATGTATATTATGCGATTTTCAAAGACATAATATACATAAATCTGTAATTTTTTTTATATTTTACGAGTTCAATCTCCTATATACATACATACACGTGTGTGTATAAACACCGATGAGTATTACAGTGTATACACATACACACCATGAGCATTACAATGTGTGTGTAATATTTATAGATGTACACAACACACACACACGTTATATATTATTCATAATTTATAACCATTGTAATCTAATACCCCACATACACACACACATTATATATTATGCATAATTTATAACCACTGTAATCTAATATGAGATACCTATATCATATATCATATTGGGATCATTTATGTAAATAAGCTAATAAGGGATCCCATCTGTAAATAGTGGTAAGGTTGTTAGTGAGTTGTAAACAGTTGTGCTATATAAGGCACATTGGACGTCTGTAATTGCAAGTTCATAGAAACAGAAATCATTTTCCTCTCGGTTGATTCTTTCTCTTCAAGTTCTTGGCCTTTAATGGTGAATTGATCACCATTCTAAATGATATCAGAGCTCAGGCGTTGAAGAGAGTGTGGAGGTTTGATTTCTGATCACAAATCACCCTTGCGTTAAGACAATCGCAAAGGTTTAGCAGCGATGGAGATGACGAATGGAGGATTCGAGTTTGTGCCAGGGAATCAACAAGGTCTGCACCAGCAATCGAATGCCTTTGCATCTGGAGATCCGCTAGCGCTTTCCAACTCTGATCATCCAGGTGCGCAGATTGTTTCTTTGTAACTCACTGGGTTGAATTTCTTGAATTGGAGTAGAAACGTAAAGATGGCTTTAGGAGCAAAATGCAAATTAGGTTTTATTGATGGTAGTTGCAAGAAACCTAGTCTAGAATCAGCTGATCTTCAACGTTGGGTGAGAGCGGATTATATGGTACGATGTTGGCTTTTGAATTCAATTGTGAATTCAATTGTAGAAATGTTGATGTGTGTGGAATTCGCAAAGCAACTGATAACTCCACTCCCTTGATGAAAATCGGAATAAGTTTCAAAGGCCTTGACAGTCTGTTTGTGTCGAAGATCTTGAAGCTTTAACAGTGTTGATGAAACACAAAACCTATTCTATATGATATTATGTTCGAATATTATTTTATGTTATTATATGTTTCTATTATATTATTATATATACACTAACCTTTCAGGAAGTATTTTCGAATATTATTTCCTTCCTTATGTTGAAAATTTGAGAAGATTCAAATCGGAAGATCATGGCCTCCGAAGTTTCCAAAGATAGAAGATCCAGCTCAAGCCATGATCCTCTCTAGCCGTTGGTGAAGATCCTTAGGCGCCGATTTGTTTTCAATATAAAGAAAAGGAAGAAGAAGACAACCACACATCTGTTGAACACAAGCTTTCATATACTCAAGCCTTCAAGCGAGATCTGTCTTCTTCGTGTGCTATCTGCTAGTCCTTAAGAGTCTGTTATTTCATTTCAAAGCATTTGAGAGTTACACAGTGAGCTTATAGTATATATTTTGTTATAGTGTTATACTCGAGAGTTTGTAACTCAGGAAGTGAACACTAGGCGATTGATTCACTAAGTGTAAGAGGATTCTAGATAGCATAGAGAGGTGGGGCTCTTCTAGATTGGTCTAGGACTCCAAGGGAACGTGAGTTGACTAGATTGCAATTGTATAGGAGAGAGGCTTCTCGGTGAGCTATTAGGATCCTAAGTCTTGTGAATCAATAAAACCAGGTTGAATCCTAGGGTTGTGGAAGAACCCTAGGCGGGGACGTATGCCAAGTTCGTGCCGAACCTCGTAAACAACTCATCGAGTCCTTTATTTACTGCTTTACCTTATTTCCGCACTTGGTTCGATTGTTTAACTTTATGATTCAGGTTTTCAGAGAAAAGACTAAGTCTAATCTCAAAGGGTTTTGCACGAGCTTCAAAAGTCTTGAGACTATCTGCGAAAAACCGGCATACTCTATGCAACCCCCCTTCTAGAGTATTTCTATATTACTTTGTTTTACATTATCGAACCTTCAATCGGTATCCGAGCTTTACTCATTGCTTTTGATCTAACAATCTTGTGAGTTTTCGATCATGTCTGGTGAAGCAAGCGGAGGATTTGTACAGGAAAGGTCTACCAGCAGACCACCACTCTTTGTAGGAAACAACTTTGTCCACTGGAGATCATTGATGAAGATGTTCATCATAGACCAAGATCTGGAACATTGGAACATTATAGAGAATAGGCCAAAGATTCCAGAGAAAGACGGACCAAATGGAACCAAAGTAGCAAAGAAGGAGTCTGAATACATCCAAGCGGATCTTGAACTCGTCTCCAAAAACTACAGGGCTATTAACTTACTTTATTGTGGTCTTAGCACTGATGAGTTTAACCATATTTCATTTTGAAGGTCAGCTAAAGAGATTTGGGACAAGCTGGTCGTCACATATGAGGGAACCAGCCAAGTGAAGGACAACAAGATCAGTATTTTCCTTCGAAAGTATGAGCTTTTAAAAATGAAGTCTGATGAGTCAATCAAGGCCATGTTCACACGATTCACATAAATCACTAACAACCTTGACTCTCTCGGCAAGAGCTTTACAAACGTTGAGAAAGTAAGGAAGATATTGAGGTGTCTCCCAAAAGAAAAGTGGGGTCCTAAAGTAACAGCTATAGAGGAAGCCCAAGACCTCACTACTCTGCCCCTTGATGACCTGCTTGGGAAACTGATCACGCATGAGATGATCCTTAATGAAGACGATGGAGAACTTCCCGCAAGCACTAAGAACTTGGCGCTCAAATCTAAGAAGGATGACAACAAAGATGAATCTGATTCCGAAGATGAGGATGACGATGAGGATGATCCTTTTGCTCTTATCACAAGAGGCCTTGCTTGAATCCTCAAAATGAAGAAACAATTCAACAACAAGGATGGATCAGAGTCTTCTAAATTCCGAGGTAAGTCTCAATACAACAAAAATGATAAGAAGACTAAACCGTTGTCTTGTTTTGAATGTGGTGAAACATATCATCTTGTGAAAGACTGCTCTCAAAAGACGAAGAGCCAGTCCAAGAAGGGTGATAGATGGAAAAAGAAAGCCATGGTGGCAACTTGGAGCGATTCTGACTCTGACTCCGATGATGAGAAGGCCAATGTCTGTCTTATGGCATCGGGAGATGAATCCCACGATGAGAAGCTTGAGGTAATTGTAAGAGAACTTATGGCAAGTCCAAAAGAGGTACTATCGGAATTCCTTTCTAACATGATTGCAAATGAAGAGAAACTTATTGCCCAGACCAACACTCTTATTAAGAGAACTGTGGACCAGGAAAGAACTATTGAGGATCTGTCTATGAGGGTCAAAAGTCTTGAAACTTCTTATTCAGGTCTTGACATTAAAGTCAAGACTCTTGACTCAGAGAAATCTGAACTCAAGCAAGATCTCTCGTCTCTGAGAAGTGAACATCATGACTTAGAGAACGAGAAGATCTCCCTGAATAATAAGATTCAAGACCAACAGACAGCCCTCATAAGTTTTACCAAATCCAAAGGCACTCTTGATAGGATGTTGGGTGATCAACAAAGTTCTCTAAACAAAAGTGGTATTGGTTACAATCCAAGGTTTTTAAAGAAGCAGCATATTACCACCTTTGTAAAGGTAAAAGGAAGCAGAACCTCTCCTATATGTCACCACTGTGCTAGAAAGGGACATGTAAAAGAGACCTGCCCCTATAGAAGAAAGGATCCATATATCATTCGCAATACATTTGCTGTTCACTTGAGAAAAGAACGGATAACACAAGTTTGGGTCCCAAAAGGCACTATTTTACCAAATATGGTTTATCCTAATAATAGATCCAAATTTGCTTATTGGTCTAGCCACAAAGGTTCATGTTTGTTTTGCAGGAGATCACCAAGGTGAAGGAGCACAAATGGATTATTGATAGTGGATGCTCGAGACATATGAGTGGGAAAAGTTCTCTCTTTCATGATCTGAAGGAGCAATCCATAGGAACAATCACTCTTGGTGACAAAGGAAAATGTGACATTGTTGGTATTGGTAGCGTTGGGAGTGATTCCAACCATAGTATTAAAAATGTCTATCTTGTGAATGGTTTAAAGTATAATTTGCTTAGTGTTTCTCAATTATGTGATAGTGGCAACAATGTTAGATTTAACAAGAAAAGATGTCTAGTGTGCATAGAAGATACAGGTGAAGTTATACTGACTGCATATCATTACAACAATATATACGCTGTAAATGCTGATCAAGTGGAACAAGGAAGCATAACCTGTCTAAAGGCTTTGACGGACAATCCAAAGCTCTGGCACATGAGACTCGGTCATGTGAGTCCACATACACTACAGAAGCTTGTGTCCAAAGGGCTTGTAAGAGGGCTACCTGAGATGGACTTCAAAGGTATTGATATGTGCAATGCATGCACACGAGGTAAACAAACACGTAGCTCTTTCAAACCCAAAAAGGTTGTAAGTTCTTCTAGACCCCTTGAACTTTTACATATGGATTTATGTGGTCCTATGCGAGTCAAATCTCCCAATGGTAAAAAGTACATGCTTGTCGTTGTTGATGATTTTTCTAGATATACTTGGGTTGCTTTTTTAAAAGAAAAATCAGAGGCCTTGTTTGAGTTTTCAAAACTTTGTAAGGAGTTGCAAACTTTAAGAAACGAGCCCATAGTGTCAATTCGAAGTGATCATGGTAGGGAGTTTGATCAACTTCAGTTTGATTTGTTTTGTGCTAAATATGGCATCTCCCATAACTTTTCAGCTCCTAGGACACCTAAACAAAACGGGGTTGTGGAACGAAAGAACCGCACCCTAGAGGATATGGCCAGGGCTATGCTTTTAGAAAATGCATTACCTAAAACCTATTGGGCTGAAGCCGTTAACACAGCTAACTACATTTTGAATCGTTGTCTTATTCGTTCCATCTTAAAGAAAACTCCTTATGAACTTTTCAAAGGCCGCAAACCACTTATATCTTATTTTAAACCCTTTGGCTGTGCTTGTTTTGTTCATAACAATGGAAAAGATAACCTTGGAAAATTTGATGCGCGTAGTGATGAAGGTATATTTCTTGGCTACTCCACAAGTAGCAAAGCTTATAAAATCTTCAATAAAAGGACCCAGTTAGTTGAAGAAAGTATACATGTTATATTTGATGAATGCAATGACGGTTCTTTGAGTGAAAGTGTTGCAAATATAGATCTTAACATCCATGCAGAGAACGAGGAAGGTGATGATGATGCTACCAAGAACACAGAGAAGAGAAACATGCAGGAACAGATTCTCAACACTGAAGAATTGGCCCAAGGTGTTGAAGATTCATCCAAAGCCCTTGGTGTCCAATCCAACAGTGTTGAAACATCAGAAACTGTTGTAACTGAACCTAACAGGACTATGGAGTCAGATGTACCTCAAATCAATCCTGCTGGTGTGACGAATCAAGGAGCTGAGACTAGCAAAAGAAAATTCAAATACTTCTCATCACACTCATTAAAGGATATCATTTCTGACCCTACTTCTAGTGTTCAAACTCGTTCTAAACTTAAAGATCTTTGTGCTTTTCACGCGTTTGTTTCTCTTATTGAACCAAAGAAGGTAGATGAGGCCCTTCAAGAGCCAGATTGGATCATTTCTATGCAAAGTGAGCTTAACGAATTTGAAAGAAACAAAGTCTGGACCTTGAAGCCTAGGCCAAAGCATCAATCAGTCATTGGCACACGATGGGTATTTTGAAACAAGCTAGATGAGAATGGTAAGATCGTGAGGAACAAGGCAAGGCTCGTTGCTCAAGGCTACAATCAAGAGGAAGGTATTGACTACGAGGAGACCTTTGCTCCCGTAGCCAGGCTTGAAGCCATTCGTATATTATTAGCATTTGCATCTTTTATGAGCATAAAGTTATATCAAATGGATGTCAAGTGTGCTTTTCTCAATGGTTTCTTAGAAGAAGAAGTTTACGTGGCTCAACCCCCAGGTTTTGAAATTTTGGAATTTCCTAATCATGTTTATAAACTTGACAAAGCGCTTTATGGTTTGAAACAAGCCCCAAGAGCTTGGTATGAGCGCTTGTCACAATATCTTTTAGAAAATGATTTTAAAAGGGGGTTGATCGACAAGACTCTTTTGATCAAGACCAAAGGAAAGGACATTTTGGTTATTCAAATTTATGTTGATGATATATTATTTGGTGCTACTAACACATCTTTGTGCAAGGAATTTTATGACATTATGTGCAGTGAATTTGAGATGAGCTTGATGGGTGAACTCAACTTCTTTTTGGGATTACAACATCAATCCAAGAAAGGGATCTTTGTCAACCAAAGCAAGTACACTAAGGATCTCTTGAAGAAGTTCAAGATGGATCAACCCAAAGCAGCCAAGACTCCAATGAGCTCAACATTATCCCTAGATCAAGACAAGACTGGGAAGAGTGTCAATCAAAAGGAGTATCGGGGGATGATTGGATCTTTACTATATCTTACAACTAGTAGACCTGACATCATGTTTAGTGTTTGCATGTGTGCTATGTTTCAAGCTGATCCTAAAGAATCTCACCTCGTGGCTGTGAAGAGGATCTTTCGATATCTCAATGGCACTAAGGAGCTTGGACTATGGTACCCAAAGCAAAAGGATTTCACATTAATCGGGTATTCTGATGTAGATTTTGCAGGCTATAAGGTGGATAGGAAGAGCACATCAGGATGCTGCCAATTCTTAGGAGCATCTTTGATCAGTTGGCATTCTAAGAAACAAAACTCAGTTGCCCTATCCACTGCAGAAGCCGAATACATAGCAGCTGGAGCATGCTGCTCCTAAATCCTTTGGATAGCTCAACAAATGCAAGATCTTGGCATCAACCTCAAAGGCATTCCCATTAAGTGTGACAATACAAGTGCCATCTCCATTACAAAGAATCTTGTTCAGCATTCAAGGACCAAACATATTGATGTAAGGCATCATTTCATTAGAGACCATGTCGAAAAAGGTGATGTGTCCATTTCCTTTATTTCAACTGATTATCAATGGGCTGACATTTTTACTAAGCCTTTGGCAGAGGACAGGTTCACCTTCATTAGACGAGAGATTGGGATGCTTAACAAGGATGCACTTTCGTAGGGGGAGCTTTCCCTTTATGAAAGATAAATTCTACTCAGTGTCAAGACCCTTGAGTTTTATGTCAAGGTTTGTGAACTGAATGGTAGAAAATAGATATCGGATCGTATATATTTGGTTAATATCTTTTTAGATATTTGATCAAGTATTATTTTCATCGGATTTCAAAATAATTTATTTATGTCACATATTTTATCCGAAGAGATATTTTTGGAACAAAATATTTTCGGTTATTTCCCTCCTATTCTAAAATGGTTAAGAGAAGATTTGAATTTTGAATTGAAATATTTTTCAAATTGGCAATGTTATCATTACTTACATTGGAACATTAAACCCCGTCCCATCACTCAAATCTCTCCTATTTAAAACCCAAACCCCACTCGATTACCTCATAACCTCAGAGGCTTTGAGGCGCCTGCCAAGAGGGCTGCTCCAACACTTGCTCGCAGGAAGAATGCTGATCCACCCGCCTACATCCAGGTAAACCAATCCTTACCCTCTTCATGGTT
The DNA here is from genome assembly GCA_963922045.1 of Persicaria maculosa. Lineage (NCBI taxonomy): Eukaryota > Viridiplantae > Streptophyta > Magnoliopsida > Caryophyllales > Polygonaceae > Persicaria > Persicaria maculosa. The sequence continues at coordinate 22,243,117 of OY998258.1, read as the reverse complement.
TGAAAATGCTGAAACGGCTGGATAGTGGGTAGATGAGTTTCGAACTCGTAGGATCTGCTGTTCTGATTTTTTGGATATTGCATTCTTTGAAGCTTTGAATTTACCTTGCATTGCTCTCCTTAAAACATCCCCAGCCTGGACCTTACTTAACCTTGAATCTATCTACTATCCCCAACTTACCCGTCTGTTCTACATAAACCTAAAAGCCAAAAACAATGTATACGGTTGGTCTTTGGAATCCATCGTCAAAGGGGTTAGAATCTCTTTCAACTCCATTGACTTTGCTGATTTCCTTGGCCTACCTAGACCTTGTCCACCCTCTCCCGAGAACCCCACAAAAGAACAGTGCCTAGCCCTTGCTCGATCCAAATATCTCCTACCCGAAGCATCTAACAGCACTTCAAAGCAGCTTACCCACTCATCCCTTACCCTAGAGGCAAAGATTATTTTTAACATCATTGTGCGTTGCCTCTTACCCCGTCTTAACTCTGGCTCACTCCTTACCGATAATGCCATGGTACTTCTTTACCGAATCCTAAATGGCCTTGACCTTGATCTGGCCAACACTATCCTTGGATCCATGGCTCACGCTAGAAAAGCCAGAAAAGGAACTCCCCTCCCTTTTGCCACCCTCTTGACCCATATCTTCAAAGCTTCTGGGATCAATTTCAAAAATGAAGAACAACAGCGTCATATGGGTAAGTTCGACTCCAAGAGCCTTAAAAAGATTGGCATCACTCGGTCCCTCCAAGGGACTTGGAGTCTTGCCTCTCCTTCAAAAGCTCTTCCCACTGCCTCAGCCGTTGATGAACGCATGGACAACATGGAGTTGGGCTTGGAGAAAGTTCGCTGGATTTCAAGGAGCTGCACAAGGAGTTTATAACGGAGATGAGCGGGATAACCAAGCTGTTGCAAGGTCTGTGGTCGCGGTTCACTGATGATGTTCCGGACGATGAAGCTTAGCCTTACCCTACCCTACCCTAACCCCAACTCTGAAACATTGCTGGTTTTTGGAAACTGTTTCAAAGGCCTTTGAAACTTATTCCGATTTGAATCTTCTCAAAGGCCTTTGATAACTCCACTCCCTTGATGAAAATCGGAATAAGTTTCAAAGGCCTCGACAGTCTGTTTGTGTCAAAGGTCTTGAAGCTTTAACAATGTTGATGAAACACAAAACCTATTCTATATGATATTATGTTCGAATATTATTTTATGTTATTATATGCTTCTATTATATTATTATATATACACTAACCTTTCAGGAAGTATTTTCGAATATTATTTCCTTCCTTATGTTGAAAATTTGAGAAGATTCAAATCGGAAGATCATGGCCTCCGAAGTTTCCAAAGATAGAAGATCCAGCTCAAGCCATGATCCTCTCTAGCCGTTGGTGAAGATCCTTAGGCGCCGATTTATTTTCAATATAAAGAAAAGGAAGAAGAAGACAACCACACATCTGTTGAACACAAGCTTTCATATACTCAAGCCTTCAAGCGAGATCTGTCTTCTTCGTGTGCTCTCTGCTAGTCCTTAAGAGTTTGTTATTTCATTTCAAAGCATTTGAGAGTTACACAATGAGCTTATAGAATATATTTTGTTATAGTGTTATACTCGAGAGTTTGTAACTCAGGAAGTGAACACTAGGCGATTGATTCACTAAGTGTAAGAGGGTTGTACTAGATAGCATAGAGAGGTGGGGCTCTTCTAGATTGGTCTAGGACTCCAAGGGAACGTGAGTTGACTAGATTGCAATTGTACAGGAGAGAGGCTTCTCGGTGAGATATTAGGATCCTAAGTCTTGTGAATCAATAAAAGATGGTTGAATCCTAGGGTTGTGGAAGAACCCTAGGCGGGGACGTAGGCCAAGTTCGTGCCGAACCTCGTAAACAACTCATCGAGTCCTTTATTTACTGCTTTACCTTATTTCCGCACTTGGTTCGATTGTTTAACTTTATGATTCAGGTTTTCAGAGAAAAGACTAAGTCTAATCTCAAAGGGTTTTGCACGAGCTTCAAAAGTCTTGAGACTATCTGCGAAAAACCGGCATACTCTATGCAACCCCGCTTCTAGAGTATTTCTATATTACTTTGTTTTACATTATCGAACCTTCAGCAACTTTGGAACGAGTTGGTTGAGCATTTGGCCAAGAAAATGGGCCATTGTTGTATCGGCTTAGAAGAACATTGGCATCGCTGGAACAGGGTAGTAAATCCGTTGGGGATTATTACTGTAGACTCAAGAAGATTCGGGATGAGATAGCAAGCATTGAGGGACTGCCTGAATGCGAATGTGGGATCTTGGCACAGTGTAGATGCAACCCGATGAAGAAGATTCTTGATCAAGATTCAAGAAATAAGTTGATTCAATTCCTCATGGGTCCGAGTGAGGAATTTGATGGTGTTCGAAGCAATATATTGTCATAAGAGATCTTGCCAACTGTGAATCGAGCTTTCTATTTGGTACAACAAGTTGAGAGGGAGAAAATGTTCACATGGTCAATTCAAGTGGATCAAGAGGGCTCTGCGATGGACATGAACAAGCAGTATCAAAGTGGTCAGGGAAACAGGACTGGTAGAAAAGAGTACATGTCAAAGGGAGATAAGAAATGTGATTTCTACCATATGAAGGGGCATTTGAGAGATGAATGCTATAAGCTGATAGGTTATCCAGACAAGAGTCGAAATGGTTACAAGAATGGAAGAAACCATGGCAATGGTAATAGAATGGCAAATGCAGTAGATGCTTAGGAGCAAGATAGCCCTTTTGACACAGCTGAGGTAGAGCACACGGTTGATCAGTCATTGGTAAATGCAGTATGTAGGAAAATGGTTAAGATGTTCAAAGGCAAGGAGATCATGGTGGACAACATGACATCTGCAGCAAATGTGGCTAGTGCTTCCTATTCCTCAGCAAATCTAGCAGGTACAGTTGCCTTCTCAAGTGCTTTAAGTGCAGTTTTGAATAGAAATTGTTCTGTGTGGATTGTCGATTCGGGGGCAACAGATCATATGGTCACAGATGTGAACATGTTGATCAAAACAAGAAAACTTAGTAAGCCTATTAGAGTGGTTTTGCCTGATCAAAGTATTCAACTTGCTGACACAGTTGGAGAGTTGGTTGTTAGCAAGAATTTTGTGATACATGATGTGCTTGCTGTAAATGGTTTCAGTATAATTTGATGTCAATGACCAGACTGCTAGATGATGGGATTTTAATTGATGTTAAGCCTGATAAGTGTGTATTACAGGACCCTATCACTAAGGAGATAGTGGGCATTGGGCAAAGAGTAGGAGGATTGTTCATCCTAGAAGGATCAGAAGACAAAAAGAGGATCAAAAGTCAAGAGCATGGATTAAATGCTACTACTTGTAATAAAGCTGGTGTGAGTAGCTCAGCAGAGTCAATAAGGATAGTCTATGCTAGACTAGGTCACTGTTCAAATAGTAAGCTAGCTAGAGCACTTAGAGTTGGTAAAGTGCAAAGCAAAGCATGATTTTTTTTTTTGTGAAAGTTGTACTCTTGCTAAACAGTGTAAGCAAAGTTTCAATAGAAGTGAATTTCTTGTTGCAAATGTGTTTGATCTTGTACACTTGGACCTTTGGGGTCCATACAAAACTGTCACTTGGTCAGGTGCATCCTATTTTGTGACATGTGTTGATGATCACAGTAGATATACGTGGGTTTATCTAATAAAGGATAAGTTACAAGTATATGATGTGATTAAGTCCTTTGTGGCTTATGTAGAAACACAGTTTAGTACAAGAATCAAGGTGATTAGGAGTGATAATGGCACATAGTTTGTGCAAAAGAAGTGCAGAGATTTGTTTAGTGAGAAGGGCATTGTTCATCAAAGAAGTGTACCTGGGAACCCACAGCAAAATGCAAGAGTGGAGAGAAAAAATAGGCACATCATCGAAATAGCACGGGCACTTAGAATTCATGCAGCAATTCTAGTACGGTTTTGGGGAGATTGTGTGTTGGTTGCAGTACATGTGATTAATTTGCTACCTAGTGTTGTGAGAGATTGGAAAGTGCCATATGAGATTCTGCACAGGAAGGCTCCAGATTACACTCATCTCAAGGTATTTGGTTACCTATGTTATGGAAAGCCAAATCAGTCAAAGAAGGATAAGTTTGCTATGCAGTCCAGAAAGTGTGTCTTCATGAGGTATCCAGCTGGGCAGAAAGGGTACAAACTTTATGATATAGAGAACATATCTCTTTTTACTAGCAGGGATATGATCTTCAGGGAAGATGATTTTCCCTTCAAGTCAGACAAGCCATCAGTACATGAGAAAGAATGTGTGAAGTTACCCATAGTAAATCCAGCTGCAGATGATGATATAGGGGTGTCTGTTTCACAAGGTACTCTGGATATGCAACCTTCACACATGCAAATTGCACCTCCAGACTCAGAAAGTGCAAACAGACAGGTTGTGGAAGACTCTATGAGCAGTCACAGACAGATAATTGAGGAACCTGAAGTGATTATGGAAGAATAAAGTGCGTTGGATCCACAGGAGGAAGCAAGAGAGTATAGGAGATCAGAGAGAGTAAGAAAGCCTCCTACAAGGCTACATGATTATGTGTGTAGTCACAAACCTTCTAACTCTAGGTCAACTTCCTTCCTTGTACAACAAGTGTTTGACCTCACAGATTTTTCAGATGAGTTTGTTGGTTCATTAGCAAATGCTTGCAAGATCATGGAACCAGTGACCTATGCTCAAGCAAAAGGTCATCAGCAGTGGGAGGAAGCAATGCATAAAGAAATTGAGGCATTGGAAGCAAATCAGACATGGCACCTTACTACACTCCCTAAGGGTAAGGAAGTCATTGGTTCAAAATGGGTCTATAAGGTAAAGTATAGGCCAGATGGAGAGGTTGAAAGATACAAGGCGAGGTTGGTAGCAAAAGGGTATAATCAAGTAGAAGGTAAGGAATATAAGTCAACCTTCTCTCCAGTGGCAAAGTTAGCATCAGTGAGAATGTTGATTGCTTTAGCTACTGCAAGAAAGTGGAGAATATATCAACTAGACATAAATAATGCATTTTTGCATGGATTTTTAGAAGAAGAGGTGTATATGCTTCCACCTTTGGGTTATGACAAGGCACAAAAAGAGCAAGTTTGTAGACTACAGAGGTCCTTATACGACCTTAAACAAGCCTCAAGGTAGTGGAACATTGAGCTAACAGCATTCTTAGTAAAAAATGGCTATGTGCAATCTAAGAATGACTATTCAATGTTCATAAGGATTGTAGTAGGGAAGACAGCTATAGCATTGGTATATGTGGATGATTTGCTCTTTACAGGAAATGATGATGAATTCATTGCTGAGACAAAAAGGGGTTTGCACACAACATTCACTATTAAAGATCTTGGTGAGATAATGTTCTTCCTAGGAATTGAAGTTGCCAGATCATAGAAAGGTACGGTTTTGAATCAGAGAATGTATGTGTTAGACTTACTAAAAGATTCTCACATGTTAGACTGCAAAGCTGCATCTTTCCCTCTTCCATCAGGATTGAAGCTATCCATTGAGGAGGGACATGTATTGAAGGAGCCTGAGGAATATAGAAGGTTGGTGGGGAAGCTTCTGTATCTTAACATCACAAGGCCCGACATCTCGTTTGCAGTTCAACACTTCAGCCAGTTCTTTAGCAATCCACGAGAGCCTCATTTGAAAGCTGCAAATCATGTGGTCATGTATTTGAAGGGAACTGTGAACATGGGTTTGTTTTATCCACCAGAATCTGATTTGAGCTTGACTGCATACAGTGACGCAGACTGGGGAGCTTACAGTTTCTCAGCTAGATCAATCACAGGGTATTGTATGTTTTTGGGGAATTCAATGATATCCTGGAAGACAAAGAAACAGAAAAATGTTTCAAAATTGTCAGCTGAGTCAGAGTATATAGGAGTATGTCACCAGTAGCCAGTGAAATTGTATGGCTACATGGAATTTTGAAGGATTTGGGATTAAGTGTTAGCTTGCCAATTACACTGTATGGGGATAACAAAGCAGCTCAACACATCGCGGCAATTCCGGTCTTCCACGAGAGGACCAAACATTTGAACATAGATTGCCACTATGTACGAGAAAGAGTAGCGGAAGGCTTCATCAAGACAGCCTTTGTGAGATCTCAAATGCAACTAGTTGATGCTCTGACCAAGCCTCTTGGAGAAGCACAACACAAGTTCTTTGTGTCCAAGTATGGACTTGTTGATTCTTCAACATGTCCTACTTGAGGGGGGGAGGGGGGTATTGGGATCATTTATGTAAATAAGATAATAAGGGATCCCATCTGTAAAAAGTGGTAAGGTTGTTAGTGAGTTGTAAAAAGTTGTGCTATATAAGGCACATTGGACGTCTGTAATTGCAAGTTCATAGAAACAGAAATCATTTTCCTCTCGGTTGATTCCTTCTCTTCAAGTTCTTGGTCTTTAATGGTAAATTGATCAACATTCTAAAAATACTATACTTTATAACCATTGTAATATAAACTTTATATATTATGTATAATATACTAATACATATTGTATAACATAATATATATTTACATTATTTTATTTATCTATATATGTATATATATGCAGGACGGGACGAGATTTGTAGGATTAGAATGGGTCGTCCCGCGTCCCGTCCTGCATAATTTTTGCGGGACGGGACCGGGATTTGTGTCCACCCCTACTTTTGCATCAAGTCAATCTCTCTCTCTCTCTCTCTCTCTCTCTCTCTCTCTCTCTCTCTCTCTCTCTCTCTCTCTCTCTCTTTATATATATATACGCGTTCCCTATATACACCGCAAATACTTCGTCGGATCCAACGTTGTAGTAACGTTGGATTAGACGTTGCTACAACGTCCAATCCGACGTTATATTTTGTGGTGTAATTGCTTTGGAGAAAATGAAACCGACGTTGTAACAACGTTCGATTGGACGTTGTTACAACGTCCGATTGAACGTTGTAGCCTGCAAACCGAACGGGCTCGGCCGGGCTTAGGTAAAGTAGTACAACTTCCCATTGTACGTTGTTATACAACGTTATATTAAACGTTGTTCTTTCCGTGGGTACAATTCTTCCTCCTACCTTGGATCGGGGCCGGTAGATGCAACGGCGTCGGCAACACTATTCTTGATAGCAGATTCGGAAAGGATAGGCGAGGATGGTGGTGGAGCTTGCTGGCGGCCTAGGCAGTGAAAAGGCTTGCTCTTCGATGGCGGTCCATCGGCGGGTATGGTGGTGGCCGGAGCTTGCTGGCGGCCTAGGCGGTGAAAAGGCGTTCCGCTTCGATGGCGGTCGACGGGTATGGTGGTGGCCGGAGCTTGCTGGCAGGCTAGGCGATGAAAAGGTGTTCCTCTTCGATGGCGGTCGGCGGGTATGGTGGTGGAGCTTGCTGTGAATTTGGGAAGTTCCATTAATGGCGGTCGGCGAAATCCAAAGCTACTTTATGTTTAATTAAAGAAAATCGCCCTTAAATATAAAACCTTGCATAAAAGGCACCCTTCCCAATTTGTTTTTATATAAATCACCCATAATCTTAATTCTCTTTAAAAAGAACCCCAAGACCCTTTTAAATGTTAAAAACAATAATTGTTTTACTTTAGACTTAAAATCATTTCATTAAACATATTTTGTAACAAGGAATACTTTCTCACTCACATTATACAAATTTTAACTTAATGTCACCTAAATAATATTATAAGTTTTAACTTATATATCTCTCATTTTCCACCTTTATTCCTATGACCGAGTTCAATCAAGTGCCAAATTCACGGAGATTGTGAAATACCAATTGTAAAACCTCAACTAGTTAGTTAACTAAGACAAATAAAATTACTAATTTTCCACATTTATTCCTGTGACTCATAAGGAGTATTATTTTTCACCTGTTGTCTTCTTAGGCAATGTTTCTTACCGATGTTTTCTAGGAGGGCAATGTGATAACAGATAAGGTTGAACACCTACCACCGGATCCATATTGACCCCATTCAAGATAACCTAGCCAGGATTGTACTTAAACCTCTCATCCGTAAAGATTATCTCGTTTGCGTTTAACTTGCCCCTTTTTTTATTTAATACAAGGGAATTAATTAAGAAAGGGGACCACAGATCGACGGTCTAGCCCAATCCTAAAGCATCTTTCCGAACGAGAACCCTAAGTTCTGTATCTTCCTTAATAACCTCATCGACAGGAATATAGTAAGTCAGATGTTCAATCCAATCTACATATGTATTCACTTCCCTGAAAAATATGACGAATAGAAACTGAATTAAAAAAACATAACAAATACTTTGTATCAGTAATTAGAATTTTCACATTCCAAGGGCAACTCCAATCCCCCAAAAGGGCGTGGACAAAGTTCATTTTACAAGCAATAAACCCAATAAGGGAAATTTTGGTATAAACCTAATAAAATAAAATAAAAACAAAGTTCATTTTATAAATCAAGATTTACGATTAAAAATTCTAATCATTATCTATTCTCTCATTTTTCATACAAAATTTATTCTTTCATTTCAATGCTCAATTTGGCCCTGAGGTAATCATATCTCTTTTATTGTTCTATAATTATTATCAATTCTCTTATTTTTCATATAAAAATAAGCATCAACCTATATATACACACGTGTTGAATCATTCCTTTATATTTCATCTAGGTCGACACATATCAATCTCAATGTGGTACATATATTTGTTGTTATATAAAGGTAAAGTATAACCTTGGATAACCATGTTGGAAATGATTTGTAAAAGTACTAATTTTTCACCTTTATTTCTATGACTCATTTCAATTAAGTGTCGAATTCACGGAGATTGTGGAATACCAATTGTAAAACCTCAACTAGTTAGTTAACAAAGACAAATAAAAGTACTAATTTTCCACCTTTATTTCTATGACTCATTTCAATTGAGTGTCGAATTCACGGAGATTGTGGAATACCAATTGTGAAACCTCAACTAGCTAGTTAACTAAGTTAACTAAAAGCACTAATTTTTGTGAATTTCTAAAATGAACTCCATAACAATCGAAACTAATCCGCACAAACAAATAAACTAAATAAAAAACGTGATTAAGGAATTTGATCAAAACGAAACTAATCCGTACAAACGTGATCAAAGAACTCCATCGTCAATCGATTTAACTCAATCAAACCGAAATGAATCTCAGAAACGCATAAACTAAAATAATATTTAATGTACCTTTTTTCGATGCTTCCTATTATTATTCTCTATGGGAGCCTTACCTTTAGTATTTGTGTAGCTCGGTTGTGGGTAGCTCATTTGAAATGGTAAGTAATGAATGGTCCAGTTTTGAGCGGGAAAAAAAATTCACCAGAAGCTGACACATGGCAAGTTAGCTTCTGCTTTACGTTTATGATGATACATCTCTTATCTCTAATATGTTTTTTATTCCACATCTTTTTTTTAATTATGGTAAATATTTTCACCTATTTATTTTCTTATATACTTGGGCCTAATTATTAAAATATCATTTTTAAATATCATTTTTAATCATATAAAATAGCTATATATGTATTGATGAAAACAGTGCCTCATCATGTAGTAAAGAAACATATGCTTTCAAAAATATACACAAATTGTAGAGAGTTTTTAAGAAATGCAGATATTTAACTATTAATTAAATTTATGTAAAATAATAAAGATTTTGAATAAACAAAGGTATCCACTTATTATATAGTATTGGTAAAAGCAAAGAATAAATTACATAATTTATTATCCTTATGAAAGAAAACAGTGCCTAATCATGTAGATAGATTTGAAGGGTAGTTTGACATTTGAAAAAATATGTTGGACTAAAAATGTAATTATATATAAAGTTAGGTAAAAAATATATAAAAAAAAGAAAGTCATTCATCATCTTCTATCTTCCTCGTTGAGCCGCCATGTCGTACGCCGTCAATTTGTGTAGCTGCCGTCGCCCAACCACCGGAATCACCTTCGATGCACTGTCGTTGCCAGTAAAGCTCCGCCACCGTGTTCGTCACTCCTTCCCGAAGTTGCATCTCCCAAACATTGGTGTCACCATCACCGTCGTACGTTGTGTACAGCCGCCGTACAAGCATCGATTGGTAGAGGAAGAAGGCGATCCATTGCCAGTAAGCACCACCGTTGCTGATGTCGACCCCGCCGATTGTCTGCAGATCGGCCAGGAAGAAGGCAAAGACCAACAAGCTCCACCACCATACCCGCCGACCGCAATCGAAGAGGAACGGCGACCGCCATCGATATCACCCACCTTTTCACCGCCTAGGCCGCCGGCAAGCTCCACCACCATCCTCGCCTATCCTTTCCGAATCTGCAACCAAGAACCAAGAGTGTTGCCGGCCCCGTTGTATACCGGCCCCGATCCAAGGTACGAGGAAGAAGACCGTACCTACGAAATGAACAACGTTGAATATAACGTTGTATAACAACGTACAATGGGACGTTGCACTTCTTATCCTAAGCCCGGCCGAGCCCGTTCGGGTTCCAGGCTACAACGTCCTATTGGACATTGTAAAAACATCCAATCTAACGTTGTTACAACGTCGGATTTCTTTTCTCCAAAGCAATTACACCACAACATACAACGTCGGATTGGACGTTGTAGCAACGTCTAATCCAACGTTGCTACAACGTTACATACGACGTTGCATTAGCAGCGCTAAACCCGAATTTGCGGTGTATATATGGAGACCCATATATATATATATATATATATAAGTCACAATTTATTTGTTACTCTTAAATTTGTTAATAAAATAATATATTATCATAATTTATAAAAAGTTATATAAGTCACAGTTTATCTATCTATCTATATATATATATATTAGGTAATTGATCAAATATAAATAAAAAAATAGGTTATTTCATAGTCATACTTACTAAAAATATTAATAAATAAATATTTAGTATTTGATAGAATGATAGGTGCTATTTTATTTTTATCTAGATTATTTTTTGGTGAAAATAATAATTATTTATATCAAAATTAATTATTTAATAATTATTATTTTATTTATATCTATATTATTTTTTAAGGCCAAAATAAATTATTAAAATATTACGTAGATGTTAGACAAAAATTATGAAAGAAACAATCTCGCATAACCAAATTATGAAAATCCACGGTATATATGCTCTCAACCTTATTATGCACCGGAAAGTCAATATAACGTGCCTCCACAACCCAGTGCTGGCTACTCTAATCAGCCCAAGAAGAAGCTTGATAGAAGGAATTCCAGATTATTATAGGTAAAATTGGAGTGTCTGGTGTAGCTTGTATGAATGCCATGCTGGTGAAGTCTATCTATATATAGTTGGAACAATTGCTATGAAAACTCTTGGATACACCCACAATCTTGTATAAATGTATTAGTGTCTGTCAACAAATTACATAAGATCCTCAATAAAAGTCCGACTCGGACCGATGACTGGTGGTCGTGTGCATGACCTAGCACACAAGTCGAGTAAGATTCCATTTTAAAATCAATTGGCAATAGAATGAGTATCCCACCCACTCATACACTAGAGCTTATTATGTTCTACTTTCGACGTGGGACACTTTTTGTCTCATTCACATATCTAACACCAGTTCCTTTCAAGCTCAATGTTCTTGAACTTCCTCTGACCTTTCCTTTTCTCTTTTAGAGCTCAATGTTCTTGTTTTCTTGAAAAACACAACTAACAATCTACTAATAATTTCTATATATGGCAATAATAGCTTTGAGTAAATACTAAAATATCTAAGATAAAATCTTTTATTTTACAAGAAATACACTGAATGACATGTTTTTTCTTAACGGGGAGAGTATTTATGAACCAATACGTACTGTAACCATTGGGGGTTGAAGGTTCGATAATGTAAAAACAATGTAGTAAGAAATACTCTAGAAGGGGGGTTGAATAGAGTATGCTCGTTTTTCGCAGAAAGTCTCAAGACTTTTGGAGCTTGTACCAAAACCTTTGAGATAAACCTGAATCACAAAGTTAAACAATTCGAACCAAGTGCGGAAATAAGGTAAAGCAAATAAGTAAAGGACACGAGTAATTGTTTACGAGGTTCAGCACAACTTGGCCTACGTCCCCGCCTAGGGTTCTTCCACAACCCTAGGATTCAAAGGCTTTATTGATTGCTTAGCTTAGGATCCTAATAGCTCACCGAGAAGCCTCTCTCCTATACAATTGCAATCTAGTCAACTCACGTTCCCTTGGAGTCCTAGACCAATCTAGAAGAGCCCCACCTCTCTCAGCTATCTAGTACAATCCTCTAACTCTCGCAAATCAATAGCCTAGTGCAACTTCTCGAGTTATAAACTCTCAAGTAACACTTGAAATGAATATATCCTATAAGCTCACAGTGACTCTCAAAGGCTTTGAAAGAAACAACAAACTCTTTGAGCGCTTAGCAGAGAGACACTTGGAAGACAGATCACTTTAATGAATGAAAGCTCGTGTGTAGCACTTGTGTTCTTCTGTCTTCTCCTTCCTTTCCTTTATATGAGAGCATGGAGCGTGAGAATCTTCAGCACCAGATCTCCAACGGCTCCTTTGAATCAGTTTGATCTTCAATCTTCTATATATGGACACTTTGGATCGCCATGATCTATTTTGAACTGATCTCCTCAATGAGTATAAGGAAGGATATAATCTCAACTATACTTCCTGAAAGGTTAGTTCAACACATATATATAATATAACGGAAGTATATAATAATATAAAATAATATTCGGACAAATAATATAGGTTTTGTATTTCATCAACTGTTAATGCGTCAAGGCTTTTGACACAAACATCCTGTCAAAGCCCTTGAAACATTTATACCATTTTCCATCAAGGGAGGGAGTTATCAATCTCCCCCTTGATGAAAGACAAAACCTGTGCATCCCTGCAACTTAGTCAAACAGATATATCATAAGTAAAATCGGACTAAGTACCTGCAAGGGTTAGACAAATGTTGGATCAAAAAATTTTAAAGTAAGAAAACATCCAACCGAAAACCATAAATCAAAAAACCAAGGTCTTTCAAGACCTTTAAGCAGAGGTTTTCAAAGTCTAACGATCATCTCCCCCTTTTTGTCTTTCAACAAAGGGCGGAGGTAAAACAGTCGCCAAAAGTTACCAAATGTTTTGAAAATGTTTCCAACAAACCAGCAAAAGTAACGAGTTTTAGGGGTGGGATAGGGTGGGTTAAGGTTTAGGCTTAGTCATCCGGAGCATCATCAGTGAGCCTCGTCCACAGTCCTTCCAGCATCTTTGAAATCCCGCTCATCTCCGTCAACACCTCCTTCTGCAGCTCCTTAATATCCAGGCGAACCTCCTCTAAGCCCAACTCTAGGTTGTCCATGCGTTCATCGAAAGCTGGAGCAGTGGGAAAGGCTTTTGAAGGAGTGGCAAGACTCAAGGTCCCTTGGGGAGACCGAGTGATGCCAATCTTTTCAAGGCCTTTAGAGTCGAACATACCCGTATGACGCAACTGCTCTTCATTTTTGACATCAATTCCAGAAGCTTTGAAGATAGGGGTCAAAAGGGTAGCAAAGGGGAGGGGAGAGCCTTTTCTGGCTTTTCTGGCATGAGCCATGGTTCCAAGGATAGTGTTGGCCAGATCAGGATCAAGGCCATTTAGAATGCGGTAGAGCAGGACCATGGCATTGTCGGTTAGGAGTGAGCCAGAGTTAAGACGGGGTAAGAGGCATCTAACAATGATGTTAAAGATAATTTTTGCCTCAAGGGTTAGGGATGAGTGGGTGAGTTGCTTTGAGGTGCTGTTGGATGCTTCGGGTAGGAGATATTTGGCTCAGGCTAGGATGATGCAATTCTCTTTTGAGGGGTGGATTTCAGTGGGTGGAACTGGTGTAGGTAAGCCTAGGGAATCTGCAAAATCATTGGAGTTGAGAGAGATTCTAACCCCTTTGACGACAGACTCCAAAGACCAACCATCAGTGTCGTTCTTGGCTTTTAGGTTAATGTAGAAGAGTCGGGTAAGCTCGGGGTAGTAAACAGTCTCAAGGTTAAGAAGGGTCCAGGCTGGGGATTTTTTGAGGAGCTCAATGCAAGGTAACTTCAAAGCTTCAAAGAACTCAATATCTAAAAAATCTGAACAGCTAACCTTACGAGTTCTAAACTCGTCTACCCACTTACCAGCAGTCTCAGCATCTTGAAACCAAGAGGAGGGCAAGGATTGATTTACTTGGATATAGGCCGGGGGGTCTGCGTTCTTTCTGCGCGCAACTGTTGGAGCAGCTCTCTTGACAGGCGCTACAAGACTCTTGACAGGGCCCTTCCTGGTACGCTTGGGGGATGGAGGCTTGACTGGAGCAGGGGCTTTCCGCTTCTTCGGAGACGGGGGAGGAGGAGGAGAAGGAGAGGGAGATTCTTCCTCCTCTTCCTCAGACCCCGAGTCCTCACCGGACCCCGCTTCATCTCCTTCAGGTTCCTCGTCCTCTCCAGATCCCTCTTGCTCTTCCTCTTCTTCTTCCTCAGGCTCCTCCTCGGACTGAGCCTCCTCTGCTTCAGCTTCCTTCCGAATTTGCTCAGCTTCTTCCTCGGCCAGTTTCTTAGCAAGCTCGGCCTCTTCATCGGCCTTTTTCTTCCTTAGGGCCTCCTCCTCGGCTTCCCTGGCAGCGTCTCTTTCCAGGGCGGCATCAAGGTCGTCTTCCTCCTCTTCCTCGTCTGGTTCCTCATCCAAGATCTTCCTCTTTCCTTTCTGTTTAGCACTGATCGGCTTCTTCGCAGAGCGCTTTTGAGAGCCTTTGGGAACAATGGCCGAGCTCTCAGCAATGGTGCTCTAGACAACGGTTGGGATAATAGCTTGAGGAGCGGGTTCAGGTGTGGGAGAGGTAGCAGTGGCCTGACGTCCCTTGGGGGTGGCGCCAAGTCTTTTGGGTGTGACAGTTTTCTTGGTTTTGGGTGCCATGGAGAAAATCGGTAAGGGTTTCTTGAGAGGCGATTGAGAGGTTGAAGATGAAGAAGTGAAAGGGGTTTGGGTAATTTCTGAGGTGAGGAGAAATCGGGTACAGGATTTGGTTTAAGTAGAGAGAGAGGGTGACGGATTGATGGGATGGGTTTAGGGTTCCAAGGAAAGAAATCATTACATTGCTAAGATTTGAAAGGTTTTCAAATTCAAATTCAAATTCAAATAACCATTAAAATCGGACAAGGTAACTAAAAAATCTATTTCCAAAAATAAAATATCCTTAGCGGTTTAAGGCAATTTTTGAAATCCGATTAAAACAAATATAATTGATTAAATATCTAAAAAGATATTAACCAAAAATATATATGATCCGATATATGTACTCCACCATTTAGTTCACACACCTTGACATAGTTTTCAAGGGTCTTGACACTAAGTAGAATTTATCTTTCGTAAAGGGAAAGCTCCCCCTACGAAAGTGCATCCTTGTTAAGCATCCCAATCTCTCGTCTTATGAAGGTGAACCTGTCCTCTGCCAAAGGCTTAGTAAAAATGTCAGCCCATTGATAATCAGTAGAAATAAAAGATATGGACACATCACCTTTTTCAACATGATCTCTAATGAAATGATGCCTTTCATCAATATGCTTGGTCCTTGAATGCTGAACAGGATTCTTAGTGATGGAGATGGAACTTGTATTGTCACACTTAATTGGAATACCTTTGAGGTTAATGCCAAGATCTCGCATTTGTTGAGCTATCCAAAGGATTTGGGAGCAGCAGGCTCCAGCTGCAATGTATTCGGCTTCTGCGGTGGATAGAGCAACTGAGTTTTGCTTCTTTGAGTGCCAACTGATCAAAGATGCTCCTAAGAATTGGCAACATCCTGATGTGCTCTTCCTATCCACCTTATAGCCTGCAAAATCTGCATCAGAATATCCAATTAAAGTGAAATCCTTTTGCTTTGGGTACCATAGTCCAAGCTCCTTAGTGCCATTGAGATATCGAAAGATCCTCTTCACAGCCATGAGGTGAGATTCTTTAGGATCAGCTTGAAACCTAGCACACATGCAAACACTAAACATGATGTCAGGTCTACTAGCCGTGAGATATAATAAAGATCCAATCATTCCTCGATACTCCTTTTGATTGACACTTGTTCCAGTCTTGTCTTGATCTAGAGACAATGTTGAGCTCATGGGAGTCTTTGCTGCTTTGGATTGATCCATCTTGAATTTCTTCAAGAGATCCTTAGTGTACTTGCTTTGGTTGACAAAGATCCCTTTCTTGGATTGATGAACTTGTAATCCCAAAAAGAAGTTGAGTTCACCCATCAAGCTCATCTCAAATTCACTGCACATGATGTCAGAAAATTCCTTGCACAAAGATGTGTTAGTAGCACCAAATAATATATCATCAACATAAATTTGAATAACCAAAATGTCCTTTCCTTTGGTCTTGATAAAAAGAGTCTTGTCGATCAACCCCCTTTTAAAATCATTTTCTAAAAGATATTTAGACAAGCGCTCGTACCAAACTCTTGGGGCTTGTTTCAAACCATAAAGCGCTTTGTCAAGTTTATAAACATGATTGGGAAATTCTGAACTTTCAAAACCTGGGGGTTGAGCCACATATACTTCTTCCTCTAAGAAACCATTGAGAAAAGCACACTTGACATCCATTTGATATAACTTTATGCTCATAAAAGATGCAAATGCTAATAAAATGCGAATGGCTTCAAGACTGGCTATGGGAGCAAAGGTCTCCTCGTAGTCAATACCTTCCTCTTGATTGTAGCCTTGAGCAACAAGCCGTGCCTTGTTCCTCACAACCTTGCCATTCTCATCTAGCTTGTTTCGAAACACCCATCGAGTGCCAATGACTGATTGATGCTTTGGCCTAGGCTTCAAGGTCCAGACTTTGTTCCTTTCAAATTCGTTAAGCTCACTTTGCATAGCAATGATCCAGTCTGGCTCCTGAAGTGCCTCATCTACCTTCTTTGGCTCAATAAGAGAAACAAACGCGTGAAAAGCACAAAGATCTTTAAGTTTAGAACGAGTTTGAACACTAGAAGTAGGGTCAGAAATGATATCCTTTAATGAGTGTAATGAGGAGTATTTGAATTTCCTTTTGCTAGTCTCAGCTCCTTGATTCGTCACACTTGTAGGATTGACTTGTAGTGCATCTGACTCCGTGGTCCTGTTAGGTTCAGTTACAGCAGTTTCTGATGTTTCAACACTGTTGGATTGGACACCAAGGGCTTTGGATGAAGCTTCAACACCTTGGGCCAATTCTTCAGTGTTAAGAATCGGTTCCTGCATGTTCCTCTTCTCTGTGTTCTTGGTAGCAGCAACATCACCTTCCTCGTTCTCTTCATGGATGTTAAGATCTATATCTGCAACACTTTCACTCAAAGCACCGTCATTGCATTCATCAAAAATAACATGTATACTTTCTTCAACAACCTGGGTCCTTTTATTGAAGATTCTATAAGCTTTGCTACTCGTGGAATAGCCAAGAAATATACCTTCATCACTACGCGCATCAAATTTCCCAAGGTTATCTTTTCCATTGTTATGAACAAAACAAGTACAGCCAAAGGGTTTAAAATAAGATATAAGTGGTTTGCGGCCTTTGAAAAGTTCATAAGGAGTTTTCTTTAAGATAGAACGAATAAGACACCGATTCAAAATATAGTTAGCTGTGTTAACAGCTTCAGCCCAATAGGTTTTAGGTAATGCATTTTCTAAAAGCATAGTCCTGGCCATATCCTCTAAGGTGCGGTTCTTGCGTTCCACAACCCCGTTTTGTTGAGGTGTCCTAGGAGCAGAAACGTTATGGGAGATGCCATATTTAGCACAAAACAAATCAAATTGAAGTTGATCAAACTCCCTACCATGATCACTCCGAATAGACACTATGGGCTCATTTCTTAAAGTTTGCAACTCCTTACAAAGTTTTGAAAACTCAAATAAGGCCTCTGATTTTTCTTTCAAAAAAGCAACCCAAGTATATCTTGAAAAATCATCAACGACAACTAGCATGTACTTTTTACCATTGGGAGATTTGACTCGCATAGGACCACATAAATCCATATGTAAAAGTTCAAGGGGTCTAGAAGAACTTACAACCTTTTTGGGTTTGAAGGAGCTACGTGTTTGTTTACCTCGTGTGCATGCATTGCACATATCAATACCTTTGAAGTCCATTTCAGGTAGCCCTCTTACAAGCCCTTTGGACACAAGCTTCTGTAGCGTATGTGGACTCACATGACCGAGTCTCCTGTGCCAAAGCTTTGGATCGTCCGTCAAAGCCTTTAAACAGGTTAAGCTTCCTTGTGCCACTTGATCAGCATTTACGGCGTATATGTTGTTGTAACGATATGCAGTCAAAATAACTTCACATGTATCTTCTCTGCACACTATACATCTTTTCTTGTTAAATCTGACATTGTTACCACTATCACATAATTGAGAAACACTAAGCAGATTATACTTTAAACCATTAACAAGATAGACATTTTTAATACTATGGCTGGAATCACTTCCAACACTACCAATACCAACGATGTCACATTTTCCTTTGTCACCAAGAGTGATTGTTCCCGTGGATTGCTCCTTTAGATCATGAAAGAGAGAACTCTTCCCACTCATATGCCTCGAGCATCCACTATCAATAATCCATTTGTGTTCTTTCACCTTGGTGATCTCCTGCAAAACAAACATCAACCTTTGTGGCTAGACCAATAAGCAAATTTGGATCCATTGTTGGGGTAAACCATATTTGGTAAAATAGTGCCTTTTGGGACCCAAACTTGTGTTATCCGTTCTTTTCTCAAATGAACAGGAAATGTATTGCGAATAATATAAGGATCCTTTCTTCTATAGGGACAGGTCTCTTTTACATGTCCCTTTCTAGCACAATGGTGACATATAGGAGAGGTTCTGCTTCCTTTTGCCTTTACAAAAGTGGTAATGTGTTGCTTCTTTAAAAACTTTGGATTGTAACCAATACCACTTTTGTTTAGAGAGCTTTGTTGCTCACCCAACATCTTATCAAGAGTGCCTTTGGATTTGGTAAAACATATGAGGGCTGTTTGTTGGTCTAGAATCTTATTATTCAGGGAGATCTTCTCGTTCTCTAAGTCCTGATGCTCATTTCTTAGAGAGGAGAGATCTTGCTTGAGTTCAGATTTCTCCAAGTCAAGCGTCTTGACTTTAATGTCAAGACCTGAATAAGAAGCTTCAAGACCTTTGACCCTCATAGACAGATCCTCAATAGTTCTTTCCTGGTCCACAGTTCTCTTAATAAGAATGTTAGTTTGGGCAATAAGCTTCTCTTCATTGGCAATCATATTTGAAAGGAATTCCGATAATACCTCTTTTGGACTTTCCATAAGTTCTCTTACAGTAGCTTCAAGCTTTTCATCGTGGGATTCATCTTCTGAGGCCATAAGACAAATGTTGGCCTTCTCATCGTCGGAGTCAGAGTCGGAATCACTCCAAGTAGCCACCATGGCTTTCTTCTTCCATTTGTCACCTTTCTTGGGCTGGCTTTTTGTCTTTTGAGGGCAGTCCTTCACAAGATGATCTGTTTCACCACATTCAAAACAAGACAACGGTTTAGTCTTCTTTTCATACTTGTTGTATTGAGGCTTACCTCGAAATTTTGAAGACTCTGATCCATCCTTGTTGTTGAATTGCTTCTTCATTTTGAGAATTCTAGCAAGGCCTTTTGTGATAAGAGCAAAAGGATCATCCTCATCTTCATCCTCATCTTCAGAATCAGATCCATCCTTGGGCTCATCCTTCTTAGACTTGAGTGCCAAGTTCTTGGTGCTAGCTGGAAGTTCTCCATCGTCTTCATTAAGGATCATCTCATGCGTGATCAGCTTTCCAAGAAGGTCATCAAGGGGTAGAGTGGTGAGGTCCTGGGCTTCCTCTATAGCTGTTACTTTAGGACCCCATTTCTCCTTTGGAAGGCACCTCAGTATCTTCCTCACTTTCTCAACGTTGGTAAAGCTCTTGCCGAGAGAGTCAAGGTTGTTGGTGATTTCTGTGAATCGTGTGAACATGGCTTTGATTGACTCATCTGACTTCATCTTAAAGAGCTCATACTTTCGAAGGAAGATGCTGATCTTGGTGTCTTTCACTTGGCTCGTTCCTTCATAGGTGACGACCAACTTGTCCCAAATCTCTTTAGCTGACCTACAAGAAGAAATGCGGTTAAACTCATCAGTGCTTAGACCACAATAAAGTAAGTTAATAGCCCTGTAGTTTTTGGAGATGGTTTCAAGATCTGCTTGGTTGTATTCAGACTCCTTCTTTGCAACTTTGGTGTCATTTGGTCCTTCCTTTTCTGGAATCTTCGGACCATTCTCTATAATGTTCCAAAGCTCTAGATCTTGGTCTATGATGAACATCTTCATCAAAGATCTCCAGTGGACGAAGTTGTTTCCTACAAAGAGTGGCGGTCTGCTTGTGGACCTTCCCTATGCAAATCCTCCGCTTGCTTCACCAGACATGATCGAAAACTCACAAGATTGTTAGATCAAAAACAGTGAGTAAAGCTCTGATACCAATTGAAGGTTCGATAATGTAAAAACAATGTAGTAAGAAATACTCTAGAAGGGGGGTTGAATAGAGTATGCTCGTTTTTCACAGAAAGTCTCAAGACTTTTGGAGCTTGTACCAAAACCTTTGAGATAAACCTGAATCACAAAGTTAAACAATTCGAACCAAGTGCGGAAATAAGGTAAAGCAAATAAGTAAAGGACACGAGTAATTGTTTACGAGGTTCAGCACAACTTGGCCTACGTCCCCGCCTAGGGTTCTTCCACAACCCTAGGATTCAAAGGCTTTATTGATTGCTTAGCTTAGGATCCTAATAGCTCACCGAGAAGCCTCTCTCCTATACAATTGCAATCTAGTCAACTCACGTTCCCTTGGAGTCCTAGACCAATCTAGAAGAGCCCCACCTCTCTCAGCTATCTAGTACAATCCTCTAACTCTCGCAAATCAATAGCCTAGTGCAACTTCCCGAGTTATAAACTCTCAAGTAACACTTGAAATGAATATATCCTATAAGCTCACAGTGACTCTCAAAGGCTTTGAAAGAAACAACAAACTCTTTGAGCGCTTAGCAGAGAGACACTTGGAAGACAGATCACTTTAATGAATGAAAGCTCGTGTGTAGCACTTGTGTTCTTCTGTCTTCTCCTTCCTTTCCTTTATATGAGAGCATGGAGCGTGAGAATCTTCAGCACCAGATCTCCAACGGCTCCTTTGAATCAGTTTGATCTTCAATCTTCTATATATGGACACTTTGGATCGCCATGATCTATTTTGAACTGATCTCCTCAATGAGTATAAGGAAGGATATAATCTCAACTATACTTCCTGAAAGGTTAGTTCAACACATATATATAATATAACGGAAGTATATAATAATATAAAATAATATTCGGACAAATAATATAGGTTTTGTATTTCATCAACTGTTAATGCGTCAAGGCTTTTGACACAAACATCCTGTCAAAGCCCTTGAAACATTTATACCATTTTCCATCAAGGGAGGGAGTTATCAGGGGTCATGCAGAGTTGCAAGAAGAAATCCATATAATTGCCCAATGAATATAATGAAATTGCATGCTTGATGAAGTGATGGTTGATGATTAAGCCATTGAGGGATTGAGTCACTTTCTGTTAAAAGGTCACTTAACCACCCCTCCCTGACCTCTTTAGATAATATGTCTCAATAGCCAGTAAGGGTACTGCAACTAGGATGCATTTCATCCTCTTGGTTATTCTTGAGTTGACTTGGGTTGCTAGTTAAATGTTTTGTTCTCTTCATAACCAGTAAATAATATATTGTTCTCAACCATTGCAAGGCTTAATTTCCTCGGGGTAATTTGTAGAAAGGACATGAGTGGGAATAACAACAACAACATGCTCAGTATATCCCACTCAGAGCAGGGTCTGAAGGTCGAATTGTGCGCACCCTTGCCCCGACTAGGTCGAGAGGGTGTTTTCTAGTGACCCATTTCAAAACATATAGGAAAGGTGATAGCCCCATTCTACAAACTATACTTTAAAAATAAATATATAAAAATAAAAAGGAGAAACGGTGAAACAGATGCACGTAAGAAAGTTGGGATAGAAGGAAAGTTGGGATAGAAGGACATGAGTGGGAATGTAAATACAAAATTACTTTAAAGAAAAAAAGAATACAGGTTTCACATGGCAGTAAAGAATCTTAGTTGCCTATTTTGGTATGATCTCAACTCATGTCTCTTACTAATATTTTATTTTTTCTCAAGACAACATACCACTTGTCAGACATGCGGTTTCAAGAGTTGTTTTGACAGTTAGTTTTTTCATGTCACCGAAAGGAGATTTTTAGTTACAGATTTAGCAAGATCCTGAGGACAAACTTCAAACAGATCTTCTGTACAATTCATGTTCTTCAAAATTGAAATCTCCAGTAAGATGGTGGTTTGATGTTTTTGTGATTGTATCTTGTGGCGAGTGATGGTTGAGGTTCGAGTCTCTCTACTAGAGGCTTAAGTTGTGTATTTTGTTGCATTAACCTTACCTGAAAGCACACAAAGTGTATACATCCGACTAGAAAACTTACAGAATAAAGACAAATCTAATATCTAATATCTAATATATCTAATATATCTAATATCTAATATAATACTAAAACAGATGTTAAATGTGCCACTTGGCAATCTCACCTTAAAAATAGCTTATTTAGTCAACCACAATTTAGGGTTAATTCATTATTTAATTTTAATCTATCTAATTATCTAATAATTACTCCAACTTAAATTTCTAATTACGCTCATGTATATCCATATTGTCATACAAAGCAAACGTACTGTACAAATCTTTGACTAATATTAATTTATAATTTTCTCACTAATCCAAATTTAAAAAAAAACATATACAAACTAATTAAGCCCCATCCATCTAAAAATGAATACTACAATACTTTCTTCTATCTAGCATAAACCAATTACCATTAATGATTAATCAATGACATTTAATCAATCATCTATCTATCTAATTTCTTAATCTTTATACTCTAAACAAAAACAAAAATCAAGATTAAATCTTATTGATCAATTAAAAAAATTAAAAAATCAAATGAAACTTTTGTACCAGATCATTCATGTCAAGATAAAATTTGAACGTAAATGACAAGATTAAATTTTAACAAAAGTTCCAATAAGTCTAAATCTTATTATGGTATATATTGTTAGTGGTTCTTTTGTACAAATTATCCATGTAAATAGTCATGTGCTATAATACTAAAACAGATGTTAAATGTGCCACTTGGCAATCTCACCTTAAAAATAGCTTATTTAACCAACCACAATTTAGGGTTAATTCATTATTTAATTTTAATCTATCTAATTATCTAATAATTGCTCCAACTTAAATTTCTAATTACGCTCATGTATATCCATATTGTCATACAAAGCAAACGTACTGTACAAATCTTTGACTAATATTAATTTATAATTTTCTCACTAATCCAAATTTAAAAAAAAACATATACAAACTAATTAAGCCCCATCCATCTAAAAATGAATACTACAATACTTTCTTCTATCTAGCATAAACCAATTACCATTAATGATTAATCAATGACATTTAATCAATCATCTATCTATCTAATTTCTTAATCTTTATACTCTAAACAAAAACAAAAATCAAGATTAAATCTTATTGATCAATTAAAAAAATTAAAAAATCAAATGAAACTTTTGTACCAGATCATTCATGTCAAGATAAAATTTGAACGTAAATGACAAGATTAAATTTTAACAAAAGTTCCAATAAGTCTAAATCTTATTATGGTATATATTGTTAGTGGTTCTTTTGTACAAATTATCCATGTAAATAGTCATGTGCTATATTCATACACCAAGTCACCAACTATATACTACTTTTTGCCTTTTCCTTTAAGTGAATTTTGAATAAATAAGGTTGGAGTTGTTTAGCGAAATCATTGATTAAAATCTATTTTGAAAAATGTACCATGGGTTGGTCATATCTACCATAATTTTTTATATAAATTTTAAACCGTCTAGGTTATCATGTTATATCTTTTAGTAACCTCTACAATTAGAAACCATCATTTGGTTGAATTCTTAGCTTTTATTTTTTTTTCATTGATATATCATATATATATATATATATATATATATATATATATATATATATATATATATATATATATATATATATATATATATATATATATATATATATATCTACATTCATTTTTTAATACATATATTCTTAATATTCTTAGCTCTTGCCATTTAGTTTTTTTTTTCAATATATGGCGGTTATTTTTTTAAAAAAAATGGTGATTTTGACACGATAATTAAGGTCATCCTCTTTCTTTCTCACTATCACAATTTTTTGTCCTTTAAATGTTTATGGGACTCATCAGTTCGACTTATCTATCAGGATGAGAACACACTATATAGAGTTGATCAATTATTAAGGTAAAAATTGATTCATAGTTAAAGACATGATCATCTAACCTCTGCAATTAGAAACCATCATTTGGTTGTATTCTTAGCTTTAAATTTTTTTTCATTGATATATATATCTACATTCATTTTTTAATACATATATTCTTAATATTCTTAGCTTTTTCCATTTGATTTTTTTTCAATAAATGGCGGTTATTTTTTTTAAAAAAATGGTGATTTTGACACGATAATTATGGTTTACTTTCATGATCATGTCTTTAACAATGAATCAATTTTTACCTTAATAATTGATCAACTCTATAGTGTGTTCTCATCCTGATAGATAAGTCAAACTGATGAGTCCCATAAACATTTAAATGTCACAAAATTGTGATAGTAAGAAAGAAAGATGATGACCTAGATGATAACTTGAGCAACTATCCCATAATATATAGGTGATTAAGTGTTATTTTTTGGGCACCATTCCTTTATAATTTTGAAATGCTCTATCTATTTCCATTAATATATTTATTTATTTTTTCTAATAAAACTTATTTATTAAGAAAAAAAATCAAATACAATATTATTATAAAATTTGGATAAAATATTTTTAAAATACAATTTTTCTACGTGACCTTGCGGATGGGAGTTATATGTATATTGAACATTAAAAAGGCTTATCTTCTTAATAATTTTAGATGGTTTATTAGGGTTAAATCTTACACAAATCACTTTTGCTAATTTTAGATTTTTTTTTTGTCATTTTGAATTAGTAATCAATCAAATATCAAAATAAGACTAAGGAATAATACTCAATACCCCACTCCTTAAATAACAAAAAAAATAATATATAGAGTTAAAATATATGAAGGATTTGCTTAAACAAAATCAAGGACATTTGTATTAGAGGTATTGATAAGAGAGTGCATATACGTGGTAATTCAACCGTTTTTTATTTCATATAATTTAATTCAATGAACAAAATTTCTCATTTCAAATAGCTACACATTCTTTTTTCGGCTAAGCGTATATAATAACAACTTCTTTGGAAATCTTAAAATTTAATCGATCCCCAACTTATTACTTTATATTAAGGTATATATGCATGTCTTAGATACAATATATTATTGGGACAATTGTGAAAGCTTTACTTGAATAAACTTGGTCTTTATGCCTCTTTTATAACCCCAAACATGTCGACATTAATTGATATGAAAAATAATTTAGAAAACTATATACGTATTTTTTATAGCTCAAGTTAAAGTACTATGGGTAGAGTTAAAAATATTATAACCGCTAATAAATATATTGAATGATTTAGATTTTAATAGTCATTTTATTTTAACTTTTTCTAGAAGTCACTATTTTCTATCAGGATAATAGATAAACTGTCTCTAGATTACCTTAATAGAACTAGATTAGCTATATATATATATAGTATTTTTTTAAAAAAATAAAAGTCTTTCGTATAACAATATATGTATTCATTGTTGATATGTGTCCATTTGTAATAGTAAGCCCGTGCCTAAGGCACGGGCCGGGTATTGTACTAGTATAATACTAAAACAGTTGCGAAGGATACACGTGCCGGCCTCACATTGAAAGTGCCACGTGGCTGCCATTCGCTTAATCTACCCCCATATATATTTAAAATAAATATACTTAAAATCATTTTTATTAATAAAAATATTTTGAATTTGTTGACCAAATCATAACAACTTCTTCAAATTTACATATTATTATTTATCCAAGATTTTTTAAAGCCAGAAAATAATAAATCAATATGTTACTAATAAATAAATTTCACTAAACTCCTTTGAATGATTGTCACATTAAATTTATTTTGTTAATTTTAAAACTTTTTTATTAGATATTTGATGATTTTATTCCACACAACCCCCTGAGATATTTGATGATTTTATAAATAACGAATTACAAAAAATAAATATTTCATATGAATTACAAAAAATAATCTCATGGAGCTTCTTCAATAATTCTTCTTGCATCTTTGCTCTTTCAGCCTCGCTCATAATTTCCCACTTTGCATCAGTAGCATCAAGAAACTGCATACATGATCATTATTCATCAAATCTCAAGTAGTCTAAAAACTAAAAGCAATCAAAACTAAGAATTATTATAGGTACACAAGTTCATACCGGATCGAGTATGCATCCATGAGGGTCTTTTTCCCTAAATTGCTTCTTGAATGTCGGAAGAAAGTCCTCCCTGGTGATCCAGAACAACCAAATTAACTTGAAATCCAGATCTTATAAACTCAATCAAACAAAAACGGCAGAAAATCAGTAGTAAACGTACAGTGAATTAGATCCCAGCCCTAAAATTAGATCAGGTAGCCATATTATGAATGACGACAGTAGCTCAATTGGGGACTTGCACTTCAAGTTTTTTTTCCTGAGAAAATAAAATAAAATCATTATCGGTGATAGTTGAATATACATGGGCTTTACTAAAGCAGCCGATTCAAACATAGCAATTGATATTTATTAAAATTCAATGTTTATCTATTTACAAAATAAAAAAGATTGCAATCTCAATACAAAGATTTGATTTTACCCATAACACTAAAATAAAAGAGTATATGTGATAGTAAATTGCCGCCTATTTAGCTGCTTGAATGATTTGTTAAAATCTAATGTTTATCTTTTTACAAAAAAAAATTCAATCTCGAATACAGGGATTTTCACGGTTGTCTCGAATATTTTTTGGGATTTTTGCTGCTGAGTTATTAAACAAATATTTATCCATTCACTTTAACTATCATATTTACTCATCTATATATATTGATAATGAAAGATAGCAAGTAATTCACCTATTTTCATCCACCTACAGCGACTTACATTCTTCTTTTTCCTGTGGCTTACATTCTTCTTTTTCCTGCTTCATCTTCATTCATTTTCTACTTCTTCTCAACCCACTTTTAGTCTTTTACTTACTAATGTTTTTAAATTTATCTATTTCAGGATCGCAATCTCCATTACTTTCCCCTTCTTGCACCCTCTTGGTATCACCTTCCCTATCTTTTCATGCCTTTCAAATCACCTTCTTCATGTATTACTAGGTTCATGTTTTCATAAGTAGAATAATGCATAACAAGAATAGGAATATCAAATCACCAAGTATCAAGTAAAACATAACAACTTCAAAATAGAAACATTTTTACCTCACTCCTGAAGTCAACATCCCTGATGAAGAACTAAAGCATAGAGATCGATCATGCAATCACATTGCCTCATCTCCATCTCATTTTAGACTAATTTTACCTATGATACTTTAACATCACGTATACGAAGCCAATGCAGGATTTGAACCCTCATCTTTGTGATTTATGAAAACACTCTTCCAATTTTGAGCCAATAGGCTTAAACTCAGGTTCAGCATTTGTGTATTTTAAATGCCAAACAACATGAAACTATAAAAGTAATGCCCTTAATAATGTAAACAGCCAAACATGTAAACAGTGAAACAGGATGTGGGCAGCTTCTAGCACCATTGAGTTGCGTCTTTAGCTCAGGTTTTTGCACATACAAGTTCACAAACCCGACAGAAGGAACCTATCCAACTTCTTTGATTCATCTTCCTGTCCAATTTTTATCGATTTTATTCTTCAATTAGAAAATTAATCTGATCTTCTTTAATTCAATCATACATGTATAGATGAAGCAAGTTTAGATGAATTTTATAAACTATTACCAATCTCAACCGCCAAAACCTCATAACTAATAATCTACTACCTACCATACGAATCTAATCAAGTTCCTTAGTGACAAAAAAACTACTCCAAATCCACCCAATCATGCAACTGCCTTCGAATCGGTTATAAGAGGGGTGATGCTTCGACAAAATAAAATGAAAAGACATGAATTGTTCGAGCATGGTATGAATCTTTGGTAAAGTTAAGGAGGAAACAAATAAATAAAAATCGTTACCTTCATCCCAGAGTGTAATGCCGGTGTTCGATTTTCGTCTCTCTTTAATTTTTCATATCAAAATTGAGGAAGGATCTTTTTTAAATCGAAATTGACAAAGGTTAATTGCAAGAATAACGTCGAATCTCTGGATTTTATGAAAGCTTTGGAGGACAGACCATAGAAATTGATTTTAGGGTTTCGAAAGGAAGAGGATGACTGAATTGGGGCTGGGAAGAAAGGAGTCGTCTCTCTTTGATTTTTCAGATCGGCATATATCGGAAGGATCAATTTCAAATCGAAATTAAGGAAGGGTCTATTTCACTTTTCAGATAGAAATTGAAAGGAAGAGGATGGCTGAATTGGAACTGGGAGAAAGGAGGAAGAAAGGAGCCGTCGCACTGGTGCTGCCTTTTCATCGTTTTCTCCTCTCTTTTTTCTTTTTCTTTTTTTAATTTTCAAAACCTTGAAATACTGATCCAATTACAAAGTGGTCCATAGTTCATACTCATCCAATTTAATCCATTTACATTTACATTTTACAGCGTCCATTTGTACATGCAGTTCATCCGTTGATGTATTCGACATTTTACTTGCTCTCCATCCAAAAGTTCTTAAAACTCTATTCACCTACACTTTGTAGTCAAACTATCAAATTATTTAGTCTTACTTTCCAATCCATTAACACAACAAAAAATAATAGTAGAGCCAAAATTAACATTGACATTTTTATATCTTGTCCCGGGCATTTCAAATCTCAAACCTGACCCTGCTAGGAAGGTGAGACATTGACATTTTGCCACATATATTATATATTGATATAATATAAGCATTAAAATTTTTTATCCAAATTTATATTATTTTGCTATATCGTTTTCATATTATTATAATAGTATAATATATCTAATATATAATGTAAATAAATTATGGTAATATCTTCTATAAAATATAATATATTTTACAAATCTCGTGCTTAACGCTAGGTATTACCTAAATTGACAACACAAGACACTAAAATTATGTAGTACAAAATAAACATGTAAAATAATGGAGAACTTAAGTGTTATCAACATACCCATACAAGCTACCTTTACTTATCCCCAGGCCATCCCGATGTTTTTAGAGGTCCGGTGCGATAATTAAAATTAGGCCATTTTATTTTTATTTTTATTAAATTTTCATGCTTGTTACAATCATAAATATATTTTTTGTAGTGAATTACATGTATTTATTGTATATGACATAAATGATGTTATAAAAAAAATCTTTATCATTTATTTACATGAAAACAGTGTTATATATACTTTCTAATTTTTAGCGTGATTAGATAATTTTTTTGAAAAGGATAATTAAAAAAATAACGCACTCTCAACATATTAAAATTGAAGTTATTTTATTTCTCTTTTTTAAAAGTTAATTTTTTTTTATAAATGTCAATTATATTACTTTTTTTAATTGTATAACTTATTATATCTAGTAGTCACACAAGGATTAAATTTAGGGCTATTTGCATAACTATACACATTTTTTTGTGGGTTTGCAAAAATGCCACTTTTTTGTATTATTTGCAAAAGTAACATGGTTGCTATTAGTGCAAATAAAAATAGGGAAGGGCAATGCCGGTTGCAGGTTCTCACAAGGAGAGAGAGAGAGAGAGAGAGGGGGGGGGTATTTTGGTGGGGAATTTTGGCGCCAACAAGAGGAGAGAGAGGAGTGTAATGATGGGGTATGGGAAAAGGTGGTGGGAAAGGGGCTTTCCCTCCATTTGCAAAGTATAAAAGGAGAGGGGGAGAGAGGACATTAGTTTCTTCCTCCCATGGACAAGAGAGCTGGAGAAGAAGGCCACCATTGGAGAACAACCCATCGGCATCAAGGTCCAGTTGTAGAGCACGTGTCGGGCGCATTCTTTGTTCGTGTCAGTGTTAGTTAACTTCCGTGTCACCGAGGTTTCTGAGAAACCCTAATTCTCAGGTGCAATGGGTAGGCTTCTCTCCTATTTCTCCTCATGTTTCGCGAAGAGTAGATAACCATTAACAATGGTGCTGATCCGACTTTTCATTTGCAGGGGAAAACGCCAAAGTATGTGTCACTCTCATCTTCAACGGTCGTTGGTTGTTCGATGGTGTCGGGTGGGTGTATTATGGTGAAACTGAGTGGAAGAATGTGATCATTGAAGAGGGCATCGACTTCGCCTCTCTGAATCAACTGATGAGGCTCAAGGTCAGCCATGATTCTTCATATGAAGATTGGCAGTTGTCTTACATGCCAAAGGCGGAAGAAGCGGGTCATCCGATAACGATAGGTGATGATGACGACCTTGAGGCTTTTAAGTTTCTGAACTCGAAGTCTGGGGAACATCCATGGCCCATGGCGATATATGTTGGTCCAGTGGTGAAAGAGAGCCTTCAAGTACCGCAACCCGGCGTCGGGGAAGAATGCTTGAGTGGGCCTCGTAACTCCCAAAAAGTGGACGACCTGGAGACAGAAGGTAAGGCACAACCAAACCCTATGTTTGTAGATGTTCGGTTATATGGGGGAGGAGGGGTTAGCGAGTCAACAGGGAAGAGCAACGATATAAGGGTGAAAAACAAGGTTGACACGGGGTTTCGAAGGGGTGACATGGATATATCTGCAGGTGACAAAGGTAAGGGTCCGAAGGTGATCCTCTTGGGTGAGGTGATAGGGAAGAGCTAGGAGCACGCAACTGACAGGGGGTTTGAAACTGGTGACAAGCATATGTGTGAAGGTGACAAGGTTGAAGGTCCGGAGTTGATCCACTTGGGTGAGGTGATAGGGAAGAGCCAGGATCACGCTACTGACAGGGGTTTTGGAACTGGTGACAGGCTTATGTGTGAAGGTGACAAGGGTAAATGTCCGGAGTTGATCCACTTGGGTGAGGTGATAGGGAAGAACCAGGAGCACGCTACTGACAGGGGGTTTAGAATTGGTGACAAGGTTATGTGTGTAGGTGACAAAGGTAAAGGTCCGGAATTGATCCAGTTGGGTGAGGTGATAGGGAAGAGCCGGGAGCACGCTACTGCCAAGGGGTTCGGAACTGGTGATAGGAACATTTATGAGGATGACAGGTGTGAGGGTCTGGATGTTATCCACTTGGGTGACACGGACTCCTCCTCCGATGACACGGTAAAATGTCAAGGTGACATGTATAAGGGGTTGGATGTCATATCCATAAGCAGTCAGGAGGAGGATGAGGACTTCGATGCCGGAGTGAAGCGGGAAGAAGATTGGGATGATTTTGACTGGCAGGATTTGGAGGAAGACCCTAGTATGAGGGTGTCGACGGAGGGGGACGAAGTTTAGGATGAGGTGATGAGGGAACTTGAAGATTGGGTTCCTAGGTCCAGCACATCCCCACCTACGATGGAGAACGTTGAAGCTATAGTGGATAGAGCAACGACTCGGACCCAGGATCCACGACGCAACCTGACGGAACTTTCAAAGGGACAATTGTTCGCCTCGAAGGCTGATGTGCAGAGTCGCCTTAAGTGGAATGCAGTGGAGAAGTGCTTCGAGTTTGTAGTGAAGAGGTCGTGTAAATAGACGTATTTAGTTGGTTGTGTGGACAACAAGTGCACGTGGATGTTAAGGGCGTCGACTTACCGGCGCACGACTATGTGGTCCATCCGACAGTATGTCCAGGAGCATACATGTGACCTGAGCATGATGCACAACCATAGCCGACATGCTACGTCGAACATGATTGGACGCAACCTCGTGACCACGTAAGTGTTACTTTAGTTGCGAACAACTATTTATGTCACACAACATTATTCCACATGTCACATAATGTAACTCACCATGACACCATTATATGCAGGTTCACCGGGACTCGAAAGGACCTCGTTCCCGAGAAAGTGCAGAAAATGACGAAGTCCAAGTATGGAGTATCGTGTAGCTACTGGAAGGCACGAAGGGCATGACTGGCAGCGAGGGAGGTGAAGCATGGGACCGACGAAGACAGCTACCGAGATATTATTCCATACTTGCACATGTTGGAGCAGACTAACCCCGGGACATATACTAGGTTAGAGCTGGACTCATCCCAAAGATTCAAGTACCCCTTTGTTAGCTTCGGGGTATGGCGCAAGGCGATCCCCTACCTTTGAAAGGTAAAACCCCATGTCGGTACTATAATATTGCATGTCACCTAACATAAATTACCATGTCGGTATCAATATCCATGTCCAGGTGATTTCAGTGGATGGGAGTTTCCTGAAAGGGAAGTTCAGGGGCACCCTTCTATTTGCCATAGCCCAAGATGCAGACCACAGTGTATACCCGATCGCGTTTGCGATTGTCGATGGTGAGAATGACGGGTCATGGGGCTTCTTCTTCAAGAACATGCTACATGTCGTCGAGGATGCACCGGACGTAATGTTTGTCTCTGATCGGCATCTTAGTATCGTCAAAGGTTTGAGGGATCACTATGTGTTTGCCAAGCAAGGGGCCTACCAATGGCATCTATTTCAGAATGCCAGGGTCAAGTACAAGGAGGTCACGGGCCTGCAGACGTTGTACTTCAAGGTGGCGAGGGCGTACACGAGGGCAGAGTTCGAGAAGCACTTCACTGATTTCTGCGCTCAGTCAGCCCCTGCGGGCCAATACCTGAAAGAGGCTGGATTCCAGAACTGGGCCCGGGCATACTTCTTGGGGATGCGCTACAACATATTGACGACGAACAACTCCGAGTGTCTGAATTCCGTGTTCAAGGAGCCCCGCGACCTACCCATAACAACGCTGATTGATGCTGTCATCGAAACAGTATCGAAGTGGTTTTACGAGCGACGGGAAAAAAGCACCAAATCGGGGTTGTCGGTGAGCGATTACGTTCAAGGTGAGCTCAAAACGAGCTATGCGTTGGCAACATTCATGGATGTCAGAGCGCTCAGCGCACACGAGTACACTGTCCGCAGAGGGTCCTCCACCTGGGTTGTGAACCTGAGTGCCCGGACCTGCACATGCAAGCGGTTCGACATTGACCAGTTTCCGTGCCCGCATGCCATAGCCGCTGCCAGGTTTCGAGGTACCAATTTCTTCTCTCTCGTGAATGACTTCTACAAATTCGCAGCATGGAAGGCGTGTTACGAGAATGTGCTATATCCGCTTCCTCCAAGAGCAGATTGGCGAATCCCCCCAGCCATGTCCAGCGCGGTGTGTCTCCCCCCGGACGTGAAGCGGTGCCCTGGGCGCCCTAAGACTTGTCGATATTCATTGTTGGTCCAACGCCTTACCTCAGCAACTGGGTCTTCTTTTGCATTTGCAGTTTGGGGTCAGTGGTTGGACCATTCTCCGTCTATGTTATTTTGTGAACGGGTTAAGTACTTGGTAGTGTAATTAGGCTGCTTGCACATATGACAAACTCTAAGTAGGCTGCTGTACTTTTGGGAACGGGTTACATACTACAGGTAAGTGGTAAAGAACTTCGTAGTACTTTTGAGGATGGATTCAGGAAATAACCCCTGTCACCGTCTTTGTATTACCGTATCAGGTTGAAGGTTATGATGTCACTTCTTTGAATTTGATGTTTGACAATGTGTTTGACACTTTGATAATGAAATCACCCATGGCACTTGTTTCATCTCATGTTTACATTCCTGAGTGTTTGTGCTAGTCGTGTTAGGAAATCACCCTTGTGACCATATTGACATCAGTGACACGATAATTACGTAAGGTGACACGGGATTATAACTTTGGTGACACGGCTGATTTCCTTACAACTTATAACCAAAGTTTCGAACATGACAACATAGTCAGCCACTGGTCATAGATAGACCAATTTTTTGCCAAACTTGCAAAAATAGCACAATGGGGGAAAATTTGCAAAAATAGACCCTTTCCCATTTCTTTGCACAAATGTGCCCGTAACCTCACCCTTTCTAACCGGGTTTGGGCGGGAAAAGAAAAAAATATTAAACAAAAAAAAATTGGGTGACTTGACAGGCCATTTAATCGCGTCCCGGATATCACCACACACACACTCTCTCTCTCTCTCCATCGGGACTCCATCTCTAAATTTCCAAAACTCAAAACCGTTCGAAAGGGGGAGGAAGAAGAGACGCCGGCGACGACAAACAACCGTTCGAAGAAGAGACGGCCGGGAACTGTCGGATAAGAGAAGAACGCAGGGAGGAAAGTGACAAGGTACGCCCCATTTCTCTGTTGTCCGTTTTCTTCGAATCTGGGCTTCGGGGTGGGTGGTTGAATGAACCTGCTATGGTGGTAAGGGATTGAACGTCAAAGGTGGGTTCATAGATGGGTTTTGTAGAGGTGACAATGGTGGTTGCGATTGAAGGAAAAGGAGGGCAGTTTTGGGGAATGGATAGGGCGATCCGGCGGTTAGGGTTTAGGAAGGCCGAAGAGGATGGCTATGGATGGGAGTCGAAATTGGGAATGGGGAAGATTATGGGTTTGATTGAAGAAGAAGAATCGAGGTTTTACATGTGTTTAATTTCGAAATCTGGTGTGGTAAAGAGAAAGGGGGTGACATGGGTGGGGAATCTGGGTTACATGGGCTTACAATCTGAAACTGGAATTGGGTGTCTGACATTGGGTGTGGAGTTCGATGGGTAATAGGTATGGTAAACGCATTTCCATAAATTTGAAATTGAGATTTGGGGAGTTGATGTGGAATGTATGGCGTCATTGGTTTAGAAACTGTCTGACATTGGTGACATGGGTTTAGACAGTGAGTGACATGGAATATCAAATTTTTGGAAAACTTATTGTTGCTCTTAAATTGCAGGAAACAAATGGTTCGGACAAGAAATGCAAAGAGTGACAAACAGTGGGAGCCCCGTTACTGTGTCCCGGAAGAAAAGCACTTCCGGGCACGGGTAAACCAAGGGTCGAGGTTGGCGATGCTTGCCAACATCGACAACTACGTCGACCCGTACGATTGGGATAAGTTACTGGACAACCAATTTTGCGGGATAATCCAGCTGGCGAACCGGTGCCAATTCTCATCCCAATTAGTGCATTACGCACTACAACGGCAAGTGGTGACCAAGAAGAGGTGGGAGACATGGTATATGATTCAAGGGAAGTTGCGGCGTTTCTGGATGAAGGAGTTTGCCATTGTCACGAGGCTCAAGTGTAGCCGAGTGAAGCGTACGATAATGGAGGAGGACCACAAAGCTGTGAAGGACTTCTTTGATATGGAGAGCGTGAAGGTGGGCGAGCTTGAGTTCGCCTTGAAGAGTTGTCTGCTGAAGGAGCCGAGTGCAAGGAAGAGATTCAAGGTCGTTCTCCTCTTCATCGTGGAGGCAGTGCTGTTGAGGGGTGGGGGAGAGGAAGCCTTTGCGGGGGTGGATAGTCAGGCTCGTGGAGAATGTCGAACGCTTCCTGGCATATCCATGGGGGAGACTTGTTTATGAGACCACACACAACTCGCTCTCCGGTGCCGTTGAGCGGCGGATGGCCGACTTGAAGTCCGATGCTAAGAGCAACGACCGCATTGGATACAGGCTGATGGGCTATCCAATGGCCTGCCAGGTAACCTTATCCACCACCCTCATGCTACTTTACTCCGTTATGCGGTGTAGGTTTGTAAATGGATTGCGGTTGGCTTGTAAATTTGGCTATATGAATCCATTTCGGAATTTGGCTCCGTGTTTGTGAACAAGCTGTCCCAGAAGTCGATCCCTCGGTGCACGAGGTGGTTTGCCAACGAAGACAACCCGATCAGATCTATCGCTATGACGATCCAGTGAATATTGTCCACGTTCAACGGTAGGAGGATGAGTTCCACCCCTTCCCACGGGCGGCCTATCGTCTCCGGGGACCGCCCGTCGAAGTAGGCAAGCAGCTTCTGGTCGGCTTCATAGCTATCCGCATCGCTCTTGTATTTGTCCCACTCAGTCTGCAGATAGAGACCGAAATATGTGTCCACAACCACAACTCGACCGCCAACATCACCAGACCTCTCCGTTACCCCTTTACGAAGAAGATAGCATGCTTGTTCCATGTGCTGCATCGATTACAACCCTAGTAAAAATCCAATACTATTGCAGTACCTATTACACTAGATACCGTGTCATTCACTAAACAAAGGTAATCACTTAAGCGGGTATCGTACCTCAGAGTTTAGCCAAATTGTGGGCGTTTTTAGTGCGGTGAAGAACTCCTTAGTCAGCGCCGTGCCGTACGCAGTCTTCCAGCTGTCCTCATCCCCGCTACACAACCACAACCACAATGTTAGGTGAATGGAGTCATGTCTGCAATCAGTTGGGTACGTCTACTGATGAGTGTCACCTATCCATCCAGCGGAGGAAGCCATCGTTGCCTGACACGGATACAAGACCCAGCTTAATCGCGTCCGCGCCTTCGACAACGTTATTCCCTTTTCGGCCCCGTATTTTCTTTTGAGGCGGGGACTTCACTTCTCGTTCACCTCCTGGACCTCTTTTACTCTTCTTGCCTCGAACGGGCTCCGCTCTTGCAGCCTCTGAGATTTGCCAATTGGTTAGACAGTTTCAAGGGGCAGGGCAAAATTGTTTTGACCCCGTGTCACCCGAACAATTATCCGTGTCGGTTAACACTGATACACTTGTCACTTAACTACTACTATAGATTCAAATGACAATGTGAAGTAACAACCAATTTACCTTCCCATCCTGTTCTTCCGGTGTTGGCTGGTCATCCATTGTAGGTGGTACCTCCGTTGACCCGGCCTTAAGGTTGTTCTCCTCAGCCTCCCTATGTTTCCCGTCATTCTCTCCACTGACATCTCTCCCAGTTACTCTAACGGTCTCGGCTTTCGCAGCCTCTGAGATCTGGCAATTGGTTATGGTTATTTCAACTGTCATTCAGATATTTTATTTATTCCCTTGTCATTTTAAATATTAAAACGTGTCGCTTGACATTAACAACTGTGTTAGTTGTCTACAATATATTGAAATATGAAAATGTTCATTCTATTAACCCTTGACCCATTAGGAGAAAATATCATGTGAACTAACAACCAATTTACCTCATCTTGTCCTTCTGGTGGCTGGTCGTCCACCTTAGTTGGTCCCTCTGTCCCCCCGATATTTTGTTGGTTATCCTCTCCACGGACATCGCCCATTGGTTTCTGCACACCTCCTGCATTCGATTGGCCATCTCGCATCTCATTCACAACACCTTTCAAAACCTTCATCTGATACACAAAGTACATAAATGAGGGGTGGTGTGCAAATGTTATTCGACATTGGGAGAAAAGTTACCCATGTCACTTTTGGAAAATACCCGTGTCACAACTGGGGGAAAAGTTACCCGCGTCACTTATAGAATATACCCGTGTCACTTATGGGAGAAAAGCTACACGTACCTTCTCATCCATGCTCCGCATCCATGGTTGACATAGTTCCCAACCTCTCCAAGATCAGTTCTAGTGTCTTCCCCATCTTATCTTCCCAGGATTCCCTTGTCCCATCTCGTTGCTCCGAACTCGGGCCGGGCTTGCCAGAGCCTTCACCGTAATAACTGGGTGCCAACGCAGCCTCAATGTCATCAAAGTAGAGGTCAGGCTCCTCATGCTGGTAGAAGCACCCGAGCATCAATTCATACTCGTCGGCCTTCGGTACTAGTATGGGGTTGTCTTCGACCTTGATGCTTTCGGAATTCTCAGGGTCCATGCGGGACTGGATCATCTCATAGCTTAGATTGTCGTCATCGGCTGTCCACCTCAGCATGCGAGGCAACGCCGTCTTTGACACCCGATTCGCAAACTCCTCCCCAATCCCCGGGACCGCTTCGTACAACCAAATCTACAACAACCACACATGACACTCGAGTTCATCAATTGCACTTAATAGTTAAAGTATAACTTTGGTCAAGTAGGTAACCTGGAACGCACACAGAAAACCCATTAGCCCATATCCATTTCGGTCGTCCTTCGCCTTCGGCTACAAGTCAGTGACACGTCGTTCTATGACACCCGACAGGGACTCGTGGGTGGGCTCGTACACAATCCTGCCCTAGGGGTAATCCAAAAACCGATCAACGTTCTCCACAAGCTTCATAATCCACCCTCGTATGGGTTTCATGGGTTCTCCTCCCAGTAGAACTCCTTCGACGATGAGGAGGAGAGTGATCTTAAAACGCCTTCTCGGACTCGGCTCCTTCAAGATGGAGTTCTTGAAGGCGTTCTCTAGCTCACCCACCTTCATGCTGTCCATTCTGAATAAGTCCTTGAGAGCCTTCTTTGTCTTCTTGTCATCCTCCGTCTCTGTGTCTTCCCCCCGAACTCGACCACGCCGCAGCCCAGTAACGAGCGCAAACTCCTTTATCGAGAATCGTCGGAGCTTGTTTTGAAGCATGTACCAAGTCTCCCACTTCTTTTCTGTCACAAGCTGTCGTTGTAGCACGTAATGCAGTAGTTGCGACGAGAATTGAACTCGGTTTGCCAATCGCACAATACCCCCAAATTGGCTTCGCAGCAGCTTCTCCCAATCGACGCGGTCGACCCAGTCGTCCAAGTTCACGAGCAGTGACACTCTCGAACCATGGTTGACCCGCCCCCGGAAATGCTTCTCCTCCGGCACTGCGAGTCGTGGCTCCACCTTCTTCGGTGGTCGGACACCCTTCCTCCTCAAATTCTGGGACCAAACCATGTCCTTCCTGCAATTAGGTGGACATGAACATAATCAATATCCAGACAAAATCACCCCCTACTTATTAAATCTGTCTGGGAGTGTTTCACGAGCAAGTGCCCATGTCACCTTAGGGGGTAACCCTTGTCACCCAATACTCCTACAGTACCCGTTTATGACAGGGGTTATTCTCCACTCTGACATTCTGGGTTAAAGGACCCGCAACCCTCCCATGCTCATCTTCAACCTCCCTCGCTCTTCTCTCTCAATTCCTCAGAACCACATACCCCTTTTACCCCAGATCTCTATTTCACCGTATCCCCCAATTCCCCAAATCTCCGTTAACCCAAATCCCCAATTTCTGAATTTTCTCCATTCCCAAATTGCATGCCTTTGAACGAAACAATGGAAGATTGCAAATTAAGTGGGGAAGATTGCAAATTAAGTGAAGATTCAGATTAGCAGAGAAGAGAGACGGATTTCAAGAATCAATTGCGTTGTACCTGTTTTCCGGCACCTTCCTCTCCAGTACGGGCTTCTCCGGCGTCTTCCTCTCTTGTCCTATGTCGTATGTTCACAACGGCCGGAGTGCTGCTCTCCTCTTTCCCTTCAATTCACACCCGCCTCCATTCTTGCCCTCTATTAATATTCACTCTCTCTCTTTCCCTTGTGGTGGTGGTTTTATTCCCCAACTGCAATGAATGCAAGTTGGTGAAAGATACTTTCTTTGCTTTTCTTTTGTTTACCTTTTATTTTCGAGAGAGAGAATATTTGGTTTTCCTTTTTTTCTATTTTTTAAAGTAGGTCAAAGTAACTGTGCAACCAACTGCCACCCTGAAAGATTCCTTTTCTATTGTCGTTTTGTTGTTTTGTCCTAGTATCGGGTCACGTCTTTGCATGCACGTGTCACCTTACAGGTTTTTTCGTGTCACTATTCACTCTCTCAAATTCCTACGTATAGTCTAAATGACCCATGTCACCCCTTTTAATCCTCGTGCCATGTAACAATATATACCTTGTCACCAAATTGGATTGATTGTAGAACGTACCAAGTGCACCCATGTTCATACCTACACTGCCAAGTTTAACAAAATACATGTCCGCATACCTAAAATATCCAAATGTTCACATTCGACAACTACCAAGTTTCGCAAAATATCCAAATGTTCTACTTCAACTAATACAGGAGGGTGTTTGATTGCATGCATTTAGGTAGGCATAATAGGTTGCATTTAGCTTAGTTAAGATGCATTTTATGCATGGATTAAGTACAATTTGCATATTTGCTCTCTATGTTAGTGGAGTCGGAATCTACACACTTTTATTGATTATTTCAGGTAATCGTGGATCCGATGATGAGACAGGAGTTGTTAACGCATTAGATGAGAATATCTAGTTAATCGAAGAAGCTTACATGAAGATCTCAAGAGGTTCTGAGAAGAAGAAGCGAATATAAACGAAGAACAAGTCTGCAGAAGTTGTCGCCAGACATGCCGAACTTGTTTTGCACTTTCTGGAGGCCTTGGTTGTCCAATTGACTATTATGACCATGCGTTGGAAAGCTCCTTCAGAGAGCTACAACTTTCCTGTTGACAAGAAGAGCAAATTCGAGATGGAATTTCCGTGAAAGACAGATGCAGCGGCCGCAGCATGCATGCCGCGGCCGCCGCCTTGCGAGCCAACTATCTACCTTTGTCGTCTATTCGAGAGTAAGACACATAAGTTACGTACCTTGCGAGCCAACTTGTCATGTTGTCATTGTCCGTCGCGGACACAATTTCTAGCGCAACAGCATCAGTGGGAACACTGGCTACCTTCTGGGCTCGCGGTTTCTTGGCCGGGGGAGCCAGCTCCTCTCCATCACCCTTCCTCATCTTCTTCGCCCCCTTAGATGCATACATCTGCGCTACCCGGGGCTTCTCCCTATCATCAATTCAATTTTCTTTCCCCCGTCATCAGGACCAGACCCCTTGACACCAGCCTCTCCCAACTGCAAAGATATCAAACTTCACCTAAGGTTGAAACTATCCCTTGTCACATAACAGATATACTCATGTCGTACAACTACATTGTCCCTGCCACCATTAACTGATAGAAAAAACTTACATCCTTGCTCTTTCCTGCCGCCCCATCCCCTGCCTTGAGGGGTTCACCTTCAGCTAGCTTGTCCCCGTCATCAGCTCGCTTGTCCCCTGCCTTGGTCTGAAAAATTTTCGTGTCACTTGCCATAAACGTTCATGTCACACGGAAAATTATCCTTCACACCTTGATTTCATAAATAAACCTTACCTCCTTGGACTTTCCTTCCCCCCCATCCCCTGCCTTGACAGATTCAACTTCATCTTGCTTGTCCCTGACATCATCACCTACCTCCTTGCTCTCTCCTGGCCCCCCATCTCTTGCCTTCACAGTTTCAACTTCAGCGTGCTTATCCCCGCCATCATCCACTTCAGTTCCCTTCTCAACAATAGCTCCATACTGCAAATGAAATCAACATTCAATTAGGTCTCAAACTATCCAGTGTCACTAAACATAACAAATCATGTCACACAGCTACATTCTTCCTGTCACCCTAGATCGATAAATTCTTGTGATGTTTACCAACAACTTACCTTACCACCTTGTCCACCAAGGGTCTCCTCAGCGCCTTCAGGCGCAATTGACTTAATCAAATCATCAAGTTCGACCTGAAAAAAACAAATTAACGTTTGATATTGGATCCCCGATTTCAAGCCGGACTCAACATCGAAACGCATGTCACGCAAAAACAAACTTACATTCTCATAGCTTTCACCAAACTCATCCCGTTCGTTCTGATCGGCAGCTTGTTCTTTCTGGGTTGTTTCTTGCCGGCCGTCCCCTTAACTTTACCATCCCGCAGCTCACTCACGGCCACCTCCAACAATTTCAGCTGCAGGTCAACAAATTCGTACTTCATATCAGCATAAGGTGACAAAATTCAACACAAGCATTTTATTACGTGACACATGTCATGAGTAATCAATACCCAACAAATGCAAATTCACACTTCATATATTAGCCTTCT
The DNA here is from genome assembly GCA_963922045.1 of Persicaria maculosa. Classification (NCBI taxonomy): domain Eukaryota; kingdom Viridiplantae; phylum Streptophyta; class Magnoliopsida; order Caryophyllales; family Polygonaceae; genus Persicaria; species Persicaria maculosa. The sequence continues at coordinate 22,201,136 of OY998258.1, read as the reverse complement.
CCGGTATGAGTATTGGGTTATCGTCAATTTCAATGGCCGCCTCTCCCTCAGCTTTAGTGCGGCTGGATATATCAGCATAAGATAGGTTCTCATCTTTGAGGGTCCATCTCAGGCAACGAGGGAAAGCCGTGGTCGACACCTTCAACGCAAACCGGACCCCCCATTTTGGCATGGATTCCAACAACCAAATCTGCACCGCATCCCCACTCAAATTATTACATTTTCAGCATATGAATTACAAAATGATCATGGGTGTGGTCGAGAAGGTTACCTGAAAGGAAAGCGGATAACCCATCAACCCATAACCGTTGCACTTCTTGTGATCTTCTGCCTTTAACTCAGCCTCCCGGCGCTTTACGGTGCCGTCCAGCGAGACGTGTGTTGCAGCAAAAATGACCCGCCCCCATGGGAATGCCAAAAACCGATCCACATTCTCCACCAACCTGACGATCCAGCTCCGCAACCCCTTCCTCTGTTCCTCCCCTAGCAACACGCCTTCCACAATGTAGAGAAGCACTAGCTTGAATCGTCTTTGCGGGCTCCGCACCACCAACAGTGAGTTCTTCAGTTCGCTCTCCAGGTCACCCACCGTCATCCTCTCGTTTCCGAAAAACTCCTTGATAGCTTTGTCGTCGTCCTCCATCTCAGTCGCTCTTGGTTGACTGCACCGCATCCCGGTAACTACAGCGAACTCCTTGAGGGAGAACCTCCGGAACTTCCCCTTTATCCTGTACCAGGTCTCCCACTCCTTATCGGTCTCAAGCGGGCGCTGGATTGCATAATGCACCATTTATGAAGAGAATTTGACGCGGTGCACCAACTGCACAACCCCACCCAGCTGCGAGTCAAGGAGCTTCTGCCAGTCACCAGCGTCGACATAGTCGTCGATGTTGTTAAGCATCGACAGTCTTGAGCCCTGGTTCACCCGGGCCCGGAAGTGCCTCTCTTCCAGGACTAGGTATTCGGGCTCCCGCTTCTTCGACCTCAGATTCTTCGTCCTCACCATTTGTTTCCTGCAATTTCGATCAGACGAACAAGGTCAGTTTACAAATTATATTCATCTCCCTCTGTCACCTAACAGACAAACCCATGCCACTCAAGGTGAAACCCATGTCACCCCTTATGAATCGGAAGCCTATAACCAATACCTCAAACCTCCTTCAACCGGCCACCTACGACATCCACATATCCCAATTTCCACACCTCGTCATTTCCTTTTTTCCGCCTACCACAACAAATTTCGGAACCCTTCTCTCTGAAATGGAAACCCTTGTCACCCAATTTTAAACCCCTGTCACCCAATTCGAAACTCAAACCACCAATTTCCCCTATCCATAGTTCCCCGACCGTTGCCCTAACCCATTTCGAAAACCCCTGTCACCCAATTGGAAACCCTAACCACCGATTTCCCCTTTCCATACCCGAAAACCACCCATGCCGCCACCACCCACCATTCTCCATACCCGAAAACCACCACACCGACCCACCATTCAGGCCACCATTGACCAAACCCCTTTACCCACTGCTTCCCCGACCCACACCCGCGCACAGTACCACCAAAGGGAGAAGAGGAAGACCGATAGGGCGTACTTGTTCACTCTTTCGTCGGCGTTCGTGGGTGGTGTGTACTCTCCGGCGACGGTGGACTTGCCCGCTCTCTCTCATTTGTTGTTCCTCTCTCGAAGCGGCGTCTCTGCAACTGTCGGATGAAGAAACCGCCCTCTCTCTCTCTCTCTTTGCTATTGGGATGGTTTTAAATGGGAGAGAGAGGTGTGATTGGATTGCCATTTAATAACCCTCACCTAATTTCTCCTTCCCGCCCTCTCTCTCTCCCACTAGCAATGATGCCCCTATTTTATTTTTCTTTTTTTTTTGGCCAAAATTACGTGGGATAGCCGGTATGGGGGGGGGGTTGACTTGCACATTTGTGCAATTTTGGGGGAAATATGGCATTTTTGCAAATTTTCCCACCATGCCGACATTTTTGCAAAGATTTTTGGTTTTATGGTATTTAGTACCATTTCCTCTTAAATTTAAGTAATTAAAGAAAAATTTAAGTAACTAAAGGAAAAAAAATTAAGAGCAACATTGATTAAGTAACGGTTGCTAAAAAAAAGATTAACGGAAGAGAGGGAGTAGGGTCAAAAAGTAAAATAATACTGGAGTGCAGTGTATTGGAAGAGGGAGGGGGGTTTACCTAGGGGTGGGCATGGGACGGGATTGGGGTAATTCCGCGTCCTGTCCCGCGTATTTTTTGCAGGGCGGGATTGAATTTTTTTTTTTCAAATTCCGCCGGGTCTTATCCCTCACGGGACGGGATGGGATGGGACGGGATTTGTCCCTCGTAAAAAATAATTAAAAAACAATCCAATTAACTTGAAAAATAGCAAGTAGAAATGTGAAAATTAAAGTTATTACAAAATACAGTAAGTGTTTACCAAAAGAAGAAAAAAAATGCATAATTACAGTAAGTACTCGTAATAAAATACAGTAAGTAAATTTGAAACAATATGCAATAAGAAAAATACAGTAAGAAAAATAGCAAGTAAAAAAAATACTGTAAGAAAAATACACTAAGAAAAATAGCAAGTAAAAAAAACAAAATACAGTAAGTAGGAAAGTACTACATTTAATCCCATTACAAAATATACAAAATTATTATTTTACTTATTTCAATATTTCTTGGATGTTTTAATATTTTATTATTATTTTAAACTTTAAATTTTGGGTTTAAATAAATGTTCAGGTATAATATAAATATATTATTATATGTTTATATTAATTTTAATATATATATATATATATATATATATATATATATATATATATATATATATATATATATATATATATATATGCGGGACGGAACGGGATTTGCAGGATGCAGACTCTTCGTCTCGCGTCCCGTCCAGCGTACTTTTTACGAGACGAGATTGGGACGGGATTGAATTTTTTTCTCTAAATCCCACCGGGATCGGGACGGGATGTGGGATTATTGAACACGGGATTATTGCTTTCCCTGACAAAACAATTACCACTCCTCCACTTTATACTACTCGCTTATATTGAAGGGTTTTTTAGCTAAGTGTCCATTTTCTACAAGGCATTTTGCAAAATGTTCACTTTTATTTTCCCTTTTGCAAAATTTCCTAATATTGCATTTTTGCCCCTCCTTCCAATTCCCTTCCTTCCTTCCCATTTTTATTTTGATCATTGACCGGTCAAAGTCAATGAATTGGTGACACAACTTTGGTGACACACAAAAAAATTTGGTGACACGTTTTTTTTTCGAATTTTTTTTTTTACGAAATTAGTGTCACCACCTTTATAAGTGGTGACACCGGTCAATGGCTTTGGTGACACAACTTTGGTGACACATATATGATGATAAACAAATTTTTAGGTGACAAATTTTTTTTTTACGAGATTAGTGTCACCGCCCTATCGCTGTCACCACAACCCATATCGCTGTCACCACCACCCATATCGCTGTCACCACCCTTATTGCGGTCACCACCTCTATCGTTGTCACCTCCCTATCGTTGTCACCACTCCTATCGCTATCACCACCACTCCTATCGTTGTCACCACCACCTCTATCACTGTCACCACCACCTCTATCACTGTCACCACCACCCATATTGTTGTCACCACCCTTATTGTTGTCACCACCTCTATCGCTGTCATCGCCCTATTGCTGTCACCACTCGTATCTCTGTCACCACCACTCCTATCGCTGTCACCACCACCTCTATCACTGTCACCACCACCCATATTGTTGTCACCACGCTTATTGTTGTCACCACCTTTATCGCTTATGGGTTTTATTTTTATTTGTAATTTTTTTATTAATTTTAGAGATACATTTAAAAAGGGTAAAAAAATCACAAAGATAGTTTAACTTTTTTTTTTTTAATGAGATCGAATAACCCATCTTTAGCAATAAACCAGAGCACGTGACCCAGCGCACAAGAGTTGTGTGCCAGGGAAATCGGCTTGCGTCAACCGGCTAGATCCAGTGTGAACCTTAATTTTTCACCCATAAGAAAGAACGAAAGAAGAGATCGAACCCGAAAACTTCCATTAACCCCCTCTCACTCTTTGATCTATTGGTTTTGCTGATCAATTGATCAAATGCTTGCTTTTTTTTTTTTTTTCCATGTGCAAATTAGTTCAAAATATTTTTCAAGAGATAGTGAAAGAAACTTGTACCATATATCATGACATAATTATCATTAATATTGTATGTCTGTGTAAAATTTATTTAAGGTGTAAAATTTACATTTAAGGTAGCCCGCTCTCAAAATAGAATTATACTCCGTATTGAATTGAATGGGCCAGCCCAGCCTAGTTCCTCATAACCCAAAAAAAAGAGGAAAAAAAAAGAATAGGCTTATTGCACTGTCTGGCGTCTATCAATCTCTCAGCTCTCTCGCCTTTGAGATCTCTCCCCCACTCGACAACGGCGACGGCGGGTTCCCCGCCTTCGACGGTGTAGTTCTAATGGCTGGACAATCGTCTGCGAAGGAGACGGCGGAGTCATACTACAGCCATCGGCGCTATCGACTGTAATGGAGAACGGCAATGGCGAAGGAGATGGTAGGTCGTCGTCTTTGAAGCCGTGTCGGAGAAATCAGGTGCTTCTCTCCCTCAAAGGTGCCTAAGTATGTGCTCGATTTCTTCTCCTCTCCTCTCCCTTCAGATTTCCTTCAAATATGCTCCTCGGCTCGTCCTTCTTCCTACCGCGCGCTCCACCTAGGTTTTGCCCTATTGCCTTATTGCCCCAATTTTACAAGATTTTATTAATTTGATGTACACATTTGTAACAAGATGATGTTGTATGAATTGAATAGGCAATTTCTAATTTGAGGCACTGCTAAACACATGGGGGTAGCCTCACAGTAATTGACAATATGAACTATGTATTGTTGTATTGTAGGCACTAATCAAATTCAATTGTTGACTTTGAATCTTTGATCATCAAACGAGGCATGATTGCAAGCGTAACATAATGGGTGGCTGGTAGGTGCTGAATTCTGACATATTCAACTCTTTCTATTTCTTATTTGTTAGTTGTTACGGAGTATTCTCAAAATCTTCCTTTGGTTCAAGTTTTCAGGGATGGTAATAGTTCCTGCTGTTTTACTGCTAAATTGAAATATTATTTTGGTTTTTTGTGATGTTTAGGATTTGAGGCAGTTTAAAGGCATAACATTTAAATGTAGGATGACTAATAACCCTCTTCCTGACAGGCAATCCCTTTACAATTAAGGACATATGAACTATTGATCAATCAGACATTGATACTAAACTTGTTCTATGTTGTTTGCCGCTGATCTTGGTGTTTTGATTGGAAATATTGACCAACCATGTCTTATTTCTCCTTAAAAAAGTTTGAGATCATTAATAAAAATTGTCCTCCCAAAGTCTTTGTGATGACAAGGTGGGATTCAATTTTACATTTCCAATTCTATTGCTTCTCTTCTTTTTGGTGTTGAGTTTATTGTACTTCGGTATTCTTGATCTACCATTTTACCAAACTTTGGTTTACATATGATAGGATATAGGGATTGTTATTACAAGTTGCTTACACTTCTTTTTCACTACAGGAGCTTGAGGCTAATAGAAAAGAGAGAAGAAAGCAATTGACAAAGCTTAGGGTGAAAGCTGAGAAGGCAGGCTGATGAGAAGCTTGACTCCTAGCTAAGATGTTCTTGATGCTGTCAAATACTGAAAAAATCCCTAGAGATTGTGTTACAATTTTGTCCCCACCTGAATGTTACGGATCTGTTTGGTTGGTAAACGAGCATTTAGATATAAGCTCTTTTCCACATTGTCCTACTTTAGCCTTTTGAAGTTTTTGCACTAAAGCCTATTAGCTCAAAATGGAAGAGCAATGTGCCTACGCACAAAGATGTGGGTTCAAATCCCGCATAGGCTATCTATGTTTATCGCTTACAGGTACTATGTTTCTCTTCATGAATAAGAGTATAAGGTGCAAAATTAAAATTGTAATGTGCAAATATAAGAACATAAAGTGCAAAAATAAAATTGTAATGTGCACATGGCTACCTTTCAGTTCTAGTCAGCACAAAACCAGGGTAGGTGGGCACTGCCTATTGACTATAGGACCATCTCACATTCATGGATTTGCACAGGAGAATTAAAAATAAAGACTTTATTATCATAACTCATTACAAGATACCAGAAACATAGGATTTCTTGATTCTGATTAGCTAATATCTAGGTAAATTAAAGGGTCCTAAACTGTCATTTCCCGAGGGAAACAAAAATTTAAAGAATATTCTAGCTGATATGTTAAATATTTTTGGATGCACTAGAGAGATTGCCAAACAAATGAAAATGGGTGAAGTGAACCAAAAATGGGTATGCTTAAAAATGCAGGTATATTGCATTTCCAAGTTCATAGACGACGTAAGGAACAACTACAACTAAAGTATGCACATGGTTTAGTTATTTTTGAAGTTCAGTTGTACAAGCTTTTGACTTCTGAGCAACAGAGAACGGTTACTAATATGTCATCGAATACAAGAATATAAGTGTGCAAAAGTAAGATACAATTGTGCAGATTTAAACTACAATTGTGCAAAAGTAAGATACAATTGTGCAAATTTAGAATACAATTGTTGTGCACATTTAGAGTACAAGTGTGCAAAAGTAAGATACAATTGTGCAGATTTAAAATACAATTATTCAAATGTAAATACAATTGTGCACATTTAGAATAATAGTGTGCAAAAGTAAGATACAATTGTGCAGATTTAAAATATAATTGTGCAAAAGTAAGGTACGCCAAAAAACAAACTCCTAATCCCATAATCCCATCACCTTTCTCAAACTCAGAATTTATTTCAAAATTTTCAACCAATAGTTCATTTAAAACTGAAACAACTCCATTGCCTGAGCTTCCTAATGGATGCCCTATTATTAGCAGACATGATATTCCGAATTGAACATTGAAACAGAGTATATAGATCTAAGTGGAGTCGAACCACCAACATCCTGAACAATAGGCGCTCATTCCTAATTGAGCTTATGGATCTTAACACAAGTAAGAAGCTAACCTAAAGATGGACAAGCTAAGAACATTTGAGTTCTAAAAATGCACTTTTCCGTTTTATACTTGCACTTTTTGAAACTAAAATTGCACATTTAGCAATGAAGAAATGGAACTTATCATTTAAAAAAAGAAGAAGATTGATATCCCAGATTCAAAATCTGATCAGAATCAACATATCCCACACAATAAAAACTGATAAAATGAAAGAGTTAATCTTAACCCACGAGTTGCTTACCAGGCGCCAAAGCATTAGTTCCCACGCGGATTTTGGCAAGAGCACCCCGCAAGTAGGTGCCTCTGTATCTGCAGCAGTCCCTGCTCCACATGTTTGGTGTAGGGATGGCAATGGGGTGGGGACTCCCCGATCCCCGCGGGGAATCCCCGTCGTGGGGACGGGGATGGGGAAATTAAATGTGGACGGGGACGAGGATGGGGACGGGGACACTATTCCCCACTCCGATCCCCGCCCCGTCCCGCCCCCGTTGGAGAACCCCGCGGGGATCCCCGATGGGGAGTATGAAATCCCCGTTTTGCTTAGATCTTACAAATGTTTTAATAATTTTTCTTTTATTTTTAAACTTCTATCTTACAATTTACATTTATAAGATATTATATGTAATATTCATATCATATTTTTTTATATAAATTTAATAATATCTTATAGTTTTCTATTAAATAGGGGGAAACCATGAGTTTTAAATGGGAAACCCGACGGGGAAACCCGCGGGGAATGCAAACGGAGAAAATTGAGCGGGGATGGGGATTTCCCGATGGGGACGGGGACCCCGCGGGGATGGGGACGGGGGACATTTTGGATCCCCGAACGGGGACGGAGATGGGGACGGGGGGACTTTTTAAAAACGGGGACGGGGATCGAGGGTACTCCCCGCCCCGAACCCGCCCCGTTGCCATCCCTAGTTTGGTTCCATGTAATTGATCTTTTCACAGTTCTTGTCAGCAACAATAAGACCTTCTGTAGCCCTTGTATCTGCTCCAAGGATAACCCCATCCTAAATGAACTAAAAAAATATGTTTAAGACACACAATTGACTCCCAAAATATCATAATATGCCGCTAAAAGTAATTTTAACTACTAATTATACTAACTTTATTCAAGAATGGATAAGTGATCCATTAATCTCCAAAGTAAAGACATAGATCCAATAAGTTGCACACGACAGATTTTTAGTTGAAATAAACATTTTTCAAAGATTCTAAACTCTAAAGTATAAATGCAATAGCCGTAAAATACAGAAGCAGTTGTACCAAGACTCAAAATCAACCAGCAGGCCAAAATCACTTCATCTTTGTAGGAACTTAGGACACTGAGAGGGGAGCGGCTGGAGATAAGGGCTTGCGAGCATGGAACTGCGAAGCAACTGAACCACCACCATGTAGACCTGTTCAAATAGCAGAAGCCTTCTGGTCAAGGAGGCTTCAATCCGATTTCGGTGGCAAGATTATCACACACTCAAATAATCGTCTAGCACAGTGCACCTATTTTTCTCATCTATTGCAAAGAGCAAACTTATACCATCGCCTCAATCTTTCTAGAAATCCCAAAGTTATATTCCAAACTCCAGGCAAATAAAGCATTTCAGACCTAACAAAGTTCTTCCCAATAATCGTCTAGCACAGTGCACCTATTTTTCTCATCTCATATGAGAACGTTTGCCTCCACTGGCATTCAAAACTATCATTGATTGCTAAACTAAATTAATAACAGAGCAATAACAGAGCAAAAATCCAAGCAATGAAATAGTGCTAGCAAGAATTAAACAAGCAATCAGATAAGCAGAGGCAAAAATTACCTTCCCAAGCATCATAAAACCCTCTTCAATTCGGAACGAGAGATGGGAAGTAAGCGAAAACCCTAAGCCCTAAAAATCGTTCGCCCTTACTAAAAAATAAAGTGAGAAAAAAAGCAGAACATAGTACCTGAAAAAGCCAGAGAACGACAAGGATGAAGCGATCTTCCTCGTCGACATTGTTTCGAAATCCTCAAACCAACAGCAGATGAAGATGTAACAAATTGAAAAAGGAGAGTGACGGAGCGACAAAGAAATCCTCAACGAGCAAAGGGAGGAGCGTGCTTTATTTTTTCGGTTCATGCTTTTTTTTTAATGAAACGGATCCGGTTCGGTTTTTTTAAATCAGACCCGCGCGCGCCCCAACACAAAATTTTACACCTTAAGAATTTTACACCTAAGGCAATTTTACATTTTACACAAATGAACAATATGGATGTCTAATGCTTAAATTGCAAGGAAGTCCTTGAAGCAGAAGTAAGATTAATCCTTGGGATATCTCTTCAATCCATCGTCGAAATCCACAAAGTTGAGACCGAATCGAGGAGTATAGCCAGAGGCCCAGAACCCCACTCGAAATCATCCAGCCATGTCCGTGTGTAGTATCCTCCCACGTTAACACCCTCCCTGGTCATTTATCGTCATCAATCAATCAATCAATCAATAAATATATATATATATATATATATATATATATATATAGAGCTGGCATTTCGGGTTATCCGGTCGGGTTCGGGTCGATCGCATTCGGGTCGGGCCACTGATGAGTCGGGTCAACTCGGTCAAAATTTCTGTGTCGGACTTGGTCGGGTCGGGTCGGGTCGGATTCGGTCAAAATGAAATTCAGATTGGTCGGGTTTCGGTCAGAATCGGGTTGGACCCATTCGGGTTTTCGGTCAGAATCGGGTCGGTCTCGTTCGGGTTTCGGGTCGGTCCCCGATATATCGGATATTTAGAATCCGTTACCAATTTTCCATATATCATACCGTATTAGGTATATCGGATCAAAATTTAAACTTTTTATTTTATCAAGTTTATGGGTAATTTTACAATTTAACTATTAATTTTTCATGTTTATTTTTAAATTTTGAAGTATAAATATAATACGACCCCGATAAGCGATATTTAGAAGTTAGAACATTGCTTTTGGGTAATCAATTTTATTAAATTGAATATGTAATTCATGTTATTTATGGATTTCAAAAAGCATTTTAGTAAAATTAAATATGATTCAATAAATAATCTACTCATTGGCTCGTAAACTCAATATTGTTAAACTCTCGATTCGATCCTACAATATCTAAAAATGGAAAAATGATCCCGGTCCTTTATTGCAATTATAACGATCCTATAAAATGTCTATTATAAGAAATTTCTATTATTTACCCTTTATATAGATTATATTTAGTTTATTTTCAAAATTTTACATCTTTATGGGTATTTTTTATGATTTAACATATCATTTATCTAATATTAAACATAGTAACTTCATTTAAAAGAAATTTCATCCATAAGGTGGGATTTTACGATCCTACGATTCGATTATACGATCCGATCCTTACACCTTTTTACCGATCCAATTTAGAATCCCAATTTTTATAACATTGGTAAGCTCATTCTATTTATCATTAATTTCATTGAAATTTGGCAATATATTGTTATCAAAATCATACTTGATTCCCTATCTAAAATTTGGTCGGGTTGGGACTCGGGTCAGTTGGGAGTCGGGTCGGGTTGGAATTCGGGTCGGGTCTTATTTGAGTCGGATCCGGATTGAGTCGGGTTTGTCTGTATTCGGGTCACTTCGGGTTTCGGGTCAAAGTCGGTCGGGCTCGGTTTCGGTTTCGGGTTATGCATAACGCTAAATTTTCGGGTTCGGTCGGGTTTCGGTTCGGGTCGGTCGGTCGGGTTTCTCGGGTCGGGTTAGATTTTGCCAGCTCTATATATATATATATATATATATATATATGAGGGTTCAAGTGAGAAGAAATTGATCCAGTAAGAAAGTAAGAAGGAAAGAAGTGATTTTATTGGTCAAACTAAAATAAGCACTCACGTGCTTTTATTTGTCTGTCTCATACTCCCTTTCACCTTCCCCTCCATGGCTGTCTTCCATGGCTCTCCCTCGCCTTCCCCTCCACTTCCCCCACCGTGCACCAGCCTCTGGAACACCCCCGACAGCCTCGCCGCACGTACTCCTCATCCTCGTTGTCGTACTCGTTGACCGCCTTCGCTGGCAACCACCGCGACGATCTCGCGCCTCTGCTCTTCTCAGATCTGCCCTCAATTTCTTCCTCCCAGCGTCGGATCTCCTCCCAGCGCCGGATACGCCACAGTCCCCGCTCCCATCCTCCCGGAGTACACCGTCACTTGCATCGCATCGGGCGACGACGACAACGAGATCCGCCGAAGCGCTAGCCCATCGATGTGGAATCTGGCAGCGGAGGCGCAGGATCCGCCATTGAAGGTGAGCGCGATAGCCACCTGATTCCTTAATCTCCTCAACGGTGGTGGCCGCTACGAGGAGAGTTATTCTGTTTTTGCTGCTATACTGCCGTGAGCTTTCTCCCTCTCTAAGAATTTGTCAAAATGCAAATATACAGAGACTCTCCAAGTAGCTTCCTGGGCATTGAATGTTACATATTTAATTTAAATCCAAGGGCAATGGAATGGCTTTGATTTGCTATCGAAGTGTATATTGTACGTAGAAATAGAATCAATGATAAGTGTTATTTATTTGAATTGCTGTTTTGTCATTAATTTTATTGCAATTGGTTTAGAACATATAATTGAAAGTGGTTTAGTGACAAAACATATAGTGTCTCATGAAAGAAATACAAATGCAAGTGGTTTATTAATTTTATTGCAATTTGTTCAACACATATATAGAGAGTGGTTCAGTATAGAGTGGTTCAGTGACTAAATAGAGGTTGGTTCAGTGACTAAATATGTTTGTTCAATGACTAAATAGAGGTTGGTTCAGTGACCAAATAGAGGTTGGTTCGGTGACTAAATAGAGGTTGGTTCAGTGACTAAATAGGTTGTTTCAGTGTCTAAATAGAGGTTGGTGCACCGGCCGACTCAGATTTGTAAAGAGAGATGATGGGCTTCCCTTTAGCCTTTCCGTTGTTCTTTTCTTTCTTCCACTTTGTATTTTTTACAGGGAAATTTTCTTAATTTTTATTTTTATTTTTACTAGTGTTGAACTATAATCGAGCTAATCAAGGATTATTTTCTTTCTTCCAAATCTGGTGGATTTGATGATGTTTTGAATCGTGGGTCTATGAACTATACCCTTATTAAGTGGTTCAGTGATCAAATAGAAAGTAGTTCAGTGACCGAATATAGTGTGGTTTAGTGACTCAATAGAGGGTGGTTCAGTGATCGAATGGAGAGTGGTTAAGTGACGGAATAAAGAGTGGTTCAGTGACTCAATAGATGGTGGTTCAGTGACCGAATAGAGTATGATTCAGTGACCGAGTAGAGAGTGGTTCAGTGACCGAATAGAGTGTGGTTCATTGACCGAATAGAGAGTGGTTCAGTGACTGAATAGAGTGTGGTTCATAAACCATTTTATTTATAAAAAAAACAAATAAATAATTAAAAATTAAGCATTAAGTGAAAATAAAAGAAGAATGAAAACTTCATGAACCACTTCTTTATAACTTAATAAATCACTTCTTGATAACTTCAAGAACAACCTATTGATAACTTCATGAACCATTTCTTGGTAGCTTTTTAACCACTTCTTTATAGCTTCATAAATCACTTCCTTATAGGTTCATGAACTACTTTACAACATCATGAACCACTTCTATATAGGTTCATGAACCACTTCTTTATAGCTTCATGAACCTCTTCTTTATCAAATAAAGAGTAGTGGTTCATCAATTTAAAGAGTAATGGTCAGACCCCGCTGAAATTTACAGGCCTTATCTTCCCCCACTCTTTTGAATCTCAACCTAAGCCTCTCCTCCCTCTTTGAATCCAATCTCAATCAAACCCACGTCCAAACTGCAACTCTGCCTCTCCTCCTTTTCTGTTTTTGCCAGCTCCACCCTCCTCCTTCATTCCGACCGCCAGCAGTCAACTCCCGCTCCACTTCACCTCCCCCGTTTCCGAGCACCACCAAATCCCCATCGCTCCGCCCCGTTTTCCTGTTCGGGGGCCAACTGAGCCACAACGGCTTCGTTTCCCTTTCCTTCCTCGACGAGAAGCAGCCAGGGCATCTCCACAGCTCCTTTGATACCCACGAGCAGCCAGACGAGCCACCGGAGACACCAAGCCGCCCCTCCTCCTTCCTCCCCTGTTTCCCATTTCCGCACTCGATGAGTCTTCTCCTCACTTCCTTTCACTCTCGAATCACATAAAGGCAAACCTTTAAACCTCCTTTGTCCTCTCTAGGCCATCTCTGGAAAGTATTCGACTCTGACGAGCCTCCAAGAACTCCGACGATGTTTTTGGCGAGATTTCGAGTCTCTCGGTGAGCTTCCCTAAACCCCTTCAACTCTCGTTTTCTTCGAATCCTCGTGTGTCTTCATTCTTGATTGTTGTCCTTAAAATGGTGAGATGGTGAGAGAGAGAGAGAGAGAGAGATAGAGATAGAGAGAGAGAGAGAGAGAGAACGCCGGAGAGCGTAGCGGTGAGAACGAGCGAGGGCGGTTGTGCGAGAGTGTGTGAGGATCGACGAGGACGTAGCGGGTGAGTGGTCAGGGTGAGAGTGGGAGTGAGCAAGGGAGGCGGAGCCCTGGTGACGATGAAGGAGAACGGGAGGGCGAGCTCGAGCTTCCGACGGGTTTCCGTTCCAACAGAGGTGGGGGACAGTGATTTTCAGAGGTAGAAGAAGGCTGGGTGGGCCCCACCTCCAGCTCCGCGTCCACGTCAGCGGGTGGATCCCCATTCCTTTTGTTTCTTCTGATTTCGAATTGTAAGAGAGAGCTGGGAGTGGGCCTATTTTTAAGACTAAACAAATTTTGGGCCGGGGGTTGTTTTAAAAGTCAAAAATGATTTTGGGCCTGTTTTCCAAAATGAGAACTGATTTTTGGTAATAATTTTAATAAAAGGCTTGGTTTTGGGATTTATAAAATACGGGCGATTTTGGTGAATAATAAGGGCAGATTAGTATAAAATAAAAATGGTTGAGATTTTTAAGGGATTCGGAAATATTTTATGAAAGTGTTTAATAAAGGGTATTTAAAAATATTATATAATATTATTTTGAGATTAAAGATATAAAATCATGGTATTTTGAAATAAATATAATATTACGAGACTTGGAGATTTAAAAGGGTATTGTTGAATTTAAATCGGAAATATGAATTTTGACGAACATTTTCCAAGGTTGGAATTTCTAACTAGTTGACTCGGTTTTCGAGACGGTTTTCGGGACTAACATGGGAATTATGTGATCGATGACTAACTAGCATGATGATATGATTGAGTGACTAATAACATGTTTTGTGTGGACTAATGACATGTATGAATGATTAAAGGCATGAGATGTTAGAATTATATATCGCTTGACTTATACTTTATGAACTATAATGAACTGTTGAGATATATACGGATATGTTATTATGAGAAGGTGAATGTGGCTAAGGGAATTATGGAGAATGATATGGTCTCATGGAATGTGGCAATATGATGAATGGTTGAACTTGACGGAATGATGATTGCGATATGGTTTCTATTCTCGTTGAATGATATGCTTGAGTGCTTGGATGATTAGACTTAGACTTATACATATATGTTCTGATGTGTATCTAGGTGATACTTTGTGATTATGAATGATGTATGCCGGATCTTCTATTATGCTGTTCTGCATAGCCAGGTGAGTTCCTATATGAGCTCACTCAGATTCGAAAAGAGATCTCCCTGCTTGTAGCCATGTGCATACTAGGTGCTTGCATTCATAATAAAGCATGCCATGTAGTATCCTGCTAGGATTGCACTCATGATTGAGCATTTGTTTACTCATTGCTTTTGTAAACAGAACGGCCGTTATCTGTGAAGTAACTAGAGTCTTTGCTAGGGTTATAGGACGGCCCAGTCCCATCGGGTCCCGTCTTGAGTCAATCGAGTCATGGAGTTTCCTTATATTATGAGCTGCCTGCGGGCTTTATTGTGGACATGGGTTGGGCATGTGTGCCGCCCGATTATTATGGAATGCATTCACGAGCTGGCCAGTCTCTGCCCTATCGGAAGGGGGTGGAGGTAGGAGAGGGATATACCACTTGGTATTCGGTGCTAAGACCTTATTATATTTATGCACTTGATCTTAGGACCATGCTAGTGTGTTAATATTCCGCCTTGCATCTAGAAGCATCTTTATTAGGACTAGCGTGTGTATGTGTCTGCTTGTTTGGGATTACATTGCGAAGGGCTTCGATCTGACACCACCCTGCATACATTTTTTTTAGGTTTGTTTTGCAGCATGTTTGTTCCTTGCTTCTGTAATGTGGGAACTCTCTTGGGCGATTGCAAAGAAATGGTCTAACCTTATATTTCGATAAATACGCTTATTGATTTGGTTTTGACTCGGTGCTGCCGTGGCACCCTCTTGTATTACACCTTAATTATACTATTTGCATGACTGTTGGTTTTCCACGCTTAGACTTATGACAGGTACATGGGACTTCCCCGGGGATTCCAACGATCCCTTCGAATTTTGGGTATGAAATCCCACTTGAATACGTTAGAGTAGAATTTCAAACCTTCAACCTGTACTCGGGGCGCAAAATCCTAACGAGGGGTTTCATCCCTCGAAACGTAACCCGTGAATCATAATCCCGGGTCGTTACAAAGTTGGTATCAGAGCGAGGTTTTGCAAACCGAGTATGATAGGTTGAAGTGGTTTTGAAAATGGCCCCAGGTTTTCAAATGGTCTTTCAAAATGTTTTAGAAAGGGCAAAATGAATTTAATATGGCTAACTCAAACGGACTTAATATGAACTTGACTCAATAAATCCGGTAATCAAACAAAGGGAAACGAAGGGGTAGTAACGGCGCTAGACCATCCCTATTGGATGTAGTTGGGAACGGGTAGGCAAAATACTAGCTTTCTTTTACAGACGGGGTTTGAAGACTCCAAGGAGCTCGAGGGTTGGAGTAGCTTGGGTTAGGGAGCCGTGAGTTATTTGCCCCTCCGGTCAGCCATCCCTCGAAGGACGACATAGACCATCTATGTGATTATATGCGTTATATCCAACTGGGCCCGAGGGCGATCCTCCTCGAAGAGGATCATATCAATTCCATTGATTGCTTCCATGCTGAGTGTTATTGTGCTTAAGGTAGAAAACTAATTGGTATGCCTTAACTTGATCATGTAGATGTGTGAACGGGATAGCGGGAGGAAACCTTGACCTTATGT
Organism: Persicaria maculosa; assembly: GCA_963922045.1. Classification (NCBI taxonomy): domain Eukaryota; kingdom Viridiplantae; phylum Streptophyta; class Magnoliopsida; order Caryophyllales; family Polygonaceae; genus Persicaria; species Persicaria maculosa. Next base: position 22,184,878 of record OY998258.1, on the reverse strand, counting down.
AGTCAAAATTCCCATCTTGTCGGAATAGCTCTTCCCTAATTCAAACCCTTTGATGATTCTGACTCCGTCATCTGTCCCACCAAAACATTTAGGCATGTTAGCAAGGGTCGAGGAGTGTCCGCTCTCCCCGTTTCGAGTCCTGCTTGATATCCCACCATCTATGCTTCTATCGAGTCTCGTACATGAGGTTGGTGTTTTCCACGGGAAAATTTGGGTCGATCAACTAGCTACTTCTGGGGGTGTGTCAGATATGGGAAATTCATGAGTATTTTAGGGAGGATGATCAATGAAACAATTCCGAGTTAGAAGTGATTTGTCTTATGGAGTTATCCTTCTCGATTCTTATACTGGTCAACCGTGTCTTCTTACCACGAGAGTCTAAACACGAGTTCTACCATCACCTCTCGGGAATAGCGTGAATGTCCTTGTGTCCAACCGAGTGAGTCATACTAGTGCCCCACGGGGAACCGGGGTGATGAGTCAGTGATTGCCCTTGGAGAATTCTGTCAGGTTATGATAATAGCCCACCTTGCGATTGTATGACATAATGCATTGATATATTTCAGCATGACTTGTCTGATATCTTGCATGATTGCAATTGTGAATGAGTATATGTGTCGCGTGTATGAATTTCCATTTTTATTGTCCTTTCATGAATTAGGTCCATGATAGTGTGGTCAACCCTCGTTGTATGATCAATATATGAGATGAATTCCTTAGCATGTTAAGTTGATCAAATTGAACCTCGTTGGCCATGTACTTGCTTAATGAGTATTGATAGTATCATGTAGGATATATATCTCCTAATTATAGACTATCATGCAATTATGTGCCAAACTTGTCATACTACATCTACATGGTTGTAATTGATGTGATAGTTGCTATGCCCAAATGACTTCACCCTATCCCCTGACATGATTATTAGAGTGTGTCTTATCAGGCTTACCTTGAACCCACATTTTTTGAGCTGCTTATGTGTACACTTAAAATGAGTAATGAATCATACATGTAGGATATCCTATAATACTCGCTATGTCATATATAACTTATGCTGCATATGTCTATTGTCGGTTTGTGCATACATGATCTTAATATGTCAAGCATTATTAGTGCATGAGATGATAAGTTTTAGGATGTTCTGCGTACATGTAAAGTTGATTATGTGGACATGTTATGAATGCATAGGACGCTATTCCTGTTAATAGGTACATGCTAGTGTGGAATTTGCTATGTGTTTGCTTGTCGCACTTGTAACCTCATAGAATACCCCTAAGGGCATTGTTGTAACTCTCGGGTTCGTGTCTTGTCTTGAGTCTCGTCATCTCTAGTCCTGTCTATGTCTGAATCCTTAAGGAAGTCGTATTGTCCTCCCTTTCCCTCCCCTATCTCCGTGACTTCTAACCCCTCGTAATCCCCTTGATGGACGTCGACATAGAAGAGAAAACGAACGATCGAATGGCATCAGAGTGGTGCAACGGAAGCGTGGTGGGCCCATGACCCATGGACCCTAGGATCGACGTCGCCAAAGGACAGACGCCTTTCGAAGATGGTCCTTGCAGACGTAATCCTCATAGATAACTCAAGGAATGATGTTTTTCATCCGAATTGCGACCTATCCTATGCGAATTGGAATCGGTGTTGTGTGATAGGCTTGGAACTAACTAAATGGATGTGTGATGACTGATATGTTGAGCTGATAGTAAATAAGTGGCTTACTAACTGGTGTCTATGATGATGTGCCTCGATATTTTGGTATACCGACTTGCTAGTAAGAAGGTTATGGGATAAATGTGTGATGGTGCTTTATTATAGGGCTTAAGCTATGGGATTCTTCGGCAAGCTAGGTCGGAAGGTGGTAGGGAGATTGAGGTCTTAGAGTTGTGATGTGAGCCTAATTCACCATGTTTTACATCTATATTTATATCGTTTTCTGCATGCATTTCATACATTTGGGCTAGAATAGTACAGAATCTATGTAGTTTATGTTTATTTTCCAGATTATAGAATCTACACCAGTTTCTGTTTAATTTTGCAGAAATCGAAGCAATTTACTGCAATTTTGAGAAAAGAGGAAAAGCTCAAAGTCAACTACAGAAGTCCGAGGTCAAGGAGCAGCGGAACCAAGACAAATCAAGCTGAAAGTAAGGAAATCTACTCGACAAAACATTAGTCGATATCGAGTACTGTAAGTCAATATCGAGTACAGTCAAGTCGATTTCCACCAAAGCTGCCCAGAATCGAGAAAGCTGAAGAAAGTTAGTCGATATCGAGGTATTTTACTCGATATCGAGTAACCACATATCGAGCTGGAGACCAGACATCGACACGAGGAAGCTGGGAGCTGAAAGTTTTACTCGATGTCGAGGAATTTACTCGATATCGAGGAAAACATAGTCAATTTTCACAAGTTGGAGGCGAGATCGACGAAGAAGTTGAAGACGGACCAAGCCTTGGTCGATATCGAGGATATCTTCTCGATATCGAGGAAAAGTCAAGTCGATGTGCTGTCCTGGAGGCCGGAATCGAGTTGCTGAGCGGAAGACGAAGAAAGTGCTACTCGATATCGAGGAATTCTACTCGATATCGAGGAAATCCCAGTGGCCGACGTCGAGCTACCCGAATCTTGTTAAGTTTCTATCCCGAAGCCATGGTGATATTTTCGAGATGAAATTCTATCAAGATCTATCAAGTGCTATCAAGTCAAGAGAGAAGATATTTTATTCACATTAGATATAGTCCTAGTTGATTTATTTATTTATTTCCATGTTTTATCTTAATGTTATTAGATAGATAGAATTAGATATAGATATAGTTTTCTTTCCTAGAATAGCTAGGGAATGAAGCCTATAAATAAAGCCTTAGGGGCTGATTTCCATTCATTCAATTCAAGACACAATTAGTTACATAGAGAGAGAAGAGAGAGAGCTTGTGGCGAGAGGAGAGAAGGTGTTGAGAGACGGTTTGTCTTTGATCGGTTGTAAGTTCTCTTTAGGTTATTTTAATGCGATTTATTTTCCTGAAATCTTTGATGAGTTTCTTGATGATGAAGAGCGAGTAGTCCACCCACTTTTAGGGTCGGGGTGAGCCCGACGGTAACCATGTGAGGTGATGCGGTAAAGGTTTGATCTTTTTATGCAATTCGTCTTCTATCCCTATGAGCATGATTCTTTTGTGAAAGTTGAAGGTGATCCTTGTTTGTGTTATTGAAGCGAAAGTGATCTTAATACAACTTGGATTAATTATGTGAAAAGGGTTAGTAACAATTAGGGCTTATGCGAAAGCCTCTATATTCCTATTTGTTGATAACGAAAGTTATTTGATGAAAAGCATGATCTTTTATGCCTTTATGTGTTATTTTACATGGTTATCGTTGTGGTGTTGAAACCCTGATCTTGGAAGTCTTTAGTTTATTGATTTATTTCATCAAAATCCGTGTTCTGCGTTCGAAAGGTTGCAATTTTAAGTTTCTGTCTTTACTCGACATCGGGGAATTTTTTGTCGACATCGAGGAGTTTCCTCGATATCGAGGAAAGGTTGTCGACATCGAGTTACTTCTGCTTCGTTTTGGTTTCTGTTTGTCGATTTTGGTTACTGTTGATCGATATTTCTAGCCGATATCGAGTAACTTTAGTCGATATCGACGAGTTTCTGTGCTTTCGTTTTCTTTGTTATTTCTGTCTTTTTGTTTAATTTTCTGTCTGTGAGATTTGCCGCTACCTGAGATCCGCTGACGTGCTTCCTCGAGGATCGATCCTGACTTCCCGCTGCTACATCAGGAGGAGGTCTTGTAATCATTTGCAAGGGACGGAATCTGGTTTGCTGTACTTTATTTATATTTTAATTGCAAGTCTCGATTTCCTCCTACAACAAATTGGCGCCGTTTCCGGGAAAGCAATCATTCGCACCTTAGGTAGTTAAATCTCATGTTTGTCTTGAGTTACTTCGCAGATGTATGCGCCGTTCTGGTCAACCACCTGAGTTTGACGCCTTAGACGATCCAGAACGCCTTATACACATCCATTCTAAGCTGAAAAGGATCATGGCGACTGCCGAAACACAAGTTGAGATGATTGAGAGGCTTCAGAGGGAACTAGCCGCCAAGGATACTGCTCTCACCGCTAAGAGAGCACACACTACGTAGGAAACGGAGCGAAGGAGGCAGGTGGAAGCTGAGCTTTCTCAACACCCTACCACTGCAGAGGATTACATGCACCCGACTCTCGTCGTGCCAGAATCGGCCATTCTAATCCCTGAAAATAATTATGAAATTCGCACTCCTTTCCTAATTGAGATTAAAATTAATGTTTTCTTTGGTAGATTTAATGAATGTCCTCTTCAACATATTACCAACTTTACTGATATGTGTCGTACTTTTGCTGAAGGTACCACTTTGGAATATATCATGATGAAGGCTTTCCGTTGGTCTCTGGCTCGTCCAGCATTGAAGTGGCTTGAAGGTCTCCGTCCACGATCCCTCACAACATGGGCTGAAGTGAGGCAGGAATTTCTCAACAAATTCTTTCCTCCTGCCAAGACAGTCCTCCTTCGCCAGAAGATTACAGCTTTCAAACAGAAGCCTGGGGAGCCACTAGCAAAAACATGGGAACGATATAAGGATCTACTGCGATCATGCCCTACACATGGACAGCAACCCTGCATCATCCAGGAGATCTTCTTCCATTACCGTCGATCAAGCCTTTCGATTGATCTCGCCGTCGATCTCATGGTCCTCGAAAGGCTTTTCGATTGATCCAGTCCGAGACCCGATTTGCAGATACTCCCATTGTCGTTGATCTCTTTAACTGGCGATTGAAGCTTCGAGAGTTTGCGATCTTCCATTTTTGAGACCGACTTGTAAACAGAGAAATCAAATTCTTCAATCCTTCCAGGGGAAGCTCTCACGGCTGTGTCTAGACACCGTTCGGTTCATCCACTCGCTGGCGATCAATCCCTGTTTAGTGCCCATAGGTTTCTTTGAGTTAACATCATTAAACGATAATGGATGTTGTGAGGAAGGCAATTGAAAGCTTAGTGTTGTGTTGATGCACAGAGCTGAATCCCAGAAAAGATGAAAATTACATTCCATTACACACAAACATTTTTTAGGTCATTTTTTTTAATTGTCGCCTGTAAATCGGTAAACATTTGAGGAAGGCAATTGGAAGCATCTTTGTGCCCATTTTTAGCCTATTAGTAGTTCGTGAAAGTGTAATGCTTGTAAGAGGTGGTTCATGAATTTTAGACTAATTGGTTCAGGGTTTTAATAACAAGTAGTTCAGAGTTTGTATACCAAGTAGTTTAGGGCTTTAAACTAAGCGGTTCAGGGTTTTTACACCAAGTGGTTCAGGGGTTTCATACCAAATGGTTCAGAGTTTTAATACCAAGTGGTTCATGAAGTAAATAGTATTGGTTCATAAATCATTTTATTTTAAAAAATAAACAAATAAATAATTAAAAAATAAGCATTAAGAGAAAATAAAAGAAGAATGAAAACTTCATGAACCACTTCTTTATAACTTAATGAACAACTTCTTGATAACTTCAAGAACAACTTTTTTATAACTTCATGAACCATTTCTTGATAGTTTTATTAACCACTTCTTTATAACATCATGGACCACTTCTTAAAGCTTCATGAACCACTTTTTTATAGCTTCATGAATCACTTCTTTATAGCTTCATGAATAACTTATTTATAGGTTCATGAAACACTTCTTTATATGTTCATTAAATATTTCTTTATAGGTTCATGAATCACTTCTTTATAGCTTCATGAACCACTTCTTTATAACTTCACGAACCACTTTTTTATAACTTGTGAACCTTGTAAATCACTACAAATAAAATGGCTGAACCACTGTGGAAAAAATTGTTGAACCACTGTGAATAAAATAGATGAACCACTGTGAATAAAATTGTTGAACGACTGTGAATAAAATTGCTGAACCACTGTGAATAAAATTGCTGAACCAATGTGAATAAAATTGCTGAACCATTGTGAATAAAATTGCTGAACCAATGTGAATAAAATTGCTGAACCAATGCGAATAAAATTGCTGAACCAATGTGAAAAAAATTGCCGAACCACAGTGAATAAAATTGCTGAACCACTTCTTGTCAATTTTTTTTTTCAACAAAACATATACAAATTGGGTGTCTATGTGTAGATAAAATTAAATTACAACCAAAAATATATTTTTTATAGTTTTTTTACAAGTGAAAATGTCAAAAAATAATTTTTAAAAGTTCATATAAACACTTTTACATTTACGTACATTTTATAGAAGTGGTTCACGAAGTAAGTAGAAGTGGTTGATGAAATAAATTATAGTGGTTCATCAAATAAAGAATAGTGGTTCATCAAATAAAAAGTAAATGGTTCAAGGGTTTTATACCAAGTGGTTCAGGAGTTTTATACCAAGTGGTTCAGGGTTTTAAACCAAATGGTTCAGGGTTTTTATAACTTTTAAAGTAAAATATGTATTTTAAATATTTATTAAGGTATAATTTTTAAGGTAAAATATTTATTTTAAATATTTATTAAGGTATAATCAAATATATTATATATATGATAATAGTTTATTTACAATTTGGAAAAAAAAAAAAAGTAGTAATCTAGTTTCTAGTAAGTAGGTTCCTTAAATAAAAACAAATATATATAAATGACAAAAAGGTGTATTGGTGTAATGGTTGGAGTATTGTGGGGGAATGGAAAGACATTGGGTTCAATTCCCAAATATAAGTATAACAACTACCGAAGTACTCCGTAATTCCGATTTTTGAAGTTGGATGTTAGGAGCGTGTGTTCCACACGCGCCGCATGCGAGTGGTGGGGGAGTTGACGCGTTGGGCGGGAATTTTTGGTGGGTGGGTAAGCGCGCTGGTGAGATTTTTTTTTCCATTTTATTCCCATTAATTTAATATGTATGGACCAATGAGATCGCTTCTTTCCTTCTATTTTTAGAGTTGTGTGTACCCGAACCCAACCCTATATATATATATATATATATATATATATATATATATATATATATATATAAATCCGGCCAATTCAATTCAATCAGCCGGCATGCAATTTCTCAAAACAATTAACTAAAGACTGAAAACATTAACAAGTTAAGGTTGAAGATTAATTTACCGGCTCGCCGATAGGAACCCCATTTCTTACCCAATTACCCCTACCAATATGCAAAAAAACATATGCACATAATTAAATTAATAAACTGATTAAAATTATAAATAGGATAAAATTTATAAACGGTTGGTAAAAGTAGTTAAAAATTTATGAAAAAATATAAACTCCGTATGAGACGAAAAAGTGTTTATTTATATAAAAGAAAAGTGGTGTTTATTTGGTTATTATTATGGGTATTATGGTACTACAAACCAAATAAACAAAAAACACCAAAATAAGCTATCACAAGTAGCTTTTTTTTAAACACAAATTTTAACCAAAAAGCATGTTTATATTGCTCCCATACTTTTTTTTTTTTATTAGGAAAAAAATCGGGTGAGCACGCTCTACCCGAGAGTATATTGCTCCCATACAATGTTAAAAAAAAAAACTATCTCATTTTAACAATTTTTAACATGTTAAAATGTCATCCATACACACCCCATATATTCTACATGCAAAGAACAAATTCAACCATATATATATATATATACATATAAAACTAGCCTATAGCCCGTGCGTCGTGCACGGGATTTTTAAAATTAATCTAATGACTCCTTTATTTTTCGCATGTTATCATATTAATCAATGCATTTTAAATGATGCATGTATAAAACATAGTACTCATTCGGGAAATATATAAAGTTTCTCATACCAGTATTTGATTTTTTTTAATTTTCATTCAATTTATGTCCTTTACCAGCCATAGAAGAAAATGCATTTTCAATTCTTGATCGAGAGGTTGTTAGCTGAGACAACCGTTGTCACGTCCTATTTTTGTATGTACTTGTTTTTTTTTTATCATAATTCATATCTCAATACATTTGCTTCTACATGTGTCAAACATAGATTATAATTTTTGGGTCATCTGGCATCATTAAAAAATTAAATTTCAAAACAATTGCTACCAAAATCACATTTTTTAAAACCTCTTATCAATCCTTAGATATCTTGAAATGATGGTTGGGAATTAAAAGTCGCCATTTCAGAAGGTATAGCCAAAAATTTATGAGTTTTGACCAAAAAGAAATTAAATATATCTTTTGTGGGTGTTAGTTATTACGGCCCAGAATTATAATTTTCGGGTTACGTTTCAAGGGATAAAACCCCTTGTTCGGATCTTGCAATCCAGGTACGGGTCAAGGTTTCAAACTCATTTTAAGATTAGTAGAAAGAGGGATTTCAGACCCTAAAAACCTCGGAGGGTCGTTGGGTACCCTTAACCTGTCCTAAGACTATGTCGCGAAATCCATCTCAAACGGAAGTAAAGCGGAAGCAAAATAAAGATACAAGTGCCACGGCAGAGCCGGGTCAAAACCAAATCATGAGTGGGTAATTACCATTTTACTAAGTTAGGATATTAGCCAGATTCTTCGATTCGAGAAAAAAAAGGAACCCCGTCATTGTAAAGGCCCGGCTTTTTAAATCCTAATTCTCGGAAAAGAAATTAAATATGAATTTAAATCGGGTTAACTAAAATCTCTTAAAATGAATTCCGGCATATAACTATTTTAAATGGACTTTCATTCAGATTTATTTTCGCTTTCGCTTGCTAAAATTTGAAAGTATAATATAACTTTATTATTTGATTCAGTTCGAGAATTCGATTTGAAACTGAAGTTTTGAGCTTTATATCTTTTGAGTCGGGTTAAAGTCGAGTGAGCAGGTTTTGGGTCTATTTCCGTTATTTTGAATTCTTTTGTGGGGACCAGTCATCTCTCTCTCTCTCTCTCTCTCTCTCTCTCTCTCTCTCTCTCTCTCTCTGAGGCAAAATCGCTGGGAGCAGATTCCATGCCTTGCAAATGAAAAATTCACAGCTTGCCAGATTTGTTGTTTTGTGCCAATTCAACACTTTTCCCTCTGCCTATTGTCTGCTATCAGAAAACTCACAAACCCACAACTGCAATCCTTCTCTTCTCTCCCCTCTCTGCAAATTCTGGAACCACCAAGCATCATCCTTTCCCCCAATCCTCCTCGCTCACCTCTTTTCAATCTCTGTCCAAACCACATCGAGCCACTGTTGTCCCGGCGCAACCACCACCCGCCATCCCTCCTCCTTACTTCCTCCTCCCCGTCTCTGTCGGCCAGCCACCAGCTCCTCCTTCCTCCGACGTCTGCAACAAAAGAGGAAGACGCCCGAGCACCTCCAGGCGCTGAAGTCGTTGCAGCGCCGCCCACCTCCTTCCGTTCCGAGCAATCCAACATCAGCATCTCCAAGTTTCTCCCCTCCCCGGCGTCTGTAGCAGAAGCAGCAGCAGCTGGGAGTCGTCGGAACCTCGAACCGAGCCCAGGAGCTGCCTCCATCCCCCGCCTCCTCTGTCCGTCTCCAAGAGGTCGAAAATGGGATTCTCTCGATTCCGATCGATTACCCCTTAAAATCCCTCCTTTCTAATCTCTTATGTCGTCCTAGGATATCCCAGTGCCGGTCATCCTCCTTCGAAGCTCGAGGAGCCTCCGACGAAAAATTTCCGGCGAAATCAACCTCCCTCGGTGAGCCTCCGTTTCCCCTTCTTTTCTTGCTGCGTTTATGCTCTTCTGTATGAGTGTGGTCGGGATTGGTGTTCGGTAGGGGTGTGTGAATCTCGAGCCGAAAGGCCGCCGCCGGCGCCTGGATCTTCTTCTTCTTCTCTTCGATTTTCCGAGCGGCGTTGAACAGAGGTGGGAGACGGGTTCCTTGAATCGGTTCACCCCTTTCTTTCTTTTCCCCGGTTTCCTCCTCTTTTTTTTTCGGTTCTTTTAAAATCAGGGTTTAGGGTTGTGCAGAGAGTGGGCTGGGTTGGGCCTATTTTATTTGAAATCCGGGTTGGGGATTTGGCTTCAGCTGGGCCGGCTTTGGGCCTTTTCTTCGGGTTGGGCTTCTTTTGTTTCAGATTTTGGGGGTTGTATGTTGGGTTATATTGACATGTTATTTACACATTTATAATGTATGATTTATATGATTATTTTAGTCTGATTTTATAAAACAAATATAATTTTTGGAAAATATTATATATTATAAGATCGTTTTAAAGGTAATATTATTTGGAAATGTTTTATAATGTGGTTTAGTAGGGAGTTATTGAACTTTGGCTATAATTGTGTAAAACTTTGGAATGATTTATTAGCTTTGAATAATAAATAGGATTTGGAAAGATGATCTAACTTTGGTATCTTATTTTAAGCTAAGTATTATTTGGTAATTTATTTAAAGGGTTTTCAAGTTTTCGGAAATGTTCTTTAAGGATTCATGTTTGGAAAACCAAAATGCCGGAATTATTTCTATAATATGACTCGAGAAATTATCTTAAAAATGAGTTGACTTAACTTGAGATTTAAGAGTTTGAGAAACTTTGGGAAATGAGTTTGGAAATATTGTTGGTAAGAATTGTCGATGAGTTTAATTGGAAGAATGATTTTGGTTGATGTTGATCGTATCGGAAAGGTTTTGGAAAACAGTTTTACTATCGATTGGTTTTGAGTATGTTGAGAACTTGAGTTTCGTATGTATGAATGTTGGTCCGGTAGCTTATGGAAATGGCTTGATGATAGGTGTGTATTGCTTTTGGATTGCCTTGGACTTTCACTTGGGCCCTTACTTGTGTTATTCTGCTGTTCTGCATCTTCAGGTAAGTTCCCTAGGGGGCTTACTCAGGTTGGACATTCATGCCTGTTGTTGCATTTTATGTTAGGTGTTGCATATGCATAAAAGCATGCCATGTAGTATCATGTTTAGGTTGCACTAATTGATTGAGCATCTGTTTACTTTATGCGTTTGAAACAGAACGGCCGTTATCTGTGATAGTCCTAGAGTCTTTGCTAGAGTCATAGGGTAGCCCAGCCTCATCGGGTACCCTGAGTCAATCGAGTCATGAACTTCCTTATATTATGATATGCCTGCGGGCTTTATTGTGGAGCGGGTTAGGCATGCGTGCCGCCCTATTATGAATGAATGCATTCACGAGCTGGCCAGTCTCCACCTATCGGAAGGGGTGGAGGTAGGAGAGGGATATGCCGTTGGCATTGTCTTGGGCCCTTTACAGTATTTCTGCACATTATTATGAATTAGGAGCATGCTAGTGTGTTTGACTTTCGTATTGCATTAGAGCATCTTTATTAGGTATAGCACATACTATGTGGCCTCAGCGAGGACTGCCGGTCCCGCATGAGTGGCTCGATCTGATTCCTTTCGCCGTTCTTTTTTTAAAGGTATTCTCTGCAGATTTGAGTGCTCGATGCCTATATGACGGGGTTTCCTTTTGGCGAATCGAAGAATCTAGCTAATATCCTAATTTAGTAAAATGGTAATTACCCACTCATGATTTGGTTTTGACCGGCTTTGCCGTGACACTTGTATATTTACTTTGCTTCCGCTTTTCTTCCATTTGAAATGGATTCCGCGACATAGTTGTAAGACAGGTTAAGGGTACCCAACGGCCCTTCGAGGTTTTTAGGGTTTGAAATCCCTCTTTATACTGATCTTAAAAGAGTTTGAAACCTTGACCCGTACCTGGATTGCAAGATCCGAACAAGGGTTTTCATCCCTTGAAACGTAACCCGGAAATTATAATTCTGGGCCGTTACAAAGATGGTATCAGAGCTGAGGTTGTGCAATTCGGGTACGCAAGGTTCGAGTGTATGTTTTGGAAAACCGTCCCCATGAATTTCAAAGGATTTGAAAGGATTTTAAAAGGGGGCAAAATGAACTAAAGATGCCTAACTTAAATCGGACTAAGTAATGAACTCGACTTGTAATAAAAGAGGAAAACCGACCAACGGGGACACGAGTGGATAGTAAAGGCGCTAGACCACCCCTATTGGGTGTAGTTGGGAACGTTAGGCGAAATACTAGCTTGCTCTTTACAGATGGGTCTGGAAGTTTCCAATGAGATCATTATGAGTGTTATTAACTGATTCTGTGTTGAGTGCTTGCTATGCTAGAGATCTGATTTGGTATGTCTAACAATGAGTTGTGTATTGATTGATATGTGCAAACGGGATAGTGGGAGTGCCTCTATTTCTACATTGTCAAACCCAGCTTGTGTGAAACAGCCCCTTTCACTATGTTTGTTAACCCATTGGCGGTGCTATCGAGTCTTTCTCCCGGATGTCAGTGTCTCCCACGGGGAATCGGGTTGGTAAACACATTGTGTCGGAATCATGTATGGATATGAAGGTTCTCTGAGTGAGTATTGGAAGGTGGTTCTTGATGGCATTTTGAGTCAAAAGTAAAGTGTCATTGGGTTGTCTTTCTTGATTCATATGATGACCAACCTTTATTTTCTTACCACAAAGAGTCTTACCAAAGTCCCACGGGAAAGAGGGGTGATGAGTCGGTTGGGAAAAGTCAATGGTTGCCCTTAGGGATCTCTGTTCGATTGTAATGGTGGCTTTCTCTGAATTTCATGACATAATATGATTGGTTATATTGCTTAGGTCTAGTGTTATGTCTTACTTTCTATCATGATTATATGTTGTCATAACATGTCTACTTGGCCTATTGTGTTGACTTGATTAATGATTGAATGGAAGTGTGAGCTGGAGGAAGTGAATCTGCCCCTACTAGGTTCATGATAGTGTGATTGATTAGAAGCATAAACCACATTATATGAACCTACATGATAGTTGTTTTCTCCTGGGTTAGGTCCATGATAGTGTGATAAAACCTTCTTCGTATGAATGCCTGTAAATGATCTCTTTATCATACTAGCTAATGACGCGTCGATGCTGCTTATTCCTTTTGTGACAAGAATCTATAGCATGCATATCTATTTTGTAATTGTCAGATTAACTGTTGCTGGTTATTTTGCACTTGATATTGTTGTGTGTTACTTGTGTTGAAGAGAGAATATTTGGTATAATTGAGTATTGAGAAATGCATGTTTTATCCTAGTATGTGTTGATTGGAGCACATGCCCCGTATGCTAGTCATATTGCTTCGTTGCGCAGGCTTGTATTATGCATTGCTAGATCCCTCCCATGCTTCTATATCGATGGACCATGTTAACGTTACTTCTTACACATCGTTGTGTTAGTTAATCAGGTGCATGTATGTATCAAATGTCATGTTATGCCATTAGCATCATGTAGGATCCTTGGTTGTGACTTGTGCGAATTTATACCTTGCTTGCATTATTGCTGATTCTCTCTTGAGCTAGGTCCCCGATAGTGTGATCCTTCCTTCTTTCTATCATCTTGAAATGTCCTGCTCATGCAAATTAGATTGATGTTGAATTCGATGATCGATTGCTTTCAGTGATGGTTATCATAGCATGCTTACATGTTATCACTCGGTGGTGTTCCCTATTACGTTATGAATTCCTCTTGTGCTGGCATAGATATATGATTTGGCACCTCGCATGATCACACACCACGTTATATCATTTCGCATATGCATGACGCATGAGTGTTAGAATGAATTTAGTTGAGTTACCTTGATTGTGGTCATGATTCGATATGTGTTAATAATATCCTGTAAGGCTTATGATTTCCAATATGACTCGCTAAATAATCACGTGTGGTACTTGTTCTATGTTGTGACAACTATCGTATCATTACATGTGTCCTATGATGGTTCATTCCTAGCATGATTATGATTTGTCGCTCGTGATGTCATTCTTGTTACTTTGTGATTTTCCTCTTGTTATCCTAAATATTATGTTGAACTCTTTAAATGACTCATGACTATGCTTGTATCACATCATGTATCGCTAGCATCATGTAGGACCTATACTCTCTAAATGTGTCTCGACATATGATTACGTGCCATTCTTGACCTATTACGTGATCAATGTTATCAGATGTGATAGATACTATGCTGCTCTTATGTGTTCTCGTATAACATTAGGTCGGATTATTACGATAACCTCATCATGATGCATTGACCTTGATTGTTGATATATATACCCCGCTAGTGCATTTCTCATATATGTGATATTTGCTCTGTTTGGTAAATCCCGCATAACTCGCTTAAGACTACTGGGCATTATGGCCTTCATGAATCGATAGACTGTTAGCTTGTCTCGCATGCCCCTCAAGGTAGAACTCGAATGTGTCTTTTGAATGTACATGTATGTCGCTGATCTTCGAGATAGGTACATGTTAGTGTGGGTTGATATGGTTGATTGCTTGAGACGAACCCTTGCTACTTGTCACAAATTGTAACCTCATAGATTTTCATAGGGGCAATCGTTGTCATTCTCGGGTCAAAGTCTTGTCTCTAGTCTTGTCGTTCTTTAGCCTTGGTCTATGTTTGGTTCCGATGTGAACATTGGGTTGCCCGTTCTTTTCACTCCCCTATCTCTGCTAACTTAGACTCCTCTGCGATATTTGGTGAGTGACTGCTTGAAAGAGAAAGGAAGTTGCATAACGATAGAGCTGTGCGGCGGAAGCGTGGGCCCATAACCCACAAGCCTCATGATCGACAATGTCGGCAGGACAAGCACGTTTTGTGGACTGCGATTACCGAGTACGGTAGAACTTGTAGGCGGGAGTGTCCTCCGTTCGAATTGCTAATCGTTTTTAGATTATTGATAATGATATTGCACTGACATGGCGATGAAATTTCGCGTTGATGTGCTTACTTGGTGAAAAATATTGCTTGATTGTTCAGTGTCTATGATGATATGATTCGATGCCTTACAATTCTAATGTGCCATGATATCTTGATGTGATGATACTTTGAGTTGCTAAGCATGATCTAAATTCCTTTGCCTATAAAAGAATGAACTGCAAATGTTGTGAAACCTGAATTGTTTATCTGTTAAGGTTATGATGAAACTTGCTATCTTGACTTGATTATGTGTATATATGATGAATTGTAATAATGATTGAGCATGACGGTAAATTGAGATTTTTCGACATATTTGCAATGCTTGATGATGAATTAATGATGTTATCATTATAAATGCTAGTTGATATGATGTATACCTTGTGTGTGTGATGATGTTCCTGATTGCCTCTCCTTTGAATATGTGGGTAAGATTCTCTTGTAGAGTGGTCGGAGAATGGCGGGAGAATTTGAGGGGTTAGAATGATCGATGGTATTACGAGATAAGTCATGAAGAGAGGGATGTTGGGTTAGGTAAGACCGGTTGAGTTGGGATCTGTTAGAGGAAATCCTTGGTGGTCCCGATGAACTTTCTAGGTGAATCCTAGGTGGGGATATGTTTAGGAATAGGCTGGCTAAGTGGTGATCGAGGAATTTCTAGAGGAGATGTGTGATTAGCAGGGCAAGATGCTTGTGAAACCTTGGGAAGTGTGAGAAGTGTAAGAAATGGCCTTTGAGGATGTTGAGGACATAGTGTAAGCAGGTACTTGGGTGTGAAGTTAGAGATAGGAGTTGGATTCTTAGAGGTGGATGGTGTGGTAGTGCTTGGATGAAGGAGGAGCGAGATTTGAGCATCGAGATGAATTGTGATTTCTTTGGAGAATTTTTGTTTGAGTTGATGTTA
Source organism: Persicaria maculosa (assembly GCA_963922045.1). NCBI lineage: Eukaryota > Viridiplantae > Streptophyta > Magnoliopsida > Caryophyllales > Polygonaceae > Persicaria > Persicaria maculosa. Next base: position 22,169,275 of record OY998258.1, on the reverse strand, counting down.
GCGAGTCTAGAAGATGATTAGTCTTGGCTTGAGAGTGGAGATGGGCGAGTGGGGATTCTGTTTTATTTTGACTGGTATGATGTGAGGATTTTCTTGATGATGTGATTTATTTTTGCTGGCATGATGTTAGATAATAACCATGATGCATCTGATATGGAATGATATTACATGTTGTTATGCAATACTGAAATCTAGTTGGTAGTGACAAATGTTATCATGATATATTGCTGCTCTGCTAGGTTGTTTTAGGAGCATGTTAGGATGTGTTGTGATATAATATACGAGATAATGATGTCTGATTACTAAATGATCGCTACATGGCGTTGTGATGAGTTAAGATGATGTCTGGTGAGTATGCTGACATTCGATGATTGATATGCTTCTTGACCTCCCTTTTTCTGAATCTTAGTGGCATGATTTTGTTGTGTTGATGTGTTGACAATGAGTTTTGGTTCGTTGACCCTATGATGAGGTGATACTTTTATGACTTCTGATGAGATGTCGAGACATTTATTATGATTTTGTTATGTGGTTGAGATACGTATTATGACCCATAGTAGGATGTAGAGATGTTGCTGTGACCTTGTGGCACTGTGTTGGCAGATGTTTGAGACTTGTCGTATGATGTACTCGTGGATGATCGATTGGTTATGTAGTTATGCATTGCTTATGGCTGGTGAATCTTGCATGATTTGAGATTGATAGATTGATTTGATTCTGGAAACTAGGAAGGGAATATGGGATTAGCCCTTAGAGGTGGATGATTCCACCTCCGAGCTTCTGAATTTGATTGATTGTTATGCGAGAAATTGATTTGGTTTTGGAGGATTTTGACGAAATTTTGATCGAAAGAATTTTACTTGTTTTAGTGCAAAGTTGCTTGGTTAAACACCTTATTTGGAGATTTTGAGCGGTTTGAAAAGGAATTACCTGAAATTTTAAAGAATAAATGTTACCGAGAATTTCAACGATTTTGAGGCCAATCTTTTCCACTTGTGGAATCCTTTTTTGAGAATTTTTACACCCGGGCTTATATTATAACGCCTCACGAAGTGGATACAAGCATTTTATAGGGGCGCATATAGAATGCTTGCTAAGACCCAGTAGAGACGCTATGATTGCTTTTCGAGTTATAATGTGACCGAAAGGTCAAGGTAAGGGTGTGATACGGGGCCATATCACATACTTGCTACGACCAATTGGGAATGTTATGATCACGTCATGGGTGCTGTGAGAATCTCATACGGGCCCCTATGAGATGCTTACAGAATCAATGGCATGATTCTTGGACTCACCAATTTAAAACATCATCCCCTTGTTTTAGAGTGATTTTAGTCTCGAGGACGAGACTTATTTTTAGAGGTGGATGATGTAAAGGCCCGGATTTTTAAATCCTAATTCTCGGAAAAGAAATTAAATATGAATTTAAATCGGGTTAACTAAAATCTCTTAAAATGAATTCCGGCATATAACTATTTTAAATGGACTTTCATTCAGATTTATTTTCGCTTTCGCTTGCTAAAATTTGAAAGTATAATATAACTTTATTATTTGATTCAGTTCGAGAATTCGATTTAAAACTGAAGTTTTGAGCTTTATATCTTTTGAGTCGGGTTAAAGTCGAGTGAGCAGGTTTTGGGTCTATTTCCGCTATTTTGAATTCTTTTGTGGGGACCAATCATCTCTCTCTCTCTCTCTCTGAGGCAAAATCGCTGGGAGCAGATTCCATGCCTTGCAAATGAAAAATTCACAGCTTGCCAGATTTGTTGTTTTGTGCCAATTCAACACTTTTCCCTCTGCCTATTGTCTGCTATCAGAAAACTCACAAACCCACAACTGCAATCCTTCTCTTCTCTCCCCTCTCTGCAAATTCTGGAACCACCAAGCATCATCCTTTCCCCCAATCCTCCTCGCTCACCTCTTTTCAATCTCTGTCCAAACCACATCGAGCCACTGTTGTCCCGGCGCAACCACCACCCGCCATCCCTCCTCCTTACTTCCTCCTCCCCGTCTCTGTCGGCCAGCCACCAGCTCCTCCTTCCTCCGACGTCTGCAACAAAAGAGGAAGACGCCCGAGCACCTCCAGGCGCTGAAGTCGTTGCAGCGCCGCCCACCTCCTTCCGTTCCGAGCAATCCAACATCAGCATCTCCAAGTTCCTCCCCTCCCCGGCGTCTGTAGCAGAAGCAGCAGCAGCTGGGAGTCGTCGGAACCTCGAACCGAGCCCAGGAGCTGCCTCCATCCCCCGCCTCCTCTGTCCGTCTCCAAGAGGTCGAAAATGGGTTTCTCTCGATTCCGATCGATTACCCCTTAAAATCCCTCCTTTCTAATCTCTTATGTCGTCCTAGGATATCCCAGTGCCGGTCATCCTCCTTCGAAGCTCGAGGAGCCTCCGACGAACAATTTCCGGCGAAATCAACCTCCCTCGGTGAGCCTCCGTTTCCCCTTCTTTTCTTGCTGCGTTTATGCTCTTCTGTATGAGTGTGGTCGGGATTGGTGTTCGGTAGGGGTGTGTGAATCTCGAGCCGAAAGGCCGCCGCCGGCGCCTGGATCTTCTTCTTCTTCTCTTCGATTTTCCGAGCGGCGTTGAACAGAGGTGGGAGACGGGTTCCTTGAACCGGTTCACCCCTTTCTTTCTTTTCCCCGGTTTCCTCCTCTTTTTTTTTCGGTTCTTTTAAAATCAGGGTTTAGGGTTGTGCAGAGAGTGGGCTGGGTTGGGCCTATTTTATTTGAAATCCGGGTTGGGGGTTTGGCTTCAGCTGGGCCGACTTTGGGCCTTTTCTTCGGGTTGGGCTTCTTTTGTTTCAGATTTTGGGGTTGTATGTTGGGTTATATTGACATGTTATTTACACATTTATAATGTATGATTTATATGATTATTTTAGTCTGATTTTATAAAACAAATATAATTTTTGGAAAATATTATATATTATAAGATCGTTTTAAAGGTAATATTATTTGGAAATGTTTTATAATGTGGTTTAGTAGGGAGTTATTGAACTTTGGCTATAATTGTGTAAAACTTTGGAATGATTTATTAGCTTTGAATAATAAATAGGATTTGGAAAGATGATCTAACTTTGGTATCTTATTTTAAGCTAAGTATTATTTGGTAATTTATTTAAAGGGTTTTCAAGTTTTCGGAAATGTTCTTTAAGGATTCATGTTTGGAAAACCAGAATGCCGGAATTATTTCTATAATATGACTCGAGAAATTATCTTAAAAATGAGTTGACTTAACTTGAGATTTAAGAGTTTGAGAAACTTTGGGAAATGAGTTTGGAAATATTGTTGGTAAGAATTGTCGATGAGTTTAATTGGAAGAATGATTTTGGTTGATGTTGATCGTATCGGAAAGGTTTTGGAAAACAGTTTTACTATCGATTGGTTTTGAGTATGTTGAGAACTTGAGTTTCGTATGTATGAATGTTGGTCCGGTAGCTTATGGAAATGGCTTGATGATAGGTGTGTATTGCTTTTGGATTGCCTTGGACTTTCACTTGGGCCCTTACTTGTGTTATTCTGCTGTTCTGCATCTTCAGGTAAGTTCCCTAGGGGGCTTACTCAGGTTGGACATTCATGCCTGTTGTTGCATTTTATGTTAGGTGTTGCATATGCATAAAAGCATGCCATGTAGTATCATGTTTAGGTTGCACTAATTGATTGAGCATCTGTTTACTTTATGCGTTTGAAACAGAACGGCCGTTATCTGTGATAGTCCTAGAGTCTTTGCTAGGGTCATAGGGTAGCCCAGCCTCATCGGGTACCCTGAGTCAATCGAGACATGAACTTCCTTATATTATGATATGCCTGCGGGCTTTATTGTGGAGCGGGTTAGGCATGCGTGCCGCCCTATTATGAATGAATGCATTCACGAGCTGGCCAGTCTCCACCTATCGGAAGGGGTGGAGGTAGGAGAGGGATATGCCGTTGGCATTGTCTTGGGCCCTTTACAGTATTTCTGCACATTATTATGAATTAGGAGCATGCTAGTGTGTTTGACTTTCGTATTGCATTAGAGCATCTTTATTAGGTATAGCACATACTATGTGGCCTCAGCGAGGACTGCCGGTCCCGCATGAGTGGCTCGATCTGATTCCTTTCCCCGTTCTTTTTTTAAAGGTATTCTCTGCAGATTTGAGTGCTCGATGCCTATATGACGGGGTTTCCTTTTGGCGAATCGAAGAATCTAGCTAATATCCTAATTTAGTAAAATGGTAATTACCCACTCATGATTTGGTTTTGACCGGCTTTGCCGTGACACTTGTATATTTACTTTGCTTCCGCTTTTCTTCCATTTGAAATGGATTCCGCGACATAGTTGTAGGACAGGTTAAAGGTACCCAACGGCCCTTCGAGGTTTTTAGGGTTTGAAATCCCTCTTTATACTGATCTTAAAAGAGTTTGAAACCTTGACCCGTACCTGGATTGCAAGATCCGAACAAGGGTTTTCATCCCTTGAAACGTAACCCGGAAATTATAATTCTGGGCCGTTACAGTCATATAGACATCGAGCACTCAAAATCTGCAGAAAATACCTTTAAAAGAAGAACGGGGAAAGGAGTCAGATCGAGCCACTCATGCGGGACCGGCAGTCCTCGCTGAGGCCACATAGTATGTGCTATACCTAATAAAGATGCTCTAATGCAGTACGAAAGTCAAACACACTAGCATGCTCCTAGTTATAATAATGTGCAGAATTACTGTAAAGGGCCCAAGACAATGCCAAATGGCATATCCCTCTCCTACCTCTGCACCCCTTCCCGTTAGTGCAGAGACTGGCCAGTTCGGGCTATAGCATAGCAATTTCCTCGTGGTGGTGCACAAACCACGGCATCATCATATCATCTCATCGATTGCCCGATGGTGCTGGGCTATCATATCATGCTCATATCTACTCGATTGACTCAGGACGCCCGATGAGACTGGGCTACCCTATGACCCTAGTAAAGACTCTAGGACTATCACAGATAACGGCCGTTCTGTTTCAAACGCATAAAGTAAGCAGATGCTCATTCAATTAGTGCAACCTAAATAGGATACTACATGGCATGCTTTTATGCATATGCAACACCTAACATAAAATGCAACAACAGGCATGAATGTCCAACCTGAGTAAGCCCCCTAGGGAACTTACCTGAAGATGCAGAACAGCAGAATAATACAAGCAAGGGCCCAATGCAAGTCCAAAAGTTGTCCAACCGCAAAATACACCTATTATCAAGCCATCTCCATAAGCTACCGGACCTACATTCATACACACGAAATCCAAGTTCTCAACATACTCAAAAGTCAAAACCAACCGATAGTAAAACCATTTTCCAAAACCTTTCCGATACGATCAACATCAACCAAAATCATTCTTCAAATCAAACCCATTGATAAAATCATACCAACCATACTTTCCAAACTCTTAAATCCCAAATTAAGTCAACTCATATCCAAAATAATTTCTTAAATCATACTTGGTCAAATCTCGACAGTCAACATTTGAACCTTAAAACAAATCTCTCAAAATCATATTATAGAAATAATTCCGGCATTTTATTTCAAAATCATTACATAACAAATTCCGACATCTTGGTTTCATAAGAACAAATTCTCTAAGAATTATTTTGGGAAACTTAAGGATCCTTTTAAAATCATTTATCGCGCAATATATAACTAGAAATAACACAATGCTACATTTATAAATTAATAACAATAAGTCAAACTTAATTAAATCAATTATCAACAATATTTAACAAATCATCAAAGTCAATCCCAAATAATTTCACTCAACCAATGTATTACGTAACATTATATATATATATATATATATATATATATATATATATATATATATATATATATATATATATATATATATATATATATATATATATATATATAAAATAACATCAATTTAAATATCCCAAAACCAACCGGCCCAATTAAAAATCCATAACCAAATTCTCAAGACAGACCGGACCAAATCCGAAGTCTCCCAAGCCTGAAGGAAAGAAAAGAAAGAATAGGGCCCCACCGGCTCCTCTTCCTCCCCAAATGAAACGGACATGGCAGCACTTCCGGCGGAAAAACGGGGGAAGGAAAGAAAAGAAAGAATAGGTGATGGAATGAAAGTGGTCTCAGTGATGGTGGTGTTTTCAGAATCAAACGGAGGAAGGTGGCTGGTGTTTGTGGTGAATTGGTGGCTGCGGCAACAAGGCTCAAGAAGAGCCAAAAAGGACCTTGTTTTAGATCTAATGAAAGAGCTGAGAAGAAGGAAAGGGTGGTCTGTGGATAAGGTCTAGGGTTTTCCAATTTGTTCAACTTATAGGGCATCATGTGTGTGCGCGTAGGTGCATTTGGAGAGCAAGAGGACAACATTGAGTGCTGGAGAGGGCAAAGAGGGAGAGGGGGAGAGAGAGAGAAAGAAGAAAAGAAAAAGAAAAGAAAATGATTTTATGTGGTCCCAACACAACACAGAAAAGCAATAATATACTCAGAATATAAATATGAAACTCGCTCACTCGACCTTATCCCGACGCGTTTAAAATACTCCTTAATTTTCCAAATCCGAATTTAATAAATGAAATCCGAACATTATTTTTCAATTTTCGGTATATAAAAGCAGAGTATAACATATTTTAAATTTCCAATTAAATAATGCCGGAACTCGTTTTGAAATATGTAGAATAAAACCAATAGCTCAAGGACGGAAATTCCAAACCTCCCAAATCTTAGAAATCGTAATGATTATAATTCACTATTTTAATAATTTAATATTCTAAAATTTTCCGGTCTTTACATTAGTCTTAAAAAATTGAACAAAAAACAACTAATATCTCCAACATGAAAATTTTAAATCATATTTGATTCCAAATATCCTAATTCCTAAATGATATCCCCATCAATTTTCAACATTTTAGAATCTTTAAAAATAATATTTTACAAATTTATTAAACATTATTAATTTATGGAATATTTATCCTTAAAAAACTAACATGTATTACAAAGAAATTATAAATAAATCCACATTTTTAATAAATATTATTCTATATAGATCTTAAATGTAATAGACAAAAAATAACGTGTTAGGAGTAGAAAAGTTTATGAATTTTGAGAAAAATGTGCATTTTATTGATGTTAATCTTAAAATAATTAAGGAAAAACATAACCCAAAAAATTAAAATTTTAAATCTATGTTTCCTTTAAGGATTATAAATAATCTAGATTGAGATGTGAGTTACAAGAAAAAATAAATTTGCAATTATCCTTTAAAAATTGAATAAGAAAAATAATGTTCCCAAAATTTAAATTTAAATATATATTAAATATTAAGATATATAGAAGGGGGAAAATTACATTTAATGAGCTACGAGGTAAAGTTATGAATTTCAAGAAGAAAAAATGCAAAATAAAAAAAAAATCTAATAATAATTGTACACATTCTAGATGACACTTATTATGATTTTCAATCTTTTAAGTAATTCAATAAATATTTTATAAATTTATATATATATATATATATATATATATATATATATATATATATATATATATATATATATATATATATATATATATATATATAAGACACCGCAGTTGCAGGATTGAATATTAAGATATATATAGGGCTGGAAATCACCCATGGGTGACCGACTCACCCGACCCATCCGACCCGATTATATGGGTGAAAACCCGAAAAAAACCGGGTGATGGATGGTTGATGGGTGGGTGAAACGGGTGACGGGTCGGGTGATGGGTGATATGTTTTTCATCCATTACCCGACCCATCACCCGACCCATTACCCGACCCGCTTAACCACCCGTTAACCCACCCGATTATTTTAAAAAAATCCTAGTTTATAAAAAAAGTATAGTATGACATAACTATATATTTCTCCTTTTTTCTAATTCTAGCTTCTCTATTCTCTAATTGTTTTTGTGCAAAAAATCTAAAAGAATATAAACTTATTTTATTTAACCCCACAACACATTTTTTTTTAAAATATATATTTTATTTGTTTTGCATACACTATTAGAGTGTTAGCAATTTCGGTCGTTTCAGCAACTTGGTTAACATTTAGTGTGTTAAGGCATGATTTAGCCAAATTATTTTTTCTATTTTTAACTATGAATCTAGCAACAGACTAAAATTAATCTCATTTGATTTGATATTAAACTTTTAATACTAACATTTTAAGACGAGGATAGTGGTATAATGCATGAATAAACCTTTTATACATTTAATAAGATTTCCACGTTGACGTGATTTGTGAAATTATCGAATATGATCGATTTCTAAGTATTTATTTTGACTCATTTTCTTTTAATTTACTTCACCCGATTACCCACCCGATTCACCCGGCGGACGGGTGATGGGTGAAACATTAGATGGACGGGTGATGGGTCGGGTGAAATTTTTTTGTGACCGATCGGGTTGAAAAATGGCTCCACCCACCCATCACCCGACCCATTTCCACCCCTAGATATATAGAGGGGGGAAAATTACATTTTATGTTGTCCTAGAAAAGAGGGAAGGGGGAGAATGGCAGACAAGTCCAAAGTTGCAGGCAAGGTTATTAGGATCGGGATTCTAGGATCGAATCACAATAGGGTCCGTGGATCGGATCGTAAGATCCCATTAGGGGATCGTAAGATCCTCGAAATATAATTAAATAATAAAATAAAAATATATATAACAAAGTTGCTTAATTTAAAGTTCTAGAATGAGGGGAAAAAATGTTAGTTACACAATATATTTTGATTTTAAGACATAAAAATCTACATTTATAACCTTAGACATTGTCATATTGGTTAAAAGATTCGAAAACAATTGTCTCTAAGCTATTTTTCACGTTTCTTACATGAATGTGTACATTTAAACACCCTAAAATCAACCAAGGAAACAAAATAAATGTTTTAAAAAATACATATTGTTGATAAAAATAGGATCTTTAGGATCGCGTGGGATCGTAAGATCCTATCGATCCATTAAGATTCTAAAGATCCCATTGTAGATCCTACACAAAAAAGATCCTATGCATAGATCCGGATCGGGCCCCTAGGTAGGATCGTAGGATATTAAGATTCTAAAGATCCGGATCGGGATTCTAATAACAATGGTTGCAGGATTAACCTTTACATGAAAAAAGTATAGTTCACCACAACTGCTGCCGCCAAATTGTTATCAGAAAATATCGCATAATGGTAGAGCAAAGGATCATCCAGCTTTTGTTGATTAGGAAACTGTTGTTGAGAATCATTCAGACCTTAGTACCCCGTTGATAGGCGCAACGGGAGACAGTGGAGACCTTTTGGCATTGTTTTTGCAGTCAACTGTGTCAAGAACATACTCTGCTTCCTATGCACCCTAAGTTGGTCTTCTGTTGAGTGAAGAATAGCATAGAGCTTTTTTACCATGGCAGCACAATCATCTTGAATTTGCTTTCCTTTGGCTAATATTTCATCCATTGCTTTTAGTTTTTCGTAGGCACTGCATCGGCAAAGCATAAGGTAGAGTAGATCAATAATTTTTTATTTCAATGAGATATAACAATCAAAGTAAAACCTCAACATAAGTGCAATTTCTGGTGGTGAGGAGATGACAAGGAGAGAGGAAGAGGGAGAGGGGGAAGGAAAGGGGAAAGAGGTAACATACTTTCGTGGCAGTTCTGAATCTTTGGTTGCATCACCAAGTACCTTTAGAACTTCCTTAACTATTTGAAGGAGATCCTGAACAAAATGAGGATTGTTCCTTGTAGCAGAAAGGGAAAGGTAGACCCTTACCCTGGATTGGAGCTTCTCCGTTCTCCCTTCCCTACCTCCGTCTATCCTCCTTTTGTACCCTCTTCTGTCTGTACCGAGCTGTTTTTCCAAAAGGCAAACACCACACAAACAGAGGCAGGATGCATCTATGCTCTACAATATAAGGGCTAGTCAATAAGTTTCACCATGCATCAAAGGAACAAACATGTATTCCAAATAAGAAAGACAAACAAAAAATCAAATCATGCTTCCACTATGGTTTCAAAGAAGCGGCAAGAAATAATAATAAATGAGAGAATTCAAGCAAATGATGAATACATAATGTCAAAACAGAACCAACTGAATGAAAATATAAAGCCGACGACTATCAAAACAAACAAATTAAGAATGTCGTAACCATAGAAAACCTGACTTCTCTACAACTCCTGAAGGTGCAAACATATTATTTTAACTAATCTTGAGTCACGGAACAATACTTGTTGTTGTAGAGTCCATGTTATCTGCACTTGAGGCTGTCCTTTTCCTTTTCGACCTTTTCCTTTTCGACCTACTGCAGAAATAAATGCAAATAACATGAAAATCAAATAACCAGGTTCCAAAAACATTTTATCTCTACAAATCCTGGGTAAAACCATGGAGAAATGAGATGATCACCAGAAAAAGGAAACACCTAAATACACGAGATGGATAAAATAATGCAGCAATCAGTTTGGAGGCAATAAATGGCAAAAGGAACAAACTAAAATCATCAAGTCCCTTAGCCATACTGAACAACATTCTCTTCGTCAGGATATGCAGCAAAACATTTTATTTCAACTAATCTTGATTGTAGCACATCAATTTCCAGGGTAAATACTAACTCTTAATCATCATCAGATTTTGAACTTAGACCAATCGCATAGGTTAAGAAAGGAGTATGTGAAGATGTAAATTAAAAGATAAATATAGCACAATGTGTCCATTGGCAATGAATAGATGAGTCCAACAGGTAAACCGAATTCATGTGCTCAAGCTTTATATAAATAATAATTTGAATAAAGAAAACCCAACATAGTAATAAACTTTCAGCACTTTAAATATCTTACCATGATAGTATCACCACCAACAAAATGAATAATAAATTATATGGTAATCAAACATATACTTTAAAAATTCTATTCTTGATATAATTGCAATAAGCATCTGTCATCAGTATTTATACAATCTATGGACACATGAGTAAGGACTATTTACTCATTTGGCAAGCCCTGTAAAGGGGCAAAAACAAATTACCAGATATTGCTTTATATATAGTCATCCTATATTCCAGAAACTATATTTGAATAGAACTTCACCAAGCCCTAAAGGGGTTAACTTAGCCTGACTCTTATAAAAACCAAAATAATTGAAGTTCACAAAAATTATGAAGCAAAAAAAAAAACAGAAAACAATAGATGCCATTAAAGCCACTGTCATACTTAAATTTACTGTTACAGGAAAAATGACAAGTTAGGATTTGCTGGTGTTATTATTGTCATCAAGTTGATCAAGCTAGGAATAATTGATATGTTCTCACACTGTTATCTCATTTAGTCCCAAATTGATTTAGTTGCTGAAATGTATGACAAAAATCACATTTTAAATATCTCCTTCTATCATATATACTCAACTCTCTAATTCTTCTTTCAATCAATGCAAGAAGTGGACTCCGTCTCTATATCTTGAACCCTAGAGGAGCCTTGCTATTTCCTCCATCTTCACCGATTTCAGGTGAAATTCTATGTGTCAACCGATATCATATGTTCAATAAAAAAAGAAGAACACAATTTCCATGTTTAAAGTATACAAAGACAACCCATGTTTTGAATCAAAACTTAGTATTGGCCGATTGAACTTGGCCAAAAAAATTAATTATTAGGAGAAAAAGAAAGGAAGAGAAACTAACCGATCGAACAATGAACATTGGCTGAAAGGTCTCAAAACTCCCGACCCTCTCCAAAGCCCATGAACACCACCGCCAGCACCCAGCCATTGGTCGCCTCCACAAGCTAGCCACACCACCTGGTAATAGCCTAGCTGTCCATTTCAGATCGGGAGCACGAAAACAACGGGTTTCCGGGTCAGCAGTAACTTCAATTTCCGATTGATGTGGGCGATACAGAACAATCGGAGCATTGACTGAAACCTTAGAATAGAGAAATTCAACAAAAATCAAAGAAATTTAGGAAACCAAGATATCGAGAAGAAGAACAGAATTAGAAATGAGATAGAACATGAGAAGAAGAATGAGTTCGCCAGCCCTAAAATCGACGGAGTATGTGCCTGAGAAGCGTTCCCGAGCAAGAGGAGAAAGAGAAATCGAAGGGCCAAGAGGAGAAGAGAGGAAGTAGAGAGAGGAGAAGAGAAAGAAAAGAAAGGAGCGGTTCGCCGCCTCCCTTTCCCGCTTGCGCCACCTCCACCTCTCTCGCTCACGCCGCCTCCACCTCTCCCGCTTCCCTTGTGCCGCCTCCCTTTTCCCTTGCTCACTGGTGCTCTCAACCGCCCCCAAAAGAGGAGGAGAGAGAAGTGCAGAAACGTGGCGGATGGAACTAAGGAGCGGTTTTTTTATCGTGAAGAGCGATTTGAAGAAACCGTTGTTGGATTTCTCTGAATTTGTATCCCGTCATCATCCCTTGTGCCGCCTCCCTTTTTCCTTGCTCACTGGTCACTGGTGCTCTCAACCGCCCCCAAAAGAAAAGGAGAACGTGGGCGGATGGAACTAAGGAGAGAGAAGTGCAGAACTAAGGAGCAAAGAAAAGAAAAAGGAAAAAAAAAAAAAAAAAGAGTTCCACGTGGATACTCTATGAAGGCTACAAAGTACTCGGCTGTAAGATATAGGAGAATGTGGTTCAAATGTTAATAAATATAGACCATTGATCGAAGCAAAATGAAAGGCGAGACCCACTATTTTTTTTTAAATAAAAAAGGTGGAACCAACTACTTTTTTTATATCACCCTCATTTGTTTGTACGTGTGTTTCAATCTCTGAAGGATGAAAAAAACCCTAAACTATATCCCTCTTTACTCTCCGCCTCTTTCTTTCTCCCTCACGACACTCCCATTGCCGCTCCTTCTCAATCACTGCCTCTTCCTCCATGCCCTTTTTCCCTTGGGCAGTTGAAGTATATGACGGCGACCGGCAAGCCGAGGTGGCTGAAGGATATGGCTGAAGCTATGGTGGTCAATGATGGGGTACGGGGTTTTCGTGTAAATTGCGAAATACCTCGTCTATTTCCTAAAGAGCTTTCGTTGGACTAAAAAGGGGAAGGAAGAAAGCGAGTCGGTAACACTAATTCCTCATCCTCAAATCAGCCCTCTCCCCCCCCCCCCCCGTTTTTCTCACCGAATAAGTAATTGTAGGAGCGTAATCTTAGTATAATGCGAAAAGGCGCGGACGCAAAGGCGGATCTGGTGCGATGCCCTCTCTCGACCTCAAGTCCAGTGTTGTTGCAACCATTTTCGTTCATCGTTTCCCTCAAGTCCGGCGCTGCTGCAACTGTCTTCGTTCCTTGTTGCCCTCTCTTGCCCTCAAGTCTAGCGTTGCTGCAACCATCTTCCTCAAAACTGCCGCCAATGTAACCATCTCCCTCTTCTCTCCCTCGCTAGGATCTGGTGCGATGAGGGTTTCGGCAACCAGCGGCGGCAAAGCGGTGATGATGATGGAGAAGTGGCGATGGCGATGGCAATTTGCGGAGGCGACGATGACAATCTACGACTTCGATGGTGATTTATCTTACATTCGGCAAATTCAGAGTAATTATTCATTGATAATCATGAATTATTCAGGTATATGGGGGAAATTAGATGTAGGTTTCGTGAAATTCAAGCTAATTGACTATTCGGCAAGTTCAGAGTCATTATTCGTTGTTAATAAATGTAAAGATCGGAATTTAATTAATATTTATAAAATATCCGTAGGATAATCCGAATAAATATTATCCCCCCTTATGATTATGAAAACCCGAAAAATTTAAAATTTATGGATGGCTTTACATTGGTTTAATTATGGTTTTTATGAAAGAAATATATACCCGAGCCACTTTTCTTGTATCTTGTAAACGTAACGGATTTTAACGCGTCACGAACTCGGGATTTACGTCTTGCTAATATAAGGGCAGCCGCCCCATCCATTCCTTGCACAGATCTCACCCACTCCCTTTGATTTGATCATATGACAAGCTAGGATCCTATTCATCTCACCCACTCTCTTTCCCATCACCCCTCCAATGCTTTGACCAAAGAAGCCCTCTTCCATTCTTTAAATCTGATCCCCAAGGCTCAGCCTCACTCATTCACAAAGAACAAGCCGTCACTTGAGAGTAAAGGGAAAGAAAATAAGCCTATCTCCATTGCTAGTCCTTTTTTGGCTGCCTTCCATTCAAAAGTCATAACTCCCTCAATATTGATCCAAATGGAGTGATTCTTGAGCCCTTAGCTCCGTCTTTGAATCATATTTCAATATGTATATCAAACATCAAATCCAAGGTGATTTGCCCCTCCAAACTTACCGATCTTTGGGGCTGGAGTGGAGTGTTCTAGGAGGACCTTGGGTTTTTCAACTTGATCTTTGGCAAGTCCCCTTGGTTCCTTTCAAAAGTGAGTTCCAAACATGTTTTATAACTCCTTTTCTTCAACTTTGAGTAAGAATCTAAATCATGTTTTTGGATTTTTGGTGACAAAATGGCAAGGTGTTTGGAAGGTGTTCCGAAGGACTCCCAAGGGTGTTCTTGAGTCGTTTGTGTGGGACTCTTCGAGGTAATCTCTCATCCGCCTTACCCTCTCTAGGATAGATTGTTTTGGTGTGGAAAAGGATTAGAAAGTGGAGCCTCTATGTGTTTTGGTTGCGTTTTGTAGCAAAAAACGTCAAAAAACAAAATGGATATATGTGCCTCTGTAATTTGGACTTTATTTACAATCCAACGATCTGATCTGGATTAAATCTTTAATATGATGTTCATGGCAATGTTATCTAACTTCCCTCCAAAAATGATGACGATCCAACGGTTGGATCAAGAGTTATTATAATTTTAGTAAATAATGTTTTTAATGACTCGATTAAAAACTTGGTTAAGGGAATGCTAAGAATATAGTTAAATATATAATGGCATAATCAAAACTTAGAGCATATAAAATACGGAAATGAAGTATACCCATAACTTGGCCAATAATAAGAATGAAAAGGTTAGGATTATGTGATGATATGACCCGGATTTTAACTTGTTAAGTGTGGATACTTAACAGAGCTTATAAGTCCTTAAGCCATTAACCTTAGGTGAATGTGTGTGATTATCTTGCGGTATGGCTTTATGTGATGCATTAATAAGAAGAACCTAATGTGAAATAATTACAATTGTTAGGCGCTTGATTCGTGTTTACACTTGGTGCTTGTTGGTTTCCGTGCTTACCTTCGGATTTCAGGTAAGTCCCCTGGACTTACTCATGAGGTTACTCGTGACACATGAGTGTCGAAACGAGATAGGTTCATGCATATTTTACGACATAGAATTGTTTTAGGGTATAAACCGGAATTATAACATAGAACGGAACATAGGGAATGAAATGAACCCTTCTCTTCTCTTTGTCTGTGTTATAATAGGTGGCCATCCTATTCTAGGTTGTTGTGTGGTGATTATCGGGATTCCCTAAAGGCTGCGGCGTAGCCGAACCTTCGAGCATTCGATAAAGGTTGGCACATCCTCCAAGAATTTGGTGATAAAGGGTGGTGTAACCTCCAAGCATTTTGAAAGGGATTATATGGTTGATTGTTATCATTTGGGTACCCATTACCGCATTTATTTATATATTCAGATTATGCCTTAGGAGCATGATAGCGTAATTACAGTTTTATCGCATCACGTTTATATGCCTTTTTACGTACTCGCAGAGTATGCTGGTGCTTACGTGTATGAGTAATCAATGATTGACCCTGTTATCTTTCTTGTTTTTAGATTCAGGTACCCCCGATACCCGATATGCGTGATCATATGTGGATGTTTGTCGGGCATAGGTATAGCTAGACCCGAGCAGACGCGGGCCCGCCCGCTCGGCCCGTCCCGTCCACCCGCCTTTTTGGATGGGCTTGGATAGAGGGAAAAGCCCAACCGGGCAGCTAAGC
Organism: Persicaria maculosa; assembly: GCA_963922045.1. Lineage (NCBI taxonomy): Eukaryota > Viridiplantae > Streptophyta > Magnoliopsida > Caryophyllales > Polygonaceae > Persicaria > Persicaria maculosa. The sequence continues at coordinate 22,153,391 of OY998258.1, read as the reverse complement.
CCGGCCCGCGCCCGTTGCGGGCACGGGATTGAGTAGGACAGTCTACCCGTTACGGGCCTAGTGGCCCGTAACGGGTACCCACTATTTTTATATATATTAAAATATGTAATATATAATATAAATTATTAATTATAAGAAAAGAAAAGAAAAAACAAAAACAAATATGAAATATCTATACAGTATACCTTAAGCTAATTCGACAATTCCTAATGAAGACTTATTGCAGTGTACTAGTGAAGTGAAGCTTCGGCAATTGCTAATGAAGGCTTGTTGCCTTGTTGGACATTACAGACTTCAGCAATTGCTAGTGAAGGGAAGCTTGTTGCACACAACCTTTTATATATATATATAGTTTAATGTCATTACAGTGTACTAGTGAAGACGTCTAAAACTCAAGGGTGTAATTTGGCGGGTACTCGCGGGCCACCCGTGCCCACAATGGCGGACGGGTTCGGACAACATTTTTAACCCGTTAAGCGGGCTTAGCCTGGCCCGTGCTCGCAACACCGGGATAAAATTTGAGCCAAAGCCCGTCCCAAGCCTGGCCCCCGCCCGCGTTTGCCCGGGTCTAGGCATAGCCTATGGGACGATAGAGTGAGAGAGACATGAACCATATTTTAGTATTTTCTCGCTAATTATTACTTTTGCGTTTTGACCCGGTTAGGCCGCGACATGTGTTGTACTTTAATTCCGCCTTTATCTTCCGCTCAAAAACCGTTTTGCGACAGTTGCCTAGAACAGGTTCTATCCTCCAATGGGCATGCGTTTGCTTTGGGGTTCGAAATCCCCGTTTTAACAACTTATCTAAGCTTCTGCTAAATAAATAATCTAAGTAATAACTCGTACTCGGTCGTAAGATCTAAAGCTCACGGAAGAATTCAAAACTCTTCCTTAACGTACCCCGAATAACCGGATCATCCGAACCTTAGTAATCCTCTAAGTGGATTAATGGAGGCATATTCGGATATCCAAACTTTTGGGTCGTTACAAAGTTGGTATCAAAGTCAAGGTTGCTCGACCTGAGTACCCACGAGTTATAAAACATTTTCAAAACCCGCCCACTTTTTTGGAAGTTTTAAAGGATTTTAAAAGGTTTTAAAGGGCAAAATTGAAAACCCTTTGGAAATGAAAATGAACCAGGATCCTTCTAGATGAGAGATAGGATCGATGGGTAGTATAAAGGCGATAGACATCTTATAGAGATGTAGAACGGGATTCTGGTAGGCAAAATACTAATTTTCCTTTACAGCTGGTCGAAGAAGACTCCAAGGGAGCAACCATGGTGGTTGGAGTGGGATAGGATTTAGAGGTGGGCTCGCCAAGCTATCCCTCAAATGATAGCTATCTAGTTAGCTTCCGTGCGATATAAAATTGTGCTTGCGAGCCGTCCCCTTGAAGGGATGTAATCATGTGAAATGAATGTGCCTGAGGGCCGTCTTCCTTGAAGAAGACGTTTCATTGAGGTGTATATTGAGTACACTTATATGTTCAGTTGCACCATGGTTGAGACGAGAGGACAGACTGGTCCCGGAGATGCGAGCGACCGAGGTAGAGGCCGAGGTAGACCTCGTGGAGGTCGTACCACTGGAGATAGACAGACTAAGACTCAGACTGAGCTACCTACCGATAGAGCTGGGTTAGAGCAGTTGGTGCGCACGCTGATGGCGTCGATCCAGCAGCAGCAGCAGGATTAGGAGAGTGCATCCGGAGGGGGTGACCGTAGAGAGCAGCAGCAAACTGAAACCCCGCCCGGGGGAGACCAGCGACAAGGTCAGGAGGAGTTGAAGATAACAAATAAGCAGCTCGTACTTGGATTGCAAGATCTAGCAGAGGGATAATTTTTTCCCTAAACGTAACCCGGATTTCATAATCTGGGCCGTTACACTGAAGACGGGGGAGGAGTCGTACCCCACTCACGATCTTGAGCTAGCCGATGTGGTTCATGCGCTCAAGATCTGGAGGCATTACCTGTATGGTACGTCAGTGAGGATCAGTGGCGGAGCCAGGGGGTGCTCGAGCACCCCCCCTGACGAAAAAAAATACAAAAAATAATATTTTTTTGCATATATTTAGTATTTTTAAGGTAATATAAGACATTTAAATGATATTTGAAACAAGAGTCCTATCTAGCTCAAGTGGTAAAGAAGGAATGATGGAAGGAGAATTAAAATCTGAAGGTTTTGGGTTCAATTCTCAACACCTTCACTTTTTCTTTGTTTTACTATAATATTAATTCTTCTTCATTTCTCTCTATATTTTTTGTTTCTATCAACTATTTCATTAAAAAAATATCATATTTATGTTTAAATTATACATTTAATATTTTCTTTCAATATTGTTTGTTTCTCTTCTATTTTTTTGGTTACTCTCCACTATTTAAATACAAAAAAACATTTGCAAAAATCACAATTTTAGTGTTTTTTCAATATTTTTTTAAAAAATATTCTTAGTAAGTATACACCAAAAAACAATATTTCACGAAATTTTTTTAGCACCCCTGACCGAGAATCCTGGCTCCGCCGCTGGTGATGATTATGACCGATCACAAGAACTTGAAGTATATCTTCACGCAGAAGGAGCTGAACATGCGCCAGAGGAGGTGGCTTGAGTTGATAAAGGACTATGAGCTCGACATTGTTTATCATCCCGGGAAGGCCAATGTAGTGGCCGATGCGCTGTGTAGGAAGACTCGTCAGGAGGTCACCTTGTCGAGGTTGACAGCACGACCAGAGTTGCAGAGAAATCTGATGAGTTGCAGTATCGAGGTCTGGTCACAGAGAGAGAGTGGTCAGTTGAGCTTCCTCGAGATCCAGTCCGAGCCGATGGATGAGATTCGCCGAGCACAGGCAGAGTGTCCACGGATAGCGGACATCCGATAGCGTATAGCTAGGGGGCACTACAAGTCGTTTTCCGTCAGAGAGGATGGGATGTTAGTGTGTCAGAGTCGAGTTGCGGTACCCGAGGTACACGATCTGAGGCAGAAGATCATGATAGAGGCGCACTCTACTCCTTATTCGGTCCACCCGGGATCGAATAAGATGTATCAGGACCTGAGGAGGACCTTTTGGTGGCGCCGGATGAAGACCGGCATCGCATTGTTTGTTGCTAGATGTCAGGTCTGCCAGCAGGTGAGAATTGAGCACCAGAAGCCTAGAGGGATGATCAGGTCACTTCCCGACCCCGTGTGGAAGTGGACAGATATCACCATGGACTTTGTTACCGGACTTAGGAGAGATGTCCGAGGATTTGATGCGATATGGTTGGTGGTCGATAGGTTGACCAATACCGCTCATTTTATTCCGATTCAGGAGACGTGGCCGATGTCCACATTGGTACAGTCGTTTGTGCAGCATATTGTGAGGCTACATGGAGTCCCTGAGAGGATTGTGTCGGACAGAGATGGAAGGTTCACCTCGAGATTCTGGAGGCAGGTGCACGAGGCTCTGGGGAGCAAGTTGCACTTTAGTACAACTTATCATCCGCAAACGGACGATCAGAGTGAGCGGACGATACAGACCTTGGAGGATATGTTGAGAGCATGTGTACTTGAGTGGGGAAACCTATGGGTGAGACATCTTCCGCTGGTGGAGTTCCCGTACAACAACAGCTATCATTCTTCGATTCAGATGGCTCATTTTGAGGCGTTGTACGGGAGGCGATGCAAGTCGCCGATATGCTGGGATGAGCCTGGGATGTAGTTGGTACATTTCCCCAGTATGTGCAGGAGGCTACCGATCAGTTTAGGCGCATTCACGAGCATCTGAGGGTCGCACATGATCGTCAGAAGAAGTATGCAAACCGTCGCAGGACGGAGTTGGCTTTTGATGTAGGCGACCATGTTTGGTTGCGAGTATCGCCGACGAGAGGGATCCGACGTTTTGGTATGAAGGGCAAGCTGAGCCCTAGATATGTAGGACCATTCGAGATCCTGGAGCGAGTAGGAGAGGTAGCCTACAGATTGGCTCTACCAACTACATTAGCCGGCATCCACGACGTGTTCCACGTCTCGCAGCTTCGGAAGTACGAGCCCGATCCGAGTCATGTTCTTGATCACTCTGGTCTCGAGTTAGAGCCCGACCACACCTTTGTGGAGAGCCCGATAGCCGTTCTTGACCGCCGGGTCAAGAAGCTGAGACGTAGAGAGGTGCCTTTGGTCTTGAATCAGTGGGCTAGGAGGAGTCCCGAGGAGGTTACATGGGAGACAGAGGATAGTGAAATACCCCAAATTATTTTTGGGATATTTCTTTGAATAATATTATACTATACTATGTGAATTTGGAAACTAATAAATTCACATAAGATATATAATATAAATTAGAATAATTATATTATTCTAACTTTATCCTCTAAACATTCTTGCTATTTAATTTATTTAATTTATAAAGTTAAATTAAATAATATTTCTTTCCGCTAATATATATATATATATATATATATGTATGTATGTATGTATCCGAACATATGTATAATATATAGTCAAACACATACTTCATTTCTACAAGAAGAAACTCAATAAGAGGGCCTATTCTTTTTCAACCCAAATTCGGATATCTGGGTTTTAGCCCAAAAGTTGAGTCCAGAGGAAATGGCCCAAATTACCTCTACAAAAGAGGCCACCTCTTTTGATAGTCTACTACCGTAAAACAAGAAGGAAATGTGAATTTCTCCACTCTTTTACCTTCTACCTTCTTCCCCAAGACTTATCAATCTCAACAGCTGCCGAGATCTCCTCCAGTGGAACCTGCTCAACCCCTTCCTCTCTATCCTTATTCAGTTCCAACCTTATAAATAGAGGGGAGGGCCTCGTTGATCTCCACAACTCACAGCAAGTAATTCTCCTCCCTTCTCCTCTCCCAGCTCTCCCAGACCAAGAGCAGTACCCGCCTCCGATCGCCCCTGAGCACCGCCGGCGACCCAGAACCACCACCGCCTCATCGTCGAGCACCCCCTGCAGTGCCGCCTCGCCGGGGAACAGAGGTCCGAGGCTCGCTGCAGCGCCCTTCGCCACCGCCCTGCTGAACGCAGCCTTGCCCGGAGACGCGCCTCCAGTGTTAGCTGGCCACCACCGCCGCTGCCAATCGACGTCGGAGGAAAGCCCAAGGCCGAGACTGCAGTCGCTGCTCTGCCACCGGTCTGTCGCCCTGTTCGCCGCCGAACCCATCGCAGAGCAGTCGAGCTCTGCAATCGCTGCCCATCGCCGCCGATTGCCGACGACCGCCCCAGCCCGAGTGCTGTCTCCGATTGCCGCCCAATCGCCGCCGAGATTTCGTCAGTTCGTCCTCGTTTCTGTGCGTGAGTCCAAGGAAGAAGAAACAAACGAGGGTTTTAATTTCTTTTGAAATAATTATAGAAATCCCCCTTGTTTTTATTCTATTTCCTTTTCTGGCCCTAAGTTAATTATTTATTAAGTTAAGTGGTCAATATTTCTAAACTGTTCGGTTCTTGCCCGTTTCAGCGACACCAAGAAATCTCGAAGCACTCACGCCGGATCCCGCTCCCCAAGGAATTCATATTGGTATATAATATTTAACTTTATAGAATTAATTCAATTTCAAATTGAGTTAAGTAAAGTTAATTTCATAAAATATCAATACTAATATTACTTTTTCCGTTGGATTCGATAGGTGCTAAAATCTCGCCTGGTTGTCATCAGCTGATCATCGGAAGTCAAGGCAAGTGATTTCATTGAATACCTTTTGCATGTTTCGTGATTTTCCTTTGACGTGCCTTTTAAATTCTTCCGTGTCGAATGCGGCCCTGTGGCCAATTTCCTTGCCAATTTCGATAAATTGCATACCCGTCTGCTTGATGTAATTTATCCTTTTTAATCATAAATTGGCATGAGTTAAATTAATGGGCAATTATTAAATGAATTATAGTGATATGTGGATTAAATGTGATTGTTTGTTTATAACACGAGATAAGTAAATGTTGCCCATTTTCTTCTTCCTAAAGTGCATGATATTCTGTTTGTTCTTTCATGCAAGCTAGTGGCATGTGATAGTAAGATCCTTTGAATTATCCATGCTTGTTCCTGTTTGATTTAATGTCGTTATCATGATCACCTAGTATAAACTGTTTATGTATGATAAGATAGGCACCATGTGATGCTTAGTTATGATATGTTAAAAGGCGCACCACGTGATGCGAGTGGCTTTATGCCTTTGGCAAGTTATGCAGTAGACTGACTTGCAGGTTGTGGTTCGTTAAGCCACCGCCTTACAAGGTTTCATGAAACACCATCCCGGAATGCATTCTCTGCGGGGTGATAAAACAACGATCTGATGTAGGTCGTGGTCCTTGTTAAAGGCCCGACCGGTACCACGTAGTATTATTATTATTATCGTTATCATTATTGTGATTATTATCGACGGTTAAATAGGTGATCATTTCAGTTATTATACTTATCTGCATCGAGTATAATTCCTTTTCCTATCTTATAAACGGTCGTTATGATCATCCGAGTCATGTGTCAATTTTTACCCTTTTCATCCAGTTTCCACTATAAATATTCGTGTCATTCCCTTAACCTGAGACATACCGTTTTATGGTCACTGTAAGGTTAAAGTCTGAACATTTTCCCTATCATTTGCTAGTCTTTGTTGTACTAACCATCTTATTTATTGGATGGCTGGTGTCCTTCGTTCTCACGAAACACCAAACCATATTCCACAGGTCTAGTGCAAGCAGTAGAGTAGGAGAGAGTTGAAGAGCAGACTGTCATTTATTGAATGTTTTACTACAAGTTTTGAACCTCTAAAAGTTTCCGCATCGCTACTTGGATTTCAGTTATTTTGGAAGTTATTCCTACTTTATGGTTTTGGTATTCTTATGTCATTGTGATCAGATATATTAAACTAATAAATTTTATTCACTTCCGCCTATTTTATTGTATTTAAATTATCATCTTGTTTATGGGAGCATGATTGCATGTCCCTATAAGCCTTAGGTGAATTCAAAGACATTAAAGTCTGCGGATTCACTGGCGCTGCAACACTCCTTTGGGATTCAAAAGGGGGTGTTACAGATAGTATACGGGCCAGTTATGGAGGAGTGTTAGACAAGCTGTTAGCCTCGTATGTAGAGCCATGTGAGGATATAGTCCTTACCTCGTGAGACTGCCGGTGAGTGTCTCTTAGGATGTTTATCCTTTAGTTGCATTCTTGATGATTCTGTGTTTACTTTAGTGCTGAGTGTGCACTTATGTGATTTATACGCGTTGTGGGCCCATGAGTGGCCTCTATGATATGCTATGTTATGCCTTGATATGATGTGCTATCACTGTTTAGTGATATTTTACGACGGGGTGATTAGATGGCGTATAGATGAGTTATGTGTTGAGGGTGCTAGCACATACTTGTTATGTAACCTGGTATCACTAGCCCGAGGGGCGGTCGTGTGCAAGTTACGGTAACATGGTTGTGTGCTACTCCTTATTTGGTGAGAGCTGTATTAGGGAACACCCTAATATGCTCCACAGTTAGTAGACGATGATCCTGACTACACGGAGGAGTTGCCTTGTAGTAGAGTATCTTGATAGAGGAATCTGAACCTAGAAGGATGGAATATAGGAGTAACCCTTAGAGGTGGATGAATTCCACCCTCTCGTTCGAGGAATAGGTTATAGTGAGACCTTATGGATGAACCTTAGAGGTGGATGAGTCACCTCTACCGTATGAGAAATTGGGAAGGAGAAACGTGTAGATGAGATATCTTTGGTAAGATCATAGGTTTGATCCTTAGAGGTGGATGATAATCCACCCTCCCGTTGGGAGAATAGATCTTGTGATAAGTATGGGTTTTGAACTTAGAGGTGGATGCCCACCTCTCGAGGGTCGAGTTGAGTTGAGACTAAGAGTGTCTAAGTCTAAGTTCGTGTCGGGACACCAAACACCTTGAATTCTGAGATTGATTCGAAAATAAACGAGTTTAAGGTTCTATTATCCGGGTAAACCAGTTATGCTTTGCGAAGTGGATACGAGCTTTTCACGGGGGCACTCGTGGAACTTTCGCTAAGACCTAGCGGTAGTATGATAAACTCTCTCGAGTTGTGATATTTTTGGCAGCCGAGGCAAGATGTGATGGGGGCGCCCATCACATGCATGGAAAATCCGTTCGGGGCTATTATGATTGTGGTAAAGGTGACATGAGATTCTTGGACGACGCATCCGAGATGATTGTGTGCCCTTCGGCCCGATTCAAGGACTCAAATTTTAAAACCTTCTCCACTGGTTTAAATCTTTTTGGTCTCAGGGACGATACTTGTTTTAGAGGTGGATGATTGTAAAGACCGGAATTTAATTAATATTTATAAAATATCCATAGGATAATCCGAATATTATCCTCCCTTATGATTATGAAAACCCGGAAAATTTAAAATTTATGGAGGCTTTACATTGGTTTAATTATGGATTTTATGAAAGAAATATATACCCGAGCCACTTTTCTCGTATCTTGGAAACGTAACGGATTTTAACACGTCACGAACTCGGGATTTACGTCTTGCTAATATAAGGGCAGCCACCCATCCATTCCTTGCACACATCTCACCCACTCCCTTTGATTTGATCAAATGACAAGCTAGGATCCTACTCATCTCACCCACTCTCTTTCCCATCACCCCTCCCATGCTTTGACCAAAGGAGCCCTCTCCCATTCTTTAAATCTGATCCCCAAGGCTCAGCCTCACTCATTCACAAAGAACAAGCCGTCACTTGAGAGGAAAGGGAGAGAAAAGAAGCCTATCTCCATTGCTAGTCCTTTTTTGGCTGCCTTCCATTCAAAAAGCCATAACTCCCTCAATATTGATCCAAATGGAGTGATTCTTGAGCTCTTAGCTCCATCTTTGAATCAGATTTCAATAAATATATCAAACATCCAAATCCAAGGTGATTTGCCCCTCCAAACCGACTGATATTTGGGGCTGCAGTGGAGTGTTCTAGGAGGACCTTGGGGTTTTCAACTTGATCTTTGGTAAGTCCTCTTGGTTCCTTTCAAAACTGAGTTCCAACATATTTTATAACTCCTTTTCTTCAACTTTGAGTAAGAATCTAAATCATGTTTTGGGATTTTTGGTGACAAAATGGCAAGGTGTTTGGAAGGTGTTTCGAAGGACTCCCGAGGGTGTTTTGGTGTGGAAAAGGCTTAGAAAGTGGATCCTCTATGTGTTTTGGTTGCGTTTTGTAGCAAAAACGTCAAAAAACAAAATGGATATATGTGCCTCTGTAATTTGGACTTTATTTCCAATCCAACTATTTAATCCGACTGAAATCTTAATATGATGTTATTGTCAATGTTATCTAACTTCCCTCCCAAAATGAGGACGATCCAACGGTTGGATCAAGAGTTATTATAATTTTAGTAAACAATATTTTTAATGACTCGATTAAAAACTTGGTTAAGGGAATGCTAAGAATATGGTTAAATATGTGATGACATAACCGAAACTTAGAGCATATAAAATACGGAAATGAATTATACCCATAACTTGGCCAATAATAAGGATGAAAAGGTTAGGATTACGTGATGATATGACCCGGATTTTAACTTGTAAAATGTGGATACTTAACCAAGCTTATAAGTCCTTAAGCCATTAACCTTATGTGAATGTGTGTGATTATCTTGCGGTATGGGTTTATGTGATGCATTAATAAGAAGAACCTAATGTGAAATAATTACAATTGTTAGGCTCTTGGTTCGTGTTTACACTTGGTGCTTGTTGGTTTCCGTGCTTACCTTCGAATTTCAGGTAAGTCCCCTGGACTTACTCATGAGGTTACTTGTGACACATGAGTGTCGTAACGAGATAGGATCATGCATATTTTACGACATAGAATTGGTGTAGGGTATAAACCGGAATTATAACATAGAACGGGACATAGGGAATGAAATGAACCCTTGTCTTCTCTTTGTCTGTGTTATAATAGGTGGCCATCCTATTCTATGTTGTTGTGTGGTGATTATCGGGATTCCCTAAAGGCTGCGGCGTAGCCGAACCTTCGAGCATTCGATAAAGGTTGGAACATCCTCCAAGAATTTGGTGATAAAGGGTGGTGTAACCTCCTAGCATTTGGAAAGGGATTATATGGTTGATTGTTATCATTTGGGTACCCATTACCGCATTTATTTATATATTCAGATTATGCCTTAGGAGCATGATAGTCTATTTACAGTTTTATCGCATCACGTTTATATGCCTTTTTACGTACTCGCAGAGTATGCTGGTGCATACGTGTATGAGTAATCAATGATTGACCCCGTTATCTTTCTTGTTTTTAGATTTAGGTACCCCCGATACTCGATATGCGTGATCATATGTGGATGTTTGCCAGGCATAGCCTATGGGACGATAGAGTGAGAGAGACATGGACCATGTTTTAGTATTTTCTCGCTACTTATTACTTTTGCGTTTTGACCCGGCTAGGCCGCGACATGCGTTGTACTTTAATTCCGCCTTTATCTTCCACTCAAAAACCGTTTTGCGATAATTGCCTAGGACAGGTTCTAGCCTCCAATGGGCATGCGTTTGCTTTGGGGTTCGAAATCCCCGTTTTAACAACTTATCTACGCTTTCGCTAAATAAATAATCTAAGTAATAACTCGTACTCGGTCGTAAGATCTAAAGCTCACGGAAGAATTCAAAATTCTTCCTTAACGTACCCCGAATAACCGGATCATCCGAACCTTATTAATCCTCTAAGTGGATTAATGGAGGCATATTTGGATATCCAAACTTTTGGGTCGTTACAATAAGGAATTATTCATATGTATGTGGGTAATTAGAGGTGGTTTTCTTAAAATTCAAACTCTGTATAAAATTGTCCATGAATTTATCGACTATTCGGCAAGTTCGGAGTAATGATTCGTTGATAATAAGAAATAATTCGTATGGGTTATCAAGAATTACATTTATATACTCTTTCAAGCTAATGAATAATTACTATCAACCTAACGAATATTTACTATCAAACTAGCGAATAGTTGAAAAATTGACCAACATTTTGCTATTATCTAAATGTTAAATCCTTTTTACAAACGAATAATAACGTTCAATTTAATGAATAATTACTATTAACCTAACGAATAGTTGCAAAATTGACCAACCTTTTTACTATTATCTAAACGATTACTCCTTTTTACACACAAATAATAACTATAAATGAGCGAATAATTAATATCACCTTATCGAATAGTTCAAACAGTGCACCACAAAAAAAAAATGTTACCGCACAAAAAAAAAACGTTACGCCACAAAGTGCAAGCAAAATCTGGAAGTTCAGAGTCATTATATTCGTTGATAATCTGGAATTATTCGGTAATTTGTTCGTCATTATTCATCGAACACATAGTGCAAGCAAAATCTCCTCATCTCCAAAAAAAAAACGTTATCTCCCAAAAAAAACAAGCGCTTTGCTAGCAAGTTGGCTATAAAAGTGGTGGGGCCTAATCTTTTTTCTTTAAATAAAAAAAGAAATTCTCAATTAATCTCACACATCCATTTCTAATTAATTAATGACCTAGATGTGTTAACATTTAACACCATAAGGGTTGTTAACACTTATATATATATATATATATATATATATATATATATATATATATATATATATATTACCTGATAATGTAGCTTGGAAATCAGTTGTGTAGCTGAGATTCACTATATCGTTGGAAAATGATGCAGTTGCATAATTAGATGTGTAGTAATTCAACCCTAGAAAGTCGAACGATTCAACATCTCCGACTCTGTTTCGGTGAAATTTGGGAGTCGACTTCCCAACAACTCCCTCATCGTCTCTGGATGCTCGCCGTAAACAACCGGATCCAAAAACCTGCATAATACATACAATCATACATATGCACACACCCGAAACAAAAAGTTTTTTTTTATACCTTCATTACTACTGTAGTACTTTTGCGTTATAGTTAAAAAGTCACGTATATGACACTAGTTGTTTGAGAAAATTAAACTGCGCGTGTACGTACCAGCTAATGGTGAAATCGATGGCTCGCGACGCTGCCATGCGGTTGGCAAGGCTGTCGTTTAACGGTAGGACCATACTTGCCGAGGTTGTTATTCCGATTATACCCTTTTGATCATCCTAGGATCAGCCAAACATAGTTACATTTACAGGCATTTTTAATTAAATAATTAAGGGCATGTTTGGTTGTGGCATGCACATTTTTTAATCTAGCTTAAGATTATAATCTAGCTTAAGATTATAATTTAGATAAAAATTTTAATCCAACTTAAGATTATAATCTAGCTTAAAATTGAACATCTTGTTTGGCATGACTATTGATTATACAAGCTTTTTGGAGATTAAATTGTCAAATTACCAAAATGGATCTATTTTATTTGATGCATGACTTTAGAGTTCGGTCATATTTGGCCCGGGCTATAAAGTTCCTTTATAAAAGAGAAAAAATACATGACTTTATAGCCTAGTAACAAGTCCGAACTATGAAACCAAAATCATACATTATCAATACGGGTGATATTTTTTTATTATCGAGCTTGGTTTTGTGATCATATTCAGCTCACGAGTAATTAGACTAACTTGAGTTTTCATCATAAATCTGAACATACAATTAAGTAACCATGACAGATCGACAGATGCCAGGAAAGACTTCAACTTAGCACAAAGAGTTGGTATAGTAGTACATTTGAGCATTCATCGGTACTTAAACCATCACAAATTTTCGAACTGGTAACCAAATTCTTGAATCACTCATTGCTTTTTGCATCTCCTAATTCTTGAATCACTCATTGATATAAGGTTTTTGATTCACAAGAGCTCAAGAAGTTCAAAGGCATTTTCCAATAGAATTGGTCATTTCCTGGAATGCAGACACTGGCAAAGGAATTCCAGAACAAGTAACCAAAGAAAAATAACTGATATCTTCCATCAGACTAAAATATAATATGTTATATATAACTAAAGTTTTATAAAAGCCAAACATGGTGGCTACTTTTACAATAAAGAAAAGGCATATGGGTAAATATATACTACTCTTGTATAAGCCTATAAGGTGACTGAGGATGTGATAACATATAAAATGCACAATAACTGAATAACACACTTATACAAGAGGCAAAAAGAATCGATAAGCAAAGCCATGTAGGAAGAATGCATCTTTAACCTTTATTCTGGTGTCACATCAAGGATCAATCAAATGATGAAATATGCCTACAAGGCCACAATAGATTAATTGAGAAGTATTCAACAAAAAATGCAGGCCACAATCCAAGTCACCATGAGAGCAATCCATAACATGTCCACTAACATTCTAGTACATACTTTCAAACCAACAGCTAAAGGTGAAAAAAGCCTAAGAGGAACCCATGTCGGAAAGCTATATCTTCTTTTGTAGGCTTAGAAAGATACCTTCCGATCCTCTGATATAGATATATTTGCTTCACTTGTTTCTCGCAAACCCTCTGGATCACTACCTCCAGCTAACTGAGTAGAAGTGTTTTGCATCCCACCTTTCTGCAGCCCTGCAGAAAACAATAACATAAGCATTCATGAAAACTTTAAATGAAAGCTGAAAAGATGCTCAACATACTTACCAGATACTTGCTGGTTTCCTACACTTATGTTTTCGACACTGTTATAGCACACTAGTGCTCATTCAGTGTTTAAGATCTCTCAGCTGATTTGCAATTTACCAGAAAGCTGAGTCATCAAACAAACACAAATATAATATCACTACTACAATAAAACAGATAGCAGAAGTCAAAAACAGTAATCACTCACTCCAGCCCTGGCATTTAAGACAAAAGCTTGACAGGATTACACGTGTATATACTATATAGTATGTAGTGACAAGAGTAACATAGTCCAAGGAAACAAGATTACAAACAAGACATCAAATGAACTCTAGCCAAATTGGAAGCGTATATGAAGAAATCAAATGCAATCCACTAATTTTTCCAAGCACAATTGGATTCCAGAGACACAATCCAATCAACAAATTGAAGGAGGGAATCTTTTAACAAGAATACCAGCATAAGCATATTTGATACCATTAATCACATTTGATAACAAGTCACAATTGATCGAAAGACAACCATAAGCACTCAAATTTCACAGGATTAATTCAGACAAAAACAATGAAAAGAAACAATGCACTTCCATTCCTAACAACTTATAAGCAATAAAAAAAACACCCCAAACAATAGTAATATATTTGAATTGAGCATATCAATAGCTCATAGTGAAAATCGGCACTTCCCCTTATTCTAATATATTATTCAAATGAAATTGATGCAACTAAGAAGAATAAAGGGATAAGACTATGAGCATAGTTAGTAGCTCAAGCTACACACAACAATTACAACTCCAGGCATTCTCAGACACTACACAAGCTGGGATTGAGCGGGAAAGTAACTGTCGACTTCAAGATCAGTCGTACACGTGTAGGGACAGGATTGATTCGGTTGTTAGAGTTGGTTGTTCAGCTAGGAGTACATAAATACTGTATTTGGAGGTTGTAAGAAACAGAACTTCTTGATCAATAATAATTCATCTTTTGTTCTTCAATTTTCCTCCCAAATTCATCCATTTTAGCTAGGTTTCCTAGCTTCTCAAAGACCATTCTTCAATCAGATTTAAACATTAATAATTTTAAGAGTTTTAAAATATAAGATACATAACACCCTACGTATCTTTTTAAATTAGAAGATTATCCTAACAGTTAAGCTATGCATTGAAGATTTGCACTAAAACTAGACCATTCTTCAATCAGTTTAATTTAGCTCTTGTGAGTTGTAATTTGAACTATATGTTTGATTATACATAGTATATTGCTAATCCAAATTTAATTTCCTGGCTGGTATAGTGATTCAACAAAAATGCTCACATAATATGGTAAAATTAAAAACGACTCTGAAATAGAAAATTAGGGTTTGCTGCAAATCCAAAATTTCAGGGGAGGTTTCTACGAAAAATTAAAATTAGGGTTTGTTGCAAGACAAACTTGTATAGAGACGAGAGGACAAAAGCGATCTCTTACTAGAAGAACACGAAAGCGGAGCTTGGTGAAGGTGGAGAAATTGAACCTGAGAAAAGCCCCTGCCAATAAAAGCAAGTGGAAATCAGTGATTTTCTAAAGCAAATCAAGATATCGAATCAATTGCAAAGATTGGAAACCTCCCGCGAGATCGAAGTTTGACGCCTTGAGATTCTCATGGCAGGAGCAAGCGGAGACTCCAATCGAGACAGATGAAGAAGATGAGAAGTAGAAGAGAGAAGGACAATTCAGACTTTTCACATCTCCAACGCTCGTCAATTTCATCGAACGCTTTCATGTGGGAGATGTGGATGAAAAGCTCTGCAAGCGTCCAGGAGAGATGAAATTTGGGCGTGTTGAAGAACGTTGTGTACTGCCAAACACACATGTTGAAAGCGTTTTCCTCGGGGACGATAAAACGCTTTATCTAACGCTTAAAAACGCTCCTACCAAACAGGCCCTAAGTTGATCAATCCCTTCATTCGTTAATAATTTTATTTATGTACATCTCTCTTAAACTAACAAAAATTATATATATTGATCAATATATATGTAAAGCATATATAGTTTAGCTAACTAATGTGTAGCTAGCTTAGTTGCATTGAATTTTCTTACATAGCCTATGTATAAAATTTGATTTAATTTTTAAAAAATTCATAACTAATGAACAAAATTAATTAACAAATAAAAAAATGCTGATATATATATATATATATATATATATATATATATATATATATATATATATATACATATATATATATATACCTGATACTTTTGTTTGTATAGTTGAAAAGCTGCAGCATAGCACAGGAGGAGGTGATGACCAACTATATAAGACTCGGTGCCGGAGTTTCCAGCTGAGCAGTTCCCTACGAAGTTAGAACATCGCCCGGGTGCATGCGCCCCCGTTACAAACCCGTTCTCGGTCATTATATTGGGTTCATTCAGTGTCGTCCAAAGCTTAACCCTATCCCCGAACTCCTCGAAAACTAGGCTTGCATATTCCAAAGCTTAACCCTATTAATCGAATTAAACAAATAATTAATTAAAGTTATATACTACATATGATCGAGTTTAGTACTCGTACGTACTCTCTCTCTCTAACTAACTAACTAACTAACTATAGATATAGATATAAATATACTTACACGATGTAGGGGCTCAAGAACCCTTCATATTCTTCTTGAAGTACCTGTGGAAGGTCCCAATGGAAGTGTTAGGACCAAGATCGGATGGAAAGGAGGCATATATGGCTTTAATGGAGTTTGGTATGAGGAGGAAGGAGAGATAGAGAGAGCGAGAGATAGAGAAGGATCTGTAATTTCATTCATTCATGGATGAATCTCAACCCTTACAATCTATAGGTATTTATACCACTAAACCCCTCTTTCTAATATTTGCACAATTCACCCTATATATCCAATTCCTAATAGGAAGATGGTGACAAATGGCTTGATTCCTAAATCACAAAAACGCCCAACAAATATATCATTTTTATAAACTTGTATTTTTAATTATAAAAAGAGCATTAAATCGTATATATGATAATTCATATTCTGAATTAACATCAGGGCCGTTCCGTTATACTTTGAGGCCGTGTGCAACTAATATTTTGAGGCCTCTTTTTTTTATATAATTATGATACTCCCTCCGATTGGAAATATAAGGCGTTTGAATTTTATATACGTAGTTTAAGGAGCTGAAAACTATATAAAATATTGATTTTTTAATTAATTTTTTTTACATTATAATACTTATTAAATCAATATTTTTTATATTTTTTAGCTCTTTAAAATACGTGCCCAAAAGACAAACGTTTTATATTAAAAATCGGAGGGAGTAGTTCGAATGGACGATTGCAATAATTAAATAAGTTAAATTGATTTCTCTACATTAGGTTTTTTTTCTTTTCTGGAGGTGGAATAGCCTGCTACTGAATTTTTTGGAAAAAAAAAATCAAAAAGGGTTGCTGCTATAATTTTTTTTTTTTTGAGGGGGGGGGGGGGAATTAAAAATGGTGGAAAAATAAGAAATTGGGCTCAAAATGAATTGATATAGTAAAAGTTGCCGTATGCTGATAGGGGGATTCGAACTCGGACAACCTCCCAAAAACTAGTGTGTCCTCAAAGGCCTTCACCAACTGATCTAACGAAACTATTTGATTCATATTGCAATTTATAATATACATACATACATACATACATACATACATACATACATACATACATACATACATACATACATACATACATACATACATACATACATACATACATACATACATACATACATACATACATACATACATACATACATACATACATACATACATACATACATACATACATACATACATACATACATACATACATACATACATACATACATACATACATACATACATACATACATACATACATACATACATACATACATACATACATACATACATACATACATACATACATACATACATACATACATACATACATACATACATACATACATACATACATACATACATACATACATACATACATACATACATACATACATACATACATACATACATACATATATATATATATATATATATATATATATATATATATTACAAAATCTATACGAGGCCCTTAAAATTTCGAGGGCCTGTGCGAATGCACGTTTTGCACAGGCCATGGGCCAGCCCTGATTAACATATATATATATTATATGTTAGATGGGGGAGTGATAGCGTCTATTTAGTCAAGTTTATAGAACACTCTTGGTTAGAGTTTAGGGCGTTTTACTCGAGTATTTGCCTATTTCTTAGCCCTTTGTGTCCCGTTTCGAGGAATCGGTGTCTACCGCATGTTTATCATTGTTTCAGGTCTTTTGGAGTGGTTTTGGTGCCGATTCAAGAGGTAGCTTAAGGAGAAAGAGATGATTCAGGGCTCTTTGGTAAGCCTAGAAGTTGTCAAAGACGAGCTACATGGATGGAATCGAGGAGACGTACCAAAATAAGCGAAGCATGCTCGACCAAACTTAACCCCCAGAAACCACTCGACCGAGTGGTTCCAGAGTGAAGTCAGGGTAAACCAGCCAGAAACCACTCGGACGAGTGTAGAAACCACTCGAGACTCACTCTAGTCGAGTGCTTTACAGGCATTATTTTTCAGAGTGCACTCGATCGAGTGCATAAACCACTCGACCGAGTGTTTTCTGTTGAATTAAATTCATTTTCTTTTCTAAACATTAGGGGGGATTCGAAGGGTTTGGGAGTTCAGATCAGTTTGAGGGCCGAAAATATGACACTGTTGGGGAGCTTTTGGAAGCTTTGGAGACTAGAGATTTTTGGGGGAAGAAAAACTTGTTCGATTAATCAAATTCCGGTAATTCCATTTCCATCTCCGTTGTTCTATGTTTGTCTTGCCTAATTTGATTGAATCAAGCATGTACTTTTCCATGAGTGGCTAGATCTCTTATTCTAGGGTCGGGGTGATCCCGACGATGCGGAAATAGACTCGTTCTTAGTATCGTTTGATTGTTTTCTAATTTTGTTTGGTGATATAATCCTATTGCGCCAGCCCTAATCGATGAGAATTGGTTAGAACTGATTTTGGGTTTGAAATCGAAAGACTAAAACCCTAAATTGGAATTTAGATGGTGAATTTAGGCCGAAAGGCTATTTCATCCATTGGAACCATAGGATTAAACCCGAAGTTTAGTTGATCGAAAGTGAAATTGAACTTCTTGAAGATTTATGGATTGTTATAGATATTCGTTATATCAACTGAGACCGAAAGGCGAAGTTGATGTGATTTTCATTTAGAATTCTAAGCGCTTAAGGGTTCTAAATTGGTTGCTTGAAACCGAAAGGAGATCGTTAACCAATTTAGACATATTCGCTTCAATTCCGAAAGGAGCTTTTCGATTACCTTAGACAATCTACCTTCACTTTTGAGTTAGAAATCATTCAAGCGAGAATATATTTTGGTCTATTGACGATGCATCGTTGGTGAATCCCTAGCCCTAGAATATCTTCCATACATATATTTCTCATCTCTTTTATCGGTGTTTGCTATTTTTTTACACACACATTTTCCCTCAATTTGTTCGCTACTTTTGGGCTTAGTCGAACTAGTTTGAAATTGACAATCGATATTCCTCCGGCCCTTGTGGATACGACACTTGATTACTAGGACTGAACCCCATACACTTGTGGGTGTAGGTTTTTAGCCTATCAAGTTTTTGGCGCCGTTGCCGGGGACCGGTGCTAGTATCGATCGTCTTTTTAACGACTAATTCACTAAGTTTTTTTTCGTTGCCTTGATTTTTTTTTTCCTTTTTGTTTTTGGTTTCAGATATGCTCTTTTGAAGACGAGTCATGTTCCCTTCTGTGAGGTTTGTGCGTCCTTTGGTCATGCCACTCGTGATCATCAATTCTCTGTTTATGGGACATATGCCTATTGCGAGTTTTGTGGTGGTTTTGGACACTCAATTACTGAATGCCCGGTTTCGCTAGCTCCCACCTCCCGTGATGCGGATTTCATGTACCGCATTTGCAATCCTGATGGACATTACGAGTGGGAGCACACTTATGAAAGAGATTCGGCCGAGCTTGAGTGCCAATCTTCGCAGCCCCTCCTGATCCAGAGCCTTATTCACATTTGTCCATGGATGAGCTAGTTGCTAGGATTGCGGAGCTCAAAGCTCAATTAGTACAACACACATTGAATCCTCTAGCTATTCCAGAAATCCCAAGCCAAACAAATGTCAGTGACAATGAAAATTGCACTGGTGTTTCTTTTGAGATTGAGGAAAGTTTGGAAGAGCATGTGCATGAGTTAATGGAGCCAGAGATTGATTTTGAGGAGGATGAGCCCAAAGAACAGCCCCGATTGGTTGTTCACGAAGCATACATGGTGCCATCACTGTTTTCTGAAGGGTTGGTTCAAGAGAATGTTGATCAACAATTTGGGGCATTTTCCGGAATGCTTGCAAAATGGCACAAGGAGGAGATATCAAATAAAGTTCATGTCGACATACCACCTCCCATCAAGTCCCAAGAGGTGATCTTATTATTTGAAGATGGTGGTGACAATGAAGGCACAAAGGGCCAATGGGCTAAGAAGAGGAGGAGCACACGCCTATGGAGCTTGAGCGAAAAGCGATCTAAATCATGTCCCTCCGAGAAGACTCTGCTGGAAGGATGGGACGAGCTATGGACCGTTCATTCGGGTCGGTTTAATCTTCTTGAAGGTAATAAGGGTCGGCTTCAGACCTTAAACTAGCGCTTCTTGGGAGGCAACCTGAGGTATGTTTTCTTTATTTTTAGTTTTCAGTTTTTTTTCTTTTGTTTTTTTAGTTGATTTGCAAAAGTGCAAGTATGGGGTGGAGAGTGCGCTATATTGAGAATATTGTTTGTGTTTTGAGCTGAATTGAAGGTGTTTGGCACCTATTTACTAACCCACATCTTGCCGAGTTTTATTGGTGTTGTTTGCCTTGGTTCAGTTTTCGACACATATGTCTTTGGCTTGGCCACCTTCAAGACACTCGTTCTACATGTTGAAATTGCGAGTATTCACATCTCTTCCTTGATTGTTTTGTACATTGAGGACAATGCTTTGGTTAAGAATGGGGAGAGGGTGAATACTTCACAATTTTTGCGGTTTTTGTGTCTATTTGGCCCGCGCTTATTGGAATGTTTGATGATTGCTTGAGCATTGAGCCATTGCCTTGTTTGACTAGCTAGATTGTTTACCCTCTTGCTTGATTATGTATGTTTCTAGCCTTATACTTGGATACTCGAGCTTGACTTGATACCGCATTATTGGGTTTATGTGCACAATTGAAATATGATTGAGGCAGTTTGTCAGCCCATTTATCCTTACCTGCCCTTGCATTTGACCATCTGCTTGAAGTCTTCTAAGCCTTAGAAGCTTGTTTCTTTGGTAGCTCCACAAGATTTTCATAGCCCGCTATTTGCCTTTACCCAATCCGGTATTTTGGGTCATGATAGTGTATTTTGTTGTGTGGTTGTGCTTCAAGTATGGGATGATTTCTCTTGATTGAGATTGAAAGAAGAAAAAGAAAAAGAAAAAAAGAGAGAGAAAGAGAAAAAGTCTTGGGATAAGAGGAGGATAAAATTCACTCTTGTGCAAAAGTCAAGAAAAGACAAAATACGGTTAGTAACCGATCCTGCTTGTGGAGAATAAAATTCACACAAGGAGGAAGAAGTGCAAAGTAAGAAGGCCGAGACACTTAGTAACCGGGTACATTCATCACAAATGTTTGTATTCTTGTAAAACGGTGTCGAGGCTAGAGAGGTAAGAAAAAGAGTGAAAAAAAAAAGAAAAAAAAAAGAAATTTTTTGATATGGTTGCCAATGCTGTGATGGAGTTTGTTTGTTGGATTGGTATGAGTTTGAGTCTTTGAAGTGGGTGTTTTTCCGGGTGTTCCCGCATGATCATTTTTCCCGGATTTTAGCACCACATGGCCTGCAATTTTCTATACCTAACTGTTTTGCCTTATCCCGATCATAACCCTATAAAGCCCTCATGATTTTATTGTGTGCATAAATTCAAGCGGTGGTTTTGTTGACGATTTTCAAGCTTTGTGGATGATGAGTTTTGAGGTTGAGATTTGAGCGAAATGCATTTTGAGGGTTTGGAAATTGAGGAGCTAGTTGAGATTTGGTTTTTGGCAATGATATGTTAAGACGGCATTCGTTGGATGTTGTGATTTTGTAGACGCTATCTTATGGTTATTGTCTTAGTCTTGCTTGGGGACAAGCAAGGTTAAGTATGGGTTATTTTGATAGCGTCTATTTAGTCATGTTTATATAACACTCTTGGTTAGAGTTTAGGGCATTTTACTCGAGTATTTGCCTATTTCTTGGCCCTTTGTGTCCCATTTCGAGGAATCGGTGTCTACCGCATGTTTATCATGATTTCAGGTACTTTGGAGCGGTTTTGGTGCCGATTCAAGAGCTTAAGGAGAAAGAGATGATTCGGGGCTCTTTGGTAAGCCTAGAAGTTGTCAAAGACGAGCTAAATGGATGGAATCGAGGAGACGTACCAAAAGAAGCGAAGCATGCTTGACCAAATTTAACCCCCAGAAACCACTCGACCGAGTGGTTCAAGAGTGAAGTCAGGGTAAACAAGCCAGAAGCCACTCGACCGAGTGCATAAACCACTCGAGACTCACTCTGGTCGAGTGCTTTACAGGCATTGCTTTTCAAAGTCCACTCGACCAAGTGCAGAAACCACTCGACCGAGTGTTTTCTGTGTTCCGAATTAAATTCGTTTCTTTTCTAAACATTAGGGGGGATTCGAAAGGTTTGGGAGTTCAGATCAGTTTGGGGGCCGAAAATCTGACATTGTTGGGGAGCTCCATTTCCATCTCTATTGTTCTATGTTTGTCTTGCCGAATTTGATTGAATTGCATGTACTTTTCCATGAGTGGCTAGATCTCTTGTTCTAGGGTCGGGGTGATCCCGACGATGTGGAAATAGACTCGTTCTTAGTAACGTTTGATTGTTTTCTGATTTTGTTTGGTGATATAATCCTATTGCGCCAGCCCTCATCGATGAAAATTGGTTAGAACTAATTTTGGGTTTGAAATCGAAAGACTAAAACCCTAAATTGGAATTTAGATGGTGAATTTAGGCCGAAAGGCTATTTGATCCATTGAAACCATAGGATTAAACCCAAAGTTTAGTTGATCGAAAGTGAAATTGAACTTCTTGAGGATTTATGGATTGTTATAGATATTCGTTATATCAACTGAGACCGAAAGGCAAAGTTGATGTGATTTTCATTTAGAATTCTAAGCGCTTAAGGGTTCTAAATAGGT
Source organism: Persicaria maculosa (assembly GCA_963922045.1). Taxonomy (NCBI): domain Eukaryota; kingdom Viridiplantae; phylum Streptophyta; class Magnoliopsida; order Caryophyllales; family Polygonaceae; genus Persicaria; species Persicaria maculosa. The sequence continues at coordinate 22,130,540 of OY998258.1, read as the reverse complement.
TGCTTGAAACCGAAAGGAGATCGTTAACCAATTTAGACATATTCGCTTCGATTCCGAAAGGAGTTTTGCGATTACCTTAGACAATCTACCTTCATTTTTTAGTTAGAAATCATTCAAGCGAGAATATATTTTGGTCTATTGACGATGCATCGTTGGTGAATCCCTAGCCCTAGAATATCTTCCATACATATATTTCTCATCTCTTTTATCGGTGTTTGCTATTTTTTTACACACACGTTTTCCTTCAATTTAATCGTTACTTTTGGGTTTGGTCGAACTAGTTTGAAATTTACAATCGATATTCCTCCGATCCTTGTGGATACGACACTTGATTACTACGACTGAACCTCATACACTTGTGGGTGTAGGTTTTTAGCCTATCAGGGAGTTTGAAAAATGTCCAAAAAGTTGTCTCAATTGGTGAAATATCAACACTTTGGGAAAAATTGGTGGAGTGCCCATCTTGCCAATAGCAGTTTTATCATCTTGCCTATAGACTCACTTTTTTTTCTTTTTCTTTTTTTTTTCTTTACATTTTGTCGTGCGAAAATAAGAGTATGTTTTGCATGTGCAAATTGATGCAGTGCAATTATCGATGACTTTTGGTGACATTGAGGACAATATGAAGGTTCCATTCGATGGCCCTATCACTCGTGCAAGGGGCAAGAAGATTCAAGACGCAACCAAAGCCCTTCTTGTCCGTTACCAAGGCCGGGACGATGGAGCAAGGGTTCAAGCCACCTTGGATCACTTGGCTCAAGTCTACACAACCAGAGCAAGAGATGAGCTTCCGTCCTCAAACAAAGCTCATGCAGACTCGACACCACCCTCCTTGAACTCGACATACACTCGACATGCACTCGACATAGGCTCTTGTCGAGTGGTCCATACCACATGTCGAGTGGGCTTCGTGGGCTTGGCCGAGTTCCATCATTGTGGGCCGAGATATTTTATGTCTTAATTAATTATTTGTTATTTTATACAATTAGATTAATAATATACAAGATTATATCTCTTCTAGATAAATCTTGTCCCATAAGTTTTAGAATTATATCTTCTTAGGTTTACTTCTATCTTAGAGCTATTTTATTTATCTTTAGATAGATTAGATCTATCCAAAACCATTTCCTTTGCAAGGAAGGATTGGTTAGATCTTCCATTGCTTTTCTATTTAAACAAACACATGTACTTTGAATTTCTTAGATTGAATAGAATTGATAAACCCCTTTATAGGATTAAAGGGTTCTCGATTATCAATCCCAAAAGCTATCTTGCTCTTGTTTGCTATGAGACTTTCGGCCATCACAATCACCATCCCCATCTTGCTTACCTTCGGCAACAAGAAACCAAAAACCAAACCCTAAAACCTAAACTGTCGCAAGAAGGGAGCCGGAGTCCTTGGCGCAAGCTCCGCGGCATCGCGCGCCCAGGCACTTGGCGCTTCGGTCACTGGCGCTCGGCATCCTCGGCACTCGTCCTCGCTAGCGTCGCGCACCCCAGCACCCCGGCATATCTCTCTCGCGCGCGCCTCGCTCTTGCTCTCGCTTCCTCGCCTTCGCTCTCGCTCCCAGTGAGCGCAACCCGGAAGCCGCAGTCCTTGACGCGTCCGCACACCCTGAGGCTTCGCGCCTGCGTGCCCGAGACCACCCGCGAGCGCTGCTGCTTCTCCGCTTCCCTTCCTTATTCGTTCTGTCGCTTTAGTTTACTTGGAATTATTCTGTTTTAAATTCTGTCGCTATAATTAGTTAATTAATTAGTTCACTTAATTGTTCAATCAAGAGATATTGGAATAGCATTGCAAGGTCGGGCAAATATAAGGCGTGGTTCTTGATCTTAAGCCCACAAGCGAAGGATCGGGTATCCCAAACATATCAAGTGGTATCGGATTTCAGGTTTATGCAAGCTCTTTACTCTTTTGATTCTTTAGTTGAGTGATTTATTTTCGTTCCTTATTTTTCACTATTCGCGCTGCATAAAGTTTATATCTTTATCATTCACCCTAAAAATTGGCATTTTATTTTAGTATTTCTTGTTTGGATCTTTAATTGGAAGATATTGAGTTCTTGATTGCAAGTTTTAATCTTTTATTCCTTGTTGCTACATATCATGCCTATGAATGTGATTCTTGGATTTAAGCATTATATGGACTTGCACCACTAAAGAACCCTACATTTTCCAGTTTCTATTTTCTTTTATTTTCGCTTACTTTTAGATCATCGTAGCTTGTTATTTTTTTCTCTTTTTGCTCTTTAGTTTCGTCGCTACTGCAGCCCTATTACAGCAGCGTTTTTAGTTAAAAAACAAAAAAAAACAAAACAAAAAAAAAGGCAAGAGCTTCCAAAAAAACAGAGAAGTTGGAAGTTGTTATATTGCATTTGATAGGTAAAGCTCGTATCTGGTGGTTCCGCACTCGTGAGATGCGTCGTCTGTTGTGAGCATAATTCGCCATGTTTTACACTTACTTTTATATCGTTTTCTGCATACATTTCATACATTTGGGTTAGAATAATACAGAATCTGTGTAGTTTACACTTATTTGCAATATATGGAGGTCTACACAAGTTTTTGTTATATTTCGCAGAAATCGGATGCATTTTGGAGCTTAAAGGAAAGTCATGGAGAAGCTAAGAATGGTGCAGCTGGAGAAAAGGCCATTTTTCGGTATTCATCATTCTGAATCAAGCTTTGATGTCTTCATGAGAGTTGTAGCCCTCGAAATGAGCTTTCCAACGCATGGTCATATGCATCAATTCGACAAACGAGGACTCAGGAAAGTGCATTTCAAGAACAGAGCAGAAAGCTGAGAGATTTACTCGATATCGAGGACTTTTAGTCGATATCGAGGAAGCCCAAATCGAGCTGGAGTCCCAGAAATCGACAAGGATGCTGAGCCAAGAACATTCAAGTCGATATCGAGGAAATCTACTCGATATCGAGTACAAATCAAGTCAACAAGCATCCTGGGAGCCGAGATCGACGAAGAAGCTGAAGACGGAGAAAAGTTGGTCGATATCGAGGAAATCTACTCGATATCGAGTAAAAATCAAGTCGACTTTGCTCATGGAGGCCGGAATCGAGTTGCTGAATAGAAGACGAGAAAAGTGCTAGTCGATATCGAGTAGAATTACTCGATATCGAGGAAATCCCTAGTGGCCGACGCCGAGCTATCCAATTCTTGTTAAATTTCTATCCCGAAGCCGATGGTGATATTTTCGGGACCAAATTCTATCCACATCTATCAAGAGTTATCAAGTCAAGGGAGAAGATATTTTATCTACTTTAGATATAGTTCTAGATTTAATTATTTATTCCATTATTTTATCTTAAGTAAGTAGATATAGATATAGATAGGATCTTCTTTCCTAGATTAGCTTGGAATGAAGCCTATAAATAAAGCCCTAGGGGGATGATTTTCATCAATTCAAGTCATGTCGTCTTAGGGCGCAAGGAGAAAGGAGAGAGGAGAGAAGAGAGAGAGAGAGAGAGAGAGAGAGAGAGAGAGAGGAGGCGAGAGAGAAGGAGGAGGAAGGAGACGAACGGTTGTAAGTTTTAGTTTATTTTATGTTAAAGTTAAATTCTTTTATTATGGTTTGTTTCTAATTTCCTTCTTCTAGGGTTGGGGTGATCCCAACATAGATATGTGTGTTTGATTTATAAATCCATGAATTTATATGTCTTTATCATCATCTACCTATAAGCTTAATCCTTTGCGAGAGTTGTGGAAATTCCTTATACATAATATTGAAGCGAAAGTGATCTTATTATGAATTGGATAGTAATTAGGGTTTATTTGCGAGAGCCGACTAATCCTAATTAAGAAAAGGTAAAAACAAATTAGGTTTTTATGCGAGAGCCTCTATCACCTAAATTGTTGGAATTTGCGAAAGTCGATTCTTTGATATAAAGCATGCATCTTTATGTGATTTATGATCTGCACATATGTTTATTGTTGTGGTGATCCCTAACCTTGGAAGTTTGCATCTTTATTTGTTTTATTTTATTATTTTTATTTGGCACATATTCTACTCGATATCAAACCACCATTCTCTCTCCATCCATCGACATCGACCAAGTCTTACTCGAAGTCGACACCAACCTCCCACCTTTTCCCGCTATCCCTGAACCCCAAAACACACTAAACCTAGAACCGCTGACTTCTCTCCTGAGGACGAACCTGACTCCACTATCCTATAGCGGGGTCTTGACTACAAATTTATTTGATCGAGAAACCCTCTCGTCACCGTCGTCAGGACAAGCAACCTGTTGAGACATGGCCACAACTTCGCTACCTTCTGAAGAAACGGCATGTGCCTGACGAGTACACGGAGACCATGAGGATGCAACTAGCTTCTTGCCGCCAAGGAGCTCGCTCACCCATGGATTACAGAGATGAGTTTGAACGGCTCTCTCATCAGGCTAATGTTTATCTTACTGAACGTGCTTTATGTACCCAATTTCTTGCTGGTCTTAATGTCTCTATTAAAAATCCTTTGGCTATTCATTCTATTAGAGATATTAACACTTTATGTCATAAAGCACAACTTCTGTATGACCACCAGCAGCAGCAGCTACGTCAGAGGACAAGATTCGACCAAACCTCCCAAGGTTGCAGGTTTGCCCCTTTTAACTCTTCTGGTCAATCTAGATCTACTACTAACCCTCCTATGCAGCAAAAGGGAGTTTCCAACTCACCTCAACAGGGTTATCAGGTTGAAACTAGAAGAGTTGCTGCACCATCTAAGGAGCGTACAAAAGACATCCGCTGCTTCACTTGTGGTGGTTCTAGACATGTCTCTCGCGAATGCCCTCAGAAAAGGAAGGTCTTTCTCAATGATTTGGGAGGCCATTACTATGAGGAGGAGACTGTCGAGGACCATGTAATTTCAAGCGAAGTGGAGGAGGACCAGTCGTTTGAGGCCAATAGAGAAATCGACACTACAGAGTTCGACGACGTCCTCTGCCTTGTCAATCGGTGGGTCCTACACATTCAGGAGTCTCCCATGGCTAATCAAAGGGAGAACATCTTCCACACCAAGTGTGTGGTGCGTGAGGCTACCTTAAGCGTCATCATCGATGGTGGGAGTTGCTGCAATCTCATCAATGAAAAGGTAGTGGAGTTCCTCCATTTAACTACTACTCCTAGAGCTACTCACTATGGTTTAAATGGCATAACTGATGATGGATCTGATGTAATGGTCACCAAACAATGTTTAGTTTCTTTTTCTATTGGATAATATCATGATAAAGTGTTATGTGATGTTGCTCGCATGGATTGTAGTCATATCTTGTTAGGTCATCCTTGGTTATATGATCGTTCTGTTATTCATGATGGTCGTGCGAATACATATGCCTTCACCTTTTATGGGAGGAGAGTTACTGATGCGTTGTAATACCCGACGACTTGTTTTGCTCGGATCTTACGTTGTCTTAAGTTGATTCCTGAAGCGTTCTTGAGGGATTCTTGATCCAAACCTTCAACAGCCCACCCGACAGCCCTAAGAACCACTAGGCCGCCTCCAACAAGGACCAAACCGAAGAGGTATCGACCCCTCTAGGGCTGATCTCGGCTCGGTAGGGGTGGATTAGGGTTCGGCCTAGGCTACGGTTTGGTATACTCGGCTAGGGTTAGGGTTTATGGGTGATTTCTTGGTTGAAGGTTGCAAGTAAGGATTCAATTTGATCAACTTTGGAAGAAGAACGTGAGTAAGGGAACATGGAGAACGTGTGTTGCTAGAGCGTTTAGGGTTGACGAAGAGAAAGCACTTAGCCAAGTGCTTCTCTTTTAATTTCAACCTCATAAATTCTAAAACAAATTACAACTTAAATAGGAAAAAATGCTAAGTGAGATTGGCTCCTATGCAAAGGAAACCCTACCTATCTCACAATTAAAAGTAAATAAATAAAAATCCTAAATAAATACTAATAATTCTATTAATCTAAAAAATGACTAAAGATATATATAAATATTCTTTTCTTCATAAGTAAGGAAATAGATAATTCCCTCAATTTTATTTATCTAACTAATAAATAAAAATAAGTAAATATATATAATAAATTCTTCAAGAGGAACCGGCCAGCCCTAGGGAACCCTCGATGTCGACCCTTCAATAAGCTTGAATTGAATCCATTGTGGCGCCTTCTTCTTTCTCGGGATGATCGGGTCCTCGAACCGCCTTGGCCCACAGAGGATCCATCTTGATAGCATCATTCTCCCCCACTTAGATTCGATTCGTCCTCGAATCGACTCGTTGTAGGGCACTAGGGGAGCAACAGTCTGAGGACTATAATGGACGACCACCAGGAGATTTCGAGGTCGAGGAACCTCAAAAACAATAGCGTCCATGATGGCCTTAGAGCAATCAACATCAACAATCTGAATCGGCTCCTCGGTCACACGTTTCTCAACATCAATGACCTCCTCCTTAAGCTCAACATCAGCAAAGAGAACCTCACGAACGTCTCCGGACACATTCAACAAATCCTGCGCAGAATTGCTGTCAACTTGAAGATCAGTTTCGGAGGCTTTACCCAGGGAGTCTGGTAGCGTATGACCCACCGTTGGAAAGATCTCGAAGTTATCTACGCAGGGAATCTGAGATGAAGCGATTCCGAGGTCGGAATCAAGGGGAATCTGCAAAACAAAATCGTCGCGCAGTGCTGTTTTTTGGGAAACGAATTCCTCCTTCATCTTTCCCGCAATGGCATCAAGCCCGGCTTGAAGCCATGCCTCATCCTCTCGTCGTCGTTGTCGTCTCTTTTCCTCCTCAATCTTCGCTTGACGTTGAAACCAAAGGCGATGCCTTTGAGCCTCCCTTTGTCGCTGCTAATACCTCAAGAGTTCGGGATCATCATCCCCATCTCCCCGTATCTCCCAAGTCATGAATGAAAACATTAGTAGAACCAAAAGCCAAAAAGAAATTGCGAAACCTGAATCCGATACCAGTTGATGTATAGCAGTTGATGCGTTGTAATCCTCAACGACTTGTTTTGCTCGGATCTTGCGTTGTCTTAAGTTGATTCTTGAAGCGTTCTTGAGGGATTCTTGATCCAAACCTTCAACAGCCCACTCGACAGCCCTAAGAACCACTAGACCGCCTCCAACAGGGACCAAACCGAAGAGGTATCGACCCCTCTAGGGCTGATCTCGGCTCGGTAGGGGTGGATTAGGGTTCGGCCTAGGCTACGGTTTGGTATACTCGGCTAGGGTTAGGGTTTATGGGTGATTTCTTGGTTGAAGGTTGCAAGTAAGGATTCAATTTGATCAACTTTGGAAGAAGAACGTGAGTAAGGGAACATGGAGAACGTGTGTTGCTAGAGCGTTTAGGGTTGACGAAGAGAAAGCACTTAGCCAAGTGCTTCTCTTTTAATTTCAACCTCATTAATTCTAAAACAAATTACAACTTAAATAGGAAAAAAAATGCTAAGTGAGATTGGCTCCTATGCAAAGGAAACCTAGCTATCTCACAATTAAAAGTAAATAAATAAAAATCCTAAATAAATACTAATAATTCTATTAATCTAAAAAATGACTAAAGATATATAAAAATATTATTTTCTTCATAAGTAAGGAAATAGATAATTCCCTCAATTTTTTTTTATCTAACTAATAAATAAAAATAGATAAATATATATAATAAATTCTTCAAGAGGAACCGGCCAGCCCTAGGGAACCCTCGATGTCGACCCTTCAACAAGCTTGAATTGAATCCATGGTGGCGCCTTCTTCTTTCTCGGGATGATCGGATCCTCGAACTGCCTTGGCCCACAGAGGACCCATCTTGATGGCATCAGTTACTCTCCTACCCCTTTCGCCTAAAGCTATTTTGAAGGAACAGGTTCGCAAGAAACAACAGTAGGACGCTCAGAAAGAGGCCCAAAGGAAGGAGAAGCACCTAGGGAGCTCGGCACAACAGACCGCCCCCGCGGCCCAGACTGTCGTGCCCGCGGCCTCCCCACCCGCGCCCGCGGCCCCCTCAGCGCCAACCCCTTCCCACTCGGCTTCACCTCAGCCCTCTTCCTCTTCACTCAAGGGCTCTGTTGAACACCGCTCATTGGTCTCTTAATCACAGACGGAGACCGTCACCTGGAATGCACATCGACCTCACATCCTACTGGTAATGAAAGAGGTATTGTTAAATGTTGTGGATTTGAGTCACATTCCTGCACCTATTTCTGCTATGTTGCAAGATTATATAGATGTCCTTCCAGCTGATCTACCACAAGGATTACCGCCTATTCATGGGATTGAGCATCAGATTGACTTCGTCGCTGGCGCAGCCTTGCCTAATCGCGCCGCCTATAGAGCTAGTCCTGAGGAGACAAAGGAGCTTCAACGCCAAGTCACGGAGCTGCTGGATAAAGGCTTTGTGCGAGAAAAAGCCTCCCCCCCTGCGCAGTACCTGTCATCTTGGTTCCAAAGAAGGATGTCTCTTGGCGCATGTGTGTTGATACTTGATTGTCGTGCAATCAACCAAATAACGGTTAAGTATCGCCACCCTATTCCTCTTTTAGATGATATGCTTAATGAACTTCATGGTGCTTGTATTTTTCTAAAATTGACCTTAGAAGTGGATATCATCAAATTAGGATGAAAGAGGGTGATGAATGGAAAACGGCTTTTAAAACTAAGTATGGCTTATATGAATGGTTAGTAATGCCTTTTGGTCTAACAAATGCTCCTTCTACTTTTATGAGGCTTATGAACCATGTGCTTAGACGTTCCTTAGGGAAATTTGCCGTTGTCTATTTTGACGATATTTTAATCTATAGCAAGAACCTGCATGATCATCTTAGTCATTTAAAATTGGTTTTTGATTGTCTTAGAAAAGAGAAATTATATGCCAATTTGAAGAAATGTTCTTTTGCATCCGAGTCTACCATTTTTCTTGGTTTTGTAGTGTCTGCATCTGGATTAAAGGTGGATGAGGAGAAGGTTTGCGCTATTCAGGAGTGGTTCCAGCCCTAGAATCCTACACATGTTCGCTCATTTATGGGCCTTGTTGGCTTCTATCGACGCTTCGTCATTCGTCAAGGACTTCAGCACAGTAGCCGCCCCCCTCCATGAGCTGACCAAGAAGGATGTGACGTTTCGCTGGACTGACGCACATCAGAGAGCATTCGACGCTCTCAAGGATCGCCTCACCCATGCCCCAGTGCTGCAACTACCCGACTTCCAGCAACCTTTTGAACTCAAGTGTGATGCTTCTGGCTCAGGCATTAGTGGAGTTCTTCTTCAGAATATGCGCCACATTGCCTATTTCAGCGAGAAGTTGGGCTCCGCTGAGCTCAACTATTCTACCTACGACAAGGAGCTCTTCACGCTTATCAGATGCTTACAGACATGGCAGCACTACCTTTGGCCTAAGGAGTTTGTGATTCATTCGGATCATGAAGCTCTGAAGTACCTCAAAGGACAAGCAGTGCTCAGCAGGCGACTTGCTTGATGGGTACGTGGAGTTTTTGGAGACCTTTTCCTATGTGGTTCACCACAAGAAGGGAAAGGATAATGTGGTAGCTGACGCGCTATCACGCAGGTATGTCCTCCTAAACCATATAGATGCACATGTGTTGGGTTTTGCATTAATAAAGGAACTATATGCTTCTGATGGTTTCTTTAAAACTATTTATGCGCAATGTGTGTCCAAAGGTGAAGTTGATTCATATTTTCTTAATAATGGTTATTTGTTTAAGATGGACAAGCTTTGTATCCCATCTTCTTCTATTCGCCGATTGTTAACTCAAGAAATTCATGAGTCTAGGGGACATGGTGGTTTCGACAAAACACTAGCAGGACTTAAGGAACATTACTTTTGGCCTAAAATGTCTAATTATGTGCTCAGATTTGTCAAAAGTTGTGTCTCTTGTGCTAAGGCTAAGTCGAAAGCCAACTCTAATGGTCTATATAAACCTTTGCCTATTGCTAATGCACACTGGGAAGATGTTTCTATGGATTTTATTGTAGGATTACCTAGAACTTCTAAGGGTCATGATTCTATCTTTGTTGTTGTAGACAGATTTTCCAAAATGGCTCATTTCATTCCATGTCACAAAACTGATGATGCTATTCATGTTGCACACTTATTCTTTAAAGATGTTGTTCGCTTACATGGATTGCCTTTATCTATAGTTTCTGATCGTGACTCTAAGTTCTTAAGCTCTTTTTGGAAAACTTTATGGTCTAAATTGGGTACAAAATTGCTATTTTCTACTTCTTGTCACCCACAAACTGATGGCCAAACTGAGGTCACAAATATAACTCTTGGGGCTCTCCTTAGAGTCATGCTGCGAACTAACCTCCGGAGGTGGGAAGAATGCCTACCATTTGTAGAATTTGCATATAATAGGTCTATGCACTCTGCAACGAAGCAAACCCCCTTCGAAGTTGTATATGGCTGAAACCCACTCACACCGGTAGACATGATGCCTTGGCCACTCAAGGAAAAGGAGAGCATGGATGCAGCTAAGCAAGTGGACTTCATCAAGCGCTTGCATGAGCGTACCAAGGCGCAGCTGGAAGGGAAGACTGCGCAATACAAGGCAGCGAAGGACAAACATCGCAAGGATGTGCAGTTCAACGTTGGTGATTTGGTATGGCTGCATCTCAGGAAGGAAAGGTTTCCGCAACAACGGAAGTCTAAGCTGGACCTCAGGGGAGATGGACCATTCAGGGTGGTTTAGAAGATGGGTCCTAATGCATACAAGCTGGATCTCCCTGCCGATAAGTACAACCTCCATTCTACATTCAACGTCGCCGATCTATCCTTGTTCGTGCCTGACGATGACTCTGACGACGATTTGAGGACAAATCGAAGTCAAGTGGAAGAGAATGATGCAGTGCAATTATCGACGACTCTTGGTGACATTGAGGACAATATGAAGGTTCCATTCGATGGCCCTATCACTCGTGCAAGGGGCAAGAAGATTCAAGATGCAACCAAAGCCCTTCTTGTCCGTTACCAAGGGACGATAGAGCAAGGGTTCAGGCCACCCTGGATCACTTGGCTCAAGTCTACACAACCAGAGCAAGAGATGAGCTTCCGTCCTCAAACCAAGCTCATGAAGACTCGACACCACCCTCCTTGAACTCGACATACACTCGACATGCACTCCACATAGGCTCTTGTCGAGTGGTCCATACCACATGTCGAGTGGGCTTCGTGGGCTTAGCCGAGTTCCATCATTGTGGGCCGAGATATTTTATGTCTTAATTAATTAGTTGTATTTTATGCAATTAGATTAATAATGTACAAGATTATATCTCTTCTAGATAAATCTTGTCCCATAAGTTTTAGAATTATATATATCTTCTTAGGTTTACTTCTATCTTAGAGCTATTTTATTTATCTTTAGATAGATTAGATCTATCCAAAACCATTTCCTTTGCAAGGAAGGATTGATTAGATCTTCCATTGCTTTTCTATTTAAACAAACAGATGTACTTTGAATTTTTTAGATTGAATAGAATTGAGAAACCCCTTTATAGGATTAAAGGGTTCTCGATTATCAATCCCAAAAGTATCTTGCTCTTGTGTGCTATGAGACTTTCGGCCATCACAATCACCATCACCATCTCGCTTACCTTCGGCAACAAGAAACCAAACACCAAACCCTAAAACCTAAACCGTCGCAAGAAGGGAGCCGGAGTCCTTGGTGCAAGCTCCGTGGCATCGCGCGCCCAGGCGCTCGGCGTCTTCGGTCACTGGTGCTCGGTATCCTCGGCACTCGTCCTCGCTAGCGTCGTGCACCCCAGCACCCCGGCATCTCTCTCGCGCGCGCACCCGCTCTCGCGCGCGCCTCGCTCTCGCTTCCTCGCCTTCGCTCTCGCTCCCAGCGAGCGCAACTCGGAAGCCGCAGTCCCCGACGCGTCCGCACACCCTGAGGCTTCGCGCCTGGGTGCCCGAGACCACCCGCGAGCGCTGCTGCTTCTCCGCTTCCCTTCCTTATTCGTTCTGTCGCTTTAGTTTACTTAGAATTATACTGTTTTAAATTCTGTCGCTATAATTAGTTAATTAATTAGTTCACTTAATTTTTCAATTAGGAGATATTGGAAGAGCATTGTAAGGTCGGGCAAATATACGGCGTGGTTCTTGATCTTAAGCCCACAGGCGAAGGATCGGGAATCCCAAACGTATCACAAATATAACCGTATGTTGAGCAAATATGGCCCAAGTCTAGTTTTTTTTAAACATTTTGTCGTGGAAATATAAGAGTACGTTGTGCAAATATAACCGTAAGTTGTGCAAATATGACCCAAGTCTAGTTTTTGTTTTTTTTTATATTATTTTTTTTAACATTTTGTCGTGCAAATATAAGAATACGTTGTGCAAATATAACCGTAAGTTGTGCAAATATGACCCAAGTCTAGTTTTTTTTTTTTACATTTTGTCGTGCAAATATAAGAGTATATTGTGCAAATATAAGAGTATATTGTGCATGTGCAAATATAACCGTAAGTTGTGCAAATATGACCCAAGTCTAATTTTTTTTCCGCATCGATACATTTTTGCGTGCAAATATAACCGTTTGTTGTGCTTGCGCAAATATAACCAATGATGATACTGCTACACATAAGCACATTCCTCCGGAGGCAAAGATCTGTGATCATCTCGTCCTTCCTCATTTGGCACAGCATACAATTTATTCCAAAGACATTGAAAAGAGTCAATTGCAACAGGTCGATCCAAAAACAACAACAAAACCTAGTCCGATTATTCTGAAACCTAGCCGCCAATTCGATGCCAATTTCAATATCTAACTCGAATAATGTCCGATTACTCAAAAATCTAGGCTACATAAATTCGTAAACCTAGGTAGATATGAAATCCGAGATGGAATCACCATTGACAGTGCCCCATGGAGGTAGAGGAGCCTCCGCTTCCCAAGTCGTCGCCAGAGATCAGGAGGAGAACCGCCTTCATCGCCTTCTTCTTCATCGGTCATGGATGGAGCATTGGGGAGCCTAAGAAAGAGGAGGATCGAGCAAACTTACGCCTTCATCGTCTTCTTCTTCATCACCTGGAAGGATGAATGAGGAGCCTGAGATGGGAGGAGGAAAGAATGGGGTTCAAAAGGACAAAATAAACTTTAACCCTGACTAGAACGGCTAATAAAATAAGTAAAATGATTAATTAGCTTATTAAATAGTAAAAAAGGTACAAAATATCAAATTTTCTCATATATAAACGTAACCCTTTTTTCCCCAAATTCGACATAATTTTATTTTAAAAAAAAAACGGAAATTTCACAAGGTGCCCCCGTGGTATTGCAATTTTCACGGGGTATACAACTCTTTTGCATATTTCGTGTAGTACCCTTGATCAGGTTTTGTCAAATTTCGTGTCCTGTCCTTACTCATTAAATTTAACAGCAGCATTACATTTGAAATTAAAAAAAAAAAGGGAAGAACACCACCATTTGCAATTGCAGGGCCCTACCCTCCACCACCATTGCAATTGCAAGGCCCGCCTCCATTGACACAGTCACACAGGAAGAACCTACAGTTCGTCCCAATTTTCAATTCCAATTCATTCCCAATTCCCATCTCTCTCTCTCTCTCTCTCTCTCTCTCTCTCTCCCCTTCATCAGTTTGAACATTCTGAGAGAAATAGGAAGAACACCACCATGAAATTGAAATAAGACCTCCATTGACACAGATTTGGAGCATCGGAAAAAATCCCTAGCCCAATTCCTCCACTGCAATGGTTGGAAATGGGAATTGGGAATGAATTTTCAATTCCAATTCCTATCTCTAGTTTACTAAACCCCCAATTTCACATCCCAGATTCATCTGTAGAAAATCCCTACGGCAAATCCTCACGTTCTCTCTCCTCCTCTCTCTTCCAATCATCTTCGTCCTCGCTCCCCGCCAGATCCCCGACGAGCTCGACGACTTGTCCCTCTTCAACCGCGCACTGTTGGGCTACCGCCGCCCTTCCTCCTCCTCCACCCAGTTCTTCTTATTGGGCTCCTCAAACCCTAGATTCAAGATCGCCTTCCTCTGGCGGGCGTTCAACTTGGCGTCGTTCTCCTTCGAGCAGCAGCAACGTTGTTCAACTCCTTCGAGCAGCAGTAGCGTCGTTCTCCCTCGCGGGCGACCTTCGTGCTCTCCCTCTCTCTCGCGCGAGCTTCCTCGTCTCTCTCTGTCTTCACTTTCTCCCTTGCTTTCTTTCTGTTTTTTTCATTCCAAATTTAACACCGTCAGTCAAATTTAAAGAGCAAGGGCACGACGCAAAATTTTACAAAACCTCAAGGGTACCATACGAAATTTGCAAAAGAGTTGTATACCCTGCGAAAATTGCAATACCACAGGGTACCCCGTGAAATTTTCGAAAAAAAAACACCAAAATCCGACGTTTCGACCAAAACCGACCAAATTCATCAAGGTTCACAATCCAGCAGGTCGACGGGTCAAACGAACCCGCCAACCCGTCTCCTCCCGGGTTAGGGTTCGAATCGGCCTGTCTTCGACCCGCCGGGTCCTATTACGAAGATTGCATAACTCAATTGGGAAATTTACAGAAAACCACCCATTATATATAGCCTTTTACACTTAACCACCCACTAAAAACGAAATTACATAAAACCACCCATTAAATGGAATTTTTTTTTAAAATATTCAAGAAAAAATAAATATTTACGGATATATTCACAAAATTAAAGTATTTACACAAATATTCAAAAGTTGCAGGCTTTTCAGAAAAACGCGGTCTCAGCCCGCGTTTTATTCATAAATAATGTTTTACTTTCAGAGAAATTTGATCAAATTAAAGTTGTTATAAAAACGCGGATTGAAACCGCGTTTTTATACGGTGTCTTTATTGTTTTTTACTTTTAAATTAAAAGAATAAAATTAATAGCAAAAACGCGGCCTGAGGCCGCATTTTACTTTAATAAAAAAAGGAAGAAGAACAGGACGGGGCAGGACATGGGAGGCGGGCATCTTCTTCCCGGGCTAGTCGATCGAAGAACCCAGTGCTATGAATCGGAGGAGGAGTAGAGCCCTCGCCAGGGGCCCTGATCGTCCCTCATCACCGGCCTTCAAATCCCCAAATCTCCCTCGCCACCGGCGTCCTCGTGAGTAGAGCCCTCGTCAGCGGCTGACTTACCCTTGTCACCGACGACCTTCTTTGAACGGCGCCACCCACCACCACCTGCAAGACCTTGGCCATCGGAGTTGAATGCCGTGAATGCCGCCTTCGTCTTCGTTGTCGTCATCGACACCATCTTCGCCGCCACCATCCCCGCTCCTTCAATTGAGGTTTTTTTAAATTTAATTTTATGAATGTGAAAATTGGTAGCTTAAAAGAGATGTCTCCATTGCAAATTAATTCTTTGTTAAGTTGGAGTTTTGATTGATTAGCGCATCTGTTGATTCAATTTGTGAGTATGTATTTGCAGGTTCGATCGGCCTGAAGATGTCCCGCCGGCCGCCTCCCAAGTCCTGCCCTTTCAGCCCTTCCCTTTTCTTTTTTTTTTTTAAAAGTAAAACGCGACCTGATGCCGCGTTTTAGCTATATTAATTTTATTTTTTTAATTTAAAAGTAAAAAATAATAAAGACACGGTATAAAAACGCGGTTTTATAACAACTTTCCCTTTGACCAAATTTCTTCGAAAGTAAAACATCACTTATGAATAAAACGCGGGCTGAGACCGCGTTTTTCTGAAAAGCCTGCAACTTTTGAATATTTGTGTAAAAACTTTGATTTCGTGAATATATCCGTAAATATTTATTTTTTCTTGAATATTTCAAAAAAAAATTCCATTAAATGGGGTTTGTTTTCAAATCACCACCCACCACATAATTCCATTAAATATAGTATATTTTAATATTTTATACTTAAAATTTAAAGTTTAAACTTGAATATATTTAAATTATATTTATTGTATGTAGGGGTAAACACTTATATTAATATATTAGGGGAAAAAGCGTGTACAAATTTTAAATTTATTTGAAGGGTGGAGGTTCTAAATGTGGAAAATATTATTTAATTTTATTTAAAAAGTCAATTTTTTTTAATAAAGATACATTTAATAAAAAATACTTTTGAGCCTGGAAAAATATTATTTAAACAATATTTAGATTTTTTTTTCATTTTTAGTGTATTATAGATGTTTACAAATATGAAAGAAAATGAGAAATTAATTATTAGTATTAAAATAATTATTAAATTTAAACAATGCTAATGACTTATAAACTAATTTTTAATTTTGATTAAAAAGAAGTCTATAAAATTTATAACCATTTTTAGGAATAAAATAGAACAAATTTGTTCATATATACATCAAGTTTGTAAAAAATATTTTTTATAAAATTTAATCAAATATATTTTGATATGTATTTGAGATTTTAAGTTAAATATAAAACTTAAAATAATGTATTATCATATATATTTGATAAAAACCTAATAAAAATAAACAATGGGTGGTGATTTAAAAACAAAATCTATTTAATGGGTGGTTTTCTGTAATTTTTTGTTTAATGGGTGGTTAAGTATAAGAGGTTACATTTAGCGGGTGGTTTTCTGTAAATTTCCCAACTCAATATCTCACCATCATCGCCAACCCCACACCAAACAGCGAGCACAATTCGATAATCGAAATGTCCGGCTTCACCGGCTTTGCCCTCTCCACCGCCACTGCCGCCTCCGCCTCCGCCTCCGCCTCCGCCCCCGCCCCCGCCCCCGCCATTGGTGTCGCCAACAGTTCCCCTTTCTCCTCCGCCGCTTTCCCAACCATCACTTTCACCTTCTCAAACCCTAGCACCTCTTCCTCCGTCGTCTCTTCCATTGGATTTCCGGCCTCTGCTTCCTCCATCCCTGCCGCCACCACTTCGCCCTTCGGATTCGGTGCATCTGCTTCCTCATCCCCTGCCTTTGGATTTGGAGCTTCTTCGGCTGCCTCTGGCACCACCGCATCGTCTCCCACTCCATCCACTTTGGGATTCGGAGCTCTTCCCTCCTCTCCTTCCATCTTTGGCGCTTCTTCTTCTTCAGCCGCTCCTTCCCTCTCCTTCTCTTTTAGCTCCTCTGCCGCCGCCACTTCCATCTTCGGTACACCATTGTCATCTGCCACTGCTTCTTCTCCATTCACTCCCCCCAATCTGTTTGGCTCTTCTTCTTCCTCCTCTTTTTCGTCAGTTTTATCTTCTTCTAGCTCTTTCCCTTCGCAAACTTCGTCTCCCTTGTTCTCAAACTCCACCTCAGGCACAGCTACTACTAACACCTCTCCACTGTTCGGATCTTCTACTGCACCGGCCTTCGGAACTGGTACCGCCCCCTCCTTCCTCACTTCTTCCTCCTCGTCTTCTTCCTTTTCGTCTTCTGCCTCCGGATTCGCCTCTGCAGGCACTTCCTCTTTTGCGAAGACTACCCTTGCCACCCCTGCTACTTCCTCGACAGGGTTTGCGTTCCAAGCACCACCTTCAACTGGCTTCTCTCTCGCACAGTCTTCATCAGGTACTCAAACCAGCTTAGGATTCGGAAATCTAGCTTCTAGTACTGCGACTGCCACAGCTACCAGTAGTTCAGGTGCCAGTTCTAGTCTGTTTGGTTCTACAATTCCTACTGCTAGTACAACTGCTTCGAATCCATTGTTTGGGTCTTCATCTTCAGCTCCATCATTCTCTACTGTTACAAGTGCCTCAGCTTCTGCATCTACTAGTGCCTCTACTTCGAAGCCATTGTTTGGGTCTTCATCTTCATCTCCATCGTTCTCGATTGTTACAACAAATGCCTCCACTCCTGCAGCATCTGCATCTGTATCTGCTGCTGCTTCAACCACATTTACCGGTCTTGGTTCTACTGCTGGCACTTCATCTGGTTCTGTAACTACTGCTTCCTTCTCCGGTTTTGGGGCTACTACTGGAACTGGATTCGCGAGCTCTACTAGCTCGCCTCTAAACTTTTCGATTACCAAAACTACAAACTCTACATTGACTTCGCTGCCTCTTTCAACTGCTTCAACTGCTTCGGCATCTGGTACTTGTGAGTGTTGTGTCTTTGATACTCTCTAAGATTGCATCGAGTTATGTAGCTGTTACCTTAAATTGTTCTCCATGTTTAACGAAATATTGATATATATAGCGAAATGCATGATATTTTGAATATGGCGTCAAATAAAAAAATGAGAAAAATGTTGTCCATTTATTGTTTGATAATTGTTGTTGTCATTTCTCAGTTTGATGAAAATTGTGAATATTGCGTCGTTGAGTTAATGATCAAGAAATGATTTTAAGTAAACTTAATATGAGTATTAAACACTTTTCAAGTATTGGCTCATGTTTTTGTGACACTATCTTTGTGGATGATTAATTTGGATCGCATGTGGAGACAATCACCGTGAACTTGTTGCGAATTAGTGTGACATGAATTGAGATTTTGGTTATATGGTGCTAAGAGCCACCGGATCTAAACTAGATGTGCTAAGAGCAGTGACTATCAGTTTATAGGTGATTGTTGTAAGACCCAGATATGTGGTGTTGTTAACTCGTTTGCATGGTGGTAGGTGGCTTAGTTGCTTTGTAGGAAGCCTTGTATGGGCTTGATAAGCATTATTACTATCGTTGTCAAGGCTATCAGTCTTAACTGTTTGAAGGTAGTACTAATTACTGATTTGTAAGCTTGTGAACACATATTGATGCATATGGGAAGCTAAAATTCATGCATCAGCATGCCGTTCTATAGGGATAAGGCATGGATGAATTTAAAGAAAAGGCATTTTGAATTTTTGATACCTTCACAATGCTGGGTTTTCTTTTTTCAACCCGTTTGATTTTTTTTTTAATAGATTTGAGAGGTGTGCTTATTTTAGTCTGATGGAGCTTTTCCTTAACGACTTGCTCTCTTTATAAGACATTTGAGTCTTACATGCTGCTAAGGAAGAAATATTATTGCTTTATTCATGAATTTAGGATAAGCTATGCTTATAAACCAGGCCAGATTGGCAGTTCCAGCTGTGGTGGCCTGTTGCTGGACAAATAGATTTTCCAGCTTTTCATAAAAAAACTGACCTGGACAATGAACCTGGCCATTTCATCTTGAATGGCAGCCATTTTGAGCATCACCAAAACATATCATTATATGGTTTATAACTTGTAAAATGTGTATGATAGTATAATGGAAATATTTTTGTTTGATCGTTAATAATTGTTAGTATGAAGTTAATGAATCACCTCTTAAGATATTTTTTGGGAGTACCTTAGTATTATCATCTTTACTTCAAAGAAAAAAATGTCTTATCATCTTTAAACTTTACCACACTTATGATGGGAGAAGCATCGCTGACATGTATCAGATAATCTGTCCTTTTTTTTGTTCCTACTACAATGCAGTCCTGTTGTCCTTTTTTGTTAGATTATGCATCTGTCTCATATGTTAGTATAATGTGATCCTCTATTGATTGTGCAGCATCAACTTCTGTAACAACAGCTGTATTTAGTGCTAGCACAACTGGTGCTCAAACGCCATCCTCCCTTGTTGTTGCTTCAAGTAGTGGGTAGGTTCCTTACCCTATCTTGATGGACCTGATTTCTGATTAAGCTGATGAGACTCTGACAAGTATCTCTACTTCCTTCTTAATTTAACTATGCTGCATATTGGATGCCTCAAAATTTGTGGGTGGAATCCTCCTTAAACCCTGATTAGTTCATTCTTGCTTTTTGTCGTGCTTCTATTGCTGTGTTTGGTTGCGACTCTCCATTCCCAGGATCTTCTTGCTTTGCTTCAGTTATACAGTGATCTTCTTTGTTTCTCTGCCAGTGACTTGCATGTTTTTTTTTGTCTTATTCCTCGATGTCTTCATCGACCAGAACATGGTTCAGTTCTCTCACTTTGTGTTCCTTTCTGTTTGGATTTCTTGGATGTTTTGTCCTTTGTTTCAGGATTAAGTGTTTGAACTCTTTGAACAATTGAAATTACTCGTTTTAACTTGTGATTATTAGTCCCTATGAATAACCATGGGTAAATGAGTATAAGACTAGTTAGAAGCCTTCTCGTACTGGCCTTGTGTCTTGGAAGTTTCCCACTGGGTTGATTGAAGCACTTGGAAGTTGGAACGATCTTTCAACCCTTGCTGGGAATTTCCGGGCACTAATGGGTGTCTAGCATGGAATATGCTAACTCATTCATTGAAGTGTCTTTGCTCCCCAGTTTCCAGGCACTCTTGGATATCCAGCATGGACTTAAAATTTTAGAATGTTCCTTTGATTCTCTTGGAGAAGTTAATGTCAGATTTTCATTTATGGCACCTCATTGAAACATAAGGAAAATTTTATTCCTCGGATAGCAGCATTAGGGGCTTAAAATGTAGTGATTTTGTTGCTGCTACTTCTAAATTGGAACTGTTTGGTTGAGGTTTTGCAATTGCAACTATTTGGGAACAGAGTGTGGTTCCCAGATAGCTTAACCGGAATTATTTTTCCAGTAAAAGTGATTGAATTGTATTATAAAGCAAGATACAGTAGAAAAAGCTGTAAGGTGAGTGATTTGGAGCAGGGTGCAATGATAGATTAACTGGAATTTTCATATTAATTTAAAAACAACTGGATTAATTTTAACTCAAGGTACTTGCAAAAAGGCTGTGTCAAAGTTGTATGATGACTGAATGTTATTTGTGTTTAAAAATTACTGTTTCTGTGGGGATTTCTCTCTTTCAGAAATTGTTTTTAGATCAATGAAAACAGTAACGCTTTTACCCTCTCTTTCTGCACCTGTGTGGCTGAAGCTTCATTCATCTCTTAAGGGGATCAGTTACCATCTTTGTTGATAAACTCTCGTGGATTCTGAACTATTCTTTACTTGTAGGACAACTAATACTCTGAGTACACAAACTCCTGCTGCTCCAAAATTACCCTCTGAAATCACTGGAAGAACTGTTGAAGAGGTGGGTTATCTTATGATGATATCCCTCAGAAGTTATTCTTTTTGTTTTCTTCGAATTTTTCTAATTGTATTGATTTATAATGTTTTTTGAGTTGAGCAACACCTTAAATACCTGACGTGGTTCCTTTTGATGCCCTTTGTCAGTAGTATTGACATCTGTTTTTGTGCAACATAATAGATCATCAAGGAGTGGAACTCTGAATTACAGGAGCGTACCAAGAAGTTTCAAAAGCAGGCTAATGCAATTGCAGACTGGGACAAGAGAATATTGCACAATAGAGACATTCTTCTCAGGCTTGAGGTATTCATGCTTGTGAAACCCGTCTTTCCGCTTTCACTTTCAGACGATCTTGTACTGTCTCTGTACTATGCAATGTTGTTTCCAGTTTTTTCCACTTCTGTTTTTCAATTGGGGTTGGCATATTGGGAGGAAAATGTAAAGAATGTATGTTTAGGCGATATAATGTTACTCTGCCCATCTATGTTCAGCAATTGTCGTTCTGCTAGCTATGTAGACTTTTCTTCTCCATTCTTCCCTTTCACAGTGATTTGACTACTTGATTTAAATGCTATGCTGTGAACAGACAAAATTCAAAAAGAATAAGTGTGTCTACATGCTTCTGCATGCCATTTAGGTTATCTACTGTCTTTATTAAGATTAAATACAATATATCATGGTGTATCTTTTCTTTTTTGGTTATTTATATCTCATAGGGTTAGCAGCTTTGTCTTGACGCAAGTTATTATTTTCACTGTGCAACCCACGCCACAGAAAGAAGTCATCACCATCAGCACTTTCAAATTTCATTCATGAATTTAGTTAAACGTAGTCTGAACCTGAGTGCATAGTTTCTGTCTAGCATGCATTAATTTTTATTCATGTCTGATTTGGACGTTTTATAAGCAGTAATATTCTTTTCCCGTTTTTGTTTTTGTTTAGCATGAACAACATTGATGTAGGACTTGTAAGGCTTGTACTTTCAATCGTGAATTTTACTTAAATATCCAATTAATCATCTTTCTGTACATTGTTTTTATACAAGTTGTTCACCAGACTGAAGTTGCAGAAAAACTTCTTGTGCTTAATCTGTTCAATTCTCTTTGTTTCTTAAATATATATCTATTGTTCACCAGACTGAAGTGGCAAAAGTTGTTGAGACCCAAACTAACCTGGAACGACAGCTTGAGCTGATTGAGACTCACCAGCAAGAGGTATATCTATGAACTTTGTATTTTATGTGCAAACTTGTTATATGCACAAATGCACAATTTCTTTAGAATTTAATATCTACTTGGTGGGTCCACTTTTGTATATTCAACTTCGTACTTTAATATTCTGGGAAGGTATGCTGTTGTCTTGTAATCTTTTCATATGTATCATTTACGCCCATTAATTGGATTTATTTACTTCTTGAAACGTGTTTGTGATCTTTCTTCTTGTTATCTTCTTTCTGGCTATTTTTTTGTAGGTAGATAAAGCTTTGCTGAGTGTGGAGGAAGAAGCTGAGCGTATTTACAAAGATGAGCGTGGATTGCTTCTGAATGATGAAGCTGCATCTACTAGAGATGCAATGTGAGATTTGGTTTCATTAGTATTTTGTTTTTTCTGAAGTACTCTTGCCTTCTTATTTTCATCCCAATTTATAAAATATGCTTTGTAGTTTGCTCTATCAGTTGAATGATTTTGTCCATGTGCTTTGGTGATAGGTATGAGCAATCTGAATATATAGAGAGAGAGCTCGAACAGATGACAGAGCAGATCAAATTGATTATTCAGGCACTAAATGCCAGCAAGGTAACACTGTTGTTAGCTTAAACCTCCCTCGAATTAGTTGTTCCTAGCAAACAATACTAATTTTTGTAATTTTTTTTTTCTGTTTAGGGTGGAGAACTTGATACAACAGAAGGGATGGGTCCATTAGATGTGGTAGTGAGGATCTTAAACAATCAGCTTAGTTCACTGATGTGGATTGATGAGAAGGTGAGTAAGATGTGTTGTCTTTCCAACCTTTTTCTTTCTTGGGCTATAAATATTTAGTTCAGGGCTTTGGGTATTGTTCTGTTTCAGCATGTAACAGAAACTTCAAGTTTTGTCTTTTCCACCCAATTCTTAGTTGTTTCTTTTTTTACTTTTAATACTGTTAGAAGAGTGATATTTCTTGCAATTTCAGGGGACTTGAGTCCTTGTATCTTCTTTAGTTTCATATTTCCATTTGAACACGAGGATTCCTGCCAATAATATCATCTGTTGCCTTGTTACATTGACATGCATTCTTATTTTACATTTCTGAGTTCCCAGCACTTGCTTCGTCTTGAGTCTTCATCATACTGTATTTTCCAGGGAGTCTTCATCTTTTTGTTTTTTTTTTCATGTGCAGGCTGAAGATTTCTCCTCGCGGATTAAAAAGGTAGCAAGTCAAGGTTCTGCAGCTGATCGTGAATTGACAGGCCCAAGGCTCTGGTTGAGTTGATTCGTTAGAAGGGTTAACTCGTTGAACTGTAGCAATTGGGCTCTGAGAGGGTGAGATTAGATTCGACTTTCGGGAAACCATGAATTGTAGCAATTGGGCTTGAAAGGGATGCTCTCTGTGTTTTACTGGCATTATTAGGTGGGTGCCTCTACTGGGTAGGGTGGGCAGAGTTGGTAGCCTGGTTATTCTCTTCATCATATTTGCTGCATTTCATGTTCATGCTACTTGCCGATTCAACTTTCGACAACTTATCTCGAGTTTCTGGGAACACATCATCTGGGTTTTACTGAGGCACTGTGCCATTGGCTAACAAACTTCCCAATCCAAATGTTCGTCTTGGTCTATCGTAGACGCCATTGATTCTGATACCGCTGATAAACAATGTGGAGCGTCGTGTTTGCACTTGTAATTGGATTTTTTGGAGAGCACTGCATGCGATACTAAAATCCCAAAATAATTTTGTAATACACGGATGAACCACGGAGTGGACTAGAGGATCCGAACCGAAAGAATCCAAGATATATAAATCCAGTCCACAATCTTAACATAGTACAACTCGTAGTAGATAATCTACTCAAGGTTCAAAACTGCAATTAGAAAAAACCACCAAAGAGATTTGAACTCAGAGTGATGGATTGTTAATCTACTCAAGTTTCAAAAACATTTCATTGTTTATTTATGTTTTACATGACTCTCTTTCGACTTTTGTGCATAACGTTTTGGAGAGTGCTATTTATAGAGCAGGGTTGCGAGCATTAGATGCTCTTTCAACGACTCATTACATGTGGCCAAAAAAGTGTTCTAACTAAAGAACACTCACAACAAACAAAAGCATTCTCTCAAATTTTGATATAGTACAAACAACCACATAATAAATAGTGTCAACAAGTTAAAAAGTAAAAGAAAAAACAACATCTACAGTCGAGATTCTCCATGTGATAATGCAGTCTGGCGTCTAGCAATTATCAATGTTATGAATCCATTCTTCTCCCATGTTGGCTTCTGGATCTTCATTGTTTAGGTTTAACCCCGTGTTTGTTTTGTTAGTAGAGAAAAGTATCATTACCTTAATGAATCTAGTCAATATTTAAATTAAGATTCATTAGTCATTATTTTAATCATTACCATCATTCTCCCATTTTTCATGTAAAATTTGTTATCTTTCTCCACATTTCATATCCTAATTTTATGGAGGGTAACTATTTCTCCTGGGATGCTCTAATAATCCCCTCTATCCCCTATTCTAGACTCACAAAAAATGATAATCATATACATTTTATATGTAAAATTTAATTCCTTTCCTTTCCATTCTCCCTTCTAAAAACAAACGACCCCTAAGTCTTGATTATTATCAAGATCTAGATCTTGCATTACTGATCTCATGAAATCTGGATCCTATGCAGTTAATTGATCAATAAGATAACCATACCAAAGAGAAGGTAACTAGATCAATTATCGATCATAAAATGTTAATACATTTATAGAGATGCATTGCTTGATAACAACTGCCCACAACACATTTATAGAAGGTACTAGAAGGGCACATAAACGTACCGTACCCTACTTATTCAAAAGGTAATTGAACAATCTAGCCAAACACGAACAAGATCGACATTGATCGATCAAGCAACCAACGTCGTCGGGTCTTTGGCAAGGAATTGTTTGAACCAGTAAAAGGAGTCCTTGGGGGTGTCTCTTCAAGTCATTATGGCGGTCGACAAAGTTGATACCCGCTTTGAAGGTATAGCCAAGACCCCACTCGTAGTCATCCAGCCATGACCATATGAAGTATCCTCCTACATTCGCACCCTCCCTGCAGAGCATATTCAATCAGTTAATTTTAGTTTATTTGAAGAAGCTAATACGCGTGTTTGGGAGGTTGAAGAAGCTCTACTTGATAGCGCCGCGGAGGTGAAAGAGATGACCGCTATGGTATCTAATCCTCAGGTCATCCTTCAGAGCTTTCTCTAATGGCTCGTTGTTTGGTTGACTCACACCTGCCGCATTATTCATATAAAAAAGACTAATTAAATGATTTTCTATCAGCAGTGAAGTAGCTAGAATGCTGTATCCATCACCTGCACCACCCGTCACCTACTTTATTGTGGATTTTCACCCGCAAAATTAATGCGGGTGAAATGGATGGATTGAATACCCACGGGTCATTTCCAGCCCTTGCTGTATTGTATATATATATAAGGCTTACCATTCTCAGTGATAATTACATATGGATTATTGTACTTTTCCTTGACATACTCCAACAGTTCACTAAGCCCCTTTGGATAGGCATGCAACCATCCCAAACCCGTCTGTACGTCCAAAGCAAAATGGTGATTTTCATATACTATGTATATATAATATAGTTAATGTTCGTGTGATTATTTACCTGTTCACCTAGGGGAACTCCGTGCTTGTTGAATGCTAGATATATGAAAACAACATTAGGTTCATATATGATAATTGATAAGGAGAAGATGATGAGACGACGACAAGAATGAATGAAAAGTACATTATGGATCGATATATACTTACGGGTTAACGTTGCCCGTCTATCAGTAGCGTAGCTGGGGTGCACTTGATTGACGGACGAAGGTTTATGTGCGTACAAACTTGAATAGTAATTCAATCCTATAAAGTCGAGATAATACTTGAATAGTAATTCAATCCTATAAAGTCGAAAGATTATCTCAACGACGAAGCCTGTTCCTTGGTGAATTTCGGCAATCGCCTTCCCAACAACATTCTCATTGTCTCGGGATACTCCCCGGACACGACTGGAGCTATAAACCTGCCCCAGGCGTACATTCAACAGCATCCACATCTCAACTAACTAACTAACTAACTATATACACAAAAGTAAGAGTTGTAGTGAAACGGAAAATACGGTGCAACAGTGTAACGAATGAATATTGTATAATACTATTAATATGAATATTGAGTTATGTGAATATGTATCTGTGTATCAATATGCATATGGTGTTATACTCATTTTATGTTTTGTGAATATAATTAAATAATATCATATTTATATACCCATATTTACATTATATTCATATTCACACAAAATAATATTCATGTGTTCATATAATATAATATTCATATGAATATAATACAATATTCATTCATTTCGCCATTGTACCATAACTTATGTTTCACTAGAACCCTAGCTATCCCTTATTTTCTTACCATCCAGTGATGAAATCAGTAGCGCGTAAAGCTGCCAAGTTGCTCGCAACGGTGTCGTCTATTGGTTTAACGAGAGACGCTTCTACTGATATCCCAATTGCACCATTTTGAGATTTCTACACGGTAAATAGTGCACATGGAACCGTGTTGCATTTTTTCGAGAGTATGTTAGTATCAATATTTGTTAGTACGTGTGTGCATTTACCTTGTACTTGTTCCTGTAGAGTTGAACCGTTGCGGCGTGGCAAAGGAGGAGGTTGTGGTCAACAATGTAGGGCTCGGTGCCGGAGTTCCCAACCGTGCATTTTCCGATTTGTTTAGAGCATCGTCCGGGTGCGTGCGCCCCCGACGAATACCCGTACTCGGTCATTATATTGGGCATGTTCAGTGTCGTCCAATACTTAACCCTGTCTCCGTACTCCTTGAAAACTAGATCTGAGTAATTTGCGAAATCATCCCTAATAAAAAAAAAGGAAAATTAAACATAAATAGATTTCATCTAGCTAGATAAAATAATTAACAAAAAAAAAAGTAGTTACACAATCTTGGGGCTCAAGAAGCCACCATAACTGTCTTCAAGTGCCTGAGGAAGGTCCCAGTTGAAAATAGTAACAAATGGCTGGATTCCTGACTCGATCGAAAAGGATCGATTGATACGATCACACAAACAAAATATTAATGTTGATGTTATGGACGTTAAGTTGTGAATCAACTGATACGATCGATGTATAGATTAATTAAAATGTATAACTTACCATTCGAGTGTAATTCGTTGATGAGATTGTTGTAGAACTGGATCCCTAACTTGTTGATTCCGCCACTTATTGTTCCCTCTGTACGTACCAGATTAACATAGATATATATATATATATATATATATATATATATATATATATATATATATATATATATTAATAACGGATTAATGAAGGCGGTTGAATTGGTTTGGTAATTGCTATAAAATGAACAAAGTCTTACTAGGCAGGATTCTTGACCATGATATGGAAAATCTGAATGAATCCAAACCCATATCCTTTGCCAACTTTATGTCGTCCTGTAATAGATTGATCACATTACATCAATTGTATATTTTGAAATTAAAACAAATTAATATTTACTATGTGATAAACAAGTAAATCACACAGTTGTATACCTTGTAGCGGTGATAAAAGTCAAGAGCCACATCTCCATTGGATTGATCTACGATCTTTTCTGTAAACATGATATCCATGTTTAGAATACCATTTTCACATTCTAAAAATAAAATAAAATAAAGAGGGGGAGATTTTTAACTGTTGATTGTAAAATTAGCGGTTTGGACTCTCCCAATTTTACCCTTATGAGTTTTTGTAAAACGATTTGAAATCGAAGGTGAGTCCCAAATGAGATCTGATGAGGTTTTTTTTTATTAGGAATGAATTCGGGCGAGCGAGCTCTACCCGATGGTATTCTTACGGATGAAGTCTAGAAGACCAGAATCGTTGTTAATATATCGACACCCCAGACAGAGTGGCAAAGGTGTGCAACCTTATCAGCCACTCTATTGTCTAATCGGGGAACATGAAAGAAGGAACTTCTTTCAAAGTCGATAGTAGAAATTTAACATCTGATAAAATCAGTTCGATTTCCCAAGGACAGGTAGATATTTTATTTAGGTGGTTTATGATTATCATGGAGTCACCTTCAATGTGGAGTTTATTGATACGGAGTTGTAGAGCCTTTTGGATTCCCAGTTTAAGAGCAAGCGCTTCCGCTTTCAAAGGACTTTGTTTGCCAAGTTTTTTATAACAGATGTGTATCGGATGTCCTTCCCAGTCTCGGATTACGGCTCCAGCCGAGCTATCATTGTTTGAATTTGTGGATCCATCAAAATTTAACTTGAAAGTTCCCCTAGGGGGTTTTCGCCAAGTAATGTTACCATGCTTTTTTTGTTCGTCCTTGGATGCTTGGAGATTCGTGTGCATAAGGGGAAGTCCTCATCCAAGCAATACTCAAAGTGAGCTGTTTTACTCCAAGTTTCCTTATGGGTTTTAATGATACGTAATGAACTTTCTCTATGAGGTATGGAGACCTGTCTAAAAACAAATTGGTTTTGAATGTACCAAAACGTCCACTAAGAAAAGGCAAGCTCCACCTTGGCAATGGATGTAAGCTTGTTTCCGATGAATGAAAAGATAGGTTTTATCTCCCGTGAATGATTTATCATACTCGATATAGATGAGTTTACGTGTGTAGGTAAGTGAAAGAGAGGACGCACATATGGGCATTCTAGTAAGAATTGAACGTCATCTTCAACTGCACAGTTGCACAGTTGACAGGTGGAAGGTACAGAAGTCCCACGTTGAGCCAACCTAGAGGCAATAGGGAGGCCATGGAAATTATGGGAGTGTCATGGAAAACATAAGAGGTGTCATGATATAGTTATAGGGGGTGTTTGAATGTATAGGTTGATTCCTTTAGTGACATTTTATAGAGGGTGACATGAAAATTCCTATAAGTGTCATGGCAAAAATAAGAATTCGTTGTCATGATATATGTACAAATAGTGTTTGACTGCATAAGTCCGTCGATAGATTGTCACGCAATATTAAAGGAGTGTTACGAGTAGGGCTGGCCCGAGGCCCGTGCAGAAAGTGCAATCGCACATGGCCTCATATAGGCATTCTAATATGTATATATGTGTGTATATATATATATATATATATATATATATATATATATATATATATATATATATATATATATATATATATGTATGTATGTATACGTAAATTTCATTAAGTAACAAGATATTGTGGTAGACCAATTGGTAAAGGGATGCGCTTGCTGTTGGAGCGGTTTGAGTTCGAATCTTCCTGGGAGCAATTTGAATTATTTTTTTCCAAAACACAATTGCATCAGTTGTGGGTTGGTCCGGATTTTTTTCAAAAAAAAAGAATTACAGCCAGTTCTGATTTTTTTTTTGCCATCACAACTTCAGAAACATTTAATACAATCCATTCCATCTCCAGAAAAAAAAGATCCTAATGTAGGGAAGTCAATTCAACTTAATTTCAACCTCAAGCTCAAGGTTTTTGATAGGAAATCTCAAATTCTAACTATATTATTTTGTTAGTTTTCACTTTTTAATTTCTTAGATGATAAAACAACAACAACCCAGTTAATCCTGTTCTACAACGGGGTCTGGGGGGTCAGGATGTACGCACTCATGCCCCGAACAGGTCGAGAGAGTGTTTCCGATAGACCCAAAACAGTAGGACATAGAGCCACATAGAAATAGGACACAGAGTAGGAAGCAGGGAATAGGGAAGGCGCAGGGGAGTAGCACGGAAGTAAACAAAGGCACGAGAACACAGCTCAAATAAAAACTATAATATATGACACTAAACATCAGCAGCTCGAATGCTCCTCCTCCAGTGGTCTCTGTCCGAAGTCATATCCTCCGATAGGTTCAGCAGATTTAGATCATGTCTGATAACCTCCAACCAGCTCTTCTTAGGCCTACCTCTTCCCCTACGGAAATCTCCCAAATTCAGAATTTCACACCTACGAACCGGTGCCGAAGCAGGTCTCCTACTGATGTTCCCAAACCAGCGTAATCTGGACTCCCGTAATTTATCCACAATACTCGCAACTCTAATCTCTCTCCTGATCTCAACATTTCGGATGCTGTCGAGTCTCGTGTGCCCAATCATCCATCTCAGCATTCTCATCTCTACAGCTGACAACTTCTGTTCTTGCGCTTTAGTAATAGGCCAGCACTCAGAGCCGTACAACAAGGACGGTCTAACAACCATCTTATAAAATTTTCCCTTCAATTTAGTTGGGACTTTTTTATCACAAAGCACTCCCGACGCTCTTCTCCATCTAAGCCACCCAGTCTGAACTCGATGTTCGATATCTCTATCAATACCTCCATCCTTTTGAACGTACGAGCCCAGGTACTTGAAATAGTCCTTCCTTGGGATTGTAACCTCCTCCAATGCAACTGCGGATCCCTGATCATGTCCCTCTCCAAAACTAAACTGCACATACTCGGTCTTGGTCCTACTCAATCTGAGACCCTTAGATTCTAGCACCAACCTCCAGTTTTCAAGCCTGCGTGCCAAACCTGCTCTTGAGTAGTCCACCAGCACAATGTCATCTGCAAACAGCATACACCAAGGGACCTCTTCTTGGAGTGGAGCAAAAAGACAGTCCATAACAAGAATGAAAAGAAACGGACTCAGCGCTGAACCCTAATGAAGCCCCACCCGAACTTGGAAGTACTCAGAATCTCCACTCGGCGTTCTAACACTAGTCAAGAAACCCTCATACATATATATCTCTGATAGCTTTGATGTACGTCCCAGGCACTTCTTTCTCAACCAGGCAACTCCAAAGCAAATCTCTCGAAACCAGGCAACTCCTTTCTTAGATGATCATAATTATTATTATTTTTATTATTGTTTTGTATCTTTCTACCTAAGTCACTAAGTTGAGATTCGGAAAGATAGAATGTCTCCCACAAGATTCGAAAGTAGTCATGTTAAGCGCAAAAAAGAAGAAGAGAAAGATAGAAAATTGGTTGAAAGTAAAAAAAAAAAGTTATCTGCAATTTGTAGTTAAAAAAAGGCCTCAACATATGTGTTGCACAGTACCTCAAAATATAACGGAACGACCTTGTTCACGAGATTTGACTTGGACTACATAAAATAGATTTATCCACTTTAATCATCTCATATTCTCATCTCTCTCACATTTTCAATCAAAAGGTTTATTTCTCTCTCATGTCATAATAAATGCACTCAGCCCACAATTTCTTTCATCTCTCACATTTTCCTCTCTCTCACATACATTTATGTAAACAAATATATGTACACAAATAAAATGGAAATAAATACTGTAATTTTTTATGACGAAATAATATACAAAAGCTCTCTTTGAGGAGAGAACAAAAACCCCTTGGGGTCTTTCTCCGGCGGCTCAGTCTACAGCCCTCTCGTGGCCGGATGGCCCGGATACCTCCGATGTAAGTGAAAAACCTCCTTCGGGAGTCTTAACCCTCCTTCGGGAGCCAAATCCGCCCTCTCCGGGTGTCTCAACCCTCCTCCGGGAGCCAACAATCCGCCTTCTCGGCGCAATGAACCTCGGCTTCGGCCACCTCTTCTCCTCATCGATCGACCACCCCTTCTCCTCCTCGTTTCGGGTGTGTTGGTCATCAATCCTGTTGCTCAAGTTGAGCCGCTAATCCTGATTCTATTAATTTGGTCTCGATTGCTGTCAATCGTCTTCGATCTACAAATCTAATCGCCTGTTGGGTGAACTGTCGGTGTCTGTTCTAATCAAAAATCAGGCTGAGGCATGTTACTTTTTGCTTCTTAGCCCCAAATCCATCTTCATCCATGGCTGTTTCACTTCAGCCGGACCCAATATCGTCAATCCTCAGCGTTGTGAGTGCTCTGGTCCTCGGACCCCTTCGCTCTCGCTCCTCTGACGCCAAATCCGGGGTGGCACTCGCCGCACTCCTGACTCATAAACCCAATTTCTTCAATCCGGGGTGGCGCTCGCCGCGCTCCTGTCCCCTAAACCCAATTTCTTCAATCCGGGGTGGCGCTCGGGACCCAATGTCTTCAATCCCCATTTTTCTCTCCCTGCTTCCGTCGTTCTCCCCTGTTGGTGGCGCTTGCCGCGCTCCTGCCTCCTAAACCCTCCCATCGACTCCCTCGGCTTAGCCGCCCTGTCTTGGGTCTCGTCGGTGCCGGCCTGCTGCTGCTCGACCTTTTTCGGGTGGTGGCGCCGGTGTCTGTATCCTCCTATGCAGGGTTGGGATGCCTCTGGCTCCTCAGGCGTTATCCTTCCCGTGTCACTGCTTCGTTGCCATAGCAGCTGCTTGTCTGAGGTTCCTCCTTGGGCTTTGGTGTCCCGGGTTGGGCTTGGGTGTGTTCCTTGGGCCCTAAGGCCTCTTGCCTTGGGCCCGGGGCTGACCCGTTGAAATAATTAATAATTCTAAATAATAATATCTAGCTAAATATAAATAATTTCCGGTTGGGCTAGTTTATCTCCCGCTTGGGTTTATGGTGCCTTTTTGATTCAGGTGGTGTTGCTCTGCGGTTTGGGGGACAAGGCCTTTCTTCTTCGGTGATGGGGTTCTGGCTGTTCGGAGTCGGGTCAGGCTGGGGTCGTGGTAGTGTGTATCGAGGCGTCTCCTTTTCCCGGAATGCTGCTTCCTTGGAGGTTCGTCTTCACTGCCCATAGGTCTCTCCTGTTGTACCGCTGGCCTGCGGTGTTGTTGTTGGTAGCGCTTGGCTTCGTTCGTTCGTCTATGTCCGCATCTTGTCCGGTTTAGTTGGGCTTAGTTTCTCTTTGTAGAGCTCTTGTGCTTGTTTCTTACACCTTTGTTGTATTTTATCTCTTTATGACGGTTTCCATCTGCCGACTTGTCGGCCTTCGAGGTCCAGATTTGTCTGGCCTCGAATTATTTCATAATCAAAAAAAAAAATAAAATGACGAAATAATATACAGTAATATTATTGATAATATTGACTAGAAGTTAGAACTAACAATAACGAAAAGTAAATACCTGGATATTGATGGGTGAATTTATCCCAGATGCTGGGTCCTCGACCATCCTCATTTACAGCTCCTTCAAACTGCAAATAAGTACATTGATTACAATTAAGAACATCATCATTATCATATTATTATAATGTAGTACGTTGCTTATTATAAGTGGTCTCATTTTTTTCGACTTAGCATTAGCAATTAATTCGAATATATTATTACCAATTTTCATTCATCCAAAATGGGCTTGTACATTTTCT
Source organism: Persicaria maculosa (assembly GCA_963922045.1). NCBI lineage: Eukaryota > Viridiplantae > Streptophyta > Magnoliopsida > Caryophyllales > Polygonaceae > Persicaria > Persicaria maculosa. The sequence continues at coordinate 22,097,203 of OY998258.1, read as the reverse complement.
TTCGAATATTTTAGGTGTTTATTTTCAACAATACTCCTAATAACAACTAAATAAATTCCACTTTTTACAAATAAACTGTTTTTCGCCCCAAACGAAGATTATCTATATCTATTAATTAACATATGACATTTTATTATTCGATCACAAACATAGATACATGTTTTAATTAACAGGCAAGCTAGGGTACTATATAAGCGAATTGAATTAGAAGATGATGATCTAATACCGGGGTGCAATTGAACGTACATACATTTACATTAATAGACATTGTGATTTTGTGTTAGTTTCTTACTTGGTAGGCAGAAGTGCCAGCCCCAAATAGTCCTTAGGAAAGCTACTCCGAGTGAGAGCTTGTTCAGCATTGAGAGTTAAGAAGCTCCCCATCACCATAACCAGAACAACCATGTTCTTGATGCAGGAGGAGTTTCCATGGCAGCTGGTTTCAACACTTGCCATGCTTGCTTAATAGTGCATATATGGTTGAAATAATAAGTCGTCACAGCATCGATCCCTAGCTATATATACTCGCACATTCCAACCGTACCTATTCAATGGGCAGTGTCGGTCGTGAGGTTTTTAGAGCCCAGTAGGTAGAAATTGAGTTTCTTTTTAACAATAAATATATTCATAATTGTTTTTTTTTTAATAATATCAAACAATGTAAAATTTTAATTATTTAGCCATTATTGAATTCGATTTTTTTATCACTAAAAAGAAATTTACCGGTTTTCAGTAGTATATGAGTATGACTATATATAATAATGCTACTGTCTCTCACCGGTGGAAATCGGGCGGGTCGAGTTCGGTTAGTCGGGTTTCGGGTCATTCGGATTTCGGATAATGTCTAATAATTTGGTCATTCGGTTGGGTCGGGTTCGGGTTTCGGTTGTATTGGGTTTCGGTTGTATCGGGTTTCGATTGTCTCGGGTTTCGGTTGTCTCATGTTTCGACAATATTCATTTTGAAAATCTTACTAGAATGTATTCTGCCTCAGCGCTGGAGCGAGAAACGACAGACTGACGCTTGGCTGACCACGACACAAGGGTGTCGTTGAGGAAGACACAGTAACCAGACGTGGAGCGACGTGTGTCAGGACAACCACCCCAATCCGCATCAGTGTAAGCAACTAGATCAAGCTTAGAGGAAGGAGTGATCGTGGTGCCGAGCTCGAGGGTGCCGCTGATGTACCGAATGATTCGCTTCAAAGCCTGAAAGTGGGGTTCCCTGGGTGCATGCATGAACAAGCAAACCTGCTGAACGGTGTAACTGATATCAGGCCTGGTGAAAGTGAGATACTGAAGAGCACCAGCGAGGCTCTTGTACAATGTCGGATCATCAACCAAAGGACCAGAATGCGCACTGAGCTTGTTGGATGTATCGACAGGGGTGGCGACTGAATTACAGTTGACCATCTTAGCCCGAGCAACAATCTCAGCAGCATACTTACTTTGTGAGAGAAACAGACCAGACCCATGACGCTGAACATCAACTCCCAAGAAGTAGGACAACTGACCCAGATCAGACATGGCGAATTCCGCACTCATCTGCGAAATAATGGACGTCCGAAGAGCATCAGAAGAGGCGGTGAGAATGATGTCGTCGGCATATAGTAGCAGGAATGCCAAGTCTGAGCCTCTGCGATAGATAAACATAGAAGTATCCGAACGGCTGCCAATGAAACCCAAACGTAGCAGATGAGAGGCAAAGCGCTGGAACCAAGCCCGCGGAGCCTGTTTCAGACCATACAGAGAGTGCTTGGGGAGACATACATGCTTTGGACGATCAACATCAGCAAACCCCGGCGGCTGCGGCTGAAACATGTAGACTGTCTCATTCAGATGGCCATGCAGAAAGGCGTTCTTGACATATAACTGATGGATGGCCCAATTGTGCGACAAAGCTAGACTCAAGACCACTCGAATAGTGGCAGGCTTGACCACAGGGCTGAACGTCTCATCATAATCAATACCTGCCTGCTGAGATCGACCGTTGACCACAAGACGGGCCTTGTAGCGCTCCAACGTCCCATCAGAGCCGAACTTGTGACGGAAGAGCCACATACAGCGAATGACGTTCGCCTCAGGAGGGCGCGGGACAAGAACTCAAGTACCATTCTCCGTAAGGGCCCTGTATTCGTCTGCATAGTCGCCTGCCAATTCGGGTCGATGAGGGCTATTTTGTGGGAGGTGGAAATGGGGGAAAGAGAGGTCGGGGTGGAGGCAGGGGGTGATTGGGAGTCGGGAAGGACGGGGGCAGGGGGGGGGGGGGGGAGCCTGGGGGAAATGATGCGGGCGCAGCAAGGCTGCGGGCGCCGCTGGTTGATTGGCCGCGGCCGCATCATGATGCTGCGGCCGCCACCAGTAAGTGGGGAGATGGTTGGGGTGTGGGTTGTTGATTGGTTGCGGCCGCGGCATCACTTCATGGCGAGAGGACAGAGGGGTGTAGTCATGGTGTTGAGCAGCGGGGTGATGTGCGGTGTTCATGGAGACGACCTGACGGGGTCGGAAGACACCGGAGACGCTACGGGTGTGTGGTCTGGTGGGGGGTGGGGGTGGGGGGGGGGGGAGAGGCAGGAGCACCGGGAGAGCTTTGGGGAAAAAGGAAATGTGGGAATGGTGACTCTGACTCTGACGGAGACACATGGGGTGGAGGACTGATTGGGGAAGCACACGCACTCAAAGGTACGAAGGTGATCATACCTAGGCAAAGTGCAATACAGTGCCTGAGTTGGTGAGTGATGGTGGAGGGTGGTGGAAGGGAGAATGTTTAGGAGGTAGCACGTGGTGGCTAAGGCGTACGGCTAATAGAGAAGGGGAATGGATGCGTGGAAGAGGAGAGATGGGGATGCAGTTTTTAATGTTGGAGATCGTGAGGGCGGAGTGGAAGGGCGGTTTGTTAGTAGGTGGGTCGGCCATTGTGACGAGAGGGAGAGAGAGAGGGTGACGGCGGGAAAGAGATGCCGAGAGGGGTAGGTGGGCGGCACCGGTAGGGTGGCGGCAAGGGGGAGGGGCGGCGGCAAGGGGGGTGGCGGCTAGGGCTTAGGGTGAAGAGAAAAATAAGAATTAGGGTGTGAGGATTTTAGGCTCTGATACCATGTAAGATCATGAGATTGATTGTAATGTCCTCCTTGAGGGTTTTCATTCATTGATAAACATATATATAGGTTACAAAGGTATTGGGCCTTTGGACCCACTATACATGATGAGATCTATGTAATCTATCAGGATAAACACTAAAAAACATATCGTCACTTTTGCAAATTTATCTAAATAATTAAAATTCTATAATCACTTAAATAAATATTTTAAAGTCACGTGAGTTGTTACTTAAAAACCACCAGTTCTTTCCATTCTTAGCAAAAATTAAAAGATATAGAGACCTTTTTAGACTATTTTTCGTTTACTTGAAATCTTGAATAAATTAACAAGTTATATCACAATTGAGTTTTTTTTAACGTATATATATTACATATTTTTCTCTCGGGATCCTACAGTCCTACTCATAGAGGATCCTAGGCGACCGCCTCCTGGATCTACCCCAAGACCTAGCCTAGCGTAGTACGTAGTATATCCTAAGAGCATCCACAATGGTGACACTCAAGTTGAGTGTCTTAACCATTTTTTTATTTAAAAAAAATGTCAGAAATTGCACTTGAACCAAGAAAGTGAGTTTCTTCTTCCATATACTCTCTCACATTGGTTCTACAAAAAATCTGACTTTTATTAAATATTATGACATTTTCTTTTTTTTTGTTAATTTTAACACAAAATGTGGGTTATGGGTGCTCTAACAAGTGGAGCCAAAAGAAAACGCCTAACATAGTTAGAGCTAGCAAAATCTGACTCGACTCGAAAACCCGACCCGACTCACCCGAAAATCTGGAGTCAACTGAAACCCGACCCGAACCTGACCCAACCCGACCCGAATTTAAACCCGACCGACTCTGAACCGACTCGACTCTCAACCCGACCCGACTTGAAATGGTTATTTAACATCAACATTTTAATGCGTGAATGTTAAATGGTTTTTTTTATTTGAACACAAGTTGATGATTATACTTTTAACATATAAATATCTCAAAACCTGTGACAATATCTATGAGAATAAGCAAACAACTAAACATCTCAATATCTCAAGTTCTCAACATCTTCATCACTAAAATTTATAACAATATCACAATATTTATGAGATGCTCATTCAATAAAATAAGTAATCTAAATCCGAAAGGAATTGAAAAACAAAACTAACTGAATTACCCAAAGAAAATAACGATTTCAATATCAAGCATTGCTACCAAATCACCAAAAGTCATTTAATTTCGACAAGAATGAGTTCTTGATAAACAATAGTAATTACCCAATGAAATGGGCATTGAAAATGAAATGGGTCAATGATATAGTCAAACCACAAATAAGCTCATTTGCAACTTGCTATTTAAAATAAGGTTAAATCCTAAATGTACAATTAATTTGATTTAATTATAGCTCCGATCTATTGGTTTAAATATTTAAAAAAGGACGATGTTGTCAAATACCGAATTTTCGATTATGACTTTTTTGAAAATCGGTCGACAACCGATGAGTCAATGACAATGAGTGTATTCAACCGAGACAAAATTACATATTCAAGTATTCAACCGAGTCAAAATCATTTATTTTAAGTAAATTTACATATTTAAGTATTCAACCGAGTCAAAATCAACCTAATTATCCAAACGGGTCGAATATGATTCAACTGAAAACTCAAACAAACTATACCCACTTTGATTTGAAATTCAAATGAGACCGACCCGCCTCTTGACCTGAAACCCGAACGAGCCCGACCCGCTTTGACTCGAACCCGAATGGGCATGACTCGGTTTAACCCGAAACCCGACCAATCTAAAATTCATTATGACCGAACCCGACCCGACCAGTACCCGAACTGACCCGACCCGACAGTGACCCGACCCAAATGACCGACTTGCCAGCTCTAAGCATAGTTATTCGAAATTTCTTTTAAAAGAATATATTGGAAAAACCTTAAACATTATCGAGTTTTTTAATTTAAGATTTCATGGTTTGATCGAGTACCAGTTTTATACCAACTGAGCTTAATATGCCTTTTAAACTCTTCAATTCTCTCGATCAACTCTTCAATTCTCTCGACCAATGACCTCTTGCCCTAGTGGTAGGAGTGAGGTACTTCCTTGTGCCTCACTACCATGAGGTCAAGGGTTCAAATCCCACCAGAAGCAATTTATGCTTGAGTGGGTACTCATGCCTTGGTTTGCCTTGTCATGGGTTAGCCTGTCTTGCAGCTTGCCGCTTGGCTTACCCGAGTCTTGCCGCTTGCCGCTTGGCTTACCCGGCTCGAGTGCTTTGCAGGCTAGTGCTCAGCCCATGAAGGACTAGTCGATAACCTCGGAACCTCCACGTCATAAAAAAAAAAAGGTCCGTAGTCTTTAAGACCCTACTTAGTTATGGAAAATACTACACGACTATTTATTGTTATTGTTTAACCCCTACAATTAACAAATTATTTATTAAAAAAATACATAAATTTATTTTCACCTTTTCCCTCCGACACTTCTTATAACCGTTATAAACTATTTAATATTTTTTTAATATAAACTATTCAATATATTTATTTTATTTCAGATGTGAAATGCTTCATAATCTCATATTCTCATATATATTCTCAACAACAATACTGTATTTTATTATCGCTGTTTTTTTTTTCTTCCCTTTAATTTGGGCAACGTTTTTCATACGGAGCACTGTAAATATTGGCTAGTACAGTAGTACATAACGCAGGACCCAGAGCAGGCGAAAGAGTGAAGGAGAAGGAGACATCAATCTCGTACATTAATGTTTAATTTGATGGATATATATGTTTACCAGTATCGTCTCAATAATTCACCAGTATATGGTCAGTCTAGTATTTGCTTGTCTTTTCGATCGATCAGTTTACATTAAAATCTTTCATATTGGACTTAATTGTCTCGGGTAGGTGATGGATGCTTAGAGGTTCTCCATTGCTTGGGTCCAATATGATTTACTCCCACCAACCATTTGAATCGATCTCAATAGATGTATATTGAGATATATTAAGATATTTGTTAGATATATCTTTCCTTATATCTTTATTATACATTATCTAATTAGGATAGAATTTCTCCCCTACATGTATCTATTTAATCAAATTCAATCAATGAGAAAATCAACTTTTTCAGCCTCAAATAATTCTTCATGGTATCAGGCTTAACAACGATCCTCTAAACCCTAACCCTACCGACGGCTCAATCCACCGCCACCGCCACCTTCTTCCGCCAACACCACCGCCGAACTCATGGCTCAACCGCCAGTGGCCCTTACTCCCGCCTCTCCCTATTACCTTCATCCCTCGGATCATCCGGGTCTCTCTATTTGCCCGGTGATTCTCAAAGGGGACAACTATCAAGAATGGACTGTCGCTATGAAAAACGCCTTCTCTGCAAAACGCAAAGATTGTTTCATCGACGGATCCATAACCCAGCCGGCCGCCGCCTCTTCCGATCATCAATATTGGAGGCCCGTCAATGCAATGCTGATTGGATGGATTGCTCAGTCCATTGAGCCCTCTCTTCGATCTACCCTAACCTATTTCTCCACTATCAAGGTGCTCTGGGACGATCTCTCTCAACGTTTCTCTATCGGCAATGGCCCTCGAATTCTGCAGTTGAGATCTGAAATCGCTCGCTGCCGACAAGATGGTCAGTCAGTTTCGGCCTACTTCGGCCGTCTTACCAATCTATGGAAGGAACTTGATTCTCACCTGGCTCCTCGTGATTGCACCTGCGGCAAACATGTCAAAGAACGGGATGAAGATCGAGCGGACTCATCAGTTTCTCATGGGTCTTGATGATCTCGGCTACGGTACTCTTCGTTCTACCGTTGTCGCTCAAGATACTCTACCCGGCCTCAACAAAGTGCATTCACTCGTCGTTCAAGAAGAGCGGATGCTGTCTATGCGGACCACTCAGCAGCCAACTCCGGACGCCCTCGCCTTCTCTGCCCAGCGTCGTACGTGTCGCCCGTCTTCCGCCCCAGTTGACAAAAGCTCCTTGTTTTGTGTTCACTGCAACAAAACCGGTCATGACTCCGCCTCCTGCTTCAAGATTATGGGATACCCGAACTGGTGGAACAACGGCCGCGTCCTCCCTGATCCGGTTACAGGCGCTCCTCCGTCTAAACCGAAGCCCTCTATAGCAGCTTCTGATTCGGGTGCTGGACGGGGTCGTGGGAAGGTCACTACTGCCAACGTCAACTCCATTCTCACGCCTTCTCCGTCATCTTCTGGCTCTCACAATCTCACCGCTTCTGATCGAGCCGGCATCACCCTCACCAACGAACAATGGGACCGCATGCTCTCCATGTTTCAGCAGTTCAATACTAAGTCAGGGAATGACACTCTAGCAGGTATTACCTCTACCCCTTGGATTCTTGACAGTGGCGCCTCGATTCATATGACGGGTGATCGCCGGTTCCTCTAGGATCTCCACACCGTCGATGAATGGCAAGTCAAGTATCCAGACGACGACACTATCTCCGTCAATCAGGCTGGCTTAATCACTCTCTGTGATTCTTTTGATATCACTGCTCTTTATGTTCCCGGCCTTCAATGTCATCTTATCTCTCTTGGTTGTTTGACTGCTGATTTACGTTGTGTTGTCACATTAACTGACAAGCTTTGTGTGATTCAGGACCGCACTTTGAAGACGCTGATTGGAGCGGGTGAGTGTCGAAATAGGATCTATTGGCTCTGCTGGGCTTCGTCGATCAACCATCTTGGCGTCAGCAGCCCCGTTTGCAACACTACCCATGCCGAATCCCCTTCCCTCTGGCATCGAAGACTCGGACACCCTTCTTTTTCATTGCTTTCTTCATTTTCAAAACTTTCTAGTCATAGTCTACAAAACAATACTTTACCTCGTGATGTCTGCTACAAAGCAAAACAAACTCGCCTTTCTTTTCCTATTAGTATGTCAAATGCTTCGGCATCTTTTGATTTAATTCACTGTGATATTTGGGGTCCTTATCGTATTCTCTCTTCATCTGGCGCCTCTTATTTCCTCACTATTGTTGATAATTTTTCCCGCGCCACTTGGGTCTATCTTATGACTCACAAATCAGAGGTTTCCCATTTATTAAAGCAATTTTGCAGCTTCACAATCACCCAATTTCACAAAACCATAAAGTGTATTCGCAGTGATAACGGGTCTGAGTTTCTTGCCCTTCGTCCCTACCTTGCCGATCATGGCATTCTCTTTGAGTCCTCCTGTATCGCCACACCTCAGCAGAATGGTCGTGTCGAGCGCAAACATCGCCATATCCTCAACGTGGCTCGCGCTCTCATGTTTCAAGCCCACCTTCCGTTTCGGTTTTGGGGGGAGTGCACACTCACTGCTTGCTATCTCATCAACCGCACCCCCTCCTCTGTTCTGAAAGGTAAAGCACCCTATGAATGTATCTTCAATAAACCACCTACTTACACTCATCTTCGGGTTTCGGATTGATAACTCAACTCCCTTGATGAAAATCGGAATAAGTTTCAAAGGCTTTGACAGTCAGTTTGTGTCAAAGGTCTTGAAGCTACAAATGTGTTGATGAAACACAAAACAGGTACTCTATGTTATTATGCTCGAATATTATTTTATATTATTATATGCTTCCTGATATTATATTCTAACATTTTAGGAAGCTTTTCGAAAATTATCTCCTTCCTTAAAGCATGAAGATGAGAAGGACACAATCGGAGATCATGGCTTCAAACTTTCCAAGTATAGAAGATCTCGAAGATGGTCATGATCAGCCTAGCCGTTGAAGAGAAGATTCTTCTTTGGAGGCGCCGATTTGTTTTCTATAAAGGAAATGAAGAAGAGAAGACAAGAGGACATTCGTTGAACACAAGCTCTCATTCGCACTCAAGCCTTCAAGTGAAATCTGTCTTCTTCGTGTGCTCTCAGCTAGTTCTTAAGAGTCTGTTATTTCATTTCAAAGCATTTGAGAGTTACACAGTGAGCTTATAGGATATATTTTGAGAGAGTGTTATACTTGAGAGTTTTGTAACTCAGGAAGTGAACACTAGGCGATTGATTCACTAAGTGTAAGAGGATTGTACTAGATAGCTGAGAGAGGTGGGGCTCTTCTAGATTGGTCTAGGACTCCAAGGGAACGTGAGTTGACTAGATTGCAATTGTATAGGAGAGAGGCTTCTCGGTGAGCTATTAGGATCCTAAGTCTTGTGAATCAATAAAGTCGGTTGAATCCTAGGGTTGTGGAAGAACCCTAGGCGGGGACGTAGGCCAAGTTCGTGCCGAACCTCGTAAACAACTCATTGCGTCCTTTATACTTATTGCTTTACCTTATTTCCGCACTTGGTTCGAATTGTTTGACTTTGTGATTCAGGTTCAGAGAAAAGACTAAGTCTAATCTCAAAGGGTTTTGCACGAGCTTCAAAAGTCTTGAGACTATCTGCGAAAAACTGACATACTCTATTCAACCCCCCTTCTAGAGTATCTTTATATTACTTTGTTTTACATTATCGAACCTTTACGGATGTCTCTGCTATGCATCTGTCATCCCTCGCTCCACAAACAAATTCTCTCCCCGCAGTCGTAAGTGTCTGTTCATCGATTATCCCTTTGGTCAGAAGGGATGGGGCCTCTATGATCTCACTACCCATCAGACTTTTTTCTCTCGGGATGTTTCCTTTCATGAGGATATATTCCCATACGCGCATCTTGAGTCACCTGACCCTGCGCCACCCATCCACCCGTCTCCTGCTACCCATGACGAGGTTCTGCCGCCTCCAGTCACTCAACCTCCAGCCCCTCAGCCGCCCCCACCTCGTCGCTCTACTCGCCCCCATAACCCTTCAGTGCTGCTGCGTGATTATGTCTGTCATACTCTTTGCAAGGTTGATCCTATTTCGGCTTCATCTGCTTCCGTCACGTCGTCAGGTACTCCTTATCCCTTAGCTCATTATGTCAATACACACTATGTTACTCCTCAGCACAACCACTTCTTAGCTGCCATTGCCGCCACTCCAGAACCATCTTCCTTTCAGGAGGCATTCCGTCATCAGCATTGGCGGGATGCTATGCGCTCTGAAATTGACGCTCTTCATCGCAATGGCACCTGAGAGGTCACTGACTTACCTCCTCACAAGAAGGCTATCGGCTGTAAGTGGGTCTTTCGGGTGAAATACAATTCAGACGGAAGTATTGAGCGCCACAAAGCTCACCTTGTGGTTCTTGGAAACAGACAGATTGAGGGCACTGATTTCTCTGAGAGATTCGCTCTGGTTGCTAAATTGGTGTCTGTTAAAGTTGTTCTTGCAGTAGCTTCTATTCAGAACTGGGAGCTCCATCAGATGGACGTTCACAATGCCTTTCTTCATGGTGATCTTTATGAAGAGGTATACATGTCCTTGTCCCCTGGATTTTCTGCAGCCGGCTCATCTAAGGTATGTAGACTCCGAAAATCGCTCTATGGCCTTCGGCAGGCACCGCGGAACTGGTTCGCCAAGCTGGCCTCTGCTCTTCGTCAGGTCGGTTTTTCCCAGTCCTACGCTGACTACTCTCTATTCTCCTATGCTCGGTCTGGTGTAATTCTGCATGTGCTCATCTATGTTGATGACTTGATCATTACGGGAAACAACTCTGCCTCTATCACTCGGTTCAAGACATATCTTCACTCTTGCTTTCACATGAAAGATCTTGGTCATCTCAAGTACTTCCTCGGCATAGAGGTCTCTCGAACTCCTGCTAGCATTGTTCTGTCTCAGCGCCAATATACTCTGGACATCTTGGGTGAGGTCGACCTTCTTGGATCCAAACCGGCGGCCTTTCCTATGGAACAAAACTACACGCTCGCTCTAGACACCAGTCCTCTTCTTCCGAAGCCGGATCAGTACCGCCGGGTTATTGGTCGTCTCATCTACCTCACGATCACTAGACCTGATCTGTCTTACTCCGTTCATACTCTGGCTCAATTCATGCAACAACCCCGCCAGGCTCATTGGACGGCTGCCTTGCGTGTCCTACGGTATCTCAAGGGTCGGCCAGATCAGAGACTCTTTCTCTCTCGTCACAGTGATCTTCGCTTGATTGCCTATTGCGACTCTAACTATGCCACGTGTCCGTTGACTCGTCGATCACTCACTGGCTATATTGTCAAGATAGGTGAATCCCCAGTATCCTGGAAAACCAAGAAACAGACTACAGTCTCTCGCTCTTCTGCTGAAGCCGAGTACAGAGCCATGGCGACCACCACTTGTGAGCTCATTTGGCTCAAAGCTCTTCTCCTCTCACTCGGCTTTGCTCATCGGACTCCTATGCGACTATGGTGTGACAATCAGTCAGCACTCCACATCGCCTCCAACCCCGTCTTTCATGAGCGCACGAAACATATTGAAGTGGACTGTCACATTGTTCGAGATCAGGTTTAATTAGGCAACATCACCCTATCTCACATTCGTTCTTCCAATCAGCTGGCCGACATCTTCTCCAAAGCACTGGGAGAGCAGCAATTTCAACTTCTTTTGTCCAAGTTGGGCATTCATCTTCACCATGCTCCAACTTGAGGGGGAGTATTGAGATATATTAGGATATTTGTTAGATATATCTTTCCTTATATCTTTATCATACATTATCTAATTAGGATATAATTTCTCCCCTACATGTATCTATTTAATCAAGTTCAATCAATGAGAAAATCAACTTTTTCAGCCTCAAATTATTCTTCAATTTATGCACCTCATTTTTAGGCACTTTATTTTTCACAAGCCTATCTTTGGAATATGTGAAATAAACCTCGCACGTTGATAATATAAAGAATTCAAGTCTTGTATATAAGTCAGTGGACTACTCTTACTAATATCAATTGGTTTTAGAATGGAATCGGTCGATCTCTTGTGCTCGACTTGGTTAACGCATTATGCGCTTAGACGTGTAACTCCATGTCATATGACCCATCAGAATTTAATAATACTTTATGAAGAAATAGAATTTTTTCCATTATTATTGGTAAAAATATATTTTATTTAATTTTATATTTGAGTCCACCTTCTCGGAATGGTAACTCAGGTAATCCACCTATCATTTGCATAAAAAATTATTTGACTTTGATGTGGAGTTTGATTTGGAGATTGCAATCTAACTCGTTTTTTTAGTTTCCTACATATCCTCTTATAAGGGATCAACTCATGTGTACGTAGTTCTTGAAAAGGGCAATTTTAATTTGGTCGGATTTGGTTTTGATTTTTGGTGTGACTGAATTCAAAAAATGAATTTGAAGTTTAGTACTCAATATATTATTAAATTCAATTAATTTATAATTATATATTATTAAACTTATTCTTGGAGATTCCAATTTATTACGTTTTATCACTACTAAAAACAAAGGAATTTTCAACGTAAGTGTTCCAACAATTATATTTATTGGAAAATATTCCAACGCTAAAAAGTATTGGAAATGAGTTTCCAATAATTATAGTTGGTGGAAATAATTTTACATGATATTCCAACACTAAAAATTATTGGAAAAAAATTTCAACAATTGAATATGTTGGAAACTAATTCTAATATTTCCCAACGTTAAAAGTTTATTGGAATGCATATTTTTAAAAAATAAGAAAAAAGGAAAAAGATTTATGTTGAGAAAATATTTACAATTATGGTACTTATTTTGATAAAGAGATTTTAATAATAATCATTTATATATTCCTAAAAAAATAAGAAATGATTATCTTGTAGTTGAGAAATAATTTGATTAGATAAAAAAAAAGAAAATTGACTTTAAATAAAGAGATTGTATCTCACAAATCTACAACGTGGTTTTATGTGAGTTGATTACCAACTGATATGTAACGGTCCGGATATAAATACACGGGTTACGTTTCGAAGGTCGGATACCTTCGTTCGGATCTTGCAATTTAGATACGGGTCGAGGTTTCAAACCTCTTTTAAGGATTAGTATGAAAGCGGGGATTTCAAACCCCAAAACCATCGTAGGGCCGTTGGATACCCTTAATCTGTCCTTATGACTAAGTCGTAGAAATTCATTTAAGGAAGCGGAACGGAAAACAAGAATAAGATACAACTTGCCACGACAGAGCCGGGTCAAAACCAAAACCATAAGTATAATTGATTACCACTTAGCCAAGTTAGCGGGTTAGAACGTGATAACTCCACTCCCTTGATGAAAATCGGAATAAGTTTCAAAGGCTTTGATACACTACTTGTGTCAAAGGTCTTGAAGCTACAACTGTGTTGATGAAACACAAAACCTGTACTTTATATTATGTCCGAATATTATTATATGTTATTATATGCGTCCAGATATTATTATATATTCACTAATATTTCAGGAAGCTTTTTGAATTATATCTCCTTCCTTAAAGCGCTCAATGCTGAGAAGAATAAAATCGTGATCATGGCTTCAGAGTTTCCAAAGATAGAAGATCGTGAAGAATCCATCTTATGCCATGAACTGCTATAGCCGTTGGTGGAGATCCTTAGCGACGATTTGTTCAATATAAAGGAAAGGAAGAAGGGAAGACAAAACACGTTCGTTGAACACAAGCTCTCATTCGCACTCAAGCCTTCAAGTCAAACTTGTCTTCCTCGTGTGCTCTCTGCTAGTTCTTAAGAGTCTGTTATTTCATTTCAAAGCATTTGAGAGTTACACAGTAAGCTTATAGGATATATTTCGAGAGAGTGTTATACTCGAGAGTTTGTAACTCAGGAAGTGAATACTAGCGATTGATTCACTAAGTGTAAGAGGATTGTACTAGATAGCTGAGAGAGGTGGGGCTCTTTTAGATTGGTCTAGGACTCCAAGGGAACGTGAGTTGACTAGATTGGAATTGTATAAGAGAGAGGCTTCTCGGAGAGCTATTAGGATCCTAAGTCTTGTGAATCAATAAAAGTCGGTTGAATTCTAGGGTTGTGGAAGAACCCTAGGCGGGGACGTAGGCCAAGTTCGTGCCGAACCTCATAAACAATTCATTGCGTCCTTTACTTATTGCTTTACCATATTTCCGCGCTTGTTTCGAATTGTATAACCTGTTTGTGATTCAGGTTTTCAGAGAAAAGATTAAGTCTAATCTCAAAGGGTTTTGCACGAGCTTCAAAAGTCTTGAGATTATCTGCGAAAAACCGGCATACTCTATTCAACCCCCCTTCTAGAGTATCCTTACATTACTTTGTTATACATTATCGAATCTTCAATTGGTATCAGAGCTTTACTCACTGCTTTCGATCTAACAATTTTGTGAGTTTTGATCATGTCTGGTGAAGCAAGAGGAGGATTTGCACAAGGAAGGTCTACGAGTAGACCACCACTCTTTGTTGGAGACAACTTTGTCCACTGGAGATCATTGATAAAGATGTTCATTATAGATCAAGATCTGGAACTTTGGAACATTATAGAGAATGGTCCAAAGGTTCCAGTGAAAGACGGACCGAATGGAACCAAGATTGCAAAGACTGAGGCTGAATACATCCAAGCGGATCTTGAACTCATCTCCAAAAACTACAGGGCTATTAACTTACTTTATTGTGGTCTTAGCACTGATGAGTTTAACCGTATTTCATCTTGTAGGTCAGCTAAAGAGATTTGGGACAAGCTGGTTGTCACCTACGAAGGAACTAGCCAGGTGAAAGACACCAAGATCAGTATCTTCCTTCGACAGTATGAACTTTTTAAAATGAAGCGTGATGAGTCTATCAAGGGCATGTTCACACGGTTCACGGAAATCACCAACAACCTTGACTCTCTCGGCAAGAGCTTTAAGAATGTTGAGAAAGTGAGGAAGATATTGAGGTGCCTCCCAAAAGAAAAATGGGGTCCTAAAGTAACAGCCATAGAGGAAGCCCAAGATCTCACCACTCTGCCCCTTGATGACTTGTTTGGGAAGCTGATCACACATGAGATGATTCTCAATGAAGACGATGGAGAACTTCCTGCAAGCACTAAGAACTTGGCGCTCAAGTCTAAGAAGGATGAGCCCAAAGATGTGTATGATTCCGAAGATGAGGATGACGATGAGGATGATCCTTTTGCTCTTATCACAAGAGGCCTTTCTCGAATCCTCAAAATAAAGAAATAATTCAACAACAAGGATGGATCAGAGTCTTCTAAATTTCGAGTTAAGTCTCAATACAACAAATATGACAAGAAGACTAAACCTTTGTCTTGTTTTGAATGTGGTGAAATAGATCATCTTGTGAAAGATTGCCCTCAAAAGACGAAGAGCAAGTCCAAGAAGGGTGATAGATGGAAAAAGAAAGCCATGGTGGCAACTTGGAACGATTCTGACTCAGACTTCGATGATGAGAAGGCCAATGTCTGTCTTATGGCCTCAGGAGATGAATCCCACGATGAGAAGCTTGAGGTAACTGTGAGAGAACTTATGGCAAGTCCAAAAGAGGTATTATCGGAATTCCTTTCTAATATGATTGCCAATGAAGAGAAAATTATTGCCCAGACTAACACTTTTATTAAGAAAACTATGGACCAGGAAAGAACTATTGAGGATCTGTCTATGAGGGTCAAAAGTCTTGAAGCTTCTTATTTAGTTGTTGACATTAAAGTCAAGACCCAGAGAAATCTGAACTCAAGGAAGATCTCTCATCTCTAAAAAGTGAACATCATGACTTAGAGAACGAGAAGATCTCCCTGAATAATAAGATTCAAGACCAACAGACAGCCCTCGTAAGTTTTACCAAATCCAAAGGCACTCTTGATAGGAAGTAGGGTGAGCCACAAAGTTCTCTAAACAAAAGTAGTATTGGTTACAATCCATGGTTTTTAAAGAAGCAGCACATTACCACTTTTGTAAAGGCAAAAGGAAGCAAAACCTCTCCTATATGTCACCACTGTGCGAGAAAGGATCCACATATCATTCGCAATACATTCCCTGTTCATTTGAGAAAAGAACGGATAACTCAAGTTTGGGTCCCCAAAGGCACTATTTTACCAAATATGGTTTATCCCAATAATGGATCTAAATTTGCTTATTGGTCTAGCCACAAAGGTTGATGTTTGTTTTGCAGGAGATCACCAAGGTGAAGGAGCAAAAATGGATTATTGATAGTGGATGCTCGAGGCATATGAGTGGGAAGAGTTCTCTCTTTCATGATCTAAAGAAGCAATCCACTGGAACAATCACTCTTGGTGACAAAGGAAAGTGTGACATCGTTGGTATTGGTAGTGTTGGGAGTGATCCTAACCGTAGTATTAAAAATGTTTATCTTGTTAATGGTTTGAAGTATAATTTGCTTAGTGTCTCTCAACTATGTGATAGTGGTAATGATGTTGGATTTAACAAGAAAAGATGTCTAGTGCACAGAGAAAATACAGGTGAAGTAGTTCTAACTGCATATCGCTATAACAACATCTATGCTGTGAATGCTGATCAAGTGGCACAAGGAAGATTAACCTGTCTAAAGGCTTTGACGGACGATCCAAAGCTCTGGCACAGGAGACTCGGTCATGTGAGCCCACATACACTACAGAAACTAGTGTCCAAAGGGCTTGTAAGAGGACTACCTGAGATGGACTTCAAAGGTATTGATAGGTGCAAAGCATGCACACGAGGTAAACAAACACGTAGCTCTTTCAAACCCAAAAAGGTTGTAAGTTCTTCTAGACCCCTTGAACTTTTACATATGGATTTATGTGGTCGTATGCGAGTCAAATCTCCCAATGGTAAAAAGTACATGCTTGTTGTTGTTGATGATTTTTCTAGATATACTTGGGTTGCATTTTTAAAAGAAAAATCAGAGGCCTTATTTGAGTTTTCAAAACTTTGTAAGGAGTTGCAAACTTTAAGAAACGAGCCCATAGTGTCAATTCGAAGTGATCATAGTAGGGAGTTTGATCAACTTCAATTTGATTTGTTTTGTGCTAAATATGGCATCTCTCATAATTTTTCTCGTCATAGGACACCTCAACAAAATGGGGTTTTGAAACGAAAGAACCGCACCCTAGAGGACATGACCAGGACTATGCTTTTAGAAAATGCATTGCCTAAAACATATTGGGCTGAAGCTGTTAACACAGCTAACTATATTTTGAATCGTTGTCTTATACGTTCCATCTTAAAGAAAACTCCTTATGATCTTTTCAAAGGCCGCAAACCACTTATATCTTATTTTAAACCCTTTGGCTGTACTTGTTTTGTTCCTAGCAATGGAAAAGATAACCTTGGGAAATTTGATGTGCGTAGTGATGAAGGTATATTTCTTGGCTACTCCACAAGTAGCAAAGCTTATAGAATCTTCAATAAAAGGACCAAGGTAGTTGAGGAAAGTATACATGCTATATTTGATGAATGCAATGACGGTTCTTTGAGTGAAAGTGTTGCAGATATAGATCTTAACATCCATACAGAGAACGAGGATGGTGATGATGCTGCTATCAAGAATACATAGAAAAGGAACATGCAGGAACATATTCTCAACACTGAAGAATTGGCCCTAGGTGTTGAAGATTCGTCCAAAGCCCTTGGTGTCCAATCCAACAGTGTTGAAATGTCAGAAACTGCTGTAACAGAGCCTAACAGATCCATGAAGTCAGATGTACCACAAATCAATCCTGCTGGTGTGACGAATCAAGGAGCTGAGACTAGCAAAAGAAAATTCAAATACTCCTCATCACACTCATTAAAGGATATCATTTCCGACCCTACATCTAGTGTTCAAACTCGTTCTAAACTTAAAGATCTTTGTGCTTTTCACGAGTTTGTTTCTCTTATAGAACCAAAAAAGGTAGATGAGGCCCTTCAAGAGCCAGACTAGATCATTGCTATGCAAAGTGAGCTTAACGAATTTGAAAGGAACAAAGTCTGGACCTTGAAGCCTAGGCCAGAGCATCAATCAGTCATTGGCACACGTTGGGTATTTCGGAACAAGCTAGATGAGAATGGTAAGATCGTGAGGAACAAAGCAAGGCTTGTTGCTCAAGGCTACAATCAAGAGGAAGGTATTGACTACGAGGAGAATTTTGCTCCCGTAGCCAGGCTTGAAGCCATTCGCATATTATTAGCATTTGCATCTTTTATGAGCATAAAGTTATATCAAATGGATGTCAAGTGTGCTTTTCTTAATGGTTTCTTAGAGGAAGAAGTCTATGTGGCTCAACCCCCAGGCTTTGAAAGTTCAGAATTTCCTAATCATGTTTACAAACTAGTAAAAGCGCTATATGGTTTGAAACAAGCCCCAGGAGCTTGGTATGAGCGCTTGTCAAAATATCTTTTAGAAAATGATTTTAAAAGGGGGTTGATCGACAAGACTCTTTTTATCAAGACCAAAGGAAAGGACATTCTGGTTATTCAAATATATGTTGTTGATATATTGTTTGGTGCTACTAACACATCTTTGTGCAAGGAATTTTCTGACATCATGTGCAGTGAATTTGAGATAAGTTTAATGGGTGAACTCAACTTCTTTTTGAGATTACAAGTTCATCAATCCAAGAAAGGGATGTTTGTCAACCAAAGCAAGTACACTAAGGATCTCTTGAAGAAGTTCAAGATGGATCAATCCAAAGCAGCCAAGACACCCATGAGCTCAACATTATCTCTAGATCAAGACAAGACTGGGAAGAGTGTCAATCAAAAGGAGTATTGAGGGATGATTGGATCTTTACTATATCTTACAGCTTGTAGACCTGACATCATGTTTAGTGTTTGCATGTGTGCTAGGTTTCAAGCTGATCCTAAAGAATCTCACCGCGTGGCTGTGAAGAGGATCTTTCGATATCTCAATGGCACTAAGGAGCTTGGCTTATGGTACCCAAAGCAAAAAGATTTTACATTAATCGGGTATTCTGATGCAGATTTTGCAGGCTATAAGGTGGATAGGAAGAGCACGTCAGGATGTTGCCAATTCTTAGGAGCATCCTTGATCAGTTGACATTCAAAGAAACAAAACTCAGTTGCTCTATCCACTGCTGATGTAATACCCGGGGTCTTAAGAGGCGCCAGCCCATGCCACCTAGCCCTCTCAGGTCCGTTGTCCTCACTTGGAGCCTGAAAAGGAAGAGCTCTTGTGACATAGGTAGGGCTTGAATCACTTATAAATCACTCCCAACATCCTTATGATATCCGATGTGGGATGGAGGTGTTATAATCTCCCCCACTTAAAGCACTAACGACCCCGTCAGGCCCAAGGGACCGCCCTCCGGGAGGAGCGTACCCGATCATACTGTCAGAGTACCTCCAGGCCCAGAGTCGGCTCTGATACCATCTATAAGACCCGGGGTCTTAAGAGGCGCCAGCCCATGCCACCTAGCCCTCTCAGGTCCGTTGTCCTCACTTGGAGCCTGAAAAGAAAGAGCTCTTGTGACATAGGTAGGGCTTGAATCACTTATAAATCCCTCCCAACATCCTTATGATATCCGATGTGGGATGGAGGTGTTACAGCTGAAGCCGAATACATAGCCGCTGGAGCATGCTGCTCCCAAATCCTTTGGATAGCTCAACAAATGACAGATCTTGGCATCAACCTCAAAGGTATTCCCATTAAGTGTGACAATACAAGTGTCATATCAATCACAAAGAATCCTGTTTAGCATTCAAGGACCAAACATATTGATGTAAGGCATCATTTCATTAAAGACCATGTCGAAAAAGGTGATGTGTCCATATCTTTTATTTCAACTGATTATCAATGGGCTGACATTTTTACTAAGCCTTTGGCAGAGGACAAGTTCACCTTCATTAGACGTGAGATTGGAATGCTTAACAGGGATGCACTTTCGTAGGGGGAGCTTTCCCTTTACGAAAGATAAATTCTACTCAGTGTCAAGACCTTTGAGAATTATGTCAAAGATTGTGAGCTGAATGGTAGAGCACATTTATCGGATCATATATTTGGTTAATATCTCATTAGATATTTGATCAAATATAGTTTTTATGATTTTTAACCTTCTTTATAGTACACATTTTATTTTCCAAAAGATCTTATATCCGAGTATTTTTATTTTTGGAAAAGATATTTTCGGACTTTCCCTCTTGAATTTAATTGTGACAAGATGGTTTGAAATTTGAATTGTTTTGGGAATCAGATTTTTTCAAAATTGGCAATGTTATGATTACCCTCATTGGAACCATAAACCCGTCCCATCAACTTAACCCTCTCTCCCTTTATAAACCACAAACCCTACCCGATTCTTTCACTACTTCAGATTTACCTTAACCCTTCTCTAATACTCCTTCTTCAACCTCTCGACTTTTTCTGAAACCCTAAGCCGAATCCATGGCACCCAAATTCAATAAGACCTTCACACCCAAACGTCTTGGCGCCACCCCCAAGGGACGCCAGGCTATTGTTACTTCCCCTCAACCCGAACCTACTCCTCAAGCCATTGTCCCAGCTACTGTCCAGAGCACCGTCCCTGAGAGCACTATTCCAGAAATCAAGTGTTCTCTAAAGCGCCCGACGAAAAAATCTCTCAGCGCCAAGCAAAAAGGGAAAAGGAAAATCATCGCTGAGGAAGAGGATGAAGAGGAAGAAGAGGAGGATCTTGATGCGATTTTGGAACGAGATGCTGCTAAAGAGGTCGAGGAAGAGGCCCAGTGAAAGAAAAAGGAAGAGGAAGAGGCCGAGCAGGCAAATAAATTAGCCGAGGAGGAGGCTGAGAAAGCTAGAAAGGAGGCTGAAGAGGAGGCCCTAAGAGCTGATGAGAAGGAGGTTTCCACTGAAGAGGAACCAGAGGAAGAAGAAGAGGAGGAAGACGAGACTGCAGACGACGAGGAAGCTGAGGGAGACGACGCTGAAGGGTCCGCTGAGAACCCAGAGTCTGAGGATGAAGAGGATGAGGAGCCAGAACTTGTTCCCTCTCCTTCTCCTCCTCCTCCTCCCCCGTCTCCGAAGAAGCGCAAAGCCCCTGCAGCAGAGCCTCCATCTCCCAAGCGCACCAGGAAAGGCACTCTCAGAAGCCTTGAGGCGCTTGTCAAAAGGATTGCTCCCACAAAGGCTCGCAAGAAGAACGCCGATCCGCCTGCACTTATCTAGGTAAACCAATCCTTGCCCTCTTCTTGGTTTGAAAATGTTGAGATGGCTGGAAAGTGGGTAGATGAGTTTCGAACTCGTAAGATATGTTGTTCTGATTTTTTAGATCTTGAGTTTTTGGAAGCTTTGAACCTACCTTGCGTCTTTCTCCTCAAACAAACCCAAGCCTGGACCTTTCTCAACCTTGAATCTGTTTACTATCCCCAACTTACCTGCCTATTCCACATAAACCTAAAAGCCAAACACAATGCTGACGGTTGGTCTTTGGAATCTGTCGTCAAGGGAGTTAGAATCTCTTTCAACTCCATTGACTTTGCGGATTTCCTTGGCCTACCTAGACCTTGTCCACCCTCTCCTGAAAACCCCACAAGAGAACAGTGCATTGCCCTTGCCCGATCCAAATATCTGCTTCCCGAAGCATCCAACTCAAAACAGCTTACCCACTCATCCCTTACCCTCGAGGCAAAAATCATTTTCAACATCATTGTGCGTTGCCTCTTACCCCGTTTAAACTCTGGCTCCCTCCTAACTGATAATGCTATGGTTCTTCTATATCGTATTTTGAACGGCCTTGATCTTGATCTGGCCAATACCATCCTAGGATCCATGGCTCACACTCGCAAAGCCAGAAAAGGAACTCCCCTCCAATTTGCCAACCTTTTGACCCACATCTTCAAAGCTTCTGAAATCGATTTCAAAAATGAAGAACAACAACGTCATATGGGTAAGTTCGACTCCAAGAGCTTTGATAAGATTGGCATCACTCAGTCCCCCCAAGGGACTTGGAGTCTTGCCTCTCCCTCAAAGACTCTTCCCACTGCCTCTGCCATTTATGAGCGCATGGACAACCTGGAGTTGGGCTTGGAGGAAGTTCGCCTGGATATCAATGAGCTACATAAAGAGTTTTTGCTGGAGATGAGCGGGGTGTCCAAGCTGCTGCACGGTCTGAGGTCGCTGCTCACGGATGATGCTCCGGACGATTAATCTTAAACCCTACCCTACCCTACCCTACCCTAACCCCTCTTTGAACACTGCTGGTTTTTGGATACTATTTTAAAACATTTGGTGACTGTTTTACCTCCTCCCTTTGTTGAAAGACAAAAAGGGGGAGATGATCTGCTGTGGTTTAGACTTTAAAACTTTAAAATTGTTGTGAACCAAAGGTCTTGTCTAACCCATGCAGGTACTTAGTCCGATTTTGCTTATGATATAAATACTTGACTAAGTTGCAGGGATGCACAGGTTTTGTCTTTCATCAAGGGGGAGATTGATAACTCCACTCCCTTGATGAAAATCGGAATAAGTTTCAAAGGCTTTGATACACTGCTTGTGTCAAAGGTCTTGAAGCTACAGCTGTGTTGATGAAACACAAAACCTGTACTTTATATTATGTCCGAATATTATTATATGTTATTATATGCTTCCAGATATTATTATATATTCACTAACATTTTAGGAAGCTTTTTGAATTATATCTCCTTCCTTAAAGCGCTCGAAGCTGAGAAGAATAAAATCGTGATCATGGCTTCAGAGTTTCCAAAGATAGAAGATCGTGAAGAATCCATCTTATGCCATGATCTGCTATAGCCGTTGGTGGAGATCCTTGGCGATGATTTGTTCAATATAAAGGAAAGGAAGAAGAGAAGACAGAACACGTTCGTTGAACACAAGCTCTCATTCGCACTCAAGCCTTCAAGTCAAACCTGTCTTCCTCGTGTGCTCTCTGCTAGTTCTTAAGAGTCTATTATTTCATTTCAAAGCATTTGAGAATTACACAGTACGCTTATAGGATATATTTCGAGAGAGTGTTATACTCGAGAGTTTGTAACTCAGGAAGTGAACACTAGGCGATTGATTCACTAAGTGTAAGAGGATTGTACTAGATAGCTGAGAGAGGTGGGGCTCTTCTAGATTGGTCTAGGACTCCAAGGGAACGTGAGTTGACTAGATTGCAATTGTATAGGAGAGAGGCTTCTCGGTGAGCTATTAGGATCCTAAGTCTCGTGAATCAATAAAATTCGGTTGAATCCTAGGGGGACGTAGGCCAAGTTCGTGCCGAACCTCGTAAACAATTCATTGCGTTCTTTACTTATTTCTTTACCATATTTCCGCACTTGTTTCGAATTGTATAACCTGTTTGTGATTCAGGTTTTCAGAGAAAAGATTAAGTCTAATCTCAAAGGGTTTTGCAGGAGCTTCAAAAGTCTTGAGATTATCTGCGAAAAACCGGCATACACTATTCAACCCCCCTTCTAGAGTATCCTTACATTACTTTGTTATACATTATCAAACCTTCAGAACGGTTATTCAATTTCGCCCAAGGAGATTTCCCATCATAGAAGCATTGAGCAAGCAAGAAGCAAGTACCTAACACTATCCACGAAGTCAGGCCCAATATTCGCATGCGGGCCCTAAAGACCTCGCTGAGGCCATATAACATTATAACATGCCTATACCTAGATAAAGAATGGTCTAATGCAGTACATAAATTAAACATGCAAGTCATGCTTATCAAGATATATAATATATATAAGTGCAGAAAGACTATAAAGGCGCCCAAAGAATGCCAAGTGGCATATCTCTCTCCTACTCCGCCCTCTATTTCATGAGAGGACCTGGCCAATACAGTACCCATTGTCTCATCATCATATCATATCATGCTCATCATCATCATATCATACTCATGTCTGATGGTGCTGGGCTATCTCATCATGCTCATGTAACGAAAATACTAAATCAGGGCAAGCCCGATAGGGCTGGCTACCCTATGACCCTAGCAAAAAGACTCTAGGACTCACATATAACGGCCGTTCTCTTTTCAAACGCATAAAGAAAAGGGATGCGCATTCATAAGTTCAAGTCCTAAGCATGATACTACATGACATGCTTTTATGCATATGCAACACCTACACAATATATGACACATCAGGTAGAAGGTCCAGGTTGTTGAGTAAGTTCCGTAGGATACTTACTCGGAGGCGCGCAGAATCCAAGCAATCAACACCAATAGCAAGCAATGTCCAACATATCACAAATCACCTAACAAATACACAAATATGCATAAGTCTATCTAAATCACACAAGGCGCCCTTAACTATCATACATAACTTCACATATCTCATTTCAGATCATTTCGTCTTATCTCATCATATATCACATATCATTTCATGTTCATCTCATCTCAACATATAATATCTCATCCATCATCTCATCTTGCATCATTGTATAACATTTCATATCTTATTGAAATTCACAAAATTCTCAAGCAGGATTCAACGATAAATTCACCGAGTTAAATGAAGGAAATCATTTTCCCAAAGTTTTCCAACTCTTAAATCTCAAGTTAAGCCAACTCAGAAATCAACAATTCTTTTAAAATCGTACTTAGTCAAATCCCAACATTAAACATTTAAACCTTAAAATATATCTCTCAAAATCATATTATATAAGTAGTTCCGGGATTTTATTTGAAAATCATTATATAACAAAGTCCGACATTTAGTCACAAAATAATTCTATTTTCACAACCATATTTATAAATCAAAACCTATAATTCATTTCAAATTTCCTAAAATCACAAGTTAAAACATCACTAAATATATGTTCCAATTAATGTCTCTTTAAAGTTTAAACCATTTAATAATATATAATAATAATTTCAGAAATATATATCCTCAAAACAATATATTATAGTTATACTACTAATTTAATAATCAAATAACCATCATATAAATAAGGAAAAATTACTCAAAATAATACGAAGTATCAACTTTTAACCAAAAATAATACGAACTTTCAAATTCACTAACACTTATACAAACTATACCAATATTAACCGAAAACAATACAACTTCAAATTCCGATCACCGAAAATATTTTTGGGCTCAAAATAAAATAAACAATAAAGTTAGGTAGATCATTGTAAATTAATTTACAAACGCACTTTTTTTTGGTGAACAATTTACAAACATAGAGATTTCTTCTTCTTCTTCCTCATGGTGGGTCACCGACGGAAGAGGGGGTCAAGTACACACAGTGAAGAGGTTGTCGGCCAAACAACAGTTGCTTGCATCGGATTCAATGTGGTGGGGCGAGTCCGGTGGCGACAATCGACAAGTCTCAACTCCGTCCCCTTCCTCGGACTTGGTCTGCGCAAGCAATCAGTCTCCCATGGCGGTTTTGTCGATTCAACTCCAAATCACACGTTCTCAACACCGAAATGGTCGGAAATTCAATTTCTAGCGTGATGGAATCTCTATTCATTGATTTCGATTCCAATTTACCCCCAATTTCATCAAAATTCGAAAACCCTAAAAAATTACCTTTGTCGAATTGGGATAGCAATAGACGTTCTTGTCGTAAATTGAGCACACAGTGAGCTTCTTAAAATCAAAAGGAAGATAAAAACGTATTCAGTTTGATGTTTCATAGTCTTTACACCCCGACCTTATGCGAGATTTTCGTCATTTTTTAACCTTCCCCAATTACCTTGTGTCGTCAGCGACCCTAGTGGCCATTGGAGCCAGCGGCTGTCGTCGAATCTCCAGTCATCGGACTCATCGCCACCCTTCTGTTGCTACCAACCGCCGTCTTCGCCGAAGTGTCTTCGCCGCCACTGTCCTTGCTGAAAGTGGTGAGGAGAAAGAAGACGGGCTGAGGCGCTGAGCTTGCAAAATTATTTACGATATTTTGCCTACTTGTATTGTTTATTTCATTTTTAGCCCACAATCTTTTCCCATTAGCATTTTGGTTTGAAACTGGTCGGAAGTTGGAGTTGTATTATTTTCGGTTAATATTGGTATAGTTTGTACATGAGCTAGTCAATTTCAAAGTTCATATTATTTTCGGTTAAAAGTTGATACTTCGTATTATTTTGAGTAATTATTCCTATAAATAATATAAAACAACACATAAAACATTACCCTAACACAAAAGGAATGTTGGTCGGCCCAACCCGAGACAAAACAAGCCCAAACCGAATCCAATGGAAACCCAACCCGGAATGGGAGAAGAGGAAACCCGGATTCTTCCCCAACTCAGAACCCACCAGAAATGATATATAGCCCGTTTCACATAATTTGGGTCAGGCCCAACCAGTCCACAAGGAAAGAAAGGAAGGTCGTCTCCTTCCTCTGAAGAGCACAGCTCTTGCTCAGAACAGAGAGCGACGGAACGGAGAGGAGAGAAAGAAAGGAAGACAGAACCTCATCGGAGACTCCTCTCAGACCCCACCTCGCCCAATTAGACTTCTCCGACGATGAATCTCAGTCGTATTGGCCTAGGAAGGAGATAAGAGGCTCAAAGGTACGATTTTACATCGATTTCGAGTTGAAAACGGAAACGTTAAAGGGAGACACCGACCTTACTCGTGAACAGGGGCCATCGGGCCTTAGCGACTTAAAGGGCTATTGGCTCCGACTTCTAGGCTTCGAAGGGGCTCCTGGATGCTCTACTCGGGGCTGGCTCCTTCTCCTTTTTTCCTGTTCACGACAACAGGGAAGTTTGGTGTGGCTTTCTCCTCGGTGGCGGTCTTGACGACGGAGACTCCGGTGGTGGATTTGATCAAAATGAGAGGGGAAATGGAGGAGTAAGACGAGGTTATGGTGGTGGGTGATGGGTCTCTCGAAACAAACCTTCAAGGGCTTTTTATGGGTACTGCAAATATGGCGAAAGAGGAGGAGAAAATGGGTTTTCTGATAGGGGAGGTGGAGGAAGGATTTGTGGATGGGAATTTTAGAGTTGTAATTCTCATTATATAGGGAGAGATGGAGGGGTGAAATCGGATTGTGTAGGAGGGTGTGTTGGTGAGTGTTTGGGGTGAAATTTCGTGTTTGATTAAAAGTTATCTTATAAGCTCATGAAATTATTCATGTGAAGGTTTTCATGTGATGCTTTATATATTAAACACAAATACCAATTGGTTAACAATAATTACAAGCAAATAAAGAGTGCACGAAATGTGTTATGTATCAAATACACCATCTTAGTGTATTATAAGCTCAAATTAAATAGTCGATCATACAATGAAAAAATAATATAGTCGAGCTACTGAGAGCACAAATTCCGTCACTTAGGTGGTGAATCTCTCGAAGTCAAATGCTAGATGGGCTGTCCGATCAAATCTGCAAAAAAAAAAAAGAATGAATTCGAGAGTGGAATTAGTGGATTTTTTATTGTCTAAGAAAATCCACAAGAGTTTTAATTGAAAGCTGGCCCAAAGTAGGCTTCAAAGGCCGGCCCAAGCCAACTCACAAATTGGAGCAGGGCTGCCGAATTGGAGTAGGCTTCAAAAGCCGGCCCTACTATGGCAACTCAATGAAATCTATATACAAGTTTTCAAGAGAATATTCTCATGTGAAAGGCTATACTCAATTTTATGCCTTATCTTTTTCCCTTACCATGACAGATGGTCTAAACCTCGAGGGTCGACAAGTCGGCAGATGGATAACCGTTTAAACAAACATAAAATACAAAGTTGGTGCAAAATACAAACAAGAGCACTCTACACAAGCGAAACTAAATACAACTATACCAAACGAGATGAGGACGTAGACGACGAATGGAGCCAAGCACTACATTGAAGCAGTACCGCAGGCCCGCGGACAGTGAAGATGAACCTCCAAGAAAATAGTCTTCGGAAGAAAAGGAGACGCCTCGATACACACTACCACGACCCAACCTGTCCCGACTCCGACAGCCAGAACCCCATCACTTGGAGAGCAATCAAAGCACTAGAAACCCTAGTAGGATTAAGCAACCCAACCGAGATTTATTTATTTTTAGTTATTTATTAATATTTTCATTTTATTTTTATTTTTGTTTATTCCATATTCCAACGGCCAGAGCCTAGGGCCCAAAGCAATTAGCTTGGGCCCGTAGCACTAAAATCGGGTTCCGAACTCATATCACCGTGTCTTCAATGAGCCCAACTCAGACCCAGTGCAAAGGACGTAGGAGAAGCACTAGGGAGCATAGCTAGCCGGAAACAACGATCGACAAGGCTGAACTAGAATGGAGAAGTAGGGCCGGGGGGAAACACAAGTGAGGGAGGTCGATCAAAAAGGCCCGGATGAGCCAACGACACGTCGAAAAGTTGCGTCAAGGCATAACCAGCCACTATGGGGAAGACACACGAGAGGAGGATGAAAAATCAACAAACGCCGCCCAGGTTTGGACGACAGCCACGGAGCTAGAAGGCAAGAGGGTGGGATTAGAGTGGAGGAGAAAAGGCAGTAAAGAGCAAGGGTGGAGAGAAGGATGTGGGCGCCATAGATGAAGTTGCAGAGCACGAACGCTCCACTATTTCTGATCTATGAGGGTAATGCCCCAAACTTGCCAAGGCAGAAACAAAAACGGTGCCAAAAACTCCGAATCTACAAAAGCCCCAAACCAAATAAGGGGATTGAATAAAATCCGACAAGGGATGAACGAATTTAGGGTTTATCGAACCAAGAGTCCACTAGACTAGTGGAGCGGTCCTCAACCTCCGAAGAGGTGGTTGTTGGTCTCCGAAGAGCAAGGGTGGAGAGAAGGATGTGGGCGCCATAGATGAAGTTGCAGAGCACGAACGCTCCACTATTTCAGATCTATGAGGGTAATGCCCCAAACTTGCCAAGGCAGAAACAAAAACGGTGCCAAAAACTCCGAATCTACAAAAGCCCCAAACCAAATAAGGGGATTGAATAAAATCCGACAAGGGATGAACGAATTTAGGGTTTATCGAACCAAGAGTCCACTAGACTAGTAAAGCGGTCATCAACCTCCGAAGAAGTGGTTGTTGGTCTCCGAAGAGGTGGTTGTTGGCCTCCGAAGAAGTGGTTTTAGGTATCCGAAGATGTGGATGTTGACCTCTAAAGAGTTTTTTTTTTTGCCTTCGAGGAGTTGGTCAATGGTGGTATATAACTATTCTTTAGTGCAAGATGAGGTTTTTTCCACCCTCAGAAGAGAGTGTTATTACTGATTCTACGACCAAAAGAATAAGAGATTAAAATGATGCCACGTAGATGAATAAAAATAATAATATTTCTTTTTTGCTAAAAAAAAATATTCACTAGTACAAATATAGGGGTGGAGCACGGTAAATTGGGTACGGTTTTTGACAAGTGTGCTCATTTTTTTATTTTAAAAAAGGTTTTATATTAAAATTGTGTTCCCAACCCCGAATTCAACTATAAGCAACACACTTTTTCATAAGGCCAATTTGCAAAACTAGACCAAAAAAAAACTTTGCAAAACTAGACTAGTACATTGGAAATTTGCTAAGGGCAGAATATGGTCTAGTTTTGCAAAATTTTGGGGCAACCGGATGGGAAAGTAGCAGGTGAAGGGGGGGACACTGTAGCTACATTGTAGCAATGATTGCATTTTTGGCACCAAAAGACATCATCTATGGGGAAAATGGGGGAAGCATTTAGGAGGGAAAAAGGGAATGATTGGATGTAATATAAGCTGGATTGATGGATGTCAATCACCATTAAATACTCTGCAAAAAGCAAGGCAAAATAGGAGAGGAGTGAAGGCAAAAACCTCCCGATCATTTCAGGAATCTGCACACTGCCCATCTTACCAATAAAAAGAATTGGTCCTACCAATAGGCTAAACTTGTCTTTCCATACATGGAGATATTTTGGAGAGAATCTGAAGGGGATTCACTGTAGCTGATTTGGCGGGCTGTCATTGCAGTTTTGGCGCCAAAACAGGGTTCCTCCTTTGGGGAAAGAGGGGAGCATTTATGAGGGAAAAATGCAATGATTGCATTGATGGGTGTCCCCCAAGAACATATATAAGCTTGAGAGGAGGATCTGAAACACCATAACATGCTCTGCAAAAAGTGAGGCAGAGTAGGAGATAAGCGGAAAGGACGGGGAAAAAGTTGCCCGTTCATCCCAGGAAATGATACAATCTTCATCCTACCAATAGAATATTTTCGTCCTACCAATAATGTACAATTGTTCTTTCATACTTGAAAAAGTGCAAGAAGTTTGTCTGGTGGTAGTGGCAACGATGAGTAAGTGATCTTGTATCTGTCCTTTGTAGTTGTTCCTCTTTCTTATAACATAACTACCCTCAGGCTGATCCTCTGTTCCCGTGTCGTACCCCAGGTGATAGGGTTTGTCTGAAGGTCGTGTACGGCGGTTGGTGGGCTCCTGGGAGTGGGAGTTTGGCACAACCAATAATCAACCTATGTTGATTCCAAAATTTTCAGAAAATGTTATATGGAAATGAAATTGATGCTACAAGTCTATGCTCACTGTTGACTACCTCGTAACTCATCAAATACTTGTCTTGGAAATATTAGGACAAAACATAATTGATTCAGTATCCACAACATAATTGAAATGGAGAACGCCTTGTCTTCATGTGGACAAGAAGCGGGAATACATTCATAAAATCTGAGTGAATAAACTTGGAATAAATAAATAATAGGCACGATATATTTTCCAACACTTTAGGACAGAAATTGACGAAACCAGACGAAAAATACCCGGGAATATTAGGGAGATACGAATAAACAATAAAGGAAATAAAGAAAATACAAACAAAGACTCATCCGCAGAAATAAAGAAAATACAAACAAAGTTTCACCCATCCGCGGACCAAAAAATGGACACATGTCCGCTATGCCCTCATACCACGAGGGGCACACGTGTCACTCTTAACACGACACGTGTCAAAAGGGGGGAGACCCCCGCTCACTATAAATAAAGGAACCAGAATAGTTGAAAGAGGACTTTTGGCCGGAGAGAGAGAGAGAGAAGAGTAGAGCGGACGACATATTTTCATCCTAATAGGATCAGAAGCCGAAACACAATACTTAAGGAGAAAGACCACTCTGCGGATGAAATCAGGCCACATCCGCGTATAATTGAAAAGGTTGTTACCACGAGCCATTAGTGTGAGGTGAGGATCCACAAAATTGTGACCGTTTCACCCGATCGAACGGTGGATAACAAGTATACGACGAGTCCTCATTTTGTTGATGAAATCTCCCAATAGTGGAGGCCCTAAAGGGTATAACACAACTCGCGACACAGGTTGGGCCGCGCCGAATTTCTCGGTGCGGGTCAGATAAGCCCGTTGAGAGCGCCCTAGGTCCCACGGGCTCCACCTCCGGGTCCCTCCGAAAGTGGAAACGTGAAATTCGAGTTTCGTCACTGGCGCCGTCTGTGGGAACCCCCTCACGCTAAAAGGGTTCCCTAATGAACTAGAAACGTAAATAAGAATAGACTCCCAACACCAAGAGGCTGAAGGGAGTCCGCGTCTGAGAGAGAATGAAAATTTTCTAAAAAAGAATAAGCCAATAGATTGCTGACTTATCAAAACAATTGTGGATAACAGAAAAATGAGTGCCAACCAGGATAACGCGACAGATGGAATGGGCCAAGGCATCCATTAGGATCACATAATCAGGAGGCCTCGAGCATGTACGTTCCATTGTCCTCTCAAGCCAACCAACAGGAAGAAGCATGGGAGCAGCCGCGGGACACACCCCTCTATCATCATTACGACTAGTATGGGGGATGAGCCTATATACCCCAAAACTTTTGGCATTACAAGGTCCCTCATGAACAATCTCATCCCCAACATCATTAATAGGCACATTACTACTACTATGATTATGGAGTACCGCACCTGCACCAACAAGGAATGACTTACCAAGGTGATCCGTATGATGCTTTTGGGCGGCGATATACCGCGTTCAATGACACAACTAATGCTTTCGGCAACATGAATTACGGTTTCCAAGGCCAAGATCATGCAATGCCACACCGACCATGGCCGAATGAAAACTGGCAGCGCGCGAACAAACATCGACGAGGTGAACAATCCGCGGATGTCTTAACTTCCACCAAGTCCGATTCGGCTAACATGAAACCAGACAATCTGGAGGCCTTTCCCTCTGTCTTCACTAGAGAAGTTTGCTCCGCATCGGTCCCAAAGAGATGGAGGGACGTGGCTTTAATGAAGTATGATGGAACAACCGATTTAAAAGACCATCTAGGCATCTATGTCACTTCATCACAGCAATGGGAATAAATGAATACAATGACGCCATGATGTGTCGGACCTTCCCCTCGACTCTGACTAAGACAACTCTTACCTGGTTCACCAACTTGCCGAAAAACTCCGTGGCAAGCTTCGCCCAGTTGACCCACATTTTCAAATCTCACTTCGGAAGTGCTCGCTCTCGAAAGAAGACAATGCTTGACTTGAACTCGATCAAACAAGGAGTCGGAGAGACCTTGGGATACTTCTTTGCGCGGTTCACCAGTGTGGTAGTACAGATTCCCAACTTCAATCATGAGTCAGCAACCATCATCCTCATGGGAAACCTAACGGAGGGTGACTTCAAAACTTACTTGTTCCGAAAGAAACCCTCCAGCTATGATGTCCTAAGAGATCACGTGTCAAGACAGATTGAAGCAGAGGAAGCGCTCGCGTCTAGTTCTAGGGCAAACACAGGCGACCAAGGTTTCTTTGGAAAACTCATCGGCAAGTTCAAAAAGGAAAAGCAAGGAGCTAAACCTCTCAAGCACTAGTCAGCTGAGGGAGCCTTCCATTCTCACCGCGACGAAGTACATATGAATTCCGAAAGGGGCCAGGGATCCCGTCAAAGAGAGGGTGCACGAAGACAAGAGATGGACCACCCGCGGTCATATCGTCTGCGGACCGAAATCCTGAGCAAGGGTATCCACCGAGGCGAGAAGATCGGACAGATCGAGGACCAGTTTGGGAGAATTACAATCC
Organism: Persicaria maculosa; assembly: GCA_963922045.1. Classification (NCBI taxonomy): domain Eukaryota; kingdom Viridiplantae; phylum Streptophyta; class Magnoliopsida; order Caryophyllales; family Polygonaceae; genus Persicaria; species Persicaria maculosa. Next base: position 22,064,412 of record OY998258.1, on the reverse strand, counting down.
CCGAGCGACTGACCCCCCTCACTAACGGGACCGGAACCGAGGCCCCCAAGATCAACAAAGGGAGCGCCCTTCTTTCAATCGAGGAAGGGGCAGGGGGCGAAGGTGGCGAGGAGGTAGACACAATCGATTTCTGTTGTGACCCTAATTTTCCATGTTTTATACTTACTTTTATATCGATTTTTGCATGCATTTCATACATTTGGGCTAGAATAATACAGATTCTATGTAGTTTATGCTTATTTGCCAAATTATGGAGTCTACACAAGTTTCTGTTTAATTTCACAGAAATCGAGGCATTTTACAGCAGTTCGGAGAAAGGAAGGAAAACTACAGAGAGGTCGATATGAACTAGGACGATATCGAGTGGACCAATTCGAGGCGGGATGCCAGGAATCGACTAGAAAGATGGAGCGGAAAAGGAGAGCTCAATATCGACCACATCTGGTCGATATCGAGTCAGTCCGGTCGATTTTCACCCAGAAGACCAGAATCGAGTCAAGATCGAGTAAGGAAGAAGAGACATGTTGATTTGGACCAAGGTGGTCGATATCGACCAAAACTAGTTCGAAAATTCTCCTGGGAGCCGAGATCGAGTGTCTGAAGCCAAAGCTGAGAAGATGAGGTCGAAATCGACCATATTGGGTCGATATTGAGTGACCACCAGAGGCCGAAATCGAGTGAATCCGAGTCCGAGTTGTTGAGTTGGCTTTCTTCCACATTAAGCAAGAGATATTTTATCAATTCAAGGGGAGATTTATCAAGTTCTATCAAGATGGAAGGGATCTATCCACACTAATCCTAGTTTTCTTTTAGATATTATTTCCTTTATCATAATATTTTATCTTTAGATTATAGATAGATAGTTTAGATAGAGATATAGTTGTTCTTTCCTAATTAGCTAGGGAATGAACACTATAAATAAGGCATTAGGGGCTGGATTTTATGGATTCAATCAATCCAAGCTACAAGCCACAATAGAGAGAGAAATCGAGTAGGAGTAGAGAGAGCTTGTGGCCGATTGGAGTGGAGTTTTGCGAGAGCGGATTTGGCTTCGATTGGTTGTAAGTTTTATTTATTTTATTCAATGCAATTTAGTTTCCTTTTATTATTAATGTCTTTATTGATGATGAAGAGCGAGTAGTCACCCAACTTCTAGGGTTGGGGTGAGACCGACGGTAGCCATGTAAGGTCATGCGGTAAAGGTACAATCTTTTAATGCGATTTCGTCTTCTATCCCTATGAGTTTAACCGTATTTCATCTTGTAGGTCAGATAAAGAGATTTGGGACAAGCTGGTCGTCACCTAAGAGGGAACTAGCCAAGTGAAAGACACCAAGATCAGCATCTTCCTTAGAAAGTATGAGCTCTTCAAAATGAAGTCTGATGAGTCAATCAAGGCCATGTTCACACGATTCACAGAAATCACCAACAACCTTGACTCTCTCGGCAAGAGCTTTACAAACGTTGAGAAAGTAAGGAAGATACTGAGGTGTCTCCCAAAAGAAAAGTGGGGTCCTAAAGTAACAGCCATAGAGGAAGCCCAAGACCTCACTACTCTGCCCCTTGATGACTTGCTTGGGAAACTGATCACGCATGAGATGATCCTTAATGAAGACGATGGAGAACTTCCAGCAAGCACTAAGAACTTGGCACTCAAGTCTAAGAAGGATGAGCCCAAAGATGGATCTGATTCCGAAGATGAGGATGATCCTTTTGCTCTTATCACAAGAGGCCTCGCTCGAATCATCAAAATGAAGAAACAATTCAACAACAAGGATGGATCAGAGTCTTCTAAATTTCGAGGTAAGCCTCAATACAACAAGTATGATAAGAAGACTAAACCATTGTCTTGTTTTGAATGTGGTGAAATAGATCATCTTGTGAAGGATTGCCCTCAAAAGACAAAGAGCCAGTCCAAGAAGGGTGACAAATGGAAAAAGAAAGCCATGGTGGCAACTTGGAGCGATTCTGACTCTGACTCCGATGATGAGAAGGCCAATATTTGTCTTATGGCCTCAGAAGATAAATCCCACGATGAGAAGCTTGAAGCAACTGTAAGAGAACTTATGGCAAGTCCAAAAGAGGTATTATCGGAATTCCTTTCTAATATGATTGCCAATGAAGAGAAACTTATTGCCCAGACTAACATTCTTATCAAGAGAACTGTGGACCAGGAAAGAACTATTAAGGATCTGTCTATGAGGGTCAAAAGTCTTGAAGCTTCTTATTCAGGTCTTGACATTAAAGTCAAGACGCTTGACTCAGAGAAATCTGAACTCAAGCAAGATCTCTCCTCTCTAAGAAATGAGCATCATGACTTAGAGAACGAGAAGATCTCCCTGAATAATAAGATTCAAGACCAACAGACAGCCCTCATAAGTTTTACCAAATCCAAAGGCACTCTTGATAGGATGTTGGGTGAGCAACAAAGTTCTCTAAACAAAAGTGGTATTGGTTACAATCCAAGGTTTTTAAAGAAGCAACACATTACCACCTTTGTGAAGGCAAAAGGAAGCAGAACCTCTCCTATATGTCACCACTGTGCTCGAAAGGGACATGTAAAAGAGACCTACCCCTATAGAAGAAAGGATCCATATATCATTCGCAATACATTTCCTGTTCATTTGAGAAAAGAACGGATAACACAAGTTTGGGTCCCAAAAGGCACTATTTTACCAAATATGGTTTACCCCAATAATGGATCCAAATTTGCTTATTGGTCTAGCCACAAAGGTTGATGTTTGTCTTGCAGGAGATCACCAAGGTGAAGGAGCACAAATGGATCATTGATAGTGGATGCTCGAGGCATATGAGTGGGAAGAGTTCTCTCTTTCATGATCTAAAGGAGCAATCCACAGGAACAATCACTCTTGGTGACAAAGGAAAATGTGACATCGTTGGTATTGGTAGTGTTGGAAGTGATTTCAACCATAGTATTAAAAATGTCTATCTTGTTAACGGTTTAAAGTATAATTTGCTTAGTGTTTCTCAATTATGTGATAGTGGCAACAATGTCAGATTTAACAACAACAGATGTCTAGTGTGCAGAGAAGATACAGGTGAAGTCATACTGACTGCATATCGTTACAACAATATATACGCTGTAAATGCTGATCAAGTGGCACAAGGAAGCTTAACCTGTCTAAAGGCTTTGACGGACGATCCAAAGATCTGGCGCAGGAGACTCGGTCATGTGAGACCACATACACTACAGAAGCTTGTGTCCAAAGGGCTTGTAAGAGGGCTACCTGAGATGGACTTCAAAGATATTGATATGTGCAATGCATGCACATGAGGTAAACAAACACGTAGCTCTTTCAAACCCAAAAAGGTTGTAAGTTCTTCTAGACCCCTTGAACTTTTACATATGGATTTATGTGGTCCTATGCGAGTCAAATCTCCCAATGGTAAAAAGTACATGCTAGTCGTTGTTGATGATTTTTCTAGATATACTTGGGTTGCTTTTTTAAAAGAAAAATCAGAGGCCTTATTTGAGTTTTCAAAACTTTGTAAGGAGTTGCAAACTTTAAGAAACGAGCCCATAGTGTCTATTCGGAGTGATCATGGTAGGGAGTTTGATCAACTTCAGTTTGATTTGTTTTGTGCTAAATATGGCATCTCCCATAACTTTTCTGCTCCTAGGACACCTCAACAAAACGGGGTTGTGGAACGAAAGAACCGCACCTTAGAGGATATGGCCAGGACTATGCTTTTAGAAAATGCATTACCTAAAACCTATTGGGCTGAAGCTGTTAACACAGCTAACTATATTTTGAATCGTTGTCTTATTCGTTCCATCTTAAAGAAAACTCCTTATGAACTTTTCAAAGGCCGCAAACCACTTATATCTTATTTTAAACCCTTTGGCTGTACTTGTTTTGTTCATAACAATGGAAAAGATAACCTTGGGAAATTTGATGCGCGTAGTGATGAAGGTATATTTCTTGGCTACTCCACAAGTAGCAAAGCTTATAGAATCTTCAATAAAAGGACCCAGTTAGTTGAAGAAAGTATACATGTTATATTTGATGAATGCAATGACGGTTCTTTGAGTGAAAGTGTTGCAGATATAGATCTTAACATCCATGCAGAGAACGAGGAAGGTGATGATGCTGCTACCAAGAACACAGAGAAGAGGAACATGCAGGAACAGATTCTCAACACTGAAGAATTGGCCCAAGGTGTTGAAGATTCGTCCAAAGCCCTTGGTGTCCAATCCAAAAGTGTTGAAGCGTCAGAAACTGCTATAACTGAACCTAACAGGACAACGGAGTCAGATGTATCACAAATCAATCCTACTGGTGTGACGAATCAAGGAGCTGAGACTAGCAAAAGGAAATTCAAATACTCCTCATCACACTCACTAAAGGATATCATTTCTGACCCTACCTCTAGTGTTCAAACTCATTCTAAACTTAAAGATCTTTGTGCTTTTCACGCGTTTGTTTCTCTTATTGAACCAAAGAAGGTAGATGAGGCCCTTCAAGAGCCAGATTGGATCATTGCTATGCAAAGTGAGCTTAAAGAATTTGAAAGAAACAAAGTCTGGACCTTGAAGCCTAGGCCAAAGCATCAATCAGTCATTGGAACACGATGGGTATTTCGAAACAAGCTAGATGTGAATGGTAAGATCGTGAGGAACAAGGCAAGGCTTGTTGCTCAAGGCTACAATCAAGAGGAAGGTATTGACTACGAGGAGACCTTTGCTCCCGTAGCCAGGCTTGAAGCCATTCGTATTTTATTAGCATTTGCATCTTTTATGAGCATATAGTTATATCAAATGGATGTCAAGTGTGCTTTTCTTAATGGTTTCCTAGAAGAAGAAGTATATGTGGCTCAACCCCCAGGTTTTGAAAGTTTGGAGTTTCCTAATCATGTTTATAAACTTGACAAAGCGCTTTATGGTTTGAAACAAGCCCCAAGAGCTTGGTATGAGCGCTTGTCAAAATATCTTTTTGAAAATGATTTTAAAAGGGGGTTGATCGACAAGACTCTTTTTATCAAGACCAAAGGAAAGGACATTTTGGTTATTCAAATTTATGTTGATAATATATTATTTGGTGCTACTAACACATCTTTGTGCAGTGAATTTGAGATGAGCTTGATGGGTGAACTCAACTTCTTTTTGGGATTACAAGTTCATCAATCCAAGAAAGGGATCTTTTTCAACCAAAGCAAGTACACTAAGGATCTCTTGAAGAAATTTAAGATGGATCAATCCAAAGCAGCCAAGACTCCCATGAGCTCAACATTATCTCTAGATCAAGACAAGACTGGGAAAAGTGTCAATCAAAAGGAGTATCGAGGAATGATTGGATCTTTACTATATCTTACAGCTAGTAGACCTGACATCATGTTTAGTGTTTGCATGTGTGCTAGGTTTCAAGCTGATCCTAAAGAATCTCACCTCGTGGCTGTGAAGAGGATCTTTCGATATCTCAATGGCACTAAGGAGCTTGGACTATGGTACCCAAAGCAAAAGGATTTCACATTAATTGGGTATTCTGATGCAGATTTTGCAGGCTATAAGGTGGATAGGAAGAGCACATCAGGATGTTGCCAATTCCTAGGAGCATCCTTGATCAGTTGGCACTCAAAGAAACAAAACTCAGTTGCTCTATCCACTGCAGAAGCCGAATACATAGCCGTTGGAGCCTGTTGCTCCCAAATCCTTTGGATAGCTCAACAAATGCGAGATCTTGGCATCAACCTCAAAGGCATTCCCATTAAATGTGACAATACAAGTGCCATCTCCATTACAAAGAATCCTGTTCAGCATTCAAGGACCAAACATATTGATGTAAGGCTTCATTTCATTAGAGACCATGTTGAAAAAGGTGATGTGTCCATTTCGTTTATTTCAACTGATTATCAATGGGCTGACATTTTTACTAAGCCTTTGGCAGAGGACAGGTTCACCTTCATTAGACGAGAGATTGGGATGCTTAACAAGGATGCACTTTCGTAGGGGGAGCTTTCCCTTTACGAAAGATAAACTCTACTGAGTGTCAAGACCTTTGAGAATTATGTCAAGGTTTGTGAACTAAATGGTAGATTACATATATCGGATCACATATATTTGGTTAATATCTTGTTAGATATTTAATCAAGTATATTTTTATCGGATTTCAAAATCTTTTATTTATGTTATATTTTTACCCGTTGAGATATTTTTGGAACAAAATAATTTCGGATATTTTTTTCCCTCTTATTTTTGGTTAAGAAAAGGATTTGAATTTTGAATTGGAATTTTTTCAAAATAGCAATGTTATGATTACTATCCTTGGAACTCTAAACCCGTCAAATCACTCCATCATCTCTCTCTACTTAAACCCAATCCTGTACCCGATTCCATCAAAAACTCAGGCTTATCCAAACCCTTCCAACTTCTCTTTCTTCAACCTCTCAAACTGTTCTAAAAACCATAGCCGATTTCCTCCATGGCTCCAAAATCAAAGAAAGCTTCCACACCCAAAAGACTTGGCGCCACCCCCAAGGGACGCCAGGCCACTGCTACTTCCCCTACACCTGAACCCACTCCTCAAGACATTGTCCCTGCTGTTGTCCAGAGCACCATCGCCGAGAGCACGACTACTGTTACCAAGGGCTCTCAAAAACGCTCTGCTAAGAAGCCTCTCAGTGCGAAGCAGAAAGGGAAAAAGGAGATCATCGCTGAGGAGGTGGATGAGGAAGAGGAAGAAGATGATCTCGACGCCATTTTGGAAAGAGATGCAGCCAAGAAAGCCGAAGAGGAAGCTTTAAAGAAGAAGAAGGCCGAGGAGGAGGCCGAGCTTGCAAGGAAACTTGTCGAGGAGGAAGCTGAGAGGATTCAGAAGGAAGCCGAGGCCGAGGAGGTTCCTTCTGAAGAGGAGCCTGAGGAAGAGGACGAGGAGCAAGACGGATCTGGAGAGGACGAGGAAGCGGATGGGGACGACGCAGGGTCCGGTGAGGACTCGGGGTCTGAGGATGAGGAGGAAGAGGAGCCAGAACCCGTTGCCTCTCCTTCTCCTTCTCCTCCTTCCCCGTCTCCAAAGAAGCGGAAAGCCCCAACTGCTGTCAAGCCTCCATCTCCCAAGCGTACCAGGAAGGGCACCCTCAGAGGTCTTGAGGCACCTGTCAAGAGGACTGCTCCAATACAGGCTCGAAGGAAGAATGCTGATCCACCCGCCTACATCCAGGTAAACCAATCCTTACCCTCTTCATGGTTTGAAAATGCTGAGACGGCTGAAAAGTGGGTAGATGAGTTTCGAACTCGTAGGATATGATGTTCTGATTTTTTGGATATCGAGTTCTTTGAAGCTTTAAAGTTACCCTGCATTGCACTTCTCAAAAAATCCCCAGCCAGGACCCTTCTCAATCTTGAAATCGTCTACTATCCCCAGCTAACCCGCCTGTTCTACATAAACCTAAAAGCCAAACACGACGCCAATGGTTGGTCTTTGGAATCTGTTGTCAAGGGAGTTAGAATCTCTTTCAACTCCACTGACTTTGCAGGTTTCCTTGGCCTACCTAGCCCCTGTCCACCCTCTGAAGTACACCCCTCTAAAGAAAACTGTATTATCCTTGCCCGATCCAAATACCTCCTACCCGAAGCATCTAACAGCACCTCAAAGCAGCTCACCCACTCATCCCTTACCCTAGAGGCAAAAATTATATTTAACATCATTGTTCGTTGCCTCTTACCCCGTCTTAACTATGGCTCACTCCTTACCGACAATGCCATGGTCCTACTTTACCGAATCCTCAATGGCCTTGATCTTGATCTGGCCAACACCATTTTAGGATCCATGGCTCACACAAGAAAAGCCAGGAAAGGAACTCCCCTCCCCTTTGCCACCCTTTTGACCCAAATCTTCAAAGCTTCTGGAATTGATTTCAAAAATGAAGAACAGCAGCGTCATATGGGTAAGTTCGACTCCAAGAGCCTTGAAAAGATAGGCATCACTCGGTCTCCCCAAGGGACTTTGAGTCTTGCCTCTCCTTCAAAAGCTCTTCCCACTGCCTCAGCTGTTGATGAGCGCATTGACAACCTGGAGTTGGGCTTGGAGGAAGTTTGCCTGGATATCAAGGAGCTGGACAAGGAGTTTATGATGAAGGTGAGCGGGATAACCAAGATGCTGCAAGGTCTGTGGACAAGGCTCACTAATGATGCTCCGGACGACGAAGCTTAACCCTATCCTACCCTATCCTATCCCTGAATCTGAAACATTGCTGGTTTTTGGAAACTGTTTCAAAACTCTTGGTGACTGTTTTACCTCCTCCCTTTGTTGAAAGACAAAAAGGGGGAGATGATCTGTGGTTTAGACTTGAAAACTTTTTGCTGTGAAGGTCTTGGAAGACCTTGGTTTTTGATTTTTGGTTTTCGGTCGGATAGCTTTTCATGCTTTAAAAATTTGATCCAACATTTGTCTAACCCATGCAGGTACTTAATCCGATTTCACTTATATTATTTATGTCTGACTAAGTTGCAGGGATGCACAGGTTTTGTCTTTCATCAAGGGGGAGATTGATAACTCCCTCCCTGGATGAAAATCGGAATAAGTTTCAAAGGCCTTGATAGTCTGTCTGTGTCAAAGGTCTTGGAGCTTTAACAGTGTTGATGAAATACAAAACCCGTTCTATATGATATTATGTTTGAAATATTATTATATGCTTTCATTATATTATTATTTATAACTAACCTTTCAAGAAGTATTTTCAAATATTATTTCCTTCCTTATGATGCAATTTGAGAAGATTCAAATCGGAAAGATTATGGCCTTCGAAGTTTCCAAAGATAGAAGATCCAGCTCAAGCCATGATCTAGACTAGCCGTTGGAGAAGATCCTTAGGCGCCGATTTGTCTCAATATAAAGAAAGGAAGATGAAGACAGAAGACAGACATTGAACATGAGCTTTTCATACACTCCAAGCCTTCAAGAGAAATCTGTCTTCGTGTGCTCTCTGCTTGTCCTAAGAGTCTGTTATTTCATTTCAAAGCATTTGAGAGTTACACAGTGAGCTTATAGGATATATTCAGTTATAGTGTTATACTCGAGAGTTTGTAACTCCGGAAGTGAACACTAGGCGATTGATTCACTAAGTGTAAGAGGATTGTACTAGATAGCATAGAGAGGTGGGGCTTTTCTAGATTGGTCTAGGACTCCAAGGGAACGTGAGTTGACTAGATTGCAATTGTATAGGAGAGAGGCTTCTCAGGGAGCTACTAGGATCCTAAGTCTTGTGAATCAATAAAAGCCGGTTGAATCCTAGGGTTGTGGAAGAACCCTAGGCGGAGACGTAGGCCAAGTTCGTGCCGAACCTCGTAAACAACTCATCGAGTCCTTTACTTTATTGGTTTACCTTATTTCCGCACTTGGTTCGATTGTTTAACTTTGTGATTCATGTTTTCAGAGAAAAGACTAAGTCTAATCTCAAAGGGTTTTGCACGAGCTTCAAAAGTCTTGAGACCATCTGCGAAAAACCGGCATACTCTATTCAACCCCCCTTCTAGAGTATTTCTATATTACTTTGTTTTATATTATCGAACCTTCACAAGTTATCACGAAGGCTGCCCGATTCACTATCAGAGAAAGAAAATTCTATAAGAGAGGCTATTGCCTCCCAGATTTATTGTGTATCTCGACAGGTGAAGGCGAATTTGTCGTGAGAGAGCTGCATGTTGGCGTCTGCGCCCATCACCAGGGGTGGAGAGCGTTAGTTGCAAAAATCATGAGGCTCACTTACTATTGGCCAACCATGAAGCAAGACGTCCAAGCTTTCATCCAGAAATGTGACGCGTGCCAAAGGTATGGAAATCTGAAACATCAGCCCGCGAAACCAATGAAAGGCATATTTGGAGTGTACCCTTTTTTTGTATGGGGAATGGATATCCTGGGGCCTTTTCCAACCGCCACGGGACAGTTAAAATATGTGTTTGTCCTGGTAGACTACTTCACTAAGTGGGTGGAGGCTGAAGCCATAGGGCTCATCACCGCGGAGAAAGTAAGGATGTTTCTATGGAAGAATATAGTATGCCGATTTGGAGTACCGGATTCAATAATCTCTAATCATGGCCCACGGCTCGATTGTGAATCCATCAGGGATTTTTGCGAGGGCCTAGCCATTAACCTCAAATTCTCATATGTGGACCATCCCTAGACGAATGGACACGCAGAAACAACCAACCGGCAGTTGCTGCATGGAATACAGAAGAAATTAGGAAGCACTGCGAAGGGACGCTCAGCCGAGCTCTTACCATTGGTTCTATGGTCTTATAGGACCTCGGCAAAGACTCCAACAGGGGAGACCCCTTTCACATTAGTCTATGGGACGGACGCGATCATACCAGTTGAGAGATTGGTCCCATCAGCGTGAATCCTTGCATACAAACAGGAGACTAATGACGAGGCTCTAGAAATAGAACTGCATCTCAGAGAGGAACAACAGATGGTGGCAGCATTAAAAGAACAAGAGTACAAAAGACGGTTATCCAAGTACCGCGAAAAGCGAGTCCACCCGCAACGTTTCCAAAAAGGTGATCTAGTGCTCCGATAAAAGTCAACTGGAGGAAAGATTGATGCCAACTAGGAAGGGCCATACATCTTTGTGAATGTGATCCAAGAGGGAGCCTACAAACTTGGCACCCCGAAAGGCGTGACTTTGAACAAGTCTTGGAACGTAGAAAACTTGAAGAAATATTATGTGTAATAGTTAAAAGTCGCCAAACTGTAAGCAACTTTAGTCGCTCCCGCGTAATTATAATAAGCAGTTAATGGGCGCTTTCTTAACCCTTAACGAGCCAGCTCATAAGTCCCTGTGACACTGGAGCATTGCTCCGCGTCGGGTCTTCGGTCGAAGCAATCGGTCTCTCGGAGAATGTTTCTTAAGTCCCTGTGACACTGGAGCTTTGCTCCGCGTCGGGCCTCCGATCGAAGCAACCGATCTCTCGGAGAAATGTTTCATAAGTCCCTGTGACGCTTGAACTTTGCTCCGCGTCGGGCCTCCGATCGAAGCAATCGGTCTCTCGTAGAATGTTTCATAAGTCCTTGTGACGTAGGAGCTTTTCTCCGCGTCAGGCCTCCGATCAAAGCAATCGGTCTCTTGGAGAAATGTTTCATAAGTCCCTGTGACGCTGGAGCTTGGCTCCGCGCCGGGCCTCCGATCGAAGCAATGAGTCTCTCGGAAAATGTTTCATAAGTCCTTGTGACGCTGGAGCTTTGCTCCGCGTCGGGCCTCCGATCGAAGCAATCGGTCTCTCGGAGAAATGTTTCATAAGTCCCTATGACGCTGTAGCTTGGCTCTGCATCGGGCCTCCGATCGAAGCAATCGGTCTCTCGGAGAATGTTTCATAAGTCGTTGTGACGTTAGAGCTTTGCTCCGCGTCGGGCCTCCGATTGAAGCAATCGGTCTCTCAGAGAATGTTTCATAAGTCCCTATGACGCTAGAGCTTTGCTCCGTGTCGGGGCTCTGATCAAAGCAATCGGTCTCTCGGAGAAATGTTTCATAAGTCCCTGTGACGCTGGAGCTTGGCTCCGCGTCGGGCCTCCGATCGAAGTAATCGGTCTCTCGGAAAATGTTTCATAAGTCCCTGTGACACTGGAGCTTGGCTCCATGTCGGGCCTCCGTTCGAAGCAATCGGTCTCTCGGAAAATGTTTCATAAGTCCATGTGGCGCTGGAGCTTTGCTCCACGTCGGGCCTCCGATCGAAGCAATCGGTCTCTCGGAGAAATGTTTCATAAATCCCTGTGACACTGGAGCTTGGCTCCGCGTCGAGCCTCCGATCGAAACAATCGGTCTCTCGGAGAATGTTTCATAAGTCCCTGTGACGCTGGAGCTTTGCTCCGCGTCGGGCCTCCAATCGAAGCAATCGGTCTCTCGGAGAAATGTTTCATAAGTCCTTGTGACACTGGAGCTTGGCTCCGCGTCGGGCCTCCGATCAAAGCAATCAGTCTCTCGGAAAATGTTTCATAAGTCCCTGTGACGCTGGAGCTTTCCTCCGCACCGGGCCTCCGATCGAAGCAATTGGTCTCTCGGAGAACTATTTCATAAGTCCCTGTGACGCTGGAGCTTGGCTCCACGTCGGGCCTCCGATCGAAGCAATCGGTCTCTCGGAGAATGTTTCATAAGTCCCTGTGACGCTAGAGCTTTGCTCTGCGTCGGGCCTCCGATCGAAGCAATCGGTCTCTCGGAGAAATGTTTCATAAGTCCCTGTGACGCTGGAGCTTGGCACCGCGTCGGGCCTCCGATCGAAGCAATAAGTCTCTTGGAAATTGTTTCATAAGTCCTTATGATGCTGGAACTTTGCTCCGCGTCGGGCGTCCGATCGAAGCAATCGGTCTCTCGGAGAATGTTCCAGAAAGTCCCTGAGACGCTAGAGCTTGGCTCCCCGTCGGGCCTCCGATCGAAGCAATCGGTCTCTCGGAGAATGTTTCATAAAACTTTATGACAATGAAGCAGGGCTCCGCGTTTAGCCTCTGATTGCAACATTTGTCTAATGAAAGTTGGATCGTGAAATTCATAAGACATAAGAGTTCGTGTTAGCATGAAGATTGCAGCCATAACCCATGATTCCTAGAAAAGAATTTGTAGTTCTATAAGAAATGAAACATGACCTCATGCCCAGATGCTGATCATAAAAGTAACCAACTTCTCATGCGAAAAATTCATACGATCAATCGCGAGCAATTAAATCTAAACAAAGAAGTTACCCCAGGAAATCTAACAGCAAAAGATAAAAGGTTACATCCAACAGGAGAAAATTCTAGAGCGTCACGTGGGTGTTCTTGATTCACCTCCACCAGGGCCTTCCTAGAATAAGACGTGTCCTACCCTGGCTCAGGCGGGAACCATTTGATAGTGGTCCCTTGTTGAAGGAGGAAATCGAGTTTAAAATATAAAAATATAGATCAAACCAAATTCGTGCCCACACAAATAATTACAAGACTTCCTCCCGATGTAGCAAGAGAAAGTCAGGTTCGATCCTCAAGGAAGCGTGTCAGCGGATTCTAGGAAGCGGAGGAATCTCACGGCAGAAGTCGACAACAGATTACCCGATCTCGACTAGGGTTAGTCGACAGAAGATCAGACAAGTCGAAACAAGCAGGCAGCAGCTCCCGGGTTTTGGTCGATATCGAGGAGTTTTACTCGATATCGAGTAAACTTTTGTCGACGTCGAGATCCTGCAAACCAGAAGCTACATCAATCTTGTGGATCATACATCAGTAGTCGATTTCCACCAGTTTTGGTCGATATAGAGGAGAACAGAAACTTTAAAACGAAATAAAATAAAGAACAAGGCTTTTCGAAATAAACTATGTATGAAAGAAAACTTCCAAGATTGGGGTTTGCAACGACAATAACCAAGCATGCATAAGGCAAGATAAATAACGATAATCATGCAAATTGCATCGAAGGATCAAGTTTTTGCCTTTTCCAACAATTAAGAAACTCTTTCAAGAAACCCTAATTGTATCTACCGATTTTATGTTTACAATCCAAGTTGTTAGCATGGATCTCCATTGAATGGGTAATAAACACATAAAAGGTGTAGATGCTTAAAACATGATAAAAGTCGGATCTTTACCTCAAACATGCAGGGCTATCGTCGGGCTCACCCCAACCCTAGAAGTAGGTGGACTACTCGCTCTTCATCGCAATTGCAGACATCGTTGATTGAAAATAAATAACTTGTATTAACTAAATTCAAAGTCTTTACAATCCCGGCACTCCAACTTTCGTTGAACGCCAAAACCCTATAACCTTTGAACTCCTAAACTTCTCTATGGAACTACTTCTCTAGCTTATGAATTTTTTGAATAAAAAACTCAGCCCCATGGGCTTTATTTATAGGGCTTAATCCTTGCTAATCAAGGAAAGCAATCTATATCTATATCTAAAGATAAAACTTTAATAAACGGAACATTTATCTTAAAAGGAAATATATCTAAAATATCTAAATATCTTCATGTGGGAAATATATCTCCATTGATAGACTCGGATAGATTTGGATAGATTCGGATCCCAACAGTCCAACTCGTAATCGGACAGGCCCAACAGCGTCGCGACCCAGAAAGCTTTTGCTCGATATCGAGAAATTTCCTCGACATCGAGGAATTTTGTTCGTTGACTTCGGCTTTCTGGCTTTCTCGAGTAACTCTTCCTCGGAACTGGCTCGGACATGTGCTCTTAGTTTGGTCGATATCGAGGAATTTCCTCGATATCGAGTAAACTTGCTCGGGTTGTCTTCTCTTCGGCTTCTCGATCAGGTTTCCTTCCTCGAGTCCAGGTGTTCTTCCGAGCTTTGGTCGACATCGAGTAAATTACTCGATATCGAGTAATGTTCAGAACTCGAGTTGGCTTCGTTTCTCAGCTTTCTCGATCAGGCTCTCCTCGACTAGGCTTTGGTGCACATTTTTGTCGATATCGAGGAGTGTTCCTCGAAATCGAGTAAATCCTAGCTTCAGCTTTCTCTTCTTGGTTTTGTCCCGGAATGGCTCCAAATTCTGTAATATTAAACCAAAACTTATGTAGACCTCTATTTCTTACAAATAAGCATATATTACATAAATTCGACATATTCCCAGCCCGAAATATGCAAAGTATATAGAATAAGGAGCTAAAATATGTATTTCAACATGGCTATTTTAGTGGACATCATCCCTCTGAATGAGGAGATGCCCACTCCGCATCAACCTCGTCACCAACCGCATCCAGAATACGAACTTCAAAATGAACCCCTCCTTTGTGAATAAAGGTCACGGAAGAGCCAATATCGATACTATGCGAACAGGCGAAATCATTCCACTCGCCACCTAAGTAAGAAACCCTGTAATCTCCTCGAATAACTTCAACAGGAAAGTCCTGCAAAATTCGGGATGACGGAAGAATGTTCCTAGGGAGATCCGGGTGGAATTCATCTTCAAAACGCAGTGCAAGAGACTGGGAAGACTCAGGAACAACAAAGTTTCAGAACGTTGAAAGCTCTAAAAAAGAAAAGGGAGAAAGTAGATTCAACAATAAAAATTAACCAAGCTATGTAGTTGCTCCGGGAAGCGGATAGGCTCGAAAAACGCCCAACTCGCCTGGTCTGAAGCAGACATACTAAAGAGAGAAATTAAGTTAGGTAAATGAATATTCCCCAACATTTTTCCTTATAAAGGCCACTTAGAGGAGCTGCCTAGGGTCACGAGCAACTGAAAAAACCCACCACGCATGCTTAGACAAATCCTCGATAAGAGCAGAAAGATGATGGCAGAGACTGAGACAAGAAAACACGTGACTCGCCATGCACAAGTACAAAATGCCTAGAAACACCCGTAAATCCTATCAAATGACAGAATTCTCACTGGAAGAACAATGAAACCCGTGAACAAAGGAATCTGGAGGGAATTGATTGGAAGACAAGCTTCTTCATTTATGTCATAACCCGGTTTAGAATAAAACCGAGTTAATCTTGGGTACTCTCATTGATAAACCCAGGTAGAAAGTCTTCAGTTTGGAAGAAAAACCATGAAAATACAGGAACAAATGGGTCATCTTAATATCCGCGGAAAACTAGAAAATAAAAACAAAGGGGACTTCGGGTCATCTTAATATCCGCGGAAAATTAGAAAAAAGTTACCATTAGAAAGCTTAAGGGTATGAAATAACGAGGGCCGGAAGTAGCCAACAAAATCTTTGGCTTTATTTAACTTTATAACAAATATGGAACTGACGAAAAAAACCATAGTTCCGCTAAGGATAAAAACCATTCGTGGAATGATCTTACGAAGATAGCTCTGCACGATTTATAACTCCATCACCCTCATCCAAGTCCATAACCTGAACTTCAAACCGTGCACAACCATTGTGGATAAAAACCATGGACGCACCTATTTCAAAGTCATGGGACTCAGCAAAATCATTCCATCCGCGACCCAAGTAAAGAAGCCTAAAAGCTCGCTGCTCTATGAAAACTGGAAAGTCTCTCAACAGGTGGGAAGAAAGTAGCACTTGCTCAGGAAGGGCATCCTCATATTCCTCTTCAAACCTAAGCGGCAGAAGCTATGAGGAAGAAAAACCACGTGATTAGAACAAAACCAACGAAAGAAATAAGAAAGCAAGAAAAGGCAATCTCACCATCCGCTGAAGTTGCTCCGAATAATCGATTGCTTGAAAGAAAGCCCACCAGACTTCACGCGCGGGAGCCATATCGGCCCTGAAAGTTAAAGGGGGACCGATCATAGATCCTCGCATCTCAGAAGGGTAGGAAATGCCGACAGCTCCCATTCTTGTCCTATCAATCACAAGGAAACAGTAGACCGGGTAAAAAAGAGTGCATGTCCGACCCGCGCTATTACTCTGATAAAATAGAAAAACACGCCCACCTCGAGCAGAGATCCATCCATCACGAGGAAATAGTAAACCACTCCTGACGGGTATAAGAAACCAAGAAGTTTAGAGTAACAAGCATCCTCCAAAAGTAAATGGAACCCGAGGCACCTCCCAGAGCTTTCTATCGAGTCATCATGAAGGAAGAGCAACTCCAGACACTCCGACTCCCCCTGGTGTATGTCCTGTTCGAAGAAGACGCGCATACTCTAGCTAGGCTCTGGTCTCGCTCCGACCAGGAGCACGAGGTCAAAGTGAAAAGGGACGGGGATGGCCTTTTCTGGCTCACCTAGGGATGGTTTGAGTTCACCCAAGAAAACCGAGTCCATGTGGGATCGGCCCTGATCTTCACCTACGTGGGGGACTCCATTTTCGAAGTTGATGTCGTAAGTCCCGACAGCGACGAGAATGGAGATGTAGGACATCCTTGATCTTCTAGGAATTATGTAGCCTCAAAGTCGGCCCTAGTTTGAAGTATTGGATCGATGCAGATATTATATTCCGCACACCAAAACCTTTTCGTTTGTAATGTTGAATAAAGATCCTTTTGGATATACCTAAGAGGTATGGTTTCATGGAAAAGAGTAACCCTCAAAATGAAACAGATAGATAACATGAGTTATAACTCCAATCCAAATTACACAAAAATATATATAAGAAAAGTTACAACCGCGATCCATTTTCAATTAAGGATCAGCAAGACCCACTCGAAGAAGACGCTGAGTGATCAACGTCCGCGCTACTTCTAACATCACGTCGCAGACAAACTTTGAAATATACATTGCCCGTATGAAACAACATCATGGCGCTACCTATCCCAAGGCCATGAAGAACAAGGAAATCTCCCCATCCGCGGTCAAGTTGAAAAAGACCATTTTCACTCCAAGACACCACTACTGGAAAGTTACGAACTAAATACGAAGATAGGAAAGCCCACTCTGGTGGCAACATCCCATATTCGACTTCGAATTGAGGAGGTAAAACTTGTACGCGGTCAAAAAAGAAAACAAAACATAAAAAGATTCGTTAGGACTCATCTAGTCCTTTTCAGAAAACTAAAAATCCATGCGTCAAAAAGAAAGCTTACAAATCGGAAAAGTTGGTTCGTAGTCTCTAATTTTTGGAAAAAAAACCCAAGGGTTGAAGCTTCCCGAAGCCATGAATTCCAAGATAATCCGAACGGTCAGGAGATTTTAGACTACCGAGAAGACAAAACACCAAGAGGAGGGTGACCATTAAAAAGAGAAATCTTACCTCACAGATGAGGCACAAGTGGGGGAAAACCTCAAACACATGGATTAAGATTCTCCACACTTGGAACGAATAACAGAGCACGAATAAGCAAAAAACTTACGAGGATGGTAAAATAAGATTAAGCATTTAGCAGTAGCAGAACGAGGCTTTACAAAAGTAAATTTTTTCTGAAACACAAAAAGGGCCATAACAAGCACCCTGAATACAGAGTTTGTTCCATAAGCAAAGCAAAATGGTGAAGTAAGAAAGACCAGCTATTCGAGATCTAAGCTTCTTTCTCGACGACAGCTTCCACACCTTCTTCATCTTCAGAATTGGATTCTTTCGCGGCCATCTCTTCTTTGGAGAGCCCCCAGTCCTCGCTTTTTAGGCTAGGTTTAAACTTCTCCAAGGGAACCCCAGGGTTGGAAGCAGACCGAGACACACTTTGATTAATGCTCGTAGTCATACCTTTCCAGAAGTATTGAAAGCATTTGTCTTCCAAAATACCGTCACCTTCTGGCGTCTGAAGACAAAGCTTGACCACGGATGACATGGAAGAAATGCCGACCTCTATTTTAACCCACTCCGTAGAGGCGTAGACAAATATTCCAAACCCTTAGGAGTTCGAAGCCATTGAAGAGCCATATCTTGATTCGAGCGAGATCGAACTGCTTCAAGGTCTTGTTTCATAATGGATTGCTCCTCACAAAGGATCGAATAGTCCTCCTCCAATTTGTTAATAATGGTTGTTTTGTTTGAAGATGTTTATGTAAATTTTCTTCCACGACTTTGAGTTCATCAACTTGCAGGCGAGTGGCACCCAAAGCAGACCTCGCATCCTCTCGCTCTTTAGTCAGCACCTCCATTTTTTCCTTAGTCACCTGGAGTTCCTCATGAAGCTCAACGGACCGTTTCCTGAACTTCTCAACGGAAGCGGGGTCCCCACAGTATTCTCGACGATCCTCACCCAGTGGTTTAACTTTTTGATATCCGCGTCCTTTTTAAGGATATCATCCTCTAGATAAACTAGTCGCCTCTCCGCGTCAGTCTGTATCACTCTAAGCTAAAAAGTAGCAAATAGACAAGAATGTCAAGTAGAAATCGCTTACCTAGCCTACAGAAAGAAGTAACGTGAACACTAAAAATTACCCATTGAGTAATCCAGTCAAATTCCATTGAAAAATCACGAGCGTCTAAGCGCCGGATGTAGGACTGCTCATTGCACGCGGAGTTCTCATGAAGTTTAAGACTGACCAACTCATGCATCCCGAACCCGGGAATGGGAAACTTAGGAAGCGTATCGACCCCTTCAACAAAAAGAGGTTGAACATTTCCCTCCGCAGCGGACACCTCAACAAGACCACCAGTTTTCTTCTTTTTTTCTGGAGGTGGCCGGATCAGATGAATGAGCACGTTTCTCTCGTGTCGCACGGGCGACTAAGGTCCCCTCAACGTTAGTCGCCGCCCCTGTCCTCAACAAGACTAACTACCGGAAGAGCAACCGGGGCAGGAAGAGGATCGCGGACGGCTGATTTCTTTTTCCGACCAGCAGCTTCTGCTTTGTGGCACTGAAGAAGTGAATCCAGATCCATATTATCTAAAAAAGAAAAATGAAAAGAGTGTAAGTTACCAATTGGCATGCAGCAAAAATACGAAAGAATGGTTGTAAATGAAAATCCCAGTCGAGAAGCAGGGTAAAGGAGAAAAGAATAATAACGAAAATATATATAAAATGAAATAGCCGAAACTAAGGAAACACCTAGTCGCGGATGAGGAAGACTCAATCCATCCATCTCGAGGCGAAGAGCCAATATCATTCCTCGCCAAGGAAATTTTGGTTCATGGGCAAAAGACCCCTTGAATTTCGAGAAACCAGCAACGGGCGGTTTCTTCACGACACTAAACTAACCCGAAATGGTCCTACAGCTAAGGTTTTTTCCTGCCTTGTCGCGGACGAGGAACCACTTGTGTTTCCAGTTCGGTTTACTAGAGAGTCTTTCGACGTAGCCACAGCTAGAGTTGCACTAGTAAAACCTTGGATCCTGGGGACCCTTCTTCAAAGAAAATATGCTAAACATCAACTCCAAGGTGGGGGAGACCTCAATTTCCAAGCATCGTATGATGAAGCTGGTAAAAAACATCTAGCAATTTGGAACTATTTGTGCGGGACTCAAGTTATACCCTTTCAAGAAATCCGCAAAGAAAGGGTGAAGAGGAAGACGAAATCCTTGGGACAGACTCGCCGCATAAACAACCAGACAGTCTTCATACATGTCTAAACAACCTCCACCAGTGGCAGGAAGGCAAAGTTCCAACTCAGAAGGCCATGGGAAGATCTGAGAGATAGCCTCGAGATCAACCAACTCAAGCAAAGTGGTACAACCCCTTTGTCTCTCAATAGGGGAACGCCGCGGACGAACCCTCTCGGCAATAATCAAAGGACAGGTGGGAGCGGAACGAATGGAATAACCCCTACGGAAAGGACAAGTATTTAAATCCTCCAACTTATAAACAGGAATATCCAAGTCGCTCAAGTTATTTTTAGAGCGAATCTTGAGAGGGGCCTCTGCAACACCAATGGGAGAATCAGCATGCGGGACCCAAGACATCTCAGATTCTTGAATGACAGCTCCGGGATGAGAAGCAGAAGAGTGTCCCACGTCATTAGAAGAACGGAGTGTTGATTCGCCTGCGCTCGCGAAAACCTCACCTCTCTCGCTTCCCCTCGAAGAAGAAGAAACTATGTAAGGAGAAGAATAGTAATCAGGGTCAGAGCATTTCCGATGCCTTCTCACCTTAATAGGGCTACCCGTAGGTCCTGCCCGGGCTGGGGTAGATGCGGAACCAGACGTAGATGCCTCCGAAGATGTTTCACTCGACTCAGAAGACGAGCTCTCCGAGGACGAAGTAGAAACCAATACTTCAGGAATAGGGCGCGGAGAGGAAGATGATGCAACATCACCTCTCCATCCCTCTTCCCTCTCAAACTCATCCAGCGTGTCACTCTCCCCAAAAGGACATGCCATTCCCAAAAACTAAAAAGAACTGAGCGAGGAATGGTACACGCGGATCAAAATCCTTAGACAAAACAAATCTAATAAAAAGAATCAGTCTTGCTTTCGATCTAAAGCAAACAGGTCTCAAGAAATTTCGAACAAAAAATAAGAAAATTTCAAGAACAAAATGAACAAATATGAAGAACAAGAGGAAGAACCTTAGAACTCGAAGAACACCACCGGAAAGTGTAACCGGAGCAAGACCGCCAATGAGAAGACACTGCCGGAAAATACTAAGCGGTAAAAGACAAGATTCTTTGGAGGAATGAGACAAATAAAGGATGAAAAACGGAACGGGGTAATTTATAAAAATTTACCGACTGTTCGCCTCCCCGAGCACAGTCAAGCCCAATAGACCCAGAGAAGGGCCCATTGGGCCCAATATAAGTCTAATGGGCCCAGATAAACCCTAAAAATAGTTGTTCACTCTGATGGGCCCAAGCCCATTATGCCCAAGAAGAGAAAAGTTGTTCACTCTAATATTTTCCGCAACAATTAAGTCGACCCGCGTTAATCTCATACGGAATCAACCCAGCCCGATGAGCTGTGACGAAACCAACGAAAAATACCCGGGAATAATAGGGAGATATGAATAAACAATAAAGGAAATAAAGAAAATACAAACAAAGACTCATCCGCGGAAATAAAGAAAATACAAACAAAGTTTCACCCTTCTGCTGACCAAAAAGTGGACCATGTCTGTCATGCCCTCATACCACGAGGGGCACACGTGTCACTCTTAACACGACACGTGTCAAAAGGGGGGAGACCCCCAGTCACTATAAATAAAGGAACCAGAACAGTTGAAAGAGGACTTTTGGCCGGAGAGAGAGAGAGAGAGTAGAGCGGACGACATATTTTCATCCTAACAAGATCAGAAGATGAAACACAATACTTAAGGAGAAAGACCGCTCCGCGGATGAAATCAGGCCACATCCGCGTATAATTGAAAGGGTCGTTACCATGAGCCATTAATCTGAGGTGAGGATCCACAAAATCGTGACCGTTTCACCCGATCGAACGGTGGATAACAGGTATACGATGAGTCCTCATTTTGTTGCTGAAATCTCCCATTAGGGGAGGCCCTGAAGGGTATAACACAACTCGCGGCACAAGTTGGGCCACGCCGATTTTTTTTGGTGCGGGTCAGTTAAGCCCGTTGAGAGCGCCCTAGGTCCCACGGGGTCCCACCGAAAGTGGAAACCTGAAATTCGAGTTTCGTCAGAAATAAATCCCCATAGAAAGCATGATCAAGCACCGCCCTCATGATGTTATTGCTACAGGAAACGCAACTTACATTTGTCAAATTTATTAAGATCTTGTGTTATAACTTTCTGCTGCCACAACCAAGTTCAAAGATATTCATAATTTTATCCCTACCAGATTCACCAATTTATCATACCACTAGTGTATATATTTCCTACCAGTTCATAATTTTATGAGTTCAGATATATTCATAAATTTGTCCTACCCGATTAACAAATTTATCCTACCACTAGTGTATATATTTCCTACCAATTCATAATTTTATAAGTTCAGAGATATTCATAAATTTATCCTATCAGATTCACAAATTTGTCCTGCCACAAGTGTATATATTTCCTATGGTTCATAATTTTATAAGTTTAAAGATATTCATAAATTTATCCTACCAGATTCACAAATTTGTCTTGCCACTAGTGTATATATTTCCTACCTTGTTCATAATCGAATAAATCTAGAGAGATTTATGAATTTGTCTTACCATGTTCATAAATTTGTTCTACCATTAGTATATATATTTTCTACCAGGTTCATAATTGTATAAGTTCAGAGAGATTTATGAACACATACTCTATATTAGCCTATGTGAGAGTCGAACTCACATCTTTGTAATCTTAATTTGCAAGTTCTGCAATTGATCAAAAAGAGAGAGTATAAATTTATAATCTTAATTTGCACGTTCTGCAATTGATCAGTTCAGAGAGAGTATAAATTACGAACTCTCTGCAACTGGTCTTGTCAAACCGTCAACATTTCGCATTTCGTCTCAGGTGGCGAAGATGTTATGGGGATAATCAATGGATACAATATTTTGTCTCAAATGTCTTCAAGTGCCAGAGATATTATGTATTTCCATATGCATCCTACCAATACCGGATTTTTATCTTACCATTAGTTTAAATTTACCATTATTATTCTATCATCGGCCAACTAGCATAACTAGCATACAAGTGTCGGAGATATTATGGAGGAACAGGTGAAGTATTTTTCGCAGGTAACGCAGATTATGTTGTTTGAACAATCAATTAGCAGACAAGGAAAATATATGCTTAAGGAATAGGAATAGACAAAATATATTTGTCCTGCGATGTTCACAAATTTGTCCTAACACTAGTGTGTATATTTCCTACCAGGTTTATAATTTTATAAATTCAGAGATATTCATAAATTTAATTTTATAAGTTCAGAGATATTCATAAATTTGGCCTACCAGATTCACAAATTTTGTATATATTTCCTACCATGTTTATAATTTTATAAGTTCAGAGATATTCATAAATTTGTCCTACCAGATTCATAAATTTGTCCTACCACTAGTGTATATATTTCCTACCATGTTCAATCGTAAAAGTCCAGAGAGATATGAACACATACTCCGTAGCCTATGTGAGAGTCAAACTCACATCTTTGTGTGCATACACAATGCTCTACCAGTTGAGCTAATAAGCTATTTATCATCGTATAGATTAAGAAATAATTAAATCTCAATCTAATGAGAACGTAGTAACCGATCCAAAACTAGGAAGCACATTGCAGTCTTCATATTTACATAGATTAGAGAAAAAACATAATGCCATGCAGACAACCTGATGCGGGGTTAGCCGCTGTTTTCCCGACCTTCTTGACGTTGTGGACTCAGACTCACAAGAACACAAAGAAATGGCACAAGTGAGACAAGAAAAACGCAGCAAAGGGGGATTAAACCTTGGGAGCAAGGCTTGACCAAATGAAAAGGAAAAACAGAATAAAACAAAGGGAAATGAAAGGGAAAGATAGGAGGAATCAACCTTGATGAACAACAAGAAGACCCATTGGGACAATGCACCAAGAACCAACTTGAATGACACCAAAACCAACCCTATACAACCTTACACAACCATGGCTGGCCATGGAAGCACAAGGAGGAGGTTCGTGCTCATCTCGGAATCACCAATCTTCGGGAAATTGACAAAACCAAGAACAACCGAACTGAATACAACACACATGCACACAAGGCATGAAGCTCTCACTTTTGGAGAGTGAAACCAACTAGGTTTTCATTAACAAGATTCAAAAGTGTCTTCAAATGAGAGTTTACAAGCCTTAAATAGGAGAGAAAATCAGCCCAAAAGCAAGGGCCCAAAAACACAAGTTCTACTAAACCCAAACAAAGGCCCAAAACTCTAAGTCCAAAACAAGCAAGCAAATGGGGGCTAAGTATGAGTGGTGGCTGAATCACTCTTAGTCGAACCCGAGAATGGTGCGGTTTCAAGCAATGTGATGATGTCATCCTCGGGCTCCTTTGGTAGCACCAACTTCATATGGTGGATGATGAAAGCGTTAAGTTCATCTCTTATCTTCTTAGCTCGTGACCTTGTGATAGGTCCATCTCCATCTCCGAAATGAGGTGCATCGGGTGGTTCTTGGGATGGTCCTCCATCATTCTCCCCTTCTTGGAAAGGATTCGACCTCGAATCCATGTCTTCATCCTTATCTAGGTAGGGGGTGAGATCGGCGACATTAAATGTTGCACTAACTCCATAGTCACCTAGTAGGTCAATCTTGTAGGCATTATCCCCGAATCGTTGCAATACCTTGAATGGACCATCTCCTCGAGGAGCGAGCTTAGACTTGCACTTTTTTGGAAATCGCTCCTTTCGCAAATGCACCCAAACTAGATCGCCGGGCTGGAAAATCATCTTGCGACGCCCCTTGTTGGCTCGTTTGGTATTCTCTTCGGTCTTTTGAATTAGCCGGTCACGAGTACGCTCATGAAGCTCCCGAATGAATTCCACCTGTTTTCCTGCATCAAAGTCTTCTTTCTCCCTCATGGGACATGGGGTAAGATCTAAAGGGGTTAGTGGGTTAGTACCATAAACACACTCAGATGGTGTAAGCTTAGTAGATGAATGCACAGTCCGGTTATAAGCAAACTCCACATGAGGCAAAGCATCCTCCCACAACCTCAAATTGTTCCTAATGATGGCCCTAAGGATGGTAGTAAGGGTCCTATTGGTTACCTCCGTTTGCCCATCGGTTTGTGGGTGACTAGAGGTGGAAAACAGCAACTTTGTCCCTAGCTTACTCCAAAGAGTCCTCCAAAAGTGGCTAAGAAATTTCACATCCCGATCGCTCACAATAGTCTTAGGTCCTCCATGAAGCCTAACAATCTCTCTAAAGAAAAGGTTAGCTACATTAGAGGCATCATCGGTCTTATGACAAGCGATAAAGTGAGCCATCTTAGAGAAACGATCAACAACCACAAAGATCGAATCCCTCCCCTTCTTAGTCCTAGGTAACCCAACAATAAAGTCCATGGATATTTCCTCCCAAGGGGCTGCAGGAATGGGTAATGGACAATACAAGCCGTGGGGTTGTAACCTAGACTTAGCCTTCAAACAATCAACACATCTCTTAACCAAATGTTCTACGTCTCGAAGCATGCGAGGCCAAAAGAAATGTGTGTGTAGCATATGATAGGTCTTATCCCTCCCAAAATGGCCCATCAATCCTCCCCTATGGGCTTCCTCCACCAATAAGAGCCTAAGGGAACAACGGGGAATGCAAACCTTATCAATCTTGAAAAGAAATCCATCAAACAAGTAGTACTTATCTAAGGATCCTTTAGCCACACAATGATTGTAAATCTCTCCAAAATCAGGGTCATCTACATAAAGCTCCTTAATATATGCAAAGCCTAAGATCCTTGAGTCTAATGTAGACAACAACATGTATCTCCTCGAAAGGGCATCTGCCACAACATTATCTTTTCCTTTCTTATACTTAATGACGTAAGGGAATGTTTCTATAAACTCCATCCAACGACCATGCCTCCTATCCAACTTGTCTTGGCTCTTAAAATGTTTCAAGGACTCATGATCAGCGTGCAAAATAAACTCCCTAGGCCAAAGATAATGTTGCCATGTCTTAAGAACTCTAAATAATGCATACAACTCTTTATCATAAGTAGAGTAATTAAGACAAGCTCCTTTCAATTTTTCTGAAAAATAGGCAATGGGCTTACCTTCTTGCATGAGAACTCCACCAATGCCTATGCCCGATGCATCACACTCCACTTCGAAGGGCCGGTTGAAATCCGGAAGTGCTAAGACCGGGGCCTTCGTGAGATGCTCCTTTAGGGCGTTGAACGCCTTCTCTTGGGCCTTTTCCCATGTGAATGGGTGATGCTTCTTGGTAATCTCGGTTAGAGGGGCTGCAATGGTGCTGAAATCCCTCACGAACCGGCGATAGAAGCTAGCTAATCCAAGGAAGCTCCGAACATGGCCAATTGATGTAGGAGTAGGCCATTCTTGGATTGCTTTGATCTTGCTCTTGTCCACCTTCAATCCATGTGAGCTGACCACAAAACCAGGAAAAGTAACACAATTAGTGCAAAGCTCACATTTCTCCAAATTAGCATAAAGGTGCTCCTGACGAAGAGTAGATAGCACTTCTCGTAAATGTAACTCATGCTCTTCTAGGGATCTACTATACACAAGTATATCATCAAAATAAACCACAACAAATTTCCCTATAAAATGCCTAAGAACATGATTCATAAGACGCATGAAAGTGCTAGGGGCGTTGGTAAGCCCAAAAGGCATAACCAACCACTCATAAAGACCAAACTTGGTCTTAAAGGCTGTTTTCCACTCATCCCCCTCCCTCATACGAATTTGATGGTATCCACTCTTTAGATCAATCTTAGAAAAGGTAGTGGCTTCATGTAACTCGTCTAACATGTCATCTAAGCGGGGTATTGGGTGGTGGTACTTCACCGTGATGTTGTTGATGGCTCGACAATCCACACACATCCTCCACGAACCATCCTTCTTTGGCACTAGAAGTACGGGAACAGCACATGGGCTAAGGCTCTCCCTCACATAACCCTTATCCAACAACTCTTGCACTTGGGATTGGATCTCTTGGGTTTCCTTAGGGTTCATCCTATAGGCTGGGCGGTTAGGTAAGGTGGCTCCCGGAACAAGGTTTATTTGGTGCTCAATGCCTCTAATAGGCGGTAGACCGGCTGGAATCTCATTGGGAAACACATCCTTAAACTCCTTAAGTAGCCCCAAAATCCTCTTAGGTAGGGTAGCCTTAAGATCATCACTCAACAAAGCAAGCTCCTTACATAACAACATAAGAGTGATTTCGGGGTCAAGGAATTCCTTAAGGTCTTGCTTTGAGGCTAGAAGAACTCCTTTATTCTCCCACACTCCCTTAGGTTGGCCTGGCTCACTAGATGATGATGGGTGTAGTGTGGTTGTGGGTTGCGGACACTTGGTTTCCTCCCGCCCTTTCTTCTCCCCCTTTCCCCGTTTCTTCTCATACTCATCGGCAACTTGGGTTGGGGTCATGGGCTTGAGGACAACATTCTTCCCCTTAAACACAAAAGAATGACGATTAGTTAAACCATCATGAATGACCTTCCTATCATATTGCCATGGACAACCCAAAAGAATATGACAAGCTTGCATAGGCACTACATCACATAAAACACTATCCTCATAATGTCCTAGTGTTATGGCAACCTTAACTTGCTTGTTCACTTTCAATTCACCACAATCATTCATCCAATGTAATTTGTAGGGTCTAGGGTGACTTAATGTTGGAAGTTGTAATTTTTGAACCATTTCAATGCTAGCAAGATTACAACAACTTCCTCCATCTATTATCATGTTGCACACCTTTTTTTTAACGAGACAACGAGTATGGAACAAGTTTTCTCTTTGGTTATCATCACATGAAGGCATAGCATGTAAAGCTCTTCTAACAATCAAAGATTCACCATGTTCAAACTCAATCCCATCATCATTATTATCATCACAAGCATGCAAATTCACGTCATCATCACACACAACATTATCATCACAATCAGATTCATATTGCCCTAAATGATTAATCATGAGAGTTTTCTTGTTAGGACAATCTTTCATCATATGACCTCTTCCTTGACACTTAAAGCTCACAATATCTCTAGTTCTAGAAGAGGGGTTAGAGTTACTCACTTGTGGGGCTGCAGAAACCCCATTAGATGGCCGAAATGATGATGAAGGTGCATTTGTAGGGTAGCCTTTGCGATGACCACCTTGCTCTCCTTGATGATTGAAGTTGGCTCCCTTTTCTTTTCCTTGCACCGCTTCCCTCCCATAGGGCTGGTATCCTCGGCTTTAAGTTGGTGCCTTCCATGAGGTAGTAGGGTAGCCATTCGAGGTCCTTCCTCCTTGATTCCTAGCTTTGAGCTTTCTTTCCACTTTGATTGCTAGGTGTAGCAAATCTGTCATGGACTCATAAGGATAGCAATCTACTTCGTTAGCTAGGGAAGGGTTGAGAACTCTTAGGTACCTCACCGTTGTGGCTTCATCGTCCTCAACCACATTGGCTCTTACCATTGCCACTTGCATGGCATTGTATGTTTCCTCCGCACTCAAGGAGCCTTGCCTCAAATTTTCCAACCTTTGTCTTAGCTCCCGGGTGTGGTGTTGAGGAATGAATCGAGACCTCATCAAGGCCTTCATTTGGTCCCAAGTGACCACGGCTGGATCTAGAACTCGCCTCCTTTCTTTCACAAGAGTATCCCACCAAATTAGTGCATAACCGGTAAATTAAAGGGCTACGAGTTGTACCTTTTTTTCTTCCGGGAAATTATGGCAGCTCCAAATTTGCTCAATTTTTGTCTCCCAATTCAAATAAAGGTCAGCATCACACTTCCCTTCAAAAGCTGGAATTTTGACCTTTATTTTGCCTATTCCATCTTGCTCTTGTTCACGAGCTCTCCATTGTTGGTATCCAGGGCCTCGGGGTGGTTCCCAATCCTCCTCTTGCTCTTCAAAGTAGCCATATTGCCTTCTTGGAGGCCTGCGATAATCATGTAAAGGAGGATCATTGTTAGGACCAAAACGTCTACCTTCTCGTGGGGGAACCGGGCCTTGTTGAGGGCCAATTGTCGGGGTTGTGAAGAGTCGCTCCCGCTCTTGGTGGGGCTCGTTTGGCACATGTTGGGGTGGTGTACGTGTCTCCAATGCCACCATTCGAGTCGTGAGCTGGCCAATGTTGTCCGCCATGGTTTTAAGCATGTTGAACAACTCCGGGGATATTGGCTCGGACCCACTTCCATTAGAATGGTCCGAAGGTTGAGGATCTGCGTTAGACATTCTCAAATACACTAACAAACTTGTTAGGTTAGCCAAAGCAAAAATCAACCTCACAAGTGTTTCACTCCTCTTCGAATGTTGCAACCTGACTTCAAATTTGCCTTGGTAGAGTCAATAATCAACCACAAGATTAGCAAACTTTAAAGAGCACAACGACAACAAGGGCTGATCTTAATATCAAACACGCAGATTCTAGGTGCGGCTAGAGACTTAATGAATTGAATTATGGCTAAACAAACACCCGAAACAATTATGAACGATCGACTCAATGAGCTCTTTTTTGACTAAGAATAAGTGTTTTACCAAGTTTTACAAGGTTCAACCCCTTATCTTATTCGCATGTATCAATATCGTGCAATGGCGCTCAAATATGCAAGGAGTGTGCAATTTAGGCTCAAAATCAGTAGGTAGTGGCTGCAAAGGGTTGATGCAATGTGTTCAATGAATAGGTTTCCAACACAATGAGAAAGCTAACACAATGCAAACAAGGCTTGATTTCAACAAGTAAGCACAACAAGCTAAATAAGTTTTGCTTTGTTTTTCCAAGCAACACTAAGATGAAGTGCAAATGTTATAGTATGAATATCTACTAAAACACTTCATCATACATGCATAAGATGCATAAGATGTCACTCTTTTTTCTTTTCTTTTTTTTTTCTTTTTTTTTTCCAGAAAAACCGAATTTGATTTTTTTTTTTTAAATTTCGGTTTTAACACTCTATCTTAGGGCTAGGCAAAATTTGGATCGGACCGTAATCGGACCGGGATCGGACCGGAAATTACGGTCTTTGGATCGGACCGGGATCTTACGGTCCGGTCCCCGGTCCAAGATTTTTCTATTTCCGGTTTACGGTCCAAAACCGGGATCGGACCGGAAATTGCGGTCCAGGCCAGAATTGGACCGTAAACTTTACCATTTAAAAAAAAAGGGAAAGGGTTCTGTCAAAAAAAAGCGTGCCTTTCCATTTTTCTAGACTTTCAGTACCCTCCTCACGCCTCACCCTCCATTCCAATTTCCAAGCCGGCATCAAGCTCTCGCTCGGCGCTCCTTCTATCTTCTTCACGCCTCTCCTCCTCACGACTCACCCTCCCGGAGTCACAGCCACCTATTGTGCTCTCCGCCTCCCGTGCTCGACGGCAGCAGTACTGCAGTATCATCGGCAAGTTAACATCTCTCTTTTCAAGTTTTTATATTTAGGTTTTTTGTGTATTTTGACAAATTAATGTCGATTTTAGTATAGATTTGGAGTAATTATAAGTATTCTAGACTAAGATTGAAGAATCTCGTCCCGATTTTAAATCTAGGGTTAAGAAATTTCAATTTGTAATATTTATAGATCTAGATTCGATTTTAAATGTAAAGGTTAGATAAATTTCAATGTTGATTTTAGTCTAGGCTTTGTGCTTGAAAAATTTGAGAAACTACATAAAGTGAGCCTAGATTGAGTCGGGACCATAAGTTCCGGTCCAACCGGTCTTTACGGTCCGCGGACCGGAAAGACCAGGACCATAAATTCCGGTCCCGGTCCGATCCACGGTCCAAGTTCTTGGAGATTACGGTCCACCGGTCCGGTCTGGTCCGGTCCAGACCGGATGCCCAGCCCTACTCTATCTATCTCCACAAATATGAAAAGGTAACTAATAAAATCTGAAAAGATAACCAAATGTCAATGCTTCTTGGAAAAACACACAAGAGACAACTTTTTGGAGAAACAATAAAGTATGGACATCTTTTTTTTGGGGAACACAAGATCTGAATTTTTTTTTTTTTTAATCTTTTGTGGAAGTTCCAAGGACAAGCTTCTTGAGGAAGCACAAATGAACAACTGGGGGCTGAGATGGAGGCTGAGATGGGGGCTGTGGTGGTGCACCGGTGGGGATGTGGTGGTGGTAGGGTGGCCGAAAATGAAAAATTGCATGCACAAGCGCCAATACCACAAAATCAACACAATAGAATAAGATCAAGACATTGAACAAGGAATTTCTTGTAAAACTTACCAAGAGAAAGTGATTCTTGGTTTGATCATTCTTGTTTCAAACAACGCCAAGTGAACCTATGCTCTGATGCCAATTTGATGCGGGGTTAGCCGCTGTTTTCCCGACCTTCTTGACGTTGTGGACTCAGACTCACAAGAACACAAAGAAATGGCACAAGTGAGACAAGAAAAACGCAGCAAAAGGGGATTAAACCTTGGGAGCAAGGCTTGACCAAATGAAAAGGAAAAACAGAATAAAACAAAGGGAAATGAAAGGGAAAGATAGGAGGAATCAACCTTGATGAACAACAAGAAGACCCATTGGGACAATGCACCAAGAACCAACTTGAATGACACCAAAACCAACCCTATACAACCTTACACAACCATGGCTGGCCATGGAAGCACAAGGAGGAGGTTCGTGCTCATCTCGGAATCACCAATCTTCGGGAAATTGACAAAACCAAGAACAACCGAACTGAATACAACACACATGCACACAAGGCATGAAGCTCTCACTTTTGGAGAGTGAAACCAACTAGGTTTTCATTAACAAGATTCAAAAGTGTCTTCAAATGAGAGTTTACAAGCCTTAAATAGGAGAGAAAATCAGCCCAAAAGCAAGGGCCCAAAAACACAAGTTCTACTAAACCCAAACAAAGGCCCAAAACTCTAAGTCCAAAACAAGCAAGCAAATGGGGGCTAAGTATGAGTGGTGGCTGAATCACTCTTAGTCGAACCCGAGAATGGTGCGGTTTCAAGCAATGTGATGATGTCATCCTCGGGCTCCTTTGGTAGCACCAACTTCATATGGTGGATGATGAAAGCGTTAAGTTCATCTCTTATCTTCTTAGCTCGTGACCTTGTGATAGGTCCATCTCCATCTCCGAAATGAGGTGCAACGGGTGGTTCTTGGGATGGTCCTCCATCATTAACCACCCAAAATTTCCTTACACAGATTACTACTTGTATTTGGCTCATATGGTAACGTCGGGAAATATAGATTAGAACAAAAACATAATGCCATGCTGACAACCACCCAAAATTCATCTAGATAGTCCACCACAAATGCCATATGATGACAAAATCGTGGTCAAATGGAACTCCTCACATCATGTTTGCATTCCTATTTACTCAACAGGTGCAATGGAAGTGCAACCTACCGTGCATCTAAATACATACGGCAAGCATCTTCCAAGCCGAGCAAACAAGTATCGATCATCCCCGTCCATCTATTATTCATTGTGACATAGGTTCCAAAACCACCAAAATACGCACCTAGCATCAATGTAATACGACTTCAACCGGAAGAAATTCCTCTCGAAAGCATCTTGATCCTCCATCTTAACACTAAGAACAACAACATGCTCATATATCACCCCTAGATATCAACACACAAACATTGTTCAGAAAAAAAAAATAACACCAAACGTCCTTTTGGACGGAAAAAGCAACACATATCAAGCAAGCTAACTTACTAGCTATAACCAATTCAGCAGCTGCATTAGGTGTGTCTTGAAGCAGTGGCGGGAGGCTTCTAAATCCTGGCAACACCTTAAAAGGCATACCAAAGACAATTGCCAACACAACTATCAAAACAGCTTTCCAATTACCCTATGATCTCATTAATCCAAATCCATTCCACGGAAATTGCACTCAAACCTCAAATTGACTCTTATTAACCAGAAATTAACAAGAAAAATGAAGTGTGCAAATTAAAATTACCCCCAAAACAATGGTTATTCATGCATTGTGCTTAATTGAACCCAAAAATATGCTCTTTTTTTTTCCAAAACCCTAAGTAGATTTAGAGTGCACTCAATACATCAATGGAACTAGCATTTCACATATCAAGTTGAGCCAGACGAAATTAAAGATATGTAGAAACAATGATTAATTAAGACAAATTGATCAAGATTTGAGTACAGACAAAGGATGGATATGTTTTTAGAGATTCAGGAATGAAAATCACCAGACAATTTCATGCAGAAAAGCCAACAATATAACAAGTTCAGCAAATCACTACTCCACAGCCACGAGAACCAATCGATTATCAACGAAATCAAGAGAAATTGGAGACGATGATCAACAGCCATTAAATCGCCAAGCTTTGGCTACAATTCAAGCTGAATTTCATCAAATACTAATCTGAGAGGGGCGTATACTGTCCCAGATAAAAAAATTACCGATAAATCGAAATCCGTATACAGAAAAGAGAAAAGGGAGATTCACGAACCTTTTCCATGCCAATCTCTGGCTGCGTTAGGTGTTTCGGTTTCCTTTTCCCTGACCACAATATCAAAAGTTGCAGCAGACGAAAGAGAGAGAGAGCGTGTATTTGACGCAATCGTTGACGAAGACGAAATGGCGCCGTTTGGTCTCCGGCGGAACGTTCCTTGCCTTCTCCCTCTCCTCTCTTCCTTTCTTTTGATTTGCTGTGGATTTTGATTTTATAAACTCCCTCAGACTTCACCTCCTACATCCGGTCACCAACAGTGCAAGGAAATCGGGCTTTTTATTTGCAAAGGGTAGACTTGTTTAGTTTAGCAAATATTGGGCCTGCTATTATAATTTTGCAAATAGACCCATTCTTTGGTCTAGTTTGTACCATTTTCTCTTTCCATAAAACCGTTCTCGTTTATTTCTATAAAAAAATATTTAGACCGATTTTCATGTAAAGCGTGCTTAAAAAAACTCAAAACAAACACGGTTTAATTTTTAAAGTGTTTTCCCAAAACCAGATTTGACTAAAACAAACACGCTTTGCTATAAAACCGTTCTCGTTTATTTGTAAAAAAAATATTTAACCCGATTTTCGTCTAAAGCATGCTTAAAAAATTACAATAAACACGGTTTAATTCTCAAAGTGTGTCCCCAAAATCAAATTTAACTAAAACGAACACACTTTTCTATAAAGTCGTTCTCGTTTATTTCTAAAAACTATTAAGCCCGGTTTTCGTGTGAAGCGTGCTTAAAAATAAATTAAAACGAACAGGGTTTTAATTTACAGGTGTGTTCCCAAAACCAACTTTAACTAAAATCAACACGTTTTTCTATAGAACCGTTCTCGTTTGTTTCTAAAGGAATAATTAGCTCGGTTTTCATTTAAAGCGTGCTTAAAAAAATTAAAACGAACACGGTTTTATAAGAAAAGTGTCTTCCCAAAACAAAATTTAACTAGAGGGAACACATTTTTCTGATTTTTTTTCCAAAATATTCAATAAAAAATAAATATTTAACAAAATATTCACGTTTTAAAACTATTTACAAAAATATTCATTTTTGTCAGACGGAACAGAAAAACGCGGTCTGAGGCCGCGTTTTACTTGGGAAATTTCAAATCTGAAAGTGAAAAAAAAACGAAAGAAACGCGGTATCGGATCGCGTTTCTATTTTTTTTTTTAATTTCTCAATTAATTAAAGAAAATAACCAGACAAAGGCGAGGCCTCCTTCAACCTACGACCCTTACTACGCCATGGCTCCTCCTCGACCTCCTCAGCCAGGCCTCGACAGCCCACCACCAGTCCAGCCGCCGCCTTACTCATCAGCCCCGACCAACATCTTCCTCATCAATCGATGGTCGCCGCCGCCTTCCTCATCGGCCACCGGCGTCATCGACTACACCTTCCGCCTACACACACCGGCTTTGCCCTACCGCCTTCCTCATCGGCCACCGTCGCTTTCCTCATCAGCCACCACCGACATCGGATTCGCCTTCCGCCTGCAGAAATCGGCATCGCCTTCCGCCTTCCTCATCGGCTTCGCAAACCTCATTGCAATCTTCAAATCCGCCATCGGGTTTTCGAAATTAGGCAACAGTACTCATCCTCCACCGAGCTCTTTCCCCCTATTTGTGTCGATTTTATTCACCCCTCCTCAATTTGAAGATTCGGAAACCCATTACCCAGCCCCCTATTTGTATCGAATCTGGGTTTTCAACCGCATTCGTCAATTTCATTTGTGTGTTTGGGATTTCTCTCGGAGAAAATTGTGAACCGGTGGTGGGCGGCGAGGGGAGGAGGGGGGGGGGGGGAGGCTCGGAGACGGTCGACCTGGTTGGATGGTGGTGGGCTGTTGAGGTCTGGCTGAGCAGGTCGAGGAGGAGCCATGGCAAAAAAAAATGCGGTCTCAGATCGTGTTTCTTTCGTTAATTTTTTGTGCATTTTCAGATTTGAAATTACCCAAGTAAAACGCGGTCTGTTTTTCTGTCCCGTCTGACAAAAATGAATATTTTTGTAAATAGTTTTAAAACGTGAATATTTTGTTAAATATTTTTTTTATTGAATATTTTGAAAAAAAATTCCATTTTTCTTTTAAAGCGTTCTCATTTATTTTTATAAACCGTTCTCGAAAATAAATATTTTTTTTATATTTATAGGTTTTTTTAGGAATTAGATTAAGTAAATGCACAAAGTTACAACAAAATTCCGTAGCTCATGTAGTTAGGTGGCAGGCGTGTGAAGCGGACAAATTGGATATATATAAAAGAGTACACTTTAAATTCCCTTTTTATACTAGTGATTCTAAGTATCCCTAAGGGCATCTCTCATGGTAAACCAAAAAATGGGTTTTTGCCAAATTTTGCTCCCACCTTAAGCCAAAACCCATTTTAGCCTTTTTGTATTTGACCTAATTCCAAAACAAATGCCAAATTTAGCTTCCACTTTTGGAAGGCCAAATCCTATTTATTTATTTATTTTTAAGTGTTTAATATTTAAAAATACAATTATAAATCTATATATTATATAGTTATGATTTTCAATTAAAAATAAAATTTGTATTATAGTTAAGATATTCAAGAGTTATTCGATATGACTATAATTTCTATTATCGGGGGACCTCTGCAAAATAATCATTAAATAGATTATTTGCAGCACCTTCTCGATCACAATAAATGGTAATGTGACCAGGAACTCCACCTCTTCGTCTTGATTGGAAATCATCTTCTTCATTGTTGATATGTTCCGTGATGAGTAGATTGTTATTGGCATACATACGACATAACACATTTTGATCATGTTCAAATGAATCAAAGATAGAATTAGAAATCTCAATAATTTTATTTGAAAAGTGAGATGATGATGATATTTGAGAAGAATTCATTGTTGATTCAAATCGAAATGATAACGATAGAATCGAGTGACAAAAATGAGATGTGAAAGTTCTAAATTGTACGAGTATTTACAGAAAATTAGTGTGCCAAAATTGGCCTACGGTAGAAACAACCAAACCGCACAATAGGAAAAAAAAAAGAGAATATTCTACAATAGGCAAAAAAAAAAGAGAATATTCTATGGCAAAAAAAGAGAATATTTCATAGAGTATTCTATTTTGATAGGCTATTTTCCCTGGTAATTACGGCGGGGGAGATATCTATTCTTACCCTAAATTTGTGGAATATTTGCAGCCAAGCCACCATTGTTCCCGCCAAAAGACCTCCCCATTCTTAAAGAGAGAGAGGGAGTAGAGCAGTCTCCAGAAACCCTCGCAACTGTTCAAGTCTAGTTCTGCTTGGTTCTGGTCTGGTAGGAAACCCCTAATTCCGGTTCCGGGTACCACGATTCCTGTTCCTGTCTTAATGGCGGATTCTTCGGCTCTTGGTGAGCGCTCCCACCGCTCAACTTTGGCTACCGCGGGAACTATTTCGAGAATTCGGGTCGAGAATTTCATGTGCCACAGCAACATGGAGATCCAATTCGATGACTATGTCAATTTCATCACCGGCCAGAACGGGAGTAAGCTCTTTTTTTTTCTTTTTTTTTTTGCGTTTTTTAGGGTTGATTCGCATATGCCCAATGGTGAACTTATGATTATCATTCTTATTAGGGTTTAGGGATTTGTTTTGATTTGTAGAAATTAAATACAAAATTGTTTGATCTTAGGTGGGAAGAGTGCGATTCTGACGGCGCTATGTGTGGCGTTTGGGTGTCGGGCTAGAAGCACGCAGAGGGCTGCGACGCTCAAGGATTTCATCAAGAATGGCTGCGAGTACTCCCTATTCCTCTATTGTGATACTTCCCCTGGCGTTTAGATTGCTGTTTTAAAGATTATAAAGAAGGAAAGATGCGATATGTGTTGTCCCAATTTTTTGTACATTTATTGTCAGATTGAAGTACCAACTGTAAGAAAATGAAGAAGTAGCAGAGGATTACAATGTTTGGATTGATATAGAAAAAAGATAGAAAAGATTGTTGTACTTCATTTGAAACATTTTTAAGATTTTGTTCTGACTTGATGCTATACACATGCTCTTTATTTGCAGTTATGCAATTGTCTGGGTTGAGATTAGAAACCAAGGCCAGGATGCCTTCAAGCCTGAACTTTATGGCGATGCAATAATTGTGGAGAGAAGGATTACAAAATCTACAAGTGCACTTAATATAAAGGACCGGCAAGGTTTATTGCTATTTCCCCGGGCCATGATTATTCCCCCTTTCCTTAAAATATTGGATGTATCCCTTAAAATACAGTCTGGACCAGAACTTGAAGAGTTTACATATGGATGCTACTTTTACATTACAGGTAGAAAGGTTTCAAGTGGAAGGGAGACACTTCGTGAACTTGTAGACCACTTCAATGTGAGTTCTGTTTCTCTTACATGATATAGTTTCTTCATACTTTTAATACGGGTGCTATTATTATTGTTTTTTAAAAAAATTAATTCTCGAGTTACATGATGTAAATTGCCTATTTGATGCTGTATGGGCGTATGGCCCATATTAGTGTTTGTGAGGGGCTCCATTTTAAATTCCTTCATTTTAAAAATGAAAATAAGTTAAATGATACTGTTGAATGATTAGAATAGACCAGTAAGGGCCGAAAAGGCTGCCTGGGAAGCTAATGTTTTTAGTTGTTGCACAATTAA
This sequence comes from Persicaria maculosa, assembly GCA_963922045.1. Lineage (NCBI taxonomy): Eukaryota > Viridiplantae > Streptophyta > Magnoliopsida > Caryophyllales > Polygonaceae > Persicaria > Persicaria maculosa. The sequence continues at coordinate 22,026,530 of OY998258.1, read as the reverse complement.
TATGGTTTATTTTATTCTTTCCCTTCCATTGTTTTTGTTTTTGTTGTTTCTTGAATTGTTAAGGATGTATTTGAGGTTTGTGTATGGTATTTGAATTTTCAGATTGATGTTGAAAATCCTTGTGTTGTAATGACTCAAGATAAAAGCAGGGAGTTTTTGCATTCTGGAAATAGCAAGGATAAATTCCAGGTGACTTGCTACTTCAATAATATTTATATATTCTTCGCCAATATAACTGATGCCTGAATGTTTTTCTGCTACGACTGAAAGTTCGTGATTTCTTAATTGGTGATTTTCCCTAGTCTGGTCTGTTCCCACCTTTTCAGGTTCTGAATATAAGTTTAAAAATCTTGCACGTTAGTTTGACTTTAAACTGCTATTTCTCATACTTCATTTCATGGTTATGCCTTCACTTCCCCCATTTCTTGCTCTAACTTTCTCAACTATTTTCGACAATTGATAGTATGTTTTTGCTTCACTGTGTTTGTGCAGTTCTTCTTTAAGGCAACACTTCTTCAACAGGTTGAAGAACTACTGGGACATATTAAGCACATCCTTGATTCTGCATATGTGTTAATTGGTGAACTGGAGAGATCAATTGAACCTATAGTCAGGGAGCTTAATGAGTTGCAACAGAAGATTAAGGCCATTGAGCGTGTTGAAGGATTAGCTGAGCAAGTGAAGCAGTTGAGGAAGAAGCTCGCGTGGTCCCATGTTTATAATGATAGTAAGCAGTTGGAGGAAATAAAAGCAAAGATTGAAAAGTACAAGAAGAATGTGCCTCTTTATGAAGCTAGAATCACTAAGAGCATTGTGAGTGAGATAATCTCTGCATCAAGAGGGTTCTTTATTGAAATGTATTTACTCACTAAATACTTGATAACACGGCACACAACTCTTTGATAAAAGTTTATTTCCCAGGAAGTTGCCTTTCTTGAACATGCCTAATGCTCTGTTACTATTACTCATCAGTTAGTTGAAAAGAAATTCGATAATATCCAGGGGAACCAACTTATTCTAGCAAGCTCTAAGCAGTTGCATATTTTCTACCCTAATTGACATGATTTTCTTCTCTTCCAATTTGGTAATTACATGGTTCATGTGCTTCTTTCTCGTAACAATGTGAATAGATTTTTCATAAAACATATTGTATTATATTATTCTCAGAAAATGATTCAAGAGCTTCAAGATTGCTACAAGGAGAAAAAAACTGCTTCTGACAGCTTGTTAGCAAGATCGAATGAGATCAGCGAAAGGAAGGATGAATTGCAGGACAGTTTCTCCATGGTATGATGCTTACATTCTGGATTTGACTTCTGAAGTTGGTTAGGCTTGTTATTTAAATTTATGACTTTATTTATAACATTTGAAGGATTACAGTTTGCTTTCTCGCTTCACTATTCTGTTCATGCTTTGATTTCCTGCTCTTTGATTGTATCCTGCTCGATAGTTGATAGCTTAATTTTACATGGTAAGCTTGACTGATTTCATCTGTACATGGAAAGCCACTGTGAGGAAGGTGATGACCTAAGGACTTAATTCCCCCCCTCCCCCAAAGATATGCTGATTGTGAGCAGTTTGGGGTTTGTCTGAAGTTGGGAAATGTACTTAAATTTCTGAATTTGATAATTAATGACTGGCGTAGCCTCCTTCACAGCTTTCAAAGAATGCTTTTCTTTACTTGTATGTCTGAGTTCTTTCACTAGGTAGCTACTACATCTTATATGCATTTTTTTATTTGCTGCACATTAATACAGATTCACTTGAGTTGGTTTCCACTCTAAACTATAGTATTTTCTTAAGAATATGACCATTCTAGATTGATTGGAGATTTTTGGAAATTTGCCTTCCAATGCATCCTTTTTTTTGTATGATTTAATTTACTTAAGCTCATCTCCTGGTTTTTATGCTTCCTATGCATTTTTGGGGGTTCCAATTTTGATTTCATTTGTTGATATGCCACTCTTTCCCAAATATGCTTATTAGGCATCAATGGAGAGGAAACGTCTAGAGAAAGAACAAGAACGGATACGAAGAAATATTCAGGCCGAGAATACTCGTTTAAAAGGATTGCAGAAACAAGTTTGTGATATCCAAGAGGAGCATTTGATGAGTAGTCAGGTAGTCTTATCATTCCTAGCATGTGTGGTTTGTGGATTACTTCAAAAAAACTTTTACTCTTTTACCTCTTGCACGTTTTTGGAGTTGTGATATTCCCCCAGTGATCTTGTTTGACACCAAAAGTATTAAAGTGTTTTGGAGAAGGAGAGATATTATTGCTAAAACATGCAATGATAGTTATTTTCTACTGTATTTAATAGCATACTAGTATGATTGATATATACGTTAATTATGAGTGGAAGGGTGATTTTGATTAAAAAAATTCCATTATGCTGGTTGTTGGTTAAAACAGTAAACTCGCCATTTTATGTAGTTTAACTCGTTTCACTAACATTATTCGAAATGTTCCAAAGCCAACCATACATCCTTTATTTCAATGACCTGGTCACTCCTTGGGTTTTATGATGTTTGCTTTCTGCCAAAAATCGCCTCTCAATACCACAAGAAATAAAGAATGAGTGGAAATGTAGGATGTGAGTGAATGCACGGGGGTTGGGGTTGTAGAGGTGCAGTGTGAGAAGAGGTGATAATAGTGAGTATCTTACAATTTTGGAGGACACAGTATCCTCTAAGATGAAAAAGATGCCAAAATTGAAGATCAAAAAGCCAGTCTGTGTAGCTTCTTAAGTACAAATTAGATTTGAAACCTTCTCCAATCAAGATTTATATATTTAAAACATTTCGCCTACTATGCTTCTTTGGGAAGAAGCAACAAAAGTAACCTTGTCATCCAAGTTTCTCTGTAGATATAGACGTCCAAATTGTTAGTTCTTCCCCTGCCTTCATGCTTTCTATTTTGGGAATGGTGTTAAATGCATCATTTTCAGTGAAGTTAGTTACATTGATGTTGCAGCCTGCTGACTTGCCTACCGTGTTCTTATAGGTGGAAGATGATGAAAGGGAGAAAGAGTTGCAGGCACTGAATAATGAAATTGAGAAAGCTAATTCATTGCTGGCAAGGTTATTTCATTTTTCATCTCATCATTGTTGATGTGTCTGTTTCTTTGATCTATATCGAACTGTTGCTTAGAGCTTTGGATGATATTTCAGTTTTTCAGAGAAAGGGAAGGAATTGTCAGAGAAACTATCCTTAAATGAAAATAAATTGAAGGAGATTTCCGAGGAGGTATAAGTTATTTCTTTAATTTTAGTTTTGTATAGGTATATTTTTATTTAACTTTGATGGTTAAACTCATTGGGTATTGCCGTATTGGGCTCTGTTGTTATAAGCTTATTTGGAGTAGGGAAAGGACATATGTTGCAGGTGTACTAATTGTCGAACATACGATCATCTTCATTGATTTATCTGTACATATTCCATGTTCAGTGGATTATTTTGTTAATTGGCAGAAGCCTGCAGTAGTATATAAATGCACTTGAAGGCCTTGTTTCCCTTGTTTCCCTCCATTTTGTTCTAAAAGTTTCATGGCAATGGGTGCTTATGATGCATCCCTCCCTCTCCTTTCATGCTAAGCTGCCTTGCCATATGTCCATAATCGATATTGACTAATAATGATTCATAATGTCATCCATAAACTCAAAATCATGGTCAAGGACCTCTAAAGCAAGTAAACTCAAAATCATGCGTTTGACAATGTTCTAAAGAAGCCCTTGATGAAGTATTTTCACATGGTAATTGGGACATGGCGGAACACTGAAGCCTATTTGAACAAATCAATAAATAATGAACTGATTTATGAATCAATTGCTAATTTACTAATTTAAGGGTAGTGTAATGAGGACTGAGGAGAGAGAATAATGGATATTTTAAAACCCCTAATTTCCCGGCTGCCTAGCCTGCTTAGTCTAATGCCTACCCTTTCTAGACCCACCCCCACCTAGCTACCCACCTAGGCATAAAAATTCCTAGGCGAGGTGCCGCCTAGGTGCGATTTATAGAACATTGCTTGCTGTAAGATGAAGATATTTGTTATTGATAATATTCAGATTTGATTAAAACCCCAAGTCAATCACTATGACTTAACAGGCTGCTCCAAAGTTAAAAAGATGTATTTCTGATGGAACTATGCAACATCTGGGAGACAAAAGGATATTGATATTAAAAACTAACTCTAGTGTAGGAAATATAAAAAATGATGGCTTTGCCAACATTTTTCGGAAAGAGGTAGTAAATCATATTGGAAACTATTGCCTGTGCAATATTGTTTTGGTTAATATCCTTCTGATTATTTATGCTAAATGTTTCATTTTCTGACGTTATTATTCCAAATTTTTTTTCTCTCCTTGTCTTTTCCTTCACCAACTGAATTCCTTTATTTGTCTACATTATAAACATTTTTGTTGTTGCTGCTTCCAATCTGTAGGTTGCAAGCCAAGAGAAAAAGTTCCGTGAGATTTCTACTACAATTCGTGAGCTGCAGCATAACCAAACAAACAAGGTTTGAGTTATTATATGATTGAGATGCTTGAGATAAACATCTGCTCAGCAGACTTTTGGCCATGGATTATTCTGTATGGAGTTTTCCTTTTCTGCAGGTCACTGCTTTTGGAGGAGAGAAAGTACTTCACCTTTTACGTGTTTTAGAGAGACATCATCATAGATTTAGAAAGCCTCCAGTTGGTCCAATTGGTGCTCATTTGGTGAGAACATTATTGAATACTGATGCTAGTGACCTTTTGCCTTATCCATCTTTAAGTATACCTTATTTGTGTGTGTGTGTGTTTTAAAATTTTTATGACTGTATATTTTACTATACTACCTAAATGAATGGACAAAAAATGTAGATTAATTATTGTTCTTTGGTGACAGAACCTCAGCTATTATTTATTCTCATAAATGTCCCTTTTAACCTTCTCTGTTCTTCCTTCCATGGTCCCACCCCTCTCCTAGTATATCTGATCTTTGACTCTTTGTTGATTTCCTTACTCTAGTTCTCTCCTTAACGTTTTTCTTGTGGCCTGATCCTCATTATTCATGTGGAGCTAGGCTTGGCCAACTTGTGATGCTGTTGGCTGCAAGGCCAAAAACATGACTTCTCATAGGTTGTCGGGTAGGAGTTGTTAAAGTCTGCCAAGTAATATATTTACAACTTTGAAACTTAAAACAAAACAAGAAGATGCTGTCCTCGGCTGTTATATGTTTTAATATCATCCATGAAATATTCTGGTAACTTGATTTTGCAGCGTTCAATATATCAGTAGCATCTTTCTATGTAAGCTCATTGAACCCATAATTTCTGTTTATAGTGATACCCTCCTGGATCTTATACTAGTACTGCAATATTCTATATTAGTTGAGCTGACTTATTCCACCCCTTTTTGGCGTACTGGAGCTCCCTTTCTAGGGAGCAATTCCCTTTCCTTGAAAAAGAATGCATTCACTGCAGTGTACATGCTGTATAACTATTTTTGGATATCAAAAGATATATATTTACAACTTGTAACAATTTTGACTCTTTCTGCTAGATGATAATAATCTTCTAATAATTAATTGCAATCAGTGCATTATAAAACCCAGCGTTCAACCATGTGCCTTAAAGGCTGTGAGGTACAATACTGAAAACCCTCGTGAAATATGTAGCAATGTATCCTTGGTTCTTAGGATCAATCCCGGTGTTGAAAAAGTATGATTAGTTGCAACCAGATTGATGTTCAAAGCATTGACTGAAGATTACATATATTTTCTGCTTCAGTACTATTGGCAGCTTTGCCCTTTTGCACGTTTTAGCTTTTCGTCGTAGTGATGTTAAAAACTTGTTTCAGCATTATTGTCTGCTTGTTCTTTTTTCTTGCAATCCAGCATTGATATTTGACTTTTTATGCACTGCAGAATTTGGTAGAAAGCGATGCTTGGGCTCTTGCTGTTGAAAATGCTCTTGGGAGGCTTCTAAATGCATTTATTGTGACCGATCATAAAGATTCCCTGCTTTTAAAAGAATGTGCTCGTGAAGCACAATACCATAATGTACCCATTTTTATATATGATTTTTCACGAGCAAGGTGAATTGGAATTTTACATTTGATGTGGAGTTTACTCTTTGTATTTTAGATTTAGTTTCACAGGTTACTTTTGTTACAGGCTAAACATTCCAAATCACATGCTTCCACAGACGCATCATCGAACTGTACTATCTGTCCTGCATTCTGATAATCCCACTGTGATGAACGTCTTGGTGGATATGGTACATTAACTCTTCGTGTCTTACTCTTATGTCCTGTAGATACTAACTACATTGTAAGTCTGTCTTATAGTCTCTTTCTACCTACTCTTAGGCCTTGCTTTAAACGCTCGTAAACTGGATGTATCCAGTGTAATGTCACATTTATCTGGATCTTGGTTTTTTTCCTGCCTTTACATTGGTGTGTGTACTCTAGGGTTGCACATGCATATTTTATTTATCCTGACTGGAGAATGGAGATACTCTCTGGTTAGTTAGGCATTTGTCAAACCTTGCAACTCTTTTAAAGTTGAGGGCACATTATTAAATTTTGAACTACATTTGTATGCAGTAAATGGGTTTGCTACACTTTTCTTTGTTTTCTTGTCTTTAAATTTCATTAGTTTGATAATATTACTAACTATGTGGTATTTTATACTTTTTGGTTGTTCTATGAAGTGCCCAATTATCAACTTTGTTTATACAAAATCTGTATGTTTGCGCGCAACTTGTGAAACAATTCCCTCAGTTTTAAGTTGCCACTTATATGTGAACTCAAGGTGGAAACTTACATGCCTGCCGATGTTTATATGTTTACCTTTATTAAATGGTGAAAAAAAAATAGAGTGCATGTTGGTAGTGCAGCTACCATCCAAAACATCTTTTTGTCACTTGTTTTGAGTGAGCATAGAAGTCTGTCTCCCTTTTCCTTTGTAACCAATAAGTTTGTCTTCCCATCCTGCCCCATTTGGCTAAACACATTGTTTTGTTTCATTTATGCCATGATTGAAGAATTTGTCGTTGGGGTCCAATATATATACCACTCAGTATCTGATCCCAACTTGATACCATTTTTAAATATTGCATGTTGTCCCATTTAAAACCTCCCATTATCTACCATTCTTGACAGAACATTGCTCTCTGCCTGTGGATCTCGTGATTCAGCACTTAATGTGATGACCTCTATGTTAAATTACTAAAATGCACTATCATCCATATGAGCGTTTTTGCAGGTCAGGCCTTACTATGGGTTAGGATAAAAAGATTCCATCATATTAGTGTTCCAGTCATGGCTGACTAACACAATGGTCATGTTGTTTGACCTTTCTCCCTTTTTTGAATCAAATCTCTTGTTCAGATAGTCATCAATTTTCTTATATGCAAATGAGGAATTATTTGGTTCCTGGCTCTCAACATTATGGGATTTTTATTTGTTTTGGTTCTGCCTTCTACTGTTACTGTGCCTTTCCCTTGCCATGTTTGCCCCTGTTGGTGTTTTATTTGCTCCTAGTTCCTGCCCTTTTCGATTATGTTGCCTTTGGGTTTTTCAGAAACACTCTCCTGACTAGATCGGTGATTGCCTGTGTACATCCTGGTCCTGCCCCCCATACCCTACTTAATGTGGGATACATTGTACTCCCTCCGTTAAAAAATATAAGTCTTTTTAGGCTTAAAATTTTGTTTAGAAATATAAGTCCTTTTATGTTTTCTAGGCATTGGGTTAAGAAGAAAAGTAACTTTTTGACTTGTTTTATGAAATGCTATTGGTTGTTAGTGGTTGTGGATAATTAATAAGGGGTATAAAAGTAACACTTTTGTGATTTCCTTAATATGTGTGCAAACACCTAAAAAGACATAATTTTGAACGGAGGGAGTATTTGTTATTGTTGTATGTAGGGCCAATTATGCTCTACAATACATATTTGTGTGTTGACAGGATGGTTTTTGTAATAAGCAAGGTGAACATTTTTTTTCTTAATGCCTCACTGTTTTTTTTCTTCAGGGCAGTGTTGAGAGGCAAGTTCTTGTTCCTAATTATGATGCTGGGAAGACAGTCACCTTTGGCCAAAGAATTCCGAACTTGAAGGAGGTTTACACAGTTGATGGATATAAAATGTCAGATTGAATCTCTCCTCCTTTCCTTTCCTGTTCACATTTTTTTTTGCAAGAGAGGAATTACAGTACTATCTTCTACTCCCTCGGTTATAAAATGATGTCAGTCATTTTAGCTCTGGACACACCTATGAAGAAAAAAAACATTCTTATTTTTAAATTTATCTACAAAACTCAATGTACGCTAATGAATGGAGAGAGTTGACATCAAAAGTCTCAATATATGCAATTTTCAACAAGAAACATCATAATTCAGCAGTCTTAATGACATTTTTTAGTTAATGTGGGTATCATTTATAGAACGTCTATCATGGATTTCTTTTTTGCTTGATTTAGAAATTAAAAAATATCTTCAAATGGGCAATCGATGTTCGCATTTAATGGTAATCTGTTTGAACAATGAAACATCCTAACTGTTTTAATTTTGAACACCTAACTGCTTGAAAGTGAAACGTTTTTCTTGACTCCTTTAGATCTGTTAGTTTGGCTCTCAAGTTTAATTGCACTTGACTGGAGTGTGTTTCTAGGTTTTTCCGTGGTTCTGTTCAGACCATACTTCCCCCCCAAAAGAGGGCTAGAGCCCGCCTTTGTAGCTCCTATGCTGATCAAATTCAAGAGTTGCAGAGAGAGGAATCACTTATAAAAGGACAAATTCAAGAGGCTCGCCAGAAAAAAAGACATGCAGAGAATCTACTCCGTGATGTAAATGATGAACTGCAAGATGTTAAGGTAGTAATTGTTCTTGACTACTGCTTTCTAGTCTTTTTAGTGGATATCTGTACCCACCTCCACACCTATTTGAGCTGCTACTTTCTTTATCTGATATTATAGTTTAGGATGTTGACAATCACTGTTTTGAAGACGACGTTGTCCATAGGAATGTATTATCTAAAATTTTAACAATCAAAGTCATCTGTGTTGCAGTACCTAAATCTTAAATAGTTAAACCTCTTAAACCTAATGCATTGCTTTCTTCTTCCAAGTTATACAGGGATATATTCCTTATTGAAATTGAGAACATATCTTTTATGCATAGAAAAACCATGCAAAATGGCATCAGAAATTATAATGAGAAGTGAATCCAAATCTATCATCTGTTTTCAAAGTAATTTTAGCATAGAAAAACCACCGAAAATGGCATCAGGAATTATGATGAGAATGATTTCTAATCTATTATACTGTCTGCTTTCAAAGTAATTTTAGCATCTTGACTCGAACAATTGTGCGGACTGCTTATGAAATGATGTGTGCACAGGTCCAACTTGATCAGTGTTATTTACCCAAGTTTTTTAGCATTAGTGGCAGAAAATTGTGTTATTTTTTTATGCTTGGCCTTTATGTTAATTTTGTCAACTCTTACATTTGTCCTGCTATATTCTGACGTATCCATGATCCCTCTCATGACATGAGAAAGAGGAGGCGCCTGAATGCAGAGCGTGATTTAAATTCGAAGAAACTAAAGCATCAAGATCTCAAGGATTCTTACGCAGCTGCATCTGCTTCACTCTCTGCTCCATCAACAGATGACCTTCAAGAAGATATCTCAGTTTGTCACTTCTTATACAGCTGCATCTATTTAGATGTCTTTGTAACTCTTATCCGTGCACTCTTGATTATGTATTTTCTCTTTTTTGTTTCATATTTATTTATAGAGGGCTGAAACCAAAATAATAGAGTCGAAAGAGATGCTGGAAAAAATTATTGAGCAAATGAAGGATGCTGATGCTAAATTTGACATCCTTAAAGAATCATTTGAGAAGTTACAAGGTGTGTTCTCCACCTGAGGATATATAATCTTTTGTCAACTTTCTGTTTATCCTGTGTTGATCTCACTGGTCTTGAAATTTTGCAGAATCTGCCAAAAGTGAAGTCGATGCCCTTCACAAAGTAACAGAGGAGCTTGAGGGAATTCAGCAACAAATAATTAATACACAACAGGTGAAACCAATTCCCTTCCCTGAGATGACACAAGTTATTTATCTCTTTACAATATTTTATTTATTATACTAAACTTTGCTCGCTGGATATATTTAATATCCCAAACCAGTTCTCTATCTTATTTCTGGATTCTATCAGTGTTTCCGAGGGATTGTTTTATGGGGAAAGAAACTAAGATTGAATACTACTTCCTATCTTATTTCTGGTGTTTATAATCATTTTTTAAAGATAGATTTACATGGTAGAAACAGAATAAATAGAATAATGTGAAGAGATCATAGTGACGGTACCCTAAATCTCATAGATTGTGTCAAGGTTATGTTATGGGCATTAGATGAAGGTGGTTTACTGGTTTCTGCATTACATGTACTCCCTCCGTTTCACAATACATGGGCTTTTAGATGATAATTTTTGTTTCAAAATAGATGGTCTTTTATGTTTTCTAGGTAGTGGATTGTAATGATTTGTGAGAGGTTGACTTTTTAAAAGACCGTGATTGGTTAAAGTGTGTAGTGGGTATTAAAAAAATAATACTAAAATTTATGAAAAAGTTAGTGGAATGATGACTTTTTTTTAAAAGTGAAGTGTTTTTTTTAAATTTGTGCAAATGTCTAAAAGACCATTTATTGTGGAACGGAGGAAGTACCTTTTAGTTCTCAGTAAATCGGCTTCCAGGAGTCAACAATATCTTTGAAAAACATTCTTATGAATGTTGCCTAGATGAAACATTCATTTCTTGTTCTGCAATTTTTTGATATCGATTAATGGAGAAACAGAAAATGGATGACTGGAATTCTATGAAGTCTGAGTTAGCTTGCAATACCTCTTTCATTAGTTTTTTTTTTTTCAGGTTAGGAATTTGATCTAGAATTACTTTTCAGACATACCTCTCTAAAAAAAGCGAACAGAAACCTAGGTGCTGTAGAATTCCCATCTAAAGTCATTTGCTTGCACGTGAACCCTTTAATTTTTTTTTTGTACTGGACTTTTATGTCGTTTCACATTTTTATTGGCTTATTTATTTTCTGGTTTTTTCCCCACTGACTTGTACCATAAAATGTCCGTAAAGATTGATTGCATAGATAGGCACCAAGTCTTACCCAATACCCATGTACAAAGCTGAACGAGAACTCATACTCAAACCAGGCATTACTCCTGACGCGTCACGTGGTATCCCTATATTTGAGGGTTTTCTGTGTTGCACTAAGGTTCATTAAAGATCATTCACATTACTTAGTAGTAGTGAGGATGCAATTAAACCAGAAATGATAATTAATAACACTACAGATGTGAGACTCAGACCTCTGGCTTTGGTTTTTCATTCACATTAGTAATTGTTTGATGGCGATTGACAGTTTTTGAGAGTAGCTCTTAAAATTACTTAACATAATTTCATTGTTTCTTTCTGATCATTTATATGTTTCTTATTTTGGCATTTCAAATTTTAGTTCAAAGCAGATAAGGAACGTATGCTAAATGAGAAACTTCTTCCTGCCATTAAAGAAAACGAGGAAGAGTATCAGAGGCTCGAGAAAAAACTCGAGGTACATTCTCCGCTTTGTCATTCTTAAGACGATATTTCGTGTGATCTTTAAGTGTTTCATATGTTACAATGTTGAAAAGATTTTTTTAGAAGGATACTAAGAAAAAGAAAGGTCGGAAATCGTGATCTTGCAGAAGCAATAGGTTTTGAGTCTGTTGACTAAACATATAAACAGCCATCCAACACCCTATTCTATCCCGCCATCCCCAACTAAAAAAGGAAGAAAAAGGAGAGTGAAGATAAATACTACTCCCTCCTATCATAAATGTATGATGTTTTAGCATTTGAATTTTGATTAACAATGTTTGATGTTTTAGATATTCAATGTAGCTACTTATGATATTTGCTATTGGGATTAGTGTTTTTAACTTTTTACATTACTCTTATTGGTTGTTGGTGAAAATTTTGAAAGGATTTTTATAGAAAATGTGATATTTTTTTATTTAGTTACGAGTTTTCTTAAAAAACGTGTTAAAATGTAAAATATCATACATTTATGATCGGATGGAGTATTGTTGAATCGGCTGGTAACCTGAGTATTTAAGTGAGTTGCTATTCAGGTTTTCTAAAACTTCCAATTAGATCCAACATCATGTTCATGTTCCACCGTGATCTCATTTACTCATGATGTTATATTGTTTCTGTTTGCAGGATAGAACTTCCTGAAGTTCTTGATGTAAAAAAAAAGCTAATTGCATTCTGCCAAAAGACACATCCCTTTTCCTATGCTTCTAATCTAGCATTTGAACTTAAGATTGATATGAAATAAATGCAGAATAGTAAAAATGGTTCAGTATATACTGAATATTATATTTTCTTTTACCTAGAATGAGACAATTTGCATATTCTTGGTACTGGTTCTGAGTTGGACGTGATCATGCATTTCTGATTGATATTGGTATCCTTGAAATGCGCAGGAAGATCGTCAGAAGGCTTCTTATGTTTGTCCAGAAACTGAAATTGAATCCTTGGAAGGCTATATGGAGAGTATCCCTGGTCAGCTATCAGCACAACTGATGAGACTTACTCAAAGATTGGAGCGTGAAAACCAAAGGTACCTTCTACTTCTCTTTTGGGTCTGGTATTCAATAAGCACAGTGTGGATCATAACTTCTGGTTTACAGGTCTTCTGATTCATTAGATGACATCCGGGCACAATATGAGGAAAAGCAGAAAAGAATTCAAAGAAAGCAGAGAACTTATGAAGGTTTTCGTCATAAATTGCAAGTAAGCTTTGGAAACTTCTATTCAATAACTAAGTGGACACCCAAATTGAGCTTTCTAGTATCAACATGATCTAATATTTTGCCTTGTGCATTGTGGGTCCAATGTAAGGTTTATTTTTTGCGGATCTAAATATATATCTTCATTAAACATTTTGGCTCTTTTCTTGAAATTCAAGAAAATAGGTAGCTGGGAGCCTTCATAATTATCTTCCAGATATGATAGCATCTTACATTTTGATTTTCTTTGAAAGTGATGCAAGAATGTATTAGATGGTCATAGATTGGTGGTCTTTTGGATTCGATTTGTTTCTCTGTTTCCTTCTTTTCGTCTAGTTTATTTGTTTTTGTTTCATTTCATGTTGGAATTGGGTTGTGTCATTTACAGGCTTGTTACACTTGGTTTATGTCGTATTCATTTGTTTCAGGATTGATACTATTTGAATTGGAACATAATGGGATGGGATTTGTGGGGACAGATCTTTCAGATTTGGATTTTTTAATTAAAATCAGATCATATTTATATTGATTTGTTAGATTTTTCCAAGTCTAGACTATAAGATTTGCATACCTGCAATATCAGCATCGCTCAATTCTATGTTGATAATAAAGCCATTTCTTTTGTGAAAATTTCATTGTTCATTTATCATTCATTGCAGGCATGCAAAGAAGCCCTAGATATGCGAGAAGCTACATTTAGGCGGACTGCAAGTCTGTTGAAACGGCAGCTGACTTGGAAGTATGTGCTCTGTGAATAATGCAACCTAATGGGCTACTCTTTTCCCTTATTTTGGAAGTATAGTTGGTTTTATGCCATGCTTTTTATCATCTTTTTAATTTTCCATTGTAGGTTCAATGGACATTTAGGTAGGAAGGGTATCAGTGGAAAAGTTGAAGTTGACTATGAGAAAAAGACGCTATCGCTTGAGGTAATCCTGTACTAGTTTCTTTTTCTCTTTTCTACGCAATTGAAATGCTTTATTATGTCTAAGCTGCTGCTTTTAGCACTTCGAATTTGGATAACTTACCTCAATCGAGAAAAAAGGTTGATGATTTCTTCATTATGATTACTCACTTTACTAGGTTAAGATGCCTCAAGATGCATCAAGTACAGCTGTTCGTGACACCAGAGGGCTTTCAGGTTCTATTCTAACTCTGAATCTTTTCGATTTTGTTCTCGTGTGTCATGCATCTTTTGAACACCATTTTGTCTTTACATTAATGTGTTAGCTTCCATCAACTTCTCAAGCGAAACTGTTATTGCCTTATTGGAAGCTTAAACAATATGAGAAAGGACTCGGCTCCAATAATTTTGCCTTTGACCATTCATATCATGTTCTTAGTTTCAAGTATTTATCCTTGTACTGTTTGAATCCATGTACATCAGTACATGTATGCTGATTCTCATGCGACTAATGCTGCCTTTTGAACCAGGCGGAGAGCGTTCATTTTCAACATTATGCTTTACTCTGGCTCTTCATGAAATGACTGAAGCTCCCTTCCGAGCAATGGATGAATTTGATGTTTTTATGGTTAGACCACCCTCTTACTTTGGTGTTTGGCTCGTTCAGAAAATGTTTGTGCTTTGAGAAGGAAAAATTATCAGCAGGTAAAGACATTTTAGTTATAATTTGATTTATTGATTTTAGGATGCTGTTAGCCGGAAAATCAGCCTGGATTCTTTGGTGGATTTCGCACTATCCCATGGTTCACAGTGGATATTTATCACTCCTCATGATATTAGGTACGTTGAAAACAAACACCTTTACTTGTTTTGGAATTTTTTCACTTCATTTTTTAGGTTCTGTTGTTTTCAACCGACTGTAGAATAAGTTTTGCTTATTATATAGGACTTATCTGAATTGAGAACATACAGTAATTTTTGTCCCCATCTCTGTCTATGTAAACTTGACATCAATCTGAACCTTAGTGTTGGATCGGTGCTGATAAGTCAACCCACCTTCTTATGTGATCCAAGTACCTATGATATTTAAACATTTTTATAGCTGCAGAATATGGCAACAGAACACATTGGCATCTACATTCAAGTAAAATGACTAAAATCTGATGATTCTTAGAAGCGAGTAGTTTTTCACCTATAGCCCAAAACTAACCAGCTACAAATGACCAAAATGAAAATGATTTGGACCGACACAGTACGAAGCTATAATCACCCAGGTCTAAAACTGTCAAAACTATAATTTTGACCTGTCCCAACTCCCAGCTCAAAAAGTATAGGATTAGGCTCAGCATCTTTTGTACCCCAAACCTGAAATTAACCCTTATATGATCGAAACACAAGGGTTATTTGCCTATCCTACCTGAATCTTGTCTGTGAAAATCACTCTTCAGATCTTTACTGATTGTTCATCTAAACTAGTTTGTTTTGAATTCAGCTGTGTAAAGCAAGGGGACAGGGTGAAGAAGCAGCAGATGGCTGCTCCTCGGCCTTAGGCATCATGTTCCACTGCAAATAGTCTGCCCGTTCATCTGCGGAGCTCTGTACATCTGGGTATAGGTTTGTTTATGATGCATTGCCATCAAGGTTGTCAAGCTAGCGTAGATTTTATCCCAAATTGTTGCCCTTTTGGCTCTCGTAGTAGTTTTGAAGGACCTGCATTTTGTTTGACGCACTTGTCATAGTTTTGAAGGACCCCAAGTTTAAATATTAGTCTGTGTCCTTAAGTAGAAAACTACCATGGTGAGGATTGTTACTTGACTAAACAGCTTCCTTCCATCTTTTGTAAATATACTCCTATTTATCATTTGGGCTCTGATTTTTCTTTGCGATTATGTCAAAGCAGCAATCCTCTATTCTTTTTCATGACTTATGTTTATCTCACGAGAGAATTCACAAATAGCGTAAGAAGGTTCGTCGAGGGCATATTACACGGTGTATAGCGGACTTTTTTTTCCAATGATTTCAACTTATTACACTATCTGTTTTAAAATTATAAAATATTAATTTTTTTAAATAATAAAGCTTGAAATTATATTTAAAAATTTTTTAAAAAATATAAAGTCTTTTAACTTTTAAGAAAAATAATAAAAATGTTAAACGATTTATATTTTGAAATGAAGAAAGTAAGAAACTATCAAAAAATAATACAAAAAGTTGATATATTAGTAGTTTTTACGTTTTAAAATAGTGTATGTGAAAAGTAACATGCTTCAATTACTAATAATGCGCTATGGTAATTCCAAAAAATTGTTACAGTATATTTTACAAATATCGGATGATAATGGTTTGTATAAGGGGATTGAAGATATTTCATGGTAATTACTCCCTCCGTTCCAAAATAAAAGTCGTTTGTCTTTTAGGGCACGCTTTTTAAAGAAGTAGAAACACTATAAAATATTTTTTTTAATCAATTTTTTTGTAATAATTTTATACTTGTTAGTCATAAATATGAACTTATAAAAACAAATTCGTTAAAAAAATAATATTTTATAAAGTTTTTACCTCTTAAGATACGTGCAGAAAAGTCAAACGACTTTTATTATGAAACTCAGGGAGTACTAATTAGATGTGGCAATCGAGTGGGTTGGGTTAGGGTTTGGGTGTATTTGTTTGGATTCGATCAATATTGGGCCGGATCATACGTCGAGTATCTATTATTTTATAGAACTTGTTTATGTCAAATTGTAACTTCTAGTGAAAAATTTTCCTCCAATTTTTTTTTATGACGAGGAACCCACCTTTGGCGGTAAACCCCGAACACATGACCCAGCCGGCAAGAGTCACGTACCAGGTAAACCGGTTTGTACCGATCGGCTCGACCCAGTGGTCGGGAGCAAGGTAAACCTTATGTGGAAATCCCAAGGAAAGGGGCGGAGGCAGGGATTGAACCTGGGACCTCCTTCCCACCCCCCTTGCTCCACCCCGACTGAGGCTCCTCCAAAAATTTGAACAAATTAATTTTTGTCACAAGTTGTGCCACGTAATTCTGTTGTACATATTTGTTAAAAAAATAAAAATAATAATAAATGTAGTCTTTTAAAAAGAGGAACCCACATTTGGCGGTAAACCCCGAACACGTGACCCAACCGGCAAGAGCCACGTACCAGATAAACCGATTTGTGCCGATCGGCTCGACCCAGTGGTCGGGAGCAAGGTAAATCTTATATGGAAATCCCAAGGGGTGGAGGCATGGATCGAACTCGGGACCTCCTTCCCAAACCCCTTGCTCCACCCTGACTGGGGCTCCTCCAAAAATTTGAACCAATTAATTTTTGTCACAAGTTGTGCCACGTAATTCTTTTGTACATATTTGTTAAAAAAATTAAAAAAAATAAATGTAATCTTTTAAAAAGCGGAACCCACCTTTGGCGGTAAATCCCGAACATGTGACCCAGCCGACAAGAGCCACGTACCAGGTAAACCGGCTTGTGCCGATCGGCTCGACCCAATGGTCGAGAGCAAGGTAAACCTTATATGAAAATCCCAAGGAAAGGGGCGGAGGTAGGGATCGAACACGGGACCTCTTTCCCACCCCTCTTGCTCCACCCAGACTGGGGCTCCTCCAAAAATTTGAACCAATTAATTTTTGTTACAAATTGTGCCACGTAATTCTTTTGTACATATTTGTTAAAAAAAAATGTAATCTTTTAAAAAGAGTAACTTTTTTTTATCCGTTTAAAAGAAGAAGCTGCATGTATCAACTTAATAAATCGGCGCGAGAGCTCCATCCTCTCTTTCTACCAAAAAAAAAAGTAGTTGCATGTATGAAGTGGTGACTTCTCCTTTATTGAAGTATTATAAAACCAATAAAAAAATTTTAATCCATTTTGCTTAAGATAAGAATTTATCTAATTTCATAGATAGTAGCATATACTTTGTATGCGATTCCAATGTCGGAGTCAACCGTGCGATTCAATCTCATTGCATTGTGTAGGTTTTGGGCATTGACGTCCTTGATTACGTCATTTATAGGTTCAACAAACACCTTGGAATCAGAACGTAGTGGTTTGGAGGCACCACTAACATCATTGGCTAGTCTCAAGAGATTCAACAACGATCTCAATAGAAATTGCAAAAATAACATCGGCTTCTACCTCCTACTTGACCGCATAGATAAATCCGACTATATCTCTACCATTGTATAACTTCTCTATCTTAATGATTACTCCGATGCAAAACGGGTTAGAGATTAATTCGACTATATGTCCACCATTGTATATGCTCTTTATCTTTGCAAAAACACCAATCTTTTGGAGCTTTAGGTCTTCCATAGAGGTTGAATAGAGCATGAACAATAGAGGGACTTGAGGCCCTTAATACCCGGACACTTGACTTACTTTTCTTCTGTCACATCAGCTTAAGGGCCCCGTTTCAGATTTTAATTATTTTCATCATCATCATCATCATCATCATCATCATCATCATCATCATCATCATCATCATCATCATCATCATCATCATCATCATCATCATCATCATCATCATCAGCATCATTGTTGTTTTATTATTATTATTATTATTATTATTATTATTATTATTATTATTATTATTATTATTATTATTATTATTACAGTGTGAAATGGAGAAAAAATAAACAAAGCACAACATTGATCTTGAAACAAGGGTTACACGATACAATGATAATCAAAATAAAACCGAAAATACAATAAAAAAAGGTTACCATATAACAATAGATGCAAATGAAACGAAAATGCAATTGTTGAAATGATAATTTGAACACTTCCAACTAATTCTCATCTCCTTGTGGTCCAAATTTATGTCAAATATGTTCAACCAAGTCTGCCTTGAGTTGATGGTGTGAGCCCCTATCTCGAATACGAGCTCGGTTTTGAATGAGGTTGGTCATCGCAGGCGGTAATTCCATCTGGGTGAGTCCATCATCTACGACTTGATCAAATTCTGCATTTATAAATTATGATACAACCAAGTCTGCCTTTTTTTTTAATTACAGAATATGACGGAAATTGCATTTATAAATTATGGTTTTAAACCGGGACATGTGGCACCACATGATTGGGCCACTTGTCATCACATGGTTGGAGGCTCCTTGCATAATTTGGGTTGTTGAATTGCCGCAGCTTTTGTCCTCGGGTACTGCACATTAGGGCCTCAAATTTCAGACCCTATTTTAAGTAACCTAGAGCAGGGCCCTAATCTTTCTCTTTTTTTATTTTTTGGCTGATTTGTCATGTTCTAAGGGCCAAGAGGCCCTCTATTGTTCATGGCTTAAGACACTTGCAGATGCACCATGTGAGCTTTTATGGGTCATCTCTCTCCTACCGAATTAAGAGTTCAATTACCCTTGCAACATGTCTTGTAATATGACAACATAGGTGCAAAATGCTTGAGTGCTAATCATGTGTTTCGTTAAGTGAGAAACATATCGACCTAGCCTATCATGTTGCACAAGAAAAAGTTCAAAAAAGCTCACTTCATGTCTCGTAGACCTCCCGGATGACTAGCTTATGGATGTTATAACCAAATAGCTACTTCAACAAGGTTCAATGATCTACTAGTCAAGCTATGCCTCTCCTAAGATCATTTACAAAGGAGACACTCTCCTGAGTGTCTTCCTTTTTTTAAAAAAAAATAATCTAAATTGGCACATGTGTGCTTTGCAGTAGAAACAAAAGGGGGGAAAATAAGACACCCCCTTGACATTGCACACCGCACAACACAACTTTTTCTGAATTTTTTTTTTAAATCTAAGGCACCCAACCTATATAAGTGATGTGGATGCCCTAATGAGTGGCATGTTTAAGGGAAATGATAACTGTCATATTCAAGCAATGCCTTATTTTTTGTAATTAATTATTTTAATTCTAACACATAACAAAGCTAATCCAATCACCGATAAAAGGAGTCTAATACCATTTTTAACCATGATATTAGGAGTATCATAGGTAATTTTATAAAAAGATCTCCATTTTTTTTATTGATCCAAGACAATAATATGAGATGATGAGTATCATTTCTTGGTTCTTTTGAACTTTTATTATTTTTATTTTTATTTTTTTTGATAGGTTATGATACTCGAATAGAATACCCCATTAACGATTCTCTAAAATGTTATATTAATAATCTAAAAATGTTGACACATGAAGATGCAAATATATATAAGTCACTTCAAGTTTAAAGATCAGCTGACACATCTTTTGTTTCTAAACGTGATAAACCATACTCCATCCGTTAATTAAAACATGTCGTTTTAGACATTTGCACATTTTTTAAGAAAGCACATAAAAGCAAACAAAAATACACTTATACCCCTAATTATTACTTTACTTTTTCACTTTATTGAAAACTACAACTAACAAACCCTTAATCATTACAAGGGTAATTTTAGAAAGTGAACACCAAAATACCTAAAATGACATGTTTTTCTTAACAAGATTTTACTCCTAAAACGACATCTTTTTCTTAACGGAGGGAGTATAAAATATCATCGTTTTTATTTTAGAAGTTTTTAATACATGATTTTTTAAGATAAAAATTTATGAACATATACATACAAATAATAGATGGTTCATAATTTCATATATGAATGTAATTTTTATAACTTTTAAAGATAAAGTAAAGGCTATAATAATTTTGTCTCTTAAATGCAATAAACCATGCCAAGGATCATGCTAGCTGCTGATCTAAACATGAAGGAGAGTGAAGATGGTGAACACTGAGAACAATCCTGTGACTGACTATAAGACATACAAATAACCCTACAAATTTCAATTAAAGCAAAAGAGAAGAAATGTGCACAAGCGCCTGTTGCCATGTTACTAAACCGATTTTTTCGCCAAATGCATGGGTCCCGACACTGGCTTCCCATGACGGCAAAATGTCAACTAACTTTGGAAGCCAGTGTTGTTTTCAGGCCAAAACGCTTGTAAACTCCGGAAGCCAATGTCGGAATCCTGCATTTGGCGAAAAAATCACCTTGCATATAGTAGCCTCCTATCTGAATATGAATTGCATTATAGAGTAACTATGACATTGCTCATTCCTGGTGCTTAATAAATAGACTGAACCACATTATCACCTTCAGCATTATCAAGATTACTATGATTACTATTAATTCAAATAAATGCAAGTGAGAAAGTCCTGCTTGTAGATAAATCACAATTCTTTCTTCTTAGAACCTCTCACAGCTCAAACAGTCAACAACCACATTTCCACATAAGAGCATGCTATACATACTTTAAAGAACAAAACTGATCACATAGTACAATCTAACGATGAATCCAGACCCAGTCACCATCCAACAGAGAGTTGGGGAACGATCCAAAGACCAAAGGTGAACAGCATACCATTAAGGTTATGACTTTTGACTAACGCATCAGAAGCACCTAGAAATGATAGAACCTTCGTTGTGCAGCTTGAACAGAGACTACCACATATAATTCCAACAAGTTTAGACTCATTAACTCCCCAAAGTTTCAAACTTTAATAGAACTGCCGTTCAGCTAGCAGATGAGACAGGTGCTGGTCTCCTGACTAAGTTCAAATATGGAGAGAAAAACACAAATGAAAGTCACATGGAGAAGACTTGAACAAACTCGAGTACTTCATTCTGTACTCAGTAGTCACTAGTTTATGTGAGCTAGAATGTCTGGTCTTCAGGGGATGAAATACCACCTCAGGTAACTCTGATAAGCAAAAATCAGTCCAACACTGAGATTTATCAACTGTGCTTCTTGCATCTAGTGCGAGAAAATATAATCAATCTACTACTTCTACTACTACATGGGAATCCAATGATTCCCAGAGCTAAAGGTTGGGATGATGCATTGAAGCCAATAAGTTGCTTATTTGTGCCAGTAAGGTAATGACGAGGAGCTTATAATAAATGGATCAGCTCCTTTCACCAAACAGACCTTAAAGTTACTTCTAGCAGAAAGCAGGAAGAATCATTATTTTCATTAAAAACATCACCATCAACTTACCACACCCTAATCCTATCAAGAACACAGTACTTCCAGTCTTTCCCACACTGTAAGGCTGATTCATTACTGATATTCTACATTGGAAATTTCAGAACTTATGAATGAAGGCCACAATCAAAGGAAAGCTTATCAGATAAAAGATAACAAGAGCTACAATAAACAAACCCTGAGCACCTATGAAAGATAACTTTGATAGTGGATTCAAGAGCACCAAATTTCAGGCAGATATAGACGCAAAATGAATGGTTAGGTTAAAGACTCAAGAGACTTTATGCCAAAATACAGGACTGCACATTCATATAATTTTCATGCATTGTTGTCAAACAGATTATTGTTCAACTGCAATCTCCCTAAGCGAATCATCCCAAAAAGTGGAAAAGAAAGAAGGAGAAGGCAATTGAGAAAAGCATACACAGCTATAGAGAGATCCAAGTTTGTGCAAAACCACAAACCAAGCTCTATATGAATTCAATCTCCTCTTCCTTGAGATGAGCGAAGAACTTGACAAGACCTCGGCCTTCTACATTGATCTTGAACTCAACCTTGAAAGGCATATTCGCCGAAATCCGCTTCCCCTTCCAAAGACAGACGAACTGCTTAACGACACCTTCCATCCCCGTAAGATCCACCTCAGGAATCTTAGGGACATGGTAGACCTTCAAGGGAACCTTAACCCTAACCCTAGCCCCCTCCTTGGCAGTATTCAGCTTCAATTCCTCCTCCTCCTCGGTGCTGATGCCTTCAATTTCGCCCGAAGACGACGGGCCGACGTCGGAATCGGACTTCAAAGCGACGCAGCAGGCGATCAATCTCGACGGCGTGCTCCAATGCCTGGTGACAGTGGTGAAGGAGAGAGAGGGTTGTCGGAGGGAGAAGGCGCGGGAAGAGAGAGAGAGGGGCAGCGGGGGTAGTTTGTGGGGGAGAGAGGGGACTGAAGATGAATGGGAGGAGGAAGCTGTGGCCGGAGGAGCCAGAGGCGACGGAGATGGGGAGGAGGAGAGGAGGGCGACGGTGGCGGTGGTAGGCAACGGCATGGTGCTGCTGATCATCATCTACTCGGAAGAGGCGTGTGTGTTTGTGTGGTGGTGGATCTGCTTCTACTTCTCTCCTCCTCCGTCTCATATTTTCTCGCTTTTTTTATTATTTATTTTTAATTATGTATTTTGATTCGGATAAAATACATTTTGGAATAATCTCGCTCAATTTGAGAACATAGATTTTGACATTTTGTAATTGTATTTTTCCATATACTCAAATACTACGTAAATCTCTGCCTAATACTCCGTACTTTAATATGGGGATGATTACTAGGATGTTCAAAATTTTGGGTTTTATTAACCCTCTTCATATTAGCAAAATATACATCCAATGTTCACCTACTGCTGAAACGAAGTTGCTGAAATTGAGTTTTTTTTTTCCGCGTTGCTGAAACTGTTGAAACCGAAGTTGCTGAAATTGAGTTTTTTTTTTCCGTGAGATTGAGTTTTTTTTTCCACGTTACCGAAGTTGCTGAAATTGAGTTTTTTTTTTCGCGTTGCTGAAATCCCAATTTCAGCACTTTTGTTGATGCTGAAATCCCGGTTTCAGCACTGTTGTTGATGCCGAAACCACGGTTCTAGCACTATTGTTGATGCCGAAACCACGGTTTCATCATTGTTGTTGATGCCAAAACCACGGTTTCATCACCATTGTTGATGCAGGTTACTGTTTTTATGGTTACAATTTCTGGATGACAGGGAGTGTAACCATTTCCTGATGGTGTTCTGAGTTAAATGCAGGATTTATGAGGGGGTCATAAGGAAGGGGGATTTTATACACAATGTGAACACTGGCAAGAAATTGAAAGTGAGTTATTTTATTTGCTGGATTTAAAATAATTTTTTTACCTAATATGTCTTGGCAATGGCATTCATGTAGTTCTAATAATGCTGAATAATTTCTTGTATAATAATACCGAGAAAAAGTATTCTAAACATAGTTTACTTTGTAACTCTGCATGAAAAAAATGATTCTAGCCTAATATATGCTGATATGGTCTTTTTAGATTTGAGTTTTTCTTCTTCTTTTTACTGATTTGAGTCTTTTATGCAGTTGCTTTGCATAGTAAGGATATCCTATTTATAGACTGATCATTTCCTAACCTAGATGTCGAGATTCAAAGCTGTTATGGTTGCTGTTTTGGTTACTGCTGACATTTGCTGTTATGGTTGTTGTTATGTACCATCTCCTGATTTTTCATGTTTCTTTTCTATGTTTAAGGAAGTCATTAAGTTGTAAGCTTGATGTTGCACATTGCGTGTATGGGAATTATGCAAACATGTTGTTTTAGTGTGCTAATTTAACTATTAAAGATATAGAACGTCCATGAACTCAGAAATTTTGTGCCGTAAAATTTCTTACTAGCACTCTTATGCTCATATGCTTGGCTTACCTTCTGATGCCAGTAAAATCCAGGTTCAGATGTATACATCCTTCCGTTGCAAATGAAAGAATCAAACAATTCTTAAGTGTTTCCGTTCGATTCAATTTGCTTGTATTATTATTTTTCCAATAGGGATTCTCTTCTATTCTATGTCCGTCTTGGTCTTTAGCGAACTCTATACTGCTGTTGTTTGTTGGAAGTCAACATTTCAGCCATGAATTGTGGTAACTATGATAGTTAAGTGCAAGATATCTGTTAAATGCATCTTTCTAGTATTTGTGCTGATTTTAATCCTTTTTGTCCTTGGATTCAGTGTTGGTGCTGGCTGCTCCCAACTTCTCTCTGATATGCAAGCTTTTAAGGTAATTATACATGTATTACTCTCTTCTTTATTTCTGGATGCTGGTTTCTTTCCTTGATCCTGCCAAAAAGGTTCTGGTTTTGATTATATAGATTTCTCCATTATTGAGCAGGCTGCAAACCCTGGTTGTATTCTTGAAGACTTGGTAAGATGGCACTCTCCTCCTGATTGGAAAGAAGCTGAATCAGATAATTAGGCAATTGACACAGCAAATGAAGGGTCTTCAAGAGGTCGACTAAGTAGTCGAATGCAGAAAGCGGGTCAGTTTATTGCAAGTCACACATGTTTTCCAACTATTCCAAACTTCATCATTACCTTTTTGCCACTAAAAAAGACTGATGCAGAATTGAATGTGCTGACATCTTCTGGAAATGTCAACATTTTCAGAAGATGTCAACATTTCCAGTAGACCATTTCCAATATAAGATTATCAGCTGCTATGTGCTGACATATGTGCTGACACAGATTGAATATGTGCTGACATGTGCTATTTTTGTTCAATTCAAGTAGATGTATAGGTTATTTTTGAGGCTAGTAGGTAAACTTTGTTGGTCACAACCATCAAACCAGCTCTTGAACTGAACATCTGTCCTCTTTTATGCTTATTTCAACAAAGTTTAGTCTTAGCTTAGTTGAAAATCACCACACTAGGTTTATTTATATCCGAAATAATCTTCCATTACATTAGTTGAATAACTTTGAAGAATCAGAATTTCTTAAAAGTCCTCATTTTTTGGGTTGGTTTTGACTGAATTGAAATCCGGTTAGATCTTTGTGTTTTTCCCAGTTTTGCACATGAATGAATTGATCTGTTTTGTCATGCTTGTATGTATAGGTTCTTTGTTATTTGTCAATGAAAAATTGGTCGAGATGTTGTTCGAATTGCTTTGACATCAATTTTGCTCCTATTTGCATCTGTTCGATTGTGCTGACATGTGCTCTTTATACGCTGACATGTTCTCTTTTTGTGCTCGAATCTGCATGTTTAGATCTGAATTAAATGGAAAATGTGTTATGAATGTCATATATGATTTTAAAATTAAGAGGGAATAACAATCTTGCTGGCGGATGTCAGCAGTTTCAATTTGCATAACAGAATTTTATATTTGCATAACAGATTGTTATATGTGCATATCTTAAAGTTATATTTGCATAACAGTAACTTATATTTGCACAAGATATAAACTTCTTATTTTTTACTTTTTTAAAATTATCTTCCTCTTTTTTCATAACATAACAGAATGTATCTGAACTGGGTGACTGAATTGGACTGGCATTGAAGTCTTGTTGGTCGTTTGCTTGGCAGAGTTCATGCTCTTCCAGAATTTGATGAGGGGAAGCGAAGTTGTGGAAGACGTCTGGCACGTCATAATAGGAGGAGGAGGAAGACACAACCTGAGCCTGTTGTTGGTGTACAGCCTGTAAACGACGAGCAAGCAAGCAATGTTATCTTAGTCAGTCTGCTAAAGATGATTTCTGATATGCGCAGTGAGTTTCTACTTTCTTTAACCATATTAGTTAAGCCTCTTATTTTGTATTTGTCGTTACTCGTGATAAATTTTAGGAAAGCAATTAAGAATTAGGTTTGGTCTGATTGTGTTTTCCGTTTCTTTTAGTTGGATATTAATAATGCCAAATACGCATGTTGCCAATTTAGCATCACGTAATGAAGTCTAAATGTTAATTGGTAATATATAATGTTAGAAATGTATATACGTTATAAATAAGTAAAAAAAAAAAAGTTAGAAGTGGTTGTTTTGTTTCTTATTCATTGTTACAAACATCTAGCAGTAGTTGATGTAGTTGTAAAGCTTGTAAATGCTGACATCTTCAATGTTGACATCTTCAATGCTGACATCTTTTGAAAACTTTAGAAATTCATTAAAATCTTCAATGTTGTTGTAGCTTTTGAATTTCACTTGCATCTTGCTTCCACTTATTTTGGGTCTCTTTTAAGAGCTGTTGTAGCTTCTGCATTTCATCTTCTGTTGTTGTATCTGTTGTCACTTAAATGTTGACATTTGACTTCAATATTGACATTTAGCTTCAATGTTGACATTTAGCCGTTGATGGGCAAAAACTTTATATTTTACTATTTCTTTTCACATTATTTGCTTAAAATTAAGAGGGAATAACAATCTTGCTGACATCCGGTGTCAGCAGTTTAAATTTGTATAACAGATTGTTATATTTGCATAACAGATAGTTATATGTGCATATCATGAAGTTAAATCTGCATAACAGTAACTTATATTTGCACAACATAAACTTCTTAATTTTCACTTTTTTTTAATTAACTTCCTCTTTTTTCTTTTTTCTTTTTTTGGTTATATGAGAACATAGCAAAGGTTTTGTGATTTGTTTTGCTAGTTATGCTATATTTATCCCATTCTCCCTTATGAAGTATGAATTTTCTTACTAGTTATGCTATGTTTTATATTGATTTGATATTTATTGTTCACATGTTATTGCTCTTGCTAAAAGTTACTCATATACTGTAGAATTTGTTAACTATGCTGATTTGAAAATAGATAAACAGAAAGAAGAGATACATGTGCTGACATGATCTCTTTTTGTGCAATTCAAGTTCATGTGTATGTTTTTTCTCTATATTTCTATTTGTGTGCTGACATGGTCTTTTTTTTGTGCAATTCAAGTTGATGTATAAGTTCTTTTTTATTTCTAATTGTGTGCTAAAATGACCTCTTTTTGTGCAAATGTGTATACAAATGTGTACTTTTTATTAGGAGTTCCTACTCTTTTTTTTCTCCTTTTTTGGTTGTGGCGTGAACATAACTCTTACTTGTTTGTTTGAATGTTATCTTATAATATAATTAAAAGTCTTTTAGCTCAATGGTAGAGTGATGTGCTTATGCGCAAATATGTGGATTCGAATCCCGCATAGGCTAAAATTTATAACAATTCTACTAATTTACAAAATTTTCTAATAATTGTTCAATAATAAGATATATTAGTGTAATTTTCTAGTTTCATATTATACGTTTACATTTGCATATCATACTTTCACATTTGCATATCATCAATTTATATTTGCATATTTTAATCTTATATTTGCATATCATCAATTTATAACTGCATATCATACTTTTACATTTGCACACCATCAATTTATATTTGCATAGTATAATCATACATTTTCACAACATCAATTTGTATTTTCCCAACTTATTTTTATTTCCCCAACCTATTTTTATATTTGCATATCATCAAGTTATAATTGCATATCATCAACTTATATTTGCATATCATCAATTTATATTTGCATATCATCAACTTATATTTGCATATCGTCAATTTATATTTGCATATCATACTTAACTACATCAAATGTCAGCACTATAACAGATTTTTACATTAATTCAATTCATTCTAAAATCAAAAATCAGATTTTGGTTGTGCATAATCATTACAAGCTAGTAACACAATATCTCACTGCATTTTAATATTAGAAGTCATTCAACCAACACATTAGACCGAGCTCAATGTTGTTGCAGGAGGATGGTCAAGTATGAAATAAATATAAAGTATAGATCAGACTGACTTCCCTGTCTCAGCAAATGAATACAAGACTTCCTCCCGTTGTAGTAAGAGAAAGTCAGGATCGAATCCTCGAGGAAGCACGTCAGCAGTTCTCAGGTAGCTGTAAATTCTCACAGGCAAAGCAGCAGAAAGACAGAAACACAAAAAAGAAACAGAAATAAAAGCAAACAAACAAAAGCAAAGAACAAAGCAAAACAGAAAAGTCAAAGCAACAAATAAAAGCAAAGCAAAGGGCTCGTCGATCTCGACAAACAGCTCCTCGAGATCGACCAGGGTATGCAAAGACAGAAACTTCAGAAATCGACAACAGAACAGAAAACTCAACTCGACTAAGACTGGACCTACTCGAGATCGACTAGATGCAACTCGATCTCGATGAGCTTCTCCTCTATCTCGACAAAGAATACAGAAAACTTAAAGTGCAGAATTAAAGACAAACGCAGATTTTCGACAGAAGTAAACTTCAATATATTAAAAGACTTCCAAAGCCAGGGTATCAACACCACAACGATAACCATGCAAAATAACACACAAAGGCACAAAAGATCATGCTTTCCATCAAATAACTTTCGTCATTAACAAATAGGCAAATAGAGGCTTTCGCATAAACCCTAATTGTTACTAACCCTTTTTTCACATAATTAATCCAAGTTGCATTAAGATCACTTTCGCTTCAATAACACAAACAAGGATCACCTTCAACTCTCGCAAAAGAATCATGCTCATAGGGATAGAAGATGAATTGCACAAAAAGATCTGACCTTTAACGCATCGCCTCACATGGCCACCGTCGGGCTCACCCCAGCCCCAGAAGTGGGTGGACTACTCGCTCTTCATCATCAAGAAAGACATCAAATAACAAAAGAAACTAACTTGCATTAAATTAAATAAAGAAAGCTTACAACCGACAAGACAAATCCGCTTTCGCCTCTCCACCTTGCTTGCTACAAACTCTCTCTCTCTATCCTACTTACTTGAATTGATTGTGAATTGGAATCGGAATTGGATGCCTAATGCTCAGCCCCTAGGGCCTTATTTATAGCCTTCATTCCCTAGCTACTCTAGGAAAGAAGATATCTATCTCTATCTAAAATTATATCTAAAGCTTAAAAAGATAAATAAATTGTTTTATGGAAATAAATCAACAAGGAAAAGATAAAACTAAATAGGGTAAGTCTTCATGATGTTGATAGATCTTGTCTCCTTGGATTGAATTTGACGGAATTGGATAGAATTTCGGCCAAATCGACTCCTTTGCGCCCAAGGAACCCCAAGTCTACTCGGACAGGTCTTCGTCGACGCGTTTCTGGACACTGGGCTACTCGACTTCGACCAGGGCTCGTCGACCTCGACAAGGATGGTTCATCGACTGGGCTCCTTTGCTAGATCTTACTCGATGTGGCTCGGATCTGGACTCAGGGTCTCGTCGATCTCGACAAGGCGTAGTCGAGATCGAGTGGGGTTCTTCCTTTCCGCTTCCGCTTTCCGCTGCAGCGAGTTGGCTTCTCCGTCGGCTTGGTGCATCCCGCTGGCAGCGAGTTTTTCCGCGGCAGCGAGCGGTCCGCTGCAGCGAGTCGAGTCGATGGCAGCGAGTGCCGTCTGGTCGTCCTCGGCTCCGTCCTCGGCTTGTCGACCAGCTCTTCTTCTCGTCAACTCCGGGCGTGGCGCTGAGGTGTCGTCGATCTCGACCAGTGGTCCTCGAGATCGAGTAGGGTCCGGAGCTCGGGTTTGTCTGGCTCTCGATCAAGCTATGTCGACAAGGCGGTGCTCGGACATGCTCGTCTATGTCGACTAGGGTCAACTCGAGATCGAGTTACCCTGACTTTCAGCTTGGTTCCGCTGCTTTGACCTTGGACTTTTGTAGCGGTTTTCCGAGCTTTTCCGACCTTCTGTAGAATTGCTGTAAAATGCCTCGATTTCTGTGAATTAAACAGAAACTGGTGTAGATTCCATAATTTTGGCAAATAAACATAAACTACATAGATTCTGTACTATCTAAACCCAAATAAATGCAATGTATACAGAAATCGATATAAAAGTTACTGTAAAACATGGCAGATTCAGCTCACAACAAACACCCCATACTTAAGCTTGCTTGTCCTCAAGCAATACTTTTATTTGTCATTCAGGGGAAGAAATCAAAACTCTCAACATATTAGATTCATTCTTTATATGTCCCTGCAATCAATTACCATCCTCGAAAAGGTACTAGTGTCACAGATCCATGCATGTGTAAATATATAAGAGCAACATCTACTCACAAAAGGAGGGGGTTATGCACAAATAATTTTTATGTGACAAAGCAACAATAATCAAGAGGACTTTAATTTAAGCTCAATAAGGAGTAGATTGGTAAAAGGCTAAAGGTGGGCAATTTTTGGCAATGTGGTGCTAATGATCCGGGGAAATGGAGCATTTCCAAATTGAATTTCCACATTCCTTCTCTTTTTTTGATTCATCACCTTTCATAATGCTTTTATCCATAATAATGCTTTTACCTCTCTGACCTCAGCACTGCCTTCTCGCGAGTCGCAAACATGGGTTTCATGAATGGCCCCGGATACTTAGTGCGTCGGACTCCTCACCTGGTGTCCCATCTCGCCAAACTATTATCTCAGCGAGCAGGGTCGATCTTTGATCGGATTTTCTTTCACTCATTAAATTTTCCATATATTTCAAATAATTTCCTTCCAAACTCCAATAATGATAACAATCACACAAACACCAAATAACATCTCCATAATGTAACATCATTCTCAACATAATCTCCGGATAAGGTAAAGAATGGCAAATATTTAGATCATGTGGAGCAATAATTGAAATAAGGCATATTATGGTTTTTGTGATGCATAAGCATAGGTATGGCTAGGATATCAAAATATGAGCATTATATGGAAATATAAAGTCCTCCATCCTTTTATCATGCAACATGTCAAAAGCAACATCAAATTTTACCTCCTTTCATGGTTTTCATCAAAATATGCATTTCACTGTGACTTCCCTTTACTAGGTAATTTCATGCTATATCTCTAATGAATCTAATTTTGCATCGTCGAGTTCAATAAAGCTTCCATGACATTAATCAAAAATTTTCAATGGGGGTCATTTTTCTAAATTTTTGGGGGTCATTTTTCTAAATTTTTGGAAAACATGCATATTAGCACATAAATCAATAATGCATTCCAAAATAGCCATGTAGCAATTCTAAGAAATAATGCACAAAGTAAAGTCAAATATGATAAAATATGCACAAAGTAATTTTTGGGGGTCATTTTTCTAAATTTTTGGAAAACATGCATATTAGCACATAAATCAATAATGCATTCCAAAATAGCCATGTAGCAATTCTAAGAAATAATGCACAAAGTAAAGTCAAATATGATAAAATATGCACAAAGTAAGCTCTTCCCCCACCCCATACTTAAACATTACAGTGTCCTCACTGTATATAAAAAAAAAACAAGGTAAGGGTAAAGAAAGAAACTCACAAGACATGTGTGCAGAGCCTTATATTTTCGATTGGAGCACCTCCTGGACCGAGTATTAATGTAGCTTGGTTCCATCCATGAATCTGAAAAGTAGAAGACATATACCCACAATAGCAAAACTAAAAAGTGTTCAAAACCAAAACAAAAAAACAAAGTCTCAAATGTCCTAAAAAGTCTATGTACATGCTCTAGATTTTATAGTCGCTAGGCCGACTTTCCATTAATGCTCAAGGTGGCATTTGCAGGGCCCATGTAGCTTGGGCCTCAAATAAGACTCCATTCTTGTCCATCAGCTGTAATCCTCCAGAATGGATCTTGTTCACCACAAATGGTCCCATCCGCTTCTTGTTGAATTTGTTGGGAAACCAATGATCCTTAGATTTAGAGACATAGAGCTTGTCTCCAACTTCATATTCCTTAGGCTCATCATTGGATATCCTACATAAGCGCACATACCAAGACAAACCTCTCCCATGTATAGATAGATCTTTAATGGAAATAGGAGAAGAAAGATCCATACCTTGGCTTACCTTCGCAGAGACGGAATCGGGGACCACTGTGTTTGGTCGATCTCGACTAGGGATAGTCGATCTCGACGAGTCTGCAGGTTCTGGTGGTGGTTTGGTCGAAGAGGCAGAAGTCGACGAAGAGCATGGCTTGTCGATCTCGACAAGGCTGGTCGACCTCGACAAGGACTCCGCTCCTGGTGGTTTGCTCATCGACGAAGGCGGATCTGGTGAAGCCGAGTGGTGGTCGATCTCGACAAGACTAGTCGAGATCGACGAGGGCTCTCCTCCTGGTCGCTGCAGCGTCATTGAAGCAGGCTCTGGTGGCGCCGGGTGGTGGTCGATCTCGACAAGCTTAGTCGAGATCGATGAGGCTGGTTCGTCAGGCGGCTTCTGTGTCGAGGAGGATGGAGTCGAGTTAGGGCACTGGTGGTCGACCTCGACAAGTCTACTTGAGGTCGAGTAGGGTGGCTCCTCCGGTTTGCTGTTCGACGAAGCTGGCTCTGGTGGGGTCTTCTTGGTCTGGTCGAGATCGACTAGGGTTCTACTCGAAGTCGAGGAGCCCTGGTCGATCTTGACCCCATACTTAGCTCCTGTCAAGGCATCTGAAAAATAATTAATCCACAACGACGTACCTTGTTCTGTGTCGATTGGATTTTCTGTGTTCTCCTTGAGGATTGCCATGATCTCCTCCACCTGGGCCTCTATGTTCCTCTTTTCTATCTCCTCAGGGGTCATATTTCTGACCTTGGGTTCCCCGCAGGTGATGTAGCCAGCTGAGATAGATTTGACCTCTTCCATTGGACCTGTATGCCTTTCAGTTTTATTAAAGGAATACTCAATTACCTCATCGCTGATGTTGAAGGTGAGCACTCCTTTCCTTACGCTTATGTTGGCATCCACCGTCGCCAAGAATGGTCTTCCTAAGATAATTGGACAAGCAGGATCTTCTTGTATATCAACTATTAAGAAATCAGCAGGGACGAAGAATTTACCTACTTGTACTGGGACATTTTCCACCATGCCTGTGGGAATGACCACCGTGTTGTTGGCCATGTAAAGTCTAGCATCCACAGGCTCCAAGGCACCTATCTTAATCTTGGACCAAATTGTTAAAGGCATAATACTAACACTGGCTCCAAGATCACATAGGGCGTTAATTTTGTATGGACCAAATCCAATAGTTATAGCAAACTTACCTGGATCCGGCCTCTTCTCCAATATGTCCAGATGGCTGCACTCCTCTGTGATTTCAGCCATCGATCGCTTTTGCTCAGAATCTCCTTCAGGAACTTGACATAAGATGGCATTTCATTGAGAGCTTCTGTGAAGGGGATGGTGACGTTGAGCTTCTGAAGCATCTTGATGAAGCGCTGAAACTTTTTCTCCGCCGGGTCCTTTAGAGATTTTGTGGGGAAAGGCAGCTTCTTTTTCTGATTCGGAGCCAGAACAGACGTCGGAGGTGCTACAGATTTCTCGACCTCGGCTTGGTGCTCCTCGAGATCGACTACAGTCTTGTCGACATCGACCAGATGGGGCGTAGTCAAGTTGCTGTTCGGTGCAGACGAAGATTTTTGCAGGTTCTCCTCGAGGTCGAGTAGGCCCTTGTCGAGATCGACTAGGCCTTGGTCGACTAGCTGTTCTTCGTTG
Organism: Persicaria maculosa; assembly: GCA_963922045.1. Lineage (NCBI taxonomy): Eukaryota > Viridiplantae > Streptophyta > Magnoliopsida > Caryophyllales > Polygonaceae > Persicaria > Persicaria maculosa. The sequence continues at coordinate 21,992,784 of OY998258.1, read as the reverse complement.
TTCTGCTGCTTTCCGACCTCTGGCTCTTGTAGTTGATGGCCGCTTCTGAGTTTTATAGCAGCGATGTGTCCAGTCTTTCCCTTAGGATTTGGTTCTGAAGATCCAGGGAGCGCACCTGACTGTCTGGGAATTCTTGCTGCCAGCTGACCAATCTGTGTATCAACGGATTTCCGCCAGATATCAATTTCCCCAAGCCTAGAGTTGACACCTTGCATCTGAGTATAGACGGAGTTGAAAGATTGCCTAGTTTCTGAGTGGTTCCTCCGTATTTCCTCCAGGACTGTCTGTATATCATCCTTTTTCTGCTCCATTTCCGGATGTCCTGGAGCTCTGTAGGGCGGGGGGTTCCTAGGGATACCTTGGTTCCATTGTGGTTGCTGAAACCTTTGGTCCCCCATGTAGCGATTGGGACCCCCTGCGTAAGCTGCTTCCTCATGATGCTCTGCCATCCTGACTTGCTCTGTGTGTGGGCACTCAGGAGTGGTGTGCCGCTGCGATCCGCATTCAATGCAAGGCTGGTTGACAGAGAGATACTTTACTTGCTTGAGGAGCTTCTTATTCTGGTCTCTGTAGTATTGCTCCCTAACGTCTGGATCGATCTCCTTAGGGGGATCATATAGGGGCATAGATGGTGCTGGCCTGGCGTATGGGTTCTCCTCATAGGTTGCAGTAGACCCATACTTGTTGTCGTAGGTAGTGAGCTTCTCTAGCACACCCCATGCGTCACGTGGAGGCATTGTCAGATACTCATAGCGAGTATAATGGTTGATTCTGTCCTTAGTGCCTTGATCAAGAGAGTTGAAGAAGATCTCCTGAATGACGTAGGGTGGCTGTCCATGAGTAGGGCAAGATCGCAGAAGTTCCTTGTAGCGCTCCCATGCCTTTGCCAGTGGTTCCCCTTGCTTCTGTCTGAAGGCGGTGATTTTCTGGCGGAGATGTGCTGTTTTGGCGGGTGGGAAGAATTTGTTCAGGAACTCTTGCTCTACTTGGGCCCAGGTTGTGAGTGATCTTGGTTGCAGCCCTTCCAGCCATTTCAGTGCAGGCCCAGCGAGAGACCAGCGAAAAGATTTCATCTTGACATATTCCAAAGTTGTACCTTCAGCAAGAGTACGACACATGTTAGCAAAGTTTGTAATATGTTCAAGAGGACACTCATTAAATCTACCATAAAAGGCATTATTTTTAAGCTCTATAAGAAATTGAGTGCGAATTTCAAAAGAGTTATCAGGGATAAGAATCGCCGATTCAGGCACGACGAGAGTTGGGTGCATGTAGTCCTCTGCCGTGGTTGGATATTGGGCAAGCTCAGCTTGTGCTTGTTCCCTTGCTTCTTTCTCAGCGGCGATAGCAGCATCTTTAGCGGCTAATTCCCTGGTAAGCCTGGCGATCAGTTGTTCCTGTGTTTCAGCGGCCGCCATGGCTCTTTGTAGTTTAGCTCTGATGTGAAAAAGGCGTTCCGGTTCGTCTAAGGCGTCAAACTCAGGTGTTTGACCAGAACGACGCATACACCTGCAAAGTAACTCAAAGAAACAGTGAGAACTGACTACCTAAGGCGCGATTGATAGCTTCCCCGGCAATGGCGCCAATTCGTTGTTGCAGGAGGATGGTCAAGTATGAAATAAATATAAAGTATAGATCAGACTGACTTCCCTGTCTCAGCAAATGAATACAAGACTTCCTCCCGTTGTAGTAAGAGAAAGTCAGGATCGAATCCTCGAGGAAGCACATCAGCAGTTCTCAGGTAGCTGTAAATTCTCACAGGCAAAGCAGCAGAAAGACAGAAACACAGAAAAGAAACAGAAATAAAAGCAAACAAACAAAAGCAAAGAACAAAGCAAAACAGAAAAGTCAAAGCAACAAATAAAAGCAAAGCAAAGGGCTCGTCGATCTCGACAAACAGCTCCTCGAGATCGACCAGGGTATGCAAAGACAGAAACTTCAGAAATCGACAACAGAACAGAAAACTCAACTCGACTAAGACTGGACCTACTCGAGATCGACTAGATGCAACTCGATCTCGACGAGCTTCTCCTCTATCTCGACAAAGAATACAGAAAACTTAAAGTGCAGAATTAAAGACAAACGCAGATTTTCGACAGAAGTAAACTTCAATATATTAAAAGACTTCCAAAGCCAGGGTATCAACACCACAACGATAACCATGCAAAATAACACACAAAGGCACAAAAGATCATGCTTTCCATCAAATAACTTTCGTCATTAACAAATAGGCAAATAGAGGCTTTCGCATAAACCCTAATTGTTACCAACCCTTTTTTCACATAATTAATCCAAGTTGCATTAAGATCACTTTCGCTTCAATAACACAAACAAGGATCACCTTCAACTCTCGCAAAAGAATCATGCTCATAGGGATAGAAGATGAATTGCACAAAAAGATCTGACCTTTAACGCATCGCCTCACATGGCCACCGTCGGGCTCACCCCAGCCCCAGAAGTGGGTGGACTACTCGCTCTTCATCATCAAGAAAGACATCAAATAACAAAAGAAACTAACTTGCATTAAATTAAATAAAGAAAGCTTACAACCGACAAGACAAATCCGCTTTCGCCTCTCCACCTTGCTTGCTACAAACTCTCTCTCTCTATCCTACTTACTTGAATTGATTGTGAATTGGAATCGGAATTGGATGCCTAATGCTCAGCCCCTAGGGCCTTATTTATAGCCTTCATTCCCTAGCTACTCTAGGAAAGAAGATATCTATCTCTATCTAAAATTATATCTAAAGCTTAAAAAGATAAATAAATTGTTTTATGGAAATAAATCAACAAGGAAAAGATAAAACTAAATAGGGTAAGTCTTCATGATGTTGATAGATCTTGTCTCCTTGGATTGAATTTGACGGAATTGGATAGAATTTCGGCCAAATCGACTCCTTTGCGCCCAAGGAACCCCAAGTCTACTCGGACAGGTCTTCGTCGACGCGTTTCTGGACACTGGGCTACTCGACTTCGACCAGGGCTCGTCGACCTCGACAAGGATGGTTCGTCGACTGGGCTCCTTTGCTAGATCTTGCTCGATGTGGCTCGGATCTGGACTCAGGGTCTCGTCGATCTCGACAAGGCGTAGTCGAGATCGAGTGGGGTTCTTCCTTTCCGCTTCCGCTTTCCGCTGCAGCGAGTTGGCTTCTCCGTCGGCTTGGTGCATCCCGCTGGCAGTGAGTTTTTCCGCGGCAGCGAGCGGTCCGCTGCAGCGAGTCGAGTCGATGGCAGCGAGTGCCGCCTGGTCGTCCTCGGCTCCGTCCTCGGCTTGTCGACCAGCTCTTCTTCTCGTCAACTCCGGGCGTGGCGCTGAGGTGTCGTCGATCTCGACCAGTGGTCCTCGAGATCGAGTAGGGTCCGGAGCTCGGGTTGGTCTGGCTCTCGATCAGGCTCTGTCGACAAGGCGGTGCTCGGACATGCTCGTCTATGTCGACTAGGGTCAACTCGAGATCGAGTTACCCTGACTTTCAGCTTGGTTCCGCTGCTTTGACCTTGGACTTTTGTAGCGGTTTTCCGAGCTTTTCCGACCTTCTGTAGAATTGCTGTAAAATGCCTCGATTTCTGCGAATTAAACAGAAACTGGTGTAGATTCCATAATTTTGGCAAATAAACATAAACTACATAGATTCTGTACTATCTAAACCCAAATGAATGCAATGTATACAGAAATCGATATAAAAGTTACTGTAAAACATGGCAGATTCAGCTCACAACACTCAACAATCACTTTTCAACAACACCCGATTTTTGCATAAGTAATAATTAGTAGTAGCACAACTATTCTTTCTTTTAGACTTATCACTACTAATTTATTTTTTGTTTCAATACAAAGAGTAGTAACTTCATAAATTTCACTTCATTATATCAAACGTCAGCAGTGTAACAGATTTTTACAGTAATTCAATTGGTTTTGACATCAAAATCAGATTTTGGTTGTGCATAATCATTACAAGCTAGTAACATAATATCTCACTACATGTTAGCATTAGAAGTCATTCAACCAACACATTAGACCGATCTCAACTATCACTTGTCAACAACACCAGATTTTTGCATAAGTATTAATTAGTAGTAGCACAACTATTCTTTCTTTTAGACGTATCATTACTAATTTTTTTTTTAGTTTCAATACAAAGAATAGTAACTTCATAAATTTCAATCTAAATTTGTGCCGAAGGCACAAATTTTACTTCATTATATCAAACGTCAGCACTGTAACAGATTTTTACAGTAATTCAATTAATTCTAAAATCAAAATAAGATTTTGGTTGTGCATAACCATTACAAGCTACTAACACAACATCTCACTGCATTTTAGCATTAGAAGCCATTCAACCAACACCTTAGATTGAGCTCAGCTAATACTTGTCAGCAGCATCCGAGGTTTGCATATGTACTACATAATAGTAGCACAACTGGTATTTCTTTTATACTGATCAATATTAATTTCTCTTTAGTTTCAATACAAAGAGTAGTAACTTCATAAATTTCAATCTAAATTTGTGCCGAAGGCACAAATTTTACTTCATTACATCAAATGTCAACACTATAACAGATTTTTACATTAATTCAATTCATTATAAAATCAAAAATCAGATTTTGGTGGTGCATAATCATTACAAGCTAGTAACACAATATCTCACTGCATTTTAGCATTAGAAGCGATTCAACCAACACATTAGACCGAGCTCAACTATCACTTGTCAACAACACCAGATTTTTGCATAAGTATTAATTAGTAGTAGCACAACTATTCTTTCTTTCAGACTTATCACTTCTAATTTATTTTTAGTTTCAATACAAAGAGTAGTAACTTCATAAATTTCAACCTAAATTTGTGCCGAAGGCACAAATTTTACTTCATTATATTAAACGTCAGCAGTGTAACAGATTTTTACAGTAATTCAATTCGTTCTGACATCAAAAATCAGATTTTGGTTGTGCATAATCATTACAAGCTACTAACACAACATCTCACTGCATTTTACATTAGAAGACATTCAACCAACACCTTATATTGAGCTCAACTAATACTTGTCAGCAGCATCCGAGGTTTGCATATATACTACATAATAGTAGCACAACTGGTATTTCTTTTATACTGATCAATATTAATTTCTTCTTAGTTTCAATACAAAGAGTAGTAACTTCATAAATTTCAATCTAAATTTGTGCCAAAGGCACAAATTTTACTTCATTATATCAAACGTCAGCAGTGTAACAAATTTTTATAGTAATTCAATTCATTATGAAATCAAAATCAGATTTTGGTTGTGCATAATCATTACAAGCTACTAACACAAAATCTCACTGCATTTTACATTAGAAGCCATTCAACCAACACCTTATATTGAGCTCAACTAATACTTGTCAGCAGCATCCGAGGTTTGCATATGTACTACATAATTGTAGCACAACTGGTATTTCTTTTATACTGATCACTATTAATTTATTTTTAGTTTCAATACAAAGAGTAGTAACTTCATAAATTTCAATCTAAATTTGTGCCGAAGGCACAAATTTTACTTTATTATATCAAACGTCGGCAGTGTAATAGATTTTTACAGTAATTCAATTCATTCTGACATCAAAATTAGATTTTGGTTGTGCATAATCGTTACAAGCTACTAAAACAACATCTCACTGCATTTTACATTAGAAGCCATTCAACCAACACCTTAGATTGAACTCAACTAATACTTGTCAGCAGCATCCAAGGTTTGCATAGGTACTACATAATAGTAGCACAATTGTTCTTTCTTTTATACTGATCAGTATTAATGGCAGCAACGTCAGCATCTCCGATGTCGGCGTCAGCCGACATCAGTGTCAGCGCTGACACGGAAAATGTTAGTGGTGTTCGCAATGTTAATGGTGACAATGTCAGCAGTGTCAACAATATTAGTGCTTACACGAAAAAGAGAAGCGTTGGCACAAAAAAAAAGCATATTCGACGTCGGCGTCAATTGTGTTCGCAACATCGATGTCGGCGTCAGCCGACATCTCCGATGTCAGCGTCAGCAGCGTCAACATCTCCGATGTCAGCGTCAGCCGACATTAACGTAAATGCTAATACGGAAAATGTTGGTGGTGTTCGCAATGTTAGTGGTGACAGTGTCAGCAGTGCCAACAATGTCAACAATGTCAGTGTCAACGGTGTCAGAAATGTTGGTGTTAGCAACATCGGGTTTGACATTAATGCAATTTTAAAGCCTCTTATGTCAATAAATGGTAGAGCGATATGCTTATGTGAAAATAAGATATATTAATGCAATTTTAAAATACATATGGATTTGCATATTCTTCTCATAAGGTTTTTTAAGCTTGCATAACATAGTATTATATTTGCATATCATAATATTCTATTTGCATAACATCGGGTTATAGTTGCATATCTGAAAGTGCTGACATGAAATTTTTTTTTTTTTTAAAAAAAAAAAAACAGAAAAAAAAAAAAAAAATCCGAAAGACTTGGTCAACGTTGACCGGTCAATGGTCAACGTTGAACGGACGTTGACCGGTCAATGGTCCAGCGAGGGGGGGCAGAGGGGGGCAAGGAGAATGGACACTTTTGTAAAATTTTCAAATATATGGATACTCCTCTAATTTAGCCAATTTTTATGGATAATTTTGTAAAGGCCCCTATTTATAATTTGGCCTTTATTGCTTAACTTTTGTTTTCAAATATGAATTGGGTGGGTAGAGGGCTACTAGTAGATGGGGTATTCTGTGAGGAATTAAATTCTTTTTTTACAATGAGACCCTGGGTATGGTTGCATTTTTTTCTTGGTACTTTTGTTTATCTACCACATTTATATATTTATCGTTTCAGATAGAAAATAACTCATTATTTTTATATTAATGGAAAATAACTCATATCTTAACCAATTCATATCTTTTTTTTAAGTAAATATTTTGGGTTAGATTAAAATAATCCATTAAGTTGATAAAGTTTAATATTAAAGTACACACTATCCATAATGTTATATGATTTGAACGGCAAATTAAGATATTTAGGGTTACCAATTTATGAGTATATGGGGTATGCTAGATGAAGAGGAACTCATAGATTCATTAAAAACCCCATTTTTTTATTTTCAAAGGAACGGGAAATTAAGATATTTAGGGTTATCAATGTTGGAGATGGTGTTTCTAAACATCGATTTCTAATTACATAATACACATATTCCATTGAATAATTATTCAAAATTCAATGTATAATATCGAAAACCTCATAACTCGATCAAACATTGATTTCAAATTACAAAATACACACATTTCATTGAATAATTATTCAACCCATAACAACCCATAACTTATCCCATAAAGATGATAAAAAATTTTTTTATTGTATCAACTATAAATTGATCAAAGGGGTTAATATGGCCCCCATTTTTTTCTTTTATTTTTTATTCATTTAATTCTGTAACATTATTTAGTAGAATTTGTCAATTTCGTATTTGGTAATTACTTATTATGAATTTATCTAAACGTAGCAAATTTAAGAGAATATTGTCACTCAATTTACGGTAAATGAAAGATTATTTAGTGAAATTCTCTAAATGTCAATTTCGTATTTAAGTAATTTTTTAGATTATTCAGCTGAATCAGTCGTTTTAACGCGTACATTGAACGATAATTCAAAGATTATTCAGTGCAAATCTTATTTTTACGAGGTACACAGAATAATTGCATAGCCGTTGCGTATAAGTAGATTTTTAGAATTATTCGGTTCAATCAGTAGTTTTAACATGTACATTGAATGACAATCGGAGATTATTCAACATAATTCTTATTTTTACGAGGTACACAGAAGCGATGACTAACTGCATGGCCGTTGTGAATAAGTAAATTTTTAGAATTATTCGGTTGAATCGCCCGTACATTGAACGATAACCGAGAGATTATTCATTCAAATTCTTTTTTTTTACGAGATACACAAAAATCCAAAAAAAAAACACCCAAAATACCGAATAATAGTGTTACAATCACCAAAAAAATCACCAAATATCCCCCAATTCTTCACAAAGCTTGATTTTTACCCAGTAATATAGTCCCAATCATCATGAGCATCATCATCGGCTGGTTTCAAGTTGATTATATTATTGAGAAACCCTACAGGAGTGACTTTGAAACTATTTGACCAAAAAGCTTGCAACTTTAGGGTACAAAACCCCAACTCTAAAACCAGGGGCAATCACAAACAGTAAACAAACTAATTCGCATATTTGGTTTGATTGTATGAAACGAACATATATGCAGTACATAAAAGTTAGCAATTGGCCACCAATTGGGATGGATAAAAATCACAGATTAAGCAACCAATCACCCCAAAAAACTCTCAAATCGTTGAATAATTTCGTTTAAACATACCAATCACAACTTAATCACTATAAAAAAAACTCCAAATCAATCTCAATTATTCAAAAAAAAATTAGGGCTTACCCATAGTTCAGTTGTTCTAAATTCAACCAACTCAATGAATCCAATCGGCCCTGAGTGTTGGATTCGGTTCAAGAAGGTGGAGAGAACTAGAGAAGGGCGAAGGAAGCTAGTGCCGCCACCGACCCTAGGCGATGGCAGTATCGGAAACGGGAAAGCCACCAAGCCGGAAAGGAGCAGTACGACTTCTGGGCGTCGGCGAAATATTTGAGTCGCCGATTCGTCTTCCTCTTCAATTGGTTGGCGAAATCGTTTCGAATCTTTGAGCCGCCGATCGCCTTCCTCTTCGTTCGAGTCGCCGCCGGTTTCGCCACTAAGAATCACTCTCGCCGCCGGTGAAGAACACAATTTGTGGGGATGGTTGCGATCGATCGCCAAAGCTTTGAAAGAGGGAACACAGACGTAGAGAAGAAGATAATCACTCAATAGGGTTTTAATACTCCACTTGCACGCGCTCCACTCCCCAAAATTGTGTTGAAAATTGGGGTTTTTGTTTTTGTTTTTTTTAAAAAAAAAACGTATGACGTGGTGCATTGTAACCCCTTGATTTCCCTAAGATCAATGGCTATTAGTTGTGCACAAGGTACACCCTAAGTCTTGTGCACAATAAATCCATACTAGGGTGTACCTTGTGCACAGATCTGAACCGTTGATTTGTATGAAATAGATGGCCATGGTTATGCCACGTTAATGGAAGGGTTTTAAAAAAAATAGGAAAAAGAATCCCAATTGCATTTAAAAAGCGCGTGTAGCGCAAAATGATTAAAACCCTAGCTAGGCCACCTTTTTCATTTAGCTTGTGATATCGGTGGAAAATCAGATCTAAACTTCCGTTGAGGTGGAGGCGATCGACGAAGAGAGCGCAGGGGAGGCGGAGGTGGAGGCCAACCCGGGTGAGGTGGAGGCGAGCCCATCCTTCCTCCCAGTGGTGCTCCGGCACTCGACGCCTTCTTCATCTTCGTGGATCCCTAACTCCGGTGGAACCGAAGAGCCTCAGATCCGGGAGGCCGGCGATGGCGGTTCTCAAATCCGGGAGCCGAAGATTCGATTTGCTGCGAACCAGTCGTATGGGGGGGGGGGGGGCGGTTTCGATCGCCAACGATGACGGGGGTGCGATCCGGGAGGCCGACGGTGAGGCGAGGCGTCCGAGAAGAGATGAGTTGAAGGTCGAGCATCCTCGCCACCAGATCTCTGGCATCCCCTCCTCACGGTTAGGTTTCAATCAATCTGCTTGATACTCGAGTAATTCCTCCCAATCTTTCGTTCTCGTTGTTTGCCATTCAGAATCTTAAATGAATGGTTGAAACTTAAATTGTATAATTGCTTTTTAAAGCTTTCATTTAGAATCTTCAATTGTTGTTCATCTGTTTATTGCAATTTTGTGACTGTATGTTTGATTCATCCTTTTGTTGATTTTTTATGGTGCTTCAGAAAGTGAATCGGTTGAAGGTTGATCAGAAAAGCGCTCTCAGGCTATCAAGCACACCCACCAGATGAGATTTGCTATTTAATCAATTGGGTGAGATGAGAGATGGATTATTGTGTGTTTAAGTGATTCCCGCATTATTTGGGGAAAAAAGCGAATTATTCAGACAAATGTGTTGATTTTTAGTCGAATTTAGTGTTTGGTTTTCAAAATGCATAATTTGATTATTATTTGTTAGTTGTTCGGACGAATGTGTCGAATTTTGGTGACTAGTGTTAATGAGTTGATCAATTATTCGGTAAAATTTGATTCATTATTCATTGGTATATATGGAGTTTTCGGTTCGACGAACAACATAAATAACATTCATCGCACAACTAAACATTATTCAATGAAATGTGAAACAATATTCGGTGAAATATTAAGCATTATTCATATAAATTGTAAATATTGTTAAGCGATTTTGGGCTTATTTTATTTGAAATTGATGAACAAAAAACAAAACATTATTCGGTAATATGCGACAAATTATTCAGTAGAATTGTTAAATTTTGATTTGAATTTGATGGAAAAAAATCATAACATTATTCGGTAGTATCAAAAACATTATTCGGTGAAATTGACAATTTTTCAAAACAGCGAAATCGGGCCCCATATACTTTGAATCATGCAAAAGGTATACCCTAAGGGGTGTGCACAAGGGAACCACTCCCTATATATATATATATAGGGAAACTTTAAAATGTAAAAACTCTTTAACGTGTAAAATTTGGGTTTAGGGGGCGCGCGCTTCTAATTTGACAAAAAAACCGAGTTGAACCGGAAAAAATTAAAAAAAAAACAGAAGAAAACCGGTCCCTTCCAAAAATGCCAGTGCGTTCGCGAGAAAACAGATTTCGATGGGAGGAGAAGCTTCAGCTTCTCGCCGACGATAACAATCAAACAAAACGAATTGCAAAAACCTGTAATCAGCGAAAGGAATCAACAAAGATCAGTCGAATATCCTGAACGAAGCAACAACAACAGCATCAGAAGAAGAATTTTTCTGAAAAAGGTGCATAATATCTCCGTTCTTATTATAGATTCAAATTCGCATTCGTTACGGTATTAATCTGTCCAAACTTCATATAATCTGTCCTAAATTCAGATTCATTCTGAAAAAGGTGCATAATATCAGTGTAATTTGTGTAAACGAATTTCAGATTTTTAGTAAAAATAAAGTTATAGGCTAAAACGAACCTAGGGTTTGAAGTTTGAAAAACAGAAAATGGCCGTCAATTAAAATACATTTGCACTTCAAAAATGCAAAAATTGAATAGAAAACACTGTTATTATACAATACGATCCTCATTTGCATGAAATTTATATGAATATAACCTCAAAGAACTGATATATGAGAGTTTGCTGTCTGATCTTAATATTCAATATAAAATGTTGGTTTAGCACTTATGTAATTATAAATTGCACTGTTGATAGATTGATGGCATTGGTTACAAAAATTCAATTTATCTGATAAGTTTTACAATGTTTGTTTAACAGAAGATATGGAGTGTGTAACAGAGTCACATAATGAAAACGTGGAATACTCAGCTGCTTCGACTACTGCAATCGTTTGTGCAACACCAAGCAGTGTTGATGCATGCCCTGAAGTGAATATCAATAATTTGATAGTGCAACATCAGCTACCCTACAGAGTGTTTGTGACACCAAACAACACGAGGTATTGGATACCGATTTGCAGTGAAGAGTTAGAGCCAAAAGAAGGGAAAGTGTTCCAGACATTGAATGAAGCTGTGAAGGCATATAAAGATTATGGATATAAAGTGGGATTTGATGTAAGACATGGGACCACAGTTAATGCTAATAGGGTACAGCAACGGAAGTACTTATACTGCAACAGAGAAGGATACTCGAATGGTAAACAGTCAAAGAAGTTAAGAAAAAGACTATCTACACGAGTTGGTTGTACTGCTAAGATAATATACAAATATATACCTGAACAAGGATATGTGGTGAAAAAATTTGAGGAGAAGCACACACATCCTTTTGTTGATGAAATCTGCAGGGTATATATGAAGAGTAATAGGAGGATGCAAAGTTACCATCAAAAATTTATACTTGACTGTGCAAAGCAAAGAGTTGGACAAGCAAAAGCATACAGATTGTATAAAGAAATGGTGGGAGGATATAGCAATGTGGGTCCATCAATGATTGATTTCACAAATCACAGAAGAGATCTTTTAGCTTATTTCAAAGGATCTGATGCACAAGTTGTTATTGACAGATTATTCCATAAGCAAGAAATATGCAGTGCATACTACTTTGCTTTTGATGTAGATGAAGACAATCAGTTGAACAGATTGTTCTGGTGTGATGCAGTAAGCAGAAAAAACTTCTCATTATTTGGAGATGTTATTTCATTTGATTCAACGTACAACACTAACAGGTATTAGAAATTATTCATATTGAACATTTACATACATCATATGTGTAAGCACTGTCATAGATTTTAGTTATAAAACAGACAAAATACAGATTGCTTGATTTATTCACAAATATAGTAACCAGACTGCACAGATAGAATGTATAGATGCACAAAATCGTGTATATTATGCACTACAAGATCCAATAAGTGGACAACTACACATGCTAGTGATCTTTTATTTATATGCATCTGTAATAACAACTTTGCACATGTTTCTTTTGAAATCAATCTAATGTTCACAAGTGTCTTATATTAAAGGTACAAAATGGTGTTCAGTCCCTTCACAACATATGACCACCATAAATCATTGGTGCTGCTAGCATCAGGGCTTTTGATGAATGAGAATGTAGAGTCATATGTGTGGTTGTTTGAGCACTTCAAAAAAGCAATGGGTGGGAGTCCTAGAATTTTCACAACAGACCAGGATCCTTTAATGAAGATTGCTGTTCAAACTGTATTTCCAGAGGCTAGACACAGATTATGCATGTGGCATATCATGGACAAGCTATCTCAGAAAATAGACAACTCAATGAATTGATACTTCAAATTCAGTGACAAGATGAGGAGTATTGTATAGAACAGGGAGAGTATGCCAGAAGAATTTGAAAAGGAGTGGAATGCCTTAATGGAAGAGTATGGAATGACAAGTCACTCGTGGTTAAGTGAACTGTTTAGAATCAGAGACAAGTGGATCCCTGCATATTTTCAGAATGTGAAGCTTAGTGGATTGATTAAAACAACATCCATTTCAGAGAGCATGAACAACTTTTTCCGTAAGTTCTCCAACTCCACTGCAAATTTAATTGAGTTTATGTTGTATTATGAAAGTGGAATTGAAAATCAAAGACAACTTCAAGGGAAGAAGAACTATGACTCTGAAATCCTGGAACAAATTCTGATTTCGCCACTTCCCCTAGAAAAGCATGCATCCACATTATACACAATAAAAATGTGGGGGAAATTTCAGGAGGAATTGCAAGGAGCATTGTACAACTGCAGAGTGACAAATGTGACAGAGATTGATGAGTTGGAGATATATACTCTAAAGGAAAACAGCAAGATATACACTGTTGAGCACAAACTTGAAGATCATGATTGCTGCTGCTCTTGTAACTTATTCAACAGGTTAGGATATCCATGCCGACATATATTAACTGTTTTGAAAGATATACAACTTGAGAGGTTGCCAGAAAAACTATTGCTTACTAGTTGGACCAAGGCAGCAAATTTGAGTAATGTTTTCACTTTGGATGATGTTGTGGTGAGACAGTCAACTGCAAAGCAAGAACAAAAACTCCTCTTGACAAATATGTTAGCTGAATTTCATGCTTGTGTGGATTTAGTTAAGGACAATAGTAATCAGATTAAGCACTTAACATCTGCATTGACAAATGCAAAAAAAGAGCTCCAACAAAGTGCACAAACATCAGCATCCTCAACGGCTTCAAAGTCTGGTATGTATGATGGGTTTGATGGAGAAACCCAAGATTACTAATTGCATATTTACACCGTTTTATATATATAAAAAAATAGTCCAGAAATATATATTCAAAGTATACTAATTTTAATAAGTTTGTTAACTTGAAGCTATGTTTGAAGAGTTTGCTGGAGTAAGCCTCCCGAAGAATGTGGTAATAAGAGACCCAAAACAAGCAAAGACAAAAGGCAGTGGGAAGAGGCTTAAAGGCGGGAAGGAATCATCAATTCAAACACATAAAAAGGGGAAAAGAATATGCTAAATCTGCCTTGAATATGCACCTCACAACAGCAGGACATGTCCATTAAGGGAAACATAATATGAATAATAAGCACAATTTGTTATTGAATTTTATAAATGCACTTTATTATTAGAAAAATATTATACTTTGAGTTTTTTTATTCACAGATGTTATGTAACAACTTTTATATTCTGTTTATTACTCTCTCGGTTTTGTATTCAGATAATATTTGATTGTGCAGTCAAATCACTTTTTATATTTTCCTTAGTACTATAAACAATAATTATTATAAAGAAAAAAAGGAAAAAAATCCCGAATTACAAATTGATAGTACAGAGTAGAACCTCTTAATTATGACTTGCTTAGCAATATTGTGAAAATCTTGGACAAAGTGCAATTCAGATAATGATGGAAGTTCCATTTCCATAGACTCGACTACACCCATCTAATCACAAATAAGTAATTCTTAATTAATGTGCAATCTGTAAACATCAATAAAAGAAGAAAACCAACAGTATGAAAGGGGATTGTTTGAAAACAAGCGTATACAAAACACAGTTACTATAGTAATAAATATTTTATAAATTTTTTTTTTAAAAAATAAATATAACAAGAACAAATTAAATAAATGGTTTTTTTTTTAAAATGTGAAGATTCAAGGAAAAATATAAAATAGAATAATGAAGTCTCCAACTAAAAAGAAGCATACAAACGGATACTTGTGCATGAAAATAAAAAATACTGTGTGAAATAATTATTGCAGTTATGAGAAGTTGGGAAGTATTAAACATTTAAAAGGGTAATGATTATAGTTATAGGAAGTTGGGGACGGGTAATTGGCTTTGGAAAACCACCAATTGGATAAGGCCAATCAGATGATGGGAGTTGAATAGCCAAAAATGCCTATATATACAGGGATCCTCCATCATAACATATCACATAAAACGCCTGAAAAGAAGTCTTCTTCTCTTACCCATCAAAAAACAGAGAAACCCCAACTTCAAAAGGAAAAGATGGAAGGATTCAACCCTTTTGTTTTTTGCGAAGAGTACTACAAGATCAACGAGCAGATAGACAAGTACTTGTACCCAGGGTACCATATGTCTCTCCTGGAAGAAGCTGCAGAGACAAACACAAAGGCCATAAGGAAGGACCTTCTAGATGTCGTCGAGAAGCATCAGCTTTTCCTGTCTGCCCTCAACCAGGAGAAAAATGCAAATGCATACAAGATCTTGGAGGCAACTGAAAATGGGGAGCAGGAAATACTGGAGACGGTAAGTTATCAAACCTTTAAATAGTTTGATTTAAAATAAGATCCCAAAATTATTTAACTTTTGAGTATAAACATTTATGTAGTTCCAAAAGAAACAAGAGCAAGTGGAGGAAGAACTGGCGCAGTACAGGGGATACGTGACTGAATGCATCAGGGAGGTCTTTGAGGAAGAAGACAAGAGGAGGAGGAAGATTGCAAACTTCCTTGGAAGATAAGCAGTCAAGGGCAGGAGGAAGAAGAAATTGAAGAATACAGACTTTACTTTTGCAATATTAATTATATATTTTATATGAAATGTCTGTATTTCTTCTTAATCTGAAGTATAAGTTTGAAACAATGGTATTTTGGGTTTTAAAAACAATTATGCAGTTGTAACTAAGAATTTTAAAATATAATGAATGTATTGCAGTATATTTGCCTATGTGATTGATTGCAACAGATATGTATTTGAAGATGAAGAAAAGAGGAGGAGGAAAACTGCAGACGTTCTTGGAAGATAGGCAACCAAGAGCAGGGAGGAAGGAGAAGATTAAGAAGAAATCATATTTTACTTTTGAATATTAACTGTAATTTTGAATTTTGTAATAATGAGGATTTCAGTATATTTGATATGTAACTGTAAAATTAAATGTAATCTCAGTTAATATTATAAATATAAACTATGATTTATTTGCACAATATATTGTTGTCGATGCACAATAAGATGTTACAATTGCACAGAACAAGATTACAATTGCACAACACAAGGTTACAAGTGCACAATAACAGAAGAATAAATTGGAATTAAATGTGATTTTTAAACTATATAAAAAGCACACAAAGGACAATAGATTGACAAAACCCACAAAAAATATAAATAATAATAGATTTAAAGGCAAGTAAATAAGTAAAAAACATTATATTTAAAATATGCACAATAAGATGTTGTATTTGCACAAAACGATATTGTGATTGCACATTATCTTATAGGCATTTAATAACTGCACATAATAAATTTGTAATTGCACAAAACGGGGATACTTGTGCACTACAACTAGAAAGTAAAAGAAAATCACTACAACTAGAAAAAAAAATAGATTTAAAGAAAATTAGGTAATTAAAAACACGATGTTACATAAATCAAAAACACTTTTGAACATTGCACAATAAGGGTGTATAATTGCACAAAACGACAATATGATTGCACATATAATACTGGGTTCCTTTATAACTGCACATAATACAGTTATAATTGCACAAAACAGGGATGTTTTTGCACTATTGCATACGAAAAAGTAATTTAGGTTGAAATGTCAGTTTTAAACTAATATAAAACGCACACAAAGTAAAATAAATTCACAAAAATCAAAAATAAAAAATAAATTAAAATAAAAAAGAAAATAGGAATCCAGACCGATATAAGAAAGCAACCAGAGAAAGAGACGCCAACATAAAAGCATGAATAGATAGGCATCTCAATTATAAAAAATAAAGAGTATTCTATTGCATATGCACAATAGGGTGTTAATGTTGCACAAAATCATAGTATAATTGCACATATTAATATTAGGCCAGCATATGACTATATAATAATGTCACAACATAAAGACATAGGTACACATTTAAATGTAAATTTTAAAATAAAATAAAAAAACGCACAAAGATTCGAATTCGCACATAAAAAAAACACAACGATATATATAATGCCAACAGCCCCAAGCGTACAAACATAGAGTAAATAGACAAAGACAACCCAAAAAGGGAATCGTAAAGGGTTATACATTGCAAGACATGTAGGACACAAAATTTGTATACCCTCAAAAGTACTAAATGTCCAGGAAATACTAATGTTTGTTAACTACTCTTTCCTATCCCATCAATCCAACCGCAATTTCAGAGCATGAACACCTTTTAAGGTCAAGGATGCATGTGCCTTAGCTTGAGCTGAAATTTCAGATCGAATTTCATTGACATCAGAACAGATTATGTCAGTCATGTACTTCACACGCAGCTTTGAGATGTTCTTGTCACTCCCGTGGTCAAAACCACACTTGAATCCCTTCTCCAATCCGACAAATGCCTCCATAACCAGCATCATGCAAATACCAGAATGGGGACGCTTTTCTTCACCAGCCCAAGGGAGATAAAAGTGTGATTGAGCACAAAGAGAAACTAACTCTGCTTTCTTCGAACATCCTTTAGACTTTAAATAATCAATCAACAAATGATGCTGCAAGAGAAGATAAGTAAAAGAAGAGATTACTATAAATGACAAACTAAAATTGAAATTAACAAAAGAAAAAGAATAATAATAATAAAAAAAAGGACAAAAAGGAAAAAAGGGACAGATAAGTATGAAAACTAACCAAAGTACCGACTGTATATTGAAAGATGGAAGTAGAATTTGGAGTATCCCTTGACACATCCAGGAATTGAACAGATTTCATCTTTAGATTAAAGACTACCCTGGAATAGATTGTCGCATGATAAACACCAAATACAAACTATAACAAAATATAAAAAGAACAAGTCAACAGAAAATAAATGAAGGAAGATAAAGAGGAAGGTAGATTAAATAAAAAGAATTAAAAAGCATAAAAGAAAATAGAAACTCAAATACCATATCAACATCTTTCAACCGAATGTGAGAAGCAACAGCCAGTTCAGAATCAAGACGGATACTAAATTTTGCAAAACGGTGATTAAAGTCATCTCGAGGGGGGTCTGGGGCAAATTGTAAAGGCTCGGATTTCCAAATCCTAATTTTTCGGAAAAAGGAAATTAAAAATGAATTTAAATCAAATTAAAAACTCGTTTGGCGAATTCTGACCGGAATATAAAATTTGACGAATAATTTCCATCCTTTTACCTCGAAAATTCAAAATAATTATCGGATGGCGATATCCTTGTCGATCTTTAAAAAAAAAATCTAATTGATCGTTAAAGCGGAATTCGGGGAAACTAACATTCAGAAACTAAATTCGGGATTCGAAATTAGCGTATTTGATATTTATTTTTGGGTATTGATTTAGACCAATTCCACACTCTACCCCTCACCCACTCCCGTCACTATCCCCTGCCAACACCATTCGGATTCACCATCCCTGACTCCCTCTTCTTCCCTCCTTCACGCCATCACCACCATCATCACCTGCTCCCTCTTCCACCACATCAGATCACCGCCCTGCCACCTCCATCAACGTCCAGCAGCCTCGGAGCCACCAGCGCCATCGAAGAGCCACCTCCATGAACGTCCAGTAGCCCCGGAGCCACCAGCGTTGTCGACGAGCCACCGAACAATCTCCTTACTCTGTTTCACGAAGCCTCATTCCGGTAAACCATTCTCCTTCGTTTCTGATCGAAATCACCTTCGGTCTCCACCAACATACTCACCCATGTCCGATGCAGGTCCGACGAGCCATCGCGAGCCACCGACGAAGCCCAGAACTCCGATCGAGAGCTCCGAAGTCGCGAAAAATCCCTCTCGGTGAGCTCCGAATTTATCCTCGTTTCGATTCGTTCTTTTTAGTCTTTTTCGATGCTTAGATTAATCGGGGGGTGAGCGAGAGCTGAGTGCGGGGCATCGGGTGAACTCGAGAGGTCCGGTGAGCTCGAGAGTGGCGGTGAGCAAGCGAGCGTCAAGCCAGGCGAGCGTGAGTGCGAGTCGAGCGCGGCTGCGAGGGAGAACTCGGGAGCATGAGCGGGTGTGGGCTGTGGGCGGGGTCGAGTGCAGCTGTGAAGGAGCTGGACGGGGCTGAGGAGCGCGCCAACCGGCGTCGACCAGGCGCAGCGACGGGAGCTGCTACAGGCGCGGGCGTGGGATCTCCATTTTTTATTTCGGGAAGGAGATGGCCGACTTGGCACTTGGGGGGCCCACCTTTTTACTAACTTATATATGTATATATATCATGTGTTACTCCGTATTTGTTAATCGGGTGGGATTAATTAGTTGGGTTCGGTTCGGTTGGGTTTAAATGGGGTTGGTTCGGTTCGATTTAACCGTTTACTTATTTAAAAGTTTAATGATATTTAAAATAGAATATAATATTATTGGGGGTTAAAATATATTATTTGGACTTATAGATTTTAAAAGTAATTTGAAAAAGAATTTTAAAGATCGGAAAGTAATCTAATAAATAAATTTAAAAGGGAATTTAGCGAGTATTTTCAAGGGTCGGAATACTTAACTATTTAACTAGGATTTGAAACGGTTTTGAAACTAACTTGGGAATAAGACTTATTCGATGACTAACTAACATGATAATATGATCGTTTGACTAACAATATGATATGTATGACTAATAGCATGACTTGTGGTGAATTATTATATGAGATTAAATGTTGAATAATTATGACGATCTAGTAGGATTTTATATCACACAAATTATGTCTTATGATTTTGATGAACCGTTGAGGTATATGCGGAAATGATGTATATGAACATGCGGAATTGGTTGAATAACGATGTGGTCTTGAGGAGCGGATGATGCGATGAAATGACTTTCATAATATGTTACTTGTTCTATTGATTGAGGTGTGCTTGAGTGCTTAATAGTTGGATGTAGACTTATGTATATTCCATTGTGTACTAGGTGATACTCTATGATTGTGACTATTGTGTGCTGGATTCTTCTGTTGCTAATCTGCTATCCAGGTAAGTACCTCCGGGGCTTACTCAGTAACCAGTACCTCCTGCCTGATGTGTCATATAGTATGTAGGTGTTTCATATGCATAAGAGCATGCCATGTAGTATCATGTTTAGGAATTGCACTTACGAATGAGCATTCTTATTCTGTATGCGTTTGAATACAGAACGGCCGTTATCTGTGAGTCCTAGAGTCCTTGCTAGGGTCATAGGGCAGCCTAGTTTCATCGGGTGTTGTCCTCCTTGAGTTATATATATATATATATATATATATGGCACATATCAGGTGAGAAGTAGCTAGTTGGCTGAGAG